>CM061257.1:215461934-216661934 GCA_030848825.1 Tadarida brasiliensis | reverse complement strand
TTCCAAATCAATGGTTTGCTTCTTGGCTTCACCTACTCTACTATTGATTCTCTGTAAATTATTCTTTATTTCAGTTAGTGCATCCTTCATTTCTGACTGGTCCTTTTTTATGTTGTTGATGTTCTAAGTTCCTTGAGCATTCTTATAACCAGTGTTTTGAACTCTGCATCTGGTTGCTTATCTCCATTTTGTTTCATGCTTTTCATGGAGTTTTGTTCTTTTCTTTCATTTGGGACATATTTCTTTGTCTCCTTATTTTGGCTGCTTCCCTGTGTTTGTTTCTATGTATTAGGTAGAGTTGCTATGTCTCCTGGGCTTCGTAGGATGGCCCATTATTGTACGTGTCCTGTAGGATCCAGTGGCACAGCCTCCCTGATCACTCCAGCTGGGCCCTCGAGGTGCACCCCTAGTGTGGACTGTATACCCTTCTGTTGTAATTGAGTCTTGATTGCTGTTGGCACGTCAATGGGAGGGATTTACTTAGGCTGATCAGCTGCAAGGATTGGCTGTGCTCACTGACCACTGGCCTCTGACTCCCTTGGAGGATCAGCTGTGTAGGGGTCCACCACACAGAGCAAGACTTACTTCAGCAGGGCTCTGGTACCCACTGAGTCCACTCACTGAGTATGTCACTTGTGGAGGTGGTTGGGTGGTGGTGTTTCGATGTGGTCTGAAGCTGTCCACTGGGTGTGCTGGCTCTGGGGCAAGGTCAGCCACTGCCTGTGTTCTATCCAGGGCCACCCAGCAAAAGCTACAATGTGATCTGCAGATGGCTGCTTCTTGTACTGGGCTTGGAGGTGCCCAGGAAAAGCCAAGTTGTGAACCAAGGCTGGCTGCTTCAAGTGCCAGGCCTGGGGCCACTTAGCAAGAGGTATGGGGCTCGCTGAGACCAGATGCTGCTTGTTTGAGAGATTTTAGGAAAATCTGACGCAGGATCCAAGACAGACCAATACTACGGTAAAGCCATTGGAAACAGCTTGGGTAAGCCCAAAAGTTGGGTGGGGCAGGGCCTCAGGGAATCACCAGGGCAGGGCAAACAGTGTGAGCCAGGTTGCTGGAGTCCCAGATAAGGCTGCAATCTGCCTCCTAGAGGAAGGGCTCACCAAAGGATCAACGGCCTCTGACAGCAAGTCTGTCCAGGAGAAAGCTACTCCTCCAGCTCTCATCCCAATACCAAACAACTCAGTTCTTTACTGTATGTCTCTGGTGCCTTTCAAGCTGTCTCCCCCACGCTGGAGCCTGAAGGGTACCAGTCAGATTAAGTCAATGTGTGGCCCTTTAAGAGGAACTGCCTGGGGCTCCAGCAGCCTCCCTCAGCCTCAGTTCCTGCTGGTGTTTACAGCCAGAAGTTATGGGGACTTCTCTTCCTGACATTGGAACCCTGAGCTGGTGGGACTAGTGTGGGACGGGAACCCCTCACCCCTCAGAGAGGACCTTCCCAGCCGAGGTATCCTCCTGATTTTTATCCACCACACGTGGGTGTGGGACCAGCCTGTCCGCGCCTCCGCCCTTCCTACCAGTCTCAATGCAGCTTTTTCTTTAATTTCGTAGTTGTAGAACTTCCATTCAGCTCGATTTCAGGCACTTCTGAATGATGGTTGTTCTTTGCTTAGTTGTAATTTTGATGTGGTTGTGGGAGGAGGCGACCGCGTTTACCTACGCCGCCGTCTTGACCGGAAGTCCCATTAGATTAATTATAACATTCCCTCTAGATGTCCTTGCTGACACACATCTGCAGTTTAGTGCAGGTTGGTCTCGTGTTCCACAAGACAGTTCTCAAACATGAGCATCACCTGTATAAGATGCCTAACTCTGAGGATTCTTCAAAGTTGCTTAACGACTCAAAATATTTTGACAAGACCAGTTTCATGGTGCATACCATGGGAAAAGCAGCACTTATTAGACCTAATTTCCTCTCGTTGATGCATTCAGCAGGAGGGCCTGCTATGTACCAGGCCTTAAGCAGCTGTGACCAAAAACAGACATGGACCTGTCCTTCTGCAGCTTACAAGTACCTGCCACTTACACACCAAGCTGCTGGTCTTTGGGTGATTTTTTCCTTCCTTTTTTGCTATATTTTCTTAACTTCCTACTATAATGAACATATATTACTTCAATAAAGTACAAAATGAAATCCCTTTATTTTTAACAAATATTACCTTTACCTGCTGGTTTGTGTCCTAAATTCCTTCTGAAGGCTTTAGTTGCAAGAACTGGGAATGGTTATACTTTATGCTGTGTATTATTCTGAGTCTAATCACAGTAATTTAAGCACAGGAAGCTTAATATAAAGAGGCATTAAGCTATGAACTGAGAGTAATTATAAAGATATAAAGAGAGCCCTGGCCGGTTTGGCTCAGCGGTTAGAGCGTTGGCCTGCAGTCCAGAGAGACCCAGGTTCGGTTCCCACTAAGGGCACGTATCTCGGTTGCAGTTTGTCCCTGGCCCTGCTTGGGTCGTACGGGAGGCAGCCACTTGATGTGTCCGTTTCATGTCAAAGTTTCTCTCCCTCTCTCTCTCTTTCTCTCTCTCTCCCTCCCTCCCTCCCACTCTATCTGAACAAAAAATGGAAAAATATCCTCGGGTGAGGATTAAAAAAAAAAAAGAGAGAGAACTCTCAAGGGTTCCCTAAGGCTGAGGGAGATTAATCAAGGAAGGACAACTTGGAAGGGGAACCCCTTCCAAAGGTTGGGGTTCAGACCTCATTAGAGAAGGTATGATTGCAGCACATAGGGGCAGCACAGAATTTTGTCTGGGGCATAGCTGCACCATAGTTGCCAGGCAAGCAGGAAATCATCTTCAAGGGTGGAATGAGGCTGGTGAGAGGGAGTCAGGGCACAAGGCTTAGAGTACGTAGTGTCTGCCTCAGGAAGGTGCTTACCAGGCCTGGGCCTGGGCTGCAAGGTCACCAAGAGACTGCTCTAGGCATGCAACTGGGGCAGGATGCCACAGGTTGTCCCCACACACCTGCTCTAGGCACACAACTGGAGAAGGATGCCACAGGATGTCCCCACACACCTTCACCACTCATCATGCAGCAGGAGCAAGAAAAAAACAAAAAGCGCAGCACACAGGAACCAGAAAAAGAAGCTCCTTCCTCCTGCAACATCCCTCTAGCTCCCTCTACTGGCCAACCTTAGCATCGTGCTCACTGTCAAGTAGAAAATGCATGCAGTCCATTATCCCAGTGCAGGCAGTAAAGAGTGAATTTGGAGGTGCAAGGCAATAAATTGATAACTGCCACAAGCTGTTATCAGTCAGTAGAACAGGTATTGGTAATATTTTTCTGTAAAGAGCCTGACAGTAAATATTCTAATCTTTGGGAGTCATATAATCTTTGTCAAAACTATTTAATTCTGCCATTGTTTCATGAAAAGCAGTGTAGACAATGTGTAAACAAATAAGCATGGCTGTGTTCCATTAAAATTTGATTTACAAACAGCTAGTGGATGAGGCCCACAGATCATAGTTTACAAACTCCTGATTTAGAACTCTGAAGTAAATAATCTCTATTCTGTGAATAGAATTATATTAAGAAGGGGAATGGACACAAGTGCACAGAGCTGAGGTGGGTGGTGGTGGCTGATCAGAAGGAATTTAAATGATAATGATATCTATACTATATAAAGTTTTTTTGTCTAAAATAACGGGGTGTTATGGACTGAATATTTGTGTGTCCCCCTGCCTCCTGCCATTCATATGTTGAAACCCTAACCCCCAATGTAATGGTATTTGGAGATGGGGCTTTTGGTAGGTGATTAGGACATGAGGATGGAGTCCTCATGATGTATTAGTACCCTTATAAGAAAGACAAGTGAGCCCGGCTAGTGTGGCTCAGTGGTTGAGCATTGACCCACGCACCATAGAGGTCGCCAGTTCAATTTCCGGTCAGGGCATATGCCCAGGTTGTGGGCCCAATCCCCAGTGGGGGTCATGCAGGAGGTGGCCAACCGATGTTCTCTATCATCGATGTTTCTCTCT
Source organism: Tadarida brasiliensis (assembly GCA_030848825.1). NCBI lineage: Eukaryota > Metazoa > Chordata > Mammalia > Chiroptera > Molossidae > Tadarida > Tadarida brasiliensis. The sequence continues at coordinate 216,657,953 of CM061257.1, read as the reverse complement.
CTCTCTCTCTCTCAAACTCAATAAAGAAAACATGAAAAAAAAAAAAAAAAAAAGACAGGTGAGCGCTTTCTCTCTGGTTTTCTCCATGTGAGGATAAAACAAGAAAACGGCCATCTGCAAACCAGAAAGTGAATCCTCACCAGACATCAGATCTGCCAGCTCCTTGATCTTAGACTTCCCAGTCTCCAGAACTGTGAGAAATAAATGGTTGTTTAAGCCACTCAGTGCATGATAATTTGTTACAGTAGCCCACACTGACAGTGAGCTATTACATTGATGGATCTAACAGGGGACTTAATAAATTATTATCTCTAGGAGTTTATCTCTGTCTATATTATTCATTCCTCTTTTGAGGAAGTTGAGGCTCAGAGGGGCTAAGAAACTTGCCTAAAAACACACAGCCTGGCTGAGCTGGCATTTGAATGATTAGTGTGTCTAATTCTTAAGCCTCCCTCTGGAGAAAAGGTTGAACAGGTTTGCTAGTAGCCCCCTTTAAAAAATTAGGATTTACTAAAATTAGGATCATTCAGCTGTGACACACACCCATTATATGTACAGTATCTATCTGAGCCCACCTCTTCATTGCTCCATGGGACTTGGGGAGCAAGGTGAACCAACAAAAACATTAACCTCATGCTGCCTGCTGTACCACAAGTAACCAAGTCCTTTGTTTCTGATCCAAGAGTCTCATGTCTTCTGCCAGCATCCTTGACCCGATTCGCATGGAAGTAGTACAAAATCTCAAACCCTTCAGTCCTTAATACTCTCATCCAAATGTCAAGAGTTAGTAACTCATTTTCTCATCTCCCATTGCACCTCAACCTCCTGTGGTTTGGCATCAGCCCCCAGTATAATATTGCAGCTATTTTTGCTGATGTCACCAAAGACACTCTGACTACCAGTTTCAGTGGGTATTTGATTCAGGCAAAATCTCTGGACCTCTGCAGCCTTAACACTGGGGCACACCCTCCTTCTGAAGTGCTCTACTGTTAGCTTCCATGAGACCACTTTTTTTTTTTTTTTTTTTAATCCTCACCCGAGGACACTTTTTGCATTCATCTTCAGATAGAGCGAGAGGGAGAGAGGGAGAAAGAGAGAGAGAGAAACATCGATGTGAAAGAGACACATCGACTGGCTGCCACCCACACGATCCCAACCGGGGCCAAGGACAAACTGCAACCGAGTATGTGCCCTCAGTGGGAACCGAACCCAGGTCTCTCTGGACTGCAGGCCGACGCTCTAACCGCTGAGTCAAACCGGCCAGGGCACGAGACCACATTTTCTTGCCTGTCCTTATTGGTCCCTTTTATGGACTCATCAATGACCTATCCACCTCCCTATTGCTCCACCTGCCCTCCCTGGGTGATCTCACTCACACTGTTGGTTTTAGGAACCTCAAATATGGGGATGATGCCCTAAACTCTAGATCCAGTCCAGGCCTCTGACACAACTTACCCAGCTACCTGCGAAGCAGCAACACCTCCAACTCAAGTGATCCAAAATGAACCCACCCTTCCCTGGCCCTCCACCAACCACCTAATCCTCCCTCTGGGATCCATGTTCTCAGTATGTGATACACCCAGCCAACTCACTGCTCCTGGAAGTCATCCTTGACCCCTCACTGTTCCTCGTACCCCAGAGCCAAGCTATCTTTGAGTATTGCTTTACTCTCTGTTTTAGGAATCTGTACCCCCACTTCTCACCAGGTTGCTCCTGTTGTTCCCTTTCAGGTCCCAACCATTCCTGCTTTGGGTGACTGCAGTGTCCAGCTAACTGGGCTTCCTGCCTCCTTTTGGCCCTCTTAAAGCCCTCACTCAATTGTTGCCAGACTTATGTTCCTAAAATATAAATCAAATCATGTCATTTCCCTGCTTTAAACCTTCCACTTGCTCCACACTGCCTGACAATGTCAAGGTTATTAACACAATGGTCCACCATGCCCTCTAATGTTATATCCCACCCAACCTCCAACTCCCTCCCTCAAGTACTCCTACCTTCTGACTCCTATGGCACTATCACTCAATATGGAGGGGTGGGGGCAAGTGTGGAGGAGGTATCTCAAAATAAGAATCATTAAATGGCACTAATTTATATTATCATGAACCAGGAAGTCTTAAAATGTTGCATTAAACACTAGTCACACATCTTACGCCTGCCTCAAACCTATCTGAAGGTCCTTAGTTTTTCTTAAAAAATAACATTATAGCCCTGGCCGGTTTGGCTCAGCGGTTGGAGCGTCAGCCCGCGGACCAATGAGTCGTGGGTTCGATTACAGTCAAGGGTACATATGTACCTTGGTTGCGGTTTGTCCCCAGCCCTGGTGGGGTCATGCGGTAGCAACCAGTTGATGTGATACATTGATGTTTCTCTCTTTCCCTCCCTCCCACCCTATCCGATAATAGGTCGAAAAATACCCTCCGGTGAGGAATAAAAAAAAGAATAACATTATAGGTTGGATCACTATATCTCTACCGCATTATTCACTATCAAGTTTGCTTCTCAAGGATCCCCTTGAGAAACAAACCAAGCTATTCCTTCATTCAACCCAGTTAAAGTATTCAAAGAAATATATAATATATAAATGTATATTATATATGTATAGTATATATATATTTTAAATTTCTCTTTTTCACCCTTTAAGCCAGGGGTGGGGAATGTCTGGCCGGCGGGCCTTATATCATTTGGTCTGGCCCTGCCAAGGCAACTGGAGGTGTGACTAGAAATTCAATAAATCTAGGAGCTATTTTCATAGCAACATAAATTTATACTGAGTGAATCATAATAATACCGTAAATTTTGAGAGACAAGCAAAGAACGTCCATTACAGGATAGACAGGACACATATGAGTACATGACAGGACAGACACAGATGCTTCTCGTGGGCTGCCCGAGGCCTGTCTGCCTGTATTGTGGTGACTCAGAGGACAGTCAGGGCCAGGCAGGCTGGGAGTGTACACGTTGCGAAAATGTTAACACACTGGCGAAACTATGGCAATCTAGTGATGATGAGATGAGATGCGATGAAATGATTCCTCGAAATGTTGATGACCTTGCCTCCAATGACTGATGACGATGTTGTTGACTTCTTTGTCAACACAGACAATAACTCCAATCCAACCTTTATCCACATGTCCATGATCAACAATCCTTGCAAAAACTGAATATCAGACGAAGATTAAAGAAATTATAGTACACAGAAAAGACTTCAAGAGTTGATGATGTGAATGTTGGATATGTTCCAAATCTAAGATGCAGGATTAGAACAGTGATAAAGGCAAAATAATCACATCACTGGCGACACTCACACTGGATAATTAATAAAACTTAAGTAGTGTGACATCGTACAAATGGCGACTACAAAGAAAAGTTGATGCAAAGTGTCTATCTTTCCAAGAGAAATGGACAAATGGTTATCTTTTTGTTTAAGTCAAAGGCAAACCTGTGTGCCTAGTTTGTGGCAATGCATTAGCAGTAATGAAAAAAGCCAGTCTGGAGCATCATTACAGCTCAAGACATGCTAAACTCAATGAATTGGGAGGCCAAATGCATCTGGATAAAATCAATGCTCTTCAGCAGAATTTGGAATCACAAGCCACTTTCACTAGGCCTCGTTGTAACAGAGACAACGTTATTCAGATGAGTTATGGAGTGAGCGAGCTAATCACAAAGAAGCTGAGGCCTTGTGTAAAGCGAGAGTTTATGAAAGAGTGCACGGTGGCTGCTGGGGAGTTGTCAGCACCAGACAAAGTAAAATTGTTTCAGAATGTTAGTTTGTCTCGGAGATTCTCCATCTCAGATCCCATTACTGACTTAGCACAGATATTGAAAACACATTGAAGGATTCTGCAGATTTCCAATTTTTCTCTCTGGTTTGTGACCAGACAACAAACATAACAAATACTGCCCAACTGACCCTTTTCTTTTGTGGGATAACTGCAGAGTTTGATACGTGAGAGGAACTGCTGTCACTGGAAGCCGTGCATGGCACAACAAGAGGTGAGGACTTGTTTGAGAGACTTGTTTTATCAATGAAAAAACTTGAGCTAACATTTGAAAAGTTAAGTGGCCTTACTACAGATGGAGCTCCAGCCATGGTTGGCTCGCGGAAAGGGTTAATTGCATTTGTCAAGAAAGAACTGAATGGTCTCAGTCTTGATCCAAGTGATTTAATTATATGCCACTGCATCATCTACCAAGAAAGTCTCTGTGCACAGTCATTGTGGCTCAACAATGTGATGTCAATAGTAGTGCCATGCATGCCTAAATTTTGTCAAAAGCAGAGGGTTTAACAGCTGCCAGTTTAAGGAGTTACTGAATGATCTTGACTCTGAGTACAGTGATCTCGTTTATCACTGTGACTCGTGGTGGCTGAGTCTCAGGAACATGCTCATGAGGTTTTATGAACTTCGGGATGAAGTCAAGTAGTTTATGGAGAGGAAGGGAAAACCTGTCAAGGACCTCAATGACAGCAAGTGGCTGTGTGATTTAGTGTTCATGGTGGACATTACCAACTACCTCTAGAGCTGAACATCAAGCTGCAGGGCCCCAACCAGCTTCTCAGCTCCCTGCTTTCAAACGTAAAGTCAGTTGAAGCTAAATTAGGCTGTGTAAAGTGCAACTAGAAAGGAATAACACGGTGCATTTCCCCACTCTGGAAAGACAAAAGCCTTCTACAACACTTGAATATGCTGGTGAATGTGCAAAACTAATTGAGACATTTAATGGAAGATTCAAGGACGTGAAAAGTAAACAAATGGAACTGAACATCTTTGCTACACCATTCAATGTGGAACCAACTGATGTGCCTGATAACCTACAACAAAAAATCATTCAGCTGCAAAGCGATGATGAGCTGAAAGCTAGGTACAACAACTTCCCACTGCTTGAGTTCTACAAACGTTACATAAGCAATGATGAATTTCCCACTTTGAGGAGACATGCATTGAAATATGCATCTGTGTTCAGAACAACTTACTGCTGCAAGCAGTTCTTTTCAAAACTTACCATCGCAAAGAGTCGACTGTGCTCCAAGCTGAACCATGCAAACCTGGAAAAGCAGTTGCAAGTAGCAACATCATCAATACCAGCTAACATCACACGCCTCACCACAGAGGAGCAGTTCCAGCCATCACATCAGAGGTGAGTTAATTAAATGTTTGACCAAATATAGCAGACTCATTTTTTATTTTGTATGGCCCTTGAATGAAGTTATAAATATCCAAATGGCCCTTGGCAGAAAAAAACATTCCCCCCACTTCTGCTCTAAGAAAACAAACCAAAACCCTTGAGTGTCCACCAGGAGGCGCTGGGGATATCGAAAGATCTGCGGTACTTGCACGGTTGGAGTGGCGGCGGTGGATGCAGCAGCGATGGAACCGCTTTTTTTTTAAGAACCAGAGAGAGGGAAGGGAGCAGAGCTGCGTTATTTTAGGGAAACCTTGTCGCTCTCCCCCTCCCGCGTGTAGGTAGCGTGTGGGTGTGTGCGGGCCCCATGGAGAGACGCTGGTGGTGGCTGCTGTGGCATCTAAGGCTCCTATCGCGGCTGCAGCCGGCAGTAACCCGACCCCACCGGCGCGGGGACTGAAGAGGCGTAAGCGAGAGTAGCGAGCTGCTAACAAAAGCCCTCGGCGCGGGGCTGGATCCTGGAACGTGCGGTAAGTGAACCAGCCCGGGGAGCGGGAGCGGCTGGGCTACATGAGCCCCAGGAATCCACCTCGCTGGGATACAGGGCAGGGGGGAGAGGGGGGCTTGGAGGGCATCTGGGGGCAGGTGTCTGAGTCTAGATTGGGGTGGATGGTGCCTTTAGTACATCAGACTTGGAGGGAATCGGGTGCATCTGGGAGGATTTAGGCCCCTTCTCCATCCCCGGCAAACAAGGGGGGGGGGGGCACAGCTCCTAGCAAACCCTACCCAAGATCTATCACCCCTCCCGGAGAGGCCTATTGGTATTGAGGCATTTCTCTCAGCCCTTCCATCACCCCTGGGCCCCTTGCCTGGGTCTCCTTTGGCAGGGAGAAATCAACCATAACTTCTTCCCTAGGCAAATGGGGTCTTTGCAGCAATGCACTGTGGGGGATGAACGGGCCTCTTCCTTTTTTGTTCTTGCAAGGCTGCATCCCGGGTTGCCCGCCTAAGCTACAAACAAATAGGCTAATCCTCCCGGGAATCCTCCACCGCCTCCATGGCCAGCTATTGCCTGCACCTCTATTTTTTCATCTTAACTTGCAGCAGGAAAGACACATCTAACGGGCCAGACGCCCTGGGGAGTTTGGCCACGTCCTCTGCCCGCACTCAGGGGCTCAGGGAGATTGAGGCTGCTCTCTGTGCACCAGTACTGACCCCCACCACCACCACCACCCCACATCGGGCTGCCTGGATTTTCATGGCATCGGTATTATGATTTACGTTACACAGGGCCTCTAAGCCTAAACCCAAAGCGGATTAAATTGGGATGGGGTGGATATGAATGGGGAGGGGGAATTGTTCTCAAACGTATCCCGCGATGTCCCTCCCTTGTCATTCGCAGAGACCCCCCAATAGGACACGTTTCAGCCATGGTAGACCCCGTACCAGAAGAGGAGAAGGCGGGAGCCGAGCCTGGAGGATCGGGAGGAAACGGAGCCTCCGCGTCCGTGCCCCCTGACACCCAGGGCGCCGAGCAGCCCGCGGCCTCTTCGGCCTCGGCCTCAGCCTCCGCGGCGGTGCCCCGCAAAGCTGAAGTCGCATGCACAACAGAAGGTGGGCGGCGGGAGCAATCCCCCTTGCTGCACCTCGACCTTTTCAACTTCGACTGTCCAGAAGCCGAGGGCAGCCGCTACGTGCTGACCAGCCCTCGCTCGCTTGAGGCCTGCGCCCGTTGTGCCGTCAAACCCGTGGAGCTGCTGCCACGGGCCCTGGCCGACCTAGTGCGCGAGGCCCCAGGCCGATCCATGCGAGTGGCCACCGGCCTGTACGAGGCATACGAAGCGGAGCGACGCGCCAAGCTACAGCAGTGCCGGGCCGAGCGCGAGCGCATCGTGCGCGAGGAGAAGCGGCGCCTCTTCACGCCGTTGGGCCACGCGGCCGCCGTGGCCTCGGCCCCCAGCGCGGGCAGTAGCAGCAGCTGCAGCAGCGCCAGCCTCCCGGCCTCGCCCGCCCCGCGTGCCGCCCGCAAGGCATCCTCCAGTCCGTCCCCGGCCCGGCCCCAACCTCCGCCCGCGGATTCGCGCGCAGGTAGAAAGAGCCACTCACTAGACTCACTGTCCCGCCGGCGTGAGGGCGCCCTCAGTTCTGAGTCCGGCGCGTCGTCATCATCCTACAGCGGGGAGAGCCTGCGGGAGCTGCGCTGGCCACCGCGGGCATCCGCCAGGTACAGCTGTCCCGCGGGATCATTGTCTTCCGTCCCCAACCCTCTGGGCCGCCCATCTGCCCTGGCCCTAGTGCCACTCACGGCCCGCAGCTTCAGCCTCGGTGATCTGAGCCACTCACCGCAGACTGCTCAGCACGTGGAACGCATCGTGCGCCAAGTGCGCGCCGAGCGGGGCCTGCGCGGTGTCCCGGAGCGCGACCGGAAGATCGCGGCGCTGATGCTGGCGCGACACCAGGAGGAGCGCCTGTTGCTGGAGCAGCGCGCTGCAGCCCACGGCCAGTGGGAGCAGCAGCGCGTGCGTGCCGAGCAGCGGCGGGAGCGCGAGGAGCGCGAGAAGCAGCGTGCCCTGGAGAAGGGCCGTCGGGCCTGGGCCGCGCAGGTGGAGGAGCGGCGCGGCCGCCGGGGCCGCGAGGAGCGCGAGGCGGCGCGGCGACAACAGCGCCAGTGCGAGCTTAGCGAGGAGCGGCGACGGGAGCTGGCCGAGCGCCAGAGCCTGCTGAGGCGGGAGCGGGCTGAGCGCGCGGCCCGGGAGGACCGGCTGCGCAAACTGCAGCAAGAGCAGAACCTGAAGCAGCGGGAGGAGGGCCTACAGGAGGGGCGCGAGCGCGCCGAGCAGGTCCGTAGGGAGCGCGCCCAGCGCGTGGCTTGTACCAAGCAGCGGCAGGAGGGCCAGCTGCAGCGGGAGAAGCGGGAGCTGAGCCGGGCTGAGCAGGCGCGCCACCAGGCTCTGCTTCAAGGCCGGGCCCGTCAGGAGCACGAGGAGCGCGAGGGCCTGCGGAGCTCCCTGGAGGCCAGCTTAGGTCGCGCTCAGGAGAACTACGAGCACTTAGTGGAGCAGCGCACCCGGGAGCTGCGGGAGCGGGCCCGGAGGGAGGAGCTGCAGGGTCGACGGGCCAAGGAGGCGGCCGAACGTAAAGACCGAGAGCATCAGGCGCACCTGGAGGCGCTGGCCCGGGCAGGGGAGCGGCGGCTGCAGCACGCGACGCAAGTGGCGGAGGAGGCGGTGCAGCAGAAGGCGCGGCGCGTGGGTCAGAGCCGGTTAGTGAAGGAGCGAGCCCAGCGCGCCAAAAAGGAGAAGGTGGAGAGGGACGAAGACTGTCGCCGGCGGGAGTTGCTCCAAGCCATCGGGCGCAAACTGGAGCGCAGCGAGCAGCTGTCGCGGGAGCGGCGTAGCGCGCTGGAGAGCGCTCGCTCCACAGCCCGGGCCTCCTTCCACGTGCGCGAGAAGGTACGCGAGGAAACCAACACGCGCTCCTTCGACCGCATGGTGCGGGAGGCCCAGCTGCAGGCCAGCCTAGACCGCAAATGACCACAACCCTGCGAGGGCCAGACTGCCAAACTCAGCCCCGTAGGGCCTCCCTGGGCCACTTTAAACAGACTGTGGGAGTCCCCTGTTGGGGAGCAGCATGCACACCTCTCGAAGCTTCAGACCAATGACCAATGAGGCAATACGAGGACCAACACTCCAGACCTGTCCGTTCACCGCCTTTGTTTTTAAAAAATGACTTCGTATGGAAATGACATAGCACAATCTTTGACCATATCCACCTGAGGCGGCTCCGGCACCAGCTTTTGCCAAGCTTTCTTGTGTGTCTTTTTGGTTGGAATAGAAAAGAGCTGGGAGACAGGGGCTGGGTCGGGAACTGGGGGTAGGGCCCACCTAGGAGAGAGTGCAGGGGTGAGTGTCCCTTTCTGCAGCAGTCACCCCAGGCACCTGGTGTCTGAGACCACTGCCCTTACTGCAGCTGAGGAGGCATCTCCCTGGCTCACCTCCATCTTTTAAAATATGGCGAGTTTAATCAAGCTCGGAGGCCTCACAGAAAAGCACAGAGCTTCCAAGGTGTTATGCCACACCCAAGTGACCCAAAAAGCTATTGATTTTTGTATGCTTGACTTTTAATCTGCCACTCGAGCAAGTTCTGGTCTTAGTCCTGATAGTTTTTTTTATCGATTCCCTAGATTTTCTAGTTAGACAATCATCTGCAAATAATGATCAATTTGTGTCTTTTTTTCTCTTTCCTATTCTCCCAAGTGACACACAAAAATCATTTGATTTGGTAATGCTGTTTAGCTTTAATGGAAGCCCCCGGCCCCTGGGGGAGGCGGGTTCCTTAGGCAGCAGTTTTCCACCAGATTAGGGTTCTTGCAGGGTAGTTTCAGGGGAGGTGTCTGATGCCCACCTCCTGGTGTGGAGCTCACTCCTCACAGACAGCAGCCATGCCTTAAGAAGCAGAGCTACCTTATGTGCCTGCCCAGTCCAATCCTGCCTCAACCTCCAGCCCTGGATGCAGTCCTAAGGGTGGGCCCCAGGGTGTTTGGACTGTAGGGTTCCCTCTGTGAAGGAATCATCACAGTGGTTCTGAGGGCAATTGACTGTGGTGGCTGAAGAGCTGAAATTGCCTCTTTCTGTTGAGAGTTGTGCTCACTGTTGTTGGCAGTGTATCTTCTTCTCTCCTCCCCCTTTAAAATCCCTCTCACCTATGACTGAAAGAATTTAATCAGTCTCTCTGTGCCTCACCTTTTCCATTGGCCAGTACTCTTCTCCTGGTACCTCAAGGTCTCCTAGATCCAAAGTGCCACCTCAGTATTATTTGTTGGTCGTCTTTGTGCCTTTCTTGACCTGGAGTTGGGAGGCAAGAGGGCTGCTGCTGGCTTAGTTTGTTTCTGGGAATATGAATTCCCTGCATTGGAAGGAGCAGTGCATCACAGACACATGGTCATTTAGCCTCTGGGGGAAAATACTTGTAAGACCGGGCCACTCCCTGGTCCAAAAAGTCCTGTTCAGTTGTCTTCAGGCAACTTTAACCCTTAGAGTGCTTCCCTTCCATGAAGCCAAAATCAGCCCCCAGCAGTACCCATCCACTGAATCTGCCTTCATCAGGGAAGGCGGGAAGCAAAACATTACTTTTTACATTAAATCAGGATCAGGAAATAAAAGTTACCCCCTCCCCAAAAAGAATCAGGGTAGAGAACTACTATGTTAGGCATATCTCATGTATATTCTGCTGGGAAAAACTGTCCCTAAAATGTCTGTTATTACACAGTTTTTGTCACCCCCCCACCCAGTCATGTGCCAACAGGTACAAGAATATTGTGTAAAGGAAGCTGTGCTTAGGTGTTATACTTAAGATGTTATGAAACCAGGAAAGGAAATATGCCAAGGTGTATTTCTTGAATGGGTGAATTTTTCTTTCAATTTTCTTCTTGTCAGTAACCAGGATGTCAGTGAGCTGTAATAATTGGCATTGTCTGTGAGTCGGGGGCATTTGACTAAAGTGTTGATGTGATACTGGTTATTGACTTGTGGTTCCTGATTTGCTAGAGGACTTTTGAAACCTGAACAGGAGGGTCAACCTAAAACTACTTACTTCCAAAGTAAGTGCATACATATAGAGGGACACAATCTGGCTTTTTGGATAAGGCACTGAAAGGTACTTAGGACATCTTACCTGGCCCTTCATTCAGTTTGTTTTCTGACTTACTGAGTGACTGGGTAAATCATCTCTCTGTGCCTTGGTTTCATGGCCAAAGGGATCATGGTCTCTGCCCTCTTCTCACACAAACACTGTGAGGATGAGTGAGAATCAAGGTGCCCTCTGTGTTATGACTTTGGAACGGCAGGTGCATTCACTATAAAGAGAGGATCATGTGACTGCACTATGCCTAAAGAGTGTATTATACTGTCGTGACTTAGTGCAGAAAGGAATGGTCTCAAAAAGCACATTGCAGATCATAGTGTCACATGTGATGCAAAGGCCCAAATCTGAACGTCACCAAATGAGAGTTTTGCACTTAGAAAAAAGCACGGTGTAAAGGAAAAAAAAACTTTTGGATCTTAAAAAACAAACAAACAGTCTGGGGCCTGAAAAAAACAAGCAAACATATAGCTAAGTAGAATTAAAACAAGCAGAAACCAAACCTAGTAATATTCAAGAATGGTTCTTCCAAATTTCAAACCATCCCCTAGAACATAGCCCCATCTCTTTATTCTAGAATAAGTGGTCATGTTGCTCTTTGAGGAGGAGCAATTTCCAAGATTCTGTGTTGGGCCCTTTATTTATATTCTTCTCTTTGAAATGATGCCAGAGAGGAGAATTGTTTCTTTTTTTTTTTAATCCTCACCCAAGGTTATTTTTCCATTGATTTTTCAGATTGAGTGGGAGGGAGGGAGAGAGAGAAACATCAGTGTGAGAGAGACACACCAATTGGTTGCCTCCTGCACGACCCCAACCAGGGCTGGAGTTTGAATCGCAACCAAGGTACGTGCCCTTGACTGGAATTGAACCCGCAAACCTCTGGTCCATCGCTCTAACCACTGAGCCAAACTGGCCAGGGCAAGAATTATTTCTTATTCTAAAAACCAACAAGAGAAAATTGGAGGTGTAGGTGTGGCAGAGATGATGATGGAGAATGGCTTGCTTCTCCTGATGTGAACATTGTAACAAGTGCTCAGAATTTGCCTCAGGGCGCCATGCTGGAAATTCTTACAATCCGGTTCTTACCATGCAGCCTTGAAGTGACCCAAGACCTTCACATTTGCCCTCTTGGAATATCCTATGAAGTGAGCTGAGGAGGAATGGAAAGTGTTGGAAGAAGCTTCAGTTTGGTTCATTACCAAGGAAACAAGCAAGACCTTGTTTCAGATGGAATTACCCATGAAGCTAGCCCAGTGTCCTGCTGAGGCAGTGACCAATATTTACACCACATCTGGACAGGAAGATGGAAATTTCCTTTCAGAAGCACACGGACTATGAGTCTTCAATGGGAGCAATAAGAAGGATTTGCCAAAAGCGAAGACTCTGGGGTTAAAGGGCATATGAGAATGCAGCTTGTGTTCATGCCATTCTGTAACACCTACTACTTGTTCTCCTGCCTTTAGAAAATCCATTGAAACACAGGGGTGATTGACTCTTCATAAGGGACTATATCTTGCTTACCATTAATTCCCCTGTAGCCCATGGTTTAGCACCTCACATGGGGTAAGCACATAAATACTGGATGGAGAGAGGGGTAGACGATGGATGGATGATGGACAAATGAATGGTGACCAGGGTAAATCTGTATAAAATAGATCAAGTGGACAGGCCTCCATTCATTCAACAAATTTGTATTGAGTACCTGCTATGTGCCAGGCACTACTCTTGTTGCTGGGGAGACAGTCTCTGACCATTGACCCTGGGAACCATTTATGCTGCAGTGTCGAGCAGACACCTTTATTTCCCCTTTGGGCTTAACCACCTTCCTGCCCTGGTATCCATTTACAAGCAGACCTGATGATCCCTCGAGCACTAATTTAAAGCATTTTCAGTTTCCTGAGGACACTCCATCTGCCAACCAACCATTATCTAAGTCATTGTTGTTCTCTTTCCCTCAGAAAAGCCTTGACTAATCAGGTCAAATTCATAAGGTCATGTACTTGATCAGCTTTAAATTACAGTAAGAAAAAGAGAGGGAGCCCTGGCTGGTTTGGCTCAGTGGTTAGAGTGTCAGCCCGTGGACCAAAGGGTCTCAGGTTCGATTCCCAGTCAAGGGCACGTACCTAGGTTGCAGCTTTGATCCCTGGCCCTGGTTGGGGGTCATGCGGGAAGCAACCAATCAGTGTATCTCTTTCACATTGATGTTTCTCTCCCTCTCTCTCTCTCAAAAATAAAATTTTTTTTAAAGAGAGATTAATTACCTTTAAGGACATTGATCTGTGTTGCCATTAGCACAGGCAGCATGCATAATGATCGTGGACATGGAGAACCGCACCTCAGTCTGTGCAGAGTCCCATATCACCAAAACGGGACCACTTCATCATTCAACTGTTCTTGCTGAGACAAGAAACTCAGCATTTCCAGTTTTAAAGTATCAACAAAAACAGATTTCTGATCAATACTGAATCGATGAGAGAGTTTAGTTTAGTGAACCAGAATATCCCACTTCTTAAGACTTCCAGGTGACTGAGGTGACACATAGGTTGCTGTGGAGACTTGCCTTTTTATCCTCATATGACTGCATTTCCACCCTGGACGCATTTGGCAGAGGACCATAAGGACACTTGGCATTTCTTGACACAGGCTGGGTAGGGGCTTTCAGGGATCCCGCAGATAGCTCAGTTCTAGAAATGTGATTTAGGCCTTCTGTGTGACACATTTGGCATTGGGTGTCAGATGCAGTGCCTACAGTGTTACACTGATCACGTGCTTTGCAGAAGAGCATCTTGTCTGCTCATGTATGTGCTCTGTCCCCCAGAGCTCTGATGCTCTCCACAAGCGCCTCCTCCCAGCCCCGTGCCTCCCCCACGCACCCCAGCCCTTCATACTGCCCCTGCTGCTGCTTTGGCTTCACATAGGTCAGGCAGGGACAGAGGGTGCAGTTGGTAGCAGATGTTAGGATATAGAAGGGGAGGGAGGCTTCTTTCTGAGGAACACTGGTAATCTCCTTTGCAGAGTGATTCATCAAATATTGCCACGTCCCACATGAGCACAAAAACCTAGTCCAAAGTAATTTTTAAACTAGGTGCCATTTGGAAGTGTTCATGACTTTCTCCCTCTTCACTAGTACAGTATTGCTGGCATGTTTGTGTGCCAGACACCTGCACAGTTCACAGGACTGGCAGGAAGATGATTTATAGGTACTGTGTCTGAGTGTGCACGTGCAAGCACACACATGTGCGCACTCCTACCGATACCAGCATCAGCATTCTTGCAGAGGAAGGGAACCACCCTTGGTGGGGGTCCATCGATTCACCTGCCTCCAGCCCCAAGGCCACTTCAGGCTCTAGCCTATAGCATGGTGTCTATATTTCCCAAGTCCCATCATTGAGCCACATGGGTGACAAAGGCTTTTCATGCTGCAGCTACACTTCTCCTTCCTTCTACTTAGTGTGAGAGCCTGAGTGGGAAATGGAATTTCAAAGCCAAAATGTTGAGATTCGGGACATAGTTGACAAAATGCTAATATCTACAAAATTCTGCAAATCCAGTCCATGTGCTTACCATACCTTCAAGGCAAAGCATTTGGCATAGGAGCAAGTGTCTTGACTTATTCAAACTATTACTTACTATTCGACAAGCCCCTGTTATCGTCTGTAGAATGGGGGCAATAAATTCTGCTTGGTAGGGAATTGTTAAATGAGCTAATGCTTGGGAAGCAGCACAGTCCCTGGCAGACAGGGCTCAATTTGTGGATGCTGTTATTCAGAACTTGGAAGGGTGGGAAGGGAAGGAGTGGGGCAGGTTGAACTTCAGCCAGGTGGTATTGTTGGACCCCAGGCTTGGATGGCAGCCCTTTTCTGTCTGTATCCCTGGCTGGGCAGCAGTCCCCCAGCCATTCCAAAGGAAGGGGCACTGGAATAACGGGTCCCCAGGAATGTGCGTAGTCTGTGGCTGGGCAGAGGAGAAGGGCGTACCTTGTTTACCAAATGTTTGGCAATAAAATTGACATCTGATGATAATGTTTGAAATTTTATTTTAAGACTTCCTAAACGGTGCCTAAAATGACAGGATGTTTTAAGAAAGAGGGTGCGTTTCTGTCCTGGTGACACCCAAAGTCCATGGAAGCATCTTTAGCAGAGTCAAGTAGGAGAGGCCTTGGGAGAACCACTGGGGGCTCTGGTTCTGTAGGATGTGTCACCTGGCGGGACGTCTGGGCTGAGCAGCCATCTCTGCTGTGGCCACATTGGAATGAGGAAGAGGGTCCAGGACAAGCCCGGTGTGGGAGAGGACTGATGGGTTCACTGTCGGAACAGATATAGGAGCAGGAAGGAGAGAAGTGGGTGTGCAGTAGCATCACTTCATCCTCAACAAATGATTTCCTCTGAGAAGGCTCAGAAAATGCCCCAGCCTCCATTCCCGCCCCCCCCCCCCCCTTCAGATAGCTGCATGGAGGTTAGCTGCAGGACTGGGTTTGTGGAAGTCTGATTCCCACTCTGGACATCTATCAACGCACAGAGGTGCTGGGAAGTGAGGACACGGAGTGGGGCAAGCTTCAGGGAGCTCTCCTGCTTTGTCATCTTTCTGTTCCCCTTGGATACCTTACAGGGAGGCCCTAGTGGACCTTGCAGGCCCCCTGAGCCCTCAGCAAAATAGTAGAGTAGGCAGACTGTGCCTCCCAGGAACATTTGTTGTTTGAAGAGAACTTGAAGGATGAGCAAAACACATGGCCAAAGGGAACAATTTGCTAACCCTGGGATTGCAGGGCTAATGATAGCTAATGTGTACTAAGCACTGCACTGTGCAGATGACCGTCTTAAGAACTGAATTCTCACAAGATCTGTATGAGGTTGGTACATTATTATTCTCATTTTACAGATGAGAAAATTGAGGCACCAAGTTTAAGTGACTTGCCTAAGGTCACACACCTAGTGGTGGGCAGAACTGGGCTTGGACACAAGGTAGTCTGGCTATACAGCAAATGCTTGTGACTAGTATACTTGGCTCAGCCAAAAGCTCTGGCCTTACATTTCATAGTCTGCCTCCATTGCCATAGGCAGGTTGAGAATTCTGCGTGGGCTTCCACTTCCTGCAGCTGTTGGTGGCCAAATGGCACCAGGTGTCAGACCTCAGTTCAGCAACCTCAGTACTTGAGTTCTGGCTAAGAACGAATTCAGAGCCAAGACTCAAACTATAAGAGAAAGTTTATTTATAACAGAAAGTCACAGCGGTAGAAGAAGTGAGCCATAGATGAAATGGGCTCAGGAAACAAGTTACAGAGCAAAAGAAGGGCCCTTGGAGCTCAGGAGAAAGACAGAGGCAAGAAAAAGGCCTGGGGGAAGGGGGTGGGGAAAGGGCAGGGCCTGCTCCTTAGGGAGGGCTGTGCTGGGTCCTCTGACCTAAGGGTTTTTAAGAGGGGGTGGGGATTTTAAGGGAGGTCCCAGGGGACGATCTCAACAGAATACTCATCAGCTTTCCAGGTGTGTCCTTTCAGGGTCGTGGTCTCTACTGATTGGTCAATGCCAGGGCAGGGGGTCATTAGTCAATGCAGCTGGTCCTGAGGTCAGCCATGGCATCATTTGTCTGGTTTTGCTGTTTTCCTGGGCCTGGAGCTGAAACACAGCCGAGGCCTAGATATTATCCCTCAGGGTTAATGCTTAAAGGAGTGGTCATGCAAAGGTCCGAATGGGAGTCAAATGAGGCCACTCTTCAGTACCTTGTTCCTCTTCCAAGGGGGTCTACTACATGACTAGCAACATGCCAAGGGAGGGTCTAAGCCACATGACCAGCCATATAAAAGTCAGGGGGTCTAATCCACAAACTGTTTTCCCAGTTTTGCTTGCTGTTAGGCACCCGGGGCTTTCTGCCCTGGTGACCTTCTGTACCTGGCCCATTGTCCTTGCTCTGCTCCTGTCTGTATGACTGCCTACCACACAGCCACAAAAAGAAGTGAAAAAAATTAACAGGGAGGGAGGGAAGTGAGCTTCCCCAGGAAGGGGAAGGGCTGATTTATGAATGGTTATTAAAGTAAGTAAAAGCATCATTATGTTCAAGAAAGGAGAAAATGCAGTGAGCACATAGAAATAAAAGGAGAGAGAGGCTGGGGAATACAAGGATGAAGCCATAGACAGAAAACTTCAGGCAGGATATATATTTTGTGAGCACACATGAGCATGGCTGAGTAAGTCACTGCCTCGGCAGAGGAACGAGAGGCTCCTGCTGCAGCCATCCAAAGCAGCTGCAGCGAGGTCCAGGGAGGAGAAGAGGGAGCCAGTGCCTTAGAAACTGACAGTTGCTCTTTTTTTTTTTTTTTATCCTCACCCGAGGACATTTTTTCATTTTTTGTTCAGATAGAGTGGGAGGGAGAGAGAGGAAGAGAGAGAGAGAGAAACATCGACGTGAAAGGGACACATCGAGTGGCTGCCTCCCACACGACCCAACCAGGGCTGGGGACAAACTGCAACCGAGGTACATGCCCTTAGCGGGAACCGAACCCAGGTCTCTCTGGACCGCAGGCCAACGCTCTAACCGCTGAGCCAAACCGGCCAGGGCCTGACAGTTGCTCTTTAGGTGCCAATTCAAAATGCGTTCACAGTCTGTAGGTATCAGGTCTACATAGACAATGGTAGGCCAGCTACTCAAAGGGGCTTTCTAAAAGTCACCAAAACTCCTAGCAAAAAAGAATGTCCAAGTAACAACAGCATCCAGTTTCTTGTGCTTGTGATTAAACCAGTTAACAAATCCATGGACTCCACTAGAGGTACTTTTGAGATATCTCTTCTCTTTGTGGGCACCAAAATGGATCTAGTTCCTACCTCAAGTAGCAGAAAACATATACAAAGCTCAAGGGAAAAGCAGTCTGCTTTGTAACTCTGGGGGAGTCATTAGTAGCAGGTATGTCATTTGGAAGGTGAAGACTTAAAATGTATACAGAGTGCTAGAATTTAGAATGATTGAGGTTATATTTATCGGGCAAGAGAAACATCTATTACTGGTTTTCTTTAATGTTCTTATCATCTAATCCTGAAGTAAGGTGCCAGGTTGACCTCAAACTTTCAATTAGGCTGAACAATATGAAATTGTTGCTATTCAACTGTTTTTTGACCTACAAAGCAGCAGACAGTGGGGTGACGGGTGTCCTAAATGGGCTGTCTGAAGCCCTTGCAGGAACTGGGAGTTGGGGTAGGAGGGAGATGTCCAGATGGCTGGGACATCCAGTTCTCATGTGGAAAGAGATGTCCCTTAAGGAGCTGGCACAGACGGCTCAAGGTCAGCCTGCTGGCGTGCAAAGGGCAGCTCTTCTGCCTGCATGAAGCATAAATTGATGCTAGTGCCTCTAAATGGGAGCTCACTTGGTCTCCCCCACAGCCTGGGCCATTCAGGCGGTTCATTTCCCTAGAATCTGCAAACTTTTCTGCAGAGGCTGCGGCCTTCTGTCCGATGCATGCTCCCAGTAGCCCTACGGGAAGCACGGTGGTCAGCACGCGGCTGCCTGTCTGGAATACCAAACAGCATCCGCCGTGCAGGCTCTCCTCTCTGCTGCAGCCCACTACCCGGGCACCAGCCTCGCTCTCTAAAAGCCCTTTGTCTCCGTCCATTGTGGCTTTTCTACAAACCCACTTGTTTCAAGGTGGTAGAAATAAGCCCACAATCCAACAAGATGTTTCTAAAACTTTCTCCATGACAACGCAGGGCCGGCAGGCTGCCAGCTCGGAGCCAGCCAGTGAATGGCCTTGAGGGCAGACAACAGAGAGACAGAACAGGGCAGCTGGAGATGCCAAAATTCTGCCTCAGCAAAAAGGCAGCCCAGGGGCTAACATGTCCCAAATTCTGGGGAAGCAGTGAGTACACATCTACAGATGCCCAACAATAATAATTCACGAACTTTGACTTTAGCACAGAAAGCTTGGACTTTCTCCTTAAAAGATCTTTTGCATCTGAACAAGAGGTGGAGACTCCAGAAAAGAAGAACCGGTTTTTTAATGGCCTGCCAGTGCTTTGTGATGGACAGCCTTTATAAATCTCAAGTATTGTCCAGATGGTGTGTCTCAACAGATGTCACCTCCCTCCACCTGCTCATATCCTTCCCAGCCGCAGCTGATCTCACCGTGGCCAGAGCCTGGGAACCAGGGTCTCTCCTGCCCTCCCTAATATTTAATGACAACAGTAACCCTGGGGCAGAAGGTCAGGCACCGCAGAGATGGCTGCTCGAGACCCAACACCCACAGAGAAGCTTCCTAGCAGACAACACCGAGAAAAATTATAGCCTGGGCCAGTGTGGCTCAGCTGGTTGGAGCATCAATCCATGTACCAGAAGGTGTCGGGTTTGATCCCCAGTCAGGGCATGTAGGGGAGACAACTGATCGATGTTTCTCTCTCTCTGTCTCTCTCTGTCTCTCTGTCTCTCTGTCTCTCTGTCTCTCTCTCTCTCTCTCTCTCTCTCTCCCCCATCCTCCCTCTCTAAAATCAATAAAGTAAAAGAAAAAGAAAGAAAAATTATAAACAAGTGAGAAAGTCAAAGGAGCGAGGTAGGGGCATATCTGTGAGTTGGAAACAGGTGAAGACAGAAGCCAAACAAGATAGCACCAATTTTCCTTCCCAACTCTGCCCTTTGGTTTAGTTTCTTTATGGCTAAATGAGAAGCAGGACCTCCAGACCTGCGAGCAGCTGTTAGTGGGAGCCAGGGGCTTCCCCTGCCTTCTTCATACTGCATATCTCCCCAGCCTTCACCCCACCTGTTTAAACAGAGCCCTCCTCAATGGTTTGGTGATTCAATGATTTGGTTTCAAAACAGGGGATACTGAAGGCTCTCAACGCCAACGGAATTAAAAGGACATACTCACATCAGAGGCATTGAAATCAGACCGCTTGCCACCAGTCAGGGCAACAAGCAAACCCACTCTCAAGGAGCCTTGAGCCATCTATCCCCACTCTCCTGGGGTTTTCAAATAGGACAGAGCTCCCTCCATCTCTTTCCCCTTTACTCTTCCGATGGGGTCAGTGCTGAGCTCCTGCTCTGACGTCAACACCGGCTCTTGCTGCAGGGTGGGGCAGTGGATGTCTCCTGTGGGTTGCTTCCCATGGTCACTTACTCTCCACACAGAGAGAGCGAGTTGGCAAGGGATGCCACAGGCACGTCAGCTTTGGCTCCGGGGTAACTAGTTCATGGCTGTGGCTACCCTGTGTCATAGACTGCAGCGGTTCTCAACCTGTGGGTCGTGACCTCTTTGGGGGTCGAACGACCCTTTCACAGGGGTCGCCTAAGACCATCGGAAAACACATATTTCTGATGGCAATTCATAACAGTAGCAAAATTACAGTTATGAAGTAGCAACGAAAATAATTTTATGGTTGGGGGTCACCACAACATGAGGAACTGTATTAAAGGGTCACGGCATTAGGAAGGTTGAGAACCACTGTGACATAGGGGGTTATTTTTATCCTCTAAATTACAGGACCAGTTACATAACTTGCAGTCCCATGCAAAAGGAAAATGCATGGCCTCTCATTCAAAAATGATTAACAATTTCAAGACGGCAACAGCAAAGCCCTAAACCGAGCCGAGGACCCTTCCGAGCCGGGGACCCTGTGCATGCACAGTTGCACCCGGTGGAGCTGGTCTGTCTAATCACTGTGTCTGGTAGAAGAGGCTGTAGCCAAACACCAGGAGATAAAACTTCTGGAGTTCTAAACTTTGAGGGTTAATTAGGACTCTCACCATGGCAAAGCCAGGCTCATATTAGACAAAAGAAATGCAGACACCCTATTCTGTTGTTTTTCTTTATCCAATTCCGCTTCAGCTCCTTCTCTACACATGAGTACAGGGTTGGGGAGTGTTTTTCTATGACCCTCAGACATGGGTGGTAGGACACAGCCTTTCCCAAAGTGGGAAAACCTGTTTCTGCCCATTTCATCGAGAATCAGCCCTCTTGTAAAAATTGTGTAGTGGTTAAAACTACAGTCAGACACACCTGGCCTTTGGGTCACCTTGGGCAAATTATATAATTTCTCTGAGCTTCAGTTTCTTCATATGTAAAGTGGGGACAATAATGGTACCTACTACACAGGCTGTTGTGAGGACTTAATGAAATAAAGCACACAGAGGGAACAGCACAGTGCCTAGCACCTGTGCGCTCAGTAAATCGCTTTTATTATTATTCTTTCTCTCTCTTTTTTTTTTTTGAATATTTGATTTACATTTACTGTGAAATGATTAGCACAATCAATTCAGCTAACTCTATCTTCTCATATAGGCACAATAAAAAGAAAAAAGGAAAAAAAAGGTTCTCCTTGTGATAAGAACTTTTAGGATTTCTTTTTTTTTTTTTCTTGTTTTTATCCTCACCCAAGGACACTTTTTTTTGCATTTATCTTCAGATAGAGCGGGAGGGAGAGAGGGATGAAGAGAGAGAGAAACATCGACATGAGAGAGACACATGGAGTGGTTGCCACCCGCAGGACCCCAACCGGGGCCGGGGACAAACCGCATCGGAGGTACGTGCCCTTAGTGGGAACCGATCCCGGGACTCTCTGGTCCGCAGGCCAACGCTCTAACCACTGAGCCAAACTGGCCAGGGCAGAACTTTTAGGATTTCCTCTCTTAACTTTCCCATATATTGTACAGCAGGGTTAGCCATAGTCATCATGTTGTACAATACACCCCTAAGGCTTATTTATCTTATAACTGGAAGTATGTGTCATGACCACATTCCTCTAATTCCTCCCCCCACCACCCTCTGGTCACCACAAATCAGATCTCTTTGAGTTTGGGTTTTTTGTTTAAGATTCCGCATATAAGTGAGATCGTATAGTATTTGTCTTACTCTGTCTGACGTATTTCACCTTGCAGAATGTCCTCAAGGTCCATCCATGTGGTCACACATGGTACGATCTCCTCCCATTTCATGGCTGACAATACTCCATTGTGTATGTATATGTACAATTCCTTATCCGTTCAACCATCAGTGGGCATGTAGGTTGTTTCCATGTCTCTGCCACTGAGACAAATGCTGCCATGAACATGGGGGTGCATATTTTCGAGTTAGTGTTTTTGTTTCCTTTGGATATTCCCAAAAGTGTAATTGCTGGATCATACAGGGGTGGGCAAAAGTAAGCCTGCAGCAATTTGTATGGAAAAAGACATGCAGGTTATAATTATAATAATACAAGAATAAACTCTGTTTCCATACTCACATCTATAAGCCTACTCGTCCCCACCCTGTATGGTAGTTGTACTTTTAATATCCTGAGGACCCTCCATACTGTTTCCCAGAGTAGCTGCACCAATTTACAGTCCCACCGTCAGCGGATCTCCACATCTTGGCAAGCATTTCTCTCTCATCTTTTTGATGATGGCTGTTCTAAAAGGTGTGAGGTGCTATCTCATTGTGCATTGTGCATATCTAATTTGCATTTCCTTAATGACTAGTGATATATATATATATATATATATTTTTTAGGACACCAAGTTTTCTTTATTTTTTGGGGCAAGGGACATCGCACTTCTACTCAATTAAGAGAAACATTTTTTATCAGTACAGAGGTCTTCTTTTTACACTTATCATGCCATGAATTCATAGGGAATGGGTTCCAGCAGCTCAGGCTCCTTTCCATTGGTTCTCACAAAGTGAGCTTCTCTGGGCGGAGCAGGCTGGCACTTCAGTTGAACCCTGGTACCTTTCTCTTTGGCTTCCTTCTTTTTCTGATCATTTGCCTTCACACGTTTCAGGAAGCTATCTCGGCTCTTAGAGTGCTTAATATGCTCAATACGTACATTAATTCTCTTGGCAAGAATCTTGCCCTTGACTTGTTTGTTCACAATGCCCACTGCATGCTGGGTGACATTGTAGACTCTTCCAGGTTTGCCATGGTAACATTTGTGGGGCATTCTTTTTTGAACAGTGCCCATTCCCTTTATGTCCACAATATCACCTTTCTTATAGATTCGCATGTATGTGGCCGAAGGAACAACTCCATGTTTTCTAAAAGGCCTAGAGAACATAGAGCGGGTGCCTCTCTCTTTCCCTTTGTGTTCGTCATTTTGGTGAATTACTGGAAGATGGAGGTTCTGGCCAAACAGCATGACTAGTGATATTGAGTGTCTTTTCATGTTGGCCTCTCCTGTATCTTCTTTGGAGAAATGTCTATTCAGGTTCTTTGCCCATTTTTTTTTAACTTATCTTTATTGTTGAATGTATTACAGATGTTCCTCATTTTTCCCCCATTGCCCCCCTCCTCCCCATTCCTGCCCCCCTCCTGCTTTTCCCCACACTGTTGTCTCTGTCCATTAGTTATGCATATATACATATAAGTTCTTTGGTTTATTTCTTCCCACCCCCCAAACCCCCTTCCTTTTGAGGTTTGTCAGTCTAACAACCAATTTGTACTTCTTAATCCCTTCACCTTTTTCATCTCTCCCCCCAACCCCTACCCATCTGGTACCCAACAAAAGTTCTCTGTATCTATGAGAATGTTTCTGTTCTGCTTGTTCATTTTGTTTGTAGATTCAATTGTTGATAGATATGTATTTATTGCCATTTTGTTTGTTCATATTTTTTATCTTTTTCTTCAAGAAGACCCTTCAGCATTTCATATAATAATGGTTTGGTGGTGATGAACTCCTTTAGCTTTTCCTTGTCTGGGAAACTCTTTATATGGCCATAGATTCTAAATGACAGCTTTGCAGGATAGAGTAATCTTGGTTGTAGGTTCTTGCTTTTCATCACTCTGAATATTTCTTGCCACTCCCTTCTGGCCTGCAAAGTTTCTTTTGAGAAATCAGCTGACAGTCTGATGGGAACTCCCTTGTAGGTAACTAACTGCTTTTCTCTTGCTGCTTTTAAGATTCTCTCTTTGTCTTTAACCATTTGCATTTTGATGATAATGTGTCTTGGTGTGGGCCTCTTGGGATTCATCTTGTTTGGGACTCTGTGCTTCCTAGACTTGTATGTCTGTTTCCTTCACCAAGTTAGGGAAGTTTTCTGCCATTATTGCTTCAAATAGGTTTTCAATTTCTTGTTTTCTCTCTTCTCCTTCTGGCACCCCCAAGATGCGAATGTTGGCACACTTGAAGTTGTCCCAGAGGCTCCTTACACTATCCTCATTTCTTTGGATTCTTTTTTCTTTTTGCTGTTCTGATTGGGTGTTTTTTGCTTCCTTACATTCCAAATCGATGGTTTGCTTCTTGGATTTACCTACTCTACTATTGAATCTGTGTAAACTATTCTTTATTTCAGTTAGTGCCTCCTTCATTTCTGACTGGTCCTTTTTTATGCTCTTGAGGCCCTCTCTAAGTTCACCGAGGTTCTCACTAAGTCCATTGAGCATCCTTATAAGCAGTATTTTGAACTCAGCATCTGTTAGGTTGCTTAACTCCATTTCACTTAGTTCTTTTCCTGGAGTTTTGTTCTATTCTTTCATTTGGGACCTGTTTCTTTGTCTCCTCATTTTGGCTGCCTCCCTGTGTTTGTTTGTATGTATTACTTAGCGAGAGGTATCGGGCTAGCTGAGACCAGATGCTGCTTGTTTGAAAGACTTTAGGAAAAGCTGAAGCAGGCTCCAAGACAGGCCAATCCTATGGTAAAGCAACTGGCATCAGCTTGGGTGGGCCTGAAAGTTGGGTGGGGCGGGGCCTCAGGGAATCACCAGGGCGGGGCCAACAGTGTGAGCCAGGTTGCTGGAGTCCCAGATATGGCGGTGTCTGCTGGCCCAGGGAAGGGCTCACCAAAGGAACAAAGGCCTCCGACAGCACGTCTGTCCAGGAGAAAGCTGCCTCTCCAGCCCTCGCTCCAATGCCAAACAACTCAGTTCTTCCCCATATGACTCTGGCGCCTTTCAAGCTGCCTCCCCCGCGCTGGAGCCTAGAGGGTGGGAGTCCGAGTAAGTCCGTGCGCGGGCCCTTTAAGAGGAGCTGCCGGGGGCTCCAGCCGCCTCAGCCTCAGTTCCTGCTGGTTTTTCCATCCAGAAGTGATGGGGACTTCTCTTCCTGGCACTGGAACCCTGAGCTGGGCGCCTGGTGTGGGACGGGGACCCCTCAGTCCTCAGGGAGGACCTTCCCAGCCCAGGTGTCCCTCCTGATTTTTATCCGCAACACGTGGGTGTGGGACCAGCCCGTCGCGCCTCCGCCCCTCCTACCAGTCTCGATGTGGCTTCTTCTTTAATTTCGTAGTTGTCGGACTTCCATTCAGCTCGATTTCAGGCGGTTTTGAATGATGGTTGTTCTGTAGTTTAGTCGTAACTTTGATGTGGTTGTGGGAGGACGCGATACCGCGTTTACCTACGCCGCCATCTTGACCGGAAGTCTCTCCTTTGCCCATTTTTTAAACTGACTTATTTGGGGTTTTTTTTTGCTATTGGGTGGTATAACTTCTGTATATATTTTGGATATTTTGACGCTTATCAGATATACGGTTTGCAAATATTTTTTCCCATTCTGAAGGTTGTCTTTTCACTTGTTAACAGTTTCTCCCAGCAGCGCACAGGCGAGGCCCCAGCGGGGCTCCCACGGAGGCGGCCCCTGGGCGGCGGGCTTGGTGGTGCCCGTGCCCGAGCCCCCGCCGCGTGGGCGCTCACTGAGGCGGTGTTGGCCGCAGCGCCTCCCAGCCTATGGACCCTCAATCTATCTCGATCTGGCTCAGGTGGCCTCTTAATCTCATTTTTTAAGTGGATGATTATGAAAGTTGAGCTCTATTGAAAGAAAGGTAACCAACATGAGCTGAACTATTTTTCGTCATTTCACTCTCAGAGAGAAAATGCTGGAAGGGATGCAGAGAGCCTGGCTGGAGGTCTCCATGTTCAACCCAAATCACAGACTCTGTAACAGTCAGTCAGTTCATTAGGGTGGGATCACTTACCCTCAACTACACTCTGGAGTTACCTGTGTCCCCAAAGCCGAATAAAGGCAGTTCTCTTCCTAATTCTCAGACAAAATTAAGTCAAAGCATAAAACTGTCAGTTTTAGATTTCCCCTGGTGCTGTGTTTCTTCAGACCTTTGGCACATGCTAGCTATACTAGATACTAGCTAGCTATACTAGAACATAGCATATAATGGCGACCACTTCAAACCCACATATACTGAGTACTTTCAAGTTTGAGATCACTAAGATTCGTGACTTCCACATGTTTTGTTGCCTGAACAAGTATAAGTAAGATGACCATGAACTTTGGAACAGTCATCTTGCATCAACATTAGCTAATGTGAACCCATGAGGAGTGAGCAGAGGGAACTAGTGGCCCTAGAGGGTGCCCTGTTCGATGGCTTCAGAGTGGGGTCCCCTCTCAGCACACCTCCCCCTGTGCGCCACTGGGGGGGGAAATCTGAGCATGGAAATCTATGCCTAGGAAGCCCAGCCCTTTATATCTCTCCACAAATGGGTGGGATTCTGGCTCAAAGACCAGGGACAGTTAAACCACCATAATCTACGCATCTCAGTAGAGGACGTGCCTGAGACAAATGTGGGGGTTGAGTGCCCTGCTCTGAGGTGCTGGCTCCTTCTCCTCAAAAGCACCAGCCTCGCCCTGGCCGGTTTGGCTCAGCAGTTAGAGCGTCATCCCTCAGACCAGAGAGACCCAGGTTCGGTTCCTGCTAAGGGCATGTACCTCGGTTATGGTTTGTCCCCTGCCCTGGTTGGGGTCATGTGGGTGGCAACCAGTCGACGTGTCTCTCTCACATCAATGTTTCTCTCTCTCTTCCTCTCTCCCGCCCGCTCTATCTGAAGATGATTGCAAAAATGTCCTCGGGTGAGGATAAAAAAAAAAAAAAGCACCAGCCTCATTCTCCTTAGGCTAAAGGATACAGCCCGTTTGCTCTGGGGCAATCTCAGCCCCTACAGACTTGTTTACACCCCAGGCTGAGTGAGGGTCCCTGGGGCCACTGAGCTCTCAGGAGAGCAGATGGGTTTCTGAGCCTCCTGAGGGGTGACATCACAGCTGTGTTTGGAGGTCGGTTTGGGAGTGTGCCTGGTGCTGTGCATTCGGTCCCTGAAGCTGAGGCTAATGGCTCTTCTCAACTTTCAGGACTCAAGGAGAGCAGCCGTCTGCACAAAACACCCAAAGAAGGATCTGGCAACAGAGAAGGAAGCACTAATAAAAAGCAGCAGCATGTAACTCCTGCCAAGGCCAATGCTCTTGAGAAGTGTCTTCAAGGAAAGGCTGGCCTGGGGCCAGATCCCCAGCTTCCAGAGTCGGCCAAGCCGTGATCCACTGGACAGTGCAGCTCCCTCTCCACCGTGACCAGAGAAATCCACTGGACTGCCCCATCCCAGATTTGTAAACAGACCTCCATAGCTGTATATAAATTAAAAACAAATTATAGAGGAGTTTGCACAGCTTTTCTAATTAAAGTCGATGTATGGATTCCCCCCCACCCCCACCCCATCCCCATCCCGTTTACCAAGAGACTCTATTTTTTCCCAGGTTTTCAAGGCAAAAATAATCTGGTGAGGGTAACTCCTAATACACTTCACTGACCTAGGCAAGAACAAAGGCAGTTTGCAAGTGTGTGGTACTACCACCGATTAATTCAACATTTACTAAGTGTCTATAATATTCCAGATCCTAAGAAAAGAAGGCAGGTGAGATTGTGGTCCCTGCCTCAAGGTGCTCCCAGTCTCGTGGGGGTTGCAGACAAGTCTTTTATAGGACCCCGTGACACGCGCTCTAGTGAGGACGTGGATAAAAGCTCACAGGCAGTGCTGGTCCTGGGAAGGTCAGAGACAGCTTCCCAGGGAAAATGATGTCTAAGCTGAAGGCCGAGGATGAGCAGAAGGCTGGGAGGAGGTTTATTTTTCTCTTGCATAATAGTCCATAGGCAGGCGGGTGGTCCAGGCTAGGTAGACGGTCCCATAGCACAAGGCTGTCCAGGGTCCAGCTTCCTTCTATATCACCTTGCCTTCTTCTAGAGTGCTTTCCTTATTTGCATAATCAAAGCTAACCCACCAGCACCACTTCCACATCCAGGAGAAAGGAGGACGTGGAAGACCAACAATTTCCTCCTGCAGAAGTTGCATACATCACTTTTTTTTTTTTTTTATCCTCACCTGAGGACATTTTTGCATTTATCTTCAGATAGAGCAGGAGGGAGATAAAGGGAGGAAGAGAGAGAGAGAAACATCGATGTGAGAGAGACACGTTGACTGGCTGCCACCCACATGACCCCAACCGGGGCTGGGGACAAACTGCAACTGAGGTACGTGCCTTTAGCGGGAACCGAACCCAGGTCTCTCTGGTCCACGGGCCGACGCACTAACCACTGAGCCAAACCAGCCAGGGCACATACATCACTTTTGCTTCCATCTCACCAGCCAGAACTTAGTCAGATGGCCACTGCTGGCTGCCAGCGTGGCTGGAGAATATAGCTTCGGGCTAAGTAGCCATGTGTCAAGCTAAAACTAAGAGGGGACAATGGACACTGTGAACCATTAGAAGTCTCTGTCAGAGCAAGGAGAGAATAGTCTGTGGAGGGGCATATATCACAATCAAGGGCAAAGTCCAAAGAGAGCACAGTGGATTTGGGGAGAGATATGCTATGCACTATACTAAGCATCTTATCTACATTATTTCCTTTAAAACTCATAATCCTATAAATAAGGAGTGTTACCACTTTCATCTTACAGAAGGGAAAAGTGAAGGTCAGAGAGGTTAGGTGGTTTTTCCAAGGTCACACAGCTGTAATGATGAAGCCAAGATATTAATCTAAGTCCACTCAGCTCCAGACCTGCTGGTCTCTGCACAAGGCTATACTTCCTCTCTGTAAAGCCACCTAGAAGGTAGGAGAGGCTATGGGAGACTCCGTGAGTCACTGGCAGAATGGTGCCAACAGTAGGATGTGCAGGGAGTAAATGAAGACTAGGAGGCAGGGAAGGTATTGATAATAGTTGGCAGGTAAATCCAAGAAACAACATCCGATAAAGCCAAACTTTTTTTTAAGCCTCACCCAAGGATATTTTTCTGTTTATCTTCTGATAGAGTGGGAGGAAAGGAGAGAAACATCGATGTGAGAGAGACACATCAACTGGTTGCCTCCCGCATGACCCTGACCAGGGCCGGGGACAAACCGCAACTGAGGTACATGCTCTTGACCAGAGTCGAACCTGCGACTCATTGTTCCATGGGCCAATACTCTCACCACTGAGCCAAACCAGCCAGGGCAAAGCCAACCATTTTTAAGTCTAACAGAATCAAAGTTCAGATTTTTCTTTGAGACTGAATTATTCTTAGTACAGGTAGTTGAATTCTAGAATCTCAAGATGCTCAGATGCTCAGACGATCTTCATCCTCAAACTGATCAATAGGATGCCTTTGAATGATCCTTCACAGACATCTAGTCCAATCCCACCCAAAGAAAGAGCCCCTCTCACAGCATGCTTAATGGTTGCTCATCATTGCCACCTTGAACACTTCCAGGGCTGGGGAGCTTACTACCTCCTGCTAGTGTCTCTGTCAGAAAACTCTGGGTATCCTGGTCCCCTTCTAAATGGTGCAGCTAAGAGGAGGATGGATTCCACAAAGGTGTAGGTGTTGGGTGAGGCCAGCTATCTGCTGGTGTGTTTAATTCATCAATCCACAGATTGAAGAGTTCAGGAAGACCAGGGTTCCATCCATGAAAGGCCAAGGCCATGTGTGTCCCTGCACAAAGAATTCCTCTTCACTGTGCTTGGCCTAGGACCTTATGTAATGGAGACTTTGTCTGATTTCTGACAGCATTTCTAACCTCCACGAATGTCAGGTGTGTTCATTAATCCTTTTGCCCCGTAGCCTCACAACCTTGAAGAAAAATCACTCTGCAATGTGCAATGGATTTGGCCTATGAATAATTCAGCATGGCTCACAACTCAGGGGAAGTATTCAGTATCTGATGCTTCTTATCCTACAGGAGACAGTAGATAGCACGCCGGAGGGATGCATCTGCTTAGATTTGCGTGCATGTGTGGGAGGAAAGAGGGAGGGAAGGAAAGATAAAAGGAAGGAGGACAGGGAGGAAGAGGGGGGAGGAAAGTTAGATATAGAATAATTTCCTGCTTCAAGCAGTCTTAGAAGCTCCCAGGGACTTTAGCTCACGCTGAGTAATAGGCTCTGGGGAAAGCGCTGTGGGCAGATTGTGGGAGCGCCTCCGGTGACAGGCCACCCTGTCTCCCAGGGCAGCTGCAGGAGAGTTGACAGTTGAGGGTGGAGCTCAGGTGGGAACCTGGAATCAGTGTGCAAAGCTCCACACGAATCTTCAAGGCTGCAGGACCATCCCCCCCATCTTGGCTTGGCATTGTGTCAAGACTAGCAGAGACAGGGACTTGGGTCCAAAAGCTGAGTTACAGCCCCAGTTCTACCTTTCGTGGCAGTGGGACCTTGGGCGGGTCACTAGTGCGTGCTGTGAGCAGGTTAAGGACAGGTGAACGGTATCTGGCCAGAGACCATGTATCCTCCAACCCTATCCTATCACAGGGCAGAAAAACGAAAGCCCTTTATTACTGACCCTCATTTGCCTGGTGGACCAAGTGCCACTTGTAGGAAGCTCTTAATGTAGGCTGAGGCTTCCATTACGGAGCCTGTTTTTCTTTTCTCTTGAATCCACAAAACTACTTAACACCCCATAACAAGGAAAGGTGAGTCCCAGGAAAAACGTGTCAAGGAAAAGTGAGTACGAGTTTCTGTCTAAGAGTCAGGCAGAGCGGGCCCGACCACACCTCACACTCACTCTGGGAGGGCAGTCCTGGGCACGGAGAAGAGCCCGAGGTGGCACCGCTCCCCATCCTTCGGGCCTGGAGCATTCACCACGGCTGGCATCATCCTGCTCCTTAGGGCTAGGCAGAGTGGGATTGCAAGCCCTCTCTGACCTCTGTTTGTTCATCTTTAATATGGAAACTGTAAAAGCACGGGCCTCTGTCTCTTCGTGGGGTGACTGGTCAGCGGGGGCAGGCAAGCGAGGCAATGGAGGTGAACGTGTGCGATCAGCAGCAAGGAGCCTCACAGTGTGGTTACTGCCAGTCCGTTTCAGTAAGCCCTCCCTGGCCTGGAGATGCAGAGGGAGCACATCGTGGCTGCAGCAGGCCCCCTGGAGGGGCGCACAGGGTATGAAAGACAGCCCCCTGCCTGCAAGCTGCTAAATGCTCGTTGGGAACAAAACACACTCCTGCGACACCCTGAGCAACAATACGTGGTGGTAAACAATCTGGAACAGGTTCACTGCTGCAGACACATGGTTGAATGTGGTTGGCATGCTTGTTTTAGAAGAGTCCCATGGTCCCCTCCAATCAGGCATCTGGCATCCTCCACACCTTGGTGAAGTCACCACAACTCCTAGCCCAGTCCTTGACTCCACGGTTTCAAAAATCCTTTCAGAAACTGATCCACCCTGGGAAAGAGGTTCGCATCAGTCAGTCCCCAGTCCAGGTGCCAATGCAGTCTTGACAGTGGAAAAGCACACTCATTTACACAAAGCACACATCCTTCTGAGAGGCCATAAATCCACTCAAGGATGCCGTGAGAGACCAGAAGCTTCCCTGTACAAAGAATGAAACCAGAGGGTACTGGTCAACCTCACGGGCTTGCTGCATCGCACTTGCAGGGTGATTGCCTCCCATGCCCTTCTCATCCAGTCTTTCTCTCTGAGTGTCTTGGGAACCCCGAGTCCTCATTTGGATGGGAACAGTCACTCTCCTGACAGTCCCGCGCCTCCCCTTTTTCTGTCCTCCATGAACCATTCTGCCAAGAAAACACACCGCAAGGTAGATCACAGCTTGCCTGGTGGTGTTCCCACACTGGACACCGGCCCCCTTAATAAGACTTATTGGGAGTCACGTCTCTGAGAACTGCCCTACCCTGTCCCCAGGCTTCCAGCTCCAGGGAGCAGCAGTTCTTTCGGTGGTTGGCCGAGCTGTGGTCACTGTCCCAAGGACCAACTCTGTCCTTCAGGGGAGACTCCATCCTCCCAAACAAAGGAACTTACAGCAAACAATCTCTTAGGCCCTGATTTTCAACATTTAAAAACTCATAGCCCACCCACAAAGATCCGATCAAGCTTTGTTACTATCTGTGATTTGATGACAAAAGTGCTGGATTCTTATTATCTTTATTTTAAGTTATATTAGAGGGGACAGGAGAATCCAGCCAGGCCAAACAGATCCTTAAATCCTGTCCTGTCAAATGCAGAGGTCTGCAGAACTCTCGGCATGACATGATTAAACTTCAGAGCTGAAATGCCTTCGCCCTGCCCCCAAGTTGGCATACATCCTCCCCAAAATTTAAATTAAAAAAGTTAGAATAATGGATATATTTTCAAACTTTGCTCTATCCGGTCCACACACTGACACCCTCCCCCCTCCCAGAAGAAAGTTCCCTTCCATCCCCACATCGTCGTGAACCACTGTTTGAGGGTCACCTCTTCAAACGGACCTTCTCACCTGTGCTACGGTGAATCAATTCCACAAGCATCAGGAGTGCCAGGCTCTGTGCTAATATTGCCCACCTTTCTGTGGGTGCAGGGGGTGGGGAGAGACACAAAATTCAGTAGTGACAGAGTTATTTTTTTTTCTTATTCTGTTTTCAAATTCTGAGGGTGGATCTGGGGTGAGGGGTGGCACCTCACTGAATATAGGAAGATCTATTCAGCTCTAGAAGGAAAGCTAAGGACCCTCCACAGGGAACCGAAGGGTTACTGGGGAAGGGTGTCTGGTGTCCCCTGGCTGGACCACTGGGTGCCTGGAGAGGGAGACGGGAGCAAGGACCCGCGGCCTCTCCTGACTCCTCTACAGTCTGCACCAGAGCCTGCTTCCTCCAGAGGACGCTTCGCGGCGTTTCCCCTCATGGGCAGACGAAAGCCTGGAATCTCAAACTCCTGTATCCCTTTCCTGCGGAGTTGGGAGGGCTGGTGGAGCTTTTCTGGGAGTTTTCTCATTATTAATTATCCTACGAAGCCCCCAAGGCTCTGCTCTGCTCAACTCGGCTGCGATGGCAGAGCTAGAGCCAACCCTCCCTGCGATTTCACGGAGAGAAACCCAAACTCAACCCCACCCCTCTACTCAGAGTGACATAGACCCAAATAGCTGGGCTTTGTCACTCTTTGGCTCTTAGCAAGAGAGGACTCATCTGCAAATACCATTCAAACATTCCAGCTTCCCTCTTTTCCTTAAGACCCACCCATCAGGCTGTTGCCATGACAACCATTGCGGACCCAGCCTTCAGGAAGCGGCTGGAGCCTAGGGAAGATGGGGTCCTGCTGCTGCTGCTGTTCCTCAACATTGCTCGCCCCCGTCCTAGTGGGCCGCAGGCGTGCGCACGCACACACACACACACACACACACACACACACACACTCCTCCGCATCCATCCTCTGCACATATTCTTCCCACCTTCCTCTGCACCAGTGGATTGCCTGGGCAATAATAGATCCGCATTCTCCCCGCCCACAACAGTGATTCAAGCAAGTGGTGGGCATGTGACCTGAGCAGCAGGACCAATTTATTCCCTGTGATGAATACAGGGAGCTGCAAGAAGGAGTTCTCTTTCCTCCGGGGTGCCAAGCTGGGGCTGGCGTGGCCGTGTCCTCTCCAGATGTTTGCAGTGGGAGAGAGCAAGGGCAACACAGAAAGAGAAGCAAAGACAAGCAGAGA
Source organism: Tadarida brasiliensis (assembly GCA_030848825.1). NCBI lineage: Eukaryota > Metazoa > Chordata > Mammalia > Chiroptera > Molossidae > Tadarida > Tadarida brasiliensis. The sequence goes on along the minus strand of CM061257.1, from coordinate 216,624,587 downwards.
GAGCCCACATCCCATGGCAGAGTTCCCAGTGTCGGCCCCAAGGTCCTGGTTCCCGTGGCTAACAGTGCTGGATTCCAAGCCCTGCCCTGCCTTGTCAGCCGCGTGTTCTGTCATCACCACTGTGTCCTGATGGGTCTTCTGTCTTCCCAAGTGAATTCTTCTCAGTACCACCCATCCACCTCTCTGGCTGAAGAAATCCCTCCCCTCTCTGTGCCATAATTTGCATAGCTCTGAAATGGGGAGGACACGTCATGTTCCCAACCTCTCTTCACTCTAGTAACTGTTAAAGGAGCCAGAGGAGACAGGAAGGCTTAAAAGACCTAGAACTCAGGAATGTGTCACAGGATTCAGGGAATGGCAGAAATGGTTCATGTGAAGAGAGGTGGGGGACAGAAAGGAACCGACCCGCAAAGCTGGCCCGAGGAGAGGAGACAAAGCTATGTGCCTCGGACTTGGCATGTGGGCTCCTCCTGTCACTGCCAGCCACGGCCAGCCACGGCCAGCCACGGCCAGCCACTGCTAACAGAAAATTCATTCTGTTATCACACAGGCTGAGAGGGCAGCCACAGCCCCCAGCTTTCCTCCCTTTCTCAAGTTTTCCCACTAATAATAGGTCTCAGCCCTGACTTACAGGCTTTACCCGAACACCAAATGGAAAAAGCTGTAGTGTGTGTGTGTGTGTGTGTGTGTGTGTGTGTGTGTGTGTGTAACAGAACGAGAGGGAAAGGCTTTCAAATAAGTGCTTAGAAATGACAGCTCAGATGTAGTGAGCATAGCAAGCCCACCACGACTCACTCAAGGAGGGTTCCTGCAGTCCCTCCTAGGTGCAGACCCTATGCTCTCAGCGACAACGCAAGGTAGTGTTTGTATAAAGCTTTACTGTCCGCAGAGGTCTCCCCAACTTCAGGTCTCTGGATCCTCGCAACAACCTGTGAGGTAGTGAGGGCAGATATTATGGCCGCATTTACTTTTGAGGAATGTACATTTACAACTGAGAAATCCAATGGCCAGAAACATTAAGTAATTTACCCAAGTCACAAAGCTTGTAATTGGTGAAAACTGAACTCCTCCACAGGACTTCTGATTGCCTCTGTACCCATCGTCACTCTGGTCTGTATCCTGGCGGCTAGAGCCCTGCATTCCCAGTCTAGCACATAGTCTATCGGAGCAAGCAAACCATCCCCTCCAGCCCCCCCTCCCCCGAGCAGGTGGAGTGGCGGAATCGGAAGTGCTAAGTGTTGGGTCTTATGGGCACTCCTGAAAAATCTCTTCTGCCCCAAAATATCTCAAGTGAGATTCATGGTTTAGAATAAGCACCACAGGTTCTGTTAACTATTAAAACCTGGTTACCCATAGGGTTAATAGTCTGCCATATACATCTTCCTATTCAGTGATGTGTCTGATATTCGGGACAGTGTCCCCAGAGACAGTGGCAGTTTGGTGTTTTTGTTTTCTTTTCTTTGGGGAGGCTCTGGGCTGCTGAGGCTCTCTCCCACCTCCACAGTGTTGCTTACAGTGCGCGGCACAGACTGCTGCAGCCCATCAGCACCAATATTGACCTTTTTCCCTGGGCACGCAGCCAGACTACATTTCCCAGACTCCCCTGCAGGGCAATGTGGCCCTGTGATGAGTTTCAGCCGATTAAATGAGGTGCCAGTTCCAGGCACAGTGAAGAGTAGAAAGAAATCCCTATGGGTGGCTGAAGACTATGACCCCAGGGCAAAGCCTGGGTAGAAAACAGAAAAGTAGCTGTTAGTAGGCCCCAGAATGACATGTAAAGGACTCTCCACAGTCAGTCTGCACAGACAACCAGGGTCTTGACTCTTGTTCACTGTCATATCCCCAGCACCAGAACAATGCTTGGCATGTACTACATATCATCCAACTTAAGACATCACTGAGCATAAGGCACATCACTATTTTTTGTAGTACTAAGAAATTAAAAATACTGCCAATTAGCCCAGCCAGTGTGGCTCAGTTGGCTGAGCGTCGTCCTTTGGACTAGGAGGTTGTAGGTTTGATTCCTGGTTGGGGCACATGCCCGGGTTTGGGGCTTGATCCCCAGTGGGGGGGGTGTGAGGGAGGGCAGCCCATCAATGTTTCTCTCTCATCGATGTTTCCATCTCTCTCTCCTTCTCCCTTCCTCTCTGAAATCAATAAAAACATATTTTTTTAAAATGTTGCCAATTTGGCTCAGCAATTAGAGCGTCAACCTGCAGACTGAAGGGTCACGGGTTCAATTCCCAGTCAAAGGCACATATCTGGGCTGCAGGTTCAGTCCCTAGCCCTGGTCAGGGTTGTGCGGGAGGCAACCAATTGATGTGTCTCTCTCACATCAATGTTTCTCTCTCTCTCTCTCTCTCTCTCTCTCTCTCTCTCTCTCTCTTTTCCCCACTCCCTCCCTTCCACCCTTCCACTCTAAAAAATTAATGGAAAAATATCCTCGGATGAGGAGTAACAACAACAACAAAAATGCCGTCAATTAAACTATGACACTATGCTTTCACTCGGAATTTTTACTTTGCAGTTATTGAAGGAACTCTTTTAGACTTAGTCTCAGATTTTCATCATAAATCACTCTCGTGCATAATACAATGGGAGGTAGAAGTGAAACGACTGGGCTAAGGTATTTCCAGAACTTCTCCCTCCAAATCTGAGTCCTGTCTCTCTGAAAGTGACAACGACCATCTTTTCTCACGTGCTGCCATCCTCAGGCACCAGAGTGATGCAGCACTTCTCAAAAGGACCCATAAAGGAACATAGCGTCATATGTGCTGGGCTCTTAAACCAGTTTTACAATTTTGTGGATCTGGCTGTATCACAAGTGCTGCCAAACACATCAGATTCACCACCTTCCCACAGCCATTTGATTCTTATTTATTAAAAGCATGCTCCGGCCCTGGCCAGTTCGGCTCAGCGGGTAGAGCGTCGGCCTGCGGACCAAAGGATCCCGGGTTCGATTCCAGCCAAGGGCACGTACCTCGGTTGCGGTCCGTACCGGGCCCCGGTTGAGGTTCTGCGGGTGGCAACCAATCGATGTGTCTCTCTCACATCGATATTTCTCTCTCTCCCTCCCACTGTCTGAAGATAAATGTAAAAATATCCTCGGGTGAGGATTTTTAAAAAAAGCATGCACCGTGAGTTTTGGGGGATTTTTTTTCCCCACCAAACTATTGACGTGAATTCTGCACATTTTGATGCTGGAACTTTTGACGTCTGTAAAAGCAATGACAGCCTCACCGAGAAAGCCACATGGCCAGCAGCAATCGCAAGATGCCATCCATTTAAGATACATCTTCATTTCAAGCATTTTGAGTTATAGGAAGGAAATGTGTCAACGAATTTTTAAAACTATGATTGTAGGTTCTCAATAAGTATTTGTTGAATGAATGAATAGATGAAGTCTGGTTCCCAGTCTGTGATTGAAAAATGCTTTGACCTCCTTAAAAAAAAGCCTTCAGACTTTGGGGGTCACATAGCAATTCTAAAAAAGCTAAGGTGACTATCAATTAGGCAGTTCTTGTTTGGAAATAACAGAAAACTAATAAAAGTAGCCTAAACAATAAGGGAAGATAAATGAGCTAACAAAACAAGAGTCTTGAAATAGGGTAGATTTAGTGTTGGTTGACTTACTGACAATTCAGTAAGGACCAAGGCTCCTTGTCTTTCTGCTTGGTTACCCTTGGCACGCTGGCTTGGTCCTCAGACCAGCTGCCCTCATGGTCACAAGTTGGCAGCCTTAGTTCCAGGTGTCATATCCAGCCATGAAATGTCCAGTGGAGGTAAAGGGATTATATCTTCCCTATGACTCGTTTTAAAAGTAAAAAACCTGTCCCATGAATCCCCCAGCAGACTTCTCCTCTCATTGGCCAGCCTGGGTCACATGCCCACTCCTAAAGCAATGTCCAGCAGAGACACGCAATCCAGGACTGGAGAAGGGTTGTGAGAGCATCTCTCTCCATACCCTCCCTTTACAAAGCAGAGGTCAGATGGCTTGCCGCTCTCTCAGGTTTAATCACTGGCTCTGCAGGACTACCCAGGGCTGTAGATTCCCAGCCCAGGACATTCCCATTGGTTGCTCTCTACTCACCTCTCCAGAGGATTATCCTGTTCCAGAGGACACTGGCCTGGGAACATGGGGCAAGGCAAAGGAATATGAAGGTCAAGAGACGGCCAGCCTAAAAGTGGTTGGAGGCAGCAAGGAAACGCCTGGTTGTTCTGCAAATTCCTTAGGATGAGAGGCTCTGATCCTCAGGCCCTGCTGTGTTGGACCAGCCAGACCTCCAGAAAGGAAGAATTCTCCGGAAACTCTCAGTTACCAAGCAGCTGAGTCAATTTCTTAGGAACTCATAATAGAAAAGATCTCAGCCCTGGCTGGTTTGGCTCAGCGGTTAGAGTGTCGGCCCACAGTCCAGAGAGACCTGGGTTCGGTTCCCGCTAAGGGCACATACTTCGGTTGCAGTTTGTCCCCGGCCCCGGTTGAGGTTGTGTGGGTGGCAGCCAGTCGATGTGTCTCTCTCACATCGATGTTTCTTCGCTCTCTCTCTTCCTCCCTCTCTTCCTCTCGCTCTATGAATGCAAAAAGTGTCCTCAGGTGAGGATTAAAAAAAAAAAGAGAAGATCTCAGTGGAGATTCTTGGGGCCTATAACATAGAGGAGTGCAATGTATTTGTGGAAGGAAGGTGGGAAGAAGGAAGGAAAGAAGGGAGGAAACTAATTTAAAAGGTTGATAAAATAATTTACATATTAATGTATCATTATTTGCATATGCTAGAAAGAACATTGGTCTTTTGGGGGGGGTCTTTTTCTATTTTGTTTGTTTATTTTGTTCATTAGATTCCACATATAAGTTAAATCATGATGGAAATTTTAACTTGGGCATTTCTTCAGTTTGATTTCTTTTTATCCTCTGAAGAACTTTGGATCCCTCTTCTTTCTGGTCCTTATGGAGATACAATGATGTTTCAGAGTTTCACCTTAGTTTGGCCTGGCAGCTCCCTAAGACCCTGATTCTGGACATTTCTCCCAGACTCCACGCTGTGTAGCCGCAGGCAAGATAAACCATATGTCCACATCTCTCACAGAATCCTGATAGTTTCCTGATCAGCCTCTTCAGCCTGCGCCAGTAATGGACAGGCAGGTAAATAAAGGGAGGAGAGAGAGAGGAAGAGAGAGAGAGAGAGAGAGAGAGAGAGAGAGAGAGAGAGAGAGGGAGAGAGAGAGAGGAGGAGGAGGAGGAGGAGGAGGAGGAGGAGGAGGAGGAGGAGGAGGAGAATAACAACAGAGAGAACACATTGGTCTTGAACTCAAATACCTGAACCTCCACTTAGAAGCTGTGTGATATTGGGTAAATTCCTTAACCTCTGTGGGTTTCATTTACCTATAAATCAAGGAGAGGAATGTTGTGAGAACAAAAAGATAAGTCAATGTGAAAGTGCTGGTATACAACAGACTCTTAATAAATGACAGTTGAAGTGAAGACTTTTGTTTCATATCTTAAAGGAGAGAACAACTGGGAGATGCAACACCAATAATGCAGACCCTCTGCAGTGTCACAAAGCCCTCCCTTTCTCCAGCAGCGTTAGTTCACCTTCCCACTGGAATTTGGGGCCCAGCTCAGAGCATGCTGCCATCTGCTGGAAGAAGGGAGAAATAACACCAAAGCATTCCTTAACGCTAGGGCATGGTGAGGAACAACCTGGAAAAGGGGAAGGAAGCATAGGGACCCAACTCGCTCTTGGCTATGATTCTTTGTTGTTGTTTTTTTGTTCTTTATTGATTTTAGAGACAGGGGAAGTGAGAGGGAGAGAGAGATAGAAACATCGAAGAGAAAAAACATCAATTGTCTGCCTCCTGCATGCCCCACACTGGGGGTCCAGCCCACAACCTGGGCATGTGTCCTGCCCAGGAATCAAACCGGCAACCTCTTGGTGCATGGGTCAACACTCAACCACTGAGCCACACCAGCCGGACTTGGCTATGATTCTTATCCTTTAAGACAGGTAGTCTCCTTACCACTGGCCAACAGCTTGTCAGAAAAATAAGATTTCAGTCGCATTTTCTTTTTTCTTTTTTAATCCTCACCCAAGGATATTTTTCTATTTATCTTTAGATAGAGTGGGAGGGAGAGAAAGGGAGAGAGAGAGGGAAACATCGACGTGAGAGGGACACATCGACTGGTTGCCTCCTGCACGACCCTGACCAAGGCCAGGGACGAAACGCAACAAGGTACGTGCCCTTGGCCAGAAGCGAACCCGCGAATTATTGATCCACAGGCCGACGCTCTACCGCTGAGCCAAACTGGCCAGGGCTCAATCACATTTTCTTTTGAAAAGTAAGTGACAGGATATCATTTAGCCTTAAAAAGGAAGGAAATTCCATCCTGGCCGGTGTAGCTCAGTTGGTTAGGTGTCATCCCATGCACCAAAAGGTTGCAGGTTCGATTCCCAGTTATGGCTGGATCCCTAATAGGGTTGTATAGGAGGCAGCTGATCGATGTCTTTCTCTCTCTCTCTCTCTCTCTCAAAACCAATAAAAATATTTTTTTTTTAAAAAGGAAGGAAAATCCAACACATGCTACAACATGGATGAACCTTGAGGACATTTTGTTAAGTGAAATAAGCCAGTCACCAAAAAGACAAATACTGACAATTCTACTTTTATGCGGTATCTGAAGTAGTCAAATTCACAGAAACAGAAAGTAGAATGGAGGCTGCCAGGGGCTGCAGGGAGGGGGAAACCGAGAGTTGTTTATTGGATGTAGAATTTCAGTTTTGCAAGATGAGAAGTTCGGAGACTGTCTGCGCAATGATGTGACTATGCCTTACATTATGAAGCTGTACACTTAAAATGGTTAAAATGGTAACTTTTATATTATGTATACTTTACCCCAATAAATAAACATCAATAAGTGATAGAGATAAGTACATGGTAAGTGCTTGACTTCATGATAGAATCATATTTGTTGAATGAAGATAGAAGAAAGTGATGCGGACAGATGGCCTCAGATACCAGGGTTACCATGAGAATGAACATCTTTCCTTTCCCAGGAAAGCCTTCCAAGCAACCGCAATTAGTCACAGTTACCTTGTGGTAATAAACTGGTTCTCTTTCCTATTCTCATCTCTAAACTAACGTTTTTTCTTTTCATTTCATCTGACAACAGCATGGCGCCGAGTCCAGCCTGAGCCAGGACCTTCTCCCAGAGAACACGTTGTTGATCAGCATTGGCAGCGGCAGTCCCGTTTCTGTGGATTCCAGGGTTGCACGTTCCCAGATCATATAACTTCAGAACTGTAAGGGCTCTGAGCAGCCTGGTGAGATTTAAGAGGTGTATCTCCTACTTCATAAAAAATGTATGAATATATAAGACATTTTAAATAATAACTGCAAAAGCCACAGAGCTGGAACGTGGCAAAGCCAAGGCCTGACCTTCCACCATCGGAGCCCCCGACCTGTCCCATCCCTGCACTCCCACTTTCTGCCCACAGCAGCAGGCAGTGTGGCAATGCCTCACTTCAGCATCTAGTGGACAAGGTCATTGCTCCGCAAGAGAAAAGTTTCTTCTTGTAGTCAGTGACCCCTGAGGCCCATCAGCCATGGGATAAGAGGGCAGTTGAGTCTGTTCACAGCAGGGCTCAGCCCTGAGGCAGGTGTCAGGTCCTCCAGGGGAAGCAAGGCAGAGTGCAAAGAGGGCATGAGCCCCAAAGCACCGCCAGCTGCCCCTGCAACTGCCTGAGGTGGAGCCTTTGAAAAGCCCCATCTCCCCCCAGCTTCCCTGCCTGATCATTTAGTCTCACCCAGAGGTAAAGCCAGAGGGACACAGAATGCCAGACTGTACTGAAACATTTAGTGACAGTTGCAGGTAGAATTCACAAGGGAATTTAGTTTATTAACCCACAACCCTTAGGATTTCTGGGCTTGGAGGGCTTCCTACACCTCCCCTAAACACCTCTAACCCAGCAGGATAGGGAGGAGAGCTCATTTCTGGGTCACAGGAGTGGAAGCCTAAGTCCAGGGACGGGAAGGGGGGATGGGATGTGCAAAGAGCCAGGAACTGAATCTGGAACGTTATATCGCACCATCTACACCTGCTAGGAAGTTTGAATAACCAATTTCTTCCAGTTCCTTTGAATGTCTGGGAGTGGATCTCTGTTTCCAGGTGTCAAGAACAACACTATATCCTCTCCCAAACTTCACAAAGGACATATTCCTTCACTCTCGATCACCAGGGGTGGGGTGAGATAAGAGAAGTCAGCAGCTCCCCCTACCCCATCAAAGCTGCAGGGTTTCTCACTGTGGGAGCCCTGGGGGAGACCTTGCAGTGGCACGGGGTCCCAGCAACATCACCTGGCTCATCACAGAAGCGTAAAGTTCCCCAGGGGCTGCTGGCCTTTATCTGAGGGCTCCGGAGCAGCTCCCTCGTCTGGTGGGTTTAAATAACTACCTTCGAATTAGACCAAATCTGACACACCCGGAGACTTGAGCAAGTGTCCATTCCACCGTCATCTTTTCTTAGGCGCTCCAAACGTCACGTGGATGGAATCTGAGCACCCAGAGCTACCCGGGTCATGTGGAGCTGGGTGGCATAGGGTGTGGGGGTCAAGAATTACATCCTCCAGAGACGTAGAGATGGTGGATCCTTCCCAGGGGCGGAACCCAGTGTTTCACAGATCTCATGCTTCACCCATTAACACATCATTGGGGAAAAGCAGATGACCACAGAACTATCATCCAAACTGGGACACTTAGGATAACAAACAGGGGAGCCATGCATCTTTCCTGAGAAGCAGCACAAACAAGACAGTCCCAGCACGGCAATGCAGCATCTCTCGCATCAGGAAAGAACTCAGAGAAACCAGTCATTACCATTTCTTGCTCTCCCTTATATGATTACGAAACCAAAGCATAAACCTCTCCTCATCAGAGCAGGTAAAAGTGTCAGTTTTTGGTGGGGATGCTGAAACTAGAAGGCCATAAAATTAGGTTTCAAACTTTGCCTCCCTGAGGCTGTTCTCACTGGCAAGGGGTGTACTCTGCCCCTGTGGTCTGTGCTCAGATCAGAAGAAAATCCAGCTGTTAGCCCTTGTTACATGGGGACACCTAGGACTTCAGGGTGGGAACAGACTTTTCAGTTAATTATTAAGAAGTCCCTCCCAGGAGGTGCAGCAGTAGGGAGCACTTTCTCATATGTAGAGAAACTTGTGCACGTTCCAGTACAAGCCAGTATTTCTGTAATTCCACATTTGGCCTGCAGGGGGAAACATCTCTTCAGCAATGACCAACCACAAGCAATATTGCAGGAAACATTTAATTGGCCAAAGAATAAGGGTTTTGTTTAAAAAAAAAAAAAAAAAATCAGATCAATACATTTCCAGTAAGCAATTTCCACCTTTACATATTTTCATATAGGGATTTTGCTCTTTTTCTATCTACAGTGCTAGGTACATAGTAAGTTTTTTTTTTTTAACAAATAAATACTTATGAATTGACCAGTTGGTTGAAGATAACCCAGACTTGCCTGAGGCATGGTAAGTACAGGAGGAAAGAAACTAGGGATTGGTGAATGTGCCATGGAAAAACACTTTCCTTTCTGGTTAATAGCTTGCGGTGTGTGTGGGGGGTGGGGGGTGGGGGGGGATTCATTTGAAAATTTCCAAAAGATCTTTCTCCAAGAGAAAACCATTATTAATCTAATTCTTTAAAAACAAAGAAACAAAAAGTAAAACAGTAATGTTGGTTTTATAAATCTTCCTCCTCATTCCAAAGTCCATCCTACATACACGTTAGATAAGTTATTTGCAGATTTATGCAGGTTTCTGCATGTTTAAAGGTTTTCCGTTTAGACTCCGATTTATTTAGATGCATTGACTCTAAAGCACCTCCCCCTCTGTCCCCACCTAGACTCCGAAGAGATTGGCTGAAGCCATCAAAGTCCACCCACCACTGAGGAGGACCCTGAGATCAGTTTCACCAGGCAGGTCTGAGTACAGAGCAGCGGACGTGCAGGAGTTCTGAGTCAGCAACACCCCTCTTCCCACAGAACAGTCCCACACAAGTCCCAGGGCCCTGCACCTCTGCAGGGACTTACCCTGCAGCCATCTGTTCATCTCTCAGATTGGGCTCCTCACTCAGTTTTTCAAGCAGCAGAGAACCAGCACCTTTACTACCACCAGTGTCCCTGAGCACCCTGATCCCAGATAGACCCCCTTTCTGGAGAGACCAGCAGACTCAGGAAGCTTTGGAGGGTGGGCCCAGAGGGAGGAGAGCTGGGTAGACTGCCTGTCCGTGGATCACAGCCCACAGCCCTCAGCCTCATGGAGGGTGGTAGTTTTCCACAAAAGCTGCAGATAGATGTTTCAGCTTCACCCCTGAAGACACGGGGCCAACCAAGGGCTGCTGGCCATTTCACAGGCCCAGGCCCCCATGGTCCAGGGTTCATGGTCACACTGCTTCACTGGGTAAAGCCTCTGCAGGGAGAGGAGGGAGCAAAGCCACCAAAGCAGGAGCAGCGGGGAGGGAGTCATCTGTGATGCCACAGACCAGCAGGGCTACTGTAGCTGCCTCCCTGTCCCACCAGGAGAAGATAATGTAGGAGCCAGGGCCACCTTCACCCACTCCCTGACTTGCTAGGCGTCCTCTGGGAGAGCTCTCACTGTGGCTGCTGCCCCAGTTCCCAGCCAAGGCCCAGGGCCCTAGGTACATATGCAGGCGGGATTCAGGGTGGGGGACGGAGGTGACCTCACCCTCACAGGTGCTGAGGCTGTAGGTGGGTGAGCTCACCTGAGGAGGGGAGTGTGCGATGATCCCACAGTCAGGGCCCAACCTCAGGAAAGGTGACACTGTGGCAGGGTGGTGTGCCATGAACCCAGAGATACTGTGCTAGGTCCCTGTCTTCCCAATCTCATAATGTGGTCGAAGTGAGGGCCTCTGACCAAGGGATGTCTATGGGTCGCTGAAGCAGAGAGGTTAGGAAGTCCCCGGGGGAAGCAGTGTCAAGGTGGGGAGGGGAGACCTTCACACAGCAGGACGGGCAGGTGGCAGAGTCACAGGAGGTAGAGTGGGCATGACAGAGAGCTGTGGGCCCTGCCCACCACACTCCCCGACCAAGAATAAAAGCCTCCACATGCAACCATGCCTGCTCCTGGTCTCATCACGACCACCAGGCAGCACCCAGCTGGGGCCTGCTTGGGCCTGGTATAGACAGACCCAAGGGTAGGGCCCGGGGAGGGGGTGGTAAGGGAGGTAGCATCCCTGTCCTTTGAGGGTGAGGATGCCCCTAGGTGGAGATCGTCAGCCTCTCCCTGCTGCCTCTTCCTAGCTGACACCCAGGAAAGACTTGGGAGGCAGGGCGGAAAGCCCATCACTTTTCACCCCGGGGAAGCGCTGAGGGTGGTCCTGGCTGAGTCACCATGATGTGGTAGATGGATTCCCGGAAGCGCTGGTCTCGGCTCAGCCTCTTGGCCACCTCCTTCAGCTCCTCTATGTTGTTGGCTTCCAGCTGGGAGGTCATGAAGGACTGGGACGGCTTCACTGGGAAGATGATGGCCCCACCCCATGAACAACCCTTCCTCCATCCAGGCCTGGTCCTGGCCCCAACCCCAGCCCACCTCCCTTCCTCGCCATCCTACATGCGGCTGAGCTTCTCCCAGCCCCTTCCCATCCATGGGCTCCCCTAATCCGGGGAGAAACCCAAGGCTGGTGGAGCAGGTTCAAGGCCACACTGCCCGGCCTCAGAGTTGGGCCAGCCCTTCCCACTCTGCACTCCACCCTCTTCCTGCCTTGTCACTGGCGGCCTGTGACCACCCCCATCCCACCAGAGCACACAGCCGTCGACACTCACTGTCATTCCAGGTGCTGGACCGGCGCCGGTGGAAACGGCAGCTCTTGATGCGGCGAGTGGCCGCCTTGTGGATGTACACGGAGTTCTTCATGATGACCGGCATCTTGGCCTCCAGCTCAGCGTTCCGGATGCACTCCTCGAAGAACCCTGCACCACAGTCCACTGCATCCTCCCGCCCCATGGGAGACCACAGCCACCCGCTGGAGGGGACAGAACTGCAGGCTTTCTCCCCGCGCCCCCTCCCCAGGCCCAACAGCCAAAAGGAAGCCGCACCAAGAAGACGCTTGCAGGCAGGAATCTGGAGAAACTCCATGGATATCTAGAACACCTAACGCACTCCAGGCCCTGTGTGTGGCTCTATGACCTGGCTGGGGCTGAGCTCCAGGGCTGGGGCCGGGCCCTGGAGGGCAGGGCTTACTTTTCAGGTGGCTCACGTCAGCCCGCATCCTCTCCTCCTTCTCCTTGTTCCGCACCTTGGAGTTGAGCCCTTGCTCCAGGCTCCTCAAAGCCGCCTCCGCCTCCCGCAGACGCCTCTCCAGGTCCATACGGACCTTCACCTCCGCCTGGGAGAGCGGGAAGGACAGAGATGTGGGGTCCTGGGAAGCCTTCCCTGATTACCCCTGGCTCAGGTGGGCTTTCTCGCCTTTCGACATGATGGAAGTTACCACCTCCTGCCTCGCGTCTTGCACCCTTGACCAGAGGGCCTGGGCTCGGCCCCACACCCAGCCACGATGTCCCACAGCCGCGGCAGACCCCCTGCTTCCCCTCAGGATGCTCCATCGCCTACACCGGGCGGGTCAGGCCGGCAGAGATCACGCAGGGACGGGAGGGAAGCGAGGGAAGTCTCCAGGTGAGGGGGGCACCTTGAGCTCCTGCTCGGCTTGCTGCTTCTGCGCGGTCAGCTCCTGCAGCGAGTCCTGCAGCGCCCGGGACTGGCTGGAATAGAACTCGCGCTCCTCCTCCAGGGCCCGCGAGCGCTCCTCGTTCTCCTTCATCCTGCCGGTGGGAAGAGGCACCGGGCCAGGGCTCACTCACCAAAGGGGTTTCCAGTGGGAGGGCAGCCCTCGGAGCCCTGGCTGGAGAAACCCTGGGACTCAGGCTTCAGAAGCCCCTGACGTTCTAGGTCCTGTCACTTGGTGGGAGTGGTGTGGTCAGCTGGGGGAGTCCCAGTCTTAGAGTCGAAGACCTGAGTCCTGTCCTGGGTCCAGGTCTCGCTGGTTCTGCGACCTCAGGAAAGTCCTAACCCCCACCCCCACCCCCGCCCAAGGCTCAGTTTCTTCATCTGCAAAAAGGGGCCAAGAGGACCTTCCCAGAAGGCCACAAAGCATTGTCATAGAGACCTAATGACTGTCTGTACAGCTCACACCATTACAGGAGATAATGATCCAGTCAGTTCTGAACAGTGAAGGTTCTCTTCCCGTTTCCCTAGTGGGAAAACTGAGTCCTAGGCAAAAGGAAGGTGGTGACCTATCTAGGTAATGGCAACTAGAACCCAAAAGTCCAGGTGTCCAGTTTAAGGAAAATTACCGACCCCAAAGCCAATCGTGGACTCAGTGGTCCCAGGCCCCTCACCGCTTCTCTGCCAGGAGCTTCTCCTCCAAGAGCTGCTGCATCTTCTCCTCGATCTGCCTTAGGTTGCTATGGAGACCCCCATTGGGAGGGGGCTGCTCGTTCTGATTGGCCAGTGTCTGCGGTTGGTTCTCATTCTCCTCCAGCATTTCCAGGGTTTTCTTCTTCTCTATGGAGAGTTCCTGGAATGGAGGGAGGGAGAGAAGGAAGAGAAAGAGCCTAATTTAGGTTCTCCACCATGGCTGCCCTCACCTGCCTTTCAGTTCCAGGGAGTGAGGCCCTCCACTCTCAGTCCTCTATGAGGGACACCTGAAATGTCTTCATTCTTCCCTTGAGGTAAAAGACCAACCAAGATCTCCTTCCTCACAACAAGGCAAGGTTACCCCTCCATCGAGGGAATCAGAGAGGATCCCAGTGAGGCTTCCAGGGGAGGTGGCACCTACTACGACCAGGGCCCAAGACCCAGGGGCACCATGACCTTCTGGGGTTCTTGTTCCTCCAAGGGCAAGTGAGGGACTGTGTTGGGTTCATGTGAAAAACACCCAACAGGACCAGACAAGAGCTGGTTTACATTCCCCCCACTTATCAGACTGGGGTCTTGCACACCCCGGGAATTCTGGAGTTGAAACTATCCATGGGAACCACCTCCCGTGATGTGAAATGGAGAAACATAAACACACAAAGGCACCACCAACAAAGCCCAGTCAGTCGAGGGAGAACAGAAAAACTTGCAGTCTGCCAGGCAGTTCATGAATTCAGTAAACATTATGATGCCCTCACGCCAAGCTCACTTTAAGTGCTGGGCTTGGAAAGACCTAAGACTCAGCCTAGTGAAGTTCACAGTGTGGAAAACACAACCTGGTGTGTTAAGTGCCATAACAGATGTACAAAGTGCCATGGGAGCCCAGAGCTCAGAGCAAATCCCTGCTGCGAAGAGGCAAGGAAGCCTGACCAAGGTGATGTCCAAGCTGAGCCTTAGAAGGATGACAGTTCTCCAGGCAGAAAAGAGGTGAGAGGACATTCTGTGTAGAAGGGACAGTACGGGCAAAGGTGTGGAGGATGAGAGAGCTTGGCTTCCTCGGGGCACGTGAGCTCAGCAGTGTGGAGTAGGGGGCCAGGGTGTCTGTTCCGGGTGTGGAAGGGCAGCAGAGGGCAAAAGGGGAGGAGAGGCTGGCCCCAGAGTTTGCACTGGCATGCCCTGCTGGAGTGTTGGCACTTTGTCCTTGACACATGCCACCTCCTCCCCCTCCCCGTTTCTGTGGTATCAAATGGAGGTGACCTGGCAGCTGATTTCCTTTCGTGCTCAGTTTCACCTGGAACAGCTAAGTGAATGAGCCACAAGAAGGAAGTGGGGGGTGGCCCTGCCACCATCCTAATCAATCTTCCATTTGTTATAAAAATATAAGCACCAAGAAGGTGGATTTCCTGAGGTCACGGTCATAGCAAGGGCAAACTTGAATCTGCCCTTCTGGGTCCTGCTTTGGGCGCCATAAGTCAGCTGGAGTTCCCAACGATCGACAGAGAAGAGACCCTTAGATCAGCGCCTCTGTGTGCCATTACCCTTGCAGATGGCTCAGTAACTAGGGAAACACTGTTGGAAAAAATAGCACCGTGTGACCCAACCAACCAGCCTGCCTCCCGGTCAGCCACCCGCCAGCGGCCCCTCACCTCCAGCGTCTGCTGCAAGGACTCTGTAAAGTGTCTCAGCTCCTTTTTCTCTTGCTCCACACCCTTCAGGCATCTTGCAGTCAGTTCTAGCTCCCTGTGGGGACAGAGGGTATGGGTATGGCAGTGCTCATCCCTCCTAGACCCCTTTGTAGACAGAATAGTTTGCCCAATAGTGATGACAGTGGTGATGCTGCTGACGATAACCACACCACCACCACCAGTACCCAGAGCAGGACTCTTCACGTTCCTGGCTAGGCTGCATCAGAATGACCTGGAGAGCTTTTTAACAATATAGACTTCTGGGCTCTACCTTTAGGAGATTCTAATTCTGTTAAATGACTATAATGTGCAACTGGTTTACAAACCATACACAGGACCAAAGATCCCAAGGAACATCACTAGCCAGAATGTGAAGGGATTGTGCAGGGAAGACAGGGAATGTTGGGGGTCTTGGCTAATGGCACCTCCAGATCAGCCTGGCCCTGCCCACCCTGTGTAAGGAAGGTTTGACAAAGGCAGGTGGCTTTGTTGCTGAGGGGGATGCCCATGCCTCCTGCCCCAGTGGGCAGAAGTGGCCCATCTGTGTGGGATCTACAGCTTTTTCTGGGCATACCCCAAGGCCTGGAGCACTGGGAAGATAGACCAGACCAAGTCATCAAGTAGCGAGGCTCTCCTGGGCAGAGGCCTCTCCAGGGCTGACCAGGAATGCGGGTTCGAGGTGCCCTAGCCCTGCTGCGTCTTCCTCCCGCTCCCCTCCAGGGCACCACCACCACCTCCTGATCTGCTCCTGCTCCATTCTCAGCTCCTGCACCACCTCCTCAAACTGCTGCTTCTCAGCCTCCAGCACCTGGTTCAGGCGCTCGAGCTCCTGAAGAGAGCAGAGAGAAAGAAGAGTCACGGGCAGCAAAGGGAACCCCCACTCTAACCAGGGGACCCTCTGGGATTCAGCAGTCTGGGGCACATGCTGGACCAAACTTGAAATTAAGTCCTGTGGAGATTTGGCTCCCTCAATGACACACAGTCTCAACAAAACCGAAATCCGGGATGACCTGGGCTCGCTGACAACACAGTTAGCAAGCTGAAGGCAGTGTTTAGAAATGATCCCAACGTTCCTTCCTGCAACTGGACACGATGATAATTCTAGATGTCACTCACACCCTAAGGCACACTGGCTGGCCCTCAAGCCCTGGAGGGTAAAGTGGTGAGTATGTATTTCCATTAAAGATCCTTGGAGTGACATCTATTAGAAGTGGCAAAGAAAAGCCATTCCCAACCCAAAAGTCAGAGAAGAACTCTTTTTTTCTCACGGCATCTGTGAAGCAATGAGCACAGGTGGCTGCAGCTTCCCTAAACTCAGTCCCAAGGGAGAGGAAGCCAAAAGCCCAGGACAGGCTGGCCCAGGGGGCCGCACCAGTCCCTTCCGGAATGCCGGCAAGCACGTGCCCTCCGGGGCTCCTGTTTTCTGGGGTTTCCATGGCAGGTGGTTTGGGGGTACACTTCAAGTGAAGCTTGGCTAGAAGCATTTTTGTGGCAACTGCTTTGCTCCACATTTCACACTGTGGAAGGATATTATTTCTAGATCCACTTTCTTTCTCATCTTCTAGCTCCAAATTATAATCTCACTTTTTTACCCAGGGCCTTTGTTCTCAAGCATCATGGAAACCCCACCAAGGAGTGGGGCTGCCTGGAGGGAGAAGTTGCCATTGGATTTGAGGAGGTAGAGAAAGAATAAAACCTAAAGGAAAGGGAAAAGTCTGATTCCAAACCCCATGTCCTCATTTCCTAAGCTTCCTACCCAAAGAAATGGCTCCTTCTGTCCCTTCTGATCATTACTGGCACTCTTTTTTAAAACAAATATTTTTTCTTTATTGATTTTAGAGAGAGAGGAAGGGAGAGGGAGAGAGAGACAGAAACATCAATGAGAGAGAACATCGATTGGCTGCCTTCTGCCTGCCCCCCACTGGGGATCGGGCCCACAACCTGGGCATGTGCCCGGACCAGGAATCGAACCAGCGACCTCTTGGTGCATGGGTCGACGCTCAACCACTGAGCCACACCGGCCGAGCCCATTATTGGCACTCTTGGCGTGGCTCTCTAACGGTCACCATGAGGGCTGCTCACTGGCATTCGGATGCCCCTCGGGGCACACTGCATGGTCACAGTGTACCTGCAAAAGCTGGGCGAGCCCATGGGACTGGCTAAGACCAGTGGAATGTGAGCAGAGTGTGTCACTTCCGGGCAGAAGCCTTTAAGAGACAGGGCACGACACATTATGTTCCCTTTCCCCTTCCGTGGCAGCCAGTGTTGCTGCAAACGACGAAGGCTTCATTAGCCTGGATCCCTGCGAGGAGATGTGGAGCAGAGCCCCTGCTGACCCAGGTAGCTGTGAGAAACGGATGTTCGCCATTCAAAGCCACTAGTATTTGGGAGTGAAGTGTTATTTCAGTAGACACAGCCAGATAGAGACATAATATAAATATAATTAAAATTTTATTCCTGTAGCCCCCCCCTTTTTATTTTATTTTATTATTATTTTTTTTATCCTCACCCGAGGACATCTTTTCATTTTTTGTTCAGATAGAGTGGGAGGGAGAGAGAGGAAGAGAGAGAGAAAAAAACATCGACGTGAAAGGGACACATCGAGTGGCTGCCACCCGCATGACCAACCAGGGCCAGGGACAAACTGCAACCGAAGTACACGCCCTTAGCGGGAACCGAACCCGGGTCTCTCTGGACCGCAGGCCGATGCTCTAACCGCTGAGCCAAACCGGCCAGGGCTCCCCCCTTTTTAATGAAAGAAAAATTCAGAGTTTCAAAAAGTTTGAAAAAGCTCTATTTTAATACATTCTCAGTAGCTGACACTTGGTATTGCTAGTGACAATAAACCTCTCTGTGACCTCAAATTTTAAAAACCTGACTTATTTCCTCTCTCTGCTAGCCTCTGCCTGCTGTGGGAGGGCTGTTCAGGGGGACGGGGAAGTTATAGGCTACAAACATCCCTGAGCTTAGACCTGAAAAATCCCAAGGGCGGCTGCCTCGTATAGGCACCTGGCTTCTGCTGCTTCCGAGCAGATCGCCCAGGACCCAGCTGGAGGACGCCACGCCACACCCTCGGTTTCCCCTCCCTGGAGAGCCCCTTTCTCCAACACTCCAGCTTACAAATACTTCCCTGTGCTTACCATGACACCGGGATATCTTGTATAATGGAAAATGGGAGAAAGTAAATGATTAAAATGCCATGGAAATGTCCATACACCGCTAGTAAGAGTGTAAATAGGTGCAGCTTTTCTGAAAAGCAAATTGGCAACAGGCATCAGGAGTCTTCAAGGTTCTTGCCCTTTGCATCAGTAATTCCACCTACGGGAATCTATGCTAAAGAAATCATTTGAGGCCCCGGCCAGGTAGCTCAGTTGGTTAGAGCATCGTCCCGTTACACCAAGGTTGCAGGTTCAATCCCCAGTCAGGGCACATACAAGAATCAACCAATGAATGCATAAATCAATAAATAAGAATAAAAATAATGAAAAAGAAATAACTAGAAAAGTAGACCAGGATTGACGTACAAAGATGTTCACTGTGGTATAATTTATAATAGTGAAAACAGCCTAGATGTCAAAAAATAGAAGATCAGTTAAATGAAACATCACATATTAATGACTCAGTACATGGTCACTAAAACTGATGTTTTCAAAGAATGTTGAATGACATGAAAAATTGCTTGAGGTAAATGTTGATGAAGGTATAATGAAAAAGCAGGCCATAAAACGGAATATCTGATATGATCCTATTAAACTTAAGAATATGAATAATGCTTTTAAAAAGACTGAAAAGAAACACACAGAGAAGTTGACAGCAGCTGTCTGTCAACTGTGGGATTTAAGGATAAGGACAAGGTTTTTCCCCCAAGTTTTCCACAAAGAGCAGGATTTCTATCATTAGTAAAAGGTTGTGTATTAAAGAGGAAAAAGAAAGACAATACCCTTCCTGGTTGCTCACTTCCTTTCCACCTTTCCTTTCACCTGTATGGCTCTTGCATGAAGCTGATGTCCAGGTACAGCCCGAGAATGCGGATTAGAGTGAAACCTCGAACCTATAAACTTGGAGCAGCCAGAACCTTCTGTTCCTGCAGCCCACGATGGTCTGCGAGTTTGTAGCAACCCTGCCACAGACTGAGGTCAGCCAAGACCTGCTTCAGCTAAAGCCTTTCTCTACATACCGTGTTTGCTCTTCTGACTCTTGGGCCCGACTTAAGTTGCAGGAGTAAAAGGTTGGAAAGAAGTCACTAGAAGGCAAATTCCAGCTCAATGAAAGAAAGAATTTTCAAATAATGGAGCGATAAGGCAGAGGTTACCTCTGAAGGTACTGAGCTGCCCTTCCCAGGATCAGGGTCACCATCCATCAGGAAGGTCAGCAAAGAGCCTCACCTTGAAGTGGGAGGTACTTTCCCGTTCTAAGAGTCTGTGTTCTGACCAGAGCACCCCAGGTGGGAAGAACCCTGCCGGACTGGCCCTGGGTATGTCTGATTTCCCATGTGCCCGCCTATGTGCAAGGCTGAGCACTCAGTTCACCCAGAAAAGAAGAAATAGGCAGGCTGCCCTCCTCCAGGGAGTGAGAGAGATGAGGCCACAGGGAGTAAGGGACACCAGAGGGACGGGGACCAAGGAAGAACATGCTCTATGGCCCCAGGCACTTGTGCCCAGGACGGCTGCCATCCTGCATCTTTCCCCTCTCCACGCCAGGTCACTCTCTGCTCATGCAGAGTCCCAGGCCCATTCTGCCACAGGGCACACCACACAGTGCACATCTGCATGGGGCTTGCCAGCCCACCGAGCACTCCCTTGCTTTCTACTTCATTGAGCCTCACAGCGACCCAGGAGCTAGGTGGGCACAGCCATTACTCCTATCAGAGCTCACAGACGAAGAAACTGAAGGTCAGAGAGGCCAACTTGTCCAAGGCCACACAGTCCGTGGTAGAGTTGAGACTAATCTGGGTCTCCTGATGCCAGACCCTGAGTCTTCCTTTAGGCCAAGCAGCCACTGAGAGATCAGAGAATCTGATTGTCCCCAATGCCTTTCTAAGAGGCATAAGACACACCCAGACAATCTCTGTGACCTGGAGTGGAGAGGGGGAAGATGTAGGGGACAGGCAGACCCCCAACGTAGGGGTGATGACGTTCAGGAAGGAAAAACCTTGACAGAACGACTCAGGGAGTTCTGTTCCTGATCTGGAGCAAGCAGCTGACACGGGACTGCGAGCCTGGGCATGGCGCTCTCCCTCCTGCCTGCCCAGAGCCGACTTCTCCGTGGGAACCCGCTGGGCCCGAGTGAGTCTCACTCATTCTGCACCAAACAAACCGGGCGTTCACGGCTGACAGGCTTCCCTCCTTCAGCGTGCTGCGGCTTTAAGCGAGGCCTGTGTGCCGTGGGTCCCCACTGCCCTCATTTCCTGGCTAAAGACCTAGATAGAGCGTCTAAATTTTCCTCCGGCTGACTGCCCCAGATTTAGCCTCTCCGATGGATAAGTCTGTCTCTCTCCCTGCCTGTGGCTGTGTCTGTCACTCCAGCCCATCCCTTGGCTTCCTGAGTTACCTGTCTTTAAGTCACTAACAATCCACCAGAAGTCTCACTTCTGAACTGTACAGAACCATATGGAAAAAATGCCAAAACTGTAATGCGGGGCCCAGAATGAGAACCTGAGGACAGCGGGGGCCCGAGCTCTGCTGTCGCCACGCCAGTCCTCAGACCGTGCAGTCCTGACACAAACCTCGACAGGTTTGGGTTGGGGAGTTTTGTTTGTTTGAGTTTGGATTTTTTTATTGTTGTTAATTGACAAAATGATTCTGAAGCCCAGCTGGAAGAATAAATGGGCAAGAATATCTGATAACATTTTGGAAGAAGAAAAATGAGGGTGAATTGTCCTACTGGATTACAGTCAAGATGTAATGTAAAATTACAAGAATCAAAAATGTTAAGAAGAACAAGAAAAAAGATAAAAAATATGAATAATAAAATGGCAATAAATACATATCTATCAACAATTACTTTAAATGCAAATGGATTACATGCTCCAGTCGAAAGACGTATGGAGGCTGAATGGATAACAAAACAAGACCCTTCCATATGCTGTCTACAAGAGCCTCACTTCAGATCGAAAGACACACAGATTGAAAGTAAAGGGAGGGAAAAAGATAGTTCATGAAAATGCAAACAAACAAAAAAGCTGAGGTAGCAATACTTCTACCAGACAAAATAGACTTTAAAACAAAGAGATAAAGGAAGACCCAACCATTCCACTTCTAGGTATTTATCTGAAGAAACCCAAAGGACTAAATCAAAAAGATATATACATCCATATATTTATTGCAGCATATTTACAACAGCCAAGATATGGAAGCATCCCAGCCGGTGTGGCTCAGTGGTTAAACATCAACCCATGCACCAAGAGGTTGCCGGTTCGATTCCCGGTCAGGGCACATGCCCAGGTTGTGGGCCCGATCCCCAGTGGGGGGCATGCAGGAGGCGGCCAATCAATGTTCTCTCTCATCCATGTTTCTATCTCTCTCTCCCTCTCCCTTTGTCTCACTCTAAAGTCAATAAAGGAAAATGTTTTTAAATAAAAAATAAAAGATATGGAAGCACCTAAGTGTCCATCAAGAAATGAATGGATAAAGAAAAATTGTGTGTGTATATACAGTGGAGTATGACTCAGCCATAAAAAAAGAATGAAACTTTGCCATCCGCAACAACATGGATGGATCAAGAGGACATTGTGCTGAGTGAAATAAGTCAGACAAAGACAAGTGCCATATGATTTCACTTACATGTGGATTCTAAAAAACAAAATAAACAAACATGCAGAACAGAAACAAATTCATAGATGCAGAGAACATTTTGACGGTTGCCAGATGGAAGGGGGTTGGGAGGAATGTGAAAAAGATGAAGGGATTAAGAAGTACAAATTGGTAGTTACAGAATAGTCACAGGGATATAAAGTACAGCATAGGGAATATAGTTAATAATGTTGTAATAAGTATATACGGTGTCAGTTGGGTACTAGATTTATTGGGGTGATCACTTACTAAGTCATATAATGTCTAATCATCGGATTATACACCTGAAAGTAATATAATATTGTATGTCGAATTTAATTAAAAAGTAAAAATATTTAAAGTAAAAAAAAAAGTTCATTCATTCATTGAGCCATTCCACAAACATTTATGAAGCGTTCAACCTGGGCCAGGTGCTGTGCCAGGCCCTGGGAATGTCTGGGGTACTATAAGGACATGACTGTAGGCCTGTTTCAGAGCCCAATAAGGGGTGGCTGGGAAGGGTGAGGAGTTAGCAATAGTTAGGTTGAGAGAGGCACTGACCCAAGGCTGATGGCCCCAGCCCTATGACTTGCCTGGGAGAGGACAAGGAAAAGCAACTGGGCAAAGAGAAGTGGCCTCCCTCTGTGGGCTTCTCTGGGCAAGCCACTCTGCAGATTTGGGCCTCAGGCAATTCACAGGCAGGAATGACCCATAATTAATAACAGTATGACTGTAATACTAACAAACAGATATTCATTGAGCACGTATTATGTGCCAAGAATTTTATATTTAACATCTCACTTAATCCTCATAATATCCCTAATAAGATCAGTTCAATTATTATCCCCATTGTTCATGTGAAAATATTGATGTTCAGAGAGGTTAGGTAACTTGCCCAAGGTCACACAGCTAGAAGTGGTGAAGGTCCAATACACAGGCAGCCTGGTTCCAGAGTCCATGCTGCTAACCCCTACCCTACTCTGCCTTCCTGGGGAGGAAATGGCTCCTCGGAACAGGCAAGGCCCAATGCTGCTTGGAGATTCCAAATGAGGTGGACTTCAGTGGCTCCCCACCACCATATGAAGCAAGGGTCTCTTTTACTGCCTCGGGCCAACGCTTCGCCCCCTTTGGGCTTGTATTATCCACATTTAGAGAATGAAGGAACCCCTGAGATCATCCTTAGGTGCCAGAAACACCCCTATGAATAATAGAGGCCATCCCAGCCTCCTGTGAATATCACCAATGGCAAGCAGCTCATTACCTACCAGTGCAGCTAATAAAATTTTAGGATGGCTCTTTCTCTAGAAGGTGGTCACCTACCCCTTTAACTTTCCTCCCCAGGACTGGCCAGAAGAAATACACTTCTTGCCAAGAAGCTAGCGCAAGTTTCAAGCACTGTCATCTCACTGGCCTCCCTGCTCTGCCAGTCTGATTTTCCAGCCAGTTCTCTGGGAGCACAGCTCCCCCACATCATTCCCCAATGCCAGAAACATGAGCCAGGACACCTTGGCTGCTCAGGGGCCCACAGAGCGGGCGGCGGTGGGGAAGGGCAGCAATTCTGAGCGGCCTCAGTGGGCGCCTACCTCTCTCTGCTCCCTCTGCAGGCAGAGTTCTTCGGTCTCTTCCATCAGTTTGTCTGCCAAAGTGAGCACACACCACTCTCATGAAAAGCTCACTCCAGATCCGGTCCTGAGGGGCTGGTGCCACAGTCACCTGTCACCCCCAGCATCTCCGGAGGAAGGGGTCAGCACTGCTGCACCAGGCCAGCCAAAGGGTGGGGCCAGCTCCTGGGGATAGAAGCTGCTGCCCTCCTTTCCTGTCACTGTCCCTGCATTGTGCATTCACAAGTCAAGGACAGCCTTTCCTTGGAAGCTCAAAGTGAGTCTCTGCACCCCCGGGGTGCTGTCAACCTCTGTGCCAGTGTCTGGCTAGTGGGGAAGGGCTGGTCCTGGGAGGAGAGGGGTGTCAGGAGGAGGCAGAAGGGAACCAGTGTTAGGGCCCCGAGTGTCTAAGGAGGCAGCAGGGAAGATGGTCCCAGGTGAAGGACCAAACCCCAGACTCAACTTCTTTCCCAAACAGCATGTTAACCAGCCAGTCAGGGGCACAAGGGCCTGGAAACTTATGATCAAGTTTTTTTTGTTGTTGTTTTTTTTTATCTTATTAATTTTTTAAAATAACCTGAGGATATTTTTCTATTTATCTTCAGGTAGAGAGAAAGGGAGAGAAAGGGACAGCGAGAGAAACATCGACGTGAGAGAGACACATCGACTGGTCACCTCCCGCATGACGCCGACCAGGGCCTGGGACGAACCGCAACTGAGATACGTGACCTTGGCTGGAATTGAACCCGGGACTCATGGGTCCGTGGGCCGATGCTCTACTGCTGAGCCAAACCGGCCAGAGCATCTCATGGTCACGTTTAGAGTGGGCTGTTGTGTGATAGCTGGAGCGAGCCCAGGATCTTGGGGCCCAGGGCAAGATAACATCGGCTCCATTTACAGAGCCCTTACTGAGTGCCTGACAGTGCTTACAGGCATTTTCTCATTTAAGCCAATCCCCATACCACTTCCAACATCTAGGGACTATTTTTGTGTCCATTTTAAGGACGAGGAAATTGAGGCTTAGAGAGGCTGTGCTGCCTAAAGACGTACACAGCTGACAGATCAGTGACAAAGCTGGGCCCAGGGCCCAGGCTCCTAACCACCAGGCTTGCCTGCCTCCTGGCCAACGAGATGCTTATTATAAAGCTCTCCAGGCTCCCAGCTGGTGTCTGGCTCCTCGTAGCCTGCTAAGCCCCACCCAAGACAGCCCCTCGGTCCTCCAACAAGCCCCTGGCCCTGAAGTGCTACCATCAGGGAATGCCAGCTTCCAGCCCATCCCTCCAGCCAACCTAAATACTCCTGCTTCTCCTTGGCCAACTGCAGCCCCTGGGCCTCCAGGCTTTTGATCATGGCTTCTCCCAGCTGGGCATTCTTCCAAGTCCTGGGGAGGGAGGGCAGATGGGACAGAGGAGAGAAGAGGAAGAGACACAAAATTGTGAAAACAGAAGGGTGCAGGAGAAAGAGAGTGTGCGTGTTTTGTACTCGCCCATCCCTTCTCTCCAGGATCCCAGCTCACATCCACTCTGGCACCCCTGGCTCTGGGCATGTCACCAGTATCGATCAGTGCCTGGAGGCTGGCCCAGGCTGCAAAGTGGGCCACTGTCAGCTGGGCCAACAGTACTTTTGGAGCAAAGAAGAGATTGCTTCCTGGCTGCTTTCTATAGCACCGAATGCCCACCATCTGGCGCAAGGCCTGGCACGGGGCACACACTCAGTGTTATTTGTTGAACTAAAAGCATGACCCAGCTTAAATAGGCAGGCGCCAGGACCAGGGTTTACGTGCAAATGAACTGTGTTGGGCTGGGGGTTTCTGTGATATGGACCCTGATCTACAAAGCTCTGGTCTGTGCTAGGATTAATGCTGGGCCTGGGGAGCTGAGACGGGGTCAGGAGGCAGCCAAGCCCTACGAGTGAGGCTGGATTCACTCTGAGAGTTGGAGACAAAGGGTGTCCACACCTGCCACCTGTGACTAGACAAGCAAAGCTCATTTTGCTCAGAGCTCACTCAGGAGACTCCTCACAGATGCTCTAAACCTGGTCTGTATCTGCTCTTGTCTACCCTAACCAACTCCCGCAGCCCTGGCCTCAAGGAGCCCAGGCCTTTTCCTCCCACCCTGCCCTCTCCTGGGGCCCTCCGTGCCCCTGGGATCCCAGCAGAGAGAGACAGATCGGGGTCAGTCCAGCCCACACCCCTTCCCCTTCTGGACCGCAGGCTGCCCTCCTGCTGGGGCCACTTACACCTTCCCTGACTCCTGCAGCATCTCCAGCCACTGCGTCTGCTCAAACTCGGACTCCGCCGCCAGCAAGATGTTCCCCTGCCAGGAAGAGGGGCCACGGTGTACCTGAGAGAAGGCCGCTCTGAGGACACGGAGGCCACCCCAGGCCTCTGCAGGCCCAGCTCTGCTCTCCCCAGGCCAGGCCACGCGAGGGCTTGGCCCCCGGGACCGGGATGATCCCAGAGAAGCTGCTCTGCCCTGCGGAGCCCAGGCCGAAACGAGAGCTGGACTCACATGGAAGTCCTGGTGGGTGATCTTCATGGCGTACGGCATGCTGGGCTCCTCCCTGGCCTCCACCAGGCAGCCCCCCAGGGGGATGACGCCCTGAGAAAGAACCAGAACAGGCAGCTCTCACCCGCCCAGCCCAGGTCACTCAAGGCCTGTGGGAGCCCTCAGCCAAAGCCAGGTCCTGCTGAGGGCCCCAGGCTGGGAGCCAGACCTGAACTCTCCCAGAAAGGAGCGGCAGGGCCGGCAGGCTCGGGGCACAGGAGATTGGGGGCCCAGCCCAGGAGGGGCAGGGGTCCTGTGCCCCAGGAAGGGTTTGTTCTCCGGATTCTTGGTTAGACCACAGCACGAAAAGAGACAGTCCTAACAGAATACCCTCTCCCAATGTCCCACTGGACCCTCCCCACTGTGGCCCTGGGGAGAGGCCCCTCACCTTAGGATGTATATTGAAGTATTTATTCGTTTCAAAGCTCTTTTTTTCACTTTCAGAGTAGTAAAGAAGGAAGCTCTCTTTGATGATGAAAAACCTATAGCAGGTGAAGAAAGGACAACCAGGAGAGAAGGGTGAGGTTTCTCGGGACAACAAGAGTGTCCTTGGGGCCCTGCTCTTACATGGGGAGCCCTTGGGGGTACAAGACTCATCCTCACCAACTCAGTTCCACATCTGGGCAAAGGCCTGAGCTGGCCAGCTGCCCACTGCCCTGGGCAGCCCAACCCACACACCAATGGGCAGCTGAAGTGGGAGCCCCACTGGCCCCACCCTCAGCACAGGAGGGCATCTGTGGTACTTCCTCGTGGGTACCCTCAGCCCCTTGAGCCACTGTCTCCAGTCCCTTAGGGTAGGTCTGTCCCAGGAGGGGCAGAAGAGGGGAAAGAAGATACAGGATCCCAAGACGGGTCTTCTGACAAGTGAGCACGAAGGCTGGCGACCAGCTGAAAGGTGGGGACCGAGCTCCCACAGCCAGGCCTGCAGCCTGTGTGTCACATCCGTGCGCCCTTCGGTCCCAGACTGCTCCACCGCCTCCTTCTGAGACTCGGGTCTAACTCAGGATTTCTGAGACCCTGGTGCTTTCTGACTGTTGGAGAGACAACAGCCTTGATGCCCACATGTGGAGACTTGGACCCCCCTGAGGACCCGCACAGGACGAATGATTGGAGCTGAATAGAATAAGATGATCCCACTGGACCTCAAAGCCCTAGAGCTCAGGGACGCCCAGAGTGCCTGGCTCCTTCCTCCCAGGACCCTTGCTAATGCCGCTGTTGTACTGATGGGCCTGGGAGAGCTGGGAGCAGTGGTGAGTGGGAGCCGGTCAGAGGGTCTCACACATCCAACAGTGTGACTTTCCTCTGCTCGGAGTTCAGTGACATTGTGTTGGTAGCTTGGTATCAGTCACACTGGGAGTATTTACACCATGAAAATCACCAGATGCTACAAAACACCGTTCCACCCCACGCCACCCCACACAGCCTGCTGTTAACCACTGACCAGCTCACCTCTTGTGAGGGGCTTGAAAAGTTGCTGGTGGGCATGATGACATCTGAATCTCTGAAGGTTCCCCCAGCTATGTGATCTTTCCTGAGGCCACAGCTGCTGGGGGTGGGGGTCCTTAGGACTGCTGCCAGCTGCCAGCTCGCCTCCCCCATGAAAGTGAAGCACACTTTGTTCTTTGGTGGGTCTCACACCCACCCATGTTCTCTATTTGCTCTGACCTCTTGGCCCAGCCAGACACCAAATGGAGCTGTGGACCTCTGAGGTGACATCCTGCTAATACAACTCTTCCCCCAGGCCTTTCTACCCCCACTGGGGGAAAGCACATGATACCACCCTCTGCAGGATGGTGAGGACATGCTGGGCCCTCCAGCACCTGACCCTTGCCCGCCTTCTCAGCTTTCCCTCCACTTCTGCCCTTCAGCCTCTGCTCAGCCGAACACTGAGCTCACTACTCCCGCCTTACTGCGTCCTGCATGATCCTGCAAAAGCCATGCAATTAGCCCTGGCCGGTTTGGCTCAGTGGTTAGAGCGTCGGCCTGCGGACCGATGAGTCACAGGTTCGATTCTGGTCAAGGGCACGTACCTCGGCTGCGGTTCGTCCCGGCCCTGGTGGGGTGGTGCAGGAGGCAGCCAGTCGATGTGTCTCTCTCACATCGATGTTTCTCTCTCTCCCTCCCTTCCACTCTGTCTGAAGATAAATAGAAAAATATCCTCAGGTGGGGATAAAAAATTAAAAAACCATGCCATTAATTTTCCCTGGAATGCCCTCCCTCTTGCTTTTCATCTGGCTGAACCCCTCACCCTTGGTGACCAGCTCAGCCCAGCCCACACTGCCGTCTGAGCTCCCTCTGCACCTGCGGAGTGGGCTGCACACTGGCACTCAGAGCCACTGCCACACCCCTGTGCCCATCTTGTCCCGGGGACAATGTTGGGCTCCTGGAGGGCAGGCCACGCCCCCTCAGTTCTGAGAGCCAAGGGATATATCCCCTGCCTGTTTCAAGGGAATGTCACAGTCACTAAGAACACAGGCTTTGGCATTACACAGACCTGCATTTCCTAGCTGGGGGGCCCTGGGCAAGGGAGCTCATCCCCTGAGCTTCAGTGAATTTACCTGTAGAACGGGGGTGACAACACCTACCTCATCTGATCCTTGTGAGGATCAAATGAGACTGTGCTTATCACTCTGCCAGCCTGCAGAGGCTCCAGGACAGGGCTGGGTGATGCATCCCCACGGTCTGAGTACATATCACCCACCGGAAAGTGTGAGCCCCGCAGCACAGGCTGGCCTCCCTTCCTTTCAATGGCTTCTGAAATACTGTTATGGACCGAACTGTGTCACCCCTCCCCCAAAACCATGTTGAAGCCCTAACACTCAATGTGAGTGTATCTAGAGATCCAGTCTGTAGGAGGTGCAGTAAGTCCTCACTTACTGTCGTCAGTAGGTTCTGAGACTTTAGCAAAATCATTTATACCATAGGCTAATTTATATAAACGAGTTAAGTTCCTATGGCACCTCATCAACATGATAACGAAGTGACACTGAACAAAAAGACATCATTCGAGGACCTACTGTAATAAGATTAAAGGAAGTCAAAAGGGTGAGGCCACAAATCAACAGAACTATGGCCTTATAAGAAGAGGAACCATTCTCTCTTTCTCTGTCACATGAAGACATAGTGAGCCCTGGCCAGTGTGGCTCAGTTGGTCAAACATTGTCCTGTGCATCAAAAGGTCACAGGTTCGATTCCTGGTCAGAGCACATCGAAGATTGCAGGTTCAATCCCCAGTCGGGGCGCCTACGGGAGGCAACCGATCGATGTTTCTCACATCACTGTTTCTCTCTCTCTCCCTTCCTCTCTCTCTAAAATCAATTTTTAAAAAATAAAATAAGGTAGACACGAGGACATAGTGAGAAGGCAGACGTCTGCAAGCCAGGGAGAGGGACCTCACCAGAACGTGACTGCTGGCATCCTGACCTCAGACTTCCAGCTTCCAGAGCAGCGAGGAAATGAATTTCTGTTGTTTAACCGAACAATTTAGCAGATGGTGACCGTTTATGGGATTTTGTTATGGGAGCCTGAGCTGACAAAGACAAATACCTTCTTGCTTTCCTGATACTTCTCCCTACTCAGGGCAAAGCACTTAGCTAGGGACTTGGGGGTGCAGGCAGATGATACTAGACACATGGGCAGGGAGAGAACAGGGGCTCTGGAGTCCAGTGATCTCCCTCCCTCCACCACAGCCCCGGGCAAGCTCCCAGCCTGGCTGAGCCATTCCTTCCAAGCTCCTCTATACAACGGGAGTGCAAATATCTGTCTCTTGGGGCTGCTGTGAGATTTATTCATTGATTCAACGAATCATTACCATCTCCTTCTGGACCCTGCAGAGTTGGGCTGGCTGTGCCAGGGCTGGAGACAGTCGCCGTTAACCTAGATATTCTCCCGGGCAGGCTGCTGGGCTAAGTGCTCTACAGGTACCAGAGAATTTGATCTATGTAACGCTCTTGGAAGGCTGGGCTCCTTTTCCCATTTTACAGGTGAGAAAACTGAGGCTTAGAGGAGAAGGAATGTGTGCAAGGTCACACAGCTAGGGCAGAGGTGAAGCTGGGATTGGAACCCATGACAACAGTCCTGCTCCTACCCCCTCATCCCACTGCCTAGGGAGCTGCCTCCTCCCTCGTGCTGGTACCTGGGCAGGAAACAGATGGGCCAGAGGCAGTAGGTAGCAAAGCTGGGGGTCAGAGCTGTGCCACTTATCAGCAGTGTGACCAGGGCAGGTCAATTTGTCTCTCTAGGCCTCAGGTCCTTCAGTATACTTGAGGATAATAGTACCTATAGCTCTTAGGACTGTCTGAATAATTCAATGAGCTTGTTCACATAAATATTTAGAACACTGCGTGACACGTGGTGAATATTCGATACATGTTTACTTTTATTAGTACTACTGTAATTTTTGTTAGGTCCTCTCTGCTGCAGCCTCCCCTGCCCTTTCTCGTTGTGCTCCCACAGTTCCTACTGGCGGTTCCAGCTGGCCAGCTCCCTGTCCCCCAGACACATGGCACTTTCCCTGCCCAACTCCAGTCCTGGGCGAAGCTCTGTCTTCACCCTAGCCCTTAGGACCCTCCCTGTCTGCCCCACATTTACAAGGTGCCAATACACACACTTTGCTAAGTGTTTTATTGACATTATCTTATGTAAATCTCTCAAAAGAACTCTAAAGATGAGATATTTGTTTTTCTATTTTACTGGTGAGAAAACCGAGAGAGGCACAGAGAGATTAAGCAACTAGTAAGCAGCAAACTGGGAACTCCACTGACAAAGTCCATGTTCTCCGCTGCGGTGCCCTGTGACGCCTGGTCCTCCTCCCCTGGCATTGTTGTGACTGCAAGCTTCTGGACAGCTCAGGTCAGAGAGCATTAATGCTACATAGGGCCCTGGGCTTGATGACTCCCTGCCCTCAAAGCTTACAGTCAAATGAGGGACAGTAGAAATCTATAATTTACAAAGTAACTAGTGTTTATTGAGCTCTTCCTTTGTGGTAGGCCCTGTTCTAGTAACATCATGTGTATTAACTCATTCACTCCTCACATGAGCTGCGTGAGGTAATGAGCAGAGGAGTGAGGTAATATGCCCCAGATCACACAGCTGGTAAGTGGGGAGCTGGAGCAATTATAAATGTTTACTGCAACATTGTAAAAAACAAAAACCAGGATACCCAGTGACACTGTAAAGTACCAGGATACACCTTGACATTGTAAAGCACCATGATATACTGAGACACTGTAAAGCACCAAGGTACATTGTGACATTGTAAAGCACGAAGACAGTGACACTGTAAAGCATCAGGATACCCGGAGACTCTGCAAGTTTGTATGAGATACGGAAAGAGTGCAGACAGAGGAATGAATGATTTAGGAGTCTGGCCAAGGGAATTCTCTGACAGGAGGGTTCTGAAGAATGAATAGGAGTCTCTTAGGAATCTGGGAGGAACTGGAAGGGGAAGACACACTCCAGACAGAAGGAACAGAATGAGTGTCTGGGGTTGCAGCCACTGGCTCCATGGTTCCCTGGCACTTAGTGGATACTGTGAATCAGCTCCCTGAGGCAGGAACCCACCGATGTTCCACAAGAGTGAACTGTTGCTGGGCTGGACGCAGGGCCCACTGGCCACCTCACACCTGGGGGAAGGAGGGACAAGAAGGAGTGTAGCTGCCCCTGCTGCAGGAAGGACTTGGCTGGGCCTTCCTCGTCAGGGGCTTCAGCCTTGAAGTTGCTGAGAAGGGCTTTGGGAGAGGGACTAGAATTCTGGGGACAGCATTCTAAACCCTGGGGAAGAGTTCACCTGTGTGCTGGACCCGGGCCACCATGGGCTTGACCCTGGCCGAGGCTGAGATACTCCAGTCCTTTCTTCCTTGTCTCTGAGCTGCCCAGATTGTGCCAACAGCACCAGTGTCTCCACTACTCACAGACTAAGGAGAGGACAGTCATCAGCCTTACCCTCCGAGCACCTCTCCCTGAGTCTCTTACTTAGCTCTGCAAAGTAATGGTTTTTATTCTTTTCCTTCTGTTGCCCATGGGAAAAAAAGCTGACCCTTTAGCTCAAGGGCATCTTCCCAACCCAGGAGGGGAAGGGCTGCTCGAGCAGTTTGGAGACCCTGAGACAGACCCCAAGCAGAAGTTTTATGAAACCCAGCTGGTCACAGCCGGTTGCATCCTGCCCATCTCTTATTTATGCAGCACAGGAGTCTTTCCAGGCCCCCTCCCCTCAGCTGCCCAGCTAGGGCATCGATCGCCCTAATGGCACAGCTCTGCGGTTTGGGCCTGAGCTGCCCCCTCCCCAAGCCTTCCTGTGGCCGCTGCTAATTAGCTGAGGTCCAGAGACTCCATTTCACAAATGGGGAACTGGGGCCCAGGGGGCTCTGCTGGGAAGTGAGAGGGGTCTAAACTTAGCATCATGCCTCTCCCACCCCTAGACTCTCTGGTTGGCTCTGTCACTGACCCAAAGCTACTAAACTCTCTGTGTGGGGGGGTGGGGGGGGAGGTATATTTCCACAACTGTGAACATGGACAGAGGCCAGAGTGGGCAGATGGGATGTTAATTCTTTTCTGAACTCCAGAGGAAGGGGAGTCTTTGTACAGTGGCAGCTCTAGAATTCTTAGACTGGGTGGTTTTTTTGAGTGGCTATGGGGTACTGAGGGACAGTCTTGGGGTGGGGGGTGCTATAGTTTTCCAAGCCCTCCCTGGCTTCAGTACTGTGCTTTTAGCTGGGAGCTGTAGTCCCTGACACCTCCCAGCCCTGGAATCAACTCTGGGTGCAGGAGCCAGGTCCCCACAACTGTTGGTGAAGAGGGGTCAGGAACATACCCTGGAGGGTCACAGACTCCTAGCATTTACTAGGGATGCAATCAGGTGAAAATGCCTGGTGGGAGAAGTCTTAGATGACAAGACCCAGAAGCATTACCAAGGACAACAGCCAGACCCAGTGGAGGTCTGGCGCAATGGAGGCAGAAGAGAGAAAGGTAGGCGGCATGCTGTAATGGTATTTGAACCTACAAGCAGCTTCTCTGTCCAGAAGATGGTCCATTGCTCCTGAAACCAGCGTTGGGAGCTCCCTG
Organism: Tadarida brasiliensis; assembly: GCA_030848825.1. Taxonomy (NCBI): domain Eukaryota; kingdom Metazoa; phylum Chordata; class Mammalia; order Chiroptera; family Molossidae; genus Tadarida; species Tadarida brasiliensis. The sequence goes on along the minus strand of CM061257.1, from coordinate 216,591,490 downwards.
CAATTTCAGGGCTGTGAGCTCCCCCTTTCTTCAATACGTTTCAGGCCCATTTGTAAGTGGAAAGTGGCTACTAACGTCTGGGGAGTTGCCTCTGAGTTAGGTGCAGAAAGACTAAGCTCGGGGCTGCTCTGACCCTCCCCACCACACTTCCAAGGGATCAATCCTTCTGAGGGGCCCAATCCATCCCCTCCCCTCAGTCTCTGCTCCATCTCCACCTCAGCTTAGTCCCTCCCTTCTGTTCCAGCTTCTTTGCCTGACGCATTGGAAATCTCTTTTCCCTCGGCCCAAGTTTTAAAAAAAAAATTTTTTTTTCAAGAGCTAGTCGGAGGGGTTTGAGGGGTTGCCAACATCATTTCCTCCAGGGCTGGGCACAGATTCTTCCTGAACCTTCATCCCTCCCATAGCCTGAGTCTTTCAGAAGCTCCCTCAGTGTGCCCCGCTTGGGGTAGGCAGAAGGGTGGGAGTAGGACACCCGGTGCCGCACCTCCAAGCCGGCTCCGTGGCCTGGGGGAGGGGTGCGGTGAAGGTCACGGAACTGGCAGTGGGGATCCCAGGGAGCTATCCTTGACTGGAGATGGGGCTGCTCCTTCCGCCCAGGGTCCAGCCCAAACTTACCCAGCTGGGCTCCTAACACGGACACGATCTTGTCAGCCTACACCAGCCTCCCCACCCAGACTTAGATCCATTCCACAGGGAATTCCCCCCCACCCCAGGCCAGTGGTCCCACCCCAGCTGCACCAGCCCTGGGGCAGAGATGAACTCAGCCCAATGTGGGATCCACAACTTCCAGGGGAGCCAGCTGAGAGTGAAATAGGGCGAGGCCAAGGTCACAAAGGAAGGCAGAGGGAGGATGGTAATAAAGGGGATGGCAGGGGGTCCTTGGGCCCTGGGATCCCTCCCCGGGAGGTCCTCCCGGGGCGCGGAGGCGCACTCACCGCCGGGACCACTTGGCAGAAGGCCGCCCGAAGGGCCGCTTCCACAGCACGCCGTAGAGCTGCACTTTGGTGCTGATGTCCAGCGCGTCCGAGTCAGCCTGCTCCAGGGACGGCGAGGGCGACACCGAGTTGGACTTGGACATGAACATCCTGCCCGGCCCACCCACTCCCAGGGCCGGCAAGAACGCTGGGTTCCGGGCGAGGGCGGGCGCGCGGCGGGCGGCCGCGGGGAGGCGGTGCGGGCAGACCGCTCCGGGCGCCGTCGGGGCGCGTCCCAGACAGCGGCGACGGGGAGCGGCCGGGCCGGGAGCTGCTGCATGAACGCGCGCGGGCCAGGAGCGCGGCGCCGACGGGGCCCGGGCAAGGGGCGCGGGGTGCGCAGCCTGCGGCTCAGGCTCGGGATTGGGGCGGGCCTGGAGGGAACTCGGCGGGGAGGGCGGCTCAGCCTCCAGCCCGCAGTATTACCCCCCACCTTCCCGCGACAGCCCCAATTCTGGTGGCCCCGATTGGCTGGGCGGGGCAGGTGAGCTAGCTGGAGGCCGGCCGCGAGCGCCAATCAGTGCGGGCGCCGGCTGGAAGGCCGGGCTCCGGGCCTCCGGAAGGTCCCGGCGGGTCGCTCGGCCCGGGAAGCGGCCACTGAACTTCCCCACCTCCATCTCTCGCGCGGATCTCTTCCCCGGGTTCCTTCTCGTGTGCACCGCCTACATCGGAACTGGGAACGCGTCTGCTTTGTGATGGGCTTAGAGTCACAGATCCCTACTCGCCTCTGGGTGGGGGAGAGCACGGAGCGAGGGTTTGGGTCAGACAACCCGGCTTGGAATCCCAATGCAGCCCTTACGTAGCTCCGTGTAGCTGCGGCGAGCCTTGGTTTCCCCACCTGAAACGCGCAGATGCCTGCGCCTCCCCAGCGGAGCAGCGGCCAAGTAGGACTAAGGGAGCTGTCCGCAGCGCCCGCGCGAGGGGAGGCTGCAGCCGGGCTGGCGGCCACGCCCTGCCTCCCCGCCCCGCAGGTGGGTTTCACTTTGCACCGCCGCCGCCTCGCCGGGCTCGGATTTCTTTTCCCGGAGCTTGGCTGTCTGCGGCGGCATTTGGCACTCGGTGGCAAGCCCGAACTCTCAGTGCAGTTGGTGTCTGTGATTTATCTGCGCGCCTGGTCCGTGCTCCCTGGGGCCCGGGGAGCTCCTCTTCCGCTCCTCTCAGTCGCTCTAGGTGACCGTTTCACTTTCCGGCTGGGGCAGAGACGTCTGTCCAGTCCCTGGGGACCCCCGCAGGACCGCTGAGTTCGCACCGCTGCCCGCCGACACCGCTCCAAAGGCAAAGAAGCGAGTTTGCGCTGGAAGAGGCAGCCGGCTAGACCACGCCGCACCCTTTCCAGGCTGAGCAGCCGCAGGCCATCTCGGCGGATGCCCTGGGGAAAACCCCTCCCCTCCCCAGGCTCTGTGATTCCTCATGTGTTAAAGAAATCCGAACAGGAGTTTGCAAATGAGTAGTCTGAGAGCCAAGTCAGTATATAGATAGACTTTAACTTGCCCAACTTAAAAAAAAAAAAATGAGGTATCATTAATATATGATAAAATGCACAGACCTTAAGTATTTATTTGATGTTTATCTGATGAATGTATACACCAAGTAACCACAACCCAAAGCAAGATGCAAAATATTTCCATCACCCTAGAAAGTTCCCTTATGCTGCTCCTGTCTAGTCAACTCCACTGTCCCCCACTCCCTCCCAGGCAACCACGTTCTGATTCTTAACATTTACACACCTTTTTTTTTAATTAAAATTTTTAATGTCTAAAATGGCATTTTCTGTAGAGACACCATCCTTTGCTCTGCCTGCTTCCCTCATTTATTGCCTGCCTGGTTCCTTGTAGGGATCCAAGTTTGTATCCTCACTAGATGCTTTCCCAGGTATAACATTTTATGAGTCTAGTTAGGAAGGGGTCTCCCAAAGGGCTCCACACCTTGGCACCCTTCCCCTAACCAACTCTGGGGTTCCCAAGCCCAGACAGCATCCCCTAGTTGCTCACTGTCCCAAGGGGCCCATCTGAACTCCCTGCGTCCTGTAGAAAATTACAGATCAAGCCTTAACACGGGGTCTGGGTTCATGGATAGGATACGGGACTAGGAAGATGATGAGAGCCCATGAATAAAGTGCAAGGTAGACATTTCACACGTTTTTGGCTATTTTTGACATGTTCTGATGTTTGGAAAATTTCCCACTCTGGTAGCCTTGCTTTTTCCAGATGGAAGATAGAAAACGTGTGTTAGAAAAGGTGTGGAGTTCACTGATCAGGGGCACCAGGACAGGACTTTGAACTCAAAGTTCAAAGTTGTAGGTGACAAACATGAGGAAAAAAACACGGCCAAGCATCAGTTTTCTCAGGGGGAGGCGGTACTGAAGGCATTCCTGCGTTCCCAACACAGCAAGCAGCGTTTGCACTGGCTGCGGGGGGCAGCCACAAGTAGGGGGGCTCCTGGCTGCACACAAAGGACAGCATTGAGTGCTCTGTGATGGCAGCAGCATGGTTTTGGGTGGCATTCCTGGAAGCTTCACTTCTAGTCAGGTCTGAATCTCTAGTCTTTTTAATAAATTAATTCATTTTCTGCTTAATCAGGTCAGTACCAGCTTTGGCTGCTTGTGATGTAGGACTAGGGACGAGCTTGTGAGCCATACGCGGGAGAAAGGCAGGATACCTGAGAAAACCACTCTTAAGGGAGTCCTTCCCCAGCAGAAGGGCTGGGGAAGCCCAGATGGTTCCTGGGAAAGAGTCAGTGTCTTCAATGGAAGAAATAGAGCACAAGTTTCTTCAGTAGCAAAGAAAAACCAACCTCGCTCATCCCTTCTGCATACAGGACATCTAAACAGACCTTAAGTAACCGCAGGTAAGGTGGGCAGAAAGGCTGCTCTGAGGCAAACAGCATGAGTTTGAAGGACCCCTAGGTACTTAAGTGGCTTCTGCTTTGCTCAACTAACCAGCCCTGATCGTGCTGAGGCAGCCTTGGGAGAAGCTGTTTCTGCTTCCATTGTGCTGTCTCAGCTGGTGGGAGTGCCGAATGCCTGGCCTATAGATCTGGAAAGACAAAACAAGCTGGTTGCCAATTCAGTGCCCCAAACCAAGTATGGGCCAGGGCTGCACAATCTTATCAGGAATTAAGTGAGACCAGTCAGGGATGGCAACTTGGGGTCCTGAGAGCCCTGCACACTCAGACACAGAGCTGTTGTAAATATACTATTTACATCTTATTTATTTCATTTAATCTTTGAAACACGCCCAGTGAGGCATGTATTACTTGTAGTTTTCCAGATGAGAAAATTGAAGTTTAAAAAGGTTGTCTTCCTAAGGTCACTCAGCTAGTCATAGGCCCTCAAATATGTGTTGAATGAGGGAAAGTAGCAAGATCAAGATAGTTACTGGGTTTGGTCTGAATCCTAAGCCCATACCATCATGCTAGAGCGCAGTGCCATGTGCAGTGCAGTCTGGGAAAATGCCAGACCTCTTTCAGTCTTTCCCTTTTTTTCTAGTAATTTCTCTCAATTGCCAGCTCACCTAAGACTCAAAGTTCCTGCAGAACTAAGATGCAGTTCTATTTGCACTATGAAATTCCAGCCTCTCAGCTGTGTTTGTGGATACTCTTAACAATGAACACACATTTTCTTTTTATTCTAGTCTTTATTTTGCCCCCAGCTTTATTAAGGTATGATTGAAAATGAAAATTGTATAAATTTAGGTTGTACAACATGATTTTAAAGGTGTATAATATCATGATTTAATACATTGGGAAACGCTTACCACAATCGAGTTAACATCCATCACCTCATATACTTAGTTTTTGTGTGTGTTGAGAACACTTAAGATCTACTCTTGTAGCAAATTTCAGGTATACAATACAGCATTAACTGTACATTAGCTCTCCAAAACTTACAGCTGAAAGTTTGTACCCTTTGACCAACTTCTCCCGTCTCCCCACCCCCAGCCCCTGGTAACCACCGCTCTACTCTCTGGTTCTGAGTTTGACGTTTTTAGATTCCACGTGTGAGATCACGTCGTATTTGCCTTTCTGTGTCTGGCGTATTTCACTTAGCTGTTTACATCTCTTCCAGACTGAGCTCCTCGAGCACAGAGTCCAGGGCATGTAGTAGGCGCTCAACAAATGCTTAACTAAATTGTCTTCGCCTGGCTCCTGTCTGGGTGCTGCAGGTTCTTGTTTGCCAACCAAATGTAACTGCCCTCTCACGCCCTCAGCTTTCCCTCATCTGTAAAACAGAATCCGTGAGCTGGCTGAATTTATGTGTCAGCAATCTTTAGATGGCAGACTTGTCACCTGCTTTTCATGTTAAGGTGGGTTTAAGTCCGGCCGCTGCCATTAACTGTGTGAATTGAGGACAACAACTGGACGTGTCTGAGCCTTCCAACTTGCTTTCCACTTTTCAAATGACTCTCCCATCTATCTACAGCAGGATCCCCCAAAGAATCCCCACTCCCCACCATTACTCATTTGTTCCAGGCCCAAAGATGATCCTGTGAGCTTCCTGTTTAAAACCCTTGACGGGGTCTCCATCCTTGACTCGCTCCCAACCCCTGACCTTTGACGGTAACACCCTCCTCAATCTGGTCCAACCTATTGTGCGGGCTCTCCCGGGGGTTCCCCTTACTGCCCCAGCCACGCTGGGTCTAACATTCTGAGAAGCCACCATGCTCAAATGGCTGCATTTCCTAAGGCCAGGGGTAGGTCTTGGGCTCCTTTACCTGTTGCAGAGCTTGGCTGCCCCCAGGGGAACCTGTGAGGGGAGGAGGTGGGGTAGAGGGCATCACATGCAGGTTTGAAGCCAGCAGGCCAAAGAACTAAAGGGGTGGGGAGTCAAAGGAGAACATGTCCCCTTAAATAAAGCAGACCAGAGGGTGCAGGAGTGTTGGGGAAGGAGAACCACAGGATAGAAGGAAGACTGGGCACCCCTCCCAGGCCAGGTCTGGTCCTCTGTATACAACTGCAACACAGATGTTCAGAAGTAGAATGAGGAGAGTCGTTAGGCCCCAGCCAGGAAGTGGGGAGACAAGCAGGGATATGGGAGAAGTCACCAACCTCCACCTCGAGGTGCCAGAGGAGCCACTTGAGGGCAAGGATCTGGAAACTGAACTGCCATGTGGTGACAGGAACTCAAGAGGCCAGCCAAGCTACACCTGGGAAGGGGATCCAGTTCGGGTTGAGGCAGGAATTACCAGGAGCCTTACTAGGCCTAAGTATCTGTAGAATTTTTTTAAAAATCCTCATCGAGGATATTTTTTGATTTATCTTCAGATTGAGTGGAAGGAAGAGAGAGAGAGAGAAACATCGATGCGAGAGAGACACATCGACTGGTTGTCTCCCGCATGACCCCAACCAGGGCCAGGGATGAACCACAACCAAGGTACGTGCCCTTGACTGGAATTGAACCCGCGACTCTTTGGTCCACAGGCCGATGCTCCAACCACTGAGCCAAACTGGCCAGGGCATATCTGTAGAATTTTAAATCTGGGAGCTTGGACATCATCCAGGGAACCAACATGTCTCGCACACCCTCTTGCCTCCCCTCCTTCAGCCAGTGGCACTTTCTTTTTTTTTAATTTTTTTTTTTTTATCCTCACCTGAGGACATTTTTTCATTTTTTGTCCAGATAGAGTGGGACGGACAGAGAGGAAGAGAGAGAGAGAGAGAAACATCGACGTGAAAGGGACACATCGAGTGGCTGCCACCCGCACGACCAACTTGGGCCGGGGACAAACTGCAACCGAAGTACATGCCCTTAGCGGGAACCGAACCCGGTTCTCTCTGGACCGCAGGCCGACGCTCTAACCGCTGAGCCAAACTGGCCAGGGCGCCAGTGGCACTTTCATGCAGAGTCCACATTCTTGTGTCCACCAGGCCTTGGCCACCAGCTCAGAGGGCCTTGCCCACCTTCTTCGCTAGCTCATTCTGCCCAGACTTTGAATTCAGCTCTGATCTCATGTCCCTCTGGCTGTTCTGCCTGAAGACCCAACTCTGGGTTCCTTGCCCCCTGTGTCCTCTGAGCACCCTGTGCTTCCTGATCTCCCAGTTACTTCTTGGCAATTGTTTTCTTTTTTTATCCTCACCTGAGGACATTTTTCCATTTTTTGTTCAGATACAGTGGGAAGGAGAGAGAGGAAGAGTGAGAGAGAGAGAAACATCGACGTGAAAGGGGGACACGTCGAATGGCTGCCTCCCGCACGACCCAACCAGGGGCCGGGGACAAACTGCAACAGAGGTATGTGCCCCTAGCGGGAACCGAACCCGGGTCTCTCTGGACCGCAGGCCGATGCTCTAACCGCTGAGCCAAACTGGCCAGGGCGGCAATTGTTTTCTTGTCTGAATCACTCACTGAACTGCAAGCTCTTTAGGGACCGGCACTGATCCTCACTCCCTGTTGTACACTCAGCACCTAGGAGTGCCTGGTCCATAGAAAGGGCTCAATTAACTGAATGAAGAGGTGAGTAATAATAAGTGGAGGAGAGATGGGGCTCAGCTTACCTCCCATTCTATGGAGAATATAGGATCTATGCTCTCCTGTACCTGTCAGCCTCTGAGTCATCTGATGATGGCTATGAAATTCTGCCCCCAAGAGCCCTCCAGCTACAGGTAAGCAGTCCAGTTCCTTCCAGGCCTCCTCCAGCATCCTGGCTTACCACCCCCTCTCCACCGGGCTCCCTCCTCTGGTGTCTCTTGAATTTGTCAGGGTTCCTCTATAAATGAAGCCACCAGAGTGGGACACATGCTTCCACTCACATTCCTATCCAATATTTATAAAACTGAGCAGTGGCTAACACTGCAACAGAAATCAGTAGATGAGCCCCAAGTGGGATCCAGATTTTCTGATCCCTAAATTAGTCACACAGTACCTTACTAAAGTTAATACTGGGTTAGTTAATTTTCCACCTGTACACTCAGCCCCATGTCTTTTCTGACTCCCAACCGCCTCACTAATACCCAATTAGCCCTTCATCCCAGTATGAGACAAAGGCGGAGTTACCCACAAGGCCAGCAGCTCAAGGCCAGCAGCTGGTTCAACCAGGGATCAGGGCAGCAGCTGGTGGGGGGGTGGGAGCATAGATTAGAAAAAAAATGCTCCCTCTGGGCAGACCAATTTATTTAACAACATATATTTGTTGAGAACTAGCTTCCAGGAGCTCGTATTTTATCGAGGAAGAGAGACAAAGTAAAGACATATTATAAAGCAGATTAAAAGGCCATCATTGCTATAGAAAAATAAAACCGGGTGAGGAGCATTGGGGTGGGGGGGGGGACAGATTACCATTTAAATAAGGCAGTCACAGGGGGCCTAATGGAAGAAGACTTTGGGTACAGACCTACAGGAGGGGAGGGAGCTGGGAGAAGGGCATTCTAGACATAGGGACAATAAGACATAAGGTTGCTTATTACTTACAACATAAGGTTGCCATCACACTGTCAGACACAGCTCTAGCTTAGAAGAATTAGAAACAAAACTAAACAGAATAAGGATTGCTGGCTATTTGGGCTAACCCTATATACTGTGTGTACTTTTTAACCTCAAGGCAGCAGGAAAAAGCTGTTACTTAATGCTGGCTCTCTAAGATGTCAAAGGCCACTGCTCAAGGCACAGGAGGTATGCAAGCACTTACCAAGGCTGCTGTAGGAGACGCAGGAATCGTAAGTACATGTCCTTTTTGCCTATTCATGAGGAGAGGATTTCAGAAAACATGTAACTCTAGGCACAATCTTTGTAACTTACTGTAGCACACGTGATACATAAAGAAAACCAGCACAGAGTGGACCAGTAATAAATAAAGGAAATCTAATGACTAAACATACCAACTGTATATTTAAGTGATACACTGCTGTATATGAGTTTAAAAATGAGCCCGGCAGGTGTGGCTCAGTGGTTGAGCGTCCACCCATGCACCAAGAGGTAACCGGTTCGATTCCCAGTCCAGGCATGCAGGAGGCGGCCGATCAATGTTTCTCTCTCATTGATGTTTCTCTCTCTCTCCCTCTCCCTAACTCTCTAAAACTCAGTAAAACATATATGTATTTTTTAAATGAGCTCCAGCCCTGGCCAGTGTGGCTTGGTGGTTGGAGCATCGTCCCGTGCACCCAAGGGTTGTTGGTTCAATTCCTAGTCAGGGCACATTCAATCCCCAGTTGTGGCACATATTGGAGGCAACTGATGGATGTTTCTCTCTCACACTGATGTCTCTTTCTCTCTCAAATCAATGAAAAAACATATCCTCGCCCGGACAGTGTGGCTCAGTGGTTGAGTATTGACCCATGCACCAAGAGGTCACTGGTTCAATTCCCAGTCAGGGCACGTGCCCAGGTTGTGGGCCTGATCCCCAGTGGGGGGCGTGCAGGAGGCGGTCAATTGATGTTCTCTCTCATCAATGTTTCTCTCTCTCCCTCTCCCTTCCTTTCTCTCTAAAATCAATAAAGGAAAAAAAATTAAAAAATAAACATACCCTCAGGTGAGGATTAAAAATAATAATAATAAAAAATAAATATAATAAAGTAAATAAAAGCAAAAATGAGCTCCAGTACTAAAGTCCATAGAGAAAGAAAACATCAGATTTACAAATTGCACTTTTATAAAAATCTCTGTGCCCAGGGTCAATTGTCCACAGCCTCAATATACTCCTATAGCAACTCTGCCCTTTGTTTTTTTTTGTTTTTGTTTTTGTTTTTTATCCTCACCTGAGGACATCTTTTCATTCTTTGTTCCGATAGAGTGGGAGGGAGAGAGAGGGAGAGAGAGAGAGAGAGAAACATCGACGTGAAAGGGACACATCGAGTGGCTGCCACCCGCACGACCAACCAGGGCCGGGGACAAACCGCAACCGAGGCACATGCCCCTAGCGGGAACCGAACCCGGGTCTCTCTGGACCGCAGGCCGACGCTCCAACCGCTGAACCAAACCGGCCAGGGCGCAACTCTGCCCTTTGAAATGAATCCGTGATTGGGATCTGTTGCCTGCTGCTCCTTTCTGGGAGTAGAGAGCTAACTTCATAAATAATATTTGCTAACAACAGCAGCAAAGCAAAGAAAAAGAAAAACCATCAACGAACTGGTATCTTTTGGGGTACATGATGTATGGAATCCTTAATGTCCCCTCCTCCCTTCCTTCCCTCCTTCTCTAAAGGATGTGCACACAGTGGGTACATCTTTCCTCTGCCCTTCAAAGCTTTTCATTACCTTTTCTGCTGTTCAAATGTGGGTCAAGTCTGGTCATAAAACAGAAAAAACAAACTGCCTGCCGCGAGGATAATTAATGAGCTACTCACATAAGGTATGCACTAATAAAAATTTAATTATCAGAAAACAGCAAAAAAATTGTTTTTAACCATTCACAATTAAAGTGGAAAGAGACAAAATTATAAGGCAGCCATCCATGGAATGATTTCATGTTTACAAAGGACCCAGAAAATGGGGCATTTAAAATCATTGTTCAGGCTACTGAACCAGGGGAACTGCAGTGTTATCTCATGACACTCCCAACTTGCTGGAAGATGCTATCAGAAAAACGATCAAAGCCAATCTCCTTATGTTAGGCTGAGCATATCTGAGCATATTTCTAATGGTTGTCTTGTCCTTTCCTACAAGTCACACATTTCCCTCAGGTCTCCTGAGGTGAATCTAGATGTCTCAGATACAAAGGGCCCACATCACTGGTTTTAATGTCATAGCATCTCCAACAGCACTCTGGGTGATAAGAACCATTCTGTATTGAGCAGAGACTCCCCTGCAGAACACCCACAGAGGCTGCTCACCTGGCACTGTAGCAGTTTTGGATGAATCTGGTCATTATTCTGTCTCCCAACGGTTCCCAGGGCCCCACATGCAAACACATTTTTTAGGGGCTTGTGCTGTTGACATACAGTTCCCGTGTTCAGTACCTAGCTACCATGTGTCTACGGGGCGTAGTACACTCAATGCTGGTGTGTCCTCCTAGTTCTATTCCTTGAAAAAGAGAAAAACCAGGCAGTGACACTTAGTAGTAGGCCAACAAAAAACACAATTACACTTTCTCCTTTCTGCAAAGAACTGACCATTCAAAATGGCCATCTCTCTTTTTTCTAAAGATGATTCAAAATATAGGAACAGGGCTAACTCAGCTGATTTGAATAGGGAAACATAAAGGTGATTTGGGGTGGGGTGGGAAGAGAGAATACAGCCTCTGTAGATGGTACCATTTCTAATTCTACACTCCAGTGCAGAACCTTTGCCTAAAGAAAAGAAATCTGGCAACAGCATGCACAGGAAAGCCACCAGACCTGGAACATTGCTGCTTTGGAGAAATAGGGCCTGATAAGCAATTCACTGGAGACCAAGTGAGGGGAATGGATCAGTAGTATTTTTCAACTTAATTTGCCATTTAAGAGGGTATGTGGAATCTGAAGAAAGTCTATCCCTATCATGGAAAGAGAGTCAAATTGCAATTAAGATTAACTTTGGTTATGAGGAAGGAAGGACTATGCTTTTCATCATCAATTGCATCTTTGGTAGCAATAATTCCACCTGTAATCATGGCAGCCACATAAGTATCGCAATTGTTTCCAAATGTGTGAGAGCATTAAGGCATTCACATCTAAGGAGGCAGTTTTAAACAAGACAGAAACAGAACTGAAATGTGTCAATAAGTGACCATCGATGTGGCCTCTCCTGGGACCCTGCCCACCAAAAGCAAGTCCCACCCCCAGGGAAAGAAGGCCTCTGCCATGCTGCTCAGTTCCCTGCTGCCTGAAGATGCACTTGAGCCCTATTAGGTTAGTATGGCTATTTCTGCCTGCTGACCAGGAGGGAAATGAGTAGTTCCTGAGGCAGCAGCTTTAAAATCTGGGAAAGCCCACAGCTTCGGAGAGCTGACAGGCCTTGAAAGGTCTGCCTGTTAATGTGAGGTCCAGAGAGGAAGGCAAATTTGGAAGTTAGATGGTTCGATCCTTGCCAGAGTTCAAGGCCTTAACCAGCAAGATATTCTAGCCAAACTTTTAAGCATGATGGCAAGGCACTGCTGAAAGAGGCTTTGGCCAGCAGAACAAATTTCTCATCATTGCACACAATATGATAGAAAGTGCTACTATCTAAACCAGACACTAAAATATGCTGTTCATTTAACAAAGTAAATATCCAGGCAGAATCAAGGCAACCATGTCATTTTGAAGGACCAGGTGGAACCCCATGACTCTCATAAGTCAGTGTTGTTATCAGGAAAGTCACTTAAACTCTCCATACTGTATCTTCTGTTGGTTTTAATAAGCAATGGTTGCCAGCCACTACACAAAACCTAATCCTATTTATGCTACTTTGGTCTACAGCCAGCAGAGGGCTCTCAAGTTCTATTTCCACAGCTGCTGACCCAGTGACAAATCTAGGAAGGAAATAAAGAAATCATAGGCATGCTGGCATATGCATCGTATAAAACATTTTACAAACTCCTAAATCCACTGCCCTGAAGAAAATAGTCTGGTTCCCTCTTTATGTAATGTTTTGAAATGGTACAGAAAATCAAAATAAATAATACAATATTATACACTTATTTGATAACATAAGGTTTACAGGGATATTGGCAAATATGAAAAACAAAAAACCCATCCTGGTTTGTTAAACACTTTTACTATCTCATTTGTTTAAGTTTTCAGAATATTTGTGATTGTATCATCTCACCTATGAGGAAGTGCTATTTTAAGGGCTTAACAAAGATGCATTTGACACAAAGGAACTTCATTGAAGGGAATAAGGAACAGAGACAATATTATCTTCATCATCACAGCTCGAGAAGTGGTTGTCCTAGTGCGAACTCAACTCACACAAATATTAACATCGCCACCAGCAGTAAGCAGCAAATTGTAGAGGAGGGACTGGAGGGAAAAGTTAGGAGAAAAGCATAGAAAAGAGGAAGAGACAAAAGACATGATTTAAATAAGCTTTAAACGAACAGGCAAACGTTTCCCACTTGTGATGCATCTTGACTTTCTTCACTGCTACAGGTGCTTAGGTGACACTGACTGAGCATCCCACAAGAGACACCAAGTATTTTGCCAGAAGGACTGCTGGTCTGCTAAGATAAATACTTAAAAAGAAAAAGAAAAAAGGACAACATAGGTTTTGGTAATCTTACTTTTAAAAAGGTTATTACAAAGATGTCAGTAACTATCCAAATTCACTTAAAATTTAACACCACTTAATTTCCAAAGATACTTTGGGATCTGACTGTTCTTGAAGGAAAGCCTAGGTCTAAACCTACTAGAACTTGGCTCCTCATAAGAATGTGTTGGAGGCAGGTGTTCTGCAAAGGAGAACCTGAAAAGAAATGCTACTGAATACTAGTCACCTCTTTAGAAGCCAGTCCACCGCTGTTGCTCCATTTGGTGGAATGGCAGGCTCTCTTCCAAGACGCCCGTGCAGAAGGAGGTGTTCAAGTCCTCCAGGCACCCTTTTCAGGGGATATCGTTCGAGTATAAAATCACCTTTCAATGTGTCTTGCCATCATCTTCCTGACTCTAGCCCCAAATTAAGTACAGTTATCTTTAGCATCTAAGACAGCAGGCATTATGACCTTCTATCAGGGCATGTGGCCCGGATGCTAAAGCACCAGTTCGACACGGTGAGAACCATGTTAAAAATCAATGGATAAAGTGGCAGAGCCTCTAAACTAAGAGATTTAGCTTAATTACAGAACACTGTACTGTCATAATTACTATTTCATTGTGAGTATGAAGTTCTCCACTTTTACTTAAAATTGAATTCCATCTTCCCTGAGAATAGGGCTAAGAGAAACATCAAAACTCAAAATGCCCAGGGCCCTTTAAAAGACAACACAATGGAATGTCTATATCCAATTGAAATGTGTTGTTTCTACTCTAAAAGCTTTCCATTTCTCTAGGTTTCAATCTCACCTCCCTCCGCACTCTAGGAATACAGGTGGAGATGGGCAAGGTGAGACAAGAGACTGAGAAAGTGAGCAGCTGTCGTGCCGGCTGTTCTCACTGGACGGCAAACGGCCATGGACTGAGGCTGGAACCTGAACATTTAATGCTGGTGTCCTACTGACAGGATGAGTGGGATGATGCAGCCCAGAACCAGGGCTGCCACCTCCAGGCGGCTGAGGCCTCTCCCTCCAGTGGGGTCTGGTTTGTGACTGTGCCCCATTCCGCCCACCTCAGGGAGGACATGTACTGTGGCAACATAAAGAAATGTCCCGGCAGAGAAAAGCATGGCCACTCCAGTGGCATTGACCTCTGAAAGGGCTTCTTTACTGCTCTGTGAATTCAGAAAGAGAGAGAAGAAAAATTAAGTCAAGTATCATTCAGGGTCAGGAAGAAGTCTCAATAAAAAAACACTCAATATGCACAACAAGAGCTATCTGGAACACTGGGGACATCTTGAGATCAGAGCAATTTTTATGTTATTTATGGGAAGCTTCCAAATAAGGGTTTAAGACTACTGGTGATGTACACAGCTGCTTTTTCAAGCAAACGTCAAGCCTGGTTGAACAGGTTTGGCCTGTATTATTCATAAGATGGAATCGACAGCATTATTCACGCAGATATTGAATTTCATACATTCATTCATTTAGGCTACTAATAGTTAACAATACTGCCTATGTACCAGGCTATAGGCCAGGGCCTTGAGATACAGTGGAAATCAAGATGCGTACCTGCCCTCACAGAGCCTAGAAACGTAAGTTAATTTCAGCTTTTCTATTTAAAAAGTAAACCTATGGACTCACACAATTAATTACAATTTTAAGAAAAGATCATACCATAATGTAACTCCATGCCTCCAGAATTATCCTACATTCCTGTCAAAAGTTCTAAAAACTTACACTGATCAATGAAGTGACAAATAGGGTACTATTTTAAAAGGAATTACAGCCCTGGCCGGTTTGGCTCAGTAGTTAGAGCATTGGCCGGTGGACCAAAGAGTCACGGGTTCGATCCTGGTCAAGGACATGCACCTCGGCTACGGTTTGCTCCCCGGCCCTGGTCAGGGTCATGTGGGAGGCGACTAATCAATGTGTCTCTCTCACATTGATGTTTCTCTCTCTCTCTCTCTCT
The DNA here is from genome assembly GCA_030848825.1 of Tadarida brasiliensis. Taxonomy (NCBI): domain Eukaryota; kingdom Metazoa; phylum Chordata; class Mammalia; order Chiroptera; family Molossidae; genus Tadarida; species Tadarida brasiliensis. The sequence continues at coordinate 216,576,471 of CM061257.1, read as the reverse complement.
CTCTCTCTCTCTCTCTCTCTCTCTCTCTCTCTCCCCCCCTCCCTCCCTCCCTCCCTCACACTCTATCTGAAGATAAATGGAAAAATATTCTTGGGCGAGGATTTAAAAAAAAAAATTCAGAATCTATGACACAAACCTTGACACACAATATAGGTGCTCAATAAATTTTTTAAAAAGTAAAAGGAATTATATATTGTTCATTGACTGGAAAAAGATAAGGCTCTTCAGGTGAACAGAAAAAGATTTTATAGCACCTCATTTGATGGCAATCCAGATCAACAAACTCTTGACTAACAGGAGCTTAACCATTCTTGAACCATCCATTTCTCACGCTCCTTTTAATACAAGTCTTCCTATATCAAATACGAATCGAATGACACTCAGAAGAACCAATGACCTTCAGAGAGAGTATGGGGATGTGAACCAGCCCTGAGTCAGTTTGGTCCTAAAATTTTCCTCCTATTGCCTGTCTGTTGACATTTCAGTAAAATGAGGAGGTTGCTGCTAAGCACTACAGCCCTAGTAGACAGAATTATAAGGCATGGGAAGGTCCATCTTCAACAGGGTCTGAGCTGACAAATGACTCATGCCACTTCAGGTCTGAAGCTACATTCAGTACAGAGATAAAGAACTGGATATTTATTTATTTATTATTTAAGTATTGTTGGTATACAATATTATATCAGTGTCAGGTATACAATATAGTGGTTCAACATTTATATACCTTACAATGTGATCACCTCACTAAGTCTGTCACCATGCAAACTTATCACATTATTACTGACTTTATATTCCCCCTCACCTTTTTTACCTATTCCCCCACCTGCCCCTCTGGAAACCATCAGTTTGGGCTCTGTTTCTATGAGTCTGTTTTTGTTTTGTTTGTTCATTTGTTTTGTTGTTTTAGATCCCAAGGAACTGGATATTTAATATTCAGTGATATGAGAGCTGGGATAGAAGAATCTGAGTCCCAGCTGAATGTAGGCATCTCTGCTCATCCCCTACTCCTCTCAAAGCTGCTGCATTCTTGTCACTGACACTTCATGTGCCACTTAAATATAAGCACTGTGACTTATTATGTGTCTATCAAATAAAATTAGCATGTCTGGTCAGGTTTAAGTTATATTATTATTATTATTATTTTTTTATCCTCACTCAAGGACATTTTTTCATTTTTTGTTCAGATAGAGTGGGAGGGAGAGAGAGGAAGAGAGAGAGAAACATCGACGCGAAAGGGACACATCGAGTGGCTGCCACCCGCACGACCAACCAGGGCCGGGGACAAACCGCAACCGAAGTACATGCCCCTAGCGGGAACTGAACCCGGGTCTCTCTGGACCGCAGGCCGATGCTCTAACCGCTGAGCCAAACTGGCCAGGGCAAGTTATATTATTTTAAAGACCATATATTTGGGCAAATATTTTTGGAGCTAATGGGGAAAAAGTTTTTGAATTAACTGAATTAAGGAAATTACTCTAAATTTATGAAGAGGATTGACTTGGAATTAAGACATTTACCTTGTACAGATTTTTACTGCTGATTTTATCTTTATTTATTTATTTTAGAGAGAGGAAGGGAGAGAGAGAAACATCGATGTGAGAGAGAAACATTGATAGGTTGCCTGTCATACGTACCCCAACTGGGGATTAAACCCACAACCTGAGTGTGTGTTCTGGCCAGGAATCAAACCCACAACCTTTAGGTGTATGGGATGATGCTCCAACCAACTGAGCCACACTGGCCAGAGCCTAATTTTATCTTTAGTTTGATGGAATAATTTAATTAAAAATTCAATGTAATACTGGCCGGTGTAGCTCAGTCAGTGATTAAGCATCAACCCATGCACCAAGAGGTCGCTGGTTCGATTCCCGGTCAGGGCACATGCCCAGGTTGTGGGTCTGATCCCCAGTGGGGGTCATGCAGGAGGCGGCCAATCAATGTTCTCTCTCATTGATGTTTCTAGCTCTCTCTCCCTCTCCTTTCCCCTCTCTTGAAAATCAATAAAGGGGGGGGGGAAGTAAGTGTAAGAGACTGTAAGTTCTAGATCACAAAATAATTAGACACTTGTCTAGATAAGCTAGGAATGAGTCAGACTTACCTTACTTAGTCCTAAGAATGTCACCATGGACATAACTGGTGCTGCCAGTGCAAAGACCAGTAAGTGCTTCCTGATGCGATTCCGCTCTAGGCCAGCATGCATTAAGAACGAAACCAGCCCAAAAGCAGCTGGTGCCTGGAAAAGAAAAATAATCCTTTATTACCCCAGAAGCAGAAGTGTGGACTGATTCTACATAAAGAAGTATGTCATTTGACTGAATTTGAGTGTATGCGCGCGCGCACCCCCCCCACACACACCCACACACAAAGCATAGGACCAAGATTGCTTGGTAACAAGCATAGTACCAAGACCGACTCTGCCTTTTAGGAATTAATGTTCTAAGCTAAAAAAATATCCCATTTGTGTGTGTGTGTGTTTCTTGGATAGCAGAAAGAGAAATAGTCAAGAAGAAAGTATAAGAAAAAATATTTATAGTCCAGCTGGTATGGCTCAGTAGTTGAGCGTTGACCCATGTATCAAGAGGTCACCGGTTCGATTCCCGGTCAGGGCACATGCCCAGGTTGTGGCCCAAATCCCCAGTGGGGGGCATGCAGGAGGTGGCCAATTGATGTTCTCTCTCATTGATGTTTCTATCTCTCTCTCCCTCTCCCTTCCTCTCTCTCTAAAAAATAATAAAGGAAATAAAATAAAAATATTTATAAACAAAAATTACTATAAAATGTAGAAATCTGTGGAGAATTTCACAGTTTGTGTATGACCATAAAAAAGTAAAACCCTTTCAAGTAAAAGTTTAAGAAAATGATAGCAAAAAAAAACCAGCCTCAACAGACTTATTCAACTCTCTAAAATGAATAGCAATCATGAAAATAACTTAAAAAAACTTCCCACTCCGGAAAAACATTATGATCAAAGAGAAATTTTAATTTTGAATATATTCAATATTAAATACCCAAATTTTGCTTACCTTATGTAGCATTATTGCCACAAACACAATTAACTGGACACTAGTCTGTGAAGTAGAAGCTGCTGCTCCCAATGCAACACCATCAGCTAAATTTGAAAAAAGCAAAACATAAAATACTATAAATAACAACTATCAGTGTAGTAGTTGACTGTGCGGGCTGCAGAGTCAAGTAGAGCTGGATTTGACTCTGGGAAGGTTACTTAACCTTTCTGAACCTTAGCCTTCTTCATCTCTAAAATGGGTTCAGTAAACCATATATTTTTAGGGTTTTCATGAGGGTTAAATGAGATAATGTATGTAAAGACCTAAGCGCCTGGCCCAGAATATTTAATATGTCAGCTATTACTGTTGATGTTACTGGAAAAAGTATGATACTCAAAAAATACACTGATGAGCCCTGGCCGGTTTGGCTCAGCAGTTGGAGCGTCAGCTCATGGACCAGAGAGTCCTGTGTTCGGTTCCCACTAGGGGCACATGCCTCCGTTGCGGTTTGTCCCCGGCCCTGGTCGGGGTCGTGTGGGTGGCAGCCAGTCGATGTGTCTCTCTCACATCGATGTTTCTCTCTCTCTCTTCCCCCCTCTCTCCCTCCTGCTCTGTCTGAAGATAAATGAAAAAAAAAAAAAAAATGTCTTCAGGTGAGAATAAAAATATATATATATATATATACTGATGAGCCCTGGCCAGGTAGGTAGGTCATTTGGTTAGAGCATCGTCCCAATACACCAAGGTTGTGGGTTCAATCCCTGGTCGGAGCACATACAATAATCAACCAATGAAAGCATAAATGAGTGAAACAAATCATTGTTTGGCCCTCTTCTCCTTCCTTTCTCTCTCTCTCAAATCAGTTTTTAAAAATCCAATGATAATCAAATTGTAATAACAGAAATCACAGTTGATATATACATGAGTAAACATTGGCTAAATGGATGAATTTTTTGTTAGAAAAGCATGTGATACTAGAAAGGTCCAGATAATAGTGTGGCCCTGGCCAGTTTGGCTCAGCAGTTGGAGTGTCGGCCGGCGGACCAGAGAGACCTGGGTTCGGTTCCCACTAAGGGCACATACCTCGGTTACAGTTTGTCCCCAGCCCCAGTTGGGGTTGTGTGGGTGGCAACCAGTCGATGCGTGTCTCTCACGTCAATGTTTCTCTCTCTCTTCCTCCCTCTCTCACTCCCGCTCTATCTGAAGATAAATACAAAAATGTCCTCGGGTGAGGATACGAAAAAAAACAAAAAAACAGCTAATAGTGTGCCACCTCTTGTTCTTCATTTGTCACTGATAGAATCCTACTATGGAATCGGTTTTGGGTTATGATTCTAAGGCATGTCCAGTCAGCAATGCTGAGACTTTGACTCTGTAGCCCCCCTCTGCCTAAACTGACACTGTGGGTATATACTGGGCAGTAGTGCTGTTCACTACAAAAGTGCTGGGGCTCTTTTCAAGATGAGATTCTTGGGCAGAGGTCAGTAAACTTTTCGTAAAGGCCAGATAGGAAATATTTTAGGCTTTGCGGGCCATGTGGTTTCTTGCAATTACCCAACTCTGCCATTATTGTACGAAAGTAGCCACAAATAATATGTAAACAAGTGGGCATGGCTTTGTTCCAATAAAACTTTATGTATGGACACTGAAATTCAAATTTTATGTAATTTTCATGTACCATGAAGTAATTTTTTTTTTTTTAACCAATAAAAAATGTAAAAACCAGCCTGGCCAGTGTGGCTCTGTGGTTGAGCGTCAACCCATGCACCAAGAGGTCACCGGTTTGATTCCCGGTCAGGGCACATGCCCAGGTTGTGGGCCAAATCCCCAGTGGGGGACACGCAGGAGGTGGCCAATCGATGTTCTCTCTCATCGATGTTTCTATCTCTCTCTCCCTCTCCCTTCCTCTCTCTCTAAAAATCAATAAAGAAAAAAAAAGTATATATAAAAACCATTCTTAACTTGTAGACCCGACACTGAGTATACCAGGTTTGTGCTTGTGTTGGAGGACTTCATTAAGCAACCCCTTTCCTGAAGGCCAGCCCACGAGTGGTTCATGTAGATGGTCCCTGTGATGTAAACACTGCGTCTCCCACTGTGCAACAGAAAAGAAAGGGTTCCCTACCTGCAGCATGGACGACCAGACCCAGCGTGGTGGTGATTTTGGAATTGCTAGGCCTTGCTGTTTCTGGATCTGAGGTAAAAATAAGCAAGGCAGCCATTAAGCAATGTGAAACAAAAACTGTTAGACCACTGACCTGGAGGTAGAAGACTCCTTTGAAAGCTCTTAAAGTAGATTATTTTTCTCACTACTGTCTTTTTTCTTCTGCTTCACACACTTAGAAGTTTCCCCTGTGTTGAAAGGTGGAGAGGAGGAAGCTCTTCACTTGATCCAGCTACTTCCCAGGTGCTGACTGCTAAAAGCAGTAAAATCAGGAACTCACCCTGTTTTAAATGTTGACTCCCCTCTAGAATTCGCCTGCTTTAGGTCATTCTCCTGTGTCTTTAGATAGTTGCTTTTTACGTTTTGTCCAGAGTTTAGAGTTATCTGTAGGGAGGTTGGTCTGACAGGAACTTACCTGCCCACACGGAGGGCAGAACACCAATGCCATTAATTTGGATCATCTAGTCAAGGTATTGTCTGATTTCTTCATTTAGTTACTTCTTTTTCCCTTGCAACTAATAAGAAAATCCAAATTTATCCCCTAGTCCAGGCAGTGCAGCTCAGTGGTTGAGTGTCGACCCATGCACCAAGAGGTTCCCAGTTTGATTTCCGGTCAGGGCACATGCCCAGGTTGTGGGCCCGATCCCCAGTGGGGGGCATGCAGGAGGCGGCCAATCAATGGTCTCTCTCATCGATGTTTCTATATCTCTCTCCCTCTCTCCTTTCCTCTCTCTAAAATCAATAAAGGTAGAAAAATAAAATAAAAAATGTATCCCCTAGATTTAACATTCATTGATGATACTTGCCTGAGCCCATTTTTACTATGAACTTTGCAAAAATTATGATTTCCCAACTCCGGCATTCTTTCCACACTTACCAGCTGGCATTCAGCATTCCACTGTGAGCAAGTACCCTCCCTTCTTTTATTTTCTTGCTCCCTCCCTCCCTGCCACCTCCTACTTACCTACCCCAATCCCTTAGATGGGCTCATCCATTCCCATGTGTTCAATGCTTTACACTTTATTACTATTCTTAATTATTTTGGTGCTCTAATTGTCTTATATCTGGCCAGTGGGAGTCCCTTCAAGCTGGTTCATATATCCTGTGATATGTTTCCAACTTCTTCCTGCTTTTTTTGAGCCCTAGATGTTCCAAGCTCATTTTGTATCTACTTGCCCCTGTCCTGGAATTAGCCATTTCTCTGAAGAGACCTAATATGCTCATTGCTAGTGGGGTGTCTTTCCTTCTAGGCCCTCCCTGCAGACAGAGCTTGGAGATATATACACGTATACATAAACATATATAAAATGTATATATACACATATATATGATTTTATTTTTGAGTATGGAGAATATTAACATGTTCCCAAAAGTCAAAACTATATCAAAAAGGCATGTCCAGAAAGTGTCATACCCTCCTAAAACCCTTCTGCCCTATGATGCCCCCCAACTCCTTACAGGTAACCACCTATGTTTTCTAGCTGTTCCTTACGTTTCTTTTATTTTTTAATAAACATATATATTATTTTTCCTTCTTTCTTACATATTGTATATGATAGAAGCAAATTTACATTTTTGTTTTTTATTCACTTAACAATATCTCCTAGAAATCTCTCCCTATCAGTTCACAGAAATCTGATTCCTCATTCCTTTTTACAGTTACACAGATACACAGAATTCCATTGTATGTACACACTTCAATCAACCAATCTCCATGACTAGACGTTACATGGTTTTACAATGACAAATAGTGCTGCAGTGAATAACCTTGTGCATGAGTATTTGCATATTGGAGCCGTATTATCGGAATAAATTCCTACAGTGGGATTTGGGGGTAAAGACATATGTAGTTTTGTTAGATGTTGCCAAATTCCCCCTCACAGGGACTGTGCCATTTTGCTTTCCTATCGCAACAGATGACAGCCTCTGTTTCACCATAGCTTTGCCAATAAAGTACTGTCAAGCTTTTGAATTTTTGCCTGACAGGTGAGAAGTAGCATCTCAGCAGTTTTGATTTGCATTCTTCTTATTTTAAGTGAAAGTAAACATTTCTTCATATGCTTAAGGACCATTTTTATATCTTTTTATGAACTATCTGTTTGGGTGATTTTCTACAGTTCTTTTTAGGCCAAGGATTCTTAACCTGGGGTCCACAGAAGAGAATACAGGTAGAATGCAGGGGTAACTGTAACTTGGAAAAAAATGCATTTTTATTTTTACTAACTTTTAACTAAAAATTAGCATTTCTTTTCATTATGAATATAAACAATAAACCACAAATAATATTTGTACTACCTATACTTTATTGCCAGAACCTAGATAATTTCATATTACTTTACAGTTGTTTTAGATATCTTGATATTATTGCTTTCACTCATCACTACTTTAAATTAAGGGCTTATAGAACTGCCACCACACTGCTTCATTAGTCTGTTGATGCTCTGGATAGAGCTGGGAACTATTAGCTATCTCTGCACCTAACAGTCATTCAGCCGCCAAACAGTAAGTCATGGGATCACTGCCCACTGCGGACCAAGATATCTAGGCTGCTTTCTTCCACTAGTTCCCAACTGCAAAATTCTCTGTCAGTGCATTTGAAAAGAGATATCTGTAAACCCCTATGTCTAGTATAACTCTTTCAAATTTATTTCTATTATGATGGCTTAAAAGTTATATCACAGATCAAAGATGTTGACCTCACCAAAGATAAATTCAGTGATCTTAAAACAAAAAAGTTACTATAACTGGAGTTAAATTTAAAAAGTCTGTAGGGCTGGGGGTTTGGTGGATGAACAAAATGTAACTTTGAGGTATGCATTCTCGCAGCCTGGCCAGCCAAGGACAAAGTATGTATGAGAATAGATAAGGTATGCATGATGGGCTTGGAACGCCACCCTGAAAATGTCAATCAAAGTATACATGATGGGTTGGAATGCCACCCTGAAAGTGCCAATGGATAGTTTATGGCCCAAGCATGAATGTGTTTGTTATGTATCTCCCCTGAAAATAGCGAGGGGCAGCTGGAACAGGAAGAATGCTGGGCTTGGCTGAAAGGTCAGCAGAGACTCGATCTCAAGGACTTAATTACCTAAAACACCGTGTAACCTAGAGAACCGCTTTGCAAATAAATTGGGCTGCATCCAGAGATTGGGAGCATTTGCTCCCTTGCGATGCTCCCCCTCACTCCCGTGTCTGCTTGTAGTTCATTGCATTGCGACGACCCCTGGCAGGCCGAGAGTCAGCAAAAGTCTTAGAGAATTCTAGTTGTCCTTTAAAGAAGTTTATTGTTGCTTGATAAGCAAGCTACAAATGTGCTTACATATATTTGAAAGAAAATATTTTTGTGAATCAGGATTTTCTACACTAGTAACCATGACAACAAACATCCAAATGACTGGATGTTCAAATTGACACTCATGTTGCCTTGTTAAAGCCCATCTCACAATTTAATGTTCTTAGTCAAGCTAAGCAACAGTAGTAACTGTCATACAGATATCCTAACAAATAAAACTTAACCTTGCTTCTGATTTAAATGTATTATCTCATTATTCAATGCATTGATAAAGACATATATTACTAGATCACAAATTTGTTTGAAAGTTTTGATAACTATATTTCAATATAATTGGTTTTCTCTGTAACCCTATGTTGCATATTTAAAAACATTATTCCCAAAAAAAGGTCCATAGGCTTTAGATTACCTAAGAGCTCCACGGCACAAAAAGGGTTAAGAACTTCTGCCCCAGACTCTTAACTAAGCTTGACAGCTTTAAGATAACCAGGGTAGCCTGGCCAGTGTGGCTCAGTGGATTGAGCGTCATCCCATGGACTGAAAGGTCCTGGTTTGATTCTCGGTCAGGGCACATGCCTGGGTTGCAGGCTTGATCCCCAGTAGGGGGCGTGCAGGAGGCAGCCAATCGATGTTTCTATCTCTCTCTCCCTTCCTCTCTTTAAAAATCAATAAAAACATATTTTAAAAAATAACAATAACCAGGGTAATACTCAATAAACACTCTCATGTCACATCACAACTCAGTAGCTCCCCAACTGAGTAAAATGTTCATGGGAACCTGAAGAAGACAAGGTTTAGCACTAAATCAGGCCAGTGACACATTAAATTATTCAATCATTTGTGATTTTCTAAACTGCAAATTTATTGCACTGCCCAGAAAGCCTCGGAATCACTTACCATCAGTAGAATGCACATGGGAGCTGCCAATCTGGTCCACCAGCAACATGAAAACAAAGCCCAGCACGAGGGAAACACCAATGTAGGCATGCAGCCGTGTGTGGTCATGGCTATGCTCATGTTCATGGGCAACTGGAATTTCTGCTTTGTCTGATGCAATCACATTCTGCGTTTCACTCCCTTGGTGGTGTTTTCCTACAGCAGAATGAACCATAAAGAGAAAAAATGGTTTCCTCTTGAAACATTTTCATGTAGAAGCTTCCATTCTTTTGTATTTCAAGCTCTACTTACTTTACTGCAAAACCATCCATTTCCTATAGTGAATCCAGCCAATCATAAACTCCTTCAACTTAAAGTTCATAATGACCCAGTGTCTTCTGTTTGTGGCATGCAGACCTTTTAACTGCCTATTATCTCAAAACCTAGGGAATGGAAGCAAATCACCAAGCAAGAAAGCAATCATAATCCCAAGGGATATGATCCCCAAATTCTTCTTTTTTTTTTTTTTTTTTATCCTCGCCTGAGGACATTTTTTCATTTTTTGTTCAGACAGAGTGGGAGGGAGAGAGAAGAAGAGAGAGAGAGAGAGAAACATCGACGTGAAAGGGACACATAGAGTGGCTGCCACCCGCACGACCAACCAGGGCCGGGGACAAACTGCAACCGAGGCACATGCCCTTAGCGGGAACCGAACCCGGGTCTCTCTGTACCGCAGGCCGACGCTCTAACCGCTGAGCCAAACCGGCCAGGGCACCAAATTCTTCTTTTTGACTGAGAAATTCATGCCAATCGCATCAGGAAACAGGTAAATGAAGAGCAATAACAAAAATAATTACAATAAAATTCATCCAGTTTTATACCTAGGTTGATATAAAAATTGCAAAAAAAAAAAAAAAAAGCAAATCAAATATAAAACTTTTAGCTTTAAAAAATATCAGGGGGCAGTCACTAACTAGAAAGCAAAAAGGGAGAGCAATTTAAAAGCGGCACATCCTGCCCTGTCCATTGTGGCTCAGATGGTTGAGCTTCCTCCCATGCACCAAAAGGTCAAGGGTTGGATTGCCGGTCAGGGCACATGCCTGGGTTTCGTGCTCAATCCCCAGTAGGGGGCGTGCAGGAGGCAGGCAAATGATGTTTCTCTTTCACATGAATGTTTTTTCTCTCTCCCTTCTTCTCTCTCTAAAATCAATAAAAACATTAAAAAAATAAAAATAAAGGCATAGCCTACAGTCTAAATTCAGTTCTAGAATTATCATGATTGTTGGGAGATTCTGAATTACAGTAAATAATACCTGGCCAAGTAATATTACTAGTTTATATTCACATATTTGACACTCAAAACATAAATGCTTCAAGACCTTATCTCTGTTGTGTTTCATGAATAGAAGCTAACATACTAGACATTTATCATTTATAATTAGATTAAGCATTTTTACCTTTATTTTATTTTATTTATTTTTTATTTATTTTATTCTCACCCGAGGACATTTTTCCATTTTTTGTACAGATAGAGTGGGAAGGAGAAAAAGGAAGAGAGAGAGAGAGAAACATCGACGTGAAAGGGACACATCGAGTGGTTGCCACCCACACGACCCCAACTGGGGCCGGGGACAAACTGCAACTGAGGTACATGCCCTTAGTGGGAACCGAACCTGGGACTCTGGACCGCAGGCCGACGCTCTAACTGCTAAGCCAAACCGGCCAGGGCAAGCATTTTTACCTTTAATTAAAGAAATTGAAAAAGCCTATTGTAATATTTTAGACATTGCCTTAATTCTTTAAAAGTCATATTTGAGGGGCACAAAGGACATGTCATTTGAAGATAATAAAAAATCTATATATTTTTCTAACTCCTGAAAGATATTTTTGATGTTTCCACAGCTCTTTTGTTAAAACCTTCCTTTAATGTGGTAAATACACATGACAAATTTAGCATTTTAACCATTTTTAAGTGCACAGTTCTCCAGCATTATGTACATTCAGACTGCGCTGCAACCAGCGCCATCATCAGTGTGGTATGTACATGTTAAGGACTCACTAAATGTTCAGGAACAGTTATATATTAAATGAAATTCATTTGGGAGAATCATTTTTACACATTTTATATTAAGTATTTCACCTGAATATCTAGTCTAATACAATCCTGAGCAATAAAATAATGTTGGGGGAAAGAAAGAGGAGTGGGCAAGGGAAAAGAAGACACTAGAATTTTAGCAGACAAAATGAAAGGTTGAGGAGATAGATCTTATTAGCTCATGATCATCCATGTTTCAGAATCCTAAGAGGAGAGCAGCAATTTTCAACCGGTGCATCACAAGAATTTTTAAAACATCAATACCTGACTATTTAGTCAGGGGCACTGACCTCTTTTCCCTTAGAATGTCAAGTTAAAAAATGACAACAGCCAACACAACAATAGCTGTCCTGTGTGAATGAATCAAAATTATTCATATTTTTTGTCAATTGGCAAACAATGTAAAATATTTTTTGGTGTGCCATAGAATTTTTTTGGTGTGCCACAGAATTTTAGTAATTAGTTTATGTGTGCCACGAGATGAAAAGGGTTGAAAATCACTGGAGTAGCCCTGGCCAGGCGGCTTAGTTGGTTGGAGCATCGTCCTGTTCACCAAAAGGTTGCAGGTTTGATTCCCAGTCAGGTTGAGGGTTCAATCCCTGGTCGAGGCATGTACAGGAGGCACTCATCAATGTTTCTCACATCAATGTTTCTTTCTCTTCTTTCTCTCTCTCTCTCTCTTAAATCAATGAAAACATATCCTTGGATTAGGATTGGAAAAAAAAGAAAATTGCTGGAGTAGAGTATAACAAGAGTCTTAAAGAGCTTCATTTTCATTCATGAATGATAAGAGTTAAATATAATTGCAGATATAACCCAATTCTTTTATTTAAGTGTAGAGCAAAATGACAGAGAAAAGCCATAAGATGGTAAAGAATCTGATATGTGGCATTCTTGGAGATGACAGTGGGAAATCTATACTGAACCATTCCTGATGACAACAGTTTCGATGATTATCTATTAATGAATACATAACATTTATATTTAAGTCTCTGACCCAATTGCCTGCTTTCCCAAACATGTTCCAAAGAAATATGGTGGTTTCAAATTTTAGCTCCACAGTAAACAAGCACTGCAGTACTCAATAAACTATGTTCGTAAAACTTGTTTCTAAAAAAAAAAGAGACAGTTTTCTCGAATGAATGCTCATAATCACCCAATTCCAGTGATTTTAGAGCTATAATTACAGAAGAACATGTGAGAGATTCCTTTTTACATTAATCAGTATTTAACAGTGCTTACTAAAGTGTCAGAGCACTTAGTTAATTAACATGGTATACTGAGCTCTGAAAAAAGATCTGTTAATTATCATAATTGCAAGGTCCACAGAAGAACTAAACCATAGGCTGCTGTAACATGTAAACAAACTCCTTTCTTGAAGCTTAGAGAAAAATTAGTTTCATCTACAAATAAAGAGAGAGAAAAGATGAGGGGGAGATAAAGTAGCAGAAACTAAAATGATTGTGACTAAACTCATCAGTATGAAGAGAGATGTGAAAAATTTTGAGACAGCTTAGTTTAAATAAGCTAATATCATGGTTGAGCTACCTCGAAAATTTTTTATAGAGTGGAGTATTACTATTTATTTTTTATAAAGAATGATGGGATTTCTGGTGCTGGCCCAAATGGAGTAAATTCGCTATAGCCTCAATCATGTACTGACTAAGACAAAAACTGTTCAAAAAACATCTAACTACCTGAAGACTACAAAAAGCAAACAATACCCAGAGGAGAGAGGGCAGCAAAAACTTCAAAAGAAACCCTGTTCTTCTGGCCAAAGGATCAGGAAAAGGTGCTGCTGAGAGGTACTGGTGGGGAGGGAAATCCCTTTCCTTTTTTTCTTTTACCCCTCTTTTTTCTTTCTCAGCCCTGACCCGAAGGCAGCCCCAGTTGCAAAACTGCTTGGCAGTAATGCAGGCAGTTAAAACCCATCTTTCTGGCCAGAGTAACTGGGAAAATGGCCCCAGTGGTCTGAAAAGTACGGAGGAAAATTCAGTTATTCTATTCTTTTCTCCTGTCACTCTGTCTTGAGGGCAGCCCAAGTTACATGGAACTATGCAGTGATAGCAGAGGCAGTTAAAAATCCTACAGAAACTTCTTTCTGGCCAGAGGACCAAGTGGGGGTCCCCTGGGAACCAGAGAGTATGAGAAAATACTGGAAAGAGCTGGAGGGAGTCCCCCCTAATCCTGTGTACAAATGCACAAGTCCAAAAGTCACCCTTGAACTCTGCAGAGATGACAGATCCAAAGCAGCACTGCAAAGGCTTTGAAAACTTAACTAAAACTGGAACCATCACCCAAAGGGCAACACAGAACTGGCAGTCTGAACCCAACCAGGTTAACTGCCTGATAAAATAAAAGAAATAAATATTCTCCAGAGGACCCAGAGTCTCAAATTATAATATCCAAAATGTCCAAGATACAATCCAAAATTATTTGATATACAAAGAAAAAGGAAAATATGACCAATTACTAAGGGAAAAGATAACCAATTCAACCCCAATAGAACTCAGATACTAGAATACTCAAAAGATTTTAAAGTAGCTAAAACTATGCTCTCTGAGGTAAACACACTTTGAATGAATGGATGTCCTCAGTAGAGAAATAGAAACTATAAAAAGGAATGTAGCCCTGGCCGGTTTGTCTCAGCGGTTAGAGCGTCGGCCTGTGGTCCAGAGAGACCCGGGTTCGGTTCCCGCTAAGGGCATGTGCCCTGGTTGCAGTTTGTCCCCAGCCCTGGTTGGGTCGTGCAGGAGGCAGCCACTCGATGTGTCCCTTTCACGTCGATGTTTCTCTCTCTCTCTCTTCCTCTCTCTCCCTCCCACTCTATCTGAACAAAAAATGAAAAAAATGTCCTCAGGTGAGGATAAAAAAAAAAAAGGAATGTAGTAGAAATTTTAGAATTGAAAAATATAATATCTGAAACAGTAAATTCACTGGATGGGCTCAACAGCAGAATGGAGATGATAGAGGAAAGAATCAGTGAACTTAGCTACAAGGGCAGAGTTGAACAGTACCAATAGAGATCACATGACTCACAAAGTCTAAAATATTTACTATATGACTCTTTACAAAAAAAGTTTCAACCTCTGGTCTAAACATACCAATTAGGCCCTGGCTGGGTAGCTCAGTTGGTTAGAGCACCATCTCAATATGCCAAGGTTGCAGGTTCAATCCTGTCAGGGCACATACAAGAATCAACAAACGAATGCATAACTAAGTGGAACAACAAAGCTTTCTCTCTCTCCCCCTCCTCCATTCCCCCTCTCTAAAATCAATCAATCAATACAAAGTTTAATAAAAAATAAACACACCAATTGGAAGACAGAGACTGTCAAATTAAATTTTAAAAACATGATCCAACTGTATGCCATTTATAAGAAATCTACTTTTAAAAAAATGTTTTTATTGATTTTTTAGAGAGAGAGGAAGGGAGAGAGAGGCAGAAACATCGGTATGAGAGAGAAACATGGATCGGTTGCCTCCTGCATGCCCCCTACTGGGGATTGAGCCTGCAACCTGGGCATGTGCCCTGACCAGAAGAAATTGAACAGGGACCTCTCAGTCCATGGGAGGACACTCAATACACTAAGCCACACCAGCTGGGCAAGAAATCCACTTTTTTTTTCTTTATTGATTTTAGAGAGAGGAAGGGAGAGGGAGAGAGAGATAGAAACATCAATGAGAGAGAACATCGATTGGCCACCTCCTGTATGCCCCCCACTGGGGATTTGGCCCACAACCTGGGTATGTGCCCTGACCAGGAATCAAACTGGCGACCTCTTGGTGCATGGGTCGATACTCAACCACTGAGCCACACCGGCCGGGCGAAATCCACTTTAAATATAATGAATGACATAGAGAGATTAACAGTGAAAGGATGAAAGAAGATATACCATGTAAACACTGATCAAAAGAAAGCTGGAGTGGCTATATTAATAGCATATAAAGTAGACTTGAGAACAAGGAATATTACCAGGAATAAAGAGGGATATTACATAATGATGAAAAAGATTAATTCATCAATAAGACATAGCAATCCTAAATGTGTGGGCACCTAACCAAAGAACTTCAATATGAGTAAAGCAAAAACTAACAGAACTGAAAGGAGAAATAGACAAATTCACAATTGTACTTGGAGACTTCAATACTTCTATCTCAGTAATCACAGAACAAGTAGAAAATCAGCAAGGATATAGAAGACCAATATTATCAAACAACTTTACCTAATTGACATTTTTTTTTTTTTTTATCCTCACCTGAGGACATTTTTTCATTTTTTGTTCAGATAGAGTGGGAGGGAGAGAGAGAGAGAGAGAGAGAGAGAAACATCGACGTGAAAGGGACACATCGAGTGGCTGCCACCCGCACGACCAACCAGGGCCGGGGACGAACTGCAACCGAGGTACATGCCCTTAGCGGGAACCGAACCCGGGTCTCTCTGTACCGCCGGCCGACGCTCTAACCACTGAGCCAAACCGGCCAGGGCCTAATTGACATTTATAGACCACTCTACCAAAGAACAACAGAATATGTACTCTTTTCAAGTATGCACGAAACATTCAGCAAGATAAACCATATTCTGGACCATTAAAAAAAGCATTTAAAAATTTTAATATTCAAATCATACTAATTATGTTCTTTGATCATACTGAAATTTAACTAGAAATCAGCAACAACAAGAATCTGGGGAAAGAATTGGAAATTAAAAACACACTTCTAGCCCTGGCCGGTTTGGCTCAGCGGTTAGAGCGTTGGACTGCAGTCCAGAGAGACCCAGGTTCGGTTCCCGCTAAGGGCATGTACCTCGGTTGCAGTTTGTCCCCGGCCTTGGTTGGTTGTGCGTGTGGCAGCCACTCGATGTGTCCCTTTCACGTCGATGTTTCTCTCTCTCTCTCTCTTCCCCTCTCTCCCTCCCACTCTATCTGAACAAAAAATGAAAAAATGTCCTCGGGTGAGGATAAAAAAAACAACACACTTCTAAATAACACATAGGTCAAAGAAGAATTTGGAAGGGAAACTAGAAAATATTTTGAACTGTATAGAGATAAAAATATAACATATCAATATTCCTGGGATGCAATTAAAACAGTGCTCAAAGGGAAATTTATTGCATTAACTGATTATACTACAAAAGAAGAAAGATCTCAAATTAATAAGCTTCTACCAAAGAAATTAGAAAAAGAAGAGCACATAGGTGGAAGAGGAGAGGGATAAATGGCAATAGGAAAAAAAAAAATTAGATTAAAATTTGAAAAGAAAAGAACAAAAAAGCAAGAAAAGCCTAAAACAAGCAAAAGGAATAATAAAGATAAGAGCAGAAATCAATAAAATGGAAAGGAGAAAAATCAACAGAAAATAAAAAACAATGAAATCAAATGCAGGTCTTTGAAAAAAATAATAAAACTGACAAACCTCTAGCCAAAATGACCAAGTTAAAAGAGAGAAGACAAATTATCACTATCAGGCATGAAAGAGATGAGATTACTATAAACATTAAAAGGATAATAAAAGATTACTATGAACAACTTTATGCCCATAAATTCTTCACCTTAGAAGAAATGAATCAATTCCTTGAAAGAAGCAAACTTCCAAAGCATACTCTAGAAGGAATAGAGAACTTGAATAGTCTCATTATCTATTAAAGAAATGGAATTTATAGCTAAAAACCATCCAATATAGAAAACCCAGGCACAGATGGTTTCACTGATAAATTCTAGTAAACATTTAAGGAAGAAATATTTTTGATTCTATACAATCTCTTCCAAAATATAGATAAGAGGAGAGAACACTTCCCAATCCTAAGGGGCCAACATTATTCTGATAACAAAAACCATACAAAGACATGGTAAGGAAGGAAAACCACAGGCCAATATTCCTCATGAACAGAGACACAAAAATCCTCAACAAGATATTAGCAAACAGAATCCGTCAATATATAAAAAGGATAATACACAACAGATGGAGATGGGGGTGTGGGTTGGGAGGGTGGTATATACAAGTCTAGTTCACCATTAACAGACTAAAAAAAAGCATTTGACAACATCCATTTAAGATAAAAACTATCAACAAAGTAGGAATAGGAAAAAATTTCTTTAATCTGAAAAGGGAATGTAGAAAAAACCTACACAGATAATGATGAAAGACTGGATGAGAACAAGGCAAGACTGTCCACTTTCATTCCTAATCAACCTCATAATGGATGGTATAGTCTGTGCAATAAAGAAAGAAAAACATTAAATTGTCTTTATTCACAGGTGACATGATTCTTTATGTAACAAACTCCAAAGAATCTACAAAAAACTTTTTTTTTTTATCCTCACCAGAGGACATTTTTGCATTTATCTTCAGACAGAGCGGGCAGGAGAGAGGGAGGAAGAGAGAGAGAGAAACATTGATGTGAGAGAGACACATGGATCGGTTGCCACTCACACGACCCCAACCCGGGCCGGGGACAAACTGCAACTGAGGTACGCGCCCTTAGCGGGAACTGAACCCAGAACTCTCTGGTCCGCAGCCCAACGCTCTAACCACTGAGCCAAACCAGCCAGGGCTACAAAAAATTTCTATAAGTAATAAGTGAGGTTAGCAAATTTCTAAATAGTAGAATATTGGAAATAGAGAAAAATTTTAAAGTGTCATTTACAATTGTACCAAAAACATGAAATATTTAGGTATAAATCTAACAAAATATCTACAGATCTGTCTATTAAAAACTATAACATTGACTAAAGAAATCAAAGAAGACCTAAATAAATGGAGAGAGATATTACGCTCATAGACTGGAAAACACAATATTAAAATGTCAATTCTCCCCAAATTAATCTACAGATTCAATTCAATCTCAGAATCTCAGCATGATTTTTTGTAGATATTGACAAGTTCACTCCAAAATTTCTATAGAAAGGCAAAGGAGCTAGTTTAACCAAAACAATTTTGAAAAATAAGAACAAAGTTTAGAAAACTCCACTGTTTGATTTCAAGATCTGCTATAATGCTACAGTCTGCAAGACAATGTAGTATCGGCAAAGCACAGACAATATAAATCAATGGAACAAAATAGAGTCTAGAAATACACCAACACAAATATGGTCAATTGATTTTTGACAAAGGAGCAAAGACAATAGAGGAAGAACAGTCTTTTCAACAAATGGTGTTGGAACTATTGGGTATCTACCCATATGCAAAAAATTAAGCATTATTCTGTATTCAAAATTAACTCAAAATGGATCATAGACCTCAATGTAAAACCTAAAATTATAAAACTTCTAGAAGAAACAATAAACAATCTTTGTGAACTTAGGTTCAGCAAAAGTTTTTATATGACACCAAAAGCACAATTCATGAAAGAAAGAACTGATAAATTGGACTTTATCAAAATTAAAAACTACTCTGTGAAAGAGGCTATTAAGAGAATGAAAAGATAAGCCACAGACTAGGAGAAAATATAGGCAGATCACATATCAAATAAAGAACTTGTATCCAGAATATATAAAGAACTCTCCATATTCTATAAAAAGAAGAGCAAAAGATTTGATATCACCAAAAAAAAAGATATAACACTGGCAATCAAGCACAGGAAAACTTGTGTTTAACATCATTACCAATTAGGAAACTGCAAATTAAAACCACATTGAGATACCACTACCCACTTATTAGAATGATTAGAATAAAAACCTAAAACAAAACAGATAATACCAAATGCTGACAAGGAAGTGAACCAAATGGAACTCTCATACATTACTGATGGGGCTGCAAAATGGTACAGTTACTTTGGAAACAAGTTTGGCAATTTCTTGTGATGTTAAACACACATGACCATATGACCCAGCAATTCCACTTATAAGTATTTACACAAGAGGAAAAAAACTCACGTTTACATAAAAGCCTGTACACAAATGTTTATGGTGACTTTATTCATAATCACCAAAACTGAAAACAACCAATATGTCTTTTGACTGGTGAAGGAATAAATAAACTAAGGTTCATCAAACAATGGAATACTACTCAGAAATGAAAAGGTACAAACCATTAATACACAGAATAATATAACTCTCAAACGCATTATGCCAAATGAAAGAAGCCAGACCCAAAGACTACAAGATTCCATTTATATATTTGGAAAAGGCAAAATTATAGGGACAAAGAAGAGATCAGGTTTAACTATTAAGGGCAGCATAAGAGAAGTTTTTGTGTGTGATGGAACTGTTCTGTATTTTTTTTTAAACTTTCACTTTTTTAAAAAATTATTTTTTCTTTATTTATTTTAGAGAGAGAGGAAGGCAGAGGGAGAGAAAAACAGAAACATCAACAAGAGAGAACATCAATTGGTTGCCTCCTGCATGCTCCCCACTGGGGTTTTGGCTAACAACCTGGGCATGTGCCCTGACCAGGAATTGAACCGGTGACCTCTTGGTGCATGGGTCGACACTCAACCACTGAGCCACACCAGCCAGGCAAGAAGTGTTCTGTATTTTGATTGCACTGGCAATAACATGACTCTATGCCAAAGGTGTACAGCAAAAAGAGTGAATGTAAAAATATATAAATAAAAATAATAAAATAAATTTTAAATGATGGCTTAGGGCTACAGACTAATCCATGATGAAAGGTTAAAGAGACAGGAATGCTTATTTTTGGAAAAGCAAGTTTATAAAATATACTGTATCTATTTTCAGAATCCACAAAAGATTTCTGAGCCAAAACCAGAAAAACTGAAAATAAAGGAATATAATCCAATGCATAATAAACCTTAAAACTATATCTGAAATATGGTATGTAAATTATATCTCAATAAAAGCATTATTAAAAAAAAAAATCAAACTATACCTTAAGCCCTTCTTTCCTTTACCCAAGAGTTTCCCAAACTTATCTAATAAGATTTGGCAATGTGTTAAAAAAAGATATTCCTAGACCTTTTCTTTGGGGGCCAGGAAACTATATTTTTTAAATGAACCCTCCCCCCCAAGAACTTTTATTATCAGACAATTTTAGTAAACAACTGCTACCCATAATTCTTTCTTAGCTACAAAGCCAAGAAAAACAATTTAATTGTCTATTTAGTCATGGTCTGAATGTTTCTAGTATACCAGTGGAATAATCACATCCAGAAAAATTCAAGCTAATCCATTGGGATATGAAAGAAAATACTTTAGGCAAAATGGACAAATTCCTAGAATCATACAGTCTTCCAAAACTCAACCAAGAAGAGTCAGAAAACTTGAACAGACCAATAACAACTAAGGAAATTGAAGTAGTAATCAATAAACTCCCAGCATACAAAAGCCTGGGTCTGGACAGCTTCACAGGGGAGTTTTACTGAACATTCAAAGAACTAACACCTGTTCTCCTCAAACTATTTCAAAAAATCAAGAGGAAGGAAGACTTCCAAACTCTTTTTATGAGGCCAGCATAATCCTAATTCCAAAACAAGATAAAGACACTACAAAGAAAGAAAATTACAGGCCAATATCATGATGAACGTAAACACCAAAATCATCAGTGAAATATTAGCAAATTGGATCCAGCACTATATTTTAAAAATTATTCACCACGACCAGGTGGGCTTTATCCCAGGGATACAAGGCTGGTCCAAAATTTGCAAATCAATAAATGTGATACACCACATAAATAAAATGAAAGATAAAAATCATATGAGCATAGCAATAGATGCTGAAAAAGCATTTAACAAAATACAGCACCCATTTCTGATAAAAACGCTCAGCAAAGCAGGAATAGAGGGATCATATCTCAACATAATAAAGTCCATTTATGAAAAACCTACAGCCAACATCATACTCAATGGACAAAAACTAAAAGCATCTCCCTTAAGAACAGGAACAAAACAGGGATGTCCACTTTTGCCACTCTTATTCAGCACAGTACTGGAAGTTTTAGCTACAGCAATCAGACAAAAAGAAAAAATAAAAGGCATCTAAATTGGAAAGGAGGAAGCTAAACTGTCCTAATTTACAGATGACATGATATCATACATAGAAAACCCTAAAGATGCCATAAAAGAATGGCTAGATTTAATAAATGAATTCGGCAAAGTAGCAGGATACAAAATTAACATCCAGAAATCAATAGCAGTCTTATACACTGATAATGGACACTCAGAAAGGAAAACTAAAAAAATAATCCCATTTACCACAGCAACAAAATAATTTAAGATACCTAGGAATAAACTTAACCAAGGAGGTAAAAGACCTGTTCTCAGAAAACTACAGGACATTGGAAAAAAGAAATAGAGGAAGATATTAAAAAATGGAAGCATATACCATGTTCATGGATTAGAAGAATCAACATCATTAAAATGTCAATATTACCCAAAGCAATCTACAGATTCAATGCAATTCCTATTTAAAGTACCAAGACATATTTCACAGATCTAGAACAAAAACTCCAAAGGTTTATATGGAACCAAAAAAGATCCTGAATAGCCACAGCAATCTTGAAAAAGAAGAACAAAGTTGTAGGGATCACAATACCAATATCAAATTATACTACAAAGCCATCGTAATCAAAACGGCCTGGTACTGGCACAAGAACAGGCACATAGATCAATGGAACAGAACAGAGAACCCACAAATTGACTCAAGACATTATGTGCAATAAATATTCAAGAAAGGAGGCAAGAGCATACAATGGAGAAAAGACAGTCTCTTCAATAAATGGTGCTGGGAAAATTGGACAGGTACATAAAAAAAAAAAGTAAACTAGACCACCAACTTACACCATACACAAGAATAAACTCAAAATGGATAACAGACTTAAATGTAAGCCATGAAACCATAAAAATCCTAGAAGAATATGTAGGCAGCAAAATCTCAGACATCACACATAGCAGATTTTTCACTGATACATTGCGTAGGGCAAGAGAAACAAAGGAAAAATTTAATAAATGGGACTACTAAATGGGACAAACTAAAAAGCTTCTGCATAGCCAACGAAATCAGCATCAGAATGAAAAGGGAACCCACTCTTTGGGAGAACATATTTGCCAATGATACATCAAATAAGGGGTTAATATCCAAAATATATAAACTATTCGTACATCTCAACAAAAGGAAGACAAACAATCCAATTAAAAAATGGGCAGAGGACCTGAATAGACACTTCTCAAAACAGGACAAATGGCCAAGAGACATGAAAAAATGCTCAACATCACTAATCATCAGAGATGCAAATTAAAATGACTATGAGATATCACCTCACACCTGCCAGAATGGCTGCCATCAACAAATCATCAAACAAGTGTTGATGAGGATGTGGAGAAAAGGGTACTCCAGTACACTGCTGGTGGAAATGCAGACTGGTACAGCCACTATGGAAAACAATATGATGTTTCCTCAAAAAATTTAAAATGGAACTTCCATTTGACCCAGTGATTGCACTTCTTGGAATATATCCTAAGAAGTCTGAAACACCAATCAGAAAGAATATATGCACCCCTATGTTCATAGCAGCGCTATTCACAATAGCTAAGATCTGGAAGCAGCCCAAGTGCCCATCAGTACATGAGTGGATAAAAAAGCTGTGGTACATTTACACAATGGAATACTATGCAACTGTAAGAAAGAAAGATCTCTTACCCTTTGAGAAGACATGGAGGGACCTAGAATGTATTTAATGCTAAGTAAAATAAGCCAGTCAGAGAAAGACAAGTACCACATGATCTCATTTATTTATGGAATATAATGAACAAAATAAGCTAATGATCAAAATAGATCCAGAGACATGGAAGTAGGGAATAGACGGACAAAACTTAGAGGAAAGGGGATTGGGAGGGACAGGTGGGAAGAGATAAACCAAAGAACTTACATGCATATATGCATAACCAATGGACACAGACAATAGTGTGGGGAAGGCTGGAAAGGAATGGAAGAAGGGAAGACAGGGTCAATGGAGGAAATTGTCTGTGACAATAAAAAAAAATAAAATACTGATCGATACATATTCACTTTAAATCTTATAGTTTAAAATCTTCTATCATTTTAGGCATGTGTTTTATAATGAACACAGTAATTCTGTTGATTCTGTTGCATGAATATCTTTTTTCCCCAATAAGGATGTGTGATAAAAAAAAAAAAAAAGAGTGGAAATCACTGCTTTTAGGTTCCTGATGTATTATTTATCTCCCTCTAAAGCTGACAAATCCTCAGGCTCAGTTTAATTTTGCAATAAGACCCCCTCATCCTTACTCTTTATCATTATGCCCATATTCATACCCCAGGTATAAGAGCATCATCACTCTGGATAAAGGACACAGGTCTTTTTCTCCACTGAGATCTATCTAGTAAAAAATCTGGAAGGCACATACCTCTTTATACTATTCTTAAAGTCCAGTAGACTCTTGGCATTTAAAGATTCAGCTCACCCTGGCGAGTGTGGCTCAGTGGATTGAGCATCGTCCCCATGGACTGAGAGGTCCTGGTTTGATTCCTGGTCAGGGCACATGCCCAGATTGCCAGTTCAATCCCCACTAGGGGGTGTGCAGGAGGCAGTCAATCAACGTTTCTCTCTCACATCGATGTTTCTATCTCTCTCTCCCTCACTCTCTCTCTAAAAATCAATAAAAACATATTTTGAAGATTCAGCTCACCAATTTAACAGCTGTGGTTTCAATCCTTCACAGGTATCTGTGAAGTTTCATGACAAGTAGTAATCTGATTTTGCTGAATCACAAATTTGAATCAAGTATGTTTTCAAGCTGGTGTGAAGAGCCAAGTTATTTAGCAGGTGAGTGAACCAAACTGACCACCCAGCATTTGCTCTCCCACCTATACTGTTCTCCACTTGTTATTAGTGTCAGGAGAGCCCTCTTTAGATTTTTAGTTATCTTTTACTGCAGGAATCCTCACCAATTATTTACAAAGTTTACTATAAAGAGTCCTTAAGCCTGGACGGTGTGGCTCAGTGGTTGAGCATTGACCTATGCAGCAAGAGGTCGCCGGTTCGATTCCCGGTCAGGGTACATGCCCAGGTTTTGGGCCAAATCCCCGGTGGGGGGCATGCAGGAGGTGGCCAATCGATGTTCTCTCTCATCGATGTTTCTGTCTCTCTCTCTCCCTCTCCCTTCCTCTTTCTCAAAAATCAATAAAAAGAAAAAAAAATTTTTTTTTATCCTCACTCGAGGACATTTTTTGCATTTATCTTGAGGGAGAGAGGGAGGAAGAGAGAGAGAAACATCGATGTGAGAGAGACACATTGAGTGGTTGCCACCCACAGGACCCCAACCAGGGCCGGGGACAAACTGCAACCGAGGTACGTGCCCTTAGCGGGAACTGAACCCGGGCCTCTCTGGTCCGCAGGCCAATGCTCTAACCACTGAGCCAAACCGGCCACAGCAGAAAAAAATTTTTTTAAAGAATCCTTAAATCCAAATATATAAATCGACATAGTTTTTCAATTAAAGAACACTAAAAATACCTATCATGTAGGATTTGGGAAGTTTTTGAGTGGGCATTAAAATAGGTCAGTCATACTTTGAAAGACTGAAATTCATGCATTATTGCAAATACTAAATCTTAAGTGGTACTCCATGAATTGAGACATTCAAACCACAAACTGCTAAGGATGTGTTCAATGTCAAAGATGCCAAAAGATATACTTTAAGAACTTGTCTCAGGGTAGACTTCTACGGCAAACATCAATTTAGTTCAGAAAAAATATCATTAAGCTCCTTTCAACATTCCATGTCAATAACATATCTCAAAGAAGACCTTTCTCTCTCTCACCCTCAAGAATATCTTCATAAAGTGCATGTACTCCTTCAGGCACGATGACCGCCAGTGCAGTTCCACAGAGAAGGCCGGCACCCAAAACAGTCACCAGCTTTAGTCTCTCCTGGAAAGAAAATATAAGAAATTGTTGAAAAGACTGATGAATGAATGGAAGAAAGTTTCTGAAGTATCTAATCAAAACTGTGAGCTGCTCATTTGTGAGACCAAAATCTATACTGGCCAGTGAAAATAAAAAGGGTCAGCTTCATGAATAATTAATGCCAGTTAAAACATGGAGATGCCATTTTTAAATTTACCAGATTGGCAATGATGAAGCAAAACTTGTCTACTATCCATGATAGGGAGAAATGAGCATACTTATCTCATACTAAAGAAATGTGAATTTCTGCAACCTATGTGGACCACAATTTGGCAATTTAGATTTAGTCTCAAAATGTGAGCTCTGCCCTGGCCCATTTGGCTCAGCGGTAGAGCGTTGGCCCATGGACCAATGACTCTCGGGTTCGATTCCAGCCAAGGGCATGTACCTCGGTTTTGGTTCGTCCCCTGCCCTGGTCTGGGTCATGCAGGAGGCAAACAGTCAATGTTTCTCTCTCTCTTTCCTACTCTATCTGAAGATAAATAGAAAAATATCCTCAGGTGAGGAATAAAAAAAAAAAAGTGAATTCTTTGATCCAGCAATTTCACTTCTAGAAATTCACTCTAAGGAAGAAAGAATTATGCAAAGATGACCACTGCATTTATTAAGAGTGCAAACCCTAAAATAAGCTAAATGTCCAAGAAAGGAGATCGGCTGAATAAACTATAATACTTCACAGTACCGCAACATTCAGCCATTAAACATTATGATAGAGGTCTATTTACGGCTATAGAAAGTTATAATGTACTGCTATGAGGAAAAAGCTGGTGGTAGACAACATGATTTTTGTTTTTCGATAATCTCATTGTTTTAACAAAAAGTATACATATAAGTACAAGTGTAAATTAAATGTTAACATTTCCTACTTCGTAATTTATAAACATTATATGTAATATATAATTTATAACATAATTTATAAAACATTTATAGTTTATCTAAAATGAATATATATTACTCATACAGCAAAAAATTGTATTTAGTTCAGTATTAAAATGTTCCATGAATGCCTGGCCAGTGTGGCTCAGTGGACTGAGAGGTCCCAGTTCAATTCCTGATCAGGGCACAAGCCCAGGTTGCAGGCTCGATGCCAAGTAGGGGGCATGCAGGAGGCAGCCGATCGATGTATCTCTCTCACATCGATATTTCTATCTCTCTCCCTTCCTCTCTCTCTAAAAAAAATCAATAAAAACATATACTTTTTTTAACTGTTCCATGGTTTGTTTTTTGTTTTGTTTTTAATCCTCACCCAAGGATATTTTTCCATTTATCTTCAGATACAGTGGGAAGGAGACAAAGGGAGAGAGAAAGAGAAACATCAATGTGAGAGGGACACAGTGACTGGTGGCCTCCCGCATGACCCTGACCAAGGCGGGGAACGAACCGCAACCAAGGTATGTGCCCTGGGCCAGAATCGAACCCACAACTCATTGGTCCCCAGGCCGACGCTCTACAGCTGAGCCAAACCGGCCAGAGCCCATGGTTTTTAAAAAAAAAACCATTTATTGAGGTATGATTAACATACAAAAAGCAGTAGATATTTAATGAATACAACTTGATGTGTTTGGAGATAAGTATACATCTGAAAAATCATCATCATAATCAATGCCATAAATGATCTATGGTTTTAATCCAACTTTATCCCAATTTTTTCTTTTTACCCAGATTTCTTTGAGAGCTGCCTCCTGACATATAAAATATAAAGGATTACGTTTCAAAATTTCTTGAAGCAATGGTGTACCCTATATGGCTTCCTGGAGTCTTAGCTATGTAAAAAATTATATTAAAAACTATATGAGGTATGTCCTGACTGATTTGGTTCAGTGGTTAGAGCGTCGGCCCGCAGACTTAAGAGTTGCAGGTTTGATTCCTGGTCAAAGGCACATACTTGGGTTGCAGGTTTGATCCCTTGATGGTGGCAACCAATCGACATGTCTCACTCTCTCCCTCCCTCCTATCCACTCTCTCGAGAAAAAAAAAAAATCAATGGAAAAAATGTCCTCGGATGAGGATTAACAAAAAAAAGAAACTACATGAGGTAATTATGTATGTTGCTTATAAAAATGTTCCAATAATTTAACAGTACATCATGTACTTCTTCACTTTTCTATTTTGGTTTCCTTTATTGAGGTTAGCAAAAATAATAGTGGCTGTATTACCTCTGATGTACTACTGAACTTGAGTCTACAAGGCTGGGAAAATATATATGTAGTCTCTAGGGGAAAATAAGTTCTTAGCTGAAAGGCTGGTTGAAATATACCCCCTCTTTATTTGGGAAGAAGGAAGGGATCTATAGCTCATTGTGTCTCTATTGAAAACAGGGGAACTATTATAGTTGCTTGTCAGCACCAAATAATACTTGCCATATACCAAGAGGGGAATTCCCACAATTCGAGCACACAGGCCAGGTCAGCCCTTCATACATTTAGTATGGCCATTATTAGCTACTTATAAACTGAGGGTATTCTGAATGCATCCAGTGGCTGGGACACTGGCTTGGGAGATACAATCACTCTATGTCCAACTTGGTTAACAACTCAGTACCTCAACTGTTCTCCTGTAAAATAAGAATATTTCTGCCTAGCCAGTGTGGCTCAGTGGATTGAGCATCGTCCCATGGACTAAGAGGTCCTGGTTCAATTCTAGGTCAGGGCACACGCCAGGTTGTGGGCTTGATCCCCAGGAGGAGGCGTGCAGGAGCCAGCAGATCGATGTTTCCCTCTCACATCGATATTTCTATCTCTCTCTCCTTTCCTCTCTCTCTAAAAAAATCAATAAAAACATATTTTTTAAAAATGGTTTAAAAAGAAAATTTCTATGTGTCCTGTGGAGATATAGGAGAAAACAGAAGAAAGTGATTAAAGCATTTCTCAAAGGTAGAGGCATAATTAGATTTGACATTGTACTCTGCTGCCCTGCACATTCCAAGCCAATGTCCATCACATGGCACAACACGTACAATGCATCATATAAAATTTACCTCTGGCCCAGATGGTGTGGCTCACTGGTTGAGCATTGACCCCTGCACCAAGAGGTCGCCGGTTCAAGTCCAGGTCAAGGCACATGCCCAGGTTGTGGGCCCAATCCCCAGTGGGGGGCATGCAGAAGGCGGCCAATCGATGTTCTCTCTCATCGATGTTTCTATCTCTCTCTCCCTTCCTCTCTCTCTAAAAATCAATAAAGAAAAAAAAAATTTACCTCTGGAAAAAAGATAACATTCAATCATACAACCTCTTTAAATAGTGTGAGTCAGCAGAATCCCTTAGCAACATCAAGAGGAAAATCAAAATTATAACTAGTTATAATTGTTCTCTATTGATAGTTTCTAAAGGTCCACGGCAAAATAAGAGAAATAAGGACAATGTAATGTGTTTTTCATAACGTTTTGATTTGTTTTTTCTTTATTGATTTCTAGACAGAGAGGAAGGGAGAGGGAGAGAGAACATAGATTGGCTGCCTCCTGCATGCCCCCCACTGGGGGTCGGGCCCACAACCTGAGCATGTGCCCTGATCGGGAATCGAACTGGCAACCTCCTGGTTCATGGGTCGCTGCTCAACCACTGAACCACACCGGCTGGGCACATTTTGTTTTTTCATTGTAGAGGATTACTCTCTATTATAAAATTGTGTCCTACATACTTTTTCATCTTAAAATGTTCTTTCTTTTTAAAAATGATGATGATGCCCGGCCAGTGTGGTCATGGACTGAGAGGTCCTGGTTCGATTCCTGGTTAGGGCACATTCCCGGTTAGGCTCAGTCCATAGAGGGGGGAGTGCAGGAGGCAGCCGACTGACATATCTCTCTCACATTGATGTTTCTACCTCTCTAAAAAAATAATAATAAAAATATTTTAAAAAATTAAAATGATGACAATAGTTTTTATTTTTAGCATTCTTATTTGGCAAAATTAAAAACCCTGTATCAATTCTCCCTAATTTCAAAATTATTACTGGCCTGTGAAACCCAAAAGCCTGCAAAACCCTGATCCACAATGTAAGCACGAGCTCTGTTATAATACCATAACAAATTTCAGAAACAAAGAATATAAGGATTTGTAGTAAGAGATTATCAAGGTAAACCTGAGTGAATCATCTAGCTTTGTAATGTTTCCTTGGAGAAAAGGCAGTGTGAGCTAAAATTACTGTATTATGTTTTCAGTTCATTCTGAAATCAAGTAAAGCAAATTTATTTACCAAATGAAGTTAAACATCCACTGAACACTATGTTTTGTATGTCCCTGTAACCGCTTCCCCCAAATTTTAAGTTATGTGAGGGCAGAGATTTTTGTTTTGAATTTACTGCTGAACCCTCAGTTTACAGGATAGTATCTGGCACACAACAAATTCTCCCCAAGTATTTACTGAAAGAATGAATTAAATGCTGAGCACCATGGAAGGCACTAGGGACTTGGTACCCACCACTTCATTGGCCCTAATATCAACAAATAAATTAATATAGTGGAACCTCTTTAGAATACTTGGGCTGGAAAACAGGCCTAAACATATTCCTTGTAACTGTAACCATATCAAGAATTTTCAGTGGTTAGTTGATTTGGAACTTATACTTTGGCTTAAGGGGTATACAAGTACTTGTAATAAAGAACTGTAGGAATCCATTATAGTAAATGTGAGGCAATGTTGTCATTTGTCTCATTAATGCAAATATCTTAAATGACATCTATTTTTTGCCAAGGAGTTCAAAATGTGTTCAGCCACTGTTTCAATCTTCAGCAAAGTGATATAAAAGATTTTTATCTTGCCTAATTTTTATCAGCTTGGTAAATGTCTACTAACCTGACAGTGACCAAATACTATGGGGACAACACTTTTCATGAGAAGAAGAATCAGCAGTCAAAACATTAACATCATTGCCATGGGTTACTGTTTCAGTTTGAATTTTTTTTTTATTTCTTTTCTTTTTTTTTTTTTTTTATCCTCACCCAAGGACATTTTTGCATTTATCTTCAGATAGAGCGGGATGGGGAGAGGGAGAAAGAGAGAGAGATACATCGACTGGTTGCCACCCACACGACCCCAACCGGGCCGAGGACAAACTGCAACCGAGGTACGTGCCCTTAGCGGGAACCGAACCCAGGCCTCTCTGGTCCGCGGGCCGACGCTCTAACCACTAAACCAAACCGGCCAGGGCTTTTTTAAATTTCTTAACTACCTAAATCATTTTAGTTGCAATCAGACTTATTTTAAGCACTGCAGATATGGCTCCATGTTATTTGTATAGCTGTATTCTTTCACACAACTTCACAACTTGAGATTCAATCTCAAAACTGTATGTCACAGTTAAAACGTTGACAGGGTCTCTCCTTTGCTTATGGTAAATCACTAAAAGGGTGTATTTGAAGGAAGAACTACAAATTCCAAGTGCAGTTCAAGATGAAAAGTGAGCTCCCAAAGCGATAGTTTCTGTCAGAGAAATGAAATATTTGCTCAGGAGAGGCATGAACTGTGTAATGCCTTGGTTTTATGCATCTCATTTTACAATTTCACAGTGGTAGCCTGACTGAGCAAAGGATGGACCAGACGTACTATTTAAAACAACAGCTTGTACTCATTGCCATTAATTATCAACACAAAGCTTTGAAGTCAGTTTAATTTCTTGGCAGACACCAAAATAGTTAAGTGGTTTTTCTTTCCTTGCTCATAGAAACAGTCAATAAATTGTTTGGTTACACTAAATATAAACCAATAATTTTTACAGCTTTTAATACCGAAAATAGTTTATTTCAACCCCCTTTGTACCATGCTCATTTTAGAACTGAACTCATCAACTGCAGTTTCCTAAAAAATTAAAGATGTATCTCTTGTAATAAAACTGATCCCTTCAAAGCTCTACACACTGAAGAGATGAAATATATAGATTACAGAGTAAGTCTTGTTCAAGCAACGGAGGCTTTCTCCATACTCTTATAAACAAACCTGCTTCAAGGAGATACTTCCTAATGTCGATTTTACCACTACATTACCTGCTAAGTGTCAGGGAAACTCAAATATGAACTTCGTTCTTCAAGTCCTTACAACTGAGACAAGATGCCAAAAAGCTTCCTGCCTCTGGAACACTGTGTGATCCTGAGCAAGCTCAGTGTGCTCTATAAGAAGGAGCTGAGCCTGGCCGGTGTGGCTCAGTGGATTGAGCGTCTTCCCATGGACTGAGCAGTCCCAGTTCAATTCCTGGTCAGGGCACATGCCTGGATCCCCAGTAGGGGGCATGCAGGAGGCAGCCAATCGATGTATCTCTCTCACATCGATGTTTCTCTCTCTCCCTTCCTCTCTCTAAAAAAAAAATCAATAAAAATAGCCCTGGCCGGTTTGGCTCAGCAGTTAGAGCGTTGGCCTGCAGACCAGAGAGTCCCGGGTTCAGTTTCCACTAAGGACACGCACCTCGGTTGCGGTTTGTCCTTTCTAAATATAAAAGAACGAAACAGAAATGGAAATCCCATAAGATTGTTTTATGTGACTACAAAAACAAAAACAAACAAAAGTCCATTAGGAAAGACCTGGCTGGGTAAACACTGGCAATAAATATTGTAGTATGTGTTATTAATATATAAGATGTTTAACTGAACTGAGAAAATTAAAATAACAAAAATACATTTTTCTCTATCAAATTAGCAAATCCTTAGTGGGGAGCATGCAGGAGGCAGCCAATCAATGTTCTCTCTCATTGATGTTTCTATCTCTCTCTCCCTCTCCCTTCCTCTCTCTAAAAAAAATCAATAAAGAAAATAAAATGCCTAGAACATATTTATAATAATAAAGGAAAATGCTTGTGTTATACTAGTGAGTAAAAGAAGGGAGAATGTAAAATTATACATATACCATATAAACATGTTAAAAATGCAAACAAATAGAAAAAAAGAATGAAAAGAAAACAAAAATGTTACTAGTGATTCTCACTGGATAGTGGGATAGGAGATTATTTTATTTTCCTTTTATACATCATCATATTTTCTAAATTTACAAAGAGCCTCTACTATATAATCAGGCTTTAAAAAAAAGATCATTTAATTAGATGCTATATAAATAATGACTTTGAACTTAGTAAACTTAGAGGCTCAATTTCCTCATCTATAAACAGGACAAGAATTCTTCCCTTCCAAGGTTACTGTTAAGAGCAACACAGAACTTAACACTTAAGTTGACACTGCAGCTATTAATTATTGTACTGTGGTTGGATTAAAGAGCACAATGTCCTCAATGCGAACAGAGATCTTTTCCCCTTTATTAAGTGGTTCTAAGCAACTGCACTTTGAGTTTTTACACTAATTTGAAATGTGTTTTAGTCTCCTCCTTTCTGTCATGTCCTCTATTTGCTCCTCCACTCCTTCTAGTTTGCTGTTTCTAGTTTTCTTTTTTTTTTTTTTCTTCCCAGGGTTCCCTAAGTTTTTGTGTATTTATTTATTTTTTATTGTTGAAAGTATTATAGAAGTTCCCCTTTCCCCCTGTTTCTGTTTTCAAAGAGCTTAGAAATCACACAGTCCAGCCCAGAAGTCAAAAACATGGGTTGTTTGGCCCACACAATAATATATTTGAATTCGTAATAATATTTGAATTAGTAGCCAAATGTAAAATTCAAAAGATTTCATGTAAAAATCCGTATTTCCAACTTCTGAAAAGTAGAGAAATTTGGCAACACCAGGGCTAGTGTCATCAAATGGTACATGCTCTTCAGCTGACCAGCGTTCTCACTACTCCCTGATGACTCCCAGGCACGGACACTGATGGCCAGCCGCCACCTATCTTGTTCAACTTGAACTGTTTTATCTTACTCCAAGGCTTGATTTACTGTTCAGCCTCAGTAGGTATTTGATTTTATGACCCATTACCTAGTTGTATTAGGGTTCAACCAAGAAAGAGAAATCATAAAGTAATTTGAACAGGGAAAGTTTAATATGAAGAATAACCATAACAAGGGAGTGAAGTAGTAAGAAATTAGCTAGTAAGAGAAAACTCCAAGGAATATAAGAGTAGCAGATAAAAGGACCAGTGACTCCCCTAGGGTCCAGATAGAGTGCTCCAAGAAGAGGTCCCACCAGATCTGAGACACAAACCCTGCTGAAGAGGGCATGGCTGGGCTCAATGTGAAAGGTTCTAGGACCAATCCTGACGTGTGTGAGGGGTGTTTCCCCACACAAAGCAATGCTGATCAGGCAGGCTAGTAAGAATTTAGGAAAATTCCTTGGAAGTGGTATGGGGAGACTGAGACAGACAGCCGAACAAACTGGTGGAGCAATTTACAGCCAGACACAGAAGGTACCAGGGTGGAAAGCCCCAGGTGCCTAGCAAGGGGCAAAACTGGTGCCGGACCCCACCCCCCAGGGTGGCCTTTCCTCCCTTGGCATATCGCTGGTCTTGTGGTTTAGACTCCCTGCCCTGGTGCTGACCAATCAGTAGAGACCTGAAAGGGCACACCTGGAAAAGCTGATGAATATTCTATTGAGATCCTCCCCCAAGATCTCCCCTAAACTCCCAGCCTTTAAAACCCTCAAGACCGAAGGACCCAGCAAGAGCTCTCCCTCCCAGGAGCAGGCCTGCGCCTTTCCCTTCCCCTCTTCTTCCCCAAGGCATGCATCTCCTAAACTCTAAGGGACCCCACAAGATTTGAAACCAGGGAAGCAATGGGCAGCAGCAGCTCGTCCTGGGCTAACCCCCAAACCCGTCCCCAAGGCCCCTTTTTCTCCAACTCTCCAGTGAGCTGACAGCAGCTCTGCCGTGGCGCATTTCTTTCTCATAACATTTCTAGAGAGCCAAAACACCCCCACCTAGGCTCTCTCCAGTTGCTTATTTTATCGTAGGCCCTTCCTTGTTTCACTGTCCCCAGATTTAGTAAATGTACTCTCAAAATCACCTGGACTGGTACTGTGAACTCTTTCCTGCACGAAGTCAAGAACCCACATGCTACTGGCCAGCCTTAGTCAGACCTGCTCCAGGCGGGCCAGTCCCCTTTCCAGTAACACTGGGACACCAGCTGGGTGTCCTACAATTCAACTCAATTCTAACACGATCTACCTAGAGACAGTGTCATATCCCACAGGGTAAGAGCTCAGTCTTACAAGACTGTCCAAGTTCCCCCACTTCATATGCCAGTCAAAAGTCCAGGCTGTTGCACTGGCCTGTTTGGCTCAGCACAGCAGTTGGAACATCAGTTCGAGGACTGAAGGGTCTCAGGTTTGATTCCGGTCAAAGGCACATGCCTGGGTTGCAGGTTCGATCCCCAGCCTAGTAGGGGTCATGCGGGAGGCAATCGATCAATGTGTCTCTCTCGCATCAATGTTTCTCTCTTTCTCTCTCTCTCTCCCCCCCTCCTTTCCTCCCTCCTTTCCACTCTCTCTGAAAGAAATCAATGGAAAAATATCCTCAGGTGAGGATTAAAAAAAAAAAGTCCAGGTTGTCACCTGTGCTTCTGACCAACTGGCTATGTATATTGGAGGTTCCAATGACCCCCTCTCCTTGGGTTCAATTAATCTGCTAGAATGGCTCACTGAACGCAGAGAAACATTTTACTTACTAGTCACCAGTTCATTATTAAAAGATATCTCAGGGACAGCCAGATGGAAGAAATTCATTGGCCAAGGTATGGGGAAAGGGTACAGTTTCCCTGCACTCCCATGCACTCCCCAAGCATGAAACTCCCCCAGGACCTCCTTGTGTTCACCAACCTAAAGCTCTTTGAACCCCCACCCCCTTTTTTTGGTTAATTCTCACTTGAGGATATTTTTTCCATTGATTTTTAGAGAGAGTGGAAGGGGGGAAGGGAGAGGGGGGAGAGAGAGAGAGAGAGACAGAGAGAGAGAGAGAGAGAGAGAGAGAGAGAGAGAGAAACATTGATGTGTGAGAGATTAGTTGCCCCCAACACATGCCCTGACCGGGGAATCGAACCTGCGACCCTTCAGTGCCCAGGCCGATACTCCAACCACTGAGCCACACTGGCCAGGGCAGAACCCCCCTTTCTTAATGGAGGCATCATAACATAGGTGAAATTAATTCAATCATTAGCCACTGGTGATTGATTCAACCTCTAGTCCCTCTCCCCTCCCCAGTAGGACTAAAGTTTCCAATTCTCCAACCAGCCACCATCCTTAGGTTATCTAGTGGCCTTAGAAAAGTCAGCTCATTCACATAACTAAAGACACCTCCATGGCTCTCGTCACTTAGGAAATTCCAAGGGTTTTAGGTGCTCCATGCCAAAATCAGGGATGAAGACTAAATATGTATTTCTTTTTTTTTTTTTTATTCTCACCTGAGGACAATTTTTTTATTTTTTGCATTTTTATCTTCAGATAAAGCGGGAGGGAGAGAGGGAGGAAGAAAGAGAGAGAAACATCGATGTGAGGGAGACATATCCAGTGGTTGCCACCCACAGGACCCCAACCGGGGCCGGGGACAAACTACAACCGAGGTACATGCCCTTAGTGGGAACTGAACCCAGGACTCTCCTGTCCGCGGGCTGACACTCTAACCACTGAGCCAAACCGTCCAGGGCTAAATATGTATTTCTTATTATAAATGACAGTATCACAGGCAGAGAAGTTTTTGTGGTGCCACAGTGGTGGAACTTGCTACAAATCTGCACCCTAGGCTTTCAGGGAAAGCTGTTCATAGTAAAGTATCTTACTAGAGAGACTCCTATAATACCTCCCAAGGGAGGTACTAGTGGAAACTACTGTCAGCAGGAGTCAGGGGCTTGCAAAGCTGTGTGTGGTGCAGGAGCTGGGCACTGGAGAAGCTGGACACTGGGGAGGCTGCCTGTACGACAGCAACTGGCGCCAGAGAAGCTGTCTAGGAGCCTGCTGAACAAGTAAGCCAGAACCAAGAAGGAAAACCCCTTTCTCCAACAAGTTCTCTCCAGTATCCTCTATTGACAAGGCTCAACATTGTGCCAGCTGGCAAAGGAAAAATATTTATAGGGCCCAGACCCATTTTTGCAGAGCAGCCAATAGAGAGTGAATGTGGAGCTGAGAGGCAGTAAATTGATGACTGGCATACTAGCCTACAGTAACTACATAAAAAGGCACACAGGAGCCCAGTGAGTGCCAAGGACAATAGAGAGCAAGTAAAATGCTTGCTCTTCAGGCTATTTAGCTAATTAGACTTTTCTGGTCCTTTAGATTAATGAGGTTTCTGGATGAACAAGTTCTACACAAGAGAGGTGCTATCAATATTCTTTTCCTTCATCTCTATTATAATAACTAATATTTATTCAGTATTACAATGCCAAGCATATTCTATTATAATTACTTTACATACATTAACTCAATCCTACGAGGTAGGTACTTCTATTATCGCCACTTTACAACAGAGGCATAGAAGTTCAAGTAATCTGCCCAGACTCACACAGCCAGCAAATGGTAGAGCCACGGTCTGAACCCAGGTGGTCTAGCTCCAGAATCTTTACTCTTAAGCACTATGATAAACTGCTTCTCTATAAAACCCATTTCACTGTTTCAGTTTTTGCTTTTACCACCTGTCCTCTTTCCGAAATTTGCCTTTGTCAATTGCATAAATAATTAATGAAAGGATCATACATCAAGGTGCACAAGCTACAGTAATTTTTTTTACTTAACAGAAACTGACCCCTAGGTAAATACAGGGTTTGCAACAGTTTGATGTAATTATCTAGTAGTTGACCCCAAGACCCTGTCACTTAGAAATCCGTGTAATTGGGGTAGAAGACTTTCAATTGCCAGACCAACTGACACTTATTTCTATTTTATTTCAATAAAGTTAGACATCGAATATTAGTATTCAAGGAAGACTGAGATTTCTAGAATTCCATCATAGGTTTAAAAAATACCTACCTATATTTACACTTAGCATTACATTAGCACTACTAATTATTACCCAACATTCCAAAATGACCTATGGAGATCTTAAACTGTATTCAACAGTTTCACATCTAAATTCTTCAACTAGAGGAAAGATTAAAACTGTCACATACAGAAGCATTTTGAATCCATTTCAGGTCTTCTTCCCTCAAAAAGTATATCAATTCTTAAATAGCACAATTTAGAAATGACTAAACTATGAAAATGTAAAGCGTCAAATTAATCTTGGATAGTTAAAAACAGAAACTACTTCATATTCCAGTTTGGCAGGTGTTAATTTAAAGAGCATCTAAGGTGTAGTCAGTTCTTTCTTATACGTTTCAGTGGTAACTGAAGATTGTGTTTACCTCTGTAGTTTCAATCCCGTTACACTGACTAAGCACAAAGTGTGAGAGGTACTGTGAAAGGTAAAATGTTAGTGATGTCAAGAATATTCCTAAGTTGGGACCTCTGCGCACCTGTCTGTCATGGAGCAGCCTCCAGCAGTCTGCTCTGCAAATGGGCTCTGTGGCCTAGTGTCCTGGTTCCTGCCACTTGTGATCTCAAACTGAGGCCCACAAGGAGTCGCCGCTGAGGTTCCCACCAGTCCACAAGCAAGAGCGTGGCAGCCATCCCCTCCAGCAGCTCGCTCGTGGCCACCCACAACTACTACCTGTGCCACCTGGGTTCCACTTCCAGTAACAGCTCCTGTGAAGTGCCAAGTACCCTGGGAAAGCCATCCCCCACTGCCCTGGTCTCCCTAAGGTGGACCTGAGTCACTGGTGGGCAAGCTTCTTTTTCAGGAAGTCTACTCTCCCTTTCATGGCCACAGTGTTGGAGTCCCCAGAGCACTCAAAATCTCCCCAGGCGTCCAGCAGCATGATCACCTGTGACCTGGCTTGGGAAGCCACAAGGAAGCAGCCTGGCGGCCAGCCCGGAAAAGCCAATGCTGGACCCCCATCCTGAATGGCCACCACCAGCCACCAGTCTTCCAGAGCCTGAGGCTCTTTTGGGCCCCTCCCCTAACCCCTCCTTCTCTACCCCTTCCCTCCTCCTCACCTCACCCCACAGACCAGGCAGGCTGCAGCAAGCAGAAGCAGTTGGGTCCTTTTCTATCAAAAGAGCAAAACACCAAAAAGGAAGTTGAAAGAGCCTCGCTCTTTACTACCCAAGCCACATGCAAGCCTTCCTGACACCCCATAACCGTGTGCCTTGCACCAAGTGGAACTGGAAGACAAACTATTATACAAGCAGCCAGCAAAAAAAAAATTTATTTATATATGTATATGTTTATATACATATATGTATATATTTATTTATATATATATATGTAAATCGGGGAGCTTAAGGGGTATAATATTAGTGTTGTTAAGAAGTTCCTAGATAGAGGAAACAGCCCAAGTGTCCTTCAATAGATGAGTGGATAAAAAAGCTGTGATACATATATACAATGGAATACTATGCAGATGTAAGAAAGAAAGATCTTTTATCCTTTGAGACAACATAGAGGGACCTTGAGAGTATTATGCTAAGCGAAATAAGCCAATCAGAGAAAGACAAATACCACATGATCTCACTTATTTATGGAATATAATGAACAAGGTGGGCTGATGAAATAGACCCAGAGACATAGAAAGGAGTATGGTTCAGACTGACAGACCTCAGTGTAGGGGGGCAGGAGGGATGGATGAGATGAACCAAAGAACTTATATGCATGTATGCATAACCAATGGACATAGACAGCAATGCTAGGGGGGTGGAGAGGGCGGGATGGGGAGGAGGGGTTCTAGGGGGGAAAAAGGAGAAACATCTGTATAACAAAAATAAGTTAATAAAAATTGGAGAGAAAAAAAAAGTTCCTAGATAGAGATCAGAGATGAAGAATACCAAGGTCGCCTCCCCTTTTCATATTGCCTAAAAACGGAAGTTTGTGGAATGAAGCCAGACTGAAACAACATTCTACTCTAGTAAAAAACAGCCAGTTGCAGGCTGGAGAAGAGTGGGCCAGAGGGCCCAGTGGAGATTCGGGACATGGAAAAGTAGAGTAGTAGGGGTCCCAAAAAAAACAAGTAGTCATGTCTTTAAAAGGGCGGGAGGGCAGGGAGGGAAAAAAATAAATGATGCAGGTTAAAATAGAAAGTGAAAAAGGGTTGCCTATTATTCACATCGGTGGACTTTGATAGAAAGAGATAGGCCCTTCCTTGGAATTAATCATTATTATGTGTCAAAGGGCTTGGAGAACATTGATTAAGGAAGCATTTTCCTGACTGATGAAAAATAACTCAGTTATGCTCATCTAGCCCTGCCAGAAGGTTATACAGTATATTATGTAGCATGCAGTGTATTATATAATGCATAATAAAAATTAAAAACTAAAAAATAGCCCTGGCCAGTTTGGCTCAGCGGTTAGAGCATCGGCCTATGGACCAGAGAGTCCTGGGTTCGGTTCCCACTAAGGGCACGTACCTCGGTTGCGGTTTGTCCCTGGCCCCGGTTGGGGTCGTGTGGGTGGCAGCCACTTGATGTGTCTCTCTCACATTGATGTTTCTCTCTCTCTCTTCCTCCCTCTCTCCCTCCTACTCTATCTGAAGATAAATTCAAAAAAAGAATGTCCTCGGGTGAGGATAAAAAATAAAATAAAAGAATTAAAAAAAAAACTTAAAAAATAAATAAATAAATAACAGTCTGGCCAGTGTGGCTCAGTGGTTGAACGTCGACCCATTCACCAAGAGGTTGCCAGTTCGATTCCCAGTCAGGACACATGCCCAGGTATGGGCCCGATCCCCAGTGGGGGGCATACAGGAGGCAGCCAATAGATGTTCTCTCTCATCGATGTTTCCATCTCTCTCTCCCTCTCACTTCCTCTCTCTCTAAAATCAATAAAGAAAAAAAAAATTGAAAAAACAAAAACAAAACAGTTCCTAGATAGAAGAGCAAATGTTTGATAATGTTTTCTGGGCCATCTTTAACATTGGGACACAGAGGACTTTGAGTAAATGGGCCTTGTTAGGTTTCTCCCTATCACACACCACTTTATATTAAACTATAGTTATCTATGATATCTCCCTCCAGGAGCAGGTCCTCTATCTAAATTCCTTTTAGATAGTTATGGGGAAGGTCGAAGGCTTTTCCTGAGTTTTTCTTAAAAATACCCAGCTTAGCCCTTGGCCGGTTTGGTTCAGCGGTTAGAGCGTCGGCCCGCAGACCAAAGAGTCCTGGGTTTGGTTCCCGCTAAGGGCACGTACCTCGGTTGCAGTTTGTCTGGGCCCCGGTTGGGGTTGTGTGGTGGCAACCACTCGATGTGTCTCTCTCACATCGATGTTTCTCTCTCTCTTCCTCCCTCTCTCCTTCCCACTCTATCTGAAGATAAATGCAAAAATGTCTTCGAGGATTAAAAAAAAAAAATCCAGTTTAGCCCTGGCCAGTTTGGCTCAGTGCTTAGAGCGTTGGCCCATGGGTTCGATTCTGGTCGAGGGCACGTACCTCGGCTGCAGTTCATCCCTGACCCTGGTCGGGGTCATGTGGGAGGCAACCAGTCAATGTGTCTCTCTCACATTGATGTTTCTCTCTCTCTCCATCTCTCTCTCCCTCCCTCCATTAGAGGGAGGATTAAAAAATAAAATTAAAATAACCAGCTTAGCCCTGGCCAGGTGGCTCAATTGGTTGCAGCATCATCCACGTACCAAAAGGTTGCAGGTTCAATCCCTGGTTAGGCTGTGTACTACCAGAGGCAACCAATCCATGTTTCTCTCTCTCTCTCTCTCTCTCTCTCTCTCTCTCTCAATAAAAATATATCCTCAGGTGAGGACTAAAAAATAAAAATAACCAGCTTAAAATAATCAATATCTCCAGAGGCATATTTTGGGGTGCCAAATTTTGCTTCCCCCTCACTCACTCACTACAAGGCTACCAGCCTCAGGACTGTTTCTGGAGCCTCTTCTTAAGTTCAGTGAAAAGGCAAGGGCCAAGAAAAATGGAAATGTGGCCCCTGGGTCTCAGCTTGGAGAGCTGGGTAAGTGGACGGGCAAACCAAAATTTCCTCATCATGACCTGGGAAGATGACCAGTTGTTCTGGTCCAACTCCCAAATGTCAAAGATTGTTTTCCTATTAGGCTTCAGGTGGATTACACCTGGACATTTCAGACTATTAACTTACATAAAAAAAGGTTTTCAGAATTTTCTAAAAAGTTCCTAATTTGGGGAGCTAAAGGTGCCAATTTAGATCCTTTTCATTCCTTTTTTACACAGTGTCCATTAGGAAAAGAAATATCATCTAATGGTCAAGTGATTTGGACTGGTAAGCAAACTGACTTAGTTTCAAATCCCACCTCGATCAGTGTTTGTGACCTCTCCAAGCCTAAGTGTGCTAATTTGTAAAGTGAGGTTTAACAGTATCTATCTCAGTCTCATCCCGAGGTTTAAATATGATAATGTATATCAGTGCCTAGTGCACAGAAGGAGCTCAGTAAGCAATAACTATTAATAATACTAATGTGCACATAAATTTCAATGATGTTTATCCATATAATACCCTAGAGAAAAGAAAGTTTTTCAGGAAAATATTGAATCAAATTGTATTGAGATTTTATTCGATCCAAACTTCGTTGAATTCTTTTTTAGAGAGAGTGGGAGGGAGGGAGGGAGGGAGGGAGGGGAAGAGAGAGCCTCCCCCAAAGGTGCCCCGACCAGTGCCCCAACCAGACCAGGGCCGGGGATCAAACCTGCAACCCAAGTATGTGTCCCTAACCAAGTATCAAACCTGAGACCCTTCAGTTCATGGGACAACGCTCCAACAACTCAGCCACACTGGCAAGGGCCTAAACTTAGTTTTACCAAGCAAAGATACTTATGAGGCAATAACCTTAAAATAATCTGAAAAAAGACAAAGTCACTGATTGCTTTCCAGACATGGGTAACTTACAGAGACTGCAAACTTCAAAATGTTAGAATTTAGAAATGAAATTCCAAACAGATGTAAAATCTATTGCATGATCATGAGAGTAAAAGGTTAATATACCAGACAATGCAAAAGTCTTTAAAAGTGCAATTTTGTCAAATCTATTTTTTAAAAAAAACAACTGCCAGAAAAAGCACACAGAGCAAATTTGTTCTTTAGACGAACACCTTTGATTTGGAGGCAACTCAAAGCCCTAACAATATTTATTATGAATGAGTCAGTTATTATAGACACAAAACAAAACTTTTACACGTGAAAAACAAAACATAGCTTAAAATGAGAATGAGTATAATAAAGAAAAGAAAGTTAAATATTAAGAAAAGTACTATAAGGCAGGGGAACTAGAGGAAAAGCCCTGGCCTCTGCAAATGGAACATTCATGAATAGGAATGACAATCCCCAAACAAGGCCTTTCCCATTCCAAACAAATTGCTGAGGCGTTCCCATGTGTTTTTTGTGTGTGTGTGTTTTTTTTGTTAATCCTCGAGGATATTTTTCCATTGATTTTTTTTTTTAGATAGAATGGAAGGGAAGGAGGAAAAGAGAGAGAGAAACATCTATGTGAGAGAGACACATCAATTGGTTGCCTCTTGCATAACCCTGACCAAGGCCAGGGATCAAACCTGCAACCCAGGTACATGCCCTTGCCTGAGAATTAAACCTGCAACCCTTTGGTCCACGGACCGACGCTCTAACTACTGAGCCAAACTGGCCATGTTTTAAAGGGAGGTTTCAGAAGTCTGTTCCAAAATAAAAAGTTTAAAAATTATAATTTAGAACAAAGTTATAAAAATGAAAACCTTAAAAAGTTTTCATAACCAGTACTGAGAATAATTCTCATTTTATAAACTCCTTATTCTCATTTTATCAACATTTTAAAAACTCCTTATTATGTTCTAAATGCAATGGTAAGGCCTGTGCTTATATTATTTCATTATATCCTCACAAAAATCCTATAAGGTCATTTAACAGAACAGAGTTGGATGTTAAATAGCTTGCTCAAGTAGTGACACTGATTTGGAACTATACTACCTGTCTCAGACAGTTCCTTTTGAAATTAGTGCATTATTAATCATCTTAAATTCTTTACTGAAGTCAGAGTAGCACTACTTTCATCTGCATACCTATGGATTTATACTGTTTTAACACATGAAAAATGTGGCATTATAGTCCAAATTAGTCTGCAATAAGAAAAGAACAAAACTGAGAGAAAGCCTTCAAAAAGTTTATAGTAATATGATCCTTATAATTAAAGGAGTAATTGTTATGTCTCTTCAATATAATAACACTACATTTGGGCCTGTATTTTGCATTTTTTCCAGCACTTCATTTTCTTAGTATTTCATTTTTACAAATAATATTTGGTCTTTAATGGAATGGAAATTAAACAAAAACTGGCCATTTACCAGATAGTTTGAGGAACACTGCCCTAGAGCTCTGATGCAAACACAGCTTGCTCTCTGTTACCAGCTCTGTGACAAAAAGATATGCTCAGGTAAATAACAATCTTCAAATAATTGATCTAAAATCCCACTTAGGTCATCGTTAATATCTTAACTTCATTCATCAATCAGAGCACCTGCTAAACTGGGTTTATACTAGGTAATGTTAAGTTGCAGTCTCTCAACCTACACATGTAGTATTTCCATTAAGAGACAAAGAAAACTGCTCATTAACAATTGAATCTTAAGCTCGGCCAGTGTGGCTCAGTGGTTGAGCCATCGAACCATGCACCCAGAGGTCGCCAGTTTGATTCCCAGTCAAGGCACATGCCCAGGTTGTGGGCCAAATCCCCAGTTGGGGGACATGCAGGAGGCGGCCAGTCAATGTTCTCTTTCATCAATGCTTCTATCTCTCTCTCCCTCTCCCTTCCTCTCTCTCTAAAATCAATAAAGAAAAAACAAACAATTGAATCTTACGCCCTGGTGGGTTTGGCTCAGCAGTTAGAGCATCAGCCCGCGGACCAAAGAGTCTCGGATTCAATTCTGGTCAAGGACACATACCTCGGTTTTGGTTGGATC
Source organism: Tadarida brasiliensis (assembly GCA_030848825.1). Lineage (NCBI taxonomy): Eukaryota > Metazoa > Chordata > Mammalia > Chiroptera > Molossidae > Tadarida > Tadarida brasiliensis. The sequence goes on along the minus strand of CM061257.1, from coordinate 216,532,361 downwards.
CCCAGCCCTGGCCAGGGTAGTGCAGCAGGCAACCAACCGATGTGTCTCTCTCACATCGATGTTTCTCTTTCTCCCTCTCTCTCTCTCTCTCCCTCCTTCCCACTCTATCTGAAAATCAATGGAAAAATATCCTCAGATGATAATTTTTTAAAAAACTGAATCTTAAAAACATAAAATAGTGCTAAACTATTGTGTCCAACTCCTTTACCAGACAGGACCTCATCTGTGTAAAGCATGCATTGGCCTCCTTCCCACATGCTGAGGAAGAGAGCATCTTAATCATCCAGTTACTTATAAATGCAGTTGACAGTCAAGGTTTTTTCCTTTTGTTTTAGAATTATTTAGGCATGAAGGTACAGTCAGCAGGTCAAAAGGCAAGGTAGAGAAGTTACAAAAGCAACAAGAAAGTTGGTTTTTGGGCAAGCAATGTTGGAGAAAATGACAGAGAAATCAATGTCACATAAACCTCTTGATGGTCAGATATGGCAGGTAGACACCACTACTACAGAAATTTCAGACTACTTGATTTTAACTCATTTCTAAATACCAATCCTGCATAATTAATGATTTTATTGATCTTTTATTCCTGCTGAGCCATTCTAAAGAAAAAAGTATTGAATGATAAAGCAGCAGCTAGAATAAGAACATGAATAAAAAGCATAACTTTTGTGAACTGTAAAATAAATAAGGTTTATTGGTCTTCCTATTTATAATAACACTAGTCCCTAAGAAAAGCTGGAATCTGGGGAGCTTTTTTCTTTTTAAATTTTTTTTTCTTTATTGACTTTAGAGAGAGAGGAAGGGAGAGGGAGAGGGAGAGAGAGATAGAAACACTGATGAGAGAGACCATCGATTGGCCACCTCCTACATGTCCCCCACTGGGGATTTGGCCCACAACCTGGGCATGTGCCCTGACAGGGAATCGAACCGGCGACCTCTTGGTGCATGGGTCGACGTTCAACCACTGAGCCACACTGCCGGGCTGGGAGCTATTTTCTATGGGTAGAAATTGTGCTTCCCAGCCCCCATGAATGAAGTTTATTTTTACAAATTTATCATCTCATTAATTTCACAATACTTTGGTGGATAATAATAGTATAATTTACCTAGATGCTTAATTCCTAAGATATGGAAAACACCAGTTAAATTCTAAAATGTCTCTAACTTAAATATAACTTTCCTATTCTAACAGCTCAAAATGCATTGTTCCTGCTGTAATAAACACATATTATAAATGCCGATTTATAGCATTTTAAGACCTACAGTTGGAAAAGACCACATGACCATCAATTTAGAATAACATAACATACTTATTATTTTTATAAATGGTCTGGTTAATTACACCACTCATGTACACATTTCCTATCAGTGAAAAATAAAATAGCATATATCTGCATATTGCAAAAATCACCCAAGAAAGTTCAAGAAAATATTGAAATTGGAAGTCCTAAGCATTTTATAGAAAAAAGAAATTTTATCAGTTTCTTATTTGAAGTATAATTCTTGATAAATGTCACTTCAATAAGTTTTTAAATATATGAACCAACTTAAGCTCATAAATGTCAGCCCTATTAATGTCAATTCAATTCTAATGTGGTTATAAGAAAATATAGTTTATTTGAGAGGAAAGACAGCAGGCTCACAAAGTACTGGGCAGGCAGGTAGCCAAAATGAGTTCAGTAGGCCTCACTGCCAAGGTGTACACCGACAATCTACTGATGCTCAGCTGTAGCCAACTGTTGCCTTAAGGGAATACAGACAAAAAACAACAATAATAATTAAACACTCTGCTAATCTAACAAAGTAAGTCTGCCAGCTAAATTTGGTATATGGGCTACCAGTTTCCTGCCTTTGCCACAATGAACAGTGGCTACAAAGTGCTCTGAGTCTGAAAAACCTAGATTTAAAAAACAACTCTCGCCCTGGCCGGTTTGGCTCAACGGTGAGAGCATCGGGATGCGGGCCAAAGGGTCTCGTACCTGGGTTGCAGGTTTGATCTGATCCTCCACCCCCGTAGGGTTCGTGCAGGAGGTAACCAATCCAATTGATGTGTCTCTCTCACATTGATGTTTCTCTCTCTCCCTTTTACTCTGTCTAAAGATCACTGGAAAAATATCCTCGGGTGAGGATTAACAAAAAACAAAAACAAAAAAACAGCTCTAGAAAGAAACAGGATGGTGATGTATTATAGAATTGTAAACCTGCAACCTATGTGATTTTATTAACCAATGTCACCCCAATAAAGTCATTAAAAGTTAAAAAAAAAAAAAAAAAAAACCAGCTCTGATTCTAACATACTTTATGAATTTATCCAAATTACAGAATCTGAGTCTCAGTTTCCTCATCAGTATCTCGTTGAGTTTTTTTGTTTTTTTAGAGAGGAAGCGAGAGGGAGACAGAGCTAGAAACATCAATGAAAGAGAACATCGATTAGCCACCTCCCACATGTCCCCCACAGGGGATCGGGCCCACAACCTGGGCATGTGCCCTGACCAGGAATTGAACCAGTGACCTCCGGGTGCATGGGTCAATGCTCAACCACTGAGCCACACCAGCCGGGTCCTCGTTGAGTTTTTTAAATGAAGTTTGGAGATGTATGTGCTCAAAAAACATTTGCTCAATGTTAGTATTAGATGCTGAGGGATACAGACACAAAAAGGAAACAAGAGGAGCAGCAGCAGTTCAAGCCTCCCTTCCACCTGGCTGTGGGCTTAACTATGTCTCAAACTCATAAGGCCCAGTTTCACCTTCTTTCCCATCCACAGGCTATCTTCAAGGCCTACCTCACAACTCATCTATACCTTTCCTTTCTACTTCAGGCCATTCTCGGTTCCCTTGCCCTGTGAAAGCACTTTCAGGACTGGCAGTAAAACCAGGGCCTATTTTACTGAACTCCAGGTCATACCCATGAAATCCTGTTCCCTCCAATGTAGCAGTTTTTCTCCCTAAATCTTTGAGCACTGTGCTCATTATGAGCTCTTTAGGACAACCTGAAGAACCTATCTCCGTTTTCACTGAACAATGCTTTCATCTCTCTTTCTTTCCCCAGTTAGTTAACGTTTGTTCAAGTAATGACAATTAACCAAAATGTCATAACATATTAACAAAAATTTCATTTCTAAGCAAATAGATTTGAAAACAACTTCGAATATCCATTCCAATGCTCTTCTTTAAAAGGAAATGTGAGCCTGGCAGGTGTGGCTCTGTGGATTGAGCGGTGTCCCATGGGCTGAGAGGTTCCAGTTCGAATTCCCTCAAGGCACCTGCTGGGTTACAGGCTCCATCCCCAGTAGGGGGCGTGCAGGAGGCAGCCAATCGATGCTTCTCTTTCCCACAGATGTTTCTCTCTCTCCCTTCCTCTCTCTAAAAAAATCAATAAAAACATATTTAAAAGGAAATGTGAATTGAGAACAACCTAATTTAAGTTTTTTAAAGTATTTTTTCTACTTCATTCTTAAACAGGTATCCAAAAAACTATTTTTCTATAAAAAAACCATGTTTGATTTTTCTCAAAAAGAGAAGTTACATTGATTTTAAATCATATGAACAAACAATATTCACCACGTACAGTTCTTGATAGCAATCCAGAACCTACATTCCTTGAAACTTCTGAGAACCAAAAGAATGTTATGGTGCCTCTCTCCAGGAAAATGCAGAGCTCCAAATTTTTGTATACAATTTCAGGGAGTTGGGAGTATTCCAGGATCTGCAGTGGATCCACCCACCCAGAACTCTAATGCTGAATATGAGGTTTGTTTCTATTAGTAAATGCTATGCATCTTTTAAAAAGATGGTCTTCCTTAATAATACTTTAAGCTCTGAGATTAACTAGGGAAGCAGCTTCCCTTCACAACTATCACTACTTTCTAGCAGCCATTCTGACAGCTGACACACACAAAAATTGCGAATTTCTTACCTCCGAAAAATTAACAGCCAAGGGAATGATTCCAGCCACGTAACATCCCGCCAACATAGCCAGAGACAACAGACTAATGGAGATGAAATCATCCATTCTGCCCTCCTTTATTCACTCACCACCACCGGACTACAAATTTTCAGTGGCTTTAAAGGTTTCTTAAATGCGTGTGATGATTCCAAGAGAACAAGAGGGACTTTCCAGTTCTTTCGTCCTCCCCGCCAGCAGATGTGTTCAGGGGGCACCTTTCTCTTGAACGTATCTGGAAACAGCCCCCTTTTGCTGATATTAGCACCAGAGAGAACTTTCAGCAATCTTAGGTCCCCAGACCCTGGGTTTTCAGATTCCAGTCCGTGGATTCCGGTGGGTTAACAGAGACGGGAAAAGTCAAAGGGGAAAAGACGCGAATGAGCGATTTCTTCAATGGTCGGAATGAGGGTGGCACAACGGGCCCAGTCTTTCCACAGACAACGTAGCAGGTGGCTGCAGGAAAAGGAGGAAAACCCAGGCGAACTTGTTTGTTCTCGCGGCACCCCCAGCTCTTTGGGGCACCCTGCCGGTGGTACCCCCAGGCTGGGACCAGCCCACCAGTCCCGGCAAACTCTCCTCCGAGTCTCGAATGAGGAAAGGAGTCCTGTAAATCTGTAAGGAAGGGGTTCAGCAGTTCAGCAGCGAATCCGATGCAATGCTGAATCAGCCCTATTATACCCGGTGTTCCCCATATTACTCCACTCCGCTGGGCTTTGACCCGGAGCTACCGATACTACAGCAGCCATGGCCGCCAAGTGGCACCCCTTCATTACAACCACTTCCGGATTGCCTCACCGCCCCCTCCTTTAAAAGGGTAGTTCCGGGTGATAACCGACCTATGGCCCGGGTTTCTTATACTGCCTCCATTTTTGAGTAGGGCTCATGAAAGATGACTGTGTCACTGTATACATCGGCGATCACATTAGCCATATGTCTGACAACGAGAGTGCGGGAGACAAGAGTTTTGAAAAAGTAAAGATTATTTTTCACGTTCCCAAAGATTCCCTGTGTAGCTCATCGCCCTTAACCAAGGTGGCTGAAACAGAGCCGGAATCCGCTCTAGCTGCCGGAAATGTGTGAGACTCTATGGTCCAGAAGGCTCTTTCGCGGTGCGCTTCTGACGACTTCCGGCGGCTCCTCTCGCGGGGGTTGGCTGTTGGCGGCTTTGAGGCTAAGCTCGTGTTTGGCGGTGGTGTCGGCGGCGGCTACAGCGAAAGAGTTTGGCGCGATGGTGAGAAACGCCTAAACGGCTCCCGGAATCCCCAGCCTCCTGGCGACCCCAGCCCCGTACATCCTTTACCCAGCCCATCCAGCGGGAGCCTGCTGGTCCCCGGTCCTCCGGCTTGTGGGTCGACCCTTCCCCTTCCCGCCGCGGAGACGCTGGGCCTGGCACTAGGCCCCAGAGCCCGCGTCCGCCCTCTGGTTGCGCGCACGCCTGCCGACTCCGGCGGGGCGCGCGGTGCTAAGGATGCGCTTTCTCCAGATGGCTGCTTGGTAGAGGCACATGTAGGGATGCTACTCTTTCCCTTCAAATGCTCTAGTCCACTGTAGAAACAATGGACTAGGGAATGTCTGAAAACCTGTTCCCAAAGCTAACAGTTTGAATTTATTGCACCCAGGTTGTGAGCCAGGAAAGGTCGTCTTTGCTTTGTAGTGTGCATTCGCAACTATTCCCTATTTTTTTCTGTGCTCTTCCTTTTTAAAAAGATATATAACTTTTCTCTTTTCCAAGACCCCTGGATGCCTGGTTTGGCGTTAATCCCAGCACTCAAGCCTGTTCTTACCCGTATTTACATTCTCTTGGAAATGGAGGCTGAAAAGATAGTCCCACCTTGAGGGTCCAGGTTCTTTAGACTCTGACACGGGTAGTAGTGGAGTGGGTGGGTGAGCGTTTGTTTGTTGTTTTAATCCACAAAAAGGGGTTAAGAGGTTACTTCCAACTTTCGTTTTCTGGTTACTGCAGTTACTGTTAACAAGTTATGCAGTTATTGATAAGGCACTTTTTCAGGAAGTACTTTTCTGAATTAAGATATTTCAATATTTGACTCAACATAGTCTCCTAAAGAGGACTAGTAATTAGAACATTGGGTTTCCAGTTCCTGTTTTCTCATAACTAGCTATATGACTTTGGGCAAGTCATTTTATCTCTGGGTTTCCTTTTTACTCTGCCTTTTATGTCACTGTTTGGTGTTGTGTTACAATGCTTAGATTAAAATCTGAGAAAGTGACAGCAGTTAATATCAACCCATTCTCATTGGATAAATATCTGTGATAATTCCTCATAGAATTAAAAATTAGAATTCATACTTAAAACGAAAGTCTTAAATACTTAAAAATACTTAAAAAATACTTAAAAATACTTTAAAAAAAAAGTCAAATACTTTTGCTTTACTGGAGATACAAGCTTTAGTTTCTTTCAAAGCTAATGAGCACGTTGTATGTATTGCAGTATTTCTTCCTCAGTAGAATTACTGAGAATTTAGGGTTCATGTTTGTGAGACATGAAAAAAGGTAACACAGCCAGATTAACATTCATTGGAGTGAATCACAGTTGCTTGGTAATCAGATAATAGGGATTTTATTAAGGTAATTCTGCACATCTTCTTTTTTCCTGGTTAGATTTCACACTCTTATTTTTCTGTTGTGGTAAATATATTTATATAAATATGTATATATTTGCCTTAGTGTACTTACATCTTGTGTATATATTTATATTTTCTAAATATATATTTTGTACTGTTCGTTCTCCTGAGAAAGAGGACCATAAGGAAGTCAAGGACTAAATCTGTCCAGAAGAAGGGAAAAACTGTAAGAAAGATGTATTTGGATTTTTAATAAAACCAAAAGGTTCCGAAAATAATTCCAGTGAGAGGAAAGTGACCAAAACTGGTTTGGAAAGTATTATGATCTTAAACTATTAACAGAAAAGTACTGCCACTTAAAAGTAATCATTTCGACTACAGTTTGTAAATTTGGTTACTTGTTCTTAGTAATTTTTATTTTCATTATTATTATTACTATTATTATCATTCTTTTTCTGGGGACAGTGCAACAAGGCCCTGGGATAGAAGAAGCTACAGGAGAGCCCAGGCTGGGTTGCCTTAGCTCACTGGGAAGTCAGAGAAAAGGGGGCCTTGGAGACAGGTTCAGGGGCTTAAACTAGAAGGAGCTGCTGCTGCCAATTGCTTGCTCCCCTGGTTGCAAGTCTCGTGGGGTCCTTTAGATTTTAGGAGATACATACCTGTGGGGGAATGAGAGGGGGAAGGGAATGGCTCGGGTATGCTTCCCAGAGGGTGAGCATGAGACTATTCTTAGTAATTTTTACACCTTGTCTTTGAGCAGTAAGTATTTAAAATAGTGAAATTTGCCATACTATGAATTTCTCAAATATGAATAGGAACCTTATATTGAAATCACATTTTTCCCTTGCAGTCTCACACCATTTTACTGGTACAGCCTACCAAGAGACCAGAAGGCAGAACTTATGCTGACTATGAATCAGTGAATGAATGCATGGAAGGTGAGTTGAAACACTAAGCAAGGGGTAGAAATCTTTTCCCTTACTTTCACTATTAGAATATGTCTCTTTTAGGAACTGAGTTTGTTTTGTCCTCCAGATTTCTTGGATTCTTCATTGAGCAGGGAAGTAGATATTTAGGAATATTATTAGCTCAGAGAATAAAAGCAAATGGAACCAAATCAGTATAATTTGCTGTGCATTTGATAAGCTCTTAATGTTTCTTTACTCAGTGAACCATTCGATGAGAGTACATAGATTGCATTCAGCCTTATATTTGTTACATCACATAAACCAGTTGTGCATGCCCTGCATCCTTTCTAGCAAATCGTCCATTCTTTTTCTATAAAGATTTTATAATTACTGTTTTTGCTGCTGTTAGGCATGTTCCTGAATTTGTTATATCCAAACCTAACTGGATTCTACTTAAAATATGTTCATTTAAAGCCAACAATGGGTAGACCTATGGAAAAAAACTACTTGTAATGATTAGAGACAGCTTCTAGGGAGCTGGCACCGTGCCTACCTGATTGTCATCATATTCTCCTTTGATTTTTCAAGAGCAAGGCTCTTGTTCTTTTTTTCAGGTTCCTTTCTCTGCTGACATCCTTGTTTGCCATTAAGGTAGACTTTGTTTACATGACGTCTCAGCGGATTGTTGTCTTACCTATATTTTGTTTGGTCTTTGATTCTATAATGCTCTTTACTAACCTTCACTAATTTTAGTGAGGCCTAATGTATTTTTAATTAGTACACTTTATTTCTAGAGCAGTTTTAGGTTTGCAGAAAAACTGAACAGAAAGTACAGAGAGTTCCCATTACTGCACCCCCTCGTTTCTTTTCTACTAATATAACACCTTGCACTGGTGTGATACATCTTTTTATAGTTGAATCAGTGTTGATACATTATTCTTATTAACTAAAGTCCATAATTTACATTAGGATTTAGTCTTTGTGTTGTACAGTTCTGTGGGTTTTGACAAATGCATATTGTAGTGTATCCACCATTACAGTATCAACAAAATAGTTTCACTGCCCTAAAAATGCCATGTGCTCCACGTATTAATCCTTCTCCCTCCCACCCCCTGCTCCTGGCAGTCATTGGTCTTAGTGCCTCCATAGTTTTGCCTTTTCCAGAGTGTCATAGAGTTGGAATTATTACTATGTGCAGTCCTTTCAGCCTGGTTTCTTTCACTTAGCAATGTGCATTTAAGGTTCTTCCAGGCCTTTTTGTGTTTTGATAGCTCTTTTTTTTCTTCTTAAATTAGAAATGGTGGTGTATTTTCCACTTAAAAACTTAAAATGGAATTACTGAATCAGTTTTCACACGGTGGTTGCCAAATGTTTATGTGTTTGTTTTGTTGTTAGTCCTCACCTGACGATATTTTTCCATTGATTTTTAGATAGAGTGGGAAGGAGGGAGGGAGAGACAGACACAGGCATACACATACACATTGGCTGCCTCCCGCACAACTCCAACCAGGGCTGGGATCAAACCTGCAACCCAGGTACATGCCCTTGACCAGGAATTGAACCCAAGACCCTTCGGTCCTAGGGCTGACGTTCTAACCACTGAGCAAAACCGGCCAGGGCTATTTTTCCTTCCTTGCCCACCCCCTTTTTTAAATTAATAGATTTTATTTTTTAGAGTAGTTTAGGTTTACAGAAAATTGGTTAGAAAGTACAGAGAATTCTATCGTATCCTGTCTTCCCTCCTCCTTATTATCTATATCCTGTGTTCATGTGATACATGTGTTATAATTGTAGAACCAATACATGTTATTACTAACTAAAGTCTGTTCACTCTTTGCTTTGAACAGTCCGTGGGTTTTGACATGTGTGTAATGACATATCTACCATTTACTGCCCTAAAAATCCCGTATGCTCCCCCTATTCCTTCCTCCCTTCACCCCCAAAACCTCTGGCAACCACTGATCTTTTTAATGTCTTCATAGTTTCACCTTTTCCAGAATATGGTTGGGATCATACAATAAATGGCTTTTTCAGATTGGCTCTTTGACCTAGCAATATGCTTTTAAGGTATCTCCATGTCTTTTCGTGGCCTGGTAGCTCATTTCTTTTATCACTGAGTAATATTCCACTGTACAGATGTACCACAGTTTGGTTATCCATTCACCTATTGAGGGACATCTTGGTTGCTTTCAGGTTTTGGCAATTATGAATAAAGCTGCTATAAACAATTAGTGTGCAGGTTTTTGTGTAGATATAAGCTTTCAACTCCTTTGGGTAAAGAGCAAAGAGTGTGATTATTGGATCGTATCGTAAGGCTATGATTCACTTTGTAAGAAACTGAAACTGCCCTGGCTGGTTTGGCTCAGCAGTTAGAGCGTCGGCCCACAGACCAATGAATTGCGGGTTCAATTCTGGTCAAGGGCATGTACCTCAGTTGCGGTTCATCCCTGGCCCTGGTGGGGTCGTGTGGCTCTATCAGCCAACCAGTTGATGTGGCTCTATCACCTCGATGTTTCTCTCTGTCTCTCTCTCTCTCTCTCTCTCTCTCCCTCCCTCCCTCCCTCCCTCCCTCCCTCCCTCCCACTCTATCTGATAATAAGTGGAAAAATATCCTTGGGTGAGGAATAAAAAAAGAAACAAACTGTTTTCAGACATGGCTGTATCATTTTGCATTCCTACCGGCAATGAATGAGAGTTCTATTGCTCCAAGTCCTTGGCAGCATTTGGTGTTGTCAGTGTTATTTGCCGTTCTAATAGGTGTGTAGTGATATCGCATTGTTTTAATTTGCAGTTTCCTGATGTTGAGCATCTTTTCCTAATGGTTATTTGCCATCTGTGTATAGTGAAGTGTCTGTTCAGATCTTTTGACCGTTTTTTAATTGAGTTATTTTCTTACTGTTGAGTGTTCAGGGTCCTTTGTATATTTTGGATAACATTTCTTTATCAGATATATGTATTGCAAAGATTTTTCTTTCAGTTTGTGGCTTGTCTTTTTTTTTTTTTTTTTAGCTTTTTTTTTTTTTTTTTTTTAATCCTCACCCGAGGACATTTTTGCATGTATCTTCCGATAGAGCAGGAGGAAGAGAGAGAGAGAGAGAGAGAGAAACATCGATGTGAGAGAGACACATGAAGTGGTTGCCACCCACACGACCCCAACCCGGGGCTGGGGACAAACTGCAACCCAGGTACATGCCCTTAGCAGGAACCAAACCCAGGACTTTCCGGTCCACAGGCCAATGCTCTAACCACTGAACCAAACCGGCCAGGGCTCTTTTTACTTACTGTGTCTTTGAAGCACAAAAGGTTTAAATTTTGATGAGTTGCATTTTTTCTTCTGTTACTTGTGGTTTTGGTGTCATATCTAAAAACCCATTGCCTTGTACAAAGTCATGAGGATTCTTCCAGGGGTTTTATAGTTTTGGCTCTTACATTTAGGTCTCTGAGCCATTTTAAGTGAATATTTATATATGCTGTGAGGTGTGAGTCCAACTTCATTCTTTTGTATATGGATGTACAGTTGTCCCAGCACCTTTTGTTGAAAAGACATTCTTTCTCCATTGAATTATCTTGGTATCCTCATCAAAAAGCAATTGACCTTAAATGTAAGGGTTTATTTCTGAATTCTCATTTCTTTTCCATTGATCTGTATGCCTGTTTTAATATCTGCCATGACGAAGTAACCGCTTGAGCTAAAGCCGACCCGAGTATGCCTGTTTTTAATGCATAAACATTACCACACTGTCTTGATTACTGTAGTTTTATAGTTTTGGAATAGGGAAGTTTGAGTCTCAATCTTGTTCTTCTTTTTCAAGATTGTTTTGGTTATCCTGAGTCCTTTGTATTTCTTCAGGGTCAACTTGTCAATTTCTGCAAAAGTAGCTCAGATTTTTTTTTTTTTTTTAAGATATATTTTTATTGATTTTAGTAAGAGGGAGAGAGATAAAGAAACATCAATGAATATTTATCAGCTTCCTCCTGCATGCCCACCACCTGGGCATGTGCCCTGACGGGGAATCGAACCAGCAACCTCTTTGTGCATGGGACAGTGCTCAGCCAATTGAGCGACGGCAGCTGGGCATAGCTCAGATTTTGATAGAGTTTGCATTGAATCTATAGATCATTTGGGGATTGTTACCATCTTAATATTAAGTGCCCCCCCACCCCCACCCCCGGCCTGTGTGGCTCAGTGGATTGAGCAACCTCCCATGGACTGGGAGGTCCCGATTCGATTCCTGGTCAGGGCCCACACCTGGGTTGCAGGCTCCATCCCCAGTAGGGGACATGCAGGAGGCAGCCGATCCATGTTTCTCTCTCCTGTCGATGTTTCTATCTCTCTCCCTTTCTCTCTCTCTAAAAAAATCAATTAAAAAAACATATTTTAGCCCTGGCTCAGCAGTTAGAGTGTCGGCCTGCAGACCAGAGAGTCCCAGGTTTGGTTCCCACTAAGGGCATGTTACTTCAGTTGCAGTTCGTCCCCAGCCCCTTTTGGGGTCGTGTGGGTGGCAACTAGTGGATGTGTCTCTCACATCGATGTTTCTCTCTCTCCTTCCCACTCTATCTGAAGGTAAATGCAAAAATGTCCTTGGATGAGGATAAGAGTTTTGTTCTTTTTTGTGTGTGCTATTATGCATGGAGTTTTGTGTTTTGTGTGGTTTTTTTCTTTTTTTTTAGAAAGAGAGGAAGGAAGGAGAGAGGAGAAACGTCAATTTGTTCTTCCACTTATTTATGCTTTCATTGGTTGATTCTTATATATGCCTGGACCAGGGATGGAATCTTGGGATATGGGGATGACACTCTAACCAACTGAGCTACCCAGCCGGGGCCTGGAGCTATTTCCTTTTCAGATAGTTTATTGTTGGAGTATAGAAATACAATTGATTTTTGTATATTGGTCTTATATTCTGTAATCTTGCTGCATTCATTTATTAGTTCTAATGGGGTGTGTGTGTGTGTGTGTTTTCCTTAGGACGTTCTGTATACATGATCATGTCATCTGTGGATAGAGATAGTTGTGCTTCTTCCTTTCCAATCTGAATGCCTGTTATTTCTTTTTCTTGCCAAAACACTCTGGCCAGCACCTCCAGTACAGTGTTGAATACAAGTAACAAGAACAGGTAGATATTCTAGTGTTCTTCCTAATCTGAGTGGGAAAACATCTAGTCTTTCACCATTACGTACAATGGTAGCTGTGGGTCAGTGCAAGTATTTGAAGTGGGAATAGACTAAAAAGGTTATGCTTGCATTTTGTAGGAACAAGAGAGGAGTGTCACTGAATAAAAAATTAATAATGTGCTCTTTAGATAATTATGTTACTGTAGGCTTGCTATAAGTGACTTTGCTCATTTTGTCTTTTTATTACTTGTATTTGAGTATTTATGTGTTTATTAACATGTGCTAGTACTTTTTATGCATTATTTCACACACTCTTCACAACTGTTATCTCCCTTTGGCAGGGTTCAGGAGATGGAATCAAGTCTCTGAATCCAGAGTCAAGGATGTTAGATAGTCTGTTATGATAATATCTTCCTCGTTGCCAATTTTGTTTTGTTTTTTTTGTGGTGTTTGTTTTTTGTTTTGTTGTATGTGTGGGTTTGGGGGGTGGTGCATTGTGTCAAATTTTGAAAGCAAAATAGAAAAACATCCGTTTGTCATCCATCATTCTCAAGTGTGGTGTTTTTCTTTGATGCTTTAGGAATATTTATTTACTGAAAAACCTGTTAAGAGCCATAATTTAGTCCTTGTTTGAACCATCATATGACAAGTCTTTAAAGTCCCATTAAATCCAATAGCTCAAAGTAATCATTTTATTACTAAGGCACAAAATAACCAACATTTTGGTGAATTTATATATATATATATATATATATATATATATATATTTTTTTTTTTTTTTTTTTTTTTTTTTTTTTTTGTATATAAACATGATCAATGGACATAGACAATGCTGGGGGGCAGGAACAGGAGGAGGGTGTCAATGGGGGAAAAAGGAGAAACATCTATAACAAAAATAAATTAATTAAATATAAGTAAATGTGAAATGCTTCACAAATTTACATGTGATCCTTGCGCAGTGGCCATGCTAATCTTCTCTCTGTATTGTTCCAATTTTAGTGTATGTGCTGCCAAAGCGAGCACTGTAAATTTTTTATACAATTGCTAGTGTTAACAGTTAAAATAAAGTGACCAACTTACTTTCTTTTCCCAGCCCAAGTTTACTAAAACAAGTGTTGTGATGTCATCATATAACACTACTCATATCCAAAGTTTATGCAATTGTAAGATCTTGATTTCCTCCCCAATTCTCTTAGGCGTTTGTAAAATGTATGAAGAACATCTGAAGAGAATGAATCCCAACAGCCCCTCTATTACATATGATATCAGCCAGTTGTTTGATTTTATTGATGATCTGGCAGACCTCAGCTGTCTTGTGTAAGTATTTACTACCGTGTCTCTTAAGTTGCATTTTTCTATTGTTTATTCATCTGTTCGAGGCAATTTATGGTATTGGGAGCTCAGTCTGTGCCTGACATCTTTGCATTTTGACTGCTAGGTAGTAATTAATATTTCATCTACAAATGGCTCATAAATTAAGTTGGCAACATAACAACACAGGAAAATCTAAAGAACTTTGCTAATTGATACAGTTAGTACGCAGGAGATGCTAACTAAAAAGTTCAAAGTCGTGATTCTTTGTTCCTTAAACCAAACAATCTTTTTTCTTAGTTTTTCTTCCCTTGTAGTCTTTGTCCTTAAAACAATTGGCTTTGGATTAAAACTAAAGTTATTTTGTTTTCATAACACTATTTTTTAAATGTAATTATATGCAAGACTGAAATGGAATTCAATTTTAATCCTACCCAGTGTTAACCATGTATATTTTGTAACGTTATGGTAAGATTTTTTAAACCCATATGTTTTCTGTTCTCAGAAATTTGTCCAATTAAAATTATTTTTCATGCCAGACACTGTGCTAGAAGTAAATGTTTTTCAGTGATAAAACAATATGTAGATCCTGCCCGGCCGGTGTGGCACAGTGGTTGAGCGTCGACCCATGCACCCGGTCAGGGCACATGTCCAGATTGTGGGCCCGATCCCCAGTGCAGGGCATGCAGGAGGCAGCCAGTCCATGTTCTCTTTCATCCATGCTATCTCTCCTTCTCTCTCTCAAATCAATAAAGAAAAAAAAATTTTTTTTTAATATGTAGGTCCTGATTTTAATATAAAAAGCTGAGAAAGCTATGAGAGGTCAAGAAAGCTGCAATTATGCTATTGAGCAAAGAGGAATTGTAGGCAGCCAATGAGAAGGAGAACAGAGAAATGATGGTATATGATCTAATGGAGAGGGAGAGATTGATGGCTTTAGTTAGGATCTTGGACAGTTCATTAATAGTAAAGTGGGGAGTGCAGGCAGATGTGGAAGCTTGGGGAAGTGGTTTTCTGATTGTTTTAGTTACCTCAGGAAAATAGGAAGCATGGACACCATTTAGAGTTAAGGGTGTTGGGGGAGGTGTGGAAGGTTTGTGAAAAGAGGTAGCAAATAGCTTAGGAGGGCGAAGGGATTAGGGAAATGTGTAATGTATGAAGCATCTAATAATGAATTTAAAATGAAATAAGTCATTGTGATAATGGATTTTTTTATAGTCACTCTTAACCTGATGATTACAGGTAGAGAATTAGTAAACATATTATTAAAAGTTGAAGGTATATGAAAGGGAGTATTGTGCAAGGGATTGAATTACCACGAAATAAATATAAGTGAGGAGTGGGGTCAGTGGAGACAGAGGTAGGATCAATTAATTATAGGTCCCAGTGGGGTCAGAGGGTTGTTCAAGTTGGGTAATTGGAAAGTAGTAGTGATCAAAGAATGAGATGCTTGAAATTGGGATATTGAAGTTGATAGTAATGACGAGGTATAGGGCTCTAGCCAAGGAAGGGAAAGAGACAAGATCATTGGAAAAGAGTTCAAGGAACTGAGAGGCCCAAATGTTGGCAGAGTCATCTACTAGATATGAAATCACCGATAACATATATTTACTTTCTAGAATTTAATCTGAGAACAGGGAGTGGGATGGGGAGTTACTTAAAGCTAAGGATTGTGTTTTAGTCACCTTGAGAGGTTCTGGTTAAGAGCTAGCTAGAGTTTCAGAATTAGCCATAGCTGACTTTGAATGCTGGCTCTGTCTTTGGCTGGCTGCCTGGGGCATGTTAGCTTAATATTGCTAATTCTCAATTTGCTCATTTGGAAAATTTAAATAAATTTAACCCACAATAGGACATGTGAGGATCCAGTGCTTGCTTAGCACAACAGTATTGGCTAGATAATAGGAACTCTGTTTTTAAATAGATTAACAAAGTCAGGGCAGGGTTTTGAATTATGAGTCAGTTGTTTCTTTAAAATTTGCCCACTAGAATCTTCAAATGCCACAAGTGAGTTAAATTGTACTATTAACCACGCCCTGGCCCGTTTGGTTCAATGGTTAGAGCGTCGGCCCACAGACCAATGAGTCGCGGGTTTGATTCTGGTCAAGGGCACAGAATTAATTCATCCCCAGCCCCAACCCAATGTGTCCCTTTCACGTCGATGTTTCTCTCTCTCTCTCTCTCTCTCTCTCTCTCTCTCTCTCCCCCTCCCTCCTCTCCTCCCCCTCCCTCCCTCTCAATGCCTCCCTCCCACTCTGTTTGAACAAAAATGAGGGAAAAAATGTCCTCGGGTGAGGATAAAAAAAAAATTGTACAGTTAACTAATAAAGAGGTGTTGGGGGAGGTTTTTGACAGTGAAAATGACACAAAAATGGTTTTAAGAGGCACTGCAAGTATGTCATTAAGAACAGAACATTTCTAACTTTGTGTCATTAAATGTAAACCAGACACTATATCTAACGTGCTAAAATGATTTCTAGTGTTTGCATTATTAGTCTGTCTGAAAACCATAAATTGTAGCTTATGTTTCTGTCTCTAATGTTAAAACTTTTTTTGGCGTCTGAAAATTTTCAGAATCAAATTTAGGATTTGGAACCATTTTGCCCATAGGATTTTATGTTCCTTTTGGTATTTGTATATTCCAGGGAAAACAGGTATTGTTTCCAAAGAATACACCTATTGTCATAGCACTTACGGTAGTTAACACATCCTGCCCCTCCCCTTTTTCAGGGATTGTGACTTGGGCTGTTTATTCCTTAGATACTGATTTTTAGAGAGAGGAGAAGGGAGAGGGAGAGAGAAACATCCATCAGCTGCCTCCTGCATGCCTCCTACCAGAGAATGGAGCCTGCAACCCAGGCATGTGCCCCGACCAGGAATTGAAATGGCAACCTTTTGGTACACTGGAACACACCCAGCCAACTAAGCCACACTGGCCAGGGCAAGTCCAATTTTGTTTTGTAAATTATTGTGTACTCATGGCTTCTGAGGTTTATTTGGCAGTGACTTTGGACTTTTTATAAGATGAAAATAACAGCCTTTTAAATATATAGGCTGTTTTTGTTTGTTTAAAGACAAAAGGAACATTTTTATTCTTAGTTATTGTAATTAGGAGGTACTCCTAATCAGGAAGACAACCTGATAGCAGTGAAGACACTGACTGATTTCACAGCTCAGCCCCACAGTTTCTGTTCTTCTGTAAACCTGTGGTCATTGAACATAGCACTAGGCTAAGAGATTCATCTGTGCCAACAGATTGGGATTTTATAAATGTACTTAACATTTAATTGCCTTATTTTCAAGCACCAGTTAATAGCCATCAACACACAGCTTTCCATAAAGAAAACATTATTACTTTTTTATTGAGTTGGAAAATAGCTTGCAAGTTGATGGATTCCTAAATGTTCACTACTAAAGTGATCTTGTTTGGGGGGTGTCTAACTAAGGCTGTATCACCCAGATATATAGTTTTGAAATTTTCTTTTCCTTTTTCAGTTCTTTTCTAGTGTTAATATAAATATTGTAGTCTATTCTGCCATAGCTGAGAGTAGGCTAGATTAGTACTTATTTAATTAGGAAGTATGAAAAAGGGGTATTCAAAGAAAATTGTTTTACTTTTTAGAAATTTCTCATTGTAACCAAAGGACATTAATAAAAAGCCAAATCTTTCTTTTTATTTGATTTAAGCATTTTGTGAAAGTAGAAAGCTGGTTCGTTTTTAATAAACCATTCGGGGAAGAATATGACAATGCCTTTGGAGTTTGTTTCTCTTGCCAAAAATTGGAACTCAGTGGTTAACAGTGACGACTCTGCTTGGGAGTGTTTAAACATCTACTACTCTCTCAAAGTCACTTAGCTAGTAAGTTGCTGTACTTCTTTGAGCCTTGGTTTTCTCCTTTATAAAAGGATAATAATTGGCCTGGCCGGTGTGGCTCAGTGGTTGAGCATCAACCCATGCACCAAAAGGTCACCAGTTCAGTTCCCATTCAGGGCACATGCGCAGGTTATGAGCTTAATCCCCAGTGTGTGTGTGTGGGGGGGGGGGGGTAGCATACAGGAGGTGGCCAATTGATGTTTCTATCTCTCTCCCTTCCTCTCTAAAAATTAATGAAGAAAAAAAAATTCTTAAAACAAAAGGATAATAATTGTATCTACTCACACAGGGTTGTAGAAAGGATTGAGTTGATTCAGATAAGCACTTAAAGCTATACCCACCATGCCCAGGCCGTTGCTCAGTGGTTAGAGTTTCATCTCTCACACCAAAGTGTCTCCAGTTTGATTCCTAGTCAGGGGCATGTACCTGGTTGCAGGTTTGATCTCCACCCCTGTCAGGGCGCCTGGCAGAGGCAACCAATTAATGTTTCTCCCTTTCTTTCCCCTCCCCCTTCTCCCTCCCTTCCACTCTCTCTAAAAATCAACCGAAAAATCTCCTCAGGGCAGGATTAACAAAACAAAACAAAGCTATACCAGTTGGCAACTTCTTAATAGGTATTTATGTAATTTTTTTGCTAAGGTAAAAAATGAAACTTCTGGCTAAAATGAAACAGTCATTGATAAGTTAGATAATTTTGTTTTCCTAGGTCAGTGATTTTCAACCTTTCTCATCTCATGGCACACAAACTAATTACTAAAATTCTACAGCATGCCAAAAAATATATTTTGCTGATCTGACAAAAAAATAATAATAATAAGGGAAAAGAGGTCAGTGCCCCTGACTAAAATAGTCAGGCATTGCATGTTCTAAAAATTCTTGCAGCACACTGGTTAAAAATTGCTCTCCTAGGGTATCCCTAAGGTTTTTTTTTTGTTTTTTTGTTTTTAGGCAAACTGCACCTTCTCCTCTCTTGGATGCCATGCAGTTTTTCTATCAGTTGATACACATGGCTTTGAAACACTGGGATATGCTTTGTATTTGTGCGATCTTTTTTTTTTTTACCTCGAAAATGAATTTATTGCTTACCCAGCTAGATTTGAGTTGTAGGTCAGATGAATGTTCTGTTTTTTGAGTCCTCTAAAGATACCTTGAGTGATTGGCTATAACATGATACTTTAGCTCTGGCCGGTATGGCTCAGTGGTAAGAGTATTGCCCGCGGACCAAACAGTCCCGGGTTCAATTCTGGCCAAGGGCACGTACCTTGGTTGCAGTTTGTCCCATGCCCTAGTTGGGGTTGTGCAGCTGGCAACCAATCGATATGTCTCTCTCACATTGATATTTCTCTCTCTCTCTCATCCACCCTCTCTCCCTCCAGTTCTGTCTGAAGATTAATGTAAAAATATCCTCGGGTGAGGATTAAAAAAGTAATAATAATAAAGTGATACTTTAGACTCCTAAAACTCTAGAGTCCCACTGGCATTTCATTGCTAATGCTAGTCCTGACCCTTCTCTTTTGATAAGAGCGATTTTGGAGCTTGTTATGTCTTCTAATAATTCTTCATTGGCCTCTAGCATTATTTATTTAGAAAAGCAAGCCCTAAAATATAGGTTAAAGATTTCCTTCTGTTAATATTTTTTGGGGAAGAAATCTTTGTGGCAGTAACATGTTTTTAAAGTTAATTTGAAATAAAGTTAGCAAATCTGAAGTTGTAGTACTAGTGTTTGGTTTTTGTTTTTTAGTCACTAAAGGAATCATAAAAATAGTAACTATACAGGAGAAAACACGGTTTCTGGTCATATTCTTTTAAGACGTAGATGGATAAACACATTGAGCGTTTAATTTAAGGTCTCCCAGGTCTTGGTTTCTTTTTCTGATAAGATTATATACTAAGTGATCTACAGTTCATATTGCTTAAAAATTCAACATGTTATGTGATCAGCTGTTTTACATTTTCATTGAGTGCTTGCTTGTATGAACATATGTGTATCTGTGTCATCATTGGGCAGCTGTAATTTGGGGGGGTTTTTTGTTTGTTTGTTTTTTACATGACAATAATTGACCATTGTAACTTTACTTGTTACTTTTCTGTTCCTCAGTTACCGAGCTGATACCCAAACATACCAGCCTTATAACAAAGATTGGATTAAAGAGAAGATCTACGTGCTCCTTCGTCGGCAGGCCCAACAGGCTGGGAAATAGTTGTGTTGGAAGCACTGGGGGTTGGGGGTGGGCTTGGAACACAGGTGTGTACAGCGATCTGTAGTGGAAGTTTTGTATTATAGTAATCCTGTTTCCATTTTGGTACATTCTAGCCAGGATTGAATGTGTTAGATGAAATGTGAGGATCTTGTTCAATCTGAACTTCCATCACCCCCTTTTTTTCTCTTTTTTTTACTTAAACATTATTATGATTTAGAAGGAAGTTTTCCTTTGTCAGTTAATGTTGGTTCCAGTCGTTTAAAAACTGTTCATATCTACTTTATAACATTCACTGTACTAACCCTTCTTCAAGTTGGGGTGGGGGGTGGTAACACAGTTTAATTATGTCCTAAGATAAAGTCTTAGTGAAAAATAAATGATCTTTAGTTATATTTTTCCCTTGTGTGATTTTTTATTTTTTGTCTTTGAACATTAAATTTTCTTGCAAAGCATTATCAGTGTCAAAACCAATAGACTGCTACAGAATTTAAATTTGAATTTTGCTGTGATTTATATGAGGCTATCAAGCTTTTACCTTATTTTTCTAGTTTTGTACGTGAATCTCATTTGTAGATCCAAGGTTTGTACTTAACTGTGGACGCAAACATTATGAAAGACTTTCTGGTGACACGGCTTGTCTGTAGCAGCAGCTCGGTTAGTTCCTTAACTTTGGTCAGACTCGCTGTAGGAAGTCCTTGTGCCCTCATAGCCTTCAGTGGAATGCTGCTTACCACTCTTGGTATGACAGTATGAGGGTGAGGGAAAGACCCCAGAAAAGTACAAGATAATGCTTTTAATGTAGAGTGTGGTTACGATGTGATTTCAACATACACTGTATTGTACCTCCAGTCATCGAGTATGTGGATATTTCCTGATTGTGCTATTATGACTGATAGCCAATATCTTTATGCAGCATAAGTTTGGCAGGTTTTTTCAGAGGCTTCATGAGTGCTACCCCTATATTCCCCTTGTCCCTTCTACATTAGGGCCATAACTATTTTTCTTGTTTTATGCAGGACCAAATTCTAAGTTAGTGTTTATATGTGCTCACTTTTTCTACAGAATAATTATTCTATTAATGTCATCACGGTATCAACTGATTATTAAAATTAGGGTGCCTTACAACATTGTGTATAGCTGTAGTTATTTCATGTGAACCAGCCAAATTTTAAAGCTAAAAAGTTTTCACAGAAAAAAAATAGATCCAAAAGTAAATCAGATTGCCTACTTTTCACTTGGCCTGTCTTAATATAGTTTTATTTCTCTAACAGATAAGATTTTTTTTTTTTTAATACTCTAGAGCACATCTGGAGAGAATGGGATCCCTTGATTTTTAAATACAGTACAGTTTCTGGTTTTGGGCTTACAGAGGAAAATAGAATTTCCTGTGGAATGTGAGAAAACATCTGGGTTCTAGATGTTGGGTGATGAGAACAAAAAGGGGGAGGGAGCATTATTTGAATCATACTTTATAAGGCTTAAGGAAGAACAGGGCAAATAAATATGGAGAAATGCACATTTAACTGTCTAATATCACACAGAAGAGAAGAAGGAGCCTTTTCATTGTTAAGGTGAAGTGTGATGAAACTCTTAGTGGTTTGGCCAAGCTACAGCTACTGTTCCGTGTAAGGGAGCTAGAGTATTGATTGTGTGGCCTTTCCCCAACCACAAGTAATACAGGCTTGATTTCTATTTATAAAGTGATATTTTATGCTGCTACGTAAAAGTGAAACCTGCCAGACAAATTACAAAATTCCTGGTTCTATAATTTACCTGATTTTTTATCCCTGGAAATTACTAAAATACTTCCTGACAATACTGCTGCTTTCTTTAAGCATTTGGTCTCAGAGGTTTCAGGAGTATAAAAGAAAGATTTTAACTATCTCACTTCACTTGCAGTTCTCTGGCTTAAACTATTTCAGCAACTCACCAGATGCCTTGGGCATTGTTTGGACAAGTTATGTATCTCCTGTTTTTGGGGTGGAAATGGTGGTGAACTGTTTTACTTTATTTTTTTATCTTCACCCGAGGAATTTTTGCATTTATCTTCAGATAGGGAGGAAGAGAGAGAAACATCGGTGTGAGACACATCGACTGGCTGCCACCCACACAACCCCAACCGGGGCTGGGGACAAACTGCAGCTGAGGTACATGCCCTTAGCGGGAACCGAACCCGGGACTCTCTGGTCCCCGGGCCAGTGCTCTAACCGCTGAGCCAAACAGGCCAGGGCTGAACTGTTTTACTTTAAGCAAGAAATGAATAGACAATGTTTTACTGTCCTAAAGCAGACCAGACTCGAGGTTGGAGGAAAGAGGGCAGGGCAGGGCACTTGTTAGTATAACATCAGCTTCATACCAGTATGGCCCATCCTTTATCAGATTGTTTTTGAAGATTGGAATGAAAATCAGGATTAATACATGAACTGTTTAATAAATACTACTGTATTTGTAGAAGGAATATTAATTTATATATTAGCATAATGATACTGGCATTACCACTTAGGCATAGCATTAACTGCTTGGGAAACTATTTGTTTTTTAAATATTTTTTCTTTATTTATTTTAGAGAGAGGAAAGGAGAGAGAGAGAGAGAACATTGATTGGCCACCTCCTGCATGCCCCCCACTGGGTATCAGGCCCACAACCTAGGCATGTGCCCTGAAAGGGACACATCGAGTGGCCGCCTCCCGCACGACCAACCAGGGCCGGGGACAAATTGCAACCGAGGCACATGCCCCTAGCGGGAACCGAACCCGGGTCTCTCCGGACCACAGGCCAACGCTCCAACCGCTGAGCCAAACCGGCCAGGCAAGGAGCCAGTTTTTTGGAACAACTCTATAGACCTAGCTTCTCGGTTGCTGTAAGAGACATACTCTAGTTCTGAGTCACTGCGTCAGAGAAGCACAAAGCTATTTCTTCCCTCCAGGTATTTAGTTTTCACTCAGCCCAGGTATAAGTTATCCATTAGAGGTCATTTATACCATAAGCAATCTTGCCTACTAATACATTCCATCATTTCTCCTT
Source organism: Tadarida brasiliensis (assembly GCA_030848825.1). Lineage (NCBI taxonomy): Eukaryota > Metazoa > Chordata > Mammalia > Chiroptera > Molossidae > Tadarida > Tadarida brasiliensis. The sequence goes on along the minus strand of CM061257.1, from coordinate 216,509,406 downwards.
AGGAACACAGCCAAAGCTAGAAGGTTAACCCAAGGTCAAATTTGTCCATACGGCAGAAGGAGCTTTGTTAATCCTTTATCCGCAGGATTTAAGTGTGAGATGTCACATCTAGGTGGCTTCACGAAGAAGGAAACATTTGGGCTGTGCCTTGAAGAATGGCTTAAATTTGCAAACAGGAAAATGGGACAGGAGTAGTAAGGGGGTAGTAAAGAATTGGGGATGTTTGAGGAACAGCAAGTGGGCCATCATGGCTGGAATCAAGTGAGTCTTTAGGAGAGGTGATGTAAAAGCCAGGAAAGCTAATATTGGAGTGCCTCAAATGTGAAGCTACAGAGTTTAATTTTACAGGCTGTGGACAGCCTAAAGATTTTTCAGACACTGCCTGTCAAATCTTTGCATTGAAGAGGACCAAACACTGCTCTGTAGACCAGATTGGAAAAAGAATATAATGTCCTAGAAGTCAAGAGAATTTTCCAGTGAGACAGGTAAGATGAGGAATTATAAAAAGGCTCTGGCCCTGGCCGGTTTGGCTCAGCGGTTAGAGCGTCGGCCTGCGGTCCGGAGAGACCCGGGTTCGGTTCCCGCTAAGGGCATGTACCTCGGTTGCAGTTTGTCCCCGGCCCTGGTTGGTCGTGCGGGTGGCAGCCACTCGATGTGGCCCTTTCACGTCGATGTCTCTCTCTCTCTCTCTCTCTCTCTCTCCCCCTCCTACTCTGTCTGAACAAAAAATGAAAAAATGTCCTCAGGTGAGGATTAAAAAAAAAAAAAAAACAACCCTGGCCGGTTTGGCTCAGCGGTTGGAGCTCGGCCTGCGGACCAGAGAATCCCAGGTTCGGTTCCCGCTAGGGGCACGTACCAAAATAAATAAATAAATAAAAATAATAAAAAGGCTCTGGATTTGGAGTTTAGGAAGTCTTTTTCAGTAGTGTAATATGAAGACCAAAACCAAATTTGCAGGTAAAGAGTAAGGGAAATGGAGTAAGTATAGGCAAGGAAGGCCAAGTTCACTGGAAACTAGAAAAGAAACGAGTGGTAATATGGAATAAATTGGAAGGATATAAAAAAAAAAAAAAAAGAATTTGCTCATATATGAAAATAGAGGAAGGGTCGAAGACAAAAAATGTAATTGGAAATTAATGGTGAAAAATTGCAGTGCCAGTAGGGAAGATGTTAAGGTGTACCGATGGAATAATGAAGCTCAGAAGAGAAATTGAAGTGGAAAGTTGAGGGGGGTTGTGTTAAATGGTCTCAATCCATTAAATGGGTAAAATAGGTCACCAGCTTTGAGAAGGGGAGGAGTAGATGTATCAGGCCTTGAAGACTGGGAAACATTTGGAACAAATGTAACTCCCCAGAAGCACTCAACCAATGAGAAAAAAGGAGAGAATGCTTTTTTGTTCAGTAAAAACCGTGGCCTATGCCGTGTCATACAGAAGTACTGTACCTGAATGCCTTACCTGTCTTCTTTATTCCTGCATATCAATTGTTATTTCATAACTAGAAATAGAGATTTAAGAGCAGTGATCCAAGGTCAAGAAGTAAAACCCAGGTCTGTCTGACTCCAGAGATCACATTCTTTCCACCACAGCAATGGATTCCAAATAGTGGTCTGCCAACTGTACCTCACAATCACTTGGGAAGCTTTTTAAAAATTGGATTCCCAGACCCTTCCTTTGGATTAAGGGTCAGCAAACATTTTAATACTTTAGATTCCAGGCCATAAATGGTCTCTGTCACACATTCTTCTTTGAATTTTTTATAACCCTTCAAATACGTAAAAACCATTCTTAGCCTGACATCCGTACAAAAATAAACTGTAGGCTGGATTTGGACTGCAGACTAGTTTGCCAACCCCGGCTCTAGAGAATCTGATGCAGTCCATCTGGATTAGGACCTGGGAAAATGAGGATTTGTTTATTTATTTATTATTTATTTTAATCCTCATCTGAGGATATTTTTACATTTATCTTCAGAAAGAGTGGGAGGGAGAGAGAGAGAGAAACATCAATATGAGAGAGACACATCAACTGGTTTTCACCTGCATGACCCCACCCCGGGCTGGGGACGAACCACAACCGAGGTACGTGCCCTTGGCTGGAATCAAACCTGGGCCAACACTCTAACCATTGAGCCAAACCGGCCAGGGCGAATTTTTTTTTTTTAATTATTTCACTGATTTTTAGAGAGGAAGGGAGAAGGAGAAAGAGAAATATCGATGTGAGAATGGAACATGGACCGGCTGCCTCCTGCACAGCCCCTACAGGGGACCAAGCCTGCAACCCCAGGCATGTGCCTTTGACAGGGAATCGAATCAGCAACCTTTTGGTGCACCGGATGACACTCCAGCAACTGAGCCACACCAGCCAGGGCAAAAAGGAGAATTTTTTTAAAAGTTCCCCAGGACTTCCACTTCTATCCATAATAGAGTAAGGACCAGACTTGACAACTGGAAAACTACAACCCTGGCTGGTTTGGCTCAGTGGTTAGAGCATTGGCCCGCAGCCAAAGAGTCATGGGTTTGATTCCGGCCAAGGGCATGTACTGTGGTTGCGGTTTGTCCCCGGCCCTGGTCGAGGTGTGGGAGGCGACCAGTCGATGTGTCTCTTTCACGTCGATGTTTCTCCCTCCCACCCCTCCACTCTATCTAAAGATAAATGGAAAAAATATCCTTGAGTGAGGATTTTAAAAAAGGAAAACTACAAACTAAGTGAAGGGACTTTTTCAGACATTGGACAAGAGATACAGAGAGTCTGAGAGACACATTATGAAGGCATTTGGGAGGTGGAGAAGTTGGAAGAAGCTAGATGATTGTCTAAGGGGAATTTCAGCGAGAGGGGGATACTTTTTTTTAATCCTCACCCGAGGACATTTTTGCATTTATCTTCAGATAGAGTGGGAGGGAGAGAGAGAGAGAGAGAAACATCGATGTGAAAGAGACACATCGACTGGCTGCCACCCACACGACCCCAACCGGGGCTGGGGACAAACTGCAACCGAGGTATGTGCCCTTAGTGGGAACCAAACCCGGGCCTCTCTGGTCCACGGGCCGACGCTCTAACCGCTGAGCCAAACTGGCCAGGGTGAGGGGGATACTTTGTTAGTGATTCACTTTGTCTCCTCCATTACACTGTTTGACTTGTAAGCCTGATCTAAGAAAGATATTTTACCTTCAAAGGCAATAGTAATCCCTTCAGCTACACTTAGAGATCCTATGTCAACTTATCTAGCACACTCCTTTCTGTCTGGTAATTATGTGTTTCAACTGGATGTACAATTTGAGACATATTGGCAAGAGTTTGGTTTAAAAGCCTTTTCTGTGCCAAAGGTAATTTTCTTTATGCTTTTCAAGAGAGTAGGGAGAAAGCTAATGAGGACCGATTACATCACTTAACTGAGACAGGCCCTGTATCCTTGTCAACAGATATTTGAATTTAAGGTCTGCAGACTAATTTAAGAGGCATGGGATAGATCATGGTTTCTTCCTTGGAAGCCTGAGGTTGGAGGGGTTGCCATGGTAATGCCAACTCCTACCTTCACCTACAGGCATTTGCTGGGGAATACCTACTCTGTTCTAGGACACTCCCCCCACCCCCACCCCCAGGCTTGGCCAACTACATTGCCCCTCTAGTCTTTGAGGAAAAGAGTATGGTTGAATCGTTTAGTGCCTGCTCTGGGGTAAACAGCTTGAGGAGCACCCAACAATGCTGGGCCTCTTCTCCCCAGTGGCCCTAGCCCCTCCAGAGGTAGCTCTGACCTTGACACTGTCTGTGGGTCCAGATGCCTGTTAGAGGCACGGTTACCCCACTTCCTTCCACCTATGAAGCAATTCCAAGAAGGATTACCGTAATGCTCTTCCCAGTTATTAACCAAATCCCACCAAGAGCTTGTGAGAAAGAGGGGGATTGCTTCATACTCCCTTCAGAGGAGTGTTATGAAGGGATTCGAAGGCACAGGTACTAAAAGGCTATTGAGGGCAAATGCTCATTAGCATGAAGTCCTGATGCAGCTCTAAGATTTACAGTGGAAAGACCTGATACCCCTTTGATGGCTTCTCTGAGCCAGGCTCTCAGGATGGATTCAAATGCTTGGATTGAGAAATGTTTTTCCTTCGTGCAAAAGATGAATGATCACTACTTAAATAATAGAGTATTTGATGCCTGTGTGACCTGTATATGAACAGTGACATCTCTGTAATATTGACCAGTAATTTCTGCAACTGACTAGCCCATATATTGGGATTATACCGTTGTTGTTTTTAATATTTTGTCTTTATTGACTTTAGAGAGAGAGAGGAAGGGTGAGGGAGAGAGAGATAGAAACATTGATGAGAGAAAACACTGATTGGCTGCCTCCTGCACGTCCCCCACTGGGGATTGGGCCTGCAACCTGGGCATGTGCCCTGACTGGGAACCGAGCCAGCGACCTCTTGGTGCATGGGTTGATGCTCAACCACTGGCCGGGCGGGATTATACAATTTTTATAAAAGATTCTGTATCACCACTGCAACGCACCATCCAACAGTGAATCAGTGTTGGTGCTCGACGTCGAGCGTGCTGTCCTGAGAGCCCAAGGATGGTAGGATCACTCGGTCCCCCACATGGGCAGCCTCATCTCACCTGGGCTCTGGTATCCTCCACCCAGCCACCAGATGTATAAACTTCTCCCCCTACTTGGTCCTCTGAGTCCCCACTCCAGGCCCCTCCTCCTGGGGACACCCTTCCCGTTCTGTGCATCCATACAGATGATTTCACATGATAAACATATGACTGGCTGTTCTGTTTACATCTCCTTTTCAGTGTTTAACTTAATCCTCAGGATAAACATAGAGCTCAGTCAGTGATAATTATTATTATAAGATAAGTGAACTTTAGAGTTTTGTGCACTCTTCCATATATATGTTATACTTCAATAAAATGTATTTACCAGAAATATCTAATACTGTTATTAACACTGCCAGAAAGAAGTCTAAAAACTTCCTGTTACCATGAAGTTACCCCTGCACCTTGGTAGAGGTCTAGGACCCTACGGCAGCCTGGCCACCAGCAGATCAGAAGCGGAATCTTGTTCATCTCCCAACATTCCTCTGTTCTCTAATAGGTTGTCCTTGCAACACTGGAAAATGACAAGGTTATTAAAGACATGAGGGTTGCCCAGCCGGTGTGGCTCAGTGGTCGAGTGTCGACCCATGCACCAAGAGGTCACCGGTTCAATTCCCGGTCAGGTCAGGGCACATGCCCAGGTTGCAGGAGCGATCCCCAGTGGGGGGCATGCAGGAGGCAGCCAATCGATGTTCTCTCTCATCGATGTTTCCATCTCTCTCTCCCTCTCCCTTCCCCTCTCTCTAAAATTAATAAAGAAAAAAAAATTTTTTTTAAAACGTGAGGGTTGCTGTTTTTGTTTTTCTTTTAACTTTCCTATTAGGCTACTTCAAGAAATGTTTTAAACGTTGGCTTATCAGTGCAACCTGAGTCGGCATAATCTTCCCGTGATCCTTTGCCTTTCTCATGGCCTTCATTTGACATTGTTCCTGTGAGAGATCAAGGGTAAAGAAGGTAGCCTGGCCCTGGCCGGTGTGGCTCAGTTGGTTGAGCATCGTCCCATGTACCAAAAGGTCATGGGTTCTATTCCTGGTCAGGGCACATACCAGGGTTGCGGGCTCAAGGCAGCCGATTGATGTTTCTCACATCAATATTTCTCTCTCTCTCGCTTGCTCCCTCCCTCTCTCTCTAAAATCAATAAAAATATATTTAAAAAAAGAGAGAGAGAGAGAGAAGGTAGCCCAGCCTGTGTGGCTCAGTGGCTGAGCATCGACCCATGCACCAGGAAGTCATCGGTTCAATTCCTGGTCAGGACACATGCCCAGGTTGTGGGCCCGACCCCCAGTGGGGGGCATGCAGGAGGCAGCCAATCGATGTTCTCTCTCATCGATGTTTCTATCTCTCCCTGTCCCTTCCTCTCTCTCTAAAATCAATAAAGAAAAAAAAGGGGGGGACATCTGTAACAAAAATAAATTAATAAAAATTGGGGGGAAAAATTTTTTTAAAGAAAGTAGTGCAGGAGCCACCCCCACTCCCCAGCATAAGAGTCCGTCCGTCATATTTAGGGAATTCTTGTGAAGTGTTTTAGGTTTGATAATGGTGTTGTTATTTGTAGAGTATGTACTGAAATATTTACAGATAAAAGGACATAATATCTGTGATTTGTTTCAAAGTAATCAAGTGGAAGTATGTAGATGAAACAAGATTAGCCATAAATTAATAGTTGTTGAAACTGCGTGGTGGGTATTAATCTGTGTACTTTTTATATGCTTGCAATTTCCCCTAATGATAATGCAGTTATAACCTGTCTGGGCTGCTGCGTGCTACAGTGCTGAAGCCAATATGATCGCTTCAGAGGCGGGCGATGAGCACTTGTCCCTGACCCCTCTCACTGCTTTGCCATTTATTTACAGCATCTCACATTCACGACTCCATTCGACCTGGATACTCTGTCCAGCTCGCTCCCCACAACTGAGCTCAGAAGAGGAAATGAGGCATTCTCAAAGCAGCACGGGTTTGGGTCACAAAAGTCTTTGCTATGTATATTTGGCTACTCAGGCAGGAGGAACTTCAGGAAGCTGAGAAGTTGTAGCGTTTGAGGCTGGTTTCTGCTAGCCTGGAGCAGCAGGGGATGTGTGAGCCGCTGAAGCTGCATTTCTGACACATGCTAATGAGCTTCGCCCAAGGATGTAAACACAGCACTTCAAACTGAATTCTGGTAGAATTTAACGACCTCTGCTTAACCATCTGCCTAGACTGCCTCTGACTGGACAGAGAATGCCGAAATAAAAGGGGGGTATTTCCCACCTCTGACAGCTTCATAATGCCGGTTTTTAAAAAGCTGCCATTTATGCCCAGCCTCAGTGTGGGCATCCCCAAAGGAGAAAAGCAAATGTGTTTTCTGAATACCCAATTTCAAGCTTCTCAACTCATCTCCATAATCTTCCCCAGTCTGGCTGGGAAGTAAGCTGTCATGCAGGGACCCTAGAGAGCAGTGCTGGAGTCAGGGGGACTCATTAAGCTGACACTCGACAGCTGATCTTATCAGGCTGACTTCAGACTGTTCTAATCAAGGTCCACCAGTCCCTGAGGCGGCTGTGATCATCGCATATTTGCGAAATTAGGTCTTTCTCTAGCGAGTAAGCAGGCTTCGAGTGGGCACAGTGGTCAGAGCTTAGGAGGCCAAAGACAGGAATTGTCCTCGCGCAGATGGGTTAACCCCTCTGTTCCCTAAGACCAGTCACTAAATTTGAAAACACATGCCAGTAGTTCAAATGGAACTCATTACCCAAAGTGATGGACTTTCACCTAAACCCCATCCAAAGCAGCTCTTCTGTCTTGAACAGGGCTGCCAGCCAACCAGTGAGGTTGTACTTCTCCCTCTTTCTCATCTTCCATTTCCTATTGGTCAGCAAGTCTTGCTTTTACTTTTGTCTTCCTGCCTTCATTCATTCATTTAATCATTCATTTCCACAAATATTGACGGAGCACTTTACTATGTGCCAGACACAGTTAACCTCTGGGGATACAAACGTGAGTGATCCCTGCCTTCAGTTCCTGTACATTCTCCTGTTGGGCTCTAATCACCATCTCCAGGGCCTTAGTGCAGGCCCTCCTCAGTTAATTCTCATCGAAATTACTGCAGTAGTTTCCTAACTGACTTGCCTGCCTCAGGATGAGACTCTGGATCCATCAGAGGTTGTCATTCTCTTTTTTAAAACAACAGAAATCTACCTGGTCAGTGTGGTTCAGTGGTTGAGCATCGACCCATGCACCAAGAGGTTGCAGGTTCGATTCCTGGTCAGGGCACACACCCAGATTGTGGGCCCGATCCCCAGTGGGGGGCGTGCAGGAGGCGGCCAATCGATGTTCTCTCTCATCGATGTTTCTATCTCTCTCCTCCCTTCCTCTCTCTCTAAAAATCAATACAGAAAAAAAAATTTTTTTAAATAATAAACTAAAATGACAGAAATCCGCCTTGAATTAGCTTAAGTGATAACAGAGGTGCTCTAGTTTGTGTATATATTGACTCATATACCCAAACTACAGGCATGTCCAGAGCACAGGTGAATGTCAGGGTCAAGTGGAACCAGACATGTGGGCAGACAGGAATGCCTACCGTTTCTGATTTCTGCTTCCCACTAAGTGTCAGCTTCATTCTTCCCATGGACCAGCTTCTTCCACTTAGTGGGGAACAAGCTTCACCGTTTTAGAAAGATTCCGTCTTTCTAGCTGAGTTCACAAATCCTAAAGAAATGTTCTGGTTGAAAATGTTTCCTTGGGTCACCTGACCTACGGAAGGGGTGTGATCTGTGTGGCAGGAAGCCTCTAAGATGACCCCCCGTGAACCACCACCTGGTGGTAGTGCCCTTATGTTCTGTCCCTCCGGAATACATGCTCCATGGGGTCAGGGACCCTGTATATATTGCTTACTGCTATATCCCCTGTGCCTAGAACACTTCTTGGTATATGGTAGTAGATGAATATTTATTGCATTAGTTCATTCAATTAGTCAAGTTTTTTAATGTCTATCACGTGCCAGACCCAATGCCAGGTAGCCAGACAAAATGGACACGTTTCCACGGAAACCCCGTCGCGGGCAGCTCCGTGGGCCTGCAGTCTGTGCGGCTGTACAGGGCCCTGTGCTGAGAAGGGCCCTCTACTGCTGTCGTCGCTTTTGAAATTCTTAATGGTTTATGAATTAGGTGACCCATAATTTTATTTTGCACTAAACCCCACAAAGTATGTCGCCAACCCTACCCTGACAATAACTCCAGAAACCTCCTTGGCACATTCAGATTTGAAAACAGTCTATAGACAAGTCAGTAGACCCTGTTCACTACTGCTAACCATTTAACAGACTGCCTTTTATATTTAAAGTTATGTAAAGAGTAAGTGATTTCCAGAGATAGAATAGTTTATAATTCCGGGACAGTGCCCTCTGCAGTCCCCCAGATCTGTCCCTTCCTTCAGCGTTCGGACAGAACAGACCCAGGGACGCCCCTTCTTCCAACCTCCAACCTCTTTTCCAGTCTCCACCTTCGGAACCATCTCGGCATCCTCAGCCTCCAGGGCCAACCAACACTGTTTTTGGAGCTCAACTCCTTATTGCCAACCAACCATGAGCTCCCAAATTCACCAGAACTATTCCACCGAGGTGGCGGTCCCCTGGTCAACCCGCATCTCCGGCCTCCTACACCTACCTCGACAATGTGGCGACAATGTGGCTCTGGAGGGAGTAGGCAACTTCTTTGTGAGTTTGCCAAGGAGAAGCTGAGGGCAAAGCCTCTCTTGAAGGTGCAAAACCAGTGCAGCCCGCCAGGCTCTCTTCTAGGACGTGCTAAAGCCTTCCCTAGGTGAGCGGGTAAAACTCAGGATGCCAGGGAAGCCGCCGTGGTCCTGGAGAAGAACCTGAACCAGGCCCTTTTGGATCTGCGTGCCCTGGGTTCTACCAGCACAGACCCTCAGCTCTGTGACTTCCTGGAGAACCACTTCCTGGCTGAGCAGGTGAAACTCACCAAGAAGATGGGCGACCACCTGGCTCACCTCTGCAGGCTGGCTGGTCCCCAGGCTGGGCTGGGCGAGTATCTCTTAAAAGGCTCAGCCTCAAGCATGCCTAGGAGCCTTTGGAGCTCAGAGGCCTTTGAGGGGCCTCTCTGGCTTCTGCCTGAACCTTTCCTTGCAACCACTGGGCAGCCTTTTAACCACCCTGGAACCCTCTCCCATGCCTTGGACCAAATGGAAACAATAAAGCTTTTTAGGGGGGATATATATATGTTTGTGTGTAATATATATATATATATATAGTTTGCTCTGGCTGGTTTGGCTCAGTGGTTAGAGTGCCGGCTGTGGACCGAAGGGTCTCGGGTTCGATTCCTGGTCAAGAGCACTTACCTGGGTTGTAGGTTCGATTCCCCAGCCCCAGTTGGGGTGGTGCAGGAGACAACCAATCGATGTGTCTGTCACATCGATGTTTCTTTCTCTCCCTCCCTCCCTTCTACTCTATCTAAAATATAAACCACTGGGAAAATATCCTTGGGTGAGGATTAACTATATATATAATTCCAGGAGCCAGACACCCTTGGAGTTCAGACCCTGCCATTTCCTAGCTGTGTGACCTTGAGCAACTCACATACCATCTCCTAATCTTGATTTCCTCATTACAAATGGAGATAATAACAGCGTCTACCCCACAGATTTAGCTTCAGAATTACACAGAAATAATACTTAAAACATTTAGGTCAGGTTCTTGGGTGTGCTGAAGAGCGGGTTCAATCGCCCAGTTACCTGCTCCCTTCTTTGTTCTCCCTTCCTTTGGCTCCTACCCCTGTCCTGTAGACACTCCTGGGTGGAAAATATTGGTCAACATCAGTGGCTGCTAAATGAGAAGGATATTGAAAAAAATCCAAGGAGTTATAGCCTTCAGGGAAGCAATAACATTTTACTTAAAAATTGCTTGAGCTGAAGACTTTGTAGATGTTTGCAATTTGTATGCAAATAAACTAAAGACTTATATCCAAGCAGAGACATGGCCCTGGGCCATGAAGAGCAGGGGTTGGACCACAGAAAATCCTTAATCAGTTCATACGTTTCTCTTTGCTGCCAGTTTAAACTAAAACCGTGGCTAATCCCAATGCTGCAGTTTTCGCGGCCTTAGCCTAAACGTAACGGATTCATGAGTGTGTAAGTAGTTTTCTCACAAGCTAGGTGCATCCGCACCTGTGTTTGCTGCATCATCTCTGCTGTGTGATTTTTCTTTTCACATTTGGGGTCTGTTTGATCACGCACTGATTTGGAATTAACTTGCAAATGCTGGGTCTCCTGTGCCCGAGGAAAAGGAATTTTTACTGGTCAGCCCTCACCTGATTCCTGGAAAACCCAAATCAGCGGCCTGGTTAGAAGAGAAGCGGAGAGCAAACTGCCACGCATCCCAAAGCCTGCGTTCCAAGACCAGACTCAGAACTGAGGGAGAGCAGCAGTTTTCTTTACGAATTCATTCACTCACACACACTGAGTACCTACCACGCACTAGGACTGTACTGGCTGACGTGGACAAGTCCCTTTTTTCATGCAGGTTGCAATCTAAGGGGAATATAGAAAAGTACAGGCCAGTCCAATCCAACCTTGAATTGAGGTAAAGGGGGACGTATGGACACTCATGGAAGCCCTAGGAAGGCCCCTCACCCATTCCCTGGCTAGAGATGGAGGCAGGGAGTATCAGGGAAGCTTGAGATTGTCATTCTTGCCCATGAATTACATCCATGTGTCCAACTCTCAGCCCTATGCCCGACAGGACTCCTCTGTCTGCAAAGTTAATAAGCCTGATGTGCATATATCTTGAACACATGCCCACTTGGGAAATCCTGGGGACTCTGGGCTGGGGCTTGGGCTGGGGTTGGATTCAAGGCCTCCCCAGAGAGGCTCTTTTGCCTCACGCAGAGCTACACGCATTCATTCATTCATTCATTCATTCATTCATTCATTCATTCATTCATTCATTCATTCATTCACAAATACTTGTTGACCACATCCTCTGTGTCAAGCTCTGGGGCTCCAGCTGTGAACAAGACAAATATTAGGGGACCGGAAAGTAATGTCGTTTCTGCGCGTTTCGCTATTCAGTTGTCATTTATCAGCTCATTGTGTACTTCAAAATCTTGCCAAAGACATTTTAAGGTTAGAGTGACTGTTTACTCATAAATAATTAAATCCTAATTTTTTTTTTTTCAATTTATAGTGAAATGGCCAGCCAAATACCAGAAGAAGTACATATCCGGCATTGTATGCTTTTTGAGTTTCACAAGGGTAGTAACGCAACAGTTGCTACCAAAAACATTTGCAATGTTTATCCAAGTGCATTAGACGTTCATAAATGCCAAAGGTGGTTTTCTAAGTTCAAATCCGGTAATTTTGATCTTTCTCACTCGTATCGATCAGGAAGACCAACAACTTTAGACAATGACATGTTAAGGGTGGAAGTGGAAGCAAATCCGTGTCAGACAGTCAAGGAACTGTCAAACACTCTTAACCAACCTTGGTCGACCATCCAAGAACATTTGCAGCAGATTGGTAAAGTAAGCAGAGCAGGTGTTTGGGTCCCGCATAATCTGTCCAAAGAAAACAAAGCTGACCGGTCCACCACATGCAACTTACTGCTTCAGCGGCACAATACAGAAGCGTTTTTTGATCGCTTGATTACTGGAGATGAAAAATGGGTCCTCTATGATAATCCAAAATGCAAAAAGCAGTGGCTCTCTCCGAATGAATCGCCATGAAGTACAGCTAAGCCAGGTTTACACCCCAAAAAGGCACTTTTGTGTGTCTGGTGGAGTATTCGCGGGGTCGTTCATTTTGAAGGGCTGAAACCTGGACAAACTGAATGCAGACCTTTACTGTGAACAATTGGATCGAGTAAATCAATCTTTAATTGAAAAGTGCCCAGCGATTGTCACCAGAAAAGGCATTATTCTGCAACACGATAATGCAAGACCGCACTGAGCAAGACGAACCCTGGAAAAAATTAATGAATTGTGGTGGGAGGTATTGCTTCACCCACCATACTCACCCGATATTGCGCCATCGGATTTCCATTTATTCCGATTGCTACAACATTTTCTAAGTGGCAAAAAATTTGAAAATGTGGATGATGTCCAAAATGCCATCTCTAGATATTTTGCTCAAAAACCAATTGATTTTTATCGATCCAGCATTGAAAATTTGCACACTAGATGGCAAAAAGTTGTTGATAACAAGGGTGATTACATCACTGATTAAAAATAAAAACTTGTTAAAAATTTATCTGTTTGAATTAATGTCGTAAAAACACGACATTACTTTCAGGTCCCCCTAATACTTCTTCAGAGTTTGGGCATTCCTTTGAGTACCATGCCCCTTTTCGTTATTCCAGCCATTCACAAATGTCACTTCATTCAAATCTCACAGCATCCCTAAGGAGTAGGTAGTATTATCCCTGCTTTACCAGTGAGGGGACTGAAGTGCAGAAATGTAAAGTAACTTGACACATGTTACCCAGCTGGTAAGAGAAACAGGCAGGCCTCAGCTCCAGGTCTGGCTCCATAGCCCCTGCTCTTTCTCTCCTGCCAGGCAGAGGGAACTCTGGGCAGGGAAGGGGCCTCCCAACCGCAGCTTCCTATGTCATTGATGGATATCTGTGGGGCCTTTCCAACAATGTGGCCCTGTCATCCTCCCTCCGAGGAAGGTCTCCTGAGAGCAGCAAGGCCAGGCCCTGTGTGGCTTCCACGGACAGAGGCCACCTGCCTAGGACAGTCGTCAAAGCCCCATCGCCTCTGTTCTGTGGGGCGGGCCCAGAGAGCCCGAATCCATGTCAGGCAGGGGATGCGGATGAAAGAGGGGCAGCTCTGCTCCGAAGACCCCAGAAGGAGCCCTTCTTCCTGCCTCACAACCCTGCCTCCTGGTCTCCCCACTAGTCTGAAGGTTTCCAAAGCCTTATTGGAACGTCAAGACCTCACCCAGCTGAATCTACTTTGCTTGCTTCTCAAAGGTAAAAGCAGGTGCCGCAAAAAAGTCTTCACAGTCAGATCAGCCATCTCCAGCTCAGGGGCAAAGCGGATGCCTGGACTCCCCACCTCCTCTTTTCTGATTGGCTTCCCACCCCCTCAGCACCCCGTCAGATCTGCAAGGCTTTGCCCTGATGGCTGGAATTCTCCTCAGCAGCTGGAAAATTCCCAGCCTTGGGTCTAACAGCTCTGGCCTGGCCCAGGGTCAGAGAAATATTCCCTGATGTTCCCGGACTGCTGCACAGACTTCCCAGTTCACAGGGCCAGACCACAGCATTTTCTCATTCGCTCTTCCCACGTCACCCGCATTTTACAGCTGAGGACACTGAGACTCCGGGAGCCTAGCTGGGAGCAACTGTTCTCCAACTGCGAGGCCAGAGCTCTCACCCTGCTGTCACCGGGAAAGCAGCCAGGAGCCCAGAAGGAACTGGATGGACACATGTGGTTATAATACATTTAAAATACGCCCAGCTGCGTGGCTCACTGGTTGAGCATCAACCCACGCACCAAGAGGTGGCTGGTTCGATTCCTGGTCAGGGCACATGCCCAGGTTGTGGGCTCAATCCCCAGTGGGGGTCATGCAGGAGGCGGCCAATCGATGTTCTCGCTCATCAATGTTTCTATCTCTCTCTCTCTCCCTTCCTCTCTCTCTAAAATCAATAAGGGGGGAAAAATACTCCCAGCTGCTTGATGAGCATGCAAGCCCCAGGTGCCTAGTGAAAACTGGGGGTGAACCCATCCCCATCGGGCTCCACTAAGCACCCTCAAGTCCCCACCTCAGTCTGACAAAGCAGGGGCAGGTCTGCAAAAGGAGAGTCCGTCTGAACAAGCACAAAACTAGCATCTGAGGAGAAATAGTGCAGAACAGAGAACTTTAATGCCAGGAAGACATTTAGAAAACAAGATTCCTGGCTAGGATGTGGGAGAAAGCAGACGTGGAAGCAAAGCACCCTCAGCCTGTTGGGCAGGATCATTGAGGGGATCTCATCCTCCCGAGCTCCAGAGAAACACTGGCACCAGGCAGAGTCTTCAGCAACTGCTCTGTCACTGTGTCCTGTTCTGGGTTCTGCCGGGTCCTGGTGCTGTGGAGTCCTGGTACTCTGGGGTCCTGGTGCTCCGGGGTCCTGGTACTCCCGGGTCCTGGTACTCCTGGGTCCTGGTACTCCCGGGTCCTGGTACTCCTGGGTCCTGGTACTCCTGGGTCCTGGTACTCCGGGGTCCTGGTACTCCCGGGTCCTGGTACTCCCGGGTCCTGGTACTCCCGGGTCCTGGTACTCCTGGGTCCTGGTACTCCTGATTTCCTGCTGTGCCTTTAAAGGTGTTGGGCTCTCAGCCCATTTCCACTTCGGCAGAGCCCACCCTGTCTGCCCCACCTCTCAGGCTTCTGAGAATCACTCATGAAAGGATGTGGGGTGCAGGGGGACAAGCCTTGGGCTCTGGAGTGAGAGCTCTGCATGGGGCCCCATTTCCTTAAGTGCAAGATGGGGAAATAACAATACAGGGTTGGAATGAGGATACAAACTAATCTGCGAAAGGCAGTACAGGGCAGGAAAGAGCAGGGACCCTGGGTCAGACTTCGTGATTTGAAATCCTGGCTCTACCCCTTACTAGCCCGGTAATCTTGGGCAAGTGTGTTAATCTCTCTGGGTTTCAATTTCCTAGTTTGTAAATGGAGAGACAATGAAAATGCCAACCTGATAGAGTTATTGTAAGGATTAAAGAAGCCAAAATGTGTGAACCGCAGTGACTGGTGAACAGGTAATAGTGCTGGGTGTGAATGTCATCAGTTGGATGACCCATAGAAAGGACTTGGCCACACAACCCATGGGAATGTATGCCCATCCCGACGCCTGCAAGGTGCAGCACTCATTCCTTGATTAATGACTCTTCTGGGGTGAAAGCTTTTCTATAATGAAGTCAGCCATATGTGGCTGGTGTTGGGAAGAAACTCATAAATCACACAGAGCAAGGTTGGCGTGTGGCATCCGGCTCAGCGGCGAACCTTGGCCCGGCTTCATGCCTCCTGTTCTCCACCCGGAGAGATCCATCGCAGCCCAAGCATGGAGGCGGCCTGCTTAGCAGAGGCGTGGACTGCAGCACACGACACCTGCTCCGGGCCTTCTGTGCTAGGGCGTGACCCCTGCCCTCCAGTCAGGGGACCAGGACCCATCTTAGTCACCAAACCAGTGGCTCTCAAACTTGGGTGTGCATCAGGATCCCCCAGGGGCTTTTCAAACTCAGGTGGCTGAGCCCCACCCCCAGTGTTCTGATTCAGTTGGTCTGGGTGGGGCCTAAAAGTTCACATTTCTACTAAGTTCCCAGGTGATACTGATGCTGCTGGTCTGTGAGAACACAGTTTGAGAACCACTGACCTACATTTCTGTGGGACTGAGCATACACCTTGCTATTTGTCTTCGGGCAAATTTCTTCTCCCCACACCCTGTTCCATAAAGCAGGCATGCCAGAACCTTCCTCAGGGGAGGTGTTGGAGACTGAATGAAAGAATACACATGGAATCAAGTTCTGGGTACCCAGGAAACGCTCAGTCCATGTCAGCCCTTAGCATCACCAATGCATGGTTGTTGAGGGCTTAGAGAAGGTGGAGTTGTGAAGATACTGAACTGTTCAAGGGAGAGGAACGGTGAACAAATATAAATAGAGTGCTTTCTGAATGCAATGCACTAATTACTAAATGCTTTATTACACACACACACACACACACCCCAGCTAGAATCTTTTATTTCATTCATTCGGCAACCTAACAATTCCTGGGAGTCTTGAGAACCAGGTTTTGTGCTGTGGCTGTGGGAAGTATAAAGCTGGGGGAAACATAGATCATGTTATCTAGGAGCCACAGTCCAACGGAAAACAAGAGAAGAAAAACAAGGACTAGAGAAGACAAGCCCACATCACCGCATAAGGAGGAAGGTGCTCACTGCGGCTGGAGAGGAACATTAGTGACATTGAGGAAGTGATCTGGAGAGATGCTTTCAAACAGGTGGGAGATCAGGGAAGATTCCCTATGGAAGCAGCATTTGTCTAAAAGAATGGATAGCATCTGACCCATGGAGATGAGAAGGGAGAGGGCAGAAGGAACAGCAAAAGCACAAACAAGAGAAAGGCAGGAGACTTCCAGTAACAGGATGCAGGACGGTTTGGCTGGACTGCAGGGTGAAGAACAGAGGCTGGCCTGGCTGTCTGGTGTCCAGTGATGGGTGGCCCTGCCCATTGGTGGTTAACAGGGCTCCTCTGAGCCCATTCCATGTTCTCTGTGTGGTCGGTGCTCAGCACATCACTGTGGGCTTGATGGTGTTCACGGTAATGGGTGTGAGAGTCTGCATGATGCACGAGGGCATCCCCGAGGACCTCCGCCCGCTGCCCAGAGCCTGCTCACCTTCCCAGCATCCGTCAGAATGAAAGGGAAGGTCTGCAGGATGTGAGCACAGGGCGGAGGTCACACACACACCCAGGAGAAAGCCCCCATGTCACTCTGCTGCCCACCTGCTGCCCCCGGCCACTTACTGTGACCTGATTTAACTTAACAACCCCCGGTCTCCCACTGTCATGGAGAACAGGGCTCTGGAGATCGGCGGCATCCCGGAGCAAGGGCAGCCCTCTTGCCATCGTGAACAGAGAAACCCGGAGCTCTGCAGCTGCCCAAGAGGTCCGTGGGGCCTGCAGGCCACCACACTTCAGCAAACCACCTTCCAGGCTGGGAGCTGCCTCTAACCCAGAGGCCCTGTGAGGGAGACTAAGCAACCACCTCTGGGGACTCTCCTGGCAGCCCCGGTTTCCTGTCCAACTGGGGAATGTCCCCTAGCTGGGACATCTGTCCAACACTGCTCTCCCTGGGTGCTGGTTCTGGCTCAGACCCCTGGCTCCTGGATCTGGTCCCACGTTCATCTGGCCCCGGGGAAGTGGAATGAGGAGCACAGGGGCCGTCCTTCCCCTTGGCTTCTCCTCGCAGTGAGGTCAAGTGTCCTCACGTAATCCGGAGCCTGGGCCCGTCCTGCCTCTCCCCTGCATGGCTCCTCTCCCTCCTGCCTCGGACGGACGCAGGCTCAGTGTACACCGATCACCAGGCCACTCGCTCACATGGAAACTCGGAGTTAGCAGGTCTGGGCCGGAGCCCAGGAACATGTGTGCTTACAAGCACCTCAGGCGATCCCAGCAGATTATCTGCATGCACCCTGAGAAACACTTACTTTGAAAGACAAATTGTTGAAAGACAAGCCTAGTTTTCAAATAGTTTAAGGGGTAAGATAGAATTTGAGCTGGGAAGGAAGGAGAAAACGTCTTTCTGGAGCACCTCCTGGTCATGTGAGTTCATTCTCTCTAGACGAGACTCCCTGACTTTCCCAGCTGTCTAGCCCCCCTTCCTTCGTCCTCCTCAAACAAAGACAACTGGGCCCTGGAGGAACGGTCACTGGCTCAAGAAGCAGAAGGCACATCTGTTTGGGTTTAAGTGGCTCTCATAGCTTCCTGCTACAATTCTCCTGTGATCACAGACTGGTCCACATCCCCACGGTGCTGTGGGCACTGGGTATAAAGCCCAGGTCACTCCGCACCCGTCCTCGCCGGGCCCACCCTTCAGCAGCCAGAGCCTCAGGACGCCCTGGCCCCAGGCTGCAGGGAGAGGCCACCTCGCTGCTCCCGTAGCTCCCGCCTTCCTGTAGCCTCTCTCAGGTGGTCTGATGGTCGCCTGCTCGTTTGTCCATCTCCTCTGATAGAGTATTAGTTCTTAAGGCAGGGACACTTTCTGTCTTGTTTATCTTTGTGTCATCGCCCCTAGCAAAGTGACTGGTTATGAGACAGGCACTCAGAAAACGTTTATTCACAACAGCAATGACACTCGTTGACTGAGCAAGGGCTGGGTGCTTTGCAGTCATTAATTAATCAGTCCTCACAACACCCTCTAAGGTTGTGAGTACCTCCATCTTCCAGGTGAGGAGACCGAGGCTGAGAAAGGAAATAGCTTATTCAAGACCACACAGTTAGTAAGGGTCAGAGTGGGATGGATCCATCCCTGCTCGTCAGGTCTCTGGGTCCACACTCCTAAGACCCTCTTCCTGAACTCCATGGGGTTGAATTCTACAGCAGAGGGTTGTCCTCAGTTTCCTGGGCTGCCCGGGAGGGGTCCTCTCCCCTGACCTGGGAGGGGAAAGGGCCCCTCCGTGTTCCACCTCGAGGTCTTCGCTAAGTGCTGGCACTGAAGACCTCTTAAGATGAGAGAAGCTCTGGGTCCCCCTCCCTTCTGGAGGAAACTGACTCAGAGCATCACAGGGGACACAGAAATACCTCAGACATTGAGAACATTCTGGGAATGAAGCTGTGGACATTGTGAAGTCCAGCCTTTCCCTTCCAGGTCTCCTTTCCTGTTCGCCTGCTGGGAGAGGACCACACCCCACTCGGTGCTGGGAGACACTCCGCAGGCCGGGAACGCAGACCCCTGAGGACAGTCATAGTGACTTTGGTTATTTCTCCCAACTGTGAGTGGGGAGGCTGAGGGATGTGGGGAAGAGCCTTGTGAAAACTGAAACCAAGTTACAGAGGCCCAGGGATGGAGGAAGCCCGCCCTGCCGGACAAATGGGAGGTTGGCCCCATAGTGTCCCTCGGGCCCCTCCACCCCAGGGCGCTCTGGGAGGCTGCTCTCCTGCTGGGTTATACACCGCACATCGTTACCGGCCAGCCTGAGGGCGTGTGCTGATTCCTCCGGGAGCTGGCTAAAGGCTAACAGCCTTAGTTTCCAGAAAAAAGGGGGGGTGGGTAGGTGGGAGAGAAAATGGCCTTGAAGAGGTAGGTTTGGAGGAGGGCACGACCATGCCTCAGGAGAAGCACGGAGCCCTGCGAGGTGGGAGTGGAAAGGTGGGAGTGGAAATGGACGGCAAGTGGAAAGCTGGCCCAGCCTGGCCAGGAGGGAGGCCAAGGTGGTGGGCAGTGGGCTGTGCTCCTCGAGAGGATGGACGGATGGACAGACTGCAGCCAGAGTCCTGCAGGAAATTGCCACTTTTGCCCAGCTTGGTCCAAGCTGGGCTCTGCAGCCACGCTGCTGCTTGGAACGGTCACCTGCTGGCACTCAGCTCCGGGCCCCTCAGGCCTGCTGGTCATACGTTCTGAGCAATCCAGATGAGCAGCCTTGAGACAAGGTGGGGACAGGGACGAAAATGGCTGCATTCAGAGGTTTGGTCTCGCACTGGCCTGACCACTACAGTTCATATGTGCACGGAAGTGTTTATTTCTACCTGGGTATGTTCAGCGTCTGATCACCGAATTGGCAGGGGCTTCCCATTGGTTTCCATGGAAACATTAGGCCGAGCATCTGCTACCTGATCAAACAAGGCTAGGCTAGGTAGGACTCCTTCTGGAATGACTTTACTGTTTCTATCCAGGAAGATGGTGCCACCTGCATTTTTGTCACTGCCCCCTGTGTGGTGGAGGTGACGGGCAGTCAGAGGGCAGGGCTGGCACTCAGGGAAGGCGAGGGCGCTGGCAAAAGGCAGGCATTTGGAGAAGCCCCTTGGTTTCCATTTCGAAGCCCCAAGCCATGTCCCTCAGTGAGGTCACAGGAGCCTGGGCTCTGGTCCCAGCCTGCCCCAGCAGCAGGCCCACCTGCTGGCTCCCCCCAGAGTCCCTGGGGTACGACGGGGCACGTAGGCTGAGGAGCAAGCTCTCAGGTGCAGGAGGGGGTTAGACTTGTTCACAGAAAGTGGCCCCAACTTCCTTCCCTTCAGGCAGGGGAGGATGGCACTGAAGGGCTGGACTCGAGTCAGAAAGGAAGGCGCTGGTGCTCGTGTACGTGTGAGAAGTGGTTTATTCCACGTGTGTGTTTCATAAAGACGAGGTCCTCAAGGACAGCTAGTGGCACATGCTTTGGTCAAGAGGAGGAAAAGCAAAAACAGAATAGGACTGAGTCCCACAAATGATGGCCGACAAGTGCCGAACCTGGTCTGACCACAGGGAAGGAGGGGCCTCTCTAAGGCTCTCTGAGCAGCTGACCTCTTACATTCAAGAGAAGCCCTCGCTCCCCATCCCCCAAGGTCCACGCTGCCCGCCAGGGTGGACACGCACCACAGAGATGGCGGTGAATGAGGCATCACAACAGAGGCGGGTGAAGTGTGGCCCCCTCGCTGGTGCGCCTACAGGGGGGCTCTGGGGCACAGGGGCACCACCGAGAGGGCCCGGCGAGAGCCAGGTGAGAGGAACCACCGAGAACCCTCCAGGGTGGTCTGTGGACCAGGGACCCTGGGCTCCTGGCCGCAAGGGCTGCACGGAGGGAGCAGCAAGAGCAGTTTAGGCACCAGGCAGAGAGGGGACGCAGCTCGGGCGGATGGTGGCTCCACTCCAAGCAGAGCTTCAGACCCTTCTCTGTAAGAAGCTGGGGAAGTCCATGGACCCTCTCCCCAGGAAAATGCACATATGCACACACATGCACTGTTTGGGGGACAATTTCAGGAGAGTCCTCGGCCTTCTGGAATCCATGAACTCCCAAGGGGTTTCAGGCTGGTTTGCTGTGGGAGGAGGACCTGTAAGGGTCCTGGTACCACCAGTCTTTTGCCCAAGATCACACTGCCTGAGCCAGGGGGTGGGAGAAGAGGAACCGGAGAGTAACAGACGTGGTTCCGAGACCAGGCCAGGGGGTAGGGGGAAGGCCCATGGCTGTGAGAAGTCCTGGGACCTCTCTACACAATCCCAGCCAGCCTCCTGCCACTGCAGTGACCGACCCTCGAGGGCCTCCTCCTGTAGTGGGGAGGGGTGAGCATGAGGCTGAGCCTGGATGACCTACTCCCTAATGACTTAGGGCATGTCGATGCTCCAGAAAGGAGGTCCCGTTCTCATGGGTCCCCCGATTCCATAATGCTGTATGTACAGAGGCAAAGGCTTTTGAGAAGGGAGGTGTCAAAAACTAGGAACGAAGATGGGGAGCTCAGTGGTGCATGGTGGCTTGCCTGTCCTATGGGGTCCTCGTGGTGGGCCCAGGCAGGGGGCACAGGGCACCAGCAGGTCATTAAGGCCCAAGGGACAGGTCTTGTCCTGACACACGGCCAAACAGAAGTGGGGTCTGTTTAGTAAACTGTGTCCCAAGGCTGCCCCTGAACATCGCCCTGCTGCTCCTGCTAAGAGTGTGGGGACCGGAGTGCAGGTCTAGAGGCGCATGCCCTGGGCTGGTGCAGCATGGGAGGGTTGGGTCTCCGGGAAGAGACCCGCTCTTTGGGTGCTGTGCTGCTTTCCCATCCTCGTCCTTCTGCAAATCACCCATCCTTTGCCCCCGATCCCATTCCTCCCACGCCCAACCCAGCCCCTGCCTGGGACAGGCCACTGAGCTGCTCGCCTCCTCTGGGTCTCCACCTGCCCTGCAGACTGCCCTCTCCTCCCAGCCTGTCTTCCCATCCACGCCGCCTACGTTCTTCTCATGCTCAATCCCACAGGCAGGCCCTGTGACACAGCGGGGACCCTGTGTGGGCTTCTGGCCTTGTTCTCCCCAGACAACAAGGGGAAGGTACCCAAACCACAGTCCGGGCCCCCAGGAAGGAGAAGGGAGGGGTCAAAGGGTGAGGGCACCTGCCCAGTCTCTGCCCAGCAACGGTCCAGCATCCTGACCTTCTCTCCCGGGTTGAGGGCGGGTCGGCAGCCTGGGCATCGGGGCATGCCCCCCACGCCCTCCTGTGCAAGCTTTGGAGAATGGTGTCTCAGGGCAGGGGTTTGCTGATGGTTCCGGCAGAAATGTGAGGAGATGAAAACGGCCCGCTTTACACTCCCCCACCCTAACCCCCTTCCGTCCCAAAGTCTCATGCAAAAGGTACAGGAGGCCCCGGGCTGCCATCATGTGTGCGGCAACAGCTGCCACTGCTGGGCCGGGGCGTCAGCCTGGCACTTGCTGGTCACCAGCTGGGTGGGCTTGGCCTCCAGGCAGAGGCCGCTGACTGAATGCTGGATGAAAGAGGCTTTTCTCCTCCATCTCTGTGGGGAGAAGAGGGAAGGAGGGGAAGGAGAAAACAGTGATTAAAAATAATAATGCTTACACCTTCATTGCACATGTATATAAATGCCCTGCATATACCTAGGACAGCCCTGCCCCCATTTAAACAGTACGTGTGTCCCTCACACCAGGGCCCCCAGCGCACCCCAGCCTTGAGCCCGTGCCTCCCAGTGCACGCTCGTTCTGTCGCTTGGCAGGAAGCTACTGTCTAGATCAGAGGAGCATGGGCTGAATCGAACCCAGAGATGTATTTTGTTTGGCCTGCACAGTGTTAATTTAAAATTTGGCTTCGTCGCCACATAAAAATCTGCATTTCCAGCTTCCCTTCAGACAGGGCTCAGCTTCTCTGGTGCCATGGGCTGGCTGGGGCGGCGGAGCTGCTGTCCGCTGTAAAGGGACCCTGTCTCAGTTCACCTGCCTCCCGCCCAGACCTCTCCACTCTCCCTGTGGGCACTTGAGTTTGAGTTCCGGCACCGGGTGAATCTTGGACTCCTTCAGACAAGATTTCTTCTTCCTCGGCTCTCAGCCTCTGTCCTGGCCTGTAACTGCAGTCGGTACCTACACCCTTCAGTGGAAACTGGCCGCCATCTCCACAGAGAGGAATCGTGAGTCAGCGGGTGGTGGGGACACGTGAGTCCCCTGTAAGTGTCATGAAGGGGCTCCCAGGGTAGTGCCGTCACCTCCTGGTGCCTCCCCTTCCCCAGGCTTGACAAGGGCAAGGAGAGTTGTTCCCACAGAACATTCTGGAAGTGCGTGGATGGAGGGTTAAGTGTGGTTTGGACACTTGGTCTGCTTTTGGTTTCTTTCCTATTTCCCTCCCATGCATCCATCGCCCCTCTTCCTGTGTCCACCTTGTCCTCCCTAAGAAGTGGGGGTGCCCGTGACCATGTGGGTGGAGCCCAGAGGGCTCTGAGGGGGAGAGGCATGTTCTTTTCGGAGCAGCTCGGAGAAGGGAGGTGAACTGCACGCAGCTTTGGGCCCAGGTCTTCGTGGGGGGCTAGGGTGGGCAGAGAAGGGAGCCAACGTGGGATGTGCACACAGGGTGGACGGTGGGGGCTGCGGAGCCTGGACTCCCCTGGGAAATGCAAGGCTACGAGGCTCAGGGCTGAGAACCAGCCTCTCTGGCCCATGTGGCCCAGCAGAGAGGAGAGGGGTCCTTGGCCTAAAGGCAGGGGTAGCAGGTAGGACGGGGCCTTTGGTCCCTCTGAAACACAGCACCCTGTTGTCTGTGCTCTGCTAGTCTCTAACCTCCTGGGGGGAGGGGCCCAGCTGCCCAGGGTGCTGTTGGGGGCCTGGCGGGACCTGCAGGAGTAGCATGAGTGGGGACAAAGGAGATCCTAGGAGCCCCTTGGGCTGGGTCAGCCCCAGAGAAGTATTTGCATGGTGGTTGCGCCGGGAGCTACTTCCCAGCTCTGGCCTCAACAAGGAGGGGGTGGCAGTGGGCTTAAGGTTTGAGTCTGAGAGAGTTCCATGCTCCAGGTGAAGGGGGTGGCCTCAGGACCCCCTCACTGCAGGGCAGGGGCAGGGGGCAGGCAGCCTGGGTGTGGGCCGGACCAGCTGCACCCCTCCAATCAGAAAGTGCTTCAGAAATGTCCGGTGGGCCCAGCAAGCTGGCCATGGCACACACATCTCTCAGACCTGGCAAGGAGGGGATTGGGCTGCTTTTCCAGAATGGGATAGCAAACTGCCAGTCATCCCTGAAGGGCGGACCCAGAGCAACAGCAGTGGGTGGGAGGAGAACCCGGCAGGCAGGCCGAATCAGAGAGCCAGGTGGCCCCCTCGTGCCTTGTGCTGCCCTGCAGCGAGGGCTAGCAGAAGGGGCAGGCAGAGGAAGAGCTGGAGCAGACCCCTGGCCTTTGTGTCCCAGTTCTGGGCAGAGACGCGGCTCTCCCAGCCAGGGAGGGAGCGACACAGGAGGGAACTGAGCTGACTCTGTCCCTGGCTGCTAGGTACACTAAGCAAGTAACTTCATCTCTCTGAGCATCAGTTTCCTCCTCAACAGGTGGGCCTGACCTGTCCCAGGGTTAATGGAGACAGGGTGAGAGTGTTTGACACATGGAAGAGGCAGCGCTCACTCAGGCTGGCAGGACAGCTCGGACGGACGTCGCCGCACCTGCATCTCGGTTTCCCATCAGCCAGCAGTCCAGAAACACTGACTAGGCATCTGCTATGCACCGGTTAAGACAGCTAAGGGTCGCACCTACCTGGGTTTGAATCTCAGCTCCACCCATCCCAGTGTGTGAGCTAACATACGTCCCTTACATTTAGGGAGCCTCAGTCTTGCCGCCTATAAAATGGGCATAGTCCTAGAGCCTACATCACTGGGTTGCTGGGAGGATTAGATGAGGCGATCCATGTCAATTCCTAGTACAGGCTCTCAGTAAAAGCTAACACTTATTTTGGCTGCAGTGGTTGTCAGAGGCTAGGGACAGTGTCGCCAAGACAAAGAGTCCCTGCCCTCATTCAGCTCACAGGCTGGCAGGACAGACATTCAACAAATATTTACCCGAAAAACTTCCTCATGAGTAAAATCATACACTTGACCTAGATAATGACTCAGGCCTGCAAAGGTCCTCATCCTGGAGGGTTTATTTGAGTCCGTATGTCTCAGGCTGGGGCTCCCCTGCAAGGGGCTGCCACCCCCACTGGGTGTCCCCCTGGAGATGCTGGCCATCCTGAGCCCAGGGGCGAGGAGGCTTACCTGCCTGCCTTCTCTCGGGTTGCACGTCTGCAGTACCACGAGGGACCCGGGGGAGATGGAGGTGGAGGGGGAGGTGGCCGTCAGGCACTTCCCCTGCTGCTGGATGAGGTGGTCACTGAACAGCCACGCCTGCAAGACAGGGACCAGAAAGGCTGAGTCAACAAGTACAGCGATGGATGGACGGACGGGTGGTTAGGTAATAAAGCAAATATACTGTGCATTTTGAGAGAATTTTCTACTGATAGGGGTGGTGGATGGGTATTCACTGTACAATTCTTTCAATTTTTCTATATGTTTGAAAATTTTCAATATAAAATATTGGTGGAGCTTGGCTGCAGCTGGCCTGAGGGCAATGGAGAATGTACCAAGGTACGGTGGGGATGGGGGAGAATGACAGGGTGTGGGACCAGAGCAGCCGGGAAACCTGTCCATGATGGGCTCCGTGACCTGCCCTGGGTTTTTTTTTTTTTTTTTTAAATTTTTTCTTTATTGATCTTAGAGAGAGGAAGGGAGAGGGAGAGAGAAATAGAAACATCGATGAGAGAGAACATGGACTGGCTGCCTCCTGCATGCCCTTCACTGGGGGTTTGGCCCACAACCTGGACATGTGCCCTGACCGGGAATCAAACCGGTGACCTCTTGGTGCATGGGTCGACGCTCAACCGCTGAGCCACACCGGCTGGGCGACTTGCTCTGGTTTTGACATGGGTGCATCGACACTCATATTTTATATACATGAACACATACAAGAGTCCTGGATGCCCTGATGCCCATCATATAAGCTGACCACAGCTGCATCCCAGGAGAGGACTGTAAGGATACAGTGGGCAGTGCACAGAGAGCAACTGTGTCACAGGCTGGAAAGAAGATGGCAATGTGGCAGGAGCAGACTCAGGAGCAGAGTGGGATGGGATGGCTGGCAGGGTCCCTGGGAAAGTGGTTTGTGGAGGGTATAGACAGAGAGAAGATGAGAATGAGCAGAGGAAAGCCCCTCACCCCACTCTGGGTCCTAAGCAGCTTACCTGGGGTGCCGGGGGGTTCTTGGCGGACCCTCTGCAGATCCCCACACCGAGCAGGAAGTTACCAGCAGTGTCCTGGCCCTGGGATTCTAAGCAATTAACCCCTTGCTTAATGATGCTGGGGAGCACTTCCTTCACTGGGACCCTGAAAGAAAAGGCAGAGGTCCAGCTTGTTTTCTGCCTTCCTCGGGCTTACCCACACTTACCCAGAGGGCAGCCCGTCAGCTCCTGGGACGCCAAGGTCTCAGTGGGAAGGAACACTGGGGGGCAGCCCTAGCTAGCAAGCAGGGGAGAAAGGGGGAAAGGGAGCAAGGATTCCTCTGGGAAGACAGGCCTGGGTCCCACAAGGTTCTGAACAGTCCCAGGAGCCCCAGGGACTGCCCTGGAGGCTAGGCGTGAGAGGACCCTGGGGGGAATTGAGCTCAAGCCAAACACCCTGGACTCCCTAGTCCAGAAAGAAGAAAACCTGGGGAGAGGCTTGAGGCTGAAAGTGGGCTCAATAAGCAATCTCAAAATGACAGGGAAGGAGTTAGAGAGGCAAATTTAAAATCCACAAATATGCCCTGGCCAGTGTTGCTCAGTGGTTAGAGCATTGGCCCACAGACCAAAGGGCTGTGGGTTCGATTCCCAGTCAAGGGCACATACCAGGGTTGCAGGTTCAATCCACAGCCCCGCTCAGGGTGAGTGCGGTAGGCAACCAATCGATGTGTCTCACATCTATGTATCTCTCTCTTGCTCTCCCTCTTTCTCTCCTCCCCCGCTCCCTTCCACTCTCTCTAAAAGCAATGGAAAAAAATATCCTCGTGTGAGGATTAACAAAAAACAAAACAAAACATAAATATAAATGTGTTCAATCCCATTAACGATTAAAGAAATACATATTAGAGCGTTAGCACTGTTTACCATATATGTATATATTGTGTATTTATATATTTATTTACATATAACATATATTATATATATAATAATATATTTATATATATATACATGTGAATATATATATTTAATATCAATACCCAGTGTTGGCACTAGCTGTGGGATTGGGTCTTCTCATACCCTACCAGTGAAAGCATAAATTAGCTTAACTTTTCTGGAAGGCAACGTGTTATTATTATTATGTATCAAAGGCCTTAAAAATGTACACACCTTTGACCTCACCATCCCACTTCAGGGAATTTAATATCCTACAACAATGATTATAGATGTGTGCAGAGATTTAGTTTAAAAGATACTCATCTCAGACTGGTTAATCACAGGAAAACATTGGAAACTCCTAGATATGCAACAGTAGGGGATGGGTGAAGTAAACTGATTCATCTGCAGGATGGGAAACCCTTTAGCCATTAAAAATGACTGTGAAAGAGTATCTGGTAATGTTCAGAACATACTGTTAAGTAAAACAGGCATCTCAAGATACTACATTATTAAAACACTTTATATGCAAAGCAAAAATACACACACACACACACACACACACACACACTCTGACACAGGACACAGTGTCTTACCCTGTGGGCAACAACCCTAAGAAGGCTGCAAGGCCCAGCAGATGCAGGTGTGTACACTGGGTTTAGGAGGTTATACATGATCTCGGGTTGGGGACCCATGGGGGTGATAGGGAACCAGGAGGGCTTAGAACCCGGCCACGTGCCTGACCTTGTCTGCCTCCTGCCACCTCGGTCGGGAAGAGAACTTGTGCAGGGGTGGGGGCATCGGAACATGTCTGGCCTTCTTCGATGTAGACAGCCTACAGGACCTCGGCCCAACCAGGTCTTCCTTCCTCAGAGCTGGTTGGAAGCCCTGAACCCCAGAACCGACCTGTTCTCACAGAGCCTCAGGCAGTCTCTCCCACAGCCCTGGCAGTAGTGTGGGCCAACTGTTCGAATCCCCTGCTTGGAAGAAAGTTGGTATCGTTTGGGCCAACTGACCTCCTTTCTAAGCCCTGGCACCTGCCCCTGAGCCCCGAGGCAGCCGGTGAACAGTGGGCCGGGGATCGGGTATGAGCGACTGCGTGGTTTCCACCTTTACACTTTCACCCGTGAGGGGCCAACGGAAGCTGACTTACGCTCCCCGTGTACCACAGCTGGTTTCACCCACTGGCCTGCCTTGGGATCAGCCCCAGGTTCCTGACAGCTATAGACAGGGCTTCCTCTGTCCGCGGGGGTGCCGTGGGCACTGCGTGGGCATTGGGCACGGGACACTGGCGCGCTGCGGTGCCCTCTCAGCTCCTCCCCAGGCCCGCTCCCGCCAGCTCCAGGCCTGGAAGCTGTGGCCGTCCCAACCTGGCGTGAACTAGAGATGACGCGTGAATGCCACCACCCCTTCACAAACCGTCCCTTGAGGACATTGTTTACTATATTTTTATAAATTAATGGTCTTCCCTTCCCAGTGGACATCCGGGGAGCGTGGCGTTACCCAGGCCAACAGCTTTCTCCCGAGGATGCTGCCGTCGCTCCGTTGGCACGGAATTCCTCGGAACTGCGCCCAGTGGCAGTTCATTTTTGTGACTTGTTTCGGTCTTGCCACACTGTATTTGGGACCTGGGGTTATATTATCTGGGTTGATCTAGTTTATTCACTGGTCTTGGCTATAAGGTAACTACGGCTGTTTTCCCAAATCGAAGCTGCCCTTCAGAGACAGGAAGGCGCTGCGGGGCGGGTGTTCTGGAAAGCCACCGGCGTTTCGGGGAAAGCGGGCAGCAGTGGGACGACCCGCTGCCCAAGGGGGCAGCTACAGAAGGAACAGTGCTGATTCCCAAGTTATTCCCGCGGCTTACTGACTGTGCAATGTATTCAGTCAAAGTGTTTACTGAGAGCCCATGTGGGGACAGGCACTGTTCTAGGGGCTGGAGAGCAAACGTGAACAAACAGATGCACCCTCTACCCCCGTGGAGCTCACTGTCGAGTGGGGACGACCACAGACTAGCTGGCCAGATGGATGCCAGCCGATGATACGGGCGACAGAGGAGGACAGAGCAGGATGCTGGGGACGGGCGGCTGTAAATTCAGTGCTCAGGGGAGGTCTCCCCGAGAAGGGGACATTTGAGCAGAGCCTGAAGGAGGAGAGGAAATGGGCCATGTGGGTGAAGCCAGGACACTCACAAGGATTTTAAAATAAGAAAGAAGGAATCTTCTTCACCCCACCCGCCATGAGAGCTGGTCACCCACAGTCCCGTTCAGCCACACACACACACACACACACACACACACACACACACATGCACGCACTGCGGCTCCAGGGCACACAACACTGGCAGGCTGCCAGAGCAAACCTTTCCCCAGGCTTTTCCGGCCTTTCTATTGTAATATGAATGGGCGCATAATATTTATAATATTTGTTTAGATCGATTCGATGAATCACAATTCACGTATCCCAGCCCCCATTGTTGGTTGTCTCTCAATTTCCCCCAGCAGCAGAGAAGCCTACAGTGAACATCTACTTGCCAACAGTTTTGCTTCAGTTGCTTCATTTCCTTAGAATAAACTCCCAGAGGGGAGAGAACAGAGTCACAGGGGATGACGATTTCTACGGCCCTTGCTACATGATGCTGTGTTGTTTTCCTAAAGAGACAACGTCCATTTCTAGCTCGAAGACCCAGTCTGTTAAAAATGCGGTTCCTTCCCAGCCGGTGTGGCTCAGTGGATTGAGCATCCTCCCACGGACTGAGAGGACCCAGTTCAATTCCCGGTCAGGGCACATGCCCGGGTTGCTGGCTCGATCCCCAGTGGGGGGCGTGCAGGAGGCAGCCCTTTGGTGTATCTTCTCTCACATCGATGTTTCTATCTCTCTCTCCCTTCCTCTCTCTCTAAAAAATCAATGAAAACATATTAAAAAAATGTTGGTTCCTACCACAGGTCATTTTTAACCCCTGCTAAGGTCTTCCTGGCTCCTCAGAGCCTTCACATGAAGACAAACACTGACAGCTAGAAAGAGCCAGACTGCCGGGGATGGGGAGATCCTGGGGTGGGGGGTCCCCCAAGCTGCCAGCCCCCACCCCAGCCAGGTGCACAGGCTGAGGGCTGTACTCACGTGAGCTCTGGGTAGACGTTGTCCAAGTACCAGCGGAAGGACTTGCAGTTCATCTTCTTCCTCTGCTCGATCCTTGTGGCCACACTGAAAGAGGAGGCCAGGCTCAGGCTTGGGCCAGCAGGCATGGGGGAAGGCCCAGGAAGGACGGCCCAGGGAGGATGGGCAAAGGCCCCTCCCTAGCAGACCAGGACCAGGAAGCTGGGTCCCAGCCTGCCCTCTAGTCTCAGCCACCTGCCTGAAGTCATTCTCTGACCCAAGAGTTCATCCCAGGTCTCCTGGCCATTCCTCACTTCTCTCCTCAAATTCCTGCTCACCGTTCAAGATCAGCGCAGCCCACAGGGGGCCATGCTTTACTCTCCTCACTCCTGGAGCCCTCAGCTGGCATCACACACTCCCTCATTAGCATCGGTCCTAGTCGCAGAGAGCAGAGCCTTAATGAACTCGAGTTGTTCCTCTGTGCACTGCCACTTAGCAGAAAGGGTCTGACAACCAGAGAAACGGGCTTTAAAGGTCTTTCAGGAATTCCAGCAATCAGACCGTCTGATGTGTCGGTGGACATGTGGTTTGGTCTCCTTGCTGTCCCCAGCTACACTGACCAGAAGGGCCACTGACAGATGCCCCTCACCGCCTGTGAGCCTGTTTCTTCTCCAGGAAACTGAAGACATATCACCTACCTCAGAAGGTTTTTGTGAGAATCAATATGTTAAAGGACGTAAGTGCCTGGCAAAGGGTAGGTCCTCAGTAAAAGTTTAGCTCCCCACTAAAAGAAATATTCAAGACAAAACTCTTCTTTAAGGAATAGATATAAGTAAATAGAAGGAGGAAGGTTCATTGATGATCACTAATAATGTTTTCAAACTTTTCTGACCCAAACCTTAAATAAGAATGAATACGTCTTACATTGGGACCAAGTTCACCCGTGTACACATTTAGGTCAACACACATACACACACAACTGAAATAAGAGTTTCGTAAAAGAAGACTACCCTCCACCGCAATCAACGGTTATTCTCCATTCTGTTCCCTACTAATCTATAGTGTACTAATCATTTTTTTAAAATACTGGTCGCAACCCACTAAACTGATTTCATAACCAATCTGCATTTTGAAAATGCTTCACTAGACTGTAGTCATAACAGTCGGAGACAGGAAAACAGGCTAACAGCTCCCCCATCAGATTTGGCACAACGGGGTGGAGGCAAAACCTGAAGTGTTCTCTGCAGACAGCTCATCCCCAAGCTCTCCCACAGATGTCCCTTTTCCTTCAGGCAGCTCGTGAACAGCAACTCCTTTTCATAAACAGCCCTCTCCAGTTATTTCTCCCCCACGGGGTTGTGTCTCCTTCAAGGACTAGTGTCTGTCTCTGCATTGCATACGGGACAAGGGGCTCCGTCACCGAGGAGCCTGTGAGTGCTAACCAGCCGATCTGCACTCTGGCTAAAGCTGTGCCGACGGGTGGACGGAGGCTCACCTGCCGAAGGCCTTCCCGATGGCCGAGGGCCGGGCCTCGTAGTAGTATTGCTTGTACTCGTCCATCCATACCTCTGCAGTGCGCTTGGTGTTCCTAAAAGGAGAGAAAGGAGCAAAAGAAGTGTCACCAAGGTGGTGACAGAGATAGAATTAGAATCAAGATCAGCTCTGTGAATGGATGAGAACATGGGGTGAGGAAAATCTCAGGAGTGTATGCAAGACAAGATTGACTGGGGTGGTGTGAATGAGTACGATCTTTCTGGAGAACAATCTCACTGTCCATCAGCTGATGTCTATCCTGTGACGCTCCACTTCCAGGAAGCTATTCTGATAGAGCTGCATGTGGGCACTAAGGACATGTCCAAGAGTGTCTGTCCAGTAAAACCCTGGCAACAACCTAAATGCCCATCAGTGGAGGATAATGACTTACTTTCACATGGTGGAGTGCTAGGCAACCTTGAAAAACAAGGCCATGGTTAGTGTGCACTGACAGGGAAGGATGTCTACAATTTAGTGTTGAGTGGCAGAAAAACACGCTGCAGAAAAAACAAAGCATGATCCCATTTAAATAAAAATACAGAGACAGCCCAGTCAGTATGGCTCAGTGGTTGAGCATCGACCCATGCACCAAGAGGTCACTGGTTTGATTCCCGGTCAGGACACATGCCCAGGTTGTGGGCCTGATCCCCAGTGTGGGGCATGCAGGAGGCGGCCAATTGATGTTCTCTCTCATCGATGTTTCTATCTCTCTCACCCTCTCCCTTCCTCTCTAAAAGTCAATAAAGAAAAGAAAAAACCACAGACACAAACCATGGTGTATGTGCGTCTCTCTCTCTATAAACTGCATACATGAAATATATTAAAAGGCCTGTGGCTGGGGACATGGATGGGCAGATGCTGACCAAGTCAGAGTCAGGACATGGCATCCATGCCGTGTGAACGGAGGGCAGCTCCCAGTCAGTCATTTGGCTGGTTTTTCAAGACCCTAAAGGACAAAGACAGTCAAGGCAAGAGAGACCCGCTGGCAATAACTTCATCCTTCTACCCGTGAAAGTACCTGGGATCTACAAAGGAAGACCTGGGAGGGGGCAAACGGGGGAACTGAGGCCCAGAGAGGTGGTGGCTGCCCAGTCAGTTGATAGGACTGGGCCTAGAACCCGGTGTCCTGGCTCCCAGCTCAGTGCTCTTGGTTCTGTGACCTACCTGATATAGGTGAGGGCGTTGCCCTCAGGAAAGTTGTAGGGATGCCGTTTCCGGAAGACATGGCCCACCCGGCTGCAGGGCACGATCTCCAGGCTCCCTCCGCACATCCACACCCTGAAGGAGAGCTCTGCAGAAGATGGCAGCCATCAGGAGGGGAAGGAGCCCCTTGGCAGGTCCCACTGACTGAAGATGGGAAGGGCCTGGCTTCCCTTCCTTTCGATGTCTCATTGGAGGCACATGGCTGGGGTGAGAGCTCCTGGGCCTGTTCACACAGGTGCACCCACTCCTGACATGTCTGCATGTGCTCCTGACCGCACACCCCATGCCTGTGCACACACTCTCCACACCACACACACACACACACCCTCCATACCCACCATCCACACACTGTCCACACACCACACACACCCTCCATACCCACCATCCACACACTGTCCACACACCACACACACACACACACACACACACACACACACCCTCCATACCCACCATCCACACACTGTCCACACACCACACACACACACACACCCCCTCCATACCCACCATCCACACACTGTCCACACACCACACACACCCTCCATACCCACCATCCACACACTGTCCACACACCACACACACACACACACACACACACACACACACACCCTCCATACCCACCATCCACACACTGTCCACACACCACACACACACACACACACACACCCTCCATACCCACCATCCACACACACCACTCACACACAACCACACACACACATACCCTCCATACCCACCATCCACACACACCACTCACACACAACCACACACACACATACCCTCTAGACCCACCATCCACACACACCACTCACACACACACACACACACACCCTCTATACCCACCACTCACACACACACACCCTCCATACCCACCATCCACACACACCACGCACACACATACACACACACCCTCCATACCCACCATCCATACACACCACTCACACACACACACACACACACACACATATACTCTCCATACCCACCATCCACACACACCACGCGCACACACACATACCCTCTATACCCATCCTCCACACACACCCTCCACACACACACCACCAATACATACTTCCTCCGCACACATCATACACACCCCTCTACATCACACACACCACTCTCCACACAAACACCCCCCCACATACACATCACACACACACACACCCTCCATACAAACACCTTCCATACACACCACTGACACACACCTCCTCCACACACATCACACACACCCTTCCACATATCACACACACACCCTCCACACTCTCCACACAAATACCCCCCACACACACCCTCCACACACATCACACACACCCTTCCACATATCACACACACACCCTCCACACTCTCCACACAAATACCCCACACACACACCCTCCACACACATCACATACACTGTTCCACATATCACACACACACCCTCCACACTCTCCACACAAATACCCCACACACACATCACACGCATACACCCTGCACACAAACACTCCCCTAACACACACTGAGCTCTGGGAGAGCAGTGGAAAGCTTTGAAGAAACCCCAAGACCACGAGTAGAAGGAAAACTGAATCAAATCGCAGCATCAGCTCCAGCCCCGTCCAGAAAGCCCCATCCAGACGTGAGCTGAGGAAGAACACATCTGCTCACTGGCCAGCTCTGGGCACCTGCGAGGTTGGAAAACCAGCCACCAACCAAGCCGCGGCCGCTCCAGCGGGCTGGCCCTTGGCCCCCCCCTTGCCCAGGGGTTTCCATGTACAGGCCGCTGCTGGCCCTCTTGAGACAGGCTTCCTCCGATGGCGGTGGTGAAGCTGGACAAAGCTGGACAAGCTTTTGCACTTGTCTGTGGTCCTCGGTAGTGTTGGGAGAGGAAAGAAGTGGCCATTCCGTTTCCCAGAAAGGGAGGAACGTCACGGTCACCCACTCTGCTCTCCACTCGGCAGGTCGCCTCTGGCAAGGCCCGCCCTGGCAACCGGCCAAACCTCACACAATCTCTCTGGTTCCCTGCTTTCCTTCAGATTAGCTCACAGTTGGACCCCCTGTGACATTAAAACACCTCCTTCCTGTCCCAGAAAATCTATAACCCTTTTCTTAAAAAAAAATTTTTTTAAAAGCAAGATCATTCTGTCACGAGTTCTCTTGGTCCCTTGGTCCCTCCTCCTACTCACCTGGTGCAGCAGGTAACAGCCTCCCTGTGCCCAGTGGGGCGTGAAGGCGGCAGGACCGACGCCCACCTTCTGGGCAGCCTGTGTGCACCAGGAGGCTCCCAGATGTGGTGCAGGGGCCAGGACTGGACATTTGGCATGTCTGGACTCACACAGGTTATGTCACTGGGCTTCCCTAGGTCTGACTGCAAACTGGCCTCTGTCCCTTCTCCAACTGGCTCAGAACAGATTTGAAACTGGGGACAGACCTGGGGACAGAAGATCTGCATTCTAGTTCCATTTCTGCCAGACTAACTTTGTTATGTTAGTTGCCACTTCATCCCACTCGGTCCATGTTGTCCATACTACTATTAATTAGTATTGCCATTATTATCAATAACTGCAACAAAAATGGCAGTAACCATCATCCATTTCCTGAGCATGTACTACATGCCATCCTCTTTATATCCGACATCTAATTCTCACAGTAACCATGTGAAGTCAGTATTATTATCCCCATATTTAAAAATAAGAACTGTGGAGATCAAAGATGTTCAATAACCTCCCCAAGGTCACCCAAATACTCAGTTGCAGAATTGCAACATAAAGTTCACACTTTGTCCAGCAAACTGTACTGTTTGAACCAGGTTCTCTAGTTAATTCAGAATATTTTTACTGTATGTCACACGCTGTTCTAGAATCCCTTACATGCTAGTGGGGGAGACAGGAACTCAGTAAACACAAATACAGGTAGACAAGAAATAAGAAGAGTACATAGACTAGCAGATGGTAATAAGTACAATGGAGAAACACGAGGCCAGTAGGGGATGGAAGAGGGTGAGCGGAATTGGGGTGGAGGGCTACAGTTTTAATTAGGCTGATTAGGGAAGTTGTCCCTGAAAGGGGACATTTGAGCCAAGGCCTGCAGGAGGTGAGGAATCGAGTCCTGTGGCTCTCAGGGGGACAGCATTCCGGCAGAGGGATAAGCAAGGGCAAAGACCTGGAGGTAAGAGCATGGCTGGCAGGTTCAAGGCTCAGCAAGGAGGCCGGGCAGCCAGACGGAGTGAGGCGGGCAGAGCCGATGGTGTGTGCTCGCCGGGGAAGGGCAGACCTCAGGACTTTGGGTTTTGCTCTGAGAGATGCAGGAGCCCCGGCAGGGTCTTGAGCAGTGGAGGGACATGATCTGATTACGTTCTGAAGGGATCCCCCATGTGACGCCAAGGTTTTCACAGGAGCCACCCTCACTCAAGGCGGCCTCTGGCTCCCGAGTTTGGCTCTCCCAGGGGACACAGGAATGAGTCTCAGTTTGGGCATCTCCCTGCCTTCAACAAAGAAACAAAACGAAAGGCCCAAACCCACCAGCAGCAGGACGCTCCCAGCTCAAACTAGGGCTAGCGAGACATTTCTTTGAATTTCTTCTAAGAAACAAAACTAGCTCCAGAACCACTCAGCGGTTCACCTTTCAAGTTCCCCAACCACTGAGCCCTCGCCTCAGGCAGAGTGTGAAGTTAGCTGTTTGATCGTTCACTTGTTTCTCTGTCAGTCCCCAGCCTAAAATAATAAAAGAAACAAAAAGAAGAAAAGGCCTCTGGATGCAGGAGAGACCGTTGGTGTCTCAGTCCTCTAAGTCTTTACAGGAAACGGGCTTCGCCAAAGCTGCCTTGAGGCTGAGACCGAGGACACAAAGGAGGCCACCGAGGCCTAAACACGGGGAAGGAGGTCAGAGTGCAAGGGTCACCGCACCCCCGTTCCCAGATTTACTCCTCCAGCTGTCTGCCTGGAAACAGCTCCGAGAATAAGTACAAAGGGGAGAAAACCCCGGGCCTGCTCCCGCTCCCGCTGGTTTGGGGTTGGCATCAGGCCTGTTTTAAGCCCCACTGCTCATCTGTGTCCTGATCAGGGAGAGAGAAGAGAGACCTGCTCCTCACGTCTCAGAAAGACAGAATTCGGCTTTGATCACACCTCACGACATGTAAGGGGCTCCGGTCAAGGTGCAGTACACACCTGTTAGACGGCGAGTGTCCTGACTGAAATCGAAGGCAGCGTCCATCTCAGTTTTCCCACCTGTCAAATGGGTGAGCTACCACCAGCCCTGTTGACTTGGAAAGAAACCTGGCTAGGAT
Organism: Tadarida brasiliensis; assembly: GCA_030848825.1. Classification (NCBI taxonomy): domain Eukaryota; kingdom Metazoa; phylum Chordata; class Mammalia; order Chiroptera; family Molossidae; genus Tadarida; species Tadarida brasiliensis. Next base: position 216,472,142 of record CM061257.1, on the reverse strand, counting down.
GAAGGAGGGAGCAGTGGGATAGAGCTCTGCGAAGGACCAGGTCCACTGCAGGGGCGAGAACAGGCCTCTGTGTGCAGGCCTCGAAGTACCTGCCCTGTTTCTGGAGACCTGCAGGGTCCCTCCGCACCCTCTCCCCGCTCCTAGTCTGGAGGCTTCCTATCTGCGAGGGACAGGTTCCGCCAGCAGAGGCACCAGCAGGAGATCAGAGCAGGGAGAATGAGGGTGGGTGTCCCCCCAACCTGACACCCTCCACCTGGAAGCTGTGGGCTGGCTGCAGGTGCCTCAAGACCACAGCTCCTGTTGGGGGGTGCTCGTCCCCATCTTTCAGACCTAGGGGTGGTGACACCTCCCAGCTCAATACTAACCTGTTCCTGTGGTTCCCTCTGTCTTGCCCACACTGTGTAAATACGTCCTTTAATAAACCTCCTTAAATTATCCAGTATCTGGCCTTTATCTAACCTGAACCTCACCGGCAACCCTGGGAATTCACTGGCTCTTCCCTTTCCTTCCGGGTTAGAGGGTTCCTACAGCCTCAGAAGTAATAGCCACCAGTACTGTGTAAGGCATTTTAACTCATCGGCTCACTTAGTACTCAGAACAGCTCCTTGAGGAAACCGAGGCTTAGGGAGGCTTTAACTTGCCCAGGGCCGAACAGCTCGTAGCTGATAGGATTTTCACCCAGTAACCAGCAACACAGGGTACTGGTTAAGTGTAAGTGGTGGGATCAGGTGGCCAGGATTTACACCCAGGCTCACATTTAACCAGGACCCTCTACTGAACACACTCTCAGACTTTCTGGCAGGGAAGCAACAGGTGTGTAAGCTGCGGTCCATGACACATCCTGTATGATCTTCCACATACATGTCTAGCCATGTGGCCACAGGCTCCGCACTTAATTCTCTTTTTTTACTAGCTGTGTGGCTCTGGACAAACTACTTAACCTCTCTGTGTCACAGTTTCTTTATCAGTAAAATGGAGATAATAGTACTTACCTCAGAGGGTCACTGTGAGGATTAAGTCCTTCGAACAGGGCCTTACGCATAGAAAGTGCTCAGTCAGAGTGACCCGTTATTAATATTGTTGTTGTTGCTATTGTTACATTTCCCAACTTACCAAAATTCTCTCCCCCCCAGATGTCCATCTGGGCATCATACTTTCCCAAGTGGTTAAACCAGGACTTGTCAATCACAAAGATCCCTCCAGCTATGACAGGCGTCCTGGGAGTAAGGAGGAGAGAGGCAACATGTGAGCTTAAGAAGCTGGAGGCCCCTCCACATGGCCCCAGCACCCCGGGCCACTTGTCCCAGACCCCCTGCTTGCAGAGTCCCTGGGGCAGGACATCTGGCCAGCTCCCTGGCCTCTGTCCTCTTTGTCCCTGGGGCCCAGGACAGAGTCAGCACTTAGACCTACAGAAGCCCTGGTGACTGAAACAGCTCCCCAGCAGCCTCCCAGGCCCCCGACCCAGGGAAAGAAGGGGTCTCTCTGGAGCTCACAGGAGCCCTGACCTTATGGGCTTGGTGGGGTCTGTCCGGGCAATCTTCTGCTCAAGAGGGATCTGCTCCCACTTGAAATGTAGGCTCCAGTCGAATCCTAAGGAACAGAGCAGGGTGAAGACGGGGCTCAGGGTAGAGCCCATTGGTGGCTGTTGCCCCTCACTCTGCCACCCCTCAGAGTCTCCCTTGATCTGTGCCCAGCTCACAGAGCGCCGTGGGCAATTCATGTAGTCATTCTTTCATTCAGAATGAGACAGGTCTCTGTCCCTGTAGAATTCCAATCTACTGGGTAAGACAGAGGCTACAAGGTAAACCAATGAATGGACAACATGTCAGTCAGGGGTGAAAGTGCTAAAAAAGTTAAATAAAGGAGGTGTGCCCATGCTATTCTAGTAAGGGCAGCCAGAAACTGCTCTCTGATGAATAGACACCTGAATGAAGGGCTGATCCATGCAGATACCTGGGAAAAGGGAATTCAAAGCAGAAAGTGCAAAGGCCCTGAAGTGACTTCCCAAAGGAGAAATGCCTGGCTGCCTTCAGAATCCCACTCAATCCCAAGATGTAATTAATGGGTATGTCCATTTATTGGCAGTCCGGACTCCACATAAAAGGTCCACTCTGCCCACTAGCTCCCTGCAACAGATTCTCTAGAGCAGCCTGTTCAATAGAACCTGCTGCAGTGATGGGCATGTTCGATATCTGCACTGTCCACTGTGGTGGACACTAGCCATGTGTGGCTACTGAGCGCTTGAAATGTGACTAGTGAATTGAATTTTAAATTTTATTTAATTTTAATAAATTTACATTTAAATCGCCAAATGTGGCTTTTGTCTACTGTATTGGACAATACAGCTCTAAAGTCTAGACCAGAGCTGTCCAAAAGAAATATAATACAAGCCAGAAATGCAAGCCACAGATGTAATTAAAATTTTTCTAGTAGACATATCAGAAAATAACAAGAACAAATTAAATAAAAACAATTTTTTTTCCTTATTGATTTTAGAGAGAGGAAGGGAGAGGGAGAAAGAGAAACATCAATGAGAGAGAACATCGATTGGCTGCCTCCTGCATGCCCCCCACTGGGGATTTGGCCCATAACCTGGGCATGTGCCCTGACTGGGAATCGAACCGACGACCTCTTGGTGTATGAGTCGACGTTCAACCACTGAGCCACACTGGCCAGGCAAATGATATTAATTTAAATAATACATTTTAAACAAAATACATCCAAAGTATTATCATTTCAACTGGCAATCAATATAAAATTACTGAGATATTTTACATTCTTTCATACTAAATCTTTGACACCTGCTGTGTGTTTTATACTTACAGCACATCTCAATTCAGACTAGTCATATTTCAGGACTGCAATGGCCAAACATGGCTTCTGGTACCACATCGGACAGCACAGGTCCGGACCATTTCCAGGGTCCACATTAGGAATTCACGAAAGGGTGAGGGTTCTCCCTCCCCCACCCCCAAGACAGCTGTCATATCACGTCCATCTGCCAGGACTTGGCCATGGTCCCTGGGCTGGCAGCATTTGGGAAGGTGTGTCCACGTGTGGGGGGAGGGAAAGAATAGCTTGGCTCTGGCCCTTTGTCCCAGCCCCAGGGCTCTACCCAACCCCTTTTCATTCTCTGGAAGTCAGGGTGTCATGAGACCCGCTGGCACAGCTGGAAATAAGGGCACCAAGGGCTGTGGCCTGCCCTCACCTGCCTCGTTTCTCGTCTAGAGCCCCTCCCTTGGTAGCAGGACCCACCTCCGCGAAGGTCAGCAGACGCAGCAAGGTAAGCAAAATTATCCAGACTGATGACATCAATGATGGGGCTCACCACACGGGTGTGGTCCTAGGAGAGAGAACGTGAGATGGTGTGAGGCCAGGGGCTGTGAATAAAGGGCCAGCTGCCTGCTCTGGGAGGAAGGTCTCTGCCATATACTCAGAATTTCTGGCAGGACAGTTCAGGCTCCCAGGAGCTGTCCTTACTATCACACCCAAGCTCCTGGAAGGTCCCACCTGGGTCCCATGGGCACAATACTCTCCCAGCCTCTTCCTCTCACATCATGTTGAGCCCTGGAATCTCACCTCCTCAGTGAAGCTTTCCCTGATTGCTTCAGGCTGAGGATTTCTTCCTTGTTTATGCTGCTCTCACAATCACAGTCTAGACAATTCCTGGGACAGTGAATCATATGCGGCCTGAGGTGCTTCTGTTGCTGGTTTGGACTGTTGTTCTAGTCACTGTGGCCCTCCTTTGTACATGTTTGGGCTGGGTCTTCCCAACCGGGCCACAGCAGCTTGGGGGCAGGGACCCTGTGTTCCCTGTATAACCTGGGTGTCACTCCTTTCATGCCACATCCATTTCAAGGTCAGACTCACTACTCCCTTCATCACCTCCAGGCCACAAATCCACCTCCAGAACATGGGTGGGTAATGTCAGTTTTACCGAAGTTCTTCTTACTGGGGGGTAGTGGTGGTGGTGAATTATGCCATATGCCACACGTGAAACTTAGCGCCTTCCATCAGCCCTCTGTGGAGGGACATGGCACAGGGCTCCTTTCTCTCCTTTCCCCACGCTCTGCACTGACCCTCAAAATCCTCTTGTCTGCAGCTTGGAATCTAGCTCGGCCCCTCAGTTCACACCTGTCTCAGGACAACACAGGCCTGGGAGGTGGAGGATCAGAGGACACCATTCATGGATTCTCTGTGGGGCCTTATCTTAGTCTTCTTATAGACTTTTTGTCCTGAGATAAAATTCTTTTTTTTTTTAATCCTCACCTGAGGATATTTTTCCATTGATTTTTAGATAGAGTGGGAGGGATGGAGGGAAAAAGAGAAACATCAATATGAGAAAGAAACACTAACTGACTGCCTCCTGCACGACCCCAACCAGGGTTGGGGATCGAACCGCAACTGAGGTACATGCCCTTGACCAGATTTGAACCTGTGACTCATTGGTCCGTGGGCTGACGCTGTAACCACTGAGCCAAACCGGCCAGGGCCTGTGCTCATTTTTAAACTGGGATATTTGTCTTTTGATCGTTGAAGTATAATCACCTCATCCTTTCCTCCATCTGTCCAAACCCTCCCGATTCTAAAGAACAGCAGGCACACAGTAGGGCCCCCTGCCCTCATCTCTCCTTGAGAACACCATCCTCTCCTCCCTCTTCCTTGGGCTTCCCAGCCTGACCCAAACCACCGCACCCCACCCCAACACAGGACCCTGCCTCCCCCAGGAAGAAACAACCACACCCATTCATAGTAGTAGCTTCATAGCTCGCCCAGGCTTTCATCCAATTTAATTCTCACAACCACCCGGTGGGACAAATATTATAATTATCCCCATTTTCAGACGAGAAGCTCGATGAGGCAGTTACTCAGGAGGTAGCAGACCATGTAGACTCCTTCTCTGCCTGCCCACCTTCAAAGACGGTTCAGAGGCTCTCATGCCAAGAGTCTGGCAGGCACACCTGCAGACAGAGCTCCCCAGGGACAGACAGACTCACCTCCTTCACCCGCTGCAGCATGGGCTGCAGCCACTCGGTGTTCACTTCACAGTGGCTGTCCAGAAAGGTGAGGACGGCGGCTGAGGCCACATCTGCCCCGCGAACGCGGGACCGGATCAGCCCTGCGGTGGAAGTGGACGGGTTGGTGCTGGGCCAGTTCGCTTCCCAGCCATCCTCACAGTCCAGGGCTCTCCGCTCCTTCAGGAGGTAGGTTTCCTCTGAGCTACTGTGACTGAATCTTACTTTGTATTTGTTTATTTCCTCCCTCTTTCTTTCTCTCATCCATCCATCAACCATCATTACCCCAAGGTCATTCTCAGAATGCCCTCCATGTGCCAGACACTGTTCTGGGCTCTGGGGACACACTGATGAACAGCCAGTAGGATAGAAACAGAGTTCAGTGGATAGAAATTGCAATCAAGTGTGGTTTGATATCAAAGGAGAACCAGAAACCAAAAGCCTTTCCCCGCACCTGGGAACCTCAGGGCGGTCCCCTCCAGCTGTACCATCGTGTGTGACACGGACAGACTCTTCTGGACTGGGACAGGCTGGAGCTAGTATGCGCCCCTTCATTCACCCCTCTGAGCCTCAGTTTTCTCACCTTGAGATTCAGAGAGAGAACAATCCCTGCCTGTCGGGGAGAGCAGAGTGCCGGGTGCCCAGGAGGCCTCCCTGTGCTGGATTTTGTTCTGTTTCTGCCCCATTCCCCCACGGCTCACCCACGGCTCACCCACGGCTCACCCACGGCTCACCGACAGTCAGACAATGGCCGTGCTATTGGCAGCTTCCTGGCCAGGGCTGGGGAATTACCCGGTGAGGAGAGAGGAGGCCCAGCCGGCCCTGCTAGGACAGGCTGGAGGTGGTATGGCATCTGTCCCATCTTTTCACTCCACAGATAGCTATAAAGAACCTAATTCAAACTTCCTTAATTTAATTGTATTAATTCACAGCTATGTTAGGCAAAACCCCAGGGAATAGCATATTCCCAGATCTAAAAGCACCTGCAACCCTGTACAGTAAGTCCTCACTCAACGTCGTACATAGGTTCTGTGACTTTAAGTGAAATGACCTACAACAAAGCCAGTTTTTACCATGGGATAATTAACATAAGCAAGAAGTGAGTTCCTACAACATCTCACCAATGTCATAATGAAACTACATTATTTAAGGACCTGCATGCTTAGAGATTTCTCTCTGGCCTCTTCCATTCCAGTATGAAGGTCCTGGCAGCCTGACTGGTCTTTCTTAAAAACGCCTATCACATCCGTCTCTCTCCATCTCTCTCTCTCTCTCTCTCTCTCTCTCACACACACACACACACACACACACACACACTTTCAGTGGCTCCCTACTATCTGCCTTATCAAGTCTAAATGACTTTCTCTGGCTTAAGGTCCTCTGTCATCTACCGTCACTCCCCCCGTTCCCCCTGCTGGGCAGGCCCGGCTTCTCCAGGGAAGGGAGAGCAAGTAGAAGATGAAGAGGCTGGGCTTCGGGGTGAGCCCCTCTCCAGGTTGGAATCCTGGCTCCTCTATTCATCCCCAATCTGGGGAAATTACTGAACCTCCTTAAACCCCAGTTTCCTTATCTACAGAATGGGGACAATGGGCTACTATTAGGACTGACTGTGAGAAAGCAGAAAAACTGAATGCCTGCTACAGGCTGAACACTCGGGAGGGGGCTATTAGTATTCCCTGTGTACCCATGCCTGACCAAGCCTCTGCTCGCAGAGCCCCTGAGCCTGGAACGCCCCCTCCCTTGCTCCGTGTCTCGTAGCCCCCCTCACCCAGTCAAGGCCCACTCCCTGCCCACTCCCCTCTCCCCCAGCACCCTCTTCCCGGATCTCCATCCTACCACATAATTACCACAAGCCTGTTGCTGTGGTGGGCTGACTCCTCAGCTGCGTCATAGCTCTCTGAGGGCAGGGACTGTGTCTTATACTTCTTTTGTGTCCCCTAGAGTGCCGAGCACAGTCCTATGCTGTCTCTGATGCCCCAGACACCTCTTAGTTAGAAGTGAGGTTGCATCTGCTTTACACTGCCCTTTGATGTCCCAAAGCATTTCCATATAGCTCATCTCCTTTATCCTTACAGTCCTGTGCAAGGCAGAAAGGGGACTATTAGTACCCCCATTTCTCAGTAGAGCAACTTGCCCGTGGTCATGCTGGATAGGGTCTGACCTAGGACAACAGGAGGGTCTTTCTAGACTTTGGTTCTTGCCGCAGGAATGCAGCAGGGCCGTGCTGTCTGTACGACAGGGCGCCAAGAGGGAGTGGGGAGGTGCGGAGGTCCAGGCCGAAAGGGGTCTGCAGTGGCACCCTAGGTCCAAGAATTTACCTTCCCGCCGGTCGTTGCGCAGGCATTTGACCTTGGGGATCCTGGTCAGGAGCAGACAGTCTTCAGCTGAGGGGAGAGAGAAGGAAGCCCATTCAGATATGGGCAGCAGACCACAAGTGGTTTGGCCACCACTGGAACTGCCCAGGAGCTGTCCCATACCAGGCCCAGGGAAAGGGCTGGGGACGGGGAGGCATGGAGGAGCATGGTCATCTCTAGTGGCCCTTTGTCCCCCAATCCCTGGCCAGACTAAGGACCGCCTGTGCTTGTGGCATCACCACCAGGGGCGCCAGAGAGCACAGCACAATCACCAGTCTAACTTCCCGGAGCTAGACTGAAGGGACCATCTTCTCCCCACTACAGTTGTTAATAAGGAAGGGTGCTGCTGCTGATGTTTCAAATTCCTAAAAATGTCATCTCATCGGTGTCCCACAAAAGCAACACCACTCTTTCCCCTCCTTTGGCACCAAAAAGCAGCACCAGGGAGGGTACCTAGAAAAGAAGGATGATTCCGTGGGGGCAGAGGCTAGCTTGTGATGGCCAACCTCAAGAGCGCTTGCCCCAGCCTTCTGGGGAAGTGGGGGTTTGGAGGGTGCAACAAAAGAAGGTGGATACTTACGATCTGAACTGAAGTCATCCACTAAAATGATCTCCTGGATCAGGTTGGCAGGAGTTCGGTTCAGGACACTGGAGCAGTGATGGGGACAGAGGAGCCCAGATTTAGGGGCCACCTTCTGTTTATTTCCCCCTGCCATGGGGCCCCCCTACCCAGCTCGGGGGCCAGCACACTGGCCATGGACAGCTGCTTGCAAACCTCTGGGTCCTGATCAATGGCCGAGGAGCACTGTTCCTCAGTCTCTTCTAAGCGCGTGGCTGACCCTGCTGTTAGGACCCTCAGGCACTTGGGACCCACCCCAAATGGGGGGATGGGACTGCCCTAGTTGGTTGTTGAGGCAGGACCTGCAGCTGCTCTGGCTGCCTGCAGGGGGGGGGGGCACCCCAAACTGGACGGAGCTGATGACCTGAAAGGCTAGTAAGGCTCCCGTGCACCCCATGAGAGTCAGGAGGAGTGTTCTCAGGAAGCCCTGACGCTTTCCCTCCCATCATCCTCCGCCTTCCCGTACTCCCTGGGAAAGGAAACCCAAGCTTCTTTAATCCCTGGAGTACCAATAGGCCTGCCTTTCCAAATTCTTTATATCTAAGTTGATTAAAGAAACAGGGTGAGTAGGAGTTAAACTTGACCACAGGGCCAAACTTAGGATGGAAGGGGCACCTCTCTCTGAAACACTGATGGGCGCCTACTGAGCTGGCATCATCGGCCACAGGCCTCATGTCCCTCCCCGCCTCTCTCCGCTCCTGACCTGCGTTTCTGCCCTCCTCCTAGGGACCTGACCTTGTGTTGGACTGTGCATCTCACTAATAATTGGACTTCTGGGGTCTCACTGACCCTGAGTCACCAGCCCCGGCTTCTCAGAAGGCAGGACCCCCCTCCCAGTGCCCGCTGGTCTTCACCCCGTCTGGCCACAGCACCCGATCTCAATGTCCTCCCCTGCCAAGCTCAGAAGATCACCCCGAGGCCCTGGGGAGCAGCACCACCGAGATGAGGGTCCCCGGGGGGGCTGACCTCTTCACCGTGCGCAGCAAGGTGGATCGGGCTTCATTGTGGAAGGTGATGATGACGCTGGTGGCCGGCAGGTCCGCGGAGTAGGACAGAGATGGACAACTGAGAAGGGAGCAGAGAGGTCAGAGGGCAGCTGTGGGAGTGTCCTCAGGGCAGGCTTTGAGGCTTCTCTTTGTCCAGCCTGCTGCCCCCTGGAATACCTCTGTGGGACAGAGAAATAAAGCCTGAAGCCAGGACGTGGGCCTTGCCCCTCTGCACCCACGCTCCACACACTGAGGCCACCCTGCCTGGAGTCCTCCAAGGGACACCACAGGTCAGGGAACCTTCCCAGGCCAAGAAGCTTTTCACCGAAGACCTAGAGCACCGGGGCCCCCACAGTCCCTGAAGTGTTTAGGAGGGCTCGGACATGGGCAGGCACCACCCCACACCCCAGCACCAGGCCCCCCGTCCCCACCCGGAGACAGACCTCCCGTGATGCAGCAGCCAAGAAACAAAATGGGTGGGGGCAGCCTCGGTTTCATCTCTGACACCCTGCAGCTTCTTCCTTCTAGCACCCCCCCCCCGACATTTAGTAGGATCTGGAGAGGAGTCACCCCATCCTGCTGTCCTGTGAATCCCTCCCTCTCACTGCCCAGCACTAACAGCTGGCTGCTGAAGCCAGGCAGGGGAGCAGCCTCCCCGGGACTCCTGGGGGAAACCAGCCTCTAAGAAGTCACCACAGGTGGTTCCCGCCAGCCCACACCCTCCCAGCAGCTCTCTGCTCCCATCTCCAGACACCGCCTTTCCCACTGGCTCCCTCCCCTCGCCGCCCCTCCTCACTGCCCCAGGAAAGGGATGAAAACACTCAAACACTCCGCTCCTGCCAGTCTTCATCTGTCTTTCTGCGAAGGCGCGACTCACACTCCTGGGGCCGGGGAAGGCAGCCATCAGGCTGGTTTTCATGGCAATCTTCTTTTTACAATTGCTCTCTGACTATTCCAGCAGTGACTGTTTTTTCATTACAGCATTCATTCCACCGACAGCACCTCACAACTGAATTCCCAGGCCCATCGCTTGCCCTGCAGAGCAGACCGGAGGTCCACCAGCCCGGGCCCCCATGGGAGAAATCCTGAGGCTTCAGATTCTCCCTGAGAGGGAAGGGGGGTGGGGTGGGGTAGGAGGGACAGGGAAATTCACCTCGTCCCCCTGAGAAACCAGGCCTCCCAAGTGCCCATCCTCCCAGAGCCGTGCTGATTTGGGGGAGGGGGGGCTTGGCCTGATGAGATGGGGAGTGCTGGGAGAAGCAGCCACTTCTTGGGTGCCCAGCCCCCCAGCATGGACCTCTAGGGCCCCAAGTCTGTCATTGAATCCCAACCACCGGGTGCCAACCTACCCATACCCCATGGAGGGTGGACCTGACCTCCTCTCATCCACCCCTCCAACCCTCTCCAGCCTGCATCTCTCTGGGATCTATATCTGTGATGATGGGGATTTATCTGGAGGCTCCCAGGAACCAGGAGCCTCTGAAGAGGTTGTCCCATGCCTGTGTTTTGAGTTTGGGGCTATGGAGCTGGTAGGTCTGCCATGCATGGTTTAGGTCTCTGTGTTTCCCCTGAGGGGGAGCTCCTCAGACTGAGGGCTGAACCAGGCACCAGCCTAGAGTCCAGCAGTGGCAGCCTGGAGGGCTAAGGGGAAGAGCGTGGCTCACCCAGCACACCTGGCTCCACCATGCGGGTCCTGCCACCAACGCCAGCACCTCCTTGGCTCCCGCTACACACATGAACACACACACACACACACACACACACACACACACACACACATGCACACACACACACACTCACGGACATACACACATGCACGCACCCCTCCCCCTGCCCCCGGACCCACCTCAGGCTCTGAGAGGGCCGTGTAGCTGCTCTGGGGCAGGAGGAGAGGCCTAACTCACCAACCTCCACTGCCTTGGATTTGAAGAGTCTCATTTAAAATGTGTGTACTGCCAAGAGGAACTCTCCCTTTAAGTTCCTCAGGGTATGGATACCTGAGAAGGTTCAGAGTGGGGTGGGTGGCAGGGAGGGCAGAGGTGATCCAGGCCAGCCTCTCAATTCACAGATTTGGGTCAGCAGAACCTCTGGGCCCTGGGGTCTAGGTTGGCCATGGTCAGGGCTGACCACAGAAGGTCTATGAGCTGAGGGACACAACCCTGCAGGCCCCGCAGTGCAGCAGACACGAGGGGACACTGCCCCAGGACTGACTGCAAAGGACTTTCCAGGGCCTGTGCCAGCCATCGGACTGGGGTGGGAGCCTGCCTGCGGAGTGGGACCACGGCCCTATTTGGTGGCATGAACTGCTTCTGGTGGCTGACAATGCTGGGGTTAAGGACAGGGAGGACATCTCACCTTGCACAGGCCACCAAGTCCACTGGACCTCAGGCACATCTCTGAGTGACAAGGAAGGCTAGAAGCAGGTCCCTTCTGTACCCTTATCTCACATGTATCTTTTGTCCTGTGGAGTAGCTGCTTCAGAAGGAGAAGCAGTTGACCTGAGTCACTCTCCTCTACCCTCAACCAGGAGCAGCCTGACGCTGGGTCCATGCTGGGTCCAACACAGCCGTACTAGCCATTTGGAGCTGCAAGCACGTGGGTGGTCAGCTACAACCGCTCCTTGCTGTTCTGTTAGGCGTCTGCACGGAGAGCAGAGAAGGCCCCTAACCAGCCTGGGTGGGCAAGGAGCCCTCCCCGGAGGAGAGGACACTGAGGGCAGCTGTGAAGGTGTATGTATGTGTGGGGCTGTTCAGGAGGAACAGAGTGTGTGAAGATGAGGAGGGGGCGGGAGAAGTACAGGGTCAGGGAGCATTGAGGGCTAGGTGAAAAGGGGCAGAGGCTCCCACTTCAGGGTGAGGAGCTCAGACTGCTCCCATAGGGGAGGGCAGGAAGAGGGGAGACTGGAGGAGGCGACTCGTGTAACCTAGACAGGACACAGCAAGGGCCTGGACCAAGAAGGGGGCTGAGGACTTGCCCAAGGTCGGTCACACACTGGGCGGAGTCGGAGCTGGGATCCGTGTGGAAGGTGCCCTCGGTCCTGGTCTACAGCCTCTCCCAGCCACCACCCTGGGAGAGCTAAGAACAGGCCTGGGAAGCATTTCTGGGAGTTTTAGGGAATGAGGGCAGAGGGGCAGGAAGAGAGGAAGGAAAGGGATGCCAGCGGGGCCGTGCACAGCGCCCACTGTGTGCACAGTGTGGGCAGGGCGGTGGCCCCTCTTCACCTCGGGCACCACCAGCAGGGCACCAAGAACACCTGGCTCGCCCACCCCCTCGGACCTCCCTCTGGCTCCCTGGCAGGTCACTCTCACTGGGACTTCAGACTGAGGTGCTGAGGGGCCTCCCTGGCCCCAGCTGGGAAGGTCCCCTTGGCCTTTTCTGCACCTCAGGAGGTCAACTGAAATAAATAGGGGTCAGGCAAACAAATGAGGGTGAGGGTCTGAATATCTCAATAAGCAGACTGAGTCTGAGGAAATTCCTCATTTCTTAAATCCGTGTGACTGGAAACACAAACAAGCTGACAGGTTAGCCCTTCCCTCCACCTTTCTTTCTCCACCGCACGACGGAGGCCACACCTGTAGTGGCGGGTGTCCCGGATGGGTCGGTCTGAGCTCAGTTTGTCGCTCTCCAGCTGGTTGAAGGCGTGCTGCCTGTAGGGGTCCTCTCCGGGCTTCAGCTGCTTGGCCGCCAGGTATGCCTTCTCATCAAAGCCTCGTGAAGGGGTTCCTGTCACCTGAGACAAAGGTCAGCATCAGAGGGGCCCCAGGACAAAGTAGCCTCTGTGTGGTCAGCACTTACACCAGCTGGGAGCCAACCGCAAGACCTCATTTGTACCTGACCCCAGCTCTGTGAGCAGGAGATCATTATTCCCCCCACTGTGCAGATGAGGAGACTGAGGCTAGAAGTCAAAAACAGTATTTGCATGTGTGGGACAGGGAATATGTGGGAACTCTTTGTACTTTCTGCTCAATTTTATAACCCGAAACTGCTCTAAAAAAAAAAAAGTAAAGTCTATTAAAAAATTTTTTTTTCTTTCTTTATTTTTAGAGAGGAGAGGGAGAGAGAGAAACATCGATGAGAGAGAACATGGATTGGCTGCCTCCTGCATGCCCCTCACTGGGGGTTTGGCCCACAACCTGGACATGTGCCCTGACCGGGAATCAAACCAGTGACCTCATGGTGCATGGGTGGATGCTCAACCACTGAGTCACACTGGCCGGGTGTAAAGTCTATTTTTATCTATTAATTAATTAACTAATTAATTAATTAATTAATTAATTTAATTCCTCACCTGAGGATACTTTTCTATTTGTCATCAGATAGAGTGGGAGGGAGGGAGAGAGAGAGAGAAAGAAACATCGATGTGATAGAGCCACATTGAGTGGTTGCCTCCCACAGAACTCAACCAGGGCCGGGATGAACAGCAACCGAGGCACATGCCCTTGGCCAGAATCGAACCCGAGACTCTTTGGTCCACGGGCCGACGCTCTAACCGCTGAGCCAAACCAGCCAGGGCTAAAGTCTATTTTTTTTTTTATCCTCACCCGAGGACATTTTTCCATTTTTTGTTCAGATAGAGTGGGAGGTAGAGAGAGAGAGAGAGAAACATTGACGTGAAAGGGACACATCGAATGGCTGCCTCCCGCACGACCAACCAGGGCCGGGGACAAATTGCAACCGAGGTACGTGCCCCTAGCGGGAACCGAACCCGGGTCTCTCTGGACCGCAGGCTGACGCTCTAACCGCTGAGCCAAACCGGCCAGGGCCTAAAGTCTATTTTTTAAAAAGACTGTCCTGGCCAGTGTGGCTCAGTTGGTTGGAGTGTTGTCCCGTGCACCAAAGGGTAGTGGGTTTGATTCCCCGTCAGGGCACATAACCAGGTTGTGGGTTTGATCCCTGGTCGGGACACCTGCAGGAGGCAACCAATTGATGTTTCTCTCTCTCTCCCTCTCCCATACTCTCTCTCTGAAATCAATGAAAACATACTCTGTGAGGATTTAAAAAAAAAAAAAAAAAAAGACCAAGGTCAGACCTAGTAAGTCACAGGTTCTGGATTCAAGCTGATCATTTTGACTCTGAAACCCATACTCTATTTTTTTTTTTTAATTTATTTTTAATTTATTGATTTTAGAAAGAAAGAGAAAGGAAAGGAAAAAAGAGAGAGAGAGAAACATCGACTTGTTGTTCCAGTTATTTATGCATTCACCGATTGATTCTTGCATGTGCCCTGACTGGGGATTGAACACGCAACCTTGGTGTATTGGGATGACACCCTAACCAACTGAGTTACCCAGCCAGGGCTGCAACCCATACTCTTGACCACTTCTGTGTGCAGAATATGGAGAAGGTGACTCTGGAATGCATCAGACCCCCAAGATGTGGTGTCCTGAGGAAACCGCCAAGGAGGTTAGAGGTTGCCAAGCTACCGACAGATTGGCGGTCTCTTGGTGGTGAACTTGGGCCGGACACTGGGCTAGGTACGATCAGCAAAACACCCAGGGCTTAGACGAGCTGCTACCCAGAGAACCACCTGTGAGGACAAGCAGGCTCCCACAGGCTGATGCCAGAACTGCTGGAAGTCAGTGCACAGACAACGATGCATCTTCTCAGGGACTTGCACTTGTTGCTGAAATAGCCTCATGTCAGACCTACTGGGTCCATCAGTGCTAAGCGCTGGGGATGGATGGATGACAGATGCCATGGCCCAGACTCCCTCCTCTTAGCCACGCCCTACTTTGAGCTCCCAAAGTCCCCCCATGGAAGAACACATCTGAGATGAATGGATGAATCCTGACATCTCATTATTTGAACCAAACTGCCGGGTGTTCTCCAGAACACCTTGAAATATCACCAGCTGAGAGTGCCGTCCGGCTCCAACCCTTCCATGTGACCGGTAGTCTGGGCTGGAGCTGTGGGCACACAGAGGCATCAGGAAGACAGGTGAGAAGTGTCCACTCACAGAACCCCAGCAGGAGGACCCTGTCACAGGCCTGGTCCCTAGAGAGATGGTCCCAGGGAGGCAGCTGGGCCTGTGGGACAGGAAACCAATGTACTGGGTGAGGCTGGGGAACATCCACCAGCAGCCCAGGGCCTCCATGTTCCCGAGAGCCCAGCTCCCAACCTCACCGGCCAGGACCGCGGAAAGCTCCCGGGAGCGCTGATCTCCTTAAAGGGTGCCACCCTACAGTGTTCCCGCCTCCAGCTGCATCCTGTCCTAGAAGCCAGTCCCTGAGCCCCCTGAGGTCAGAGCCAGTGACGGAGATTTCCTTGTGCGGCCCCATGCTACACACAGACGCTCAGGGCATCTATGCTCAGGGTGGTGACAACGGCTCCAGCTGTGGAACCGTGATATTCTGCGTTGGTGCCATGCCGAGGGCTGGACAGATGTAGCAAAGCCTCCGTGGTCTCAAAATCCATTTCAGGAGAGACTGAAGGAGGGAAGGAAGGAGGACGAGAGAATGTTCTAGCATGAACCCTGGATTGCTGGAAGGACCCAAGCTGTCCAACTTTGAGAGTGAGAAAGGGAGAGATCATTTGTGCCCTTCCCACCCGGGAAAAGAATGGGTACTACCTCTGCCCCCTCTTCCTTCCAGCCCAGGGTCAGGGAGATGGAAAACAGCCTCCAGATGATGGTTGAGGAGTTAAAATAAAAGGAAAACTGCAGAAGCTCCCAAAGGGAGAGTATGCCGCTTAAGTACCCTTCAAGTTGACTATGGGAAATAAGTCATTCATTTAGGACTTATGGTCACTGTGTGGGCTCAGAGGTTTGCTGAGCCTTCATTTCACACTCACCCATTGCCCAGTAAACACTGACAGGGCCACCCACCTACCTGGCACTGGGGCAAGCTTCTGGGAGTTCCAAGGCACAGGAGTATTCATTCATTTGCTTACAAATGCTTGAATTCACTCTCACTCACTCATTCATGCACCCATTCATTCAACAAAGCTCCGCTGAGCACCATCCGTGTCAGGAAGTGGAAGGAATGCTTCTGAGACTGTCCCCCTGACCCCCAGCCTGCTGCCTTCCCGACCCCCAGCCTGCTGCCTTCCCGCACCTCCCGCAAAGCTTCCTCGCGGCCGCAGAGAATGTAGTGGAAGAGTCTGCTCAGGCCAAGGCTCCCTAGAGAAGTTCCTCTCTGGGCCTCAGAACTGAGCTGGACATCCTCAAAGATGCTGTCAGGAAACATCTGCTGCTCCACCCACAGACCCATGGCCCCAGTGGTCCACCCCTCCTCTAAGGTTAGACCCTCCGCCTGTGAGACAGCTTGTGAAGGGTGCCATGGAAACACCAGGCCCACCCCCTCCCAGAGGTCTTGGCTCTGCATTCACACTGACCCAGCAGTCCTCGGGATTTGGAGCTGAAACATCACTGGGCCCTGTGTCAGCCAAGTAGAGGGAATACTGAGGAAGGGTGGGATGTGACCTTGGTAGGGTTGTCACTTCCTCTCCATCCAGCGCCTTCCCGGCCTCACGCCAGTCACTCCTCACGCCCGTCACTCCTCACGCCCAGTGCTCCTCTTCCTTGGATATCTAGGCCCCGTTCGCACGCCCACATCACTGCTCATTTCCTTCCAGCTCTCCAACTCTCCTTTCCCTTTGGCCCCGTTCTTTGATTTGAAGACTTCCTGGCCTTTGAATGTCCCATGGGTACCTCTAAGTCAACACCACAAAATGAATTCCTTATTGATCTCCAGCCGCTTCTCCTGCATTGCCTGTTGCAGAGATGGGCCGTCCCATCCTCGGGGTCCTCCAAGACACAAATCCAGGGGTCCCTGATGCCCTCCCCATGCTCCACAGCCTGATTTAGACCCCTGCCCGGGGTCCCCACAGGTGGTGTCCTATGGCAAATAGTCACTGAAAGTCTAGTATGTGCAGATACTGTGCAAGAGGCTATGAAGACAGAAATAAACACAAAGCGGTATGGCCCCCAGAGGAGAAATCTAGGAAACTGGTTCCTTTTCCTCCTCCATCCCACACAAGACAGGCCATGGAAGAAACCCCCCACTTCCAACCTCAGAGCACAGGAAGCTGGAGAACTGGCTGTGGAATTTCACCCCACTCCAACCCAGCTGGGGCAGGGGTCCAGAAATGGTGCTGCATGGACTGGGTACCAGTAAATGCTGTTCCCCCTCTCCCCTGTCCTATAGGGAGAGTGCTGCCAGGATCCTCTTTTCCCATCCACGATGCTCAGAGCACGTCGGCATGTGAGGGGTACATGCATCCTTTGGCTCTAGGCTGTGGGACCGTGAGAAGCTGCATCTGGATCAGCCTGAGAGGCCTGAGATCCTGGGCTCGTAGCCACTTGGAACCACTGATGGGACGCGCGCTGGTGCCCGTTCTGGAGGAGGTGAGGGCACTTGAGGCTGTTTGTGGAGTTTTTACATCATGTGGCTCCGACATCTGTATTTACTTCTCTTTCTGTTCCACTAGATGGTGGGCTCCTCATTTTTGAGCTCCCAGCACTTGGTATATAGTAGGTATTGAGAAGGCATTTGCTGAATAGAGAAATGAATGAGTGAGTGAGTGAGTGAATGAATGAATGAATGAATGAATATTGCCTCTGCTCCCGACTTACTGATAATCGACTGAGGAGAAAACAGCAAACAAGTGGGACCCTCTGCCACATCATGTGACTTTCAGTGGCTTCCATTGTTCTTCAGGGTACAAGCCCCGGAGCTCACAGTGGCCCAAGAGACTGTGAGTGGGTACCGTCACCTGACTGGACTCTGCTTATACCAACCCCTCCTTGGTTCTGCTCCGGCTACACTCGCCTCCTAATGTTTCTTCAGCCAACTGGCACCCTTCCCCTTTTGTTCCTTCCGCCTTCTTTCCAAAAGGCTCTTCTCCTAGATGTCTGCATGGCTCCCTCCCTGCCCCCCGCAGGGCTCTGCTCCAAAGTGGCCACAGGGAGCCTTCCTCACCACCACCTGTAAAACTGTGACCCCATCCCCCCTCAAGTCCCCTATCCTCCTGCCCCATTTCCCCCTCACAGCACTTAGTGCCATTCTATGTGAATTTTGCTTGTTTATTTTATCTTTTTTACTGTTTCTTCCCACGAGAGTATAAGCTTCACCAGGATTGCCTATTTTGTTCACTGCTGGATCCCAAAGACCAGGAAGTGCCTGAGTGGTCAGGACTCAAAGACAGTGGTTAATGAATAAAGACTGATGAGCCATCATGGCCTCCACACCTTCCTCCCTTGCTCCTCTCACATGTTCTTTTTAAAAATATATGTCTTTCAGAGCTAGTATACGACCAAGTCAGGACTTGATCCCAGGTCTGCCTGGATCAGAACAGGAGCTCTAGTTGAGGGACGTCCTGCCCCCTTCACCAGCCTTAGAAGCCAACATTTTATTCTTCACAGGAGCCCTGCCCACACCCAGAACCAAGACTGGTATGAGGATGCACTGAAAGTCCAGTTAGGGTCCAGAATCCAGTCTGCTGATAAACAAGGAGAACCCCTAACTCTTGGGCCCCCTTTCTCTCTTCATCCCCCAGCTCTGAGGGATGAGCAGCAGAGGGCTGGCATTCCAGGAGTGCACTGGCTTGGGTGGGGGACAGGGAACAGGTCTGGTTTGAGACTTGCTCTGGGGAGCATCACTCAGGGTACTTTCTGGAGCCATCAAACCCCAGGAGGGAAGAACCAGTGCACCTCATCCATGCAGAACCTTGGTGGCTGTGGGGAATTCTGAAAAATGCCACTTGTCCATGGGAACTAAAACTGGGACTAGATCTGGGACCAGAGCTGTGTTTATGTAGGAGGATGAACAGTTAGACTGGTTACCTCCTCCCCAGCCAGGGCTGACCCTTCTGAGTAGATGGGGGCAGTACCCCAGTGCCCCCAAATTCCGTCATTAGTGATTGTTCCTTTGGCAAAAGAGGCATGAAGATTATCGGGACAGTACGTCCAAGAGAAACCTCTGCCTCTCCAGTGCTGTTGGGATTGCCCCCCCCCCCAGCAAGCCAAGTCCCCAATCCCAGGAGAGCATGTTCCCTGCTCAGAGCTCTCCAGCCTTCCTTAGCCACGTCTCATTTCAGTTCCCCAGAAATCCCAGCCAGGGGGCTCAGACTGGTGTGGGGCTTGGGAGGGAAGCTGGAGTCATTCTTCTCATCATGGTCATCCCTACAGTTTGTCCTTCCACCCCCCAATGTCATGGGAGCAAAGTTGAGATAAAATTTCCCATGGGCAGGAGTCGGGTAACAGTGGCTTTTAAAGGTAGCGATTTTCTGGGGCAGGGGTCAGTCCTCTGCCCTGCATTTCTTCCTGGAGGAGAAATCCATTCCACTTCAATAATTTTACTGCAATGCTGGAAACAAAATAAAGACAAGTTTACTTTTCTGATTCTAAACTGAGGACATCACATTGGAATTTTGTTGTCTACCTGAGTTATGGTCCTAAAACAAAATCTGATGGACTAAAAACAGGTTGGGAGGGCAAGCATGGACCCTACAATTCCTCCACTGAGACAACCCCTTCTCTAGGCTGCTCTTAGAAGCTTCTGGAGTCCACATGGCTCTCCTGAGAGGGGACAGGGAGGAGAGGAAAGGGCTGTCAATGGATGCTCCTAGATTTCTTGTGATGACCAAGACAATGACTTTTGCAAGATTGCTCTGTGATTTGCCCTGATTGGGATGAAGTGTGAAACTCTCATCAGGCAGTTCTGGAAGTGGGTTGGGTTCTGTCAGATCCATCAGCATCTTCCAGGTGGTATGAATGTCATTAGGTCCTGTGCTGACACCCGAGTTCCTGTCACTGCCACCCAAACATTGTGTGTTTTAACAAAAGTTTTTAAAGCAAAATAAATGGCATGTATGTTTTCTAAAAAAATATATATATATATGTGTGTGTGTGTGTGTGTGTGTGTGTGTGTGTGTCTTTATTGTTGAAAGTATTACAGATGTCCCTCCTTTTTTCCCCATTGATCCCCCTCCTCCCCACTCCCACCTCCCTCCTACCTTCCCCACACTACTGTATCCATTGGTTATGCATTTATGCATATAAGTTCTTAGGTTTATCTCTTCCTGCACCCCCTCTTCCCTCTGAGGTTCCTCAGTCTAACAACCAATTTGTACTTCTTAATCCTGTCACCTTTTCCACCCATCCCCCCAACCCCCTTCCACCTGGCAACCAACAAAAAGTTCTCTGTATCTATGAGTCTGTTTCTGTTCTGCTTGTTCTTTTGGTTTGTAGATTCAATTGTTGATAGATTTATATTTATTGCCATTTTATTGTTCATATTTTTTATCTACTTCTTCTTCCAGAAGATTCTTCAACATTTCATATAATACTGGTTTGGTGGTGATGAACTCCTTTAGTTTTTTCTTGTCTGGGAAGCTCTTTATATATCCATCGATTCTAAATGATAGCTTTGCAGGATAGAGTAATCTTGGTTGTAGGTCCTCCCTTTGAATATTTCTTGCCACTCCTTTCTGGCCTGCAAAGTTTCTTTTGAGAAATCAGCTGACAGTCTTATAGGAGCTCCCTTGTAGGTAACACTGCTATTCTCTTGCTGCTTTTGAGATTCTCTCTTTGTCTTTAACCTTTTGCATTTTAATTACAATGTATTTTGGTATGGGCTTCTTTGGGTTCATCTTGCTTGGGACTCTCTGTTTCCTTGACTTGTATGTCTGTTTCCTTCACCAAGTTAGAAGTTTTCTGTCATTATTTTTTCAAATAGGTTTTCAATTTCTTGCTCTCTCTCTTCTTCTTCTGGCACCCCCATGATGTGAACATTGGTACACTTGCAGTTGTCCCAGAGGCTCCTTACACTATGCTCATTCTTTTGGATTCTTTTTTCTTTTTGCTGTTCTGATTGGGTGTTTTTTGCTTCCTTATGTTCCAAATTGATGGTTTGATTCTCAGCTTCACCTACTCTACTGTTGATACTCTGTAAATTATTCTTTTATTTTTTTTATCCTCACCCGAGGACACTTTTTACATTTATCTTCAGATAGAGCAGGAGGGAGAGAGGGGGGAGGAGAGAGAGAGAGAGAGAATCATCGATGTGAGAGAGACACATTGACTGGCTGCCACCCACATGACCCCAACTGGGGCCGGGGACAAACTGCAACTGAGGTATGTGCCCCTAGTGGGAACCGAACCCGGGACTCTCTGGTCCACAGGCCGATGCTCTAACCACTGAGCCAAACTGGCCAGGGCTGTAAATTATTCTTTACTTCAGTTAGTGCATCCTTCGTTTCTTTATTATGCTCTTAAGGTCCTCACTAATTTCCTTGAGCATCCTTATAACCAGTGTTTTGAACTCTGCATCTGATTGATTGCTTTTCTCCATTTCATTTAGTTCTTTTCCTGGAGTTTGTTCTGTTCTTTCATTTGGGACATGTTTCTTTGTCTCCTCATTTTGGCTGCCTCCCTGTGTTTGTTCCTATGTATTAGATAGAGTTGCTACGTCTCCCAGGCTTGGTAGGATGACCTATTGTAGTAGGTGTCCTGTAGGGGCCAGTGGCACAGCCTGCCTTATCACCCCAGCTGCACCTCCCATATGGACTGTACACCCTTCTGTTGTAATTGAGTCTTGATTGCTATTGCTATGTCAATGGGAGGGATTTACTCAGGCTGATCAGCTGCAAGGACTGGCTGTGCCCACTGCCCACGGACCTCTGACCACCTTGGAGAATCAGCTGTGCAGGGGCCCACCACACAAAGCAAGACTTACTTCAGCAGGGCTCTGGTACCCACTGAGTCCACCCCTTGAGAGTGTCGCCAGCATGTCTGTCTGGGAGAAAGCTGTGTCTCCAGCTCTTGCCCAGATGCCAAACAACTCAGTTCTTCCTGGTATGTCTTTGGTGCCTTTCAAGCTGCCTCCCCTGTGTTGAAGCCCAGAAGGACCAAGTCTGTTTGCAGGCCCTTTAAGAGGAGCTGCCTGGGACTCCAGAAGCCTCAGCCTCCCTCAGCCTCAGCCTCCCTCAGCCTCAATTCCCGCTGGTTTTTACAGCCAGAAGGTATGGGGACTTCTCTTCCTGGCACTGGAACCCTGGGCTGGGGGGCCTGGTGTGGGACAGGGACCTCTTGCTCCTCAGGGAGGACCTTCATAGCCGAGGTATCCTCCTGATTTTTATCTGCCATGTGTGGGTGTGGGACCAGCCCTTCCGCGCCTCTGCCCCTCCTACCAGTCTTGACATGGCTTTTTAAATTTCGTAGTTGTAGGACTTCCATTCAGCTCAATTTCAGGCAGTTCTGAATGATGATTATTCTGTAATTGTAATTTTGATGTGGTTGTGGGAGGAGGTGAGCACTGTTTACCTACACTGTCATCTTGACCGCCTCACACGCACTCTTGTCTAACACAACACTCGGAACTGAGGTGGACCAAGGAGGTGGCTAGGTAGTTTTTGCTTGCCTTAGAGATCTTCTTGCCCACTCACATGCTCCTGGCAGGGCTATCAATCACTGTCTCCTGTCCTACAGACACCTCAATCACTGCCACAGGGGTGGGCACAAGACCCAGGCTAGGCCGATCTTATCACTGCACCCCCAGACACAGGGATTGGTTCAGGAATAGTCACATAACTCACTCTGAGCCAATCAAAATCTTCCCTGAGACCTTCCTATAAGGTGAGCTCTTTGTGTCAGCACTGCTGAGTGACAGGCAGGGGTCTTCTTGCCAGTCACATGGAGAAAGCTTGTCTGTAATGTACAGCATGGTGACTGTAGTTAACAATACTGCACTGTATATGTGGAAGCTGCTAAGAGAGTGATCTTTTTTTTTTATCCTCACCAGAGGGCACTCTTTTTTTTTGCATTTATCTTCAGATAGAACAAGATGGAGAGAGGGAGGAAGAGAGAGAGAGAAACATCGATGTGAGAGAGACACATCGAGTGGTTGCTACCCACACAACCCCAACCGGGGCTGGGGACAAGCTGCAACCGAGGTATGTGCCCTTAGTGGGAACCGAACCTGGGACTCTCCAGTCCGTGAGCCGACACTCTAACCGCTGAGCCAAAACAGCCAGGGCTAAGAGAGTGGATCGTAAAAGTTCTCATCACAAGAAAAAAATTTGTAACTATGTATGGTGATGGATGTTAACTAGACTTACTGTGGTGATCATTATGCAATATTATATAAATATCAGATCATTATGTTGTACACCTGAAACGAATATATTGTTATATGTCAATTATATCTCAATTAAAAAATGAAAACATATTATCTGGAGAATAAAATCAAGAAGAAACATTCAGAACTAAAGATGGAAAGAAAGAGCCCTAATGATATTGTCTAGAGTCCCTGGAATCAGTCATACCTGTTTCAAATTTACTTTGGGTTTGTTTTTTCTATGTATGTATGTATGTATGTATGTATCTTTTTTCTTAAATTAGTTTGAGTTGAGTGTTCTCTCATGACCAAAAGTTCAGAGATGTCAGTCCTCAGTCCTTTCAATGAATAGAAAACCATTCTCAAAAAGTAAGAAACAAAATCAGAAAAAAAATGAACCACCAATCACAATGACATGGTGTAGGTGGCAGCCAGTCATTCCAAGATACCAGGCTGGTCTCTGGCATCTGGCTCAGTGATGAGCCCAGAGAAGGGTGGGGCATTCCCCGCCAGCAGGTCCGTGTCAGGCTCTGGGGTGGGAGAGGTGGGGGTTTCCACCTGGACCATATCTTACGAGGCCCTTGATTTTCCATGGCCAGGAACAGGTTGGGGAGACGATGAGTGACAGCCAGATGAACCTCCCACAGCCCTCCAGCCTCTCGCTGAGCATTTCTGGCTGACATTTAGGCAGCTGCCTCCTCTCCAGTCTTTGTTCTTTTGGGAAGTGCCAACTCCGGCACTTCCGTGTCCAATAAGGTCAATCACATCTGAAGTTGTTTAAGCTGAAATAATGACTCTGCTCTATAAAATGGGAAGAATTATTTCTCATCTTGGAGAGTTTTATTTTCAGTCCATCACTTCAATTAAACTTTGAAACTTGCCTGACTTGCTTCACTTTTTTTTCTCACTAGATTTGCATATTTCTTCCTAACTTCTAAATTTAGAAAACAAACAGCAAAGGGGAAGGTTTAAAATAAGAAAGGAAAATATTTTCCATGTCATGTTCATCAAAAACTGCTCAACCCAAATCCCTAAGCCTTGTAAACTTTCTTTAAAACACACACATGTACCCCTAAGATTTAGATTTAAACAACTCAGACTCCTTTTAAATAACTGCTGTCCAATTTCCTTTTATTGCCAGTCAAACAGGCACCTGCTGGGTTTGCCTTTCACTAAATTTCAGCGGAACTGCAAATAACAAGGTTCTGGTCCTATTTTATGGATGCCTCCTGAATTTTTTTCTGAGTCTGCTTTAAACCCAAAACACCTGGCGAACAAAATGTGATTCCCTACCACTCCCCTGGGAACAAAATCTCATCTGATGCTATGTCCCAAGTTGAAAGGCTGCCATTCATTACGAGAGCTGGGAAACGAAGCACATGATTCACCATCTCTCTGAGCACAAAGTCTCAGGTTCCACCTCTCCCAAATGAAAAGGCAGGTCCCCCAGGGCCTTCCATGAGTCACTGGGTTCTGGGGAAGTAGCCAACCCCGCTTGGCCTGCCAGTGTTCCTCCTATCCACATGCAGGGGTGGCACAGGGCCAGGAAGCTCAGCTTGGGTACAGGGGAAACTCACTTAGGGTATCAAGGGTCCCGAGGGGTCTGCCCCAGACATGTCCCCATCGTCCTCTTCACACTGCCTCCAAGGCAGTTATTGTAGGGACTACCAGCCTGGGCTACGAAATGTGGCAGCCTGGGGACAGAATGCCAATGCTTATTGCTCTCTTACCTTTTCTGAGCATGCTTCTTCATCTGGAAAATGGGGATTAAAGGAGATAATGTAGATAATGTCCTTGGCACAGTATCAGGCACATAAACTATAATTATTAATTATTATTTGCCGCACATTAGAATCATCTGGGAAGATTTTAGAAATCCTGATGTCCAGTCCTTTCTCAAGACCGATTAAATCAGAATCTCTGAGGTGGGACACAAGCACCAGGAGTTCGTCGAGCTCTTCAGGAGGTTCCAGTGTGTTACCCAGGCTGAGCTGCTGCTTTACACAGATGCAGGGTGGTGAGCAACTGCTAGTCGTGGGCCAGTGAAATCAGAGGACCAAGAACTAGGAGAGTCCTTACAGGCCATCTCCCTTGACCCCCTTCCCAAGGACCCTCACCATGAGTCTGGTGTTTGGCCTCTGTTTGTACTGACCAGGAGCTACACCACTAGCGGAACTGACTGCAACTCAGCTAGAGGGCTGCTATGGAAACCAGCACCTTGCACCACCGATGCCCACAGGCCCAGGGAGGCTCTGGTTTAATTACATACTCAGGAGCACAGGGTAGGGGCTGCCTGGGAAGCTCACCTTGGGCTCCCAGTTACATTTCCCACAATGACCTGACTTTCAGGAGTGATGATGACTGTACCGTTTTATGACACAAGTGGTCTCACCAGGAAAGGTGAAGTACACTGCCCATTCCCTTAGGGGTCTCAGCCAAATAGGGTTCTCTGATCAAGGCTGGGACAAGGCATCCGGCCCACCATTCCAGATGGTCTCTGCTCAGATCCAGGGGGATTCCAGGTCAAATCAAGCTCCCCAGGTCTCATGTCCTACGCTCTGCCCAGCCCAGAGGCCATCTAGGGACAGAAAGACCCTAAGGGTGGTCCGTACTAGGGATATGGGGTGTGATAGCTCAGTTTCTACCTGCTTCTCAGTTTACCCAGCTGGAGTAGAGCATTCCTCAGTCTGTGAAAGGTACCAGAGCCTTGCTTACCCTCCCAACCACGCCTCTGCAGAGCATGAGGAAAGATCAGGCCTTTTCTACGGAAATGAGCCAATGCTGATTGTTCATTGAGAATCTGCTATGAGCTGGGTGCTTTGCTAGGTGCTTATTTCTAATTCCAAGCAGCCCTGCCAAATAGATGCTCTTATTCTCATTTTATAGCAGCAAAAACTGAGGCCCAGAGAGGTAAAACCACATGCCTAAGGTCACACAGCTGCTGAGTGGCTGGGCTGGGACGAACTGAGGCCGTCTGGCTGCGGAGCCTAAGCACAAAGCTTCCTCTACGTGCCTTCAGACACCGCCTGGGCCCAGATGCCTGGCATCCCTCTTCCAATCCTGAGTCCCTCGGCTCCAAAGGAAGCTGGACTCTGGCGCCTGGGACACAACCAGGTCCTGACAAGCGCAGCCTGGAGGCTGCCTCTCTCCTGGGCTCAGGGTCAGAGCATCAGTTCATGGCTCATATGGGGCCTTGCCCAGCGCTGTCATCTCTTGGCCTGACATGGGCATGGAAACTCTTCTCTGCTTTATGGCTAGGAAGACTATGGAAAAAATGAAAAGTACAAGAGTTTGTATTACTCAGACCAAAAAGCAAACAACCAAATTTCCTTGGGTCAGCTTGGGCCCTCCTTGGTTTTCCCAGCCAGGGACACCCTCAGGGTCCTGATGACCTTTGTCGCAATCCTAGCAAAGGGGGAGACGACGCTGATTCCTGTTCAGGTTCTTGTCTGTTTGATGGTACCAACCCCCCTCCCCCAAACAACACTGCCACGCTGCGCAGCTGCGAGAAAGGAAGCCAGCGGAACAAACTGCCAGGCAGGCCAGCCCCAGCGTTCCTCGGGCCCCAGCAACACCCTGGTGGCCAACATATGGTGCAGGTCACCACCCGTCCTGTTCCAGTCACACAAGTGTAAGATGTCAATGTTTACACGTTAGCATTGCACTTCAGGTGTTTCATTTCAGAATCCATTGAACTTGAACCGATCAGATATTAACTGGAAAAATAAAAAGAATACTGGGCCATGTAACGCATAGAACATATGCAGTGTGATTATTTCAAGGGTGGTGACAGCCTCCTGCCTCACCACTGAGGTCGGGACCAGCTGGGCCAGGATCAAATTCAACCCATTAGAACTCGGCAAGACCCCGATTATGGGCTGGGCACCTCAGTTTATAACACTTTTCAGAACAAAGAGCCAAATTAGAGCCGTCGCTGATGCCGTATTGTCATTGTGGGTCAAATGCAGAAGTACATTACCTATGGTTCATGACTGATAATTAAACAGGTTCTGTTCACCAACAGGAAAGAGCATAACAGAGGCAGACATTTAAAATCAGACTAAGGAAAAGGAAAAAGGAGGAGGGGTAGGGGAATTGGGGAAAAGCAGCCTGTCTTATGCGTGACTTTCCTTGAGGGTCACCTCTGGGGCAGGGACAACTTGTACCTTCAAGAGGAACCGTGCCCCTGGGCTGGCACCTCTCCCTGCAGCCCAGCATTTTACTTTGGTAGCATATAAAAACTGGCCACAAAATCTGGAGGCAGGAATAATACTAATATATATATTTTTTTAAATCCTCACCTGAGGATATTTTTCTATTTATCTTCAGATAGAGTGGGAGGGAGGGAGAGAATGAGAGAGAGAGAGAGAGAGATGTGAGAGAGACACATCAACTGGTTGCCTCCCACACGACCCCAACCAGGGGGGTCGGGGACAAACCGTAACCGAGGTACGTGCCCTTGACAAGAATCGAACCCGCAATTCATTGGTCTGCGAGCTGACGCTCTAACTGCTGAGCCAAACTGGCCAGGGCTATTTTTTATGTTTTTATTGATTTTTTTAGAGAGAGAGGAAGGGGGAGAGAGATAGAAACATGGATGTGAGAGAGAATTCCCGCTCTCAGTCAGAGTTGTGCTCTCTCACATCGATGTCTCTCTCTCTCCCCCTCTCTCCCTCCCTCCCACTTCGGCTAAAAAAATCAGTGGAAAAATATCCTTGGTGAGGATTAACAACAACAACAAAAAAATGCTGGAAATAACGTAAATGCCTATCAGTAGAGGTCTAATTAAATAAGTTATTCTAAACAAATGTTAGAAGGAATAAGTTATGTATGCACAGTATTATCCATTTTGTGTAAACAGTTCATAAATACATGCATGTGTAAATGCATAAATATATCGGGAAAAATACAAGGCAAACTGCTATGCAGTGGTCACCTCCAGAAAGTAGCATGGCAGTGACCAGGAAGATTGAAGAATTTTAGCTTCTATTTTGTACAAGTCTGATTTTTTTTTAAATAAATAAGTATTAATCTTTCACAAAATTATTTTTATAAAACATATGAACCTTAATTCTTTACCTAAGATAAAAAGTTGAGCTATTTGTTGTCCTCATCAATATCATCATCTTCACAGTGAACCTAAGGCAGTGGTTCTCAACCTTCCTAATGCCGCGACCCTTTAATACAGTTCCTCATGTTGTGGTGACCCCCAACCATAAAATTATTTGTGTTGCTACTTCATAACTGTAATTTTGCTACTGTTATGTCTTAGGGGACCCCTGTGAAAGGGTCATTCGACCCCCAAAGGGGTCACGACCCACAGGTTGAGAACTGCTGATCTAAGGGATAAATACTATAAACTGATGAAAAGTAAGCCCACCTCAGCTGTAACATTTGGGGGCAGAAGTACCAGCCAGGAACAAGTTACTCCTGATGGAGAGGAAGGGAAGGAAAGTTGCAGGGGAAGAAAATAATTTTACCTCTACCCTTCTGAGTTCTTGGCTGAGACCTCTGTAATAAGAGACAGGTTAACAAGAGAAAAACAAAAGTTTATTAACATGTACACCTCATGTATACATGGGAGATACTGGGGGAAAATGAGTAACTTCCCAAGGTGGCTTAGAATTCAGGATTAAATACTATCTTAATAGGGAAAGGGGAGAGGAATGCAGGTCATTTAGGGGAGAATAAATGATTTTTAGGAAAGATGAAGAATAGATGGGGGGGTATGATAATTTGTGACAAGGTGTCTGGGTGTGGTGTCAACTTCTGGTCTTCTCTCCTGTGACAAGAGTCAATCTTCCGGGTGGATGAAACTCTGGGGAGGGGATTTATGACAAGTGAGTTCCTTTAGGAGGATCCGTCTTTAGGCAGATGAGGGGAGTTCAGAGAAAGCCTCTCCCTGCATTTGCTGTTTTTCAAGTGCCTAAAGCTCAAAATAATCAATATACCAATGTGGTATATTCAGGGGTGGTGTGTTCTGCTCCCCTTCAAAGTGGAGGAGGAAGAGGAGCGGTGTACAGGGGCTGAGCCCTAGTGTGGAGGTGGGGAGTGCTGCTGCAAGTGAGTTCCTGTTCAGATGATGCTTGGACACCCAACTTGATTTCTCCCCAAAGCATGGGCCTAACAATTGAAAACAGGTGGGGGTTGGGACAAAGAAGCAAACCCTGGTCAAAGGCCATTAACCTCACCTATGCTGTAGGTACCAACCACAGAAGAACACTCTAAGAGGTTGGTACTCAGGCATATGGACAATTGGTGCCATTTCCCTTTCCATTTTGACCATTTAAGCTTTTTGTTTGTTTGTTAATCCTCATCTGAGGGTATTTTTCCATTGATTTTAGATAGAGTGGAAGGGAGGGAGAAACATCAATGTGAGAGAGACACATCGATTGGTTGTCTCCAGAATGACCCCGATAGGGGCCGGGATCGAACCTGCAACCCAGGTACGTGCCCTTGACCAGGAATCGGATCCATGACCCTTTGGTCCAAGAACTAATGCTCTAACCACTGTGCCAAACTGGCCAGGGCCAGTTTTGTGTGTGTGTGTGTTTTTTTTTTTAATAAAAACATTTTCTACAGTGCCTGGTGTTATGTGCTTAACCTAATAACTTAGTTGACAGGGGCAGGCAGACCAAGGAATGCAGAAAAAGACTGTTGGGCTAGCCCGCAAGCCATCCTGCAGCACCTGAGTTAACCTCCGAGCGCAGCAGTTTCCACAGCTGCAAAAGCAGGTAGTGATACTTACCTCCCAAGGGGTGTCCAGCACATTAAATGAAATCATCTGCACCTGGTCCATGGGAGCCCTCACTAAATGATTGTATAAAAGGAGGGGGTTGAACAAGATGACCTCTGAGGCCTCTTCCACCTTGAACATTAAGTGATCTGTAACAATATCCATTCATTCCATCAGTCTTCAGTAGACATTTATTGCAGATCATGGAGGACCTCTGAGAGCTTCTTCCTATGTGGCCTACCACTGTGGTGCTCAGGGGTGTTTGTCACATCAAGAAAGCGTGTACAATGTGCTCCAGAGAGCTTGGTTCCACAGGAACTGGAGGAGTGGTCAGCAGCTCTGATTGTCAACAAAATGGTACTTTCTCCCTCTGGGGTCTTGAGGTTTGGACAGGAGGTAAGAATACAAATGATCCGCAGAATGGGGGAGCAGCAGGAAGCGGGGTAACCTGAGAGCCCCATTGGTGGCTCCTGCCAAGTGCATGAGCTAGGGAGATGGGCATGCTAGCTTTGGGTCTGGAGGGAAAGAAATGGATGTTTCATTGTGATTGAAGAGTCCTTTGTGGGGAATGACATTATTGTGGGTTAATGGTGGATAGTGCTTTTCTTCCTTGACTAATATCTTTGAATATTACATTAAATTGTTTTTAAGCCACTAGAATGGTTATTAAATTAGGATCCTTTTGGAAAACAGTCTGGCAGTACATTTCTAGTGCTTTATCTTTTGGCACATGGTCTTTTCTGTTTTATTCGGTCCATTACCTTCCCCTAACCATGGCAGGCTGCCAACTGGGCCCCAAATCTCCCATATACCCAGAAGAGTTAAATTTAACCTTTGGCAGGAGGGAGTGACATGTGTAAATATGCCTTCTCATTTAGAATTCCTATTTTAATCATATAACTAATTATAGACAATTATTAGGCACAAAGATGTTCGTGACAGTCTTATTTATATAAGAGTAGAAATTTGAAAACAATCCAAATGTCAACAGTAGGGAAACAAATAAGTAAATTATGTTCCATGAACTGAAAAGAATATCTGGCAACCATTTACAATAATTGATTTAGGCTGTGGGGAAATAAGTATACTTTTATGCATTATTAGAGGGAGTATAACCTATAAATCTTCTAGAGGTAAATTTACCAGCATGTATCAACAGTCTGAAAAAGATGTGTACCTATGATTCAATTTTAGAAATCTGTCCTAAGGAAACGATGACAAATGTGTTCCATTTACAATAGCAAAAGATTGGGGGGGACCCCTAGATTTCCAGTAATAGGGAATCAGGTCAATGAATTGTGGTATACCCCTTCAATAGAATACATTTCAACTATTTAAAAAGACATAGAAATGTACTCTGTTAAACAAAGAAAGATGTTCACCATCCCACAGTCAGTGAAAAAAAGGAAGGCTACAAATTAATATGTGCATTGTGATTCCATTTTTGTTTATCTGGATGTTCTAATTTGTCCTAATGAATAATTATTACCTGTGAAATCAAGAAAAAAATAACATTAACAATAAAAGCTCTGTAGCAGCACAGAAAAATGCTTGCTCAGTAATGGGAGGAAAGAGCAGGATAAAAACTGTATATACTCCGTGATTGCAGATATGTAAAAATTATGGACTGTGACAAGAAAGGCATACTGAAAAATAAAAACAGCAATTCGTTAGGATGGAGAGATTACGGGTGATTTTCCATGCTTTCAGTTATTACTATGTTTATGTCATTTTTATTTTTTTAAGTGGAAAAAATAAACCCTTTGAGACTTCTCCTCTGTAGCCTCTCCCCTCCTTGGAATAGTCGTCTTTATGGAACACAAGCTGCTTACTAAAACGAATGTCTTACAATAACCTGGCTCTTTACAGCATATTTTTACTTCTGGGTGAGATCTGTCACTGTGACCTTTTCTCCTTTGACATTCCCACACACTTCTACCCTGTCTTTTTTTTTTAATATGTTTTTATTGATTTTTTACAGAGAGAGGAAGGGAGAGAGAGAAACATTGATCGGCTGCCTCCTGCACACCCCCCACTGGGGATCGAGCCGGCAACCCAGGCATGTGTCCGCACCAGGAATCAAACCAGGACCTCTCAGTCCATGGGACGATGCTCAATCCACTGAGCCACACCCGCCGGGCTCTACCCTGTCTCATCAGCCCTGACCACTGACCCCAAGCACCCAGATGCTGTTGGGATAACCAGCCCCTTTTGACCACCCTGAGCCCCACAGATCAAACTTGCCAGCCTTGAAGCTTAATATCTCGGGGTCTCATCAGAGCAGCAAGACCAGCCAACATAAATCACTAATAACAGATTGATGCATCTTCACCCCTCCCGAAACAGGGGCTCACACGCAGCTCCTGGAGTACGTTCCTTTGTGGAAGACAAACTGGCAAATAAATCAAAAGACTTTAAAATGTTCACAACCTTTGGCCTAGCAGTTATAATTCTAGGATGTTATGAAATAATAAGTATATGAAGGTGTGGGTACAAAGATATATCATTCCATATTTTTATACCAATAAAACGTTAGAAACAATCTGAATGTCCAACAGTGGAAGCTTGGTCAGATAAACTACAGCACATCACAAGGTTGCCATGTACAACAGAGGATGCCCAGTTAAATTAGAATTTCAGATAAGCAACCACTAACTTTTTTAGGATAAGTACGTCTCAAATATTGTGTGGGATATGCTTATTGTAAAAAAAACTGTTCATTGCTTATCTAAAATTCTAATTGAAATATAGTCATACTAAAAAATTATTCACTGTTTATCTGAAATTCTAATTTACCTGGATGTCATATTTTTATTTGCTAAATCTGGTCACCCTGCACATCCAATAATACTATGTAGCCATTATAGCTCATGTTTTTAGAGCAATGGCCTTCAAATTGTATTTCTTCTCTCCTTGTGCTTTAGCTAGAACTTCTCATCTTTCATCTATTTTATATTTTAGACTTCTACATAAGATTTGGTTGAAATCACATAAAACAATAAAAAACAGTTTTAGAAAACAGCAACAGTTGACAGTGCTCATAAAATAATAAGTAGAAAAAGTCATGTTAAAAATCAATATGATTCTAGGTTTGCATACACGCACACACACACACACACACACACACACACATATGGAGAGAGAATGAGAGAAACAGGTAGACAGATACCAGACACTCTATAAAAGACATAAAAAAACAACAGTTATTATCTCTGGGTCTTGGGATTATAAGTGATTTTTAGATTTCCAGATGATTTTTGCAAATTTTCTACCATGAACTAAATGCATTTACATTTTGAAAAAAATTACTATTAGAAATATCTTCCCTCTCAGATGACATTAATACTTTAGCATCATTAAGCCTCTGTATCTGTGATTCTTTTTTTTTTACATCCTCACCTGAGGATATTTTTCTATTTATCTTCAGATAGAGTGGGAGGGAGAGAGAGGGAGAAAAAGGGGGAGAGAGAGAAACATCCACGTGAGAGGGCCACATCGACTGGTTGCCTTCTGCATGACCCCAACCAAGGCCAGGGACAAACTGCAACCAAGGTACGTGCCCTTGACCGGAATCGAACCCACAACTCATTGGTTCGAGGGCCGACGTTCTACCACTGAGCCAAACTGGCCAGGGCTGTGATTCTTTTTTTTTTAATTTATCTTTATTGTTGAAAGTATTACAGATGTCCCCCTTTTCCCCCCCACCACTGGCCCCTGTATCTGTGATTCTTAAATTTGGAAGCTACGAACTCTTTGGAGATCTAATGCAATCTCTGTGCCCTAGTCTCAGAGGTATATTCACACAAAATTTTGCACACAGTTTCTCCCCTCATCCCTTCTTAAGGACCCCTGCCTAGATTCTCGAATGCCATTCCTTTACTCTGCTGCTTTTGAAGTAGCTACTTACTCTGTCCCTGTGGCAGTGGTTCTTAACCTTTTTTGAGGGGAGGGGAGCAGTGGTCACACCCCTGCTCTGAGACCCAGTTAAAAGCAGCACCCATAAACCCACACGGCTGCAGGTGGTTTAGGAGGTTCACACACTCTGGGGTCCGTTCTTGGACTCCGGGTTCAGAATCCTGAGTGCAATCCCAAGCCTTTGGCACTCACTGGAGCCCTCACTTGGCTAATTCCCTTTAGGGCCAAACTGGCTAAATATAGATTTTGAAAAAAGGGACAAAGCCAGGGATAGAATCTAGCTCAGCACTCCCAGGGCACTGCCACACAGCACGCACTTCTAAAGCAGTGTGTGTGTGTGTGTGTGTGTGTGTGTGTGTAAGAGAAGGTGATGCCAAGGAAGAATTTCTTGCACATCGCGTACTACTGAAAAGCATTAGAGTTGGGGACATTCCACAAACAGGAAAAATAACCAGAAGGAAAATCCTAAGTTGGTACCTCTTAAATTTTTTTTCTTTATTGATTTTTAGAGAGAGAGGAAGGAAGAGGGAGAGAGAGATAGAAACATCAATGAGAGAGAACATCGATTGGCCGCCTCCTGCATGCCCCCCACTGGGGATTTGGCCCACAACCTGGGCATGTGCTCTGACTGGGAATTGAACTGGCAACCTCTTGGTGCATGAGTTGACACTCAACCACTGAGCCACACCAGCCAGGCATAAGTTGGTACCTCTTACTTTGTATGATGTGTGCCTTGGGATGACTGAATGGGGCAGGGAGGGAATATGGGGGGTGGGATAAAGGAGTATTGTGTCAACTCCAAGCTGGCCATCCACTTCCTTTAATAGCTCTCTCAAACAGCTGTACCATGAACCATGCCAATTGACAGGTGAGGGAGACTGCGGAGAGCCTGGGAGGACAGCCTCATGGAGGGCTAGGCAATTTGGCAGTAGCTAGTAGAATGGTAAATGTGTACACCTTCCTGTTCAGCAACTCTACCTCTTGGTATCTCTTAAAAACAAACAAACAAACAAACAAACAAAGCTTACCTACATACCCAAAGAGGCATGTACAGGGTATTTTTTTGCAGCATGTTAACCAACATAAAGTTATCTCTGATCCATTTTACATCTTAAATCAAGACATAATCACCAAACACTCTGAACATAATATGATTTAGACTTTGCTTGGGGCAATGGGCACACGATGCTGGGTGTTTTATTGAGTTGTACATTTGAAACCTATATGGTTTTGCAAACCAATGTCACTCCAATAAATTCAACTTAAAAAATATGAATTTGTGTCGCTTTTCCAAGGGGAAACCACAACAATATTCTGAATAGGCAAAGTTCTAAGCTCAGGCGAAAGCTGCCTTTGTCTTTTTCACTTCACTGCTCTGTGCTCACAGGATCATAGGGCCAGTAGTGACTAAAAGAGCCCTGTGCAGTAACAGAGGCAGGGACTTCCAGCTCATGGAAGACTCACAGGGGTGACCTCCTGGTCGGAACGACTCTCGTTTTCTCTCTCTTTGCTTTCATCTTCACAAAAAAAAAAAAAAAAAGATTTTAAAAGTTCATTTGGAAGAACAAACATCTGAAAAAAGCCTTGCCTCTCTCTAGTCCCTCTGCCTCCCAACCCCAAAAAGAAAGCAAAGAACAGTGGAAGAGACTTGCCTTGCCAATTATTAAAACTAACGCCAAAGCCACTATACTTAAAAACAATATGGTACTGGCTGAGCATAAGACAAACGGATCAGTGGAACAGAACAGAATCTAGGAATAATACATGCAAGAACTCAGTACCTGACAAATTGGCATTCTACTTCAGTGAGGAAAAGATAGTTTGGCATAAATAGTGTTGGCATAACTGGCTATTTACGTGGAATAAAACAAAGTTAGGCCCTCACTTCACAACAGATGCTAAAGTAAATCCCAGATGAATTTAAAATATAAATATAAAAATATTACAATAAACCTTAGCAGAATAACCAAACAGTGAGCAAGACCCTAAAGGAGGGCAGGAAGCCCATAGCCATTAAGCAAAAAGCAGACCTACTGGATTATCCAAAAATGAAGAATTTTCCTATGGCAGAAATACTATTAACAAATCAAAAGACAAATAATATCCTATTATTTAATAACTCAATGTTTATCCCATGCTTGACAGATAAAAGGTTAATCCCTGAAATATGCTAAGACTCCCCCAAACCGATGTGAAAAAGACAAACAATCCAAATAATAAATGGGCAATGGATATTAAAGAGGAGATGCAAATTGCCAATGAACATACCAAACAACTGATAAGTAGAAAGTCAAAATAAAGTAAGATGCCATTTTCATCTATCAGATGGGCAAAAATGAAAAAAGAATAATAATGACATCCACTGCTGGCAAGGAGGGAGGAAACACAGCTAGCAGGGATATTCATTTCCACCACCTTGGGGAACATAATTTGGCAAGGTATGTTTAAATTTAAGATACAGAGAGTTTTTTGTGTTGTTTTGTTTTGTTTTGTTCTTTTTAATCCTCACCCGAGGATATTTTTCTATTTATCTTCAGATAGAGTGGGAGGGAGAGAGAGGGAGAGAGGGAGAGAGAGAGAAACATCGATGTGAGAGAGACACATCGACTGGTTGCCTCCCCCACGACCCTGACCAGGGCTGAACCACAACCGAGGTACGTGCCCTTGACAGGAAACAAACCCGCAATTCTTTGGTCCGTGGGCCGGGCCAACGCTCTAACCGCTGAGCCAAACCAGCCAGGGCCAGAGTTTTTTTGTTTTGTTTTAAAGGTGATAGTGTGGGAGAGAGAGCAATTTTATTTATTTATTTATTTATTTATTTATTTATTTATTTATTTATTTATTTATTTTATCCTCACCCGAGGACTTTTTTTTTTTTTTTTTTTTTGCATTTATCTTCAGATAGAGCAGGAGGGAGAGGGGGGAAAGAGAGAGAGACATCGACTGGTTGCCACCCACACGACCCCAACTGGGGCAGGGGACAAAGTGCAACTGAGGTACGAGCCCTTCGTGGGAACAGAACCTGGACTCTCTGGTCCGCGGGCCAACGCTCTAACTGCTGAGCCAAACCGGCCAGGGCAACAATTTTATTTTTTAAATATTTTTTCTTTATTGATTTTAGAGAGAAGGGAGAGGGAGAGAGAGTTAGAAACATCAATGAGTCCGGCCACTGTGGCTCAGTGGTTGAGCATCGACCCAT
The DNA here is from genome assembly GCA_030848825.1 of Tadarida brasiliensis. Classification (NCBI taxonomy): domain Eukaryota; kingdom Metazoa; phylum Chordata; class Mammalia; order Chiroptera; family Molossidae; genus Tadarida; species Tadarida brasiliensis. Next base: position 216,435,264 of record CM061257.1, on the reverse strand, counting down.
GAATCAAGAGGTCGCTGGTTCGATTCCTGGTCAGGACACATGCCCGGGTTGTGGGCCTGATCCCCAGTGGGGGGCATGCAGGAGGCGGACAATCGATGTTCTCTCTCATTGATGTTTCTATCTCTCTCTCCCTCTCACTTCCTCTCTCTCCAAAATCAATAAAGAAAAGAAAAGAAACATCGATGAGAAAGAACATCGATTGGCCGCCTCCTGCATGCCCCCACTGGGGATCGGGCCCACAACCTGGGCATGTGCCCTGACCGGGGATGGAATCAGTGACCTCTTGGTGCATGGGTCGACGCTCAACCTCTGAGCCACACCGGCCAGGCAAGATATACAGAGTTTTAACCATAATCTCAGTTTGGAAGTTTTATGCAACAGAACTGAAAGATGAGTGTGCTAAGTCCTATATGTAAGATTGTTTGTTATAACACTGTGTATGTTGGCAAAGACTTGAAACGCCTGAATGTCCATTAGTGGGGAATAGTTAAACAAACCGTGGTAGGGCCATTCTACAGAAGAAGGTTGATCTAAGCACACTGTCCTGGAGAGATGTCCCCAACGGTTAACGGGAAAAGCAAATTGAGGAATCATTTGTAAGGTACAGTTCCATTTTCTGTGTAAAGAGAGGGCATGGGAGAGAGAGTTAGTTATGTATGTATATATGCATTTCTATAAGCATAGAAAAAAGAGTAGAAAATTACACGTCAGGCTGTTCATGTTTAGCTCAGGGAGATGGGATTGGAGTGGGGTGGGGAGAAGGGGTAGGAAGAGAGTTTTAACGATTTCTTTAGAAATTATTTCTCTGTACTATTGCACTCGTTAAAACAGGTATGTGCTGCTTTTATGATTTTTGAAAATCTAATAATCTTTTTAAAGGAACATGGGCTTTAATTCTTGGTCCTGCTACTCATGTTAGCTGGCCTTCCCAGAGGTGGGCCAATGGCCTTGGCCTCTGCCACAGGGCAGTTCAGGGACTCCACACTGAACCAGTGCCCCTCCTCCACCTACAACTCCCACCACGCACCAGCCCAGTCCTCAGCTCTCTTCCCAAGGGCTCCAAACGGACTCCCAGCCCTTCAAAAGTCAGTGAAACCTAGAAGGTTGCATCGAAAGCCAACCACCCCACTCTCCCGCCAGCGCCACGACGATGCTGTGAAATTCTGCAGGTGCTTCAGTGGCCATTCCCCGTCTACATGCAAGCCTCTCCTGCAGGCTTCAGACATCACGCAGGGCTCTGGGTTGGCAAAAGCAAGAATAGCTTTCCCAGGGATCAGAGGATGTCACCTCGCTCCCTGGGGAAACAGCAGCTCTTGGAGGTGGCCCTGGCAGCAACAGCAGCACCAACTACCGTGACCCCAGGGACAGCAAGGGTGAGAATGGCTTCACTCCAGTTCTGACGTCCAGATCTGGGTCTTGCATGCTTGTATGAGTCCGCGGTTGCACTGTGCGTGTACATGGGCCTGCTTGTAGGTAGCATGGGTGTGCTCATGATATACACGGGCATGTTTGTGTGTACTGGGATGTATGTATGTATGTGTGTGCAGGTGTGCTTCTGTGTGTGGCACACACACATATGCTTTAAATATAAAAGCTCTTCAGCAAGGCAGAGGGGTTCACCCCAAAGGCTGGAGGTTTGCTTATTTTGGCACTGACCTTTTTTTATAAATTTCTGAATCATGTGTGGCAAATGGCAGCATCACATGAAATGTCCTGCCCTGAAAGCGGCCACTAGGGGACTGAGAAGAGAGGTCTGGCTCTCTGGGTGTTCATCCCTTCCTCTTGCCTCTGGGGCTGTTTGAATTCTTTCATCACCTGAGAACAGCTCCATCAAACCCTGAACCACAGCCACCTTGGTGTCTTAAGAGGAGACAGAGAAGGAATCCAAAAAAGGCCCCTTTGGCACCACCTCCCACCACCCCAGCCCCTGCCTGACCTGCGCACTGAAGCTGGGGGTCCTCCGCAGGCAGCCCAGGGCCCCGGGAGGGAAGGGAGGGGAGGAAAGGGGGATGGAGGGTGGGAGTAATTGCTCCCTGCCTAGGCGGTGGGAAGGGAGAATCTGCTCACCTGCCCTCATTCTCAGTCCCCAAATCAATTAGGTAAAGGGGTAGGTCTGTGCTTCTCAAAGGCAAGCCCGTGAACCTCAAGGACATGAGGTAATCCATCCAGGGACATGCACAGACATAAGAAAATCACTGTGCATCTTCCTTTTGTTCAACGATTGGGGAGATAGGACATTATTCTTCCATTAAACAAGAGGCAGGTCAAACTTCTCATGCATCTTTAAACAAGACAAGAGACCCCCACAGCTTTGTGGGGCCTCAGCCCCCCCTACCATGGACCTCAGGAGGGATGTGTTCCCTTTCGTCTCTAGGGTGGGGGGCTCTGGGGACAGGCTGGAGGAGCCCTGCAGGGGGCATTCTAGGGTGCCAGTGGGGAGGGTAGTAAGCAGCAGAGCTGCAGACCCTGGCAGGGCCTCCAAGGAACCTGGCCCAAGAGTTGACTCAACACGCTTTTTAGAAGCTCTACAAAGCAGAAGTGAGCCTAGGGTTCTGGGATGCAGCCAGACTGGGTGTGAATCCCACCCAACTCCTTACAGTGGGCAAGTTGGATAACTTCTGCACCTACAAAATGGGAACAATGACAGACCCTCCTCCACGAGGGCTTTATGAGAACTCGATGAGCTAATTCCTGCAAAGCACAGTGCCTGGAACCACACCCAGATCCAGCCCCACTGGCTGAAGCCTTTGCTGCAAGAGCATCACGGTTCCACGTCTCCTCTGCATCCCTCACTTCCTTACAGGCGTTCAGCCCCAGGCACGCCCAGTGAACCGCCGCATGCAAGTCTCTGGCTCAGAGCCTGTTTCCCAGGGACCTAAGAGTCTAGGTGAGACCCTTAGAGAGCAAGTGCAGGGAGAACAAACAGAAGACCAAGCCCTGAGCCCTGGGCCTCCCGAAGTGCCAGCATCAGGGAGGAGGAAGCCCCAGCACAGAGAAGGGGAGGAAACGGCTGGCCACATGTGGCCTCTCAGAAACCAAGAGTGACAAGAAAAAGAGAGAATGACTGACAGTGTCAAAAGTAGCTCATAGACCCCTGGCCGGGTAGTTCAGTTGGTTGGAGTGTCATTCCCTACACAGAAAGGTTGTGGGTTTGATTTCCAATCAGGGCATATACCTAGTTTGCAGGTTTGATCCCTGGTCCCAGTCTGAGCACGTGTGGGAGGCAGCTGATTGATGTGTGTCTCTCTCTCCATTCCCCTCTCTCTAAAAAAAAAAAAAAAAAATCAATGAAAATGTCCTGGGGTGAGGATTAAAAAAAAAAAAGTAGCTCATAGAAAAGAAGGATGAGGACCCGGAGCTAACAAGGGAATCTGGTCCCATGGAGGTCACTGGTGACCCTGACAAGAGCATTTAGGAGAAACAGTAGGGACAAAAACCTACTTGGAGTGGATCAAGAAAGAATGGTAGGCGAGAGGCAGTACCGCGAGCATAACAACTCTCTCCAGGACTTTTTTGTATTTAAACTGTAGCACAGAGCCAGAGAAACAGCACGCCGCTTCCCTAGCGCCACCACACACACCATCATGGGTCCCTAGGGGTGGACACCTGCCCTGTCCACCTCAGTCTTGACCTCACACAGGCCTTTTTTAATGCTTTGTCCAGATTCCCCAGCTGTTTTCAGAGGGAGGGCTGCTCTGATACATCAAAGCTGGAAGCAGAAGTGCAAGGCAGTGGCCTTGGGTGCTGTCTAGAGCTGAGCCTCAGCACCTCTGAGGACACAGGATGCAGGGTCTCATCCTCAGAGACAAACCTCTGCAGGACAAAAGCCTCCAGCCCTCCTCAATCACACCCCCCGTCTGGACAACAGTGCCACAGAACATACCCAATAAAGCCTCTACCAGATCTTCCCACTGGGCCCCGAAATTTGGTTTATTAATTTGTCTTCTGCCACAAGAACCGCTTACTCATAACAGCTGTTGCCACGGCAACCCAGCAACCAACCTGCTGTTCTAGCTAACAGCCACGAGCCTCCTGCTGGCTACTTGGCTTGGCTAAACCTGGGGGAGGTACCCCCAAAGTGTCTGAGAGGCTGGAACATGGTGGGGAGATGTGGGAAGTGACAGAGTGGAACTGGAGGGCATTCGTGAAGTGCAGAGCTCAGTGTTTTTGCAATTGTTTCATAATTCCACAACAAGTTGGGGTTGGGAGAGCTGTAAAATGACTTGTGCCAGAGGGGTCCCCACTTCCTGTCGTGATGTTAGCCACTTCTCCGCAAACACATCCCTCATTCCCTCCACTCCCTTCCTGGAAGGGGAAGGAGGGAGGGGCCCTCCAGGGGCACAGAGGGGGCCACGCACGACCAGAGGATCCTGCAAATGCAGGTGAAGGAGCTGAGACAGCCCCCCACCAAGACAGTGGGCCCTTTGGCGGGGGCCCCAAGGTTGCTCTTGAGGAGCTATAACCCTGTGTGCTCCTGACTCTTCCCCAGAAGGGGCTATTTCTCTGAACTCGTTCGGAATGTCTTTAATTTGAAGTGTATTTTAGTGACCAGGGGTTTGAAGTCACACAGATAAGGGGTCAAGCCTTGGCTCCTTCACTTGCTACCTGTTTAACATTAGGCAACTTACTTACCCTCTCTCTCTTTTTTTCTTTTTTCTTTATTGATTTGAGACAGAGAGGAAGAGAGAGGGAGAGAGAGACAGAAGCATCGATGAGAGAGCACATCGATTGGCTGCTTCCTGCATGCCACCCACCGGGGATCAGGCACATAACCTGGGCACGTGCCCTGACCAGGAATCGAACCGGCGACTCTTGTTGCATGGGTCAACGCTCAACCACTGAGCCACACCGGCCAGGCAAATTACTTAACCTCTCTAAGCCTCAGTTTCTTTAGCTGTAAAATGGGGTGAGCATAATACCAATATCACCAAAATTATGTCAAGGAATAACTGAGACTGAGTAAATTATGCAACATGCAGCCACGCAGGAAGCTCGCAGGAAGTGGGGAGTTGTTATCATTATTATCACCATCGATGATGATTATGCTGATTCACAATCACTTATTAATAAACAGGAACAAACTACTGACACATACCACAACATGGGTGAACCTCAAAACCATCCTGTGAAGTGAAAGAAGCCAGACACATGACCACATACTATATGATTCTATTTATATAAATGTCCAAAAAAAGGCAAATCCTAGAAACAGAAAGTAGATCAGTGGTTGCCTAGGGCTCGGGATGGGAAGGGAAAGTGACTAAATGAGCAGGGGAGATCTTTTGGGGATAATAGAAAGGTTCTAAACTTGATGGCTCCACAACTATAAATTTGGTAAGTCATTCACTTGTACACTTGAAATGAGTGAATTTTATGGTGTGTAAATTATACTCAATAAAGTGGTTTATTTTAAAAGTAAGGGAATTCGGGCCCTGGCCGGTTTGGCTGAGCGGTTAGAGCGTCGGCCTGAGGTCCAGAGAGACCCGGGTTCGGTTCCCGCTAAGGGCATGTGCTTCGGTTGCAGTTTGTCCCCAGCCCTGGTTGGTCGTGCGGGTGGCAGCCACTCGATGTGTCCCTTTCACGTCGATGTTTCTCTCTCTCTCTCTTCCTCTCTCTCCCTCCCACTCTATCTGAACAAAAAATGAAAAAATGTCCTCGGGTGAGGGAAAAAAAAAAAAAAAGTAAGGGAATTCGGGCGACTAAGAAGTGGTAGTGGTTAAACCAGCATTAGTCTCATTGGCTTAAATGTGAGCTCTCCCAGTTCAGCTAGGCAAGCTGTGTTACCTTCCAATGTCCTTATCTGTAAAGTAGGTCTGTCATAACTAATGCTTACTATATTGCCAGGCATTGTTCCAAGTGCTTTACATATATTAACCCTCACAACTCTTCTATGGTGATCACTTTACATCATTTCACAAATGAGGAAACTGGGCACAGAGAGGTTAAGTGACTTGCCCATGGTCACACAGGTCACACAGCCAGCATGCAGCAGAGCAGGCAGTCTGATTTTAAGGACCAAGTGCTTAACCACTGCACAGCACGACCGCACAATGACAGCACCTAACTAAGGTTATTATGAGAACTAAATAAAAATAATTAAAACAAAGTGCTTGTCATACATTAAGTACTCAATAATTGCTAGCCTAGGAAGAAACCACTATGTAATTGACTCAAATGGCTTGGGTGAGTCCAATTGTATTTTGAAATGTTTGGAGAATATAAAAAGCCAAGCCTGTTTGAGCAATAGTCTGTGTGAAAGGAAAGTACCAAACCTACAGAGCAGCCATAAAGAAATCCCTTTTATGGTTTAGACATTAAGTAATGGATGGAGAGAGGAGAGAGAAGCCAGTGCAATTCCTAATGTGTACTTGAGTGCCTGGGTTCCTTTGCAAGCCAGTGGGACAGCACGCTGAGAAGGTTAGAGCCCAGGCTTAGAGGCAAGACAGATGGGGTTTGATGGAGGCTCCTCTACCGATTTGGCTATCGGATCAATGACAAGATACTTAACTTCTGTTAAGTCTCAGCTTTCTCATCTGTAAAATGGGCTGCCAAAAAACATACTAGCTTGAGGGGTATAAGGATTACATACTGTAATATGTGTAGAGTGATCAGCACAGGTTCACAGCATGTACTTAGGGCTTAATAAATGACTGTGATTGTCTTCTAATTTTCTTTTTGCCTACAGATCCATTTTTCATGGCAGATCATTAAGGAAGCATTGTACTTTGTTGAGGACAGTTGATCAAATATGTTGTGCTCCCAGCACTATGATCCAACTCTCTACATTGGGACAAGGCTGCCTAGTGGCCCAACCCTGGAGAACTATAGCCACTGTCCCCAGGAGGCATCTGCCAGCCTCTATACAGGGGACCTGCAAACCAAATGGGTGAGGGGAAGCCAACCTCACTAGACTAAAGAGCAAAGGCTGAGGGGTTTTAGGTACATCTGTGAGTTTGGTAGAAAAAATGTTATTATGGGGAGGGTGGAGTAATTCTCCATCTCCCCAGAGTACAGAGAAAGAACAGCTGGGTCTAGATTGGGGCGGGAGGCTGGCTGGGTTAGGCATGAAGGACTTCTTGCCGTGGACAGTGTGGCTCAGTTGGCTGGGCGTTGTCCCGTGCACCAAAAGGTTGCTGGTTCCATTCCTGGAGCACAGGCCTGGGTTTTGTGCTTGATCCCAAGGAGGGGGCATGTAGGAAGCAGCCAATAGATGTTTCACTCTCACATTGATGTTTCTCTCTTTCTCTCTCTCCTTCTCCCTTCCTCTCTCTCTAAAAATCAATCTAAAAATCTTAAAAAAGAAAAGTACTTCCTGTGGGCCATAAGACCAGTGAAGGGTGTGGTAAAGGGTGTGGGGGGAGCCCTATTTGGTGTCTTAAGGGGTAGGGGTGAAGGGACGAGCTAAGGAGCAGTCAGATATGGTCCCCGGGCTCTGGGCTACTGCTCCTACTCCCTGCCCTGCCTGCCTTGGCTTTGGCCTCCTCTCCCAAGAGGAACAGGGCCCAGCATAGGCAACACCACTGAGCAGCTGACCCCCTTTTTCCCTCCGTCCCAGGAGAGATCATAATGGGAAGCAAAGAGGTCTGGCATGTGGGCTAAGAGCACTAACTTAAGAATGAGACAACCTGGGAAGGAATCTCAGCTCTGCCACTTACTAGCTGTGTAGTGTTGGACAAGTTACTCACCCTCTCTGTGCGCCAGTACCTATCCCACAGGGATGTTGGGAGAAGAAAATGAGATCATCTGTGTAAAATGCTTAGCATGGTGCTGGGCACATAGTTAACACTCCATAAACTGCAGCTACTAAACTAATGTTCAGGCTGAGACAGAGTCATCCACAGGTTGGTCCCCTTTCCCAGGTTCCTATCTTACAGAGGGATATATCAGGACACCATCCAGTCTGTGCCTGGGAGGGGCATCGAAACCCCTCCCAAGTCAGCAGTGCCTGCGGGGCCCACCCACTACCGGACTCAGGGCCCGCATCGCTGTACGGACGTGGTTCCCCAGGCTTCATGGTACTGGATATTTGTAAAGCAGCTTCACACGCACTATTGCATCAGATAAGCCTGTGTGTATTATCCTCATAGCCGTTTTACATATTTTAAAATGAAGAGATTCAAGGGGGTTCCATAGCTGAAAAGAGGGACTGAAACCCAGGGCATAGGACTCCTGGTCCATATCATCCTGGGCCTTCCTGGCAGAGACGAGGCCCCATCACACTCGCTCTCCTGCCTGAGCTTCTGTGCCCAGTGGTCAGGCCAGGGTCAAAGTCAGGGCTTGGTGTGTGTCTGTGGAAGGCACCCCCACCCCCACTGCCCTGGCCAAGAGCAGGAGACGTGGGGACAGGTCCTGGTGTCACTGGGTTGCATCCTCACCAACCCAGCTGTATGCATAGCTGGTCTACCTGGGGTCATCCAGTGTAGAGCCATGGGGAAGTCAGAGTCAAGTCCCACCAGGAGACTTTGGGGACAAGCCTCAAATACTTCTATGTAAAATTTTAAAATAGCAAGTCTTACCAAAATAACAAATACAAGCCCTTCCAAAAAGAATCTCCTGCCCTGGCTGGTTTGGCTCAGTGGTTGGAGCATTGGCCTGCGGACCAAAGAGTCGTGGGTTCAATTCCGGTCAAGGACACGTACCTTGGTTGCAGTTCGGTCCCCAGCCCTGGTCGGGGTCCTGCAGGAGGCAACCAGTCAATGTTTCTCTCTCTCTCTCTCTCTTTCTTTCCCCCTCCCTACCTCCCACTCTATCTGAAGATAAAGGGAAAAGTGATTTAAAAACAAAACAAAACAAGAATCTCCCTTATTCCTTAACTTGAAGGCAAAGACCACTGAATTGGAAAATTTAAATATGAAAAGAGAAGGGTCGCTGAGCTTCAATGGGTCTAGAAGCTGATAACCCCTCTCTCAGATCCTGCAGACAGAGGTACCCTCCTCCTCTGAGAACCACAGGTGTCTGGGGAGCTCCCTGTGTTCTGAGAGCAGTGGGGAGCCTTCCTAGGTGATATTTGCTTCCTCTAACAGCTTAACTGTCGTCAATAATGGAACTGGGATGGAGGGTTTTGCCATTTAATTCTTTCCAGATAGGGCTGAAATAGCATTTTCATTCTCCACCTCATTTTCAAGGGCTGGTAATTTTCTGAGACCAGTACCATTTGGGCTGAGATTTTGTCCCCAGCCGAGAGGTGAGGTGTACAGGGAATTTTCCCCAGCAGGTCTGAGTGCTAGAAGGTACTCTTAGGAATCATATTCTTTTTTTTTTCTTCTTTTATAAACAACTAGTTACAATAGTGAACCAGGTTGCTAATCACACACTAGGCTCCAAACAGATTAATAACACGTCTCACGTATACAATAACGCGACCTCCCAATGTAAGGACAGCATCTTGTTCACACAAATATAACAAAATCAAAGAAAAAAATATTTTCTCTACAAGCCAAGTCACCAAACTGCAAAGTAGGGTATTATCACATTTATATCAGATATATATTTAAGGCCCCTGCCCCACCTCCTACAAGTCAAAGTACTAGGGGCGTTCAATTGGCAGTGATTTTTAATTGTTAAACATGGAGTTCTGACCCAAGGAAATCACATTCTTAATATGAATCTTTCAGTTACTTTCCACCATAACATCTTGGGGTCAGTGAGAGCCTTATTATTTTTATAACCTTTTCATTTGCTTCCGTGAGTTTAAAATCATCCACAGTGACACCAAAGGGCAAAGCCCACACCCAAGTCTTGTTGTCTCAGCTCCTCTGGGGAGGCACCAAAGGCGGATGATGGTGGAGTCCGCCCCTGCAGTTTCCCAGCGCAGGCAGCCTGGGTTCAACGCCGATGTCTTGGGACAGTTTTCTGTCCCCCCCCACCCCCCACCCCGCCTTCCCGTCTGCCTGCAAGGCAATCCAAGATGTTGGTTTCCTGGGCAGAGGGCGCTTCTCCTGGGAGCATGAGGAACAGCTGCCTCCCAGGAACCTCGCAAAGGTAGGCAAGATGGTGTGGGACGAAGTGCGAACTTGAGAGCATCTACAGAAATTAGTTCTGATGATAAACATGCACGCCTGGGTATGCAACAGTAGCTAGCACTGTGGCAGTCTCTCGCTTTTAAGAATCTTCCACATTAGATCACTGACATTGACCAACAAAGCATATGTGTTAAATTAATGAATACAAATGCCCAGAACAATTTCTTTGTTTAAAAATTTTTCTTTGTTGAATTTTATTTATTTATTTATTTTACATTCATCTTCAGATAGAGCGAGAGGGAGAGAGGGAAGACGAGAGAGAGAGAGAAACATCGATGTGAGAGAGACACATCGACTGGCTGCCACCCACACGACCCCAACCAGGGCCGAGGACAAACTGCAACCGAGGTACGTGCCCTTAGCGGGAACCGAACCCGGGTCTCTCTGGACTGCAGGCCAACGCTCTAACCACTGAGCCAAACCGGCCACGGCTCTTTGTTGATTTTAAAGAGAGAAAAAGGGAGACGGAGAAGGAGAGAGAGAAAAACATCAATGAGAGAGAACATCGATTGGCCGCCTCCTGCATGCCCCCCTCTGGGGATTCGGCCCACAACCTGGGCATGTGCCCTGATCGGGAACCGAACCAGCAACCTTTTGGTGCATGGGTCAATGCTCAGTCACTGAGCCACACCGCCCGGGCAGGCCCAGAGCAATGTCTACAGGGGGCATAAACAACAGTCTTTGTTTGGGGAAGCTCAGCATCCATTTCCCCTTCCAAAGAGTACCCTGGTTCCCTCTTAGGGAATTCTCTTATCTCTGAGGGCCCCTTGCTGGGGGACAGGGGAGGTGAATCCAAGGGACTCACCCCTCCCACCACCAACATTACCATGAAGCCAGAGGGGTCCTTGCAGGCCCCTTTAAGACATCCCACTTTTTTCCCACCAAAGGGTAACCACAGGACTTAAGCTAGGCCAACAAGGCCCTCCCAGGCCTCAGGCTTGAGACCAGCAACAGAGAACTATAGAGTCTAAGCCTCCGAGCAAAGTGAAGCTCCCCGAGGTTTTGACCACCTGAGGCAGCTGGTTCCCAGCCTCTCAGGTATCCTAGTCCTGAGACTTGTTTGTCCTAACTCAGCCAGACTCCAAAATGGCAGTCCCATCAAAGCAATGACTTCCACACAGCCTCTGCCGCCCTCAGTTTCTCCAAAGCCTCCAGCACCTCAGCATCCCTCATTGGCCCCCAAGGAAAAACAGTTAAAGACTCCTATCTAGCCTGGCCGGTGTGGCTCAGTGGATTGAGTGTCGCCCCATGGACTGAGAGGTCCCGGGTTCTATTCCTGGTCAGGACACATGCCTGGGTTGCGGGCTCGATCCCCACTAGGGGGCGTACAGGAGGCAGCCTATCAATGTTTCTCTCTCACATCGATGTTTCTATTTCTCTCTAAAAAAACAACAACACACCAATAAAGACCTCTATCCACTGCTAACCTGGGCTTTTTATTCAGGAAAAAGCCCATGCCAACATCAGACCCAAACACGAGCATGGGTCACACGGGCATGCTGTCATTCTCTGGGCGCTGACTTTCTCAGACCCTGGGGAGGGTTTTTAAGTTTCTGATGCTACAGAGACTGACTAATTTCCAATCCACAGACTTCTGGGTGGATGAAACCTACTGAAGCCTTCTGGTCCTTGAGGATGTACCCTGTGAAGGTCCCCTGAATCTTGTTATCGCTGAGTGACTCCAGGTGGTCAACTAGTGAGGTCTGGGGCCACAACTCACCCACCAGGCTAGGTGCTCACTCAGTGCAGGAGGAACGAAGGCAGTGCTGGCCCCGCTGGGCCTTAAAGACTCGCAGATGCTGGAGTTACTGGCAGGAGTGTTATGGTCTCATGGCCCAACATGTTGGTGTGGGCTGGGTTTGGTAGCCTCTCCACTTAATTCATTCACCACCAATTGCATCAGAGGCTTCTTCGCAGCTGGCTCTCAATTCATTCAGATTGCGTAATGGTTTGCCCTAATGCAGAACAAATGTCCTGTGGCTTTCTAAAAAGGCAGCAGGGTATACTGGGAAGAGTTGTGGCTGGGAGGCCTGGATCGCAGCCCTCATCTGCTCAAACAAGGAACAAGCTGTGTGACTTTAAGCAAGTGACCCTCTCTCTTCATTTCCTCCCCTGTAAATCAGGCCACTAGGTGGCCTTCCAGGTCATTTCCTCAGATTCTTTGGGCCCCTTCTTCCAGTCCCTGCCGGGAAGCAGGGTGTGGGGACTTGAGAAAGGCAGTGGCAGATACCTTTGCTAGTTTGCTTTGCATTTGCAGGATCACTGCTTCCAAGAAACATTTTGGTTTCTTAGCACCACAGTCTTTCAGGACTCAGGAGCCTTCCGGGACAATTCAGAGCCCTGAGTCCTCAGAATTAGTCACTCAATACCCAGATGAGGATCAAGTGGAGACTTTTCTAATGGATTTGGACCCTGCAGTTAGGATTTTCGGTTAGTGTATCTCACTTAGAGGCAGTTGCATCATCTCATATCCAAACACTAGAGGCAGTGTGGCCCAGGAGAAAACTGTGGAGGTAGGATAGATGGGATCTATGTTGGCTCTGCTGCTGACCAGATCGCTGTTCACCTTCGGGCAAGTCACTTAACCTCTCTGAGTCGTTTTCCTCAACAGCAAATTGAAAGAATTGGACTTGATTTCTACTCATTTATCATGCCCCAGACTACTGGAGCAGTTGTAATTGCTCTGTTGACTTTCTAGCTGCATCAAAAAGGAAGCACCGTGCGCTGCTCAGTTCTCACTGTTTGCTAAAAGAGTTCTCCATCAGTCAGGACAAAGATGCTTCTTTTCTGCACTGAATTCTATAATCCACTCAAACTTGCATTTAGACAGTGAACATCTACTGAGCACATGGGAGAGGCCTCCTGTGCTGAGCCTCCAACAGCAACCAGAGGAGGCCCCAGCAGAGATGGTGCTTTTATCTTGGGGATTCTCACACAGTGGAAATATGCCAGTGATGCCAGTGGTGATGGTACAAAGATGCTGAAAGGGGCTCGATGAAAGTGAGGGTGTGGCAGCAGAGTTGTGATTCTACAGAGACTTGCCATCAGCTAGCAAAATCACAAATCTTTCCGGGTATGCCACTTTCTGGTGACCTAGCTTGATGTGGGGACTGATCTGGAAAACCAGGAGTGGTGAGTGACTCACAGACCCTGTAGACTCTCTCAATTATTAATCAACTCATCTCAGCTTTTTTTGTTGTTGTTGTTAATCCTCACCTGAGGATATTTTTCCATTGATTTTTTAGATAGGGTGGAAGGGAGGGAGAAAAAGAGAGAGAGAAAAACATCGATGTGAGAGAGACACATCGATTGGTTGCCTCCCATACAACCCCCACTGGGGCCAGGGATCAAACCTGCAACCCAGGTATGTGCCCTTGACTAGGAAGCGAACTGGTGACCCTTTGGTCCATGGGCTGACGCTCTAACCACTGAGCCAAACCGGCGAGGGCTCATCTCAGCTTTTGATGGGAGTTAGATACTGGTCAAGAGATGCTGAGCATCCTGTAGCAGGCCTGGGCACTAGTGTCCTGTGTTTTGACTGGAGAAAGAGCAAATCATGTTGTGATGGCAGCCAGTGCCTGCCTTTCTCTCTTATTAAAACTTTTATATTTTATTATAAACATTTTCAAATGTGCTGAAACGTTTACAGGATTATATAGTAACCACTATGTATCCACCACCTAGGTTCTACCATTAGTATTTTGCTATATTTGCTTTATCATATATCTATCCCTGTATCCACTCTTTCATCCATCAGTCAGTCCATCTTAATTTTCTGGATGTATTTCAAAGGAAGCTGTAGACCTCAGTATACTTCACCCCTAAACACTTCAACATGCATATCATTAACTGGAGTTCAAAGTTTGTTTTTGTGTGTGGGGGGGATGCAAAATGTACAAATTTTGAGTACCTGTAGATGAATTTTTATGAAAGCATACATCTGTGTAATCTAAATTCCTACCAAGAAACAGAACATTACTACCAGTCCAGAGTTCCCTTGCCCACCCCTTTTCAGGCACTCTGCCCATGCCCCCGTCCCACCCACATATCCCCTGCTGTCCTAATCTGTGTGTTCTGTGCCCTGTGATTCTGATCACTTTGCTGAAGGGGTTTACCAGGAAGGGCACCTAATCCAAAAGTGGCTGATCCAGATGTTGGCTAGTGACGTTTAACCTCTGTGGCTGGGCTCAGTAGGATGAGCTGGGCCAACCAGAGACTCTCTCAGGAGGTGGGAAATGGAGAGACTGCACTGGTTGGCAAGGACCCTGAGCTGAAGGCCACGAGGCACATCTGGGGCTGGGTCACCATAATCAGGAACCACAGGCCGAAGTACAGAGAAGCCAGAGCTAGTGAGGAACATGGGGTGTTTACCAGGGACACACAGAGCCTCTGTGTGAGGGACGGGAGAGGGGCCTCAGTTTCCTTCATTTGCAGCTACAGGTCCAGGCCTCTAATGTCAGAGGTAACCTGGATGGGCCTGTCCTCTGAGCAGCTACAACAGCCCCCTGAAAATGGAAATGCAGAAGATGGTACTTAGGACAATCGATATGAAAGTGAAAGAATCCTTAAATGAGAGCCATCCTACCTCCACGTGGGATGGGCTATAGGCCTGACCTAAATGTCCCTGGAAAATAACAAAATAATGAATATCAACATAATAAAGGCACGCCCAATATGGCACGTTTTAACGCATCATCTCATCTGATCCCCACAATGATCCTCTCCAAACTGCAGGCACTCTCCTTTCACTGTCCCCATTTTGCAGTTGAGGAAACAGACACAGAACTGAGATGGCGATCGCCCAGGTTCACAGTAAGCTGTGGAACCAGAGCTCACTGTGCTAGGGGGTTGAGTCCTGGCATTTTGCTGGCTGAGGGGCTTACAGGCCTGAGCAGGTGCTCAGTGGGGGCCCCAGTGTCACGTGCAGGGTGGGGTGGCAAGTTTTCTGCCCTGGAGCACTTGTCACGAGTGAGTAGCCCACATTTAAAGTCTCCTTACTGCCCCGGCCGGGTGGCTCAGTTGGTTGGAGCATTGTCCCATACACCAAAAGGTTGCCGGTTCGATTCCCGGTCAGGGACACATACCTAGACTGTGGGTTCAATCTTTAGTCGGGGCACACATGGGAGGCAACCAATCAATGTTTCTCTCTCACATCGATGTTTCTCTCCTTCTCTCTCTTTCTAAAAATTAATTTAAAAAAATATATCCTCGGATGAGGAATAAAGAGTCTCCATACTCTGGCTCCTACCCTCACCTTCCCCATCACCTTCCTTGAAGCACACCAGGCAGAGTAAATTAGCTGACCAGGGCTGGGGGTTCCTCCCTTCTACCCATCTGGGTGCCATGGCGTCTGCCAGAACAACCCACTGCAGAGACACCTGTGCTCATCTGTCCTTGAAGACGGCCAGAGCCCCTTGAGGCGGATGGTGGCAGGACAGCCCACTGCTGGCACCCGGGCAGCTCCGCTCCCTGCTGCCTGTGGCCGCAGAGCAGGTCCCTCCTGTGAGGAACCGCAGCAGGTGTTCGGGTGGAAGATGAGGAAGAGGTCGGGGCTTCCATGGCCCCTGCAACCTCTGAGGAGTCGGGGTGATTCCAGCCCCAGGAGAGGGTCAGCAATGGTGCAGCAGGGCAGGCGTGAGCATCCCGAGGCAGGACTCCATCTTTCCAAACCAGGAGGGGTATGGCTGAGCAGAATCATTCTTCTTAAGTATGTCCTCCCTGGTACTTTTAAAAAAATCCTCACCTGAGGATATGTTTTTTATTGATTTTTAGAGAGAGAAGAAGGAAGAGGGAGAGGGAGAGAGAGAGAAACAGAGAGAGAGACAGAGAGAGAGAGAACACTGATGTGAGAGAGAAACATCAACTGGTTGCCTCATGTATGTGCCCTGACCGGGAATCGAACCCACAACCTTTCAGTGTACAGGATGATGCTCCAACCAACTGAGCCACCTGGCCAGGGCTTTCCTCCCTGGTATTAACCCACACCTCTGTCATCATCTTTTCCCCCACCTGACTGTAAGCACCTTGAGGACAGGGGCCAGGATGTCTTGTTCATCTTTGATTCCCTGGCACCCTGCAAGGTTCTTGATGCATAGTAGGTGCTTAATGAATATATCTTAAATGAATGAGGACACAACACAGGGAATCTGAGAAATCAGAGGGATAATAATAACATAATTAAGGCAGCACTTACTAAGTGCCAGGCACCATTCTGAGAGCACCACTTTTAGTAAATAATCAAACCCTTATAAATACCCTGTGATGTACGTACTGAGGCATAGAAAGGTTAAGAAACCTACCCAAGGTCACACAGCTTGTAAGTAGTGGAGCTATATCTGATCTAGCATTTAGACTCCTGAGTCCACGGTCTTAACTCCTATGGTGACCACCATCCTATCTTTCCTACCCTGGAAAAGCTTCCTGGCATATTATATCAAGCGCCTCGCCCACCTGAGCCCAGATATCAGGACCCACAGGAGGCCAAGTGTGAAACTGGCAAATATGCCAACATCCTGGCAACCAAGACACGGGTGATACAGCGGCCATACCAATAATGGTCAGCCTCCCTCCAATTCAGTCAACATTTTTTTGCATGTGCATTAGGTGCCAGGCACTGTCTGGCACAGGACAGACATGTTCTTTACTCTCCAGGAACCAAGTGAGTGATATTAGCCATCCATCACTCGTGATGTGCCTGCTCTGTGCCACACCCCATGTGTATAGCATATCCTTTTAATATGACCCTCATGACTAGTTATGCCCATTGTACAGGTGAAGAAACACAGGCTCAGAGAGCTTAGAGAGGTCAGGTCACTTGCCCCATGGTAACTACACATATTTGCAGGGATCTGCAGGGCAGCCCCCGCTCTGGTGGCCCAGAAGTGAATAGACACACACAGTCCTTCCTCACGTGGGCTGTGCATTCTAGTGGAGGGGGTGAGATGGAGGGCAGTAAAGAACACAGAAACAAGACCATTTCCAGGAATGATAAATGTGGAGAAGGCTGGAGAGAGGGATGGAGAGAGGAGCCAGCCATGGTCAGCTACGGTGTGGGAGTGGGAAGTTCTAGGCAGAAGGGACAACCTGTACAAAGGGCCCGAGGCAGGACAAACGTGCTGATGGGAAGACAGGAGGGCGGTGTGGCTGGAGCACAGTGAACAGGGAGAACAACATGAGATCAGTGAAGCAGGGGATTCAAACCCAGGTGTGGCTGACTCCAGGCCTATGTGCTCCAACACACAACCCTGTGCCTACGCAGCAGTGTGCAAGGGAACTGCACAAGGATTGCCTCTAGACGACCAGGTGGCCTCAGGTTCCAAGCCCCTCTGAAGGGTATGGAACCTCATCATGCAGCCTGAGTTGTCTGCATGGGGAAAAAAAAAATCAGCTAGTGCAGACATAATCTGTCAATTCTGATATCTCTCAGAGGTCCTTTGGGGCAAACCCCACCAGGTAACTTATGAAAATTAATAATCTTAACACTGGTCTTTGAAGTGCTCTGGGTATGCAAGTAGTCACCAGCAGGAAGTAATTTCAGAATGAATATCGTTTCTCTAATAATTATCATGATGTCTTGGGGTTTAGACAGGCCCTGGGGACAGGCTCAGCTCCTCCCCAACGCCCCCACGCTCGGGCAGAGGACCGTGTCTGCAGTGATAGGGGCCTGTATTGGGCTGCCCAGGCCTGTGAAAATCAGGACTCAGAAATGCCACAGGCTTGTGTCCTGGGAGGAGAGAGAGATGTCAATGTGCTCGAGCAAGCCACCTCTCCTGGGGTCACGTGAGCATGCGGACCCCTGGAGGATGGAGGGCTGGGCGGGTGTCATGATGACATAGCTGCGCTGGAACATAGAAGATGGACTTCCAAGAGCTGAGCTCCCAGAGCATCGGGAAGTGGGGAGGGTAGACACGCAGAGCACTGGGGTCTGCGGGCTTTGGAACTGCCCCACTTTTCCTGTTGCTCCAGGGATTCAACGGGGACTCTGAGTGAGCCTTCACAACCTCACAAGGTACGGAGCTGAAATGGATTTCCCCTCTCCATATATGAGCACCGAGAATTGCTTTACTGTCCCCCAGGGAGATTAAAACAGTGCCGAGTGAGGGATGGGGCTCTGTGGGAGGCTGGTGGGAGCAGGAATCTCGCCTTCACTCCTCCACGACCCTCATTCTCCATCTTCATGCAGCTGAGACCCAGCAACCTTGAGGTACCAGCTCTTTGTTTTTCCTTTTAAAATGGTTTTAGGTTTAAGATTTTTTAAAAATTCCCCAAAGTACAAAAATTAAGAATCACCTGCACTGCCACCAGAATTCAAGTTGTTAATATTTTGTCAGATTGGCTTCAAGCCTCTCTCCTTTAAGAAAAACAACGGAAATAAAATAAATGTTACAAATAAAGTCAAACTGCCTGTTGGTCCCCTCCCGTCTCTCTCCAGCAACACTCACTGTCCTGCGCGCGCTGTGCATCCTCTTTGGTCCATTGTTATACTCTGAGATATGTATGTGCGCACACGTACACACGCATCCAGGAACAAGAGACAATTGTTTTGTATTATTCTAATTTGCATACATGCATTATACTACATTACCTGCAATGAGGTTTCCCCCCCTCTAACATCATGTTTTTAAGCTCCATTTATGCTGCTATATCTTGATTAGTTCATTTATCTTACAACTGCCAGGTATCCCAGCCCAGGCGGGTGGGCCTAAACCCTCTGCATGGAGCTCTCTGGAGCTCAGGCAGCACCAAGACTTCCCCTGGCCTCAGAGGGTCTGCTAGTGTGGAGATCCTAAAGCAACTGCAGGGACTCTGCCCAGACCACATAAAACCCTCCAAAGCCCACCCAGCCCCTGGATCTTCCCTCCAGCTCCAGTCCCCACCCCACTCCTTTGTCTAACCTACCTGTGAATACTTCTTGGCCTTTTTAGGTTTTCCATCCTGAATTCAAGGAATAAGGAAATTAAGATCCTTCACAAAGTCCATTTTCCCCTCATAAACCATGCCATCAGGTGGTGGGCATCCTGAGAAGTTGGCGTCTCTGCAGACTTTGTTGCCAGGCAACGCTGGTTGAACCCTGCTTCTGTTGGCAGGTCACCTGCCCTCCCTGAGTCAGGCCCCTTGTCTGTAAAGTGGGGGTAGCAGGACTCAGGTCACAAGCCAGCTGTGACAGTTCAAGGAACAGTCGATGAAACATACAACCAGCAGGCTCCCGGCACACACCAGGCAATCAAAAAGGGCGCTGCCTTTGCTCTTATTCTGTCTCTTCTCAAACCCACAGTCACAATGGTCTCTCACAATGTAACCAGACCACATCACTCCTTTGCTAACGTGACTTCCCAGATTAGGTCAAGAAGGCTTGGTCGCTGAGTGCTTGCACTGGCTGGGGGAAGCCAGCCGCCACAGCATGAAGACACTCCAGCAGGCTGGTGGAGAGGCCCATGCGGAGGAGAATTGAGGCCTCCTGCCAACAGCCAGCACCAGCTCAACAGCCATGTGAGACAGCTGTCTTCGGTCCTTTCCATGACTGCAGCCCCAGCTGACAGCTGACTACGACCTCATTGAGAAACCCTGAGCCAGGACCACCCAGCCAAGCCACTCCCAAATACCTGACCCACAGACACAATGAGAAAGAATAAATGATTATTGTTGTTTCAATCCATTAAATTTTAGGGTGATTTGTTATGCAGCATTAAATAAGTAATATACAACTTAACAAGTAACAAGTTGTATTGTTATTACTAACTTAGTATGTGCTAGGCACTGTTCCAAATAGTTTATGTGAATGAATTTATTTAATCTTCATAGTAACAATCTGAAATGGGAACTACCAGTATCCCCATTTTACAGGTAAGAAAACTGAGGCACAGAATGCTTAAATAACTTGCTAGCAGGTGGCAGAGCTGGAACGCGAACCCTGACACTCTGGCTCCAGTCGCTGTGCCTCTGACCACCGCCTCACGCTACATCCTAAACAAAGACATAACCAGAAATGTGGCACCAAGAAGTGGGAAATGTTCTCAAATTCACAGGGACTGATTTTAAGGGAGGGAAGAAGAAGGAAAGAAAAGAGAAAAAGCCAACCCTCTTCTCTTCCCCCAGATCCTCCAGGTTCCTATCCTTCTCCTGGGTTTTAGCTCTAATCACCTCCTCTCCCACCAGCAGGCAGGTCCTGGACCAGAGCCAGGTCACCTACACCGAGTAAGTAAAATATGTTACCAAGAGTTTGCATAATGTTGTAAAGCTCTTGTCACATCTCCTTAGTTAGGGTTCCCATCCATGGAGATGAGCAATTTCTCCTCCGCACATCTGCTGATTCAATGCAAGCCTCATCCCTGCTTCTTCAGATTGGTCAACGTCTTAAAACATATCAGGTGGAGCAAAATCACTCAAAGCAGACTTCATCGACGCAGGATCCGCAAATACAAAGCACGTGTTATACAGCTCCCTTCCATGCCCTTTACAGACATGGCTAATCAATCGCCTCGTTCCCGTTCAGTCTGATGCAGCGTCAGAATCCTTCCTGCCACTGTGCTCCCGACTGCCACGTCCACAGGTTCTGAGTTGGCCGTGGAGCTGAGGCCTATTTGTCATTCTGGCTCTAACAGGACAAAGATGAAACACCAAAAGCAACAGATTGGAACTAATCTCTCTCCTTTCCAAGGGATGGAAAGGCTCCCTGCCTCCACTGTTCTTACCCCTCCTCCAAAACCCACTGTCGTCACAGCCAGAGCTTAGAAGGGATTTTAAAAAGAGAAGACACTACAAAAAACATTGGCCTGGGTTGTGACGATGGGATGAGGACAAGGGGCCACGCTGAGAGGTGTCCCGTGCCCTTAGATGATGGTGAATTAGGAACTCAGTAGCAGATGGACCAGGAAGAACTATCCTGAAGTCAAGGTAAACCAGGAACACAGCCACATTCTTTATCTATCACTTTCCACTGACACCTCTGAGCACTTTAGAGACGGGTCGCGAACATGTAAGGACTAGGGCTGTCCAATGGAAATACAATGCAAGCACATATATAATTAAAATTTTTCTACTAGCCATATTATAAAAGTAAAGAGAAACAGGTAATATTAATTTTAATAATACATTTTATTTAGCCCAATATGTTTAAATATTACCATTTCAACACACAATCAATATTTTTTTAAAAATCAGAGGTATTTTCTTTTTTTTTTTCTTTTTATTTTGTACTAAGTCTTTGAAATCCACTGTGTATTTTACAATTATAGCTCATTTCAATTTAGATACTAAATTTTCACCAGAAATACTTGATCTGTATTGAGATGTCATAAGATTTACAGTTGAAAACGTAGATTCCACATATTGAAGTTCTTCCAAACACTCCTAAAAGTTTTCCAGTAACTGAAATGAGTGTCTGTGTTTAAGTCAATTAAAATTAAAAACATTAAAAATTCAGTTCCTCCTGTTGCACTGGCGGGCACGTGTGGAGGGTGGCTACTGGATGGGCCACTGCAGGTCTGGACCATGCAGGGCTCTCCCGACCCATGGCCAGATGCTAGCCTCCATCAGAGCCCGTGTGACTCTGCTCAGGGAAACGACGCCTGGCTTCTCTGAGCACGCCTGCTCAGGCCTGTCGTCTCCCCCCTGACACTCTGCCCAGGCCCTTTCTTACTCTCCGCGTGGCTTACCCACAGCTTTGCACCAACACTGGCTTTCAGCTCTCTCAGGCTCCAAGCTCTGCGGTTCTCAGGCTAGCCCACCCCCACCTGGCTCCCAGCCCCAGCTCCAAGACCCTGCTTGACGTGAAGAGCTGTCTAGGTGATGCTATCTGCTCTGCTATGCAACAACAATAAACCAGGGGTTGGCAGCCTTGGGGTGCATCCAAGAGGAGCCATTTCCTTTAGGTGTTTGGAAAGAAAGCCCTTGCCATTTCATGCCCCCAAGGTGGCACCAAGACGGTACTAAAGCATTAGCATGGGCAGCCTCTGCGCTCTACCTGGCGAATCCCTTTTGGCTTTCAGCTCCAAAAGGTCCTCCATCACCTTCCCTGGTCCCTGCAGTGTGTATGCTCTGCCCCTTGGTTCCCTTTCTTCCTCTGGTGAACTATTTCAGGGCTGTGGCTCAGTCCTGACACTTCACTCCGAGGCACCAACACCGCAGCAGACATCACTCACCGATCCCACGTTCTTAATCCCACGTTCTTTCTCCCCAAGCCTCAGGCTAGGCTCTGCCTCAGACTCTGGGATAATGTTCCAGCCTCCCACACTCCCCCCAACCCAGTGAGAGATTTCACAGGGAGGGGAAAGAGGGCTTTCAGGCAAAGAATCTGGCCACAGACTTGTGAGGCACCAGAAGCTACCCTCCCTGGAACTGACCACAGACTTGGCAACTCTGGAAGGTGACATGGGTCTCCTCTGGCTGTGGCACTCCAAGGGTAGATTCCTTGGAAATGAAAGACCTCAAAACGTCTGAAGCCCTCCCCAGCAGTTCGTTTACAGAAGCTAGAAACCAGCGCTGCCGTGAGAAGATAAGGGACGAAAACCCAAACTCTGAAAAACACATCTCAAAGGGCATGGCTGGCAGGAGTCTGGACCTGAGCGTGTGTGACCTGAACCACTAAAACAGAGCGCCCACAGCTTGCCAGGGACACGTGAAGCCATATCATACCCGTCACCAGGGCACTGGGGAAGCCACCTGGATGTCGGTGGACACAGCCTCAGACAGGCCCGGGCAGAGCCATCTTCCTGAAAGCAGCTCCTTTCATCCACTGCCTGCCTGAAAAGGAGCTGTATGGGGTCCTTGATCCTGCCAGGCCTGAGGACCCCAGGCACAGGTGCCCACCTCTGTGACTGAGGGAAGGTCTGCACACTTCAGCCCTCAAGGATCCGCTTGTGCAGAAGGGGACCCTGCGGCGGGAAAGGGCAGGAATTCCGAGTTACCGCACTGCCAGAAAACATCCTTTCCAGAGCCCCAAATGCACCGCAGGGGACACGATGAACCAGAGAAACAAAGGGCGACTTGATCAGGTACCACCAGACACCACTGTACAGAGGAACTCTCCATCCCACACCAAACTCCCTCTCTAGGGACAGAGCCCTCCCCACCCATGCCTACTCCAGTATTTCAACAAGAGTGCCATTAACTTCTGTCTTTTCAATCTTCAGGCACCAGCAGCCTCCATGCCCCCTCGTCAGCTTCTCACACACACACACACACACACACACACACACACACACACGTACCTCACTGATCTCACATTATAAAGAAATGAAGTGTTCCAGCCACGGAACATTTTTCAAAGAACTCAGATTTATCTGTTTTAAGAACCAACACTTTTTGACCATTCTGCTGGAACATTTCTGAACAGAATGACATAGTTCCCTGATGTACCAAGCTCGTACACTGAATGTAATTTATCACTCCCTGATGACTCAGGGACATGTTTCTGAGCCCGTCTTTACCACAGCCTGTGAGGCCTCATGATCTGGCCTTCCACTTGGGCCACTTTTGCCCTTGCTTATGCTGTCCCAGCCAAGCACACCGAGCACACACCCTGCAGAGATGGTGCCTGGGCTTTGGTTACCTGGAACACTCTCTCCCTAAATGCCTGTATGGCTCACTCTTTCCATTCAAGCCTCAGCTCAAACACCATCTTATCAGAGAGGCCTTTCTTGGCCATCGTTCATTCATCTCCCTGTCCCCTTTGCTGCTTTATTTTCTTTTCTTCCATAAACACACAGCTCAGGTACGGGCAGGGCCCTGGGAGGTCGGACAGGCTACCTGTAAACTCTCCTCAGGTTAGATGAGGGAAATGAAAGAGGTGGAATATGGGAATGTCAGACTCAAAGGGCGGGGGGCGGGGGGGGGGCAGGAAAACCTTCTTGGGCCTCTGTGCCCAGGAGCAGGAAAGATGCTAACTGACCAGCTGCCTGCTTTGCAGCTTTGCCTCAGACCACCTTGGCTCTCTCTCCTGCCCTGCTTGGCAGCTCCGAAGAAACAAGGAGGGGACAGCACAGGGCAGTTACAGGTTTCTCCTCCCTCCTCCGTGTGTTCGGCCAGCCTGCATCCCAGGGTGCCAGGTCTCTTGCGGTGCAATAACTGGGCCCTAATTCAAACTCTGTTACAGAGCTGCCTGACCTCTCAGGAGACAGAAAGGACAAGGAGCCTTTTCTCTCCTCCTCCCCACTGCTGTTGGAAGGAAGCGCGGACCTGTCGACAGGGAGTGTGAAGAGAAACCCTGGTCAGCCTTTGGACCATTCAATGATGGACGCTTTGGGGAGAAACTTTTCTTTCTGGCGAAAAGAAATCTCTCTCCTTGCAACTTGGACCCACTGGCCACAGTTCTGTTCCTTGGAACCTTACAGAATCATTCAAATAAGTCTCCTGCCTTTTCTGTTGGCTAAATGCTAAGCACTGATGGGGGATTCAGAAGTGTGAGACACGGTTAGGAAGTGCACCCTTTAACTGAGGAATCAAGAATGATTTTATTCAGTCTTCAAATCGTTTTTAAAATAATTATCTTCCTTGGCTTTATCATTATAACATTAATAGGTGCTTATCATAGAAAATGTTGGGAAAAGCCAAAAGATGGAAGGGGAGTTACCCATAATCCTACTTTACTGTTTGGTTTTGCGTCCCCCCCCCCTAAATGTTTATGGAGTCAATAAAAGCAGGGGCTGCTCCAGGGAACATGCTGATGCCTCGCCCTGAAGAGGCTTCAGGGAAAACGAGACACACGCACGGTTTCGGGGGCAGAAACACGGAGTTTCAGAGGCACGGACTAGTTGCCAGGTCACGGGTGAGTCGCTGAATCTCTCCAAGCCTCACTTTACGCATATTAACTGGACCGGATAAATGGCACCTTCCTCATAGGTTGATGAGGGGATTCAAAGCTTATATAACACCTAACACAGCATCCAATGAATCAACCACCATCAATGGAATCCAGAGGCAACAGCGATGACCACGGCTGGGTGGGTGCAGGGCGAAGACCACAAGTGCTCAGAGAGGGACTAAGCCACTGGAACCTGCTCCCGGAGCGGGCTGTCCGCCGTCTAGAACCACACCCAGCACAGTGTCCAACTTGGTGACCGAATTACTGCCCAGTGTAACACTCATTGGCTTGCCTTTGAAAGCTCTGCTCCCTGCTCTTTTCCAGGAGTCTTGGGTCACCTGTCTGTTTAGCTTCCTTGTGTGTTTGCCCCGCTGTCACCGGGAAGGTATTTCGGGTTTCAAGAAGCAGACAGGGATAAATCTTCAATCTGCTCACTGCAGTGAACTGCTGGCTCCAGGCTCACCTCTAACCCAGGGCGGTTCCCTCCATTACGCAGGACAGTCCCCCAGGGAACTCGGCCAGCCTTGCCTATCAGTGCCCCTCCGCATGGACTTAAATGGCACTTCCAGAGCTCCACTCACAGAGCCAGCAAACAGCCACCAGAGAAGCCAGGCCCAAAGCCCTGGGAGCACAGAGGCACAGAAATAAGGGACCAGAATGAGCAGCACCCTACTAGTCCTGTGCCCTTGAGCTTCAGGCTTCCCAGGGCGGTGACTCTTAGGCTATCAGGGCCCTTGCCAGTCTTGGTGCCTCTGTGCTGTCCCTAAGGCCCACGAGCAGGTCTCAGCATGACCCAGGAGGGAACCCCAGTGACGGAAAATCAGGCCCTTTCAATCTGAACATGTGGCAAAAGTAATTGTGGGTGTTTGTGCTTCTCCCTCCCCACTCTTTTTCCTGTGTGCGGCACCTCGATAAATTAAATATAGAATCATTTTCTGTCATTTAAGCAAATCATATTCCCACAATTCCAAAATGCACACATTATAAATAAAATATAAACCCAGACAGATCTGATTGAAGCTTCTGCTCTCAGAGGACAGCGCCGGAAAGCCATCACCTGTGTCTTTGGTTGTTGTTGTTAATCCAGCCATCACCTGTCTTGTTCTTTTGCTGTTGTTGATCCTCACCTGAGGATATTTTTCCATTGATTTTTTTTTTTTTTTTAGAGAGAGTGAAAGGGAGGGAGGGAGAGAGAGAAACATCGATGTGAGAGAGACACATCGATTGGTTGTCTCCTGCTGGGGCCAGGGGCCAGGGGCTGAACCTGCAACCCAGGTATGTGACCAGAAATCAAATCCGTGACCCTTCAGTGCATGGGCCAACGCTCTAACCACTGAGCCACACTGGCTAGGGCACCTGTGTTCTTTTTTTTTTTAATCCTCACCTGAGGATATTTTTCCCATTTATCTTCAGATAGAGTGGGAGGGAAGGAGAGAGAGAGACATAGATGTGAGAGAGACACATCGATTGATTGCCTCCCATATGACCCCAACCAGGGCCAGGGACCAAACCACAACCAAGGTACATGCCCTTGACCAGAATCGAATCCGAGACTCTTTGGTCTGCCAAACCGACCAGGACCACCTGTGTTCTTTTCTGCTAAGTAAGGGGGCATCCGTGTGAGGCCCCGAGGGTCACTGCAAGTCCTTCCCCTGACAGGGGCATGTCCCTCCACAAGCCACAAACCTCACAGTACCCTTCCAGAGAACTCCCTTAAAGCTATGTATTCACTTCTAGAACTGAATAAGCTTATCTAAGATCAACAAATCTCAGAAATCATTTCACCCAAACTTAACACATAGAATAACCAAGTTCCAGCGGTGTTAAGTATTTTGTCCGTGGTCATTCAGCAGTATCCCAACTGTAGGATAAGAAACTCCAGTTTAGAAAAACTCTTGCCCAAAATTTCCCTGGTTTCAAATAGGAGATGTTGCAAATGAGTACACCTATCTTTAAAATACCCATAATAGATAGTCTTTTTAAAATATGTCTGTAAAGTGAAATTCCGTGTAACATCTTAGCATCCCACCCACGCCTGTTAGAGAATTTGCGTATGGAAAACCTGGGTCCCAAACCCATCACAAATGTCCCTCCGGGCTGACTGAAGGCCAGCATGCCTGTTCCACCTCCTGCTTTCGCTGCTGTCCAGCACCAGCGTGGGTTCAAGCGGATGTCCCCAGACCCACTGCCTTGCCCATGAAGTACAGCATGGGAAAATCACAAACCCTGTCACATCATAAGAGGCCACTGAGGGATGCAGTCTCACTCTCGTTTTTCAGAGTCCATGACCAATTTTTCACATCAAAATTTGTGACACATGGGCTGACAGCAGGACATAATATTAAATCAGGACCTTCCTGAGAAATCCGGGCCTTATGGCTGCCATGCTGACACCCCACAATGCCAAACAAGTGCCTCTGAGGTCCAGAAGCAACGTGGCCGGCTTGGGACAGACCGGACATCGTGAAGGCAGAGCTGCCTCCTGGGTAGACCCTCCCTTTCCCAGCTCAGCTCTCTGATCCCCCAGGGGAGTGATGACGATGACGCCTGTCTGAATTTTCTCATCCTGTCAGCAGGGCCACCTCATTCTCTAAGAATCTAAAAATCCCCATGTAGCATCCTGGCCCAACTAAAGAGAACCGTTTGGGAATGGCAAGACCAGTGAGAGGTTAAGCACAGACTTCAGGGAGAAAGCCAATCCTCAGCTGCACCTGCCCCCTTTAGGTTGAGCAAAGGGTTCAACTCCTGGAAAGGCTGAATATGCATTCCCCTGTCCCCTTAGTTAGGTAAGTCAGGTTGGAGCTGGTAATGAATGGAATACGAGAGGGGTGTGAAGCTAGGACCACTGACTGCTCCCAGAGATGGGCAGAAATCTTACTTCGCTCATCTAGCCAGTATTTAAATCTTGCCGTGTGCATTAATGTGGGGATGCAAGAAGCTTCCTGCATAGTCCTTGCATGAGGAGACAGGGCAGATGACTGAGAATACCACTGAGTGAAATACCTCAGAAGACAAGGATACAAGGCAAGGCTGTGACAAAGGCAGTGTGTGCCTCGGGATCTATGGCTATGGAACAGACGCAGGGCTAAAGCTTAAGAACAGGGAGGGAGCTGGCTGTGTCTTTATGTAGCCAAAAAAGGTTCTTTGCCACTCACTCCCCAGGAACTTTCCCTCTCCCTCTCTTCCTGCACCTCTACTCTCTGGTTCCTTCACACTTTCAACTTGGCTTCCAGTTTACAGCCCTTTTCTAACCTGCAGTAAGTAAAACCCCATGGGAACCAGGACAGCGAAAGGATATTCACTGCAACCCACCTCCCCCATGACCTCCAATTTCCACCCCTCAAAATGATTGCTGCATACCTCCAGCAGTGCCCCCCCCCCCCACCATCCTGGGGCTCTCAGTCTAAGTAGCCTTCTAGGCTGGTTTCCAAGGCCCCTGGGAGGAGCCGCGGAGAGGTCCAAGAGCAAGGTCAGGATTCTGAAGCAGAGGCAAATGTGATGAGATCCAGCCTGGGGTCTGAGCAGCAGTTTCCCTGTGCTCTCTTCCCTTCCATTTTCCCTCCTCTCTCCCCTCCTCCTCTTCTTCCAGCTCAGACCCTCCTCCCATTATCTCACACAGAGGACACAACATCTGGCCGGCCTGCCTGTCCCCTGCTGTTCTGGGCCCACCTACCCTGAGCCTCGGGCTGCTCTCAGGATGTAAGAAGGAGGCAGCTTGGATGAGTCCAAGGTGTGGAAGCTCTCTGGGGACCTGGGGCCACCACTGGTTTGGCTAGTTCCACTCTAATCTGTCAGTCCACCCAGATCCCAACACCCTGGGGTCTTTTACACAGGAGGCTTTTCCTCATCAGCATTTCTGTCCAAACATCCACAAGTGCTTTGGAACCAGTGTCCTAGTGACAGGGACCCTCAGTCCAGAAAGGGACATTCCATCTAATCAGGCTCATCCTCAGAGAGTTCAACCAGACAGGAGTCTGGGAACTGGGGGAGAGGGGCTGGGGAGAACCAGCAAGCCCCAAGATCTCCTTAGGCAAAGGTAGGAAATATGGTTCCTTTGCAGGGGCTTTTTACTTTTGTCCAGAGTTGGTGGGAATATGAGGGCACTTCCATACCGACCCCCGCCCCCAACATCACAACCATATTCTTGGGCTCAGCTGCCTCTGCACAAACATCTCGAATTCTCCACACAAGCCTTGGCCCTCCTGACCCTGCACCTCCCCAGGAGCTCCTCACCCTTTCCTCTCCAGGCCCACATCTCTTCACATCAGAATGGCTGCCCTGCTCCACTCCCCACCCTCAGCCCCACACTTTGCTCTTCCTCCTCCTGGTCCTCTTCTGGCCAGGCTGCGTCCGCCCAGCGTTGGTCCCCAGGGTTGCCCAAGGTTCTCGCCCACCACCCGCCTGGGTCGGAAGAACGAAGCCCGTCGGAGCGCGCGTCTCCCTCTTCGTGGGTCCCAGAGCCTCCCGCCTCAACAGGTGCCCCTGCCATAGAGCCATCACCCCGCGCCCTGGCGGAGGCGGCCGCAGGCACGCCCCCTGCAGGGCGGCGGGGACTCCGCACGCCCCAGCCCAGGTCCCCGGAGCGCCCAGGGCCTTTGCAGCTCCGCCGAGGCCCTAGCCGTGCTCTGCCGCCTTTGTTTCCCTGCTCATCTTGACCTCTCGAGACTGACCTCGTGAAAGGGAATCTCCAAGCCTGGGCGCAGACACTGCCCGCTCACCTGCTGTGATGGGGTGAGGGGTGCGTACAGGACGCGACCTTTCCCCAACCCAGAGAACTCAAGGGTTTTAGTAGGGAGTACTCGGTGCCAAAGAAGCAGGTTCAAGTTGACCCGGGCTAAGAAGGGGACGCAAAGCCGGGCGCAGCCCATAGCGACCCTGCCTCACCTAACGACCCTACCCCACATCCTTGAACCCCAGGTGGTTGGAGAGGGGGTGCGGTGCGCATGGCCACCTACGCGCTCAGTCGCACGCGGTTCCCACTGCCGGCTCGCTGCGCGCAAGGTCCGGCCGCCTTCCCACGCGGGCGAGGCGCCGGCAACCCCCAGCCCCGGCCCGGCGGCGCAGTGCCGAGAGAGCCGCCACGTTCCCAGTCGCGCGCGCACGCCGGGCCCACCAAACTTGCAGCACTTTCTCCCAACCCCCACCCGCTGTCACTCTCCCTCCATACGTGCACCCTGGCCTCGCTGGCCCGACAGAGGTTGCCATAACAACGTGCAGGAATGCTCCAACATATACAAAGACAGCAGGGCGCGGCGGGCACGAAGCCCCCGGCCCGGCCCCGCGCCCTCTGCAGCCGCGCGGGGCTAGGACTTGCGCGCGGCTCCCCGGCCGGCTGCCCCGGCGCACAGGGAGGACTCACAATGAGCGGGATGGTGCGGTCTTCGCGGAGCTGCTCCGGCCTCCCGCCGGCCCTCTGCGCGCCCCGGCCGCCTGAGGATGCTGCGTGGGCACGGTTGTCCTGCCATAAGTAGTAGAAAGTGCCCAGGATCCAGGCTACGGTCAGGATGGCGATGGCATTGGCGCGGATCTTCCTCATGGTGGGCGGGAGGGCGCCCCGAGTGGGGGCCCGGGCCGGAGAGCTCTAGGGGCCGGGGAGGGGGCGCTCGCAGCCCCAGCTGTTTGTTTTCGCTCGCGCCGGGCAGCTCAGTCCTGCAGAGCAGAAAAAGGAGAGAGGTGGGGGTTGGGGGGGTGATAGGGAGAGACAGGCGCGCGGAGCGATCCTCACGGTCCTAATGCCCTTCAGCCCCGCGCGCGAGCGCGCATCCCCCGGGCGCCCATTCATTCGCGCGCAGAGCCAGCCCCGCGCTCCAGCCCCCGCAGGCCGTCCCGGACGCAGTGCTTCGCGAGAGAAGCGCAATGTGTGCGAAGCTGGGCGAGAGGAAGGCCCGGAGAGGCAGACGCCCCGGGCGGAATGGCGACCGGCCAGAGCTAGTCTCGGTTCCAAACGCTCAGCGACAGAGCGCCCGGCGGCTGCCCCCGCGCGGCCTTGGTCGGTCCCTCCTACCTCCACCCACCCCCGGGCCGAGCGGCCCTGAGTCACCGGCTAGAGATGCGCGACCCCGGCCCGGGCCGCGCCGCGGAGCTGCGGATCTGGGCTGCGCTTGCACTGCGCTCTGGCGCGGGGTTTAAGGTGTGTTCCTCGAGTCCTTGGGAAGGGGCGGCTGGGCAGGAGGAAAGTCTCAAAGTTTGCACGGGAATCGTCCTCGGCCTAGGATTCCAAGCCGCCCGAGGGCCCGCCCCGAAGAGGGATTGATTGGAAGCTGGTGCACTTGACATTCGAAGAGAGTGAAGGGGACGCGACGCTGCTTGACAGCCAGTGAAAGGAGAATGGGGGTACTAAAGCACTCCACATCTTCCACTGGCCTGGGGCTCCCAGCTTTCATGATGCTTCCCTCCATCCTGCCTCACTGTCCCCTGGACAACCCTGAGGTATCATCATCACCATTTCATCAGGAAGAAGGGAGGCCAGAGAGGCTGGAAGATTCGCCCAGGGCCATGTGACTAATTAGTGGGCAGAGCCCAGTCTAGAAGCCATCTCTCCATCTGACACTTTGGACAAAGTACAAAACACAGTGGTGAGACAGACACAGAAATCATTGAGATTCTGCCCCAGCTGTGGTGGCACTGAGAATCCTGTGTGAAATACTTTCACTCAGGCAGAAGACAAGGTGGGCTAAATTGGTTCTAGGAGGGCAGCACAGGCCAGAGGGCACAGAACAGACACTAAATGAATAGATGTTAAATAAACAAACCAAGTGGGGATCACAGAGGAAGATATAATGTACTGCAAGGTTAGGGAAGGCTTCTCACAGAAGGTGGATAAATCTTTGAATAAATTCTTAAGAGGCAGGGAAGGAGAAGGGCAGGGCAGGTATCGGCTGCATGAGTAGCTGGAGAAAAGGTTTTGAGGAGAGAAGTACTCAGTGTGTTCAAGGCAAAGAGCTTGGCGTTGCTGGGGTCCAGGATGCTGGGAAGGTCTTGATAGAAGTTGAGGTAGGCCAGGATGGACAAGTCTGGACTCAGGAGGCCCTTGAATGCCAGGGAGTTTGCTTCCTGCTGGTGCTACTGGACAGTGGCTGATCTGAAGACCCACAAAGGGTCCTAAATGAAGCAGCCTTAAGAATCAGGCAAACATTGGAGTCACAGCTCATGCCTTACTCCAGCCACCCCCATCATTCACCACTCATTTCCCCGTTTCTCCAGTACTGGGGACTGAACTTCACACATAATCGATGCAGGAAGCATGGGGCAGACCCAGTGGTCATGTCCTCTGTAGGAGGCCAGGGAGACCTTGCTCCTTAGGAATCTGGCCTCACAGGCATCTCCAGACAATAAGAACTTGTAAGGGAACTTCCCTCCTGGTGTCCCTATTTCCACACAAGCTTTCAGGTCAGCCAGGTTGCCATAGGCTGCTCCCCTCATCACAGCCTGGTCTATGCATGTCTAGTTGCTTTTGGTCTTGAGAGAACCAGGTGAGAAGATGTGGGAACCAAACTCATCATATTAACCCCTAGTGAAAGGCTCCAAACTCAGCCCTAGGCATGGAGGATGAAGCTGGACCATGCCAAACTGAAATCAGGCTGGTGAGTTTTCTGATAGCACCAGAAGGAGGGCTCTTTGAGGAGAGGGAGGGAAGTTGGAGCTGGAATTTGGCAGAATTTGGAATTTCTACAGCTCTCACCCCTTATTCCCCAGGGCTCAGTGATGAGGATGCTACCCTCTGCACCAAATTGCCACTCCCTGGTAACTCTGTCCCAAAGGGAAGCCTTCCCCATTCTCCCCCAGCCCCCACCAGAAAACCCCACAGGAGCAGTGGCCTTTCTGGATGGTGTTAGACTTCACAGCCAACCCTTCTTTAGATGGACACAATAAACTTCCCTGGGGGTGAGGGTCAGGGGACAGGTAATTACCATGCTCATTTGACCACAGAAATTTGACATAGAGGTTGACTGATGGGCCTCAAGCCACAGACACTGGAAAAGATGGGAACTAGCAGCAGCTACCTTGGCTACAGCCCGGTCTTTCTTCCAGAGTCTAATCCCAAATAGGCACAGAGCTGAGCCTCAGCGTCCGAGGTAGATTTCCATGTTCAGAGATGACGGTGAGCATTGTTTCCCCTCTCATCCTAGGAATGATTCCAGCAGAACCATAGAATCAAAGCGACACCTAAGAGACAGTATTGCCTAACATTCGTTGAACTTGGAAAACAACAAGCGTGATAATAATAGCTACAGTTCACTGAGTACACAGCAGGTGCCAGCTGCTGCGCCGGCATCTCACACACATTATCTCTAACACACCCACAACCCGTAGATGAGGACTTGGAGGCTCAGTGAGGCTCTTGATGGCAGAGTCCTACAGCAGGTAAGTGGTGGGGCTGGGTTTCAGTCCATTTTCCATGCCCGGGGCTGGGCACTAGTGCAGGGCTTCTGAGGCCACTGGGCAGTCTGCAGGGTGGTCAGAAGTTCAGTCTGCAGGGACCTCACTTCCTCTTCTAGGCCTCCACTTTCTCCTCTGTAAAAGGAGGGTGTGGAGAGATGTCCTCTAAGGTTCCTCCAACTGTGCTATTTTGGACTTCCAGTTCCTTGGGCATGTTCTCCCTTGTGGCATTGCTCTTGGGCACGATCCCCTCCTCTTTTAACGCTGCCTAAGCCAGCACTCAGGTGAGCTCGGCAAAGTGCCATGTGTCCCTGGTGCTCCCAGAGGCCCCAGGGAACGGTCTGCCCCTGCATTTGATGTGGCATGTGAGAGGCAGGTGGGTAACAGGAGAAAGGGTATATACCTCAGTGTAAGACCTTGGTCTGGAGTCTGACAGCCTAATTCAAACGCTGGTTAGGTCACATATTAGGAGAACGACTTGGGCAAATTCTTAACCTCTCTTAGCCTCAGTTTACTCAACTGTAAAGTGGGGCATGACAGCATTGCTGGGAAAGGTAGGATGAAATAAAGCATGTAAAATCCAGTGCCTGGTAACTGGCCCAGTTCCCTGGAGGCCCTGTCTCACAGGTGCTGCTGCTGGCTGCTGGGTGAGGGGGGACTCCTGAAGGGCCTGCCCAGGGACACACACAGGATTGCTGACCAGTGCTGGTAGAGTACAGGCCCCAGGCAGGCCTCTTCAGCCACACCCACGGTCCAACAAGGACAATTGCCTGCCCTGCAGATGGGTGGCCGCCTCTTCCCGAGTTTCTGCTGAATAGACCCGAGGCAAGGCTGGAGGGTTGCAGGGGTTGGCGTGCAGGGCCCCAGCCTCTGCTGGTGTCTATTCTTAATGGCATAGCCATTGCCCTTGAGACCCTGGGCCAGCTCAGAAGCCTCTTGTCCTTCTGCAGCTGCAGTGGGGGCCCAGAAGGTGGGTGAGGGGAATAGCTTAGACTCCCATGTCTGCTCTAAGCAGGAAAGGAGGTAGGGATGGTGGACAGAACATATGTTATCATGCAACAGGCACTGTGCCGATACATGATCTCAATACTCCCCATAACCCTGGTGTGACCATCGCCACTTCACAGATGAGAGACTGATGTCTGCAGAGGTCAGGCAGCCACCAAGTGGTGCATCTGCTACCCACTGATAGGTGACCGCATTTAATGCAGCAGTCTATCTAAGGAACAGTTATTTATAAGTTAAGTTTACATAAACTGTGATAGATTGAGAAGACCTGGCTCTCTGAAAGGAACTCGAAGAGTCTTCTTATTAGTCATCGTTCTATTTGTCTGATAACCATGGCTTTTCATACCAGTTCCTGCCACTGGAATGTCAGCTCATGAAGGCAGGGGTACTGATATGTCTTGGTCATTGCTGTCCCCCCTGTGCTTAGAACAGTGCTTGGCATACAGTGGCACATAGTACATGCTCACTAAGTATTTGTTGATGGAAGGGAGGGAGGGAAAGAGGGAGACAGAGGTAAGGAAAAGGATAGGGTAGTTCTGTGAAACATGCACTTCTCTCTTAAGTCAAGCACTTGAGAGTCGGGTGCAGGGACAGAGCCCAGAGAAAAGGAGGGATGCATCTAGTGTCAGTGTGGGCCAGTGTGGTGAGTAACCCTGGTCCCCTAACAGTGCTTCCTCAGAAGCAGCCGGCTCCCTCCTCAGCCGTGGGCCGGAGGCCAAACCCTGCTGCCCCAGGATGAGGGGTGAGAAAGTGCTCTGTGGTCCCATCAGAAGTCAGGGAAGGGATGACCTCGATGTGGTGGATAACTGCAGAAACTATGAATATTACTGATAATGAAATAACCCAGCTGTTGCACTTGGGAATAATAGGATTGCAGAGTCTGAGGGCTACTTAGAAATGTATCAGTGCTTTTTTCTTAACAAGGAATTCCTACAAAGGAGAAATGCATACATAAAGCCAGCTGGTCAGCAGAA
The DNA here is from genome assembly GCA_030848825.1 of Tadarida brasiliensis. Taxonomy (NCBI): domain Eukaryota; kingdom Metazoa; phylum Chordata; class Mammalia; order Chiroptera; family Molossidae; genus Tadarida; species Tadarida brasiliensis. Next base: position 216,400,081 of record CM061257.1, on the reverse strand, counting down.
TTGGTCCAGAGGCAGAGCACTGTCCAAGTCCTTCCTGACCTCCCCACCTCCACCGCCTTCTTCTTGGTCCCTTCTCCTCCTCCACAACCTCTGTGGAGCTGAGTGGCAGAGGGCCTCAGAGCAGACCATGTGGCCCAAAAGGCTAGGCCAGTGCCTGTCACATGCCTGCACTCCCTTGCATGGGAGTTCCTCTGAGCAGGGCCTGCAGCCCTCTTTTGTGGATCACCAGTTCCTAACACTCCTTCGGCATCATGGCAGCACTCACTAAATATCTGTGCAGCAAGCATGGCCGGCGTGGCTCAGTGGATTGAGTGTCGTCCCATGGACTGAGAGGTCCCGGTTCGATTCCAGGTCAGGGCTCATGACCCAGTTGCAGGCTCGATCCCCAGTAGGGGGTGTGCAGGAGGCAGCCGGTCGATGTTTTTCTCTCATTGATGTTCCTCTCTCTCTCTCTCTTCCTCTCTCTCCTTCCCACTCTGTCTGCACAAAAAAAAAAAAAAAAAAAAATCAATAAAACATATTTTTTTAAAAAAAGAAAAAATAGCCCTGGCTGGTTTGGCTCAGCGTTAGAGCGTCGGCCTGCGGACCAATGAGTCGTGGGTTCAATTCCAGTCAAGGGCACGGACCTCGGTTGCGATTTGTCCCTGGCCCTGGTTGGGGTCGTGCGGGAGGCAGCCACTCGATGTGTCCCTTTCATGTCGATGTTTCTCTCTCTCTCTCTCTTCCTCTCTCTCCCTCCCACTCTATCTGAACAAAATTGGAAAAATGTCCTCGGGTGGGGATAAAAAAAAAAGAAAAAATAATATTAATATTTGTGCAACAAGTAAATGCATGAATAAATACCTAAGGCAGTAAGCTGCTGCTTCTACCCATTCTGTCCCGTGAAAATGCCACATAGCCTACTCAGATTATAAAGCCAATGCCTGTTTGCCTACTGGGGGTGGTGTTTCCAAGTCCCTTTTATACCTTTCCTTCTTGAACACCTACGATGCTAGGCACTTGTAGGTTCTAGGGATAGAAAAATGAATAAAACCTGATCCCAGCTTCTGAGGAGCCCAGTAACGGATAATGGGGAAATATACACAAATGGTCAAGATCGTACAGTAGAAGTTCCATAAAAGCCCAAAGGGGGCTTCTTCACAAGGAAGAAGTCATCTGAGAGCTGAGACTTACAGGACAAACGGGTGGGCAAGATGTGGAAAGGAATTCTGGGAAGAGGAAGAGACAAACAAAGGAGTGAACTAAGATGTGGAAGTGTATAGCAGCTGAGGAATGGTGAGTGGTTTGGTGTGTATGGTGTTGGGGGTGGTGTCGGTAGTGAGGTTAGACAGGCAGGTGTGGACCAGGTAACTGATGTCTGCTATGCCTCTGTAAGAAGTTTAGACTTATTCTCGTAAGCCATGGAGAACCACCCAAGATTTTGAAACAAGGAATGACATAGTTATAAATGTCCATGAGGAGGCTGAAGACTAGTGGCAGGGGACCATGATGATATTGCAATAGTCCAAGCCAGCAATTCTGTGGGCCTGGATTAGTGCAGAAACATTGGAGCAGAAGAGAAAGAAGGCAGACTCAAAGGATTTGGTGATCATCTGGAGGCGGAGATGAGAAAAAGGATTTGAGACTAACATAAATTTCCTGTTAGGAGACAAGTGCTTTGGTGTAAGGTAATCATTAACTGAAATGGGGACTGCAGAAAGAGGTGCAGATTCGGGAGGCGTGTTCAGCTGAACTTGAGTTCTCTGTGGTCCATTCAGGAAGGCAGCTGTAAATCCAGGTCTGGTGCTCAGAAAGAGGAGTGGAAGAGGCCAGTCAGGTAGAGACAAGAAAACCAAAATACAGGTGGGGCAGAGACGCTGCTGGCTGGCTCCCCACGCACCCAGCACCTAGGCAGGGGGAGAGGCCGTGCGCATCAGAGATGAGGACTTCTGGACCCCTCAGGAGAAGATGAAGAGGCGCAGAACTAGGATTTTTTTTTTGTCCTGCCTCCATCAGCTGCCCTGATTCAAGGTCCTGAACCCAGGTTCTTAAGAGTACTCTTTTCTTTATCAAGGACCTCATCATTTGGTACATATCAGGATAGACCCCACATCTAGGGCTGCAACAAAATTTGGCTCAAAAAGAGGTCAGACGATAAGACCAGAGAGATCTGAATTGAAGTGACCCAGGTCCTGGTCCTGCATTTCCTTCAGTCTAACAGTACCTATAATTGATATTTTCATTTTTCTTGAGAAACTGGGAAGCAGAAATGAAGAGAATGTTCCAAGGATTGGTATGTATTTTGAAGTTCTCAGCAAGGCTGAAAATATCCATCGATATATTTTGAAGTATAATTTCTAGTCCCTTACCAGACAAAATAATTGAACAGGAAGAAAAAGCTGTTAATGCAGGAGGCGTGTAACATGAGAGCCACACTGCCTGGAAATGTACCATTGCAAAGCAATTGAGAGTTTTTACAGCCAGTGTTTACAGTCATACATGTCCCCTCTCACGGAGCCACCTTCTGAAGCCATCAAAAGGCCCATCAGTCTGGCTTGGATACTGAAACCGTTCACAGTGTCTGAAGCTGATGTCAAAGCAGAGAGAATTTTTTAAAAAACCATCCTGCCGTTTTGTCAGCATATAAATCTTGGGGTGTTTTCTCCTGGTAGGTGGTATAAACAGTTGGGACTGTCAGGGCTCGTGGAGCCAGTAATGGCAGAGCTCTGCAGTGGCATGGCCCCGCACATCCTCCCTCTCCCTTGGCATCCCGGCCCCGTGTCCACGCACAGGCTGTCCTCTTATTCTTATTCTAGTCTAGGTTGGCATTTCTCCCTCCAGCCCAACAAAAACATGCCTGCCTCTGCCTCCAGTCCTGGACAGGAGGTCTGCAGGGTGCAAGTTCAGCAGAGGGATGGTGGTGTGCCGCCTCTAGACAGACAATAGACTTGACCGACTTTGATCTTGTTTCCTGTCAATGCCTGTGTGTGTGTGTGTGTGTGTGTGTGTGTGTGTGTGTGTGTGTGTGTTGTGTGCACGATGCTGTTTTCCAATTGGAATTTGACTTCAGGTTTTCCCTGGAATTTGACTTAAGGTTGTCCTTGGAATTACCAATTTCTTTCCCTGTATTTGTGTCCAGTGATAAAGATTTCTAAATCCATGTCCAATCATTTGTCCTTCCTTCAATTTCTGAGTCACATATTTTTCTAAAGGCCGGTACCTAAAGATGGAACATTTAGTGTGTCCTTAAGCAAGGGGGACGATTAGGAGGTGGGAAACCTGGGTGTGAGTCCCGTGTGTACCACAGCTCGCTTGGTGACACTAGAAAGTCACCTGGACCTGTTTCTTATATTTAAAATGCAATCTTCAGTACAAAAGGACTTGGAAAGTCCTTTCTAGTGCTAGCATTTTAGGATTCTATTTACTTATTTTAATATTTTAAACCATTTCCTGCCCCAGCAAGGATTACTGGCAATAAACTGAGATACAATTTTCTTTATTATCATTTGGTCCCCCTGCATGTATTACACACATACATATACATCCCTGAAATGTAAAATATTCCATTGGATCAATCTGAAAACTTCTGGATCACAGCATACCTAAAAAGGAGAAATCAGAACAATGCACAAGACACTGGCACGTCCAGGGATGCCTCCAAGGAGGGGAACTTCAGAACAGGAGCAGAAGACTTTTACTGTATATTTTGAATTTTTTGCCACATGCATTTATTACCTCTTCCATTAATTTATTTTACACAAGAGAAGAGTTTTCCTTTTTCTTTCTTATCCCACAGGCCTTTCTACAGCTCAGTTCCTAGGGGAGAAGAGCCCATGATGGGGCTGGCATCCCAAGCTGGAAGCTACCCCTCAGCCCAGGCCCTGCCTAAGACCAACTCCAGCCGGCTGGCCAGCAGCCCTGCTCCCCCAGCTGCCCCACGTGCTGGAGGGGTTCTGTGGGTGCCTACCGCTGCTGGCTGCCTTGCTGCTGACACTCTGGCTGGGCTGTCAAGCTGGTATAGGGACTCCATTCAAGGTGTTCCAGTAAGGGCTGGCTTTCCTGGCGCCAGCAGCCAGATGGGCAAAGGAGCCTAAGAGTTCAGCAAAAGGGGACATGCATCCAGCCTTAACTTCTCCAGATCCTGCCATTTCCTTTCCAAGATACACTGCCTTTTGTTTTGTTTTCTGCGAATATAACATGAGGACAGGAACATGAAAGAGAAATGAGCACAAGGGCCAGAGATGAGTGGGGAGAAAGGGTCCTGAAGGCTCCCTTCCCTCCTGGCCCTGCCCCCACGCCACTTGCCTCCACGACAGAGCCGGGCTGCAGCCTCTGCAGGCCCCACTCCCTGGTTTTCATCCCCAGGGCCAGCTCCTCAACAGCTTTCTCTCAGGACATCTAGCTGCCACCCGGCCTTCCTCTTCTGCCTCCTTTTCTGATCATCACCTGGATGGGTGCGGGCCCATAGCATCTGAGTCCCCTACTTCCCTCTACTCCTCTCATTTCTCCAATTCCTCCTCCTCTGGCTTACCTATTGCACTGCTACTCTGCCCAGAAACAGCTGCCACCTTAAGGTCCATTTCCCAGACAGGCGCTGTCACCTGTCTACCACTGGGGTTGGTCAAGGTAGGTTCCTCCTACCCTCCACTCACACTCCTCACACCCAACTCCTTTCCAGGCCAAGGGATGGTGGGGCAAGAGGACCACCGAGAAGCCAGGCAGTCAGACCAGCAGCGGATGGAGACGTGCACGCTGGCAGAGTGCACACAGACTCCGCGAGATGGGAAGATTCAGCACGTGAGGAAAGCAGCTTCAGGGGAAATAAAGCAGAGAGTGAAAACCAACAAAGTACAATAAGTACTGAGACCAGAAAACCTGAGGAGAGCCCATCCAGAGAACAGTGAGAGGACAACTGACGTCCATGGAGCTCGGGCGAAGAAGAGAAGCAGGAGGGCAGGGTGGTGGGTATTCGAGGGGCTGGGAGCCGGAGGAATGGCACAACAGCAACCTCGCAGGGAGGGTCACTCACCTCCCAAGCTCTTGGGCTTATTGGCTACAGCAAGCAGAATCTATTTAAAACATACCAGGCATTTTGCCTCATTCCTGTTTCCCTGCCCAGAAAGGGCTGCAGCCAAAGGCTTAGGGAACCACTCCAGCATTAGGACCCTGCACGGACCACAGGGCTGAGACCATGAAGATCCCTGCCCCATCTGGGGATCACCTGCCTCTCCACCCCCCACATAAGCTGCCAGGCCACTAAACTCACAGCATATTGATCACAGTCCCAAAGGTCGCTTGTGCTTCCACTCCACAGGAAAGGACTCAGTGAGTTCCTTCATTCTGTCTTCAAGCTTGTCAGAAAGCAGATGCTGCTCAAATGTGGCATCTGCTCTGAAGGACTGAAAGGGAGCTCTCCCACCAGCGGGAATATTCTTAATGATGACTGGAGAGGCCTGGGGTGATTCGATTACAGCAAGACAAAGAAGAGAGCATGAAAGGACATTAAGGATAAAATGGCCCCAGGGAAACCATATGGAACTTGAATTGGAAACACCGAGAGTCCCACTCCTTTCCTCGGACTGTGCCTCTTTGGGAAGCTCTAATCTGGAGAAGAGCTGACTCCGTATCCACCTGCCAAAGGGGAGTTAAAATAAGGCTGGGAGCCGTGTGTGTGTGTGTGTGTGTGTGTGTGTGTGTGTGTGTGTGTGTGAGATAAACCACAGAACTTATATGCATGTATGTGTAAACATGGATATAATGCTGGGAGTGGAATTGGCAGGAGGGTGTCAATGGGGGGAAAAGGAGAAACATCTGTAACAAAAATAAATAAATAAAATAAATAAGGCTGGGAGCTAGGAGCAGTGGCCAAGGAAAGCCATCCATGTAAGCTCTGTTTTTCTCTCTGAGAAGGTTGAGAATGAGAGGTTCTTCTTTCCCTGGCTGTTGAGCCCATAAGTTGTATAAAATACTGCTCTGCATGAGATTTATGAGTGATTTATTGGTTTATGATCAAATCAAATTTTGCCTGCCAGAGAAGTTGGCTTTTCAAAATAAATCTGAGATCAATCCAATCCTGTGTTCAAAGAGGAGGCTTGTGGAGGTGACTAATCATCCCGGTTTGTGTCGTAACTTTGGAATTTTGATTGTCTGATTTGGGTCGATGTGGGGGAGAGGGGGGGACTGTGTATAGATCCACCTGTAGCGTGCGTTCAGATGGCAGTCAAGCCTTCGTTTAAAACAAACAACTTAACAGATCGGTATGTGCAGGAATTACTGCTGAAGAAATAGGAATAAAAAAAAAAACATGTTATTGTGGAAAATTTCAAATATCTATTTAAAAAGTAGCAAACCTAACACAAAAAAACCAGCTTCCACAATGATCGCTCGTGGCCAGTTCCGTGAGAAACACAGACTTTGAGCCCGGTGACAGAGAGAATGAACTTTCCAGTACAGGACTTACAGGGTTAGTCCTACTGAGGCTGCAGGGTCCAAGTTTCTGCCTAAATCCCTACACTAGAGCCTAGAGTATGAAGAGAAGGGCAGACAAACATACTCCTGGTTAACAACCAAAGAAGAAACCTAGGACTTAATAAATGAAACAACCTCTCTCTCTCCCTCTCCCCTTCTCTTCCTCTCTGAAGGCGATATCATGCACAAGTCACAGTAACAGTGGTGACCTTCGAGGAGGGAAAGGACTATCAAGGAGATTCCCTTTACATGCTACACATTTTTTTGTTTGTTTGTTTATTTGTTAATCCTCACCCAAGGATATTTTTCCATTAATTTTTAGATAGAGTGGAAGGGAGGGAGGGGGAGAGAGATAAACATCGATATGATGATATGAGAGAGACACATCAATTGGATTGGTTGCCTCCTGCATGACTCTGACCAGGATCAAATCTGCCCTTGGTCAGGAATCGAACCCTCAACCCTTCAGCGTGCAGGCCAGTGCTCTATCCACTGAACTAAACTGGCCAGGACCATGCTACACATTTTTAAAAGTTTTGTACTAGGTACATATATTACCTATTTTTAAAAGTAACTTGTTAGCCCTGGCTGGTTTGGCTCAGCGGTACGAGCATCCACCCGTGGACCAGAGAGTCCTGGGTTCGGTTCCCGCTAAGGGCACGTACCTCGGTTGCAGTTTGTCCCCGGCCCCAGTTGGAGTTGTATGGGAAGCAACCACTCGATGTGTCTCTCTCAAGTCGATGTTTCTCTCTCTCTTCTTCCCGCTCTCCCTTCCACTCTATCTGAAGATAAATGCAAAAATGTCCTTGGGACCCTGGCCGGTTTTGCTCAGCGGTTAGAGCGTCGGCCTGCGGACCAGAGAGTCCCAGGTTCGGTTCCCGCTAGGGGCACATACCAAAAAAAAAAAAATGTCCTTGGGTGAGGATACAAAAAAATAAAAATAAAAAAATAAAAGTAACTTGTTAAAAACAAACATCACGAACTTTGCAGTCACCAAGTCCACTAAGAGTGACCAAAGGGCTAACTGCCTGGACCCGGAACCACCAACTCTCCATCGCATTTTGACCTGGATGTGCTATCTTACAGTAATTTGCTCAGCTTGATGAATGTACAACCTTCTAATTCTAAGCTATACATCATCAGGAGAGATATTTCAGGTAAAAAAAAAACAAACAAAAAAAAACACCAAGAAAACAAAAACCAGCCCTTAATGGTTACAAAGGTGTATACATTTGTCAAAATTTCACCGACATTTATACACTTTACTGTATGTTCATTATACTACAATTCAATAAAGTATTATTAACAACAATAACAAAAATCTCAGCCCTTGTGTACAAATAAGGCAAAGAATTGGTGGGGGGTGGGGTATTGGGTTGGTGGTTCACAGAAAGCTGTTGTTTTGGGAAAACAACACGTTGCGGACTTTTTGCAGAAAGTTGCTCTTTGGAAACCGCCACTACAGCATGTGCTTTTGGTTAAGCATTCCACGGCTGAAACGCAACTCTGCTGAAATGCCGAGAGGATGAGGCAAAGTCTTGGCCAAGGTCAAGCTGTGCTGATGGTTTGAGAGGGGATGGCAGCCAACTGCTGTGCACTTGTATAACATTTAAAAAAGAAAAACTAACCCCGAGTCATCTTCTCTTCCTTTTCTGAGCCAACTTGAGTGCTGCTCATTGTGTCCAAGAACTCAGAGGAAGCCATGTGCTACAGCTAGGCCTACCCGTCCTCCAGGGCCAAACATGCAGATCTTGATTAAAAAGAAACTAAGCTAGCTGACTGGGGCTCCAGTGGCCCTATGGGCTATAACGGAAGATGTCCGAGTTTTAGATAAAGTTAGGGTCCGTTTAGGAGAGGGCAGAGAAAAATACTTTAGCTTCCCTTTTGGCGCTCTTGTCACTTTTTCTGGAATAACCACCAGTTTGGTAGAAAATGGAAGCTCATGGATGTGGAGGTGATTACTGTAACAAGAGCTTTGGGCTGAGCGTATCTGTTACAGATTTATGCTACACAAAGAAAAGCCAGTACACCACACCCTCTCTGGGACCGAAAATAAGCACAAGGGTGGACTGGAAATATATTTTCTGCCCAGTCACAGGGAATGGATACATAGAGAAATAGAAATGTCTTTCAGCAGCTTATAAAATACAAAGTTTACAATTTGCACATGACTGTCTAGCCTGGCAAAGGTAAGCAGGACAAAGTCCAATGCAGTCCAGGACTGTACAAAATGCAGGCCCCAGAGACTTCCTAGCCTCCCTGTGAGTTCGTGTCTTAGAATTCATGATGGATAACAATGTGTTAACAGTGTGGCCCCCTCAAATTTTCTTAGGCAGTCATGACAACATAAAAAAAGGAGAATATTTTTTAACTCACTGGTTTAATGTTTTCCTTAAGTACCCAATTCTATTCAATTCTCTATATAGTATAGCCTTAATTTCTTCTATCCTTAAAATGAGAAGCAGTCCCTCTCTTTTTTCTCAACATCCTCTCGTCTACAATGCTTGGCAAACTAGCCTCATTTCTATTCTATGCTTATCTCTTATTAAACCTTACAGCACTAGCAATGTGGCTGAAGATAAAGATTTCTCTCCTTTCTTTACTGTTAAATACTGAATCGAGAGGAAACGTGAGTTCCCGAAGCCACACGCAGAGCGCAGCAGTGGGGAGAAGAGTCTTTTCCCCAGGCGGAGTTCCGATGGAGGCAGCGGGCTTCTCCCTGGTCGGTGAGGCCAGGAGGACGTGGTGTGGCACCCTGCTCCCCTCACTCCCCTCCTCTCCCTGCCATCTCCACTCCCAGGGCTGGGGCAGGATGAGAGTGTGCAACGGGGCAGAAGGCATACAGCACCCAAGAGAAAGTGCCACATAAAGAAACAGTGAGATGAATTACAGAATGCTACAGCTAAGACGCTCCCAACAGCACATCTAATTCCAACTCCTAATTTTACTGGTAAATAAAGGAGTCCAGAAAAGTTAAGTGATGCGTTCAAAGATACACAGTGGATAGCCAGACCCAGAACCCAGGTTACCAGCCCTCTCCTCTGATCCTCCAACGCATGACGGAAGTGAGTATAGGAAAAAGCAAAATATAAAGTCCGTGGACTACACCCCCATCACCCACCAAACAAATGTACCTCTTTTAAAACAACTCACATCTCCATCTCCCATTTCTTTTCAGCCCCATTAGCTTACTAAGCTCAAATTTCTGATTCTTATCCAGGACTTAACAGAGACCCTGGTGGCCTAAGCAGTCAGAAGCCCAACGGTGCCCCAGCATGTTGCAGCCTGAGAAGGGATATCTTTGGGAAGCAGGAGTAGAATATAAGTAGCCTCTTCAGCTCAGAAATATTCTGGACCACATGTCATGCTTATAATAATGCCGACTCTAAACTCAGCTGGCAGAAAGGCAACAGGCTACCCATTTAGCAAGAGAGAAAAATTTAAGAATGAATAACAATGCCCGGCTGGTGTGGCTCAGTGGCTGAGCATCGTCCCATGCACCAAGAGGTTGCTGGTTTGATTCTTGGTCACGGCACTTGCCCGGGTTGTGGGCCCGATCCCTAGTGGGGGGGCATGCAGGTTGCGGCCAATCGATGTTGTCTCTCATCGATTCTATCTTTCCCTCTCCCTTCCTCTCTCTCTAAAACCAATAAAGAAAAATTATTAGGAAAAAAAAGAATTAATAACAAATAAGGAAGGAGGGAAATGCTTTGAGTTCAGTCTGGAGGGTATGAGATTAACTGCCTCCATTCAGTCCAAGCAGAGAATGACCTTTTAAGGCAGAGGGCTCCACACTGAAGAGGGTACAAGCAGGCTGCATGAACTAGGTCCTTTGACAACCCCTATTCCTGTACAAATGAAGTCAGTTCTTGATTATCCCCCAATGATACTCATTTGGTCCCACCACCCACAGTGTGTAGGGACCACCAACGAATTGTCCACAGACAGAGCTGATGAGAAGAAAACAATGGTCTAATGTACTTCCCAGCTTCCCAAATAACATGTTGGCATTTAAGCAAGGGCCTCGGTGCCTCAAGCAAAGGGAGTGACTAAAGCATCTCCCAGTAGGCTAGTGGGACAGGTACTTTTGAACAGTGGGCCACTGGCAAGTCAGCAAAACTGCTCCAGGACTGGGGACAGGCTCCAGCATGAGGAGGCAACTTGGTGAATACCTGAAAATTTTAGCTGAATTCTAAAATAAAAACATTTGGGCCCTGGCCGGTTTGGCTCAGTGGTTAGAGCATCAGCCCACGGACCAAAGGGTTACAGGTTCAATTCCTGGTCAAGGGCACGTACCTGGGTTGCAGGTTCGATCCCAGGTCGGGGTCATGCAGGAGGCAATCAATCAATGTGTCTCTCTCACATTGATGTTTCTCTCTCTCTCTCTCTCCTTCCCTCCCTTCCACTCTATCTAAAAGTCAATGGAGAAATATCCTTGGGTGGTGATTAACAATAACAAAAAATAATGAATAAATAAAATAAAAACATTTGGGGGACTATGCATTATTTTTATGTTATTCAGATCAAGAGTTAATCATAACAAGAATCATTCTTATTCCTTCTTTCAGCTTATCTCATCCAAGAGAAACTGATTCTTACTGTTTTCCTAAGGGACTGGGTACTCTAAAAATGACCATCTATGCAACAGAAAAGACAAAAGATCAGCAAGAGGAATCCTTTTAAAATATATAATAATTAGTAAACTAGCAAACTGAGAAACTATCTCCTTTAAAAAAAAAAAGAGAAAGTGATACCTCTCATGAGGATGAGACATAATAAAGGAAAAAAAGGAATAAAGGATAAATGAATAAAAAAAACTCAGAGAGGCAAGGTAAACTAAGAATTTAAATTATAGTCAAATGTTAGGGCCCCAAACTAACAGGCAGAATAGAAAGCTGAACAAAAGCTCTTTCTGCCTGCTGGGTTCCTAAGCATCTCAAATGAGGGATTAAAATGGCTTTATTTCAACAGAACACATTTTGTCATCTGATCTCTGTCCGTGACATGGGTAAGAATAAGTAACTTATGGCTGTACTCTTAAGTGGCAACAAATCCCTGAATATTGGGCTTTGTTCACTCTAGGATAGCAAATCACTAACTGCTTATCTAGCAGGGAAAAAAAATCTGTCTATAACTTTTTTTTTTTTTTTAAAAAACTTCTATTTTTAAATAAAAACTTTTATTTTTAATTATTTTTACAGTTTTATTTTAAAACAAGCAGTTTTTCCAAAAAACTGACTGCAAGGGGAAAATGAAGCAATAAAGGGTGGGGCACAGAAGGGAAGCAGAGGAAAGACTGAGACCACAAACATAATGATCAGGCACATGCGCAGAGGCCCTTGCTAGGACACTGTCCTCTCACCGCCACGCATATGGGAGCTTAGCAAATGCATGAAACATGACCTACAGGGTCAAAGAGAGGCATTTCCTCGATATATATTCTTGGAGGTGATATCAACCTGTACTCACACTAGCCATGTGAGTCCCTTCCTCACAATCCACTTTCTAGGGTTCTAGTCTAGTGAATTAAAGATATAGTCAAAGATTTATACACGAGAAAGCTCACCATAGTGTCACTGATATTAATTAACAAAAGACCAGAAACAACCAAAATTTTCAAGCATGGGAATGGATAACTAAAGTAAGGCAGAACGACTAGAAATCTGCTTTCAAATATTTAGAGACACAGGAAATTAATGACCTGTGATACCATGTTAAGTGAGGGGGGAAAATAAGATACCAAGCTATACATATGAATGACTCTCAACTTTGTTTAAATATATGTATTACGTGCATTTTTATATACAGAAAGGAAATTCATAAACATACCAGCAAAGGTTAGCTCTGTTCCAGATAGAGGTAAGATGATTTTTATTCTTTCTTTAGACTTGTCTATAATAAGCATACATTACTTTTGTATCAGGAAAAAAAACAATATTTATTTTATAGTATGCCTGTTCTAAAATATCTCATTTGAAATAGCAATTGGCAGTCTTAGGGAAAGGCTGCTATAATCCAAGGCTGACTCAGAGAACAAAACATTCAAATCTGCACAATAACTGTTCTGAAAAGAAAGAGAAACCTTGTGTTCCACAGTCTAACTTCCTCCTATACCATAGCTGCTGCTCTATTACTGGGCTTTCTTTGCAGGACACGCTCCTGGAGAACCCATTCCTTTTTCTCACAGCAACAACCGCACCTTACATGACCTTGTACAGGTTTCTTACCTCTTAGCATGAGGATTAAAAGAAAGAGAACAAAAGAGCCCTATTCCCTGTTTCAGAGGAAGAAGTTTTTCACATAAAGCTATCAAAATGACCCCAAATGAGCTACGCAAAATTTGAAACATAACTCATGAGTTGTGTTCAGGAACCATGTATAAAATATAAGAGCCTCTTATTGCACAAGAATGAATATAAGACAAAAATCTGTGAGTGCCACCTTGTGGCAAGTCTGACTACTACATGACTACCTATCCATCTCCATGGTTCACCACTGGGCTCCAAGCAGTATGGCCAGGGAGATACAGGCCCCATAACCTACCACATTGAACATGTGATATGGTCCCCACAGTGCCTTGTACTATTCATTTTCAAGGATTTCTGATTTAGATCCCAGAAATGCCTTTTTGAGGACAAATGGGAATGAAGGGGCAGAGGAACAACACGTAGGATGTGCACATGCGTTTGCACACTGCTGTTGATGGGCCGAAGCTGCACCATATGTGTATATCCATCTGTGCACACATACCATGGTACTGCACACGGCAGAAACCTGCAGGATGACTATTTCCTCCCCCAAGAATATTTACCAACTTTATAAAGTTATGAAGAAAGAAATTTTACAGTTATAGTCAGTGAGTTTGTGCTTAGAAGTTTTATTTATCAATGTTAAGAACAACCATCACCAACTTGGGCACAATTCCAAAACAGAGTTCTTGTTGGATTCTGGCCATAAAATTCTTTTTAAGCTTATTAAGATCTTATAAAGTAAGAAAGTTTTCCTAAAACTTCAGAAAAAATACTAATCACTAATAAGTTGGTTTCATGCTTAAAGTGGCGACCTCACATTTTGAAAGATAAAAACACTGCTGTTTTGAACATCTAAACACATTAATTAATCTCAGTGTTCCAGGCATGGGAGGAGATGGAAAAATCCTCACATTGCAACCTGACCAAATGACTCCGGGAGAGAATTCAGCGCTCAAGAGAGATCAGTATTGCAAATCCGATGGAACAAAACACACTGAAGGGACCTGATACTGATTCTAAGAAAAGATAATCTTCCTCTCAGAAACGGATTAAGCTAAAAACCTTGCAGTTGTGGGCAGCAAGATGGCAACGAGCAGACAATGAACAGCATGAAAGGAAAAGCTGCTAAGTGAATTATCAACGTTCTCTTGGGAGATGCTTAGGCTTCTCTCTGCCCCACTCAGGTTGAAGAACTATTTCTAGAAAAGGATTCCCTACAGTGTTAGGGTGGAAGCATAGGGCGGGAAGCTGCTGCTTTGGTCCTGGACATGTCAAGGGGAGCATTCTCAAGTGTGTGAAATAAACTGCAGTGATTCAGATGGGGTGGATCCCAAACAGGTACACTGTGGGAAAGCAGCAAGCCAAAGAACGTATAATTATGAGGCTGAACTGGGAAAATGAATCTGAACATTTGTTCACCTCTCCAACCCCTTGGAAGAACTTTTTCTCCCCTCCTGACCTGATGGGATTGAAATACTAGACGGCCCGTTTGAAATAAATCAACACACTGAACAGGGAAGAAATGTATTAAAAACCTGAGAGTCCTGACAAATCACTTCAGGGAGAATCCTTCATTTGCCATCTGCACAGGGAAAGCAGAAGAGAAAGAGTAAAATAAATTCAAGGCCCTCCTTGTTCACAAAAATAAAATAAAAGGGAGAAAAAAAGGATTTTCACTCTGTCCAACTAAAATTCAAAACCGTAAGCTCCCCTTAAAACAACAGCCGTGCTCCACCAGAAGCATCTGGGGTCACAATGGGTTAGTACTCTGATTTGTGTCACCAGGCTCTGACAATTAACAACGTATTAAAACAGGAAGAGGTGACTTTTCCACGTTAGCTCCAGCTTCCCAGCTTTCCTAACCTGGGAGGAAAGCAGCTATCACGACAGCTTGATGGGAAGGTCTTCCCCGTATTTCCGGAGCAGCTTCTGATGGTTGTGGTCCACTGACCACTGCTGGGGCAGGTGCTTGGGCTGCATGGAGTCCAGGAAGTGCTGACGCCAGCGGCTCTCCAGCTTCATGAGGGAGCGCAGCCCACCCTGGCTATGGCACCGCACCACCTTCAGCCCATGAGGAATGTAGCTTTCATTGGAAATCCTGCCAAGATACAAAGTACAAAGGGTCTGAGGGAAACAGGCACAGGACGGTCTCACAGACAGCTCCAAATGCTTCTGCCCAAGGGGCTTCCACAAGGGGATGAGGGAAGTTGCTAGACTCCTAACAGGTTGGCTTCTTTAATGTTCATGAAACCTCCTCTTTCTCATATATGTATTCTTTTTTAAGTTTGGGCATGATACACACAATCCAACGGAGGGCATTTGGGGATCCCGAGCTGTACTTGTAGGAAAACCATGGTATGATGCTCAGCGCCCTTTAGAAGGGCCTCCTGTCTGGCTGATGATGGGTGAAGAATGCTGGTCCTGTATTTACTCCAGGGTGCTCAGTTACCAGCTCACGCCTCTTTCAAGTTATTCATTCTGAACCATGCCTAGGATTTATATGAGGCTGTTAAATCAGGCCACGTGTTCCAGTTTCGCATAACAGTGTAACACCTGAATGTGACATGCAAGGTGGGCCATTTCTTTAGTGCCTTTCTTCTCACACCAAGAATGCCAAACCACACCCATAGAAATGCTTCAGTCACCATGAAATGCTACTGCGGTGGCTGTGCTGCTGGTGCTATCTCACAGGAAAATGAATCCCTGCCTCCTTCCCAACTCAGCTGAGGGGCCTTAAAAACTGCTCTGATACCATGCGAACAGCGCTTGTACCTCCTCTGAATAAAGATTACTTTTCTCAAGGACTCCCTGCCCCACAGACTCAGATCCTCTCAATGCATCCAGGCCCCACTCTCATCCTCCATCCCAAGGCCCCACCAGTCTTCAGTGCCCTCTGGGTATTTCCAGACATTTTATTTTACTTATTATCATTTTTTTAATCCTCACCCAAGGATATTTTTCCATTGATTTTTAGATAGAGTGGGAGGGAGGGATGGAGAGAGGGAGGGTGAGAGAAATATCGATGTGAGAGAGACACATTGAATGGTTGCCTCCCGCATGACCCTGACAGGGGCCAGGGATTAAACCTGCAACTGAGGTACATGTCCTTGACCAGGAATCGAACACAAGTCTCTTTGGTCCACGGGCCAATGCTCAAACCTCAGAGCCAAACCGGCCAGGGCCAGACATTTAATTATTTAGCTCCCGAGCACCCCACTAACTTGTCTGCCTTTTCCCAAATATCTGTTCTTCTTGGTCCTAGATATCCAAGTCCAGCATCCTTCTTCTATCCAAGTCAGCAAGATAAATTTATTAGTAAGTTTGTGGCTGAAGGAGGAAGTTTGGTTGTTTTAGGAAATACAATTGGGAATTGGTTAAAGGAGACAGTGTCATTAATTTCTTTTTTTTTTTTTGATATGTTTTTTATTTTTTAGAGAGAAAGGAAGGGTGGAGAGATAGAAACATTGATGTGAGAGAGAAACATCAATTGGCTGTCTCCTGCACACCCCCTACTGGGGATCAAGCCCACAACCCGGCCATGTGCCCTGACCAAGAATCGAACCTGGACCTCTGAGTCCATGGGATGATGCTCAATCCACTGAACCACACTGGCCAGTCCAGTCTCATTAACTTCTAATATGACCTTGGCAAGTTACTTAATTTTAACCTCAGGGTATCAATTATGAAACTTGGAAAACAACATGTATTCTTCAACCTCAATAAGGATAAAATTCAGTAATAAATTTTTTTTAACTCTGAAAAAAATGTTCAATGTAAGATACAATGTTAGTTACCAGTAAGAAATTTAAATCCTACCTCTTAGGGTTAGAAGAAATAATCAAGGCAAGTTATGTCAAGTTTATTAGCTTGCTTAGATTAGTATATCTATAAATATTTGTTCAATAAATATTTGCTGCTGTAGTTAAGGTATTTTGGTTTTTTTGATAACAAAAATACTATAGGCAACCAGCATCACCCTCAAGGTTTTGTGAACTTATCAGTTCAATTATTTCAACCCCTGGGAGTACTGAAAAAAGTGAGAGTTGGGGAGCAAAACTCTAGCAGGTGGCCCAGAGTTTCTATGATCTGAGCCATGGACCCGTTCATTTCTCACGACCACAAACTTCTCATTTAGGAACACTGAGTTCAGTCACATGAATTCAACTGTGTACTCATGCAGAAGGAGGTCTGAGAAAGCAAGGAAGGAAGGAAAGAAAAGGAGAACAGTAATTTAAACAGTAACGGCAATTCTGGCCAACATTCATTCCATCAGCGGATCAGTACCCTGGAGCGCAGGCGAGATAGGAAACATGAACACACTGGTCACAATTCCCACAGACCTGGATGAGTGAGGCACAAAACCACATATACTGTATTTCATGGGCAACTTCAGCAATTTGAGGGTAGTTTTGACTATTATTTTTATTTTCTGTGCTGACTTGAGGATTTACTTCTGCATTAAACATAAAAAGCACAACTGTCCAGCATATGAACTCTCCCACTAATCATGAAAACGGACATGAGTATATGACCTTAAAGGGTCAAGGACAGAAGGACAGTCTCCTATGCAAAGGAAATTCTCAAATAGATTGCTCTATCCCACCCCCATGGCATTTTAAGCCATTAGATACTTACTGGGATAATCATGAGGTCATGCACTGCACCTAGACGACTAATGCATCCTCCCTGGGAAGTGTTCCCACTAAGTAGTCAGGGTTAATGTCAGTGGATTATTCCTCACTCCCTTCTCTGACCAGAACTGTCCATTGTACCTGGTCTCCAGGCTGGCAGCCTCTTGAAGCATTTCATCTGTGACCGTGTCTGTGCTATAAAACTCTCTGAGAGCTCGCAGCAGCTCCTCCTTCCGCTGAGCAGGCAGGCTCTCGGCGTTGAGCAGGGCCCTGGCCCCAGAACGCATCTGCCGGCGCTCCGGATCCTCCAGCAGGCGCAAGCCCTCCTCGGAGCCAATGGGGGCCTGGAACTCCTTGGCCAGCTGCTGCTTCAAATGGTTGTCGTAGTAGTTGGAGATGGCATGGCAGGAGGTGCAGAGCAGCAGCACATCGTGGGAGTTGTGGTCCTTCATCTCAACTGGGAAGTGCTTCCGGTACTCATGTGGAATCACGTTCTTCCTGAACAAGCCCACCCAGAAGGCAGTGCTCATTAGCATATGACACAGAACACACATGTAGCTAGCACGGGAGCTACTGGGATTCTGATCTGAGCCTGAACATAACTGCGAAGCCTTGAGCACCACAACCCAAATGAGAGGACATAAAAACAAAACAACCTGTTCCACTCTCGGCCCACCTACCTACCTCTGCCTCAGGTTCCTTTGATGAGAATGGACCACCTGCTATCAGGCTTCAGTGCAGGACCAAAGGTAGCGAGAGGCTAATAACAACCTTTGAGAAGGTTGTGCTCCCAGAAGGAGAAGTATCAGAGAAATGAAAAGAAATTCTAATGGCTTTAACATCTGGAAAACAACTCTCTCAAAGCATGTAGCAGGTAACCTCTGCTCCTGAAATTCTGGAAGCTGATGACCTGAAAAAGCCAATTTCCTTCACTTGAAGAATTTCTTACTCTGAGATTATTTCTCTGGTTCATCAAAGTCCATCATTATTTTCTAAAAAGAATTAAGCTCTCAAGAAAAACTCTTGGCAGCAACAACTACTTGTCTCCCTTTTCAAGGGAGAAAGGAAGAAAGCCAGTTACTCCACAGAGCCAAGGAGAAAGCCTAAGTGTCTGGGCACCCATGCTCAATAGGCAGCTTCACCTCCCTTGCGTGGGGACCCTGACACAGAACAGTCTCCCAGACTATTCCAGAGTGTGCCTTCAGGTCATCCGGAGACTTCATGAACAGTACCAAAGGTCAGAAAGCTGTGAGCCCCTCAAGGGAAGATTATAATGACACAGAGAGAAAGGCAGCTTTGGAAGGAACTGGTCTCCATTCCTTTGTGAGCAAAAAGGAACCACTCTCTTTATGGTAAACTGTTACTGAGAAGAGTATTGCATTCCAGGAACTACGAACTGGGCTCAGGAGGGGCAGGGCCCACCAGAGTAAGGCGAGGCCGAGGCCGAGTGGCAAAACTCTCAGGGATACTGGGATGTGCCGTAGGGACAAGTGTCTCAGCCAAAGTGGGCAAACTCCAGCGAGACCCCTGCGGGCTCTGCATGCGGCTACAAAGGCAATTTCCATCGGAGGCAGACAATCAGGGCAGGCAACCCCACACTCACCGAATGTAGGAGTCTTTCTTGCCACACACTACACATAGGTTCTCTTTAACCATCAAGTAGTAGTCTCCTGGGGATTCAGGTCTTCCCGCGGGTTCAAACTGTAGCTTGACCACAAAGGGCTCTTCACTCACCAGCTCTTAGAGAAAAGAAGTTTTAGTTAAGTGTCTGACTGCGCATCTCTCCCCCAGAGAAGAAAAACACCCTTAACTGTTGTTGGCTGTGTCCTGGCAGACATCACTATTTCTGGGTTTCGAATAGCTCCGTCCCATGAGACTCAAGGTCTCTCTGCCTTCTTCTATCCATCCCTCTCCCTTATCTCACTCCCCACTCCTGCCAGTGCCCCCAGGAACCTAATTTATAGATAAAATGTGACAGTTGAATCTCAAACCTCCGATGCCTTTGTCCAGGTACCACTGAGCTTTTCTTCGATCACAAGTGCACAGGGGCTGTCCATCAGGAGCATGGAGAAAGCAGTTATCATAGAGCGGCGATTTTCTGCGGGGAAGGGAGAGAGAAATCTAAACTTGAAAGCTAACGATTGGATAAGGCATCAGTTGTCCTCTCATGTTCTCTTCTGAGTGACCCAAGCTATTCTCAACACTAGGGACAACAACAACAACAAAAAACCAAACAGGGGAAGAAGCCATGTTAATTCCTCCATCTGCACTGGACTAGGAAACAGAATTAAAAATGAACAGTTTATACTTCTAGTTTTTATATGTATGAACTGGGACATTAGAGAGTATGTTCTATTATGAAAACAAACAGAAACAGAGCACCAAGAAAACTGCCCAATAGAGTAATCACTGGATTAAACAAAGTAAATTAAAATGAAAGAACTTCAGGCTAAAGTAATGAGGGCCACGTGGGTTTATTTCTGGCTCAAACACAATACTTGATTCAATTTAATCATCCAATTCCTAAAGGCACTTTGCTACAGGCACCAAACTTTCACTCCAAAGTACTTATTAGTCATCTTTCTGCAACAGAGGCATAAGGGGTACAGCAGACTTCTCCTTGGCTAGAGAGTAACATTGGCTTAGAGCTGGATGCCATTCTAAATAGTCAAATACAAATGAATAAGAAATCAGATGACGTATTTCTCCTGAAAAGTATGAGGTGCTTCATTTATTCATTTTCACAGCTATTCTGAAGCACGCAGGAATAATTACACCTTCATTTATGACTGGAGAAAGTACAGGTCTAAGGTCAAATCAGGGTCAGTGACAAAGATAGGTTAAGCTCTCCTCATTTTCACTCCAACTGCCAACAGTGAAGAAGTAAAAGGAGAAAAGTACACAAATACATGAATGGTTAGCTCCAAATGTTCTTGAAGGAAAGGAAGAAGAATAACCCCTGGAGAGCCTTTGTTTCCTTACCACACAAGCCTTCTCCCAGACCCACAGTAAGACATCACATGTGCCTTTTGCTCGAGGCTGGGCCTCTAACTCTTTACTAGACAGGGAACAAGTCAATTACCTGGCAGAATAGCCCACCCCCAGGGGCTTTCTTTTATGTTTTCTGGGGTCTCTCCCTTGGTGGTTGCCTGGCACCATTACATCGATCTTAGACGTCTTATTTCTTGGCTTCTGCTGAGATTCTGTTGCTTCCCCATTAACCTCTTCTCCCAATTTGCTAATTCCTTTGCTTCGGAATGGGATGTCTACCACATCCTGGCACTTCTCCAAAACTTTCCTCCAGCCAATGAGGTCATAATTTTCTTCTGAAGTTAAATTCCTAGAGAAAGGGTATCCAAGAAGATGGAGAAAGAGAGCCACTGAAATCTGGGCATCCCTGGCAGCATAAATTACCTGAAGAGAAAAGTCAGAGATCAGTGGAATCTAGAAGGCAAACCAGAGACAGCAACTTCAAAGTCATAACAAAAATATAAACAACTTTTAGGTCTAATTCAAGATGTATAATAACCTAGGCACCACGTACTTCTTAAAAAACGTTTTATTATGACAAATTTCAAACTATACAAAAGCAAATCGAATAGTGTAATGAATCCTCATGTTCCCTGTTTTAACTAAAATAGTTAAAATAATGACTTACTTTAAATTCTCAAAAATCCGAATCTACATAAATCTTTCTATCTGCTACCAAACCTGCTGGACAGATTTTTTTCAAGTGTGGGGTAGGGTAGTTACCACAGGTGTGACAACTAGTACATGACCTTCACTTTGGGGATGGTCATCATCTAGAACAGCTGAGACCAACATTCATTAAGAGGCTTGTGTGACTCTAGTGAAGATCACTGCCATACCTATTAATAACATGTTGAAAACAAAAATAAAACAAAAGGTTTTAAACATGGGCCTCAAATCAAAAGTTACGAGGCCCATTTCTGGAATTTATTTATTTAATAATGATAAGTCATCTCCCAAGCAACTGGTCACAGGCAAACTGGTCATAAATATAGTCAAAGGTATAATTAATAGCTTTTCTCAACAAAGGCTATACAAACTTTAAGATTTATTAAATTCACCTTAATAACCAAGCCTGGTAAGCAGAACTATTAGTAAGGATTTTTTAAATGTTTTTAAAATAAAACACGTATGCCCTGGCCGGTTTGGCTCAGCCGTTAAAGCGTTGGCCCAAGGACCAGAGAGTCCCGGGTTTGGTTCCCACTAAGGGCGCGTGCCTCGGTTGCAGTTCATCCCCAGCCCCGGTTGGGGTCGTGCAGGTGGCAACCAGTTGATGTCTCTCTCTCTCGTGTTGTTTCTCTCTCTCTCGCGTGCGTCGATGTTTCTCTCTCTCTCTCTTTTCCTCCCTCTTTCTCTCCCACTCTATCTGAAGATAAATGCAAAAGTGTCCTCAAGTGAGGATAAAAAAACAATAATAAATAAATAAATAAATAAAATAAAATAAAACACATATGGGCCCTGGCCAGTGCGGCTCAGTTTGTTGGAGTGTCACCTCATACACCAAAAGGTTGTGGGTTTGATTCCCAGTCAGGGCACATACCTAAATTGCAGGTTTAATCCCCGGTTGGGGTGTGAATGGGAGGCAACCGATCGATGTTTCTCTCTCGCTTTCTTTCTCCCACCCCTTCCTCTCTCTCTAAAATCAATAAAAACATGTCCTCGGGTAAGGATTAAAAATAATAATAAATAAAATAAAACAGGTTTGGATGAAATTTTCTACCTAGACCCAACAATCTACATTATCTATCAGCAAGTTGTCTCCCATAAGAAGAGTATGTGCTTGAATGTGAAAAGTTCAGAGTGCTTTTTAAAAAATTATTTTCAAATGATAAAAAAAACCAAGGCATTTGCAACAAATGGTGCCAGAACAACTAGATGTCCATGTGCAAAAGAATGAGGTTGCACATCTACCTCACATCACATACAAAAATTAGCTGTAAATGGATCACAAGCCTAAGTGTAAGAGCTAAAACATAAGACTCTTAGAAGAAAGTATAGGAATAAATGTTCATGACCGTGAGTTAGACAATGATTTCTTAGATATGATACCAAAAGCATGAACGATTAAAAAAAAAAACTGGACCTCATCAAAATAAAAAACTTTTGTGCTTCAAACGACACCATCAAACCTAGGTATAGGGGGGTGATGGGAAGTGACTGCTAATGGGTATGGTGTTTCTTTTTGGGGTGATGAAATGTTCTAAAATTAGACTGTGATGATGGTTGCATAACTCTGTAAATATACTAAAATCCATTGACTTGTACACTTTATTTATTTATTTATTTATTTTTTATCCTCACCCGACGACATTTTTGCATTTATCTTCAGACAGAGCGGGGGGGGGGGGGGGAGGGGGGAGAGGGGAGAGGGAGGGAGAGAGAGAGAGAGAGAGAGAAACATCGATGTGAGAGAGACACATCGAGTGGTTGCCACCCACACGACCCCAACCGGGACCGGGGACAAACCACAACTGAGGTACGTGCCCTTAGTGGGAACTGAACCCGGGCCTCTCTGATCCGCGGGCCGACGCTCTAACCGCTGAGCCAAACCGGCCAGGGCAGACTTGTACACTTTAAGTGTGTAAATTTTATTGTATATGAATTATATTCCAGTAAAACTATTACACTTGATCTTAGCCAAAAGGCTGAGAAGCGATTCAGTAAGACTATAAGAGGAAGGAAAGAAGGAATGAATGAACAAACCAAGGCACAAAGAAGTAACTTTCTCAGGGTCACAGCAAATCAGAAATGGCTGTAGAAAACAAATTCACATAATTTGATTCCCAGAGCTATCTCACAGGATATTAACCTTAAGATACTAACTATTGCTAACTCTTTCCATAAACAACGTTTTGGAAGGATGAACAAGTGGTAACTGACTCGGCAACCAAGAAAAGGCTGAAACCTAGGCCTATAGGGGGTGGTAAGCCAAAAATTAAAAATCAGATTAATTTGAGTCACAAAGAATGGCAAAGCATAAGGAATGGGAGGTATCAGGTACCTGTGAAAGCAAGGATACAAGTAGGGGTAAAAACAGGAGGATATGTTGAAAGTCTCTATAAAATACATTTAAACTCCAGACCTCTGTACATCACAGGGCCAATTACTCCTTCTCTAACCCAAAAGAATAAAAGTTTGTAGAACCAAAACTGAAATGAAGTCTCTTATGTCAGGAACAAAATAGAGATGGCCAAAGCAGGCACATTAAAGAAAATGAAACTTCACCTAACATAAATTGCAGGAATTTATAGCTCTCCTCAGAAATCAGCAAAAAATGCCAGCCAATCCCCAAACACCAAGTCTGTTCACACCACCTTTGGACTTCCTTGCTCCTATCTCAGCTACCAGGATCCAAATAAGGAAGAAGACCACTAAATCAGCTGAAAAAGCCAAATAACTTCCCATTTACCCTATAAAAATCCTTTAGTCTGTGAGCAACTTGGACTTCATTGCTCCCATAGCCTTGAATTTCCCAGCTTGCAGGTTGAAACCCTTACAATGAACTCATCTTTCTGCTCTGTTTTATTCAATGTGCAGAATTTGGTTTTTGACAAATTTGACAAGTTTAAGTCATATACTGTCTAAATCACAGAAGATCTGGACCTAGTAATACCAAGTATGGCAGAGGCTAGAGGCAAAGTGTCACCTGGAAAAGAGGAGATCACAGGAAAGTCTGCATATTGAATGGTGAGACTAGCAGCACCTTTCCCCACTTAGCTATCAGAATACGGGCTGTGGGGCTTATACCTCTTGGGCAAAAGACTAAAACATTCATCTCTGGAGAAACTGAGTAGCCTGAGAGAAAAGACTTACAGTACTGACATGTGACTGTAATCTATAGTTACTAATAATAAAGCCCACTAGTCCAAAAGCCCTGGCCATATGTGCTATGCTCTCAATCCATTTTTTTTTTATCCTCACCCGAGGACATTTTTCCACTTTTTGTTCAGATAGAGTGGGAGGGAGAGAGAGGAAGAGAGAGAGAGAGAGAAAAACATCGATGTGAAAGGGACACATCGAGTGGCTGCCTCCCGCACGACCCACCAGGGGCCGGGGACAAACTGCAACTGAGGTACATGCTCTTAGCGGGAACCAAACCCGGGTCTCTCTGGACCACAGGCCGACACTCTAACTGCTGAGCCAAACAGGCCAGGGCTCAATCCATTTTTTTAAATGTCAAATTTAAATATTACTTTCTGCATTTTCTAAAATTTCATTAAGCATTACTGTAGACCAGTTAATCTTGGTTCTCATCAGACAAGGCATCTATTTTAAGGCATTTCTGCCCAATACTTATAGCATATTTGAGGATTAGAATTTTAAAAACAATTATACTTCACAAGCAATGACTCTTCCATTCTTCAAGCATCTGATAAGAAGTACCTGGTTGCCTGGCTGGTGTGGCTCATTGGTTGGGCATCGACCTATGCACCAAGAAGTCGCCAGTTTGATTCCCCGTCAGGGCAAATGCCCAGGTTGTGGGCCAAATCCCCAAAGGGCGGCATGCAGGAGGCGGCCAATCAATGTTCTCTCTCGTGGATGTTTCTATTTCTCTCCCTCTCCCTTCCTCTCGCTCTAAAATCAATAAAGAAAAAAAAATTTTTTTTAAAGAAGAAGTACCTGGTCCTCCGTAAGATCCTCAGCATCCCAATTGCTGCAACGAAGTACAAGGGACTTGTCAAGGGGAAAGTTCAAAACAGTCTCAGCGAGTGATTTCAGGCTAAGCCCATTACAGAGCAAATTGTTTCTACAAAAAAAATAAATAAAATCATGTATCAAAAATGGGTGAAGGACAAGAACAGGCAAATAAAAATAAATAAATGGCCAAGAAACAGATGACAGATAGTCAATCTCACTAGACATCAAATAAGATAAAATTAAAACTATATACAATTTTTTAATCCATTAGATTGCAAAGATTTATTTAAAATAACTATATCTAGTATTGGTGGAGCATGAAGAATCAGACAGTCTAACCTAACATTTGTGAACTTCACATTTTTACAACCTTAATGAAAAACAGTTTAACAATAAATAGCAATGAAAACGTTGAACATGAAAATTCTGATTCAACAATTCCACTTCTAGAAATTCAGCCAAGGACAAATGTACATAAAATAATCTTCATTATAGCACTATTTACAGTAGCAAAGAACTGGAAACCTAAATATCAATCAATAGAAGACCAGTTAAATATCTATACAATTAAATTCCATACAACTATTAAAAATAAGGATGTGGATCTATATTGATGTGAAAAGATGTCCATGATATATTAGTTATATAAAAAAAGAAAAAAGAGACTGCAGAGGAAAATATACGTTATGGTCCCTTTATGTTAATGTATATAAATGTGTGTATTTGATTCTAGGTATGTGATCACAGATAGAGGAAACACAAAGAGGTAACTGGAAAGAAATTAATCAAATGTTAGTGATATTATCTCTGGTTGTGGGATTTGGGATGATTATATATCCTCTTCATATTTTTCTGTTTGAGTTGGCTACTGTTCTTGTATTACTTTTTCTAAATTGAAAAAATGATAAGGCTATTTTAATTGAGGGGGTAAAGATACAATAAAACTAAGTAACCTTTCTGCTCTTCAAACACTTTCTAATTAAAATAGCTGCAGGATGGTGAAAAAAATTAATTTGTCCAAGGATTAGAGATTCCAAACAAGAGTTAACTGTGAAATTAAGAACCTGTCAGTCTACAAAAGTGGTGCTGGATTTCTGGTTACCAAGTGTGAGACTAGAAGTTTTAGAGCAGGAAGCTTGGAGGTGGAAGTTCACGTCAGTGTTACAACATGCAGGACTCCCTCCGGTACTGTAGGAAATGAAATCATCACAATGATGAAGAAAAGGAAGTCTTTCCTTACACAAACAAGCAATAAACTGATGGATTTCATCATCCCCAAAAGAAGTACTGACTAAAAAGTAAAAAAAGGTCCAGACACACTTAGGTAAAATACATAAGATCTTGGTTCATTAATGGAATTTAAGGATTTGGGGGAAGACATAAAATTTTCTTCTGTTTTATTAGAAATTAAAAAAGTAATAAATGGTTATTATTCAAAATTCAGACAACAGAGCAGTATAATGGGTTAAAGTGAAAGCCCTCTGCCCCACATTCCCACTCCTCAGGAATATGACTCTTAACAATATGGTGTGGCTCCCTCCAGACTTTTTTTATGCACGATAAACGAAGAGATGATTAGATGGAGGAGTAGATACAGTTTTCTCGTATTTGCTTTGTTTTTTGTTCTGCCACTTGCTCTATAACTCAATGTATCAGAGACCTCCTTCCATGACAGTTAAGTACAAATGTATATCCTTTTTAAGAGCTATGTGATTTTTTCAAGCATGGATATTTCATAACTCTTAAAATCATTACCCTCATTGAAGGACAGTACTTAATTTTCAGTTATTTTATTCCATTTAGGTCATTAGTTTTTTTGTGTGTGTGTTTTTTTAATCCTCACCTGAGGACATTTTTGCATTTATCTTCAGATAGAGCGGGAGGGAGAGAGAGGAAGAGACAAGGAGAGAGAAACATCGACGTGAAAGGGACACATCGAGTGGCTGCCTCCCGCACGACCCAACCAGGGCCGGGGACAAACTGCAACCGAGGTACATGCCCTTAGCGGGAACCAAACCCGGGTTTCTCTGGACCGCAGGCCAACACTCTAACCGCTGAGCCAAACCGGCCAGGGCATTTTTTTTTTAATGTCATATTTGGGAAGTTCTCACATTTAAAAAAAATTTTTTTTAAGAATAGTTTATTGATTTTTAGAGAGAGAAGAAGGGAGAAAGAGAGAAAAACATTGATGTGAGATCAGCTGCCTGCTGCATGCCCCTACCGGGGATCGAGCCCACAATCTGGGCATGTGCCCTTGACCAGAATCGAACCAGCAACCTTCTGGTGCATGGGATGATGCCCAGCCAACTGAGCCACACTGGCCAGAGCAAGGTTTCACATTTCTTGAGGATGAATTAAAAACAAGATGCCACCTTTGCTATTTCGTAGTTCCACTAGGACAGATTCCAAAATCATATACAACAATCTCTATAATAAATCATCTTTGGCTAACATACAATAAAAATAAAAAAAGTATGAAGAAAAGAAGACAGCATTACCAAAAAAAAAAAAGATTGTGCTCCTCCCCGAAGTCAACTGAAAGCAACAACTACTTATGGCAAACATCAGGAGCGACCTATAGTTAACAGTGCTAAGTATAATTCTCGCAGTAGAATGTCAAAATTCTTATAACACAGTGTCAAAAAATTTTGTTTTTTACTACTAAAATGCTCAATAATACAATAATGTTTACATTTTAATAAAACTGAAAGGCCTGATAAATGCTTCATTTTTATTTCTGGAAAAGTTCATGGTAATATTCAGCTTTGGCCAAATTCTTATTCTGACACTTGGCCATTCTGCCTCTAGCTAAACAGAATACAGAGCACCATTAATTTCTATATATTCATAGAGAGGACTTCACTTGCATAGAAAAAGGTCTGGAAAAACAAGCCAATCAGATGATGATGGTATGGAAACTGGTAATGGTGGTGATGGTAATAGTTAAAATTTACACAGCACTCTCTATATTTCAAACACTATTTCTAAGTTCTTTCCATAGTTTAACTCATTCAATCCTCACAGTAGTCCTCTGATGTGGGAACATTATTATCCCTACTTCACAGATGAGGGAACAGAGGAATGAATATGAGGTTCACTAACTTGCCAAAGGTCACAGAGCTAGTAGGTGGCAGTGCTGGGCTCCCACCCACATGCTCTGCTCTGGAGTCAACTCCTAGCCACCATACACACCACCTCTACCAACAGAGCAACAGTGGGCACCTCCAGGGAAGTGGTGCCAGAGGGAGAGGGCCCAATGAAAGGTGGCTTCTGCTGTTATAATCCAAATACTTTTACAGAGTTCAACATTTTTTACAGTAAATATTTTAACGTACTACTTGAAAAAAAATGTATACTTATTTATGAGTTTTATTTATTTTATTTATTAACGTCAGTGTCATTTGAGGCAGGGAGAGAGGCTGTTTCAGTCCACATTATTAAAATGAGGATCTGGCCCTGGCCGGTTTGGCTTAGCGGTTAGAGCATCGGCCTGCGGTACAGAGAGACCCGGGTTCGGTTCCCGCTAAGGGCATGTACCTCGGTTGCGGTTTGTCCCCGACCCTGGTTGGTCGTGCGGGTGGCAGCCACTCGATGTGTCCCTTTCACGTCGATGTTTCTCTCTCTCTCTCTCTCTCTTCCTCTCTCTCCCTCCCACTCTATCTGAACAAAAAATGAAAAAATGTCCTCAGGTGAGGATAAAAATAAATAAAATAAAATAAAATGAGGATCTGTATATATACATGTAAAGGTAACTGCAACTCCCTAAAAAAAATTTAGAATAGAATTTCCATAGAAGTAGAATTCCAAGCGAAAGGGAAATCTCTCTTCCTCCCAGTAAAGGACCAGAGCTACCATCATTTTGGCCAATAGCAGGGTTTCCAAACTCGAATGCTTCAGGATGAGTCCCAATTACAATGGGAGAGGTGGGGACTCATGAACAGAACATGCTCGTCTAAAGAGGACAGGGCTACCCAGACAATTGTTGCCACCTAGAACTACTGACCTAGTATAGTCAAATCATCTAATTTTTCAAGAGACATCAGAAATACTGATCTTCTGCATTTAAACTAAAATTTCCTAAAAATACCATAAGGGGAAAAACAAAAACAAAAATAATCTGCGGCCCTCTTTTAGCCAGTGGAGACATTAGTTTACAACCTGTAGCTTACAGAGACACCTTATTAATGTTTCATTTAAAAAGACCAATTAACAATGCTAGAAGGCTGGGGGGGGGATGGGGAAGAGGGGGTCTAGGGGGGGAAAAGGAGAAACATCTGTAACAAAAATAAATTAATAAAAATTGGAGAAAAAATAAAAAATAAATAAAAAGACCAATTCTAGGTAACTAAAGTTTTCTCAGAAGTTGGAGTATTTCCTCACAAATTCAATATGCATCTCAGAAGCCTCTAGGCTTGTAATGAATTTTAGATGCTTCATTATTGATTCTCATTAATCTACAAATCTTGCTAAAGATTTGCCCCACAGCTACAGGAATTCCAGAAGCATTCATACAAACCATACCTCTGCCTCATGGCTAGGTATCGGAGGTCCAGGCACCCTTTAACAATGAGGCCATAATCCTGCAGAAGCTTGCTGGCATCTTCTGAACATCCTACTCCAACTTTTAAAATAGTGCCATCTGCCAAAATGTTCAATAATGTTTTTGGTAGTGTTTTTCCTCCACAGATCAGCTTGGGCAAGCGAACCAAGACACAGAAGCCACTTGGGGAGGCCATTTGAAGGAGTGACAGAGGACTGGCTTTCCCTTCCAAGTTCACCTGCAACAGAGGAAAAAAACAGGGCCACAGTTCACACCCTAGCACAGTACCAAGTACAACATGAAACTGTTGCAAAAAATGTCTACATCCTTAACTTCCCACAGGGGGCAGCTGACTGGATTTTGGTTCAAATCTAAGGATCAGCCTATGCTAATAAATACAATGCACTTTGTGAAGCAGCAACTTAAAAAAAGGTCACTGAAGGCCCAAACTCCAGAGCCTGAAATATGAGCGGTCCATAAATAGTGACCAGCTGACACAGAGGGGCACTTGGACACACACTGGCAGAGTCATGTGAAACATACTGGTTTTAAAAGGCTAATAGAAGGGGGAAAAAAAGGCTAAGGAGCAGAGTGTCAGATGATAAACATACTCTTTTCATTATCCAGACTCTTACGTACATACTAGTGACCTGACTCATTTACCTTATCTCCACTGCTCAGATCCGATTTTTAAAAAGAGGTAGGAAATACAATCCTAGTATAAATAAGTGGTACCTGCCATTATAATAAATCCTGGTAGCACAAAACATTTTCTCAGTTTTATAGTCACAAATGTTGGTCATAAAAGAAAAAAATGTACAGTGAACATAAGCTAGGATCCTTATATCTTAAGAGATGAAAAATAACTTTATGTATTAACTGATCCAGTTTTTGTTTTGTTTTGTTTTGCTTTGTTTTTTCATTTTATTTTTCAATTGCAGTTTACATTCAATATTATTCTGTATTAGTTTCAGGTGTATAATTTTAATCTTTTTGAGGTAACACATAAGTTGGAAAAAATGCTAAAAGCTAAGGAAGTTATTCCAAGAAATATTTACATACAAAATTCACATTAATTAAAGGTTCCCTATAAAGTACCCAGTAAATTCCAATCGTCATTTTCCAAGAGAGGAAATTTAAGGCCTACAGGTGAAGCAGTTGGCATAAACATGGAAAGAGAATGGCAAAGTCAGGATTAGAACCTAAACTTCCCAATCTTTAGTTCTCAACCAAAATTGATTTTGCACACACCCCCACCCCCACCCATCCAGGACCTTTGGCAATGTCTGGATAAATTGCTGGTTGTCACAACTTAGGGGAGAGCGCACTAGTATCCACTAGTTAGAGGCCAGCATGCTGCTAAACATCCTGCAATGTAAAGAATAGCACCTCACAACAAAGAATCAACTGCCCAAAACATCACCAGTGGAGAACCCTGCTCTAGGCAATGCGGTTCCCTCACTACCACAGTATCCGTGTGCTAGGCATTGCACCAGGCGCCACTGTGGATATAAAGTTATCTAAAAGACAGAATCTGTTTTAGGATTACAAACTTTTAGGTAGAATACAATACACACAAGCTCACACCCTTAGAAAATGCATGGTAAATACCAAAGGAGCAGTTCAAATAAAGTGTTACCAGTAATCAAGGAAGGGATATTTCATTGTTGAGGTGACCAATATCACAGAGAAGAAACAATCAGGATCACAAAGAATTGTTGTTCAAAACAAATTCAGGAGGGCCTTTGCCCTTGAGTTCAACTTCAATGCAAAATAAAACCATGGTTTAACTCATAAAAGCCTTAGGATTTCCCTTCTCAGGCACTGCTTTATTGAAGAGGGCTATTTCCAGATCCTCAAATGAAAGCATGCCAGTTTTGTTTTTTTAAATATGTTTTTATTGATTTTTTTAGAGAGAGAGGAGGGGAGATATAGAAACATCGCTATGAGAGAGAAACATCCATCAGCTGCCTCCTGTACGCCCCCTAGTGGGGATCAAGCCTGCAACCCGGGCATATGCCCTGACTGGTAATCGAACCAGGGCCTCTCAATCCACGGGAAACTCAATCCACTGAGCCACACCTCCAGTGAGCCACATTGGATGGGCCCAGTTTGATCTTTTAATGTGTCTATTTCTTAGGGCTCAGCCAAGGTCAAAAAGATCTACAAGAAACTGACTACTGGGTCTTGTTCTATAATAATTTATCTGGATGTGGCCAAATTGCCTTAAAAAAATTTTTTTTTTCTTTATTGATGTGTGAGAGAGAGAGAGAGAGAAACATCGATGAGAAAGAACATCAACTGGCCACCTCCCGCATACCCCCCACTAGGGATTGGGCCCACAACCTGGGCATGTGCCATGACCGGGAACCAAACCAGCAACCTCTTGGTGCATGAGTCAACCAACGCTCAACCACTGAGCCACACCAGTTGGGCCAAATTTCTATTGAGAAATTCCCTCTCTCTGTAATACTAGCTCTCTCTAAGAAAAAGCTATAAATCTCCATTTCTAATATTTAGCCTGCTAATTTGACATAATATTCACTGCAAATTCCTAATGCTGAATCTCTGCACATCTTTTTGGTCAGGTTCTCTTGTCTAAAATACATTAGGTAAATAACTAGATAGGTGGACAGATAGGTGAGTTGTCTTTTTTTTTTTTTAATCCTCACCTGAGGATATTTTTCCATTTATTTTCAGACAGAGTGGGAGGGAGAGAGAGAGAGAAAGAGAGAGAGAGAGAAACATCAATGTGAGAGAGACACATTGACTGGCTGCCTCCCGCACGACCCCGACCAGGGCCAGGACCGAACCGCCACTGAGGTATGTGCCCTTGACTGGAATTGAACCCGTGACTCTTTGGTCCACCGGTTGATGCTCCAACCACTGAACCAAACCAGCCAGGGTGAGAAGTTGTCGCTTTAATGCTGTTTCTGGATTGTGCTTAAGATCCAATGATTACAATTAAGATTTTCCTACTAGAAACCCAAATGTTTATGATTCCAATAGGTACCCAATTTATACTAAATATATAATTGGAAGAATAATGCATCTAGCAGAGTCAATTTGGCTTAATTAATAAGATATCTAGTCTTTAATTCTCACAAATTTACCACTTTTGCTTTCTAACATATTTTTGTCTTGATATCACTTACTACTCATGGAAAACAATGGAACCCTTAATGGGAAAAGACATATTTTAATTTCATTAGTATTATTTAATTCAGCGGTCTCAGATTTTTTGTTTGTTTGTATGGTCAACTCATAAAAAATGTTTGGGGCATACACAACTTATATGTATATGTATTTATAAGTTATGTACATATGTAGAACTATACATGTGTTACAGACATTACATTATTATACATACTCAAAAATGAAAATTTTAAATGAATGATGCCATCAATCATTATAGACAAAATTTCTAACACTTTTTCCCATATTTCATTGATTAGAGAGCACTGATTTAGAATCCTCTTTCCTGAGCTGAGGGCCAGTAGATAATCCATTTTAGCTTTAGGATTCTTTTTTAAAAATAAAGCACTGCATATTTATTGCAAAAAAAAAAAAAAAATACAATTATACAAAAATAAAAAACATATGCAAATTCTACAACCCAGAAATAATCACTGTTAACATTCTGATATTTTTTCCACTTTTTTTCTTTCCATCAAAAATACTTGTATTTTTAACATATTTGTGATCATATGCTATGCAGTATTATTTTAATTTTTATATTTTATTCTCTATTATGTTTTTATATATGTAATACATCAAAATGACATAATATGACTTCTATGTAATTCATAAAGCATAAATATTATAATGAACACATGTGGAATTACTCTAACCTTTATGCAGGATTCTTAAAAGTCCAGAGCGGATAAATTTCTGGAAAAGCCAGTGATTCTTTAAATGAACCCACGATGGCAGCAGAGAGTAAAGAATGACCTAGTATCATGTTTTGGGATGGAACAGGTTAACTACTGAGCATCCCTAGTCTGTGGTATTTACGTATCAGTTAAATTTAAACCATGGCTCTGAGGCAGGAATAAGATTGTCTTGTTCAAGCGACAGAATGAAGGCCCAATGAGGCTGGAAAGTAATGAGAAGGATGGAAGGAGACTAGAAGGAAAAAAATTCAGATGTTGAGAGAGGCCACAGCATGTAAGCCCTTAAGAACTTCTAAGTAGCCCTGGCCGGTTTGGCTCAGCGGTTAGAGCATCGGCCCGCGGTCCAGAGAGACCAGGGTTCGGTTCCCGCTAAGGGCACATACCTCAGTTGCAGTTTGTCCCCAACCCTGGTTGGGTGGTGTGGGTGGCAACCACTCAATGTGTTTCTCTCACGTTGATGTTTCTCTCTCTCTCTCTTCCTCCCTCTCTCCCTCCTGTTCTATTTGAAAGCGAATGCAAAAATGTCCTCAGGTGAGGATTAAAAAAAAAAAAAAAAAGAACTTCTAATTAAGACATCTTGGTTTTATTTGAAGCCATGGCACGGTTTTAAGCAGAAGACTGAAACAATCTGATGTTCATTTTTAAAGGATCATTTTGGTTACTCAAGGTTACTGTATGGAGAAGGGATTGTAGGAACACAATAGTCCAAGTAGGGTGGCCAGCCAGGAGGCTATTGCAAAGATTCAGATGAGAGATTCTTGAGACTTGGACTAGGGAGGAAGTAGAGGAGATACAGAGAAGATGGATGCAAAATCTATTTTAGAGATAGCACTGGTAATACTTCCTAAATGGGAAGGGAAGTGTTAACAGTAAAGAAAGAAAGCAGACCTCAAGCAAGCCTGAGCCTGAGCCTGCAGAAGAATGCTCTTGGGAAAATGACCTTCACTTCATACAATATTTATTGCACCAATTATTTGTAGCTGTTAAACTAGGAAGTTGTAGCCAGAAATTTCAGGGGGAAAAAATCAGGCATGAGTCAGGGACCAGAAACATATTTAACATTTCCATCTGTACATCCCCAGGAGAAAGCTTCTAAAACATGGCAGATTTCCCCAGCCAGTGTGGCTCAGTTGGTTGGGCCTCATCCTGTGCACCAGGAGGCTGCCAATCCAATTCCTGGTCAAGAGCACAGGACCAGGTTGCAGGCTTGATCCTGGGTAGGGGGCGGGCAGGAGGCAGCCGACTGATGTTGCACTCTCACATGGATGTTTCCCTCTCCTTCTCCCTTCCCCTCTCTCTAAAAAACCAATAAACTACTTTAAATAAAATAAAATAAATTAAAATTTAAAATTAAAATAAAATAAGACAGAATCCTCATGTTGAACAGGTCATTTATCCACAGGTATACATCATCATAGGTGACTCGGGGAATCTGGAAACCCATACCTCTATCGGGTAGCATGCTATGTTATTTCCTGGTTTCTATAACCCTTTCTTTTAATTTCCATATATTTTGCCACTAAGGAAAAATAACATACTCTAACTGCCTGTTAGTATCTTGAATTTCAATCATAGCACTTCTGTTGAACAACCCTTAGCGGAAGGATGTATCCCTTATTTTAATCTTAAAGGTGGAGAAGACTAGGAATAATACAGGTTTGGGAAGAAAAATCAAGAGTTCTATTAGAAACATATTAAATTTGAGATGACTAGTAGACATTCAAAGGGAGATGTAAAGTAGACAGTTGGATATAAAAGGCTGGATGTCTACTTTTCAGAGTCATCAGCCTATCAATTATATTTAAAACTATAAAATTAGATGATATCACAAAAAATTAAAACTAGAACTACCAGACAACCCAGCAATTCCTCTTCTGGGTATTTATCCAAAGAAAATGAAAACACTAATTCGAAAAGATACATGCATCACTATGTTCATTGCAGTATTATTTACAATAGCCAAGATATGGAAGCAAGTTGTCCATTCACAGATGAATGTTTAAAGATGTGATGTGTGTGTGTGTGTGTGTGTGTGTGTGTGTGTGTGTGTGTGTACACAATGGAATGTACACAATGGAATGTACTCAGCAATAAAAAAGAATGAAATCTTGCCATTTGTGACAACATAGATGGACGTTAGAGGCTATTATGCCAAGTGAAATAAAGTCAGACAAAGAAAGACAAATACTGTATGATTTCACTTCAAATACTGTATGATTTAAACAAAAATAAAAACAAACTCACAGATACAGTGAACAAACTGATGGTTGCTAGAGGCAAGAGAGGTGGGAGGATGGGAAAAAAGGTAAAGGGGAATAAAGGTGCAAAATTCCAGTTATAAAATAAATAAGCCACAGAGATGTAGTGTACAGCACAGAGAATATAGTCAATAATATCATAATAACTTTGCATGATGACATTGTAAAGTATATAAACATTGGAGCACTATGTTGTACACCTAAAACTAACAAGATATTGTATGCCAACTATAATTTAAAATTAAAATTTTTTTTTTATCCTCACCCGAGGACATTTTTGCATTTATCTTCAGATATTGCAGGAGGGAGAGAAGGAGGAACAGAAAGAGAGAAACATTGATGTGAGAGAGACACATCGAGTGGTTGGCACCCACACGACCCCAACCGGGCCAGGGACAAACTGCAACCGAGGTACATGCCCTTAACATGAACCGAACCCGGGACTCTCTGGTCCGCGGGCCAACACTCTAACCATTAAGCCAAACTGGCCAGGGCTAAAATTTAAAAAATTTTAAAATAATCAGTTCTCGCCCTGGCCAGGTGAGTCAGTTGGTTGCACCAAAAGGCTGTAGGTTCGATTCCTAGTCAGGGCACATACCTAGGTTGTGGGTCCTATCCCCAGTGGGGGCACGTACAGAAGGCAACCAATCGATGTTTCTAACTCACAGTCTCTCTCTCTCTCTCTCTCTCTCTCTCTCTCTCTCTCTCTCTCCCCCCTTCCTCTCTCTCTAAAATCAATAAAAACACATTAAAAAGCCCGGCCGGTGTGGCTCAGTGGTTGAGCATCAACCCATGCACTAAGAGGTAGCCAGTTCGATTCCCAGTCAGGGCACATGCCCAGGTTGTGGGCCAAACCCCCAATGGAGGGCATGCAGGAGGTGGCTAATTGATATTCTCTCTCATCGATATTTGTATCTCTCTCTCCCTCTTCCTTCCTCTCTCTCTGAAATCAATAAAGAAAAAAGAAATTTTTAACCATATTAAAAAAATAATCAGTTCTCCAAAAAAATAAATAATTAGATGAGATCACTTAGAAAAATAAGGTAAATTAGAGGATAAAAATTAGTGGTCCATGGACCCAACTGCTGACACACAGACATGTTTAAATTTTTTTGGCTCCACATATTTAAAAACTTGTGCCAGAATTTTAAAATTAGTAGAGTTCACATTTTTAAAAATCTATATTCCAAGTTTCTCTTTAAAGAACTGAACAATCTGGCAACATTTGGCTTGAACTGTATAGCAGCTTCACCATAATGTCTTCTCAACACTGAAGCCAACTGTCATTTTCCATTTATCATTGTGTTTAGTATTTATCATTGTGTTTGTATACCACTATTTTTCTAATACAAAGAAGTATTTCTCAGGATCTGTGTCTCTCTCAAAACCAGGAAAATGCAAGATAGCCCATAGAAGCATTGTGTTTAA
Organism: Tadarida brasiliensis; assembly: GCA_030848825.1. Classification (NCBI taxonomy): domain Eukaryota; kingdom Metazoa; phylum Chordata; class Mammalia; order Chiroptera; family Molossidae; genus Tadarida; species Tadarida brasiliensis. The sequence continues at coordinate 216,362,965 of CM061257.1, read as the reverse complement.
AAAAAAAAAAAAAGTGAGGAAGCATATTTATTTGAAATTTAAGAATATTCCTATGCACTCAAAACACAATCACCTACATCGTTCATTTGCATGTTCTGTCTGGAGCTTGTAGACATCTGAGTTTGCAATCTCTGGGGTGGACAGAGAAGAGACCAAGCCTGAGCTATGTCAGTACTTAGATGTTAGGTAGAAGGGGGATCAGAAAAGGAAAAAGAGGAAAGAAGAGTAAGATAGGATATAGGAGAGTGTAAAGGCATGAAAGCTAAGAAGAAAATGTCTTGTGTAGGAATTGTGCAGATATTTTTGAGAACTAGAATAATACAAGTCCAAATAGTGTCCTCTAGATCAGAAAACAAGAAAGCCGCTAACTTGATCAGTTTGAGTGGAGTAGTATGGTAGGATGAAGAATAAATTAGGGAACAGCAAATTATGCCCAAGAGACTAGAAGAAAAGAAATAACAGAAAGAGCAGAAATCAATGAAGTAGAACACACAATAAAGATCAACAAAGCCAGAAGCTGGTTCTTTGAAAAGACTAATAAAATTGATAAACCCATGGAAAGAGTAATCAAGAAAAAAGAGAGAAGCACAAATAAGCAAGAATGTCAAGAATGAAAAAGAAGCCATCCTTACATATCCATCAGAGATGGGGAAAAAACACATGGAGGATATTATAAACAAGTTTATGCCTGTAATTTAAAATGTTGATAAGATAGATTTCAATGAAAAATATAATTTATCAAAACAGATATGAAGACATTAAAAAATATGAATAGCCTGAAACTATTAAAAAATTGTATCTATAATCCAAAAACTTCCCTTAAAAGAAAACTCCAGATGGCTTCACTAGTAGATTCTAATAAAACATTTAAGGAAAAGAAAATGGTAATCTTACATAAACTCTTCCAGAGAACACAAAAATGAAGAACAGTCCTAACTCATATGAGGCCAGCATAACTTTTTTAAAAAAATCTTCATCCAAGTATATGTTTTTATTGATTTTAGAGAGAAAGGGATGGGGGGAGAGACAGAAATATCGATGTGAGATAGAAACATTGATGGGTTGCCTTCCATATGCACCCTGACTGGGGATCAAACCCACAACCTAGGTACGTGCCCTGACCAGGAATTGAACCCACAACCTTCTGGTATATAGGACGATACTCCAACCAACTGAGCCACCTGGCCAGGCCAAGGCCCAGCATAACTTTTTTAAATCAAACTTTGACAAGGTTATTCTAGAAAGGAAAATGATAAACCACTATCATTCACAGGTTTTTTTTAATCCTCCAAAAATCATTATTAGCAAAATGAAGTCAGCAATATATAAAAAGAATAAAACATTATGACCATGTTGGATTTATTCCAGGAATTCAAATATCAATGGATCTCATAGCAACAGAATAAAGGAGAAAAACTACATAGTTATCTCAAAAAATGCAGAAAAAATATTTGATAAAATTCAACCATCTATGATTTAAAAACAAAACAACAAAACTCTTAACAAACCAAGAATGGACTTGAATGTATTTAATCTGGTAAAGGGAACTACAAACAAACCTATCCCAGATATATTTAATACAAACATGTTGAAAGCTGTCATTCTGAGATGGGGAATGAGGCGAGGACACCTACTGTCTCCACTTCTACCTGAGCACTACATTGTGATCCTAGCCAGTACATCAAGGCAAGAAAAGAAATGGAAAGTATAAGGACTGGAAAGAAATAAAACTATTTCACAGATGATACAATAGTATATATAGAAATCTAAAAAAAGTGAGTTTAGTAAGGTTTCTTAATATAAGAGAAATATATAAAAATAAATGCATTTCTATATACCAGAAGGAAACACAAACATTTTTAAGTTCTCATTCACAATAGAATAAAAAAATCAGCTCAGTCCTCGATGCGTCAGTGCTCTGTGGTGCTGGAATTCTGTTGCCTGTTGGTCTGTGTGCGCATGCGCCGACGTGGCCTCAACCGACTATAACCAATGAGCAACTCACAGCTATGGGGCCTACCCCACCCAGTCTGGGCAGGGTGATTCCCAGCAGAGCATTCAGCCCTATGGACAGCAGAGTTAAGGTAGCTACAGCCAGTCAGGGGACACTTCATGCTATGGCCAGAGCACCTATGGTTGTTATGGACAGACCCAGAACACAGGCTGTGGCACTCAATCAGTTCCCCCAGGATATGGCTCAAATGGTGGCTATGGTAGTGGCCAAAGTTCTCAGTCGTCTTATGGGCAGTTCTACCCTGGCTATGACCAGCAGCCAGCTCCTAGCAGCACCTTAGGAAGTTACAGTAGCAGTTCTCAGAGCAGCAACTATGGGCAGCCCCAGAGTGGGGAGTATGGTCAGCAGTCTGGCTATGGTGAACAAAAGTCTAGCTATGGACAGCAGCAAAGCTCCTATCATCCTCCTCAGTACTATGGACAGCAGAACCAGTACAACAGTAGCAGTGGAGGTGGCAGAGGGGGTGCTAGAGGTAAATTACGGCCAAGATCAGTCCCCCATGAGTGGTGGTGGTGGTGGTGGCAGCTATGGAGGAGGCCAGCAGGACCATGGGGGACGAGGCCAGGGTGGTGGCAGTGGTTACAACCGCAGCAATGGTGACTATGAACCCAGAGGTCTCTCATATGGGGGATAGCTATGGAGATGATGGGCATGGTGCCAGAGGAGGCTATGACTGGGCAGCTACTGAGGCCAAGGCGGGGATAATAGGGGCTTCCAAGGGGGCCGGGGTGGTGGGGACAGAGGTAGCTTTGGCCCTGGCAAGAAGGACTCCAGGGGTGACCACAGACAGAATCGCAGGGAGAGGCCACCTTAGCCTGCCTCCTGAGGTTCTGGAATAGCTTTTCTTCTATACCCAGTGTGACCCTCATTATTTTGTAATCTTCCAACTCCTGATCACCCATGGGTTTTTTGTGTTGGACTATGTAATTGTAACCATATCTCTGGTTCCCATTAAAAACCACAGTTATAGTAAAAAAAAAAAAAAAGAATAAAAAGTCATGGAGCTCTGGCTGGTTTGGCTCAGCGGTTAGAGCATCGGCCCACGGACCGGAGAGTCCCGGGTTCGGTTCCCACTAGGGGCACATACCTCAGTTGCAGTTTGTCCCCCACCCCGGTTGGGATTGTGTGGGTGGCAGCCAGTCGATGTGTCTCTCTCACATCGATGTTTCTCTCTTTCTCTTCCTCCCCCTCTCCCTCCCAGTCTATCTGAAGATGAATATAAAAATGTCCTCAGGTAAGGATTAAAAAAAAAAAAAAGTCATGGAAACTATAAATACATTATTAAGAGAAATTAAAGATCTAAATATTATTAGATTAGAAAACTCAATATTATAAAGAAGCCAATTCCCCACAAACTGATTTACTGATCCAATGCAATCTCAATCAAATATCAAGATTTTTGCGTGTGTAGAACCTGAAAAGCTGATTCTAAAATGAGTAAGGAAATGCAGAGGATCAAGAATATCTGAGACATTCTGGAAAAAAAACAAGATGGCAAGTCTTTCTGTCCCAAATATCAAGTCATTATAAAGCAATAACAACTAAGACAGTTTGTAATCATTGGTGTAAGAACAGAAAAATAGACTACTACAGAGCCCAGAAACATATCTGCTCATGTGTGGACATTTGTTTATGATAAAGTGGTATTGCAGAGCAGTGAGGAAAGGTGTATCTTTTCAATTCATGATGCTAGGAAAACTGTATATCCTCATGGGGGGAAAATGAACTTGACCCCACCTCACATCATATATGCACACACAAAACTCAATTCCAGGAGTGCAAATCTAAATGTGCAAGGTTAAAACCACAAAATTCCAAGAAAATAATATAGGAGGATATCTTTATGAATAAGGGTAGAGTAAAACTTGTTACACTGCCCTATATAGATCTTCTGATCATCAAACAATAACATTAAAAGAATGTAAAGGCAATTCCCAGATAGGAGAAAACATATACATTATACATTTAACTCACAAAGGGTTCATATCCAGAATATAAAAAGAATTCCTATAAATTAGTAAGTAAAAAGAACTCCACAGAAAAAGAAGCAAGAAATTTAAACGATACTCCATAAAAGACATCTAAATGATCAATAAAATATAAAAAGATGCTCAGTCTCATTAGTAATCAGGGATATGCTAATTAAAACCACAATGAAATATTCTGATGGGTGTGCAGAATGACTAAATTTAAAAGTCTAACAGTACCAAATATTGACAAGGATGTAAAATAAGGCAATTTTCACATAGTCTTGGTGGGAGGTTAAATTAGTGGAAGGAAGCACTTCTGAAAACAGTTGGAAATAAGCCACACAGCCTGACCACTCTCTGGGGGCAGAGGGGGCGGTGCCCTGGCCTGGTTGAGTTCGGGCTGCAGCAGGAACAGCACAAACCAGAGCCTACAAAGGCACCCACAGGGGCCCCTGCTGTTCTCTGAGGAGCGAAATTAGGCCACTCCCCCAGAGAGGAAGGCTTCCTGCCTGGCTCCCAGCTCTGTGGCTCCCCATCCCAAGGCTGGGCCTCCCAGGCCCCTGATTTACTGTAGCTCTTTCCCTCTCCTGCACCCCTTATCTCTCAGATTCCATGACATCCTCAGGGTCCTCCCTCCCCGTTCCCCTTCTCCTTGCTATTTCTAACTTCTGGTCACAGTGTCTGGCAGCTTTTCAGAGCTGGTTCACATTATCTTAAAAAAAAAGTTGATCTGCCCTGGCCAGTGTGGCTCAGTTGGTTGGAGCATCATCCCATGCACCATAAGGTCTCGGGTTCGATTCCTGGTCAGGGCATATACCTAGGTTGTGGGTCCAGTCTCCATTTGAGGCACATAGGAGAGGCAACAGGTCGATATTTCTCTTTCACATTGATGTTTCTCTCTCTGAAAAAACAAAACAAAAAAGTTGATCTCCCCCAATGGGCTCTACGCTGGGACTCCCATGGGTTCCCAACTCCGTCACTGACATCAGGATCTCCCATAGGAGTCTGGTGGCCTTGTCACCTGCTAGCCCCACTCTGGCCTTAGCAAACCTTAGTGCTCTGGCCAGGCTTGGCACTAGTCTGTCAGGCCAGACTTTGACAAGCAGAGGCTGAAGATAGGTGTACGGGAGCTGATAGTAAAACCCTGTCCCAACACTGGACTTCCCTCTGAGGGGAGGAGAGGGATCCAGACAAAAAGGCCTTGCAGCTGTAGGTGGGCACAGCCAAGCCCTCTTGGGAGGCTCCATCCCAGTGGGGACAGGAACCCTGTACTCCTGGTATTCTCTTCCCCTTGGACCACTACTGGTAGGAACTCCTTTCCAGCCAGACCCCAAGGGCCTGGAGCAATAACAGAACCTCAGCAGTGCCACTATAGATGTGGTTCTTATTTTACCAGCTTTTCTGTCTCCTTTTTATTTTAAAATCAAATTAACAAGCACCTGAATACTGGAGTGAGGATACTGGGGCATCATACCCACTTCCCAGAACTGGTGGTAGTGGGGGAGAGGGGACTCAGATCATCATCACCTCCCGCTGGTGTTCCACTGTGAGGGGGTCCCTCTGTCCAGCTGGATTTCTTGGCCCGATTGGCCAGACCTCAGGTCCAGAACCTGGGCCTGTCCCCATCCCAGCACTCCCTGAGCTCCCTGGTCTTGGGCCAGCTGGGAATGCGTGGCCAGAGAGATGAGGTGGGCCTCAAGCCCCACAAGCACAGTTCTGGGAGTCTCCAACACTGGCGCATGCTGCCACAGTGCCCCTCACAGTGGTGGCAGAATGGCTGTGCCCAGGTCTGTGGCCACTCCACAGCTGCAAAGTGGACAGCAGGTGAGTGAGAAGAGTGAGGGGAATAAAGTCAGTACAACTGTTAAAACAAACAAAAATACAGTTGGAAACAATGAGTATACTCAAGCACTACTGAGGGTAAATTAGCTAAAATCACCTTAGAAACAATTTGGCATTGCCTAAAAAAGTTAAAGATATATATACAAACTCTATGACCCAGGACTACACTCACAGATAAACATGCGCAATAATATTGAATGCAGCATTCTTTGTAAAAGCCCCAAATGGTAAACAACCCAAATGTCCATTCATATTAGGATGGATGACCAAATGGTGATATATTTACACAATGGACTACTATATGGCAATGAGTCAGTCACACATAGGTAAATCTCACAAACATGAAGTTGAGCAAAAGAAGCCAGACACAGCCCTGGCCAGTTTGGCTCAACGGTTAGAGCGTCGGGCTGCTGACCAGAGAGTCCCAGGTTCGGTTCCCGCTAAGGGCACGTACCTTGGTTGCAGTTTGTCCCCAGCCCTGGTTGGGGTCGTGTAGGTGGCAACCAGTCAGTGTGTCTCTCTCACATCGATGTTTCTCTCTCTCTCTCTTCCTCCCTCTCTCCTTCCCACTCTGTCTGAAGATAAATGCAAAAAAAAAGTCCTCAGGTGAGGATTAAAAAAAAAAAGAAGCCAGACACAAAAGAATACATACTTGATGGTTTCAGCTATATTAAATTTAAAAAGAAGGCAAAACTAATTTACAGTGCATGCTTGAGTAGTAAAAGTATAAAGAAAAACAAGAAAGTAAATACCATGAAATCAGGATAATGGCAACCCTTAGAGGGGAGGCAGGAACAATGATTATAAGGCGTCACAAAGGGAGCTTCTGGGGTACTAGCAATTTTATTTCTTGACCTAGTTTCTAGATACACAGCTGTTCTCTTTAGATAATCATTTTGCTGTTTATTTTGTTTCTTTTCCTTTTTTTTTTTTTTTTTTATCCTCACCCAAGGACATTTTCCCATTTTTTGTTCAGATAGAGTGGGAGGGAGAGAGGGAAAGACAGAGAGAGAGAGAGAGAAACAGCGACGTGAAAGGGACACATCGAGTGGCTGCCACCCGCACGACCAACCAGGGCTGAGGACAAACTGCAACCGAGGTACATGCCCCTAGCAGGAACCGAACCCGGGTCTCTCTGGACGGCAGGCTGACGCTCTAACCGCTGAGCCAAACTGGCCAGGGCTCTTTTCTTTTTTTAAAAAATATGTTTTTATTGATTTTTTAGAGAGAGAGATAGAAACATCGATGTGAGAGAGAAACATCAACTGGCCACCTCCTGCACACCCCCCACTGGGGATCGAGCCTGCAACCCAGGTATGTGCCCTGACCAGGAATCGAACTGAGACCTCTCAGTCAATTGAAAAACACTCAATCCACTGAGCCACACCAGCTGGGCTCTTTTCTTTTTTTTTTTTTTTTAATTTATTGATATTTTTTGAGAGAGAGAGAGAAACATTGATTTGTTGTTCCACTTATTTATGCATTCATTGGTTGATTCTTGTATGTGCCCTGATTGGGGGATTGAACTCAAAACCCTGGTGTATTGGGATGATGCTCTAACCAACCGAGCTACCTGGTCAGGGCCTCCAATTCATTCTTTTTTTAAAAGTCCTCACTCGAGGATATTGTTCCATTGATTTTCAGATAGAGTGGGAGGGAGGGACGTAGAGAGAGAGAAACATTGATGTGAGAGAGACACATCAACTTGTTGCCTCCCACACAACCCTGACCAGGGCCAGGGGAATGGAACTGCAACCAAGGCACATGTCCTTGATCAGAATTGAACCCATGACTCTTTGATGCACGGGCCAATGCTTTAACCACTGAGCCAAACTGGCCAGGGCTCCAATTTTTTCTTGATGGCCCAACGTCATTGGTATAAACAACTCCTACTATTGATGATACAAAGAAATACCCTCAGTAGCTAAGGTGTGTGCCCAGCCAGTGTGGCTCAGTGGTGGAGCGTCAACTCATGCACCAAGAGGTCACTGGTTCAATTCCGGGTCAGGGCACATGCCCAAATTGTGGGCTAAATCCCCAGTGGGGGGCATGCAGGAGGCGGCCAATCGATGTTCTCTCTCATCAATGTTTCTATCTCTCTCTCTCTTGTCTCCCTTCCTCTCTCTCTAAAATCAATAAAGAAAAAAAAAAAGTAACTAAGGTGTAGGGCCTTGTGTGACTACTGAACTTTTCCCACACTGTCAGGTGTTCTTTTCTTGGTCATCTAGTAGTTACTCCTGCCAACCTTGATCTGATTTTGTGGCAGCTCTTCTGCTTAGGGCCTCTTTTGATTACATTTCCTGGTTCTTGGCTATATTCCAGATATCCAGAAGACAAATATCAGAGATTCCTGGCAAAGTATTACACTGAATTAATAAGAGATAATAACTCTGAGTTATTTATATTTTTATAGTATCTTCTGGTTCAAGGAGATTAAAGTTCACTCTGTGGCCCTGGCCGGTTTGGCTCAGTGGTTAGAGCGTCAGCCTGCGGTCCAGAGAGACCCGGGTTTGGTTCCCGCTAAGGGCACGTACCTCAGTTGCAGTTTGTTCCTGGCCCTGGTTGGGTCGTGTGGGAGGCAGCCACTCGATGTGTCCCTTTCGCGTCGATGTTTCTCTCTCTCTCTCTCTCTCTCTCTCTCTCTCTCTCTCTCTCTCCCTCCCTCTCTCTTCCTCTCTCTCCCACCCACTCTATCTGAACAAAAAATGGAGGAGTGTCCTCAGGTGAGGATAAAAAAATAATAATAATAAAATTCACTCTGTGAATCAGAATGACAGAAGAGTAGATGTTTCATATTATCATCATCACAACCATACTACAACTCCCCCAAAGTTAACAGCCATTAGAAAAAATAACCAGATGGTGAAGAAAGCCCTGGGCTCCAATGCTAGTTACCAGCTGTGTGGCCTTGGGCAAGTAACTAACGCTTTTTATGCCTCCATTTCCTATCTGTAACAGTGAGGATAGTAATAGTATCTCCCTACATAGATTAGGAGAATCTAATTAAACTAAATGAGATGATCAAACAAAAGATACCTGGCTTAGATTAAACAATGTTTCAAATTTTAACTGTTATCTTTTAAAATTCTGACTTGTATAATAATTCCCATATAATAGACCTCCTTAATGAATTTATCCAAGACAGCCTTATGAAAATACTATTAAAAATATTAATAGTAGCTTATATTTAATGATCACTTGCTATATGTTAAAATTGTGCTAAAGCCTTAATAGAGGCTATCTGAATCCTTAGAAAAGCCCTGGGAGGTAGATACCATTACATCTCTATTACAAACAAGTACACTGGGGCTCAAACTTACTTAAATAGCATGTCCAAGTTCACAGAATAAGTGATGATTTTGGAACTCACATGGATCTGCCTGACTCCAGAATCTATGATTATGAGCACTCCCCTATCCTGAGAAGAGAAGCAGCTTCTCCTGCTAAAATCTACTTACTAGCAAGTTGATAACAAGCTAATTCTCCTTTAATCTTATCCTTTACCTGACTATTCAAGGTCCCCAGTTGGAAAAGCAGAAAAGATTTGTTTTATTTTTGCTTTTTAACTTACCCACTCACAGTCGATTCCAAGTACTGGAATATCTTCTAACCCACTCCTAAGCAAGGGTTCAATTTGATCCCACTCTGCCTCCTGAGACACAGTTACCACCTTTGCTTCAAGGATCCTCTTCTCCCATGAGGCTCTGGGGGTACTGGAGTGCAGCTGGTCCTGTTCTGGAGGGGGCAGCTCTCTCCTGCCTGGAGCTTGCAGCTGCTGCAGCTGCTTCTGGGTCCCATGGCTCGTTCTACTCCTCCGACGCTGGATGCCTCTCCACAGGACAAACGCCCCCACTGCCACACCAAGAAGTGTGGTTACTGTCAAAGCCACCAAGTGTCTAGACATCTTCAATTTTGCTGCTGTTTAGGAAAGCATATCACTAATCCCACAATCTGCAAAACAAATGGTAACAACAAATTTACACACAGAATTTAAACCTGTATGGAAACAAGTTTCCCCTAAAAAGTGTTCCATTTACAATCCATGTACCCACAAACTAAAAAACTGTTACAAATTTCAACATGAAACAGTGATATTTTAATTTTTTCACTTTTGTACATTCTCTACTCCATCTCTATCTCCATTCTCACCCAAGAAAACTCTCCTGCCCTCTACCAGTTGCCCAGGACTCTCCTAATCATACAAAAATCATATCAATTAACACAGAATAAGCTAGATTCTCACTTCCACTTACTGATATGTCAAGTGAATACATTTTTGTTAATGGTTCTTCTCCAAGGTGTTTGTACTTTAAACCTTCAATCTCTAACAACTGAATGAAAAATTCTGCTTAAATAAAAATCTAATTATCAGCAAGTTGGTAGGGAGATTTTTTTACTTTTCTGAAAGGTGTGGGCAGTGGGGGAACGAAGCAAACGGGTTCAAAAAAACATGGATCTTCTTGCTCCAGAAATCTCAGTAGTTCTCCATAGAAACAGACTCAGATGTTGGGGGTATGCTAGGGCTGTACAAGGGGAAGAGGGGACTCCAAAAGGAAAAATGACAGAACCTTGAGAGAGACCTAAGATGCTCAGGAGGAAGACACAAACTGAAATGTCCACAGGATAATATATATAAGTAAAGCAAGCCAAGTGAAAGAAAACTGACACGACACCCTGTTAAATACAGTCACGCGCTACATAACGACACTTCGGTCAATGATGAACCGAATATACAATGGTGGTCCCATAAACTTATAATTAAAAATTCCTAATGTCTAGTGACATTGTTGCCTTCATACTGTCACAGTACAATGCATGACTCCTGTGTTTGTGGTGATGCTAGTGTAAACAAACCTCGTGTGCTGCCAGTCGTGGAAAAGTACAGCACATACAATCAGGTACAGTACATAATACTTCATGATAACAAACAACTATGTTACTGGTTTATGTATTTACCATACAATATTTTTTATTGTTATTTTAGACTGTATTCTTTATAATTATTTTTAAAAGTGTTTGCTATAAAACAGTATGCCTTGTTATGCCAGCAGCAGCCTCATACATCTCGTGTTTACTGTGCCTCTCAATTGCCATCATTTTGTCTTGTGTTTGATTTAATCTCATGTTGTACTGTACAGTACCATGCTGTGCAGGTGTGTAATCTAGGAGCAACAGGCTTTACCATATAGCCTAGGTATGTGGTAGCTATACCATTTATGTTGTGTAAGTGCACTCTATGATGTTCACACAGGACGAAATCACTTAACCACGTATTTCTCAGAATATACTCCTGTTAAGTGATGCATAACTGTATGTAGGAACAGTGGTAACCTAAGGGTGGTAGGATTATAAATAATTATTATAAATAATAAATATAAATAATTTTTAAATTCTACAAGTTTGTATATATTCATAATTAGAAAAATACAGTTTTTTTCAATGGTGCTTTTTTAGAGACAGGCAATGTAAACATCCCACTTAACATTCAAGAAATATAATTATATTCCTGAAATAAATCATATTTAACAAATTAAACAAATGTGTTAAACTGTTCAGAGAGCAGCATAAGGTAGAGGATAACAATATGGGCCTTAGAGTCAAATACCTGGGTTCAAATCAAGCCTCTGCCACTTGCTAGCTATATAAACTTAGGCAATTCACTGAACTTCTCTCAGCCTCAGAGTCCCCATTGGTAAAATGGGCAAGACAGTACCTACCAGGTGGAATTATTGTGAGACTTAAGTAAGATGATCAACATACTTCACTTAACACATTGGCCAGAACATTAGGGTTCAGTAAATGCTAGTTATTACTACTATTGGGGTTCTACAAATAACAGAACTTTTATTAAAGGAAAACAAAGAATCATAGTGTTAAAATTTAGGAAGCAAATTTAGCTCCCACACAATTCAAGAATCCTTTCCACGGTAATCCTGACAGATCTCTATGTGGTCTCTGACCTGGTCTGTACCTGAATACTTCTAGGAACCGAGTTCATTACCTTAAGAGGTAGTTTTTCTTGAAAAGTCCTTGTATTCTGTAAGAGTTTGCTACATAGAAATTGTTCTCTTTGATGCTCAGTCCGGCCTTTGAAATGACAAAAGTGTATACTCCCTCCGGAGAGCTTGTGAAATCTGTGAAGATAGCTCTTAAGACTTCCCTTAGTACATTCTACTTAACCCAACCAGTCTTCCTATGACCTAGTTTATAGACCACTGACCACTGTGGCTTGATCCTTCTGAACAGTCCCAAGTTTGTTAAGGTATCACTGAAAATGTGACACCCAGCTCTGTATTCAATATTTGAGACATGGTCTAATTGGTGTGGGCTACATTGATATTATCTTTTTACCTATATGTTATTAATTCTGTATGAAATATGTTTTTGAGTATTAGAATCACACTAATGAGTCATATAAAGCTTGTGGTAAATTAAAATTCACTGATACCAAATTGAGTTCCCCATTTTATATATTGGTAGTTTATATTTCGCAGCCAACTGATGTTTCTCTTTCATTGATGTTTCTCTCTCCCTCTCCCTTCCTCTCCCTCTGAAATTAATAAAAACATATTAAAAAGAAAAAGATAACATAAAAATTTTACAGGTAATAGAGCCAATAACAGACTAATAAGGGGAGTGACAGGATCAGACTCATATTTCAAAGAACACCATGATGGCAGTGCAGGTGCTAGATTATAGGAGGGCAAGGCTAGAGGCAGGGACACTCTTTAGAAGACTCACAATAGTAGAGCCAACAGTGGAAGAATATCCAAATCTGGGCAAAAGAAGGCAGAATGAAAAAGAACCACAGTTCCTAACAGAATGGCTATTCATTATTTTATTTTTATTGTTGACACCATTACAGATGTCCCCATTCTCCCCCCCCCCCTTTGCCCACATCCACCCAGCCCTGCCCTCCCTTCCCTCTGGCCATCACCACACTATGGTCTGGGTCTATGGGTTATACATATATGTTCTCTGGTTAATCCCGTCACCTTCCTTCATCCAGTTTCCCCCTTCTCTCTCCCATCTGACAGCTGTCAGTCTGTTCCATGTATTCATGCCTCTGTTTGTTCATTAGATTCTACATATATGTAAGATCATATGGTATTTGTCTTTCCCTGGCTGGCTTATTTCACTTAATGTAATAATCTCAGGTCCATCCATGCTGTTAGAAAAGGTAAGAGTTCCATCTTTTTTACAGTCACATAGCATTCCATTGTGTAAATGTACCACAGCTTTTTTATCCACTCATCTACTGATGGGCACTTACTTTGGTTATTTCCAGATCTTGGCTATTGTAAATAACGCTGCTACGAACATAGGGTGCATGTATTCTTTCTGATTGGTGTTTCAAGATTCTTAGGATATAGTTCCAGAAGTTGGATCGCTGGGTTAAAAGGTAGTTCCATTTTCAAATTTTTTTAAAGGATAGTTTATTGATTTTTAGAGAGAGAAGAAGAGAGAGAGAAAAAAAAATTGATGCAAGTGCACAACACTGATCAGCTGCCTCTGCATGCCTCCTACCAGGGATGGAGCCTGCAATCCAGGCATGTGCCCTGATTGGGAGTTGAACCGGCAACCTTTTGGTGCATGGGACAATGCCCAACCAACTGAACCATATCAGCCAGGACTCCATTTTTAATTTTTTGAGGAAGCTCCATACTGTTTTCCACAGTGGAGTTTCCTTTTCTCCACAACCTTGCCAGCACTTATTTTTTATCCTCACCCAAGGACATTTTTCCATTTTTATAGATAGAGTGGGAGGGAGAGAGAGGAAGAGAGAGAGAGAGAAACATCGATGTGAGAGAGACACAATGTCTAATTGCCACCCGCACGACCCAACCAGGGCCGGGGACAAACTGCAACAGAGGTATGTGCCCTTCGCGGGAACCGAACCCGGGTCTCTCTGGACCGCAGGCCAACACTCTAACCGCTGAGCCAAACCGGCCAGGGCTGTTGATATATTGATAGTGGCCATTCTGGCAGGTGTGAGGTAATATCTCATTGTGGTTTTAATTTACATCTCTCTGATGATTAGTGATGTTGAGCATTTTTTCATATGTCTATTGGCCATCTGTATGTTCTCTTTGGAGAAGTGTCTATTCAGGTCCTTTGCCCATTTTTTTTATCCTCACCCAAGGACATTTTTGCATTTATCTTCAGATAGAGCGGGAGGGAGAGAGGGAAGAAGAGAGAGAGAGAAACATCAATGTGAGAGAGACACATTGAGTGGTAGCCACCCACACAACCCCAACCGGGGCAGGGACAAACTGCAACCAAGGTACGTGCCCTTAGCGGGAACCGAACCCGGGTCTCTCTGGTCCGCAGGCCGATGTTCCAACGGCTGAGCCAAACCAGCCAGGGCCTTTGCCCATTTTTTAATGGGATTGTCTGTCTTCCTGGTGTTGAGCTGTATAAGTTCTTTATATATTTTGGCGATTAACCCCTTAACCAATATATCATTGGCAAATATGTTCTCCTATACAGTGGATTTCCTTTTCATTTCGTTGATGGTTTCTTTTCTGTGCAGAAGCTTTTTAGTTTGACATAGTTCCATTTGTTTATTTTTTTCCTTTATTTCCCTTGCACTAGGAGACATATCGACAAAAATATTACTAAGAGAGATGTCTGAGATTTTATTGCCTATGTTTTCTTCCAGGATTTTTATGGTTTTGCAACTTACATTTAAGTCTTTTATCTATTTTGAGTTTATTCTTGTGTATGGTGTAAGTTGGTGGTCTAGTTTCATTTTCCTGCATGTATCTGTCCTATTTTTCCACAATCATTTATTAAAGAGACTGTCTGTACCCCATTATACATTCTTGCCTCCTTTATCAAATATTAATTGACCAGCCCTGGCAGGTTTGACTCAGCAGTTAGAATGTTGGCCCGAAGACCAAAGGGTCTTGGGTTTGATTTTTGGTCAAGGGCATGTACCTGGGTTACAGGTTTAATCCCCAATTGGGGTCGTGTGGGAGGCAACCAATCAATGTGTCTCTCTCACATCTATGTTTCTCTCTCCCTCCCTCCCTCCCTCCCTTCCACTCTATCTAAAAATCAATGGAATAATATCCTTGGGTGAGAATTAACAAATAAATAAATAAATAAATAAATAGATAAATAAATAAATAAATATTAATTGACCATATAGGAGTAGGTTGATTTCTGGGCTCTCTGTTCTGTTCCACTGATCTACATGCTTGTTCTTATGCCAGTACCAAGCTGTTTTTATTACAATGGCCTTGTAAGTATAGTTTGATATCAGATATTGTGATACCTCCACTTTGTTCTTCGTTCTCAAGATTGCTGAGCCTATTCAGGGTCTTTTTTGGAATATTTGTTCTAGATCTGTGACATCTGCCATTAGTATTTTAATAGGAAATGCATCAAATCTATAGATTGCTTTGGGTAGTATGGACATTTTAATGTTGTTAATTCTTCCAATCCATAAACATGGTATATGCTTCCACTTATCTGTAGCTTCCTCAATTTCTTTCTTCATTGTCTTATAGGTTTCTGAGTATAAATCTTTACCTCCTTGAATAAATTTATTCCTAGGTACCTTTTGTTGTTGTTGTTGCAGTAGTAAATGGGACTGTTTTCTTAAGTTTCTCTTTCTGATAGTTCACTATTAGTGTATAGAAATACCACCAATTTCTGGATATTAATTTTGTATTCTACTACTTTGCCGAATTCATTTATTAGATCTAGTAGCTTTTTGGTGGAGTCTATCGTGTCATTTGCAAATAATGATAGTTTTACTTCCTCCTTTCAATTTGGATGCCTTTTATTTCTTCTTCTTGTCTGACTGCTGTGGCTAGGACTTCCAGTACTATATTGAATAAGAGTGGTGAAAGTGGACATCCCTGTCTTGTTCCTGATCTTAAGGGAAACGCTTTTTTAGCTTATGCCCATTGAACATGATGTTGGCTGTGGGTTTGTCATGTATGGCCTTTATTATGTTGAGGTATGTTCGCTCTCTTCCCACTTTGCTGAGAGCTTTTATCATAAGTGGGTGTTGGATTTTATCAAATGTTTTTTCTGCATCTATTGATATGATCATGTGGTTTTATCCTTCATTCTGTTTATGTGGTGTATCACATTTATTGATTTGCAGATATTGTACCAACCTTGCATCCCCAGAATAAATCCCCCTTGATCATGGTGTATAACCTTTTTAATGTATTGCTGGATCCAGTCTGCTAATATTTTGTTGAGAATTTTAGCATCTAAGTTCATCAGGGATATTGGCCTATAATTTTCTTTCTGTGTAGTGTCTTTATCTGGTTTTGGAATTAGAATAATGCTGGCCTTGTAAAATTAGGTTGGCGTTTTCCCTCCTCTTGAATTTTTTGGAATAGTTTGAGAGGATAAGTGTTAGTTCTTTGAATGTTTGGTAAAATTCACCTGTGAAGATACCCAGTCCAGGACTTTTATTTGCTAGGAGTTTTTTTTATTACTGCTTCAATTTCATTAGTTGTAATCTGTCTATTCAGATTCTCTGATTCTTCTTGATTCAGTTTTGGAAGTTGGTATGTTTCTAAGAATTTATCCATTTTACCCAGATTGTCCAATTTGTTGGCATTTAGTTGTTCATAATATTTTCTTACAATCCTTTGTATTTCTTTGGTGTCAGTTGTTACTTCTCCTCTTTCACTTCTGATTTTAGTTGAGTCCATTCTCTTTTTCTTCTTGATGAGTCTGGTTAAAGGTTTGTCAAGCATTTTTATCTTTCAAAGAACCAGTTCTTGGTTTCATTGATCTTTTGTAGTGGTTTTTTTTTTAGATTCTATTTCACCGATTCCTGCTCTGATCTTTATTATGTCCTTCCTTCTACTCACTTTGGGCTTTGTTTGTTGTTGTTGTTGTTTCCCAGTTCCTTTAAGTGTAAAGTTAGATTGTTTATATGAGGTGTTCTTGCTTCCTGATGTAGGCCTGTAATGCTATGAATTTCCCTCTTAGGACTGCTTTCACTGTGTCCCATAGATTTTGGGTTGTGTTTTCATTTTCATTTGTTCAAGGTAACTTTTGATTTCTTCATTGATCTCACTGTTAACCCATTCATTGTTTAGTAACAAGATATTTAGCCGCCATGACGTTGTGTGTTTTTCAGGTTTTTTTTTTGTGGTTGATTACTGATTTCATACTATGTGGTAAGAGAAGATGCTTGATATGATTTCAATCTTCTTAAATTTATTGAGACTTGTTTTGTCTCCTAACACGTGGTCTATCCTAGAAAATGCTCCATGTGCTCTTGAAAAGGATGTATATTCTGCTGGTTTAGGGTGAAATACCCTGAAGATATCAATTAAACCCATCTGATCTAGTGTTTCATTTAAGGCCACTGTTTCCTTGTTGATTTTCTGTCTGGAAGATCTAGCCATTGATATCAATGAGGTGTTAAAATCCCCTACTATGACTGTATTACTGTTAATCTCTCCCTTTATGTCCATCAAGATTTGTGGTATTGGTCCAGCAAAATAGAAATCTTACTAGAAGTCAACTTAAAAATTTTATGTCCTAAGAATTCAGCTTGGTAACTCTGTCCATTTAGAAGCTCCAAAGTATGGCTAGACAGAAATGTGGGCCCAACTCCATTTATGGCTAGGATCCTACCAAACTGCTGCTAGCTCTCAAGCAAACAGTCGTAAAATTACAATGGCTATAATAAGGAATGTTCCAATTAGATAAAAATCATTTTAAAAGTATGCTTGAAAGTAGGGGTTCCCCAATTGAACAAACAGAATCAGATACCTATTTTCATTGGCATGCAGAAGCTCAAAAAAAGTTTCAAAATTTCTAAGTAGCTTCACTGAAAGATTTATTTAAAGGGATAATAAAAAATAAAGATAAGAGGTACCTAAGACAAAAGACTCATAAGACAGACTTGACTACTACCTACCTCCATTACTCTATCCTATTGTCCTCTATTTGAGTACTCATTCTAATATCCTCTGTCTGAACTGCCTTTCCACACTGAAATGACTATTGAACAGTTGCCTTTTAAAAATAAAACCACCGCCCTGGCCGGTTTGGCTCAGCGGTTAGAGCGTCGGCCTGCGGTCCGGAGAGACCCGGGTTTGGTTCCCGCTAAGGGCGTGTACCTCGGTTGCAGTTTGTCCACGGCCCTGGTTGGTCGTGCGGGTGGCAGCCACTCGATGTGGCCCTTTCACGTCGATGTTTCTCTCTCTCTCTCTCCCTCCTACTCTGTCTGAACAAAAAATGAAAAAATGTCCTCAGGTGAGGATAAAAAAATAAAAATAAAATTAAAAAAAATAATAAAAAATAAATAAAAATAAAACCACCTGAGGTTACAGACAATCTTTCTTGAGTAATTTTTTTTTAAGATTTTTTTTTTTATTGATTTTTAGAGAAAGGAAGGGAGAGGGAGGGAGGGGGAGAGAGAGAGAGAGAGAGAGAGAGAGAGAGAGAGAGAGAGAGAGACATTGCACATCTATCAGCTGCTTCCCACACTCCTCTCAATGGGGATCAAGCCTGCAACCCAGGCATGTGCCCTGACTGGGAATCGAACTGCCCAAGCAACTGAGCCACACTGGTCAGGGCTTTTATTTGAGTAATTTTTACTCATAGCTCAAAGGCTGACCTAAGAACATTAATTAGAATTTTTTAAACCCAGGGAGGATCCTCAAAAGTTTTTCTAAATGGATAATATCCTGAGGCCAATGAGAGAGGGAAATAAAATTTCAGTTTCTTCCTCTCCAACTTCAGATCTATGGCTTTTGGCTATCTTTGGGAGTGACTCTGGATCTTAGGAAGTAGTAACTTTTGCACCCTCTCTTGGGCCCATGGGATTGTTTAATACCACTAGAAATATTTGCTGTTTGTCCCAGCTGAAACCTAACAAGATACATGAAAGGATTTAATAAAAATTTTTTATCAGAAATTTGGCCAAACTGGAAGTTAATGTCAGAGCCTGATAAAAAATGTAGCCAGAGAGAAAGAAACATTCCAACAATAGGAGGATGGATTTGCCAGTCCTTTGCCACCATTTAAGTGGCAATACAATTCTTGAGGTATTAAAAACAGCTGTCTTTATTGTATAAATAAATGTCTTTACAGGACCAGAATTGTGGCTCTAGAAACAATTCAAAGCCCACCAATTCATTTTACAGTCCCAAAACCTCCCCTATTAATCTTAAAAGGCTTACAAATATTGGCTTTATGAAACCAAAGTCCTTCTAGGAGGAGCTTTCTTTCCCTATACCTTTAAGATGTAAATATATAACTTCTTCACAAAAAGGCTTTTTTATCTTTTGTTAATCCTCACCTGAGGATATTTTTCCATTGATGTTTAGAGAGAGTGGAAGGGAGGGAGAGAGAAACATCGATGTGAACCCTTGACCCCTCGGTCCTTGAGCCGACACACTAACTACTGAGCAAAACTGGCCAGGCCAGGGCTAAAAGGTTTATCTTTGTCTTAAGTAAGCCCTGTCCATTGTCTGTGCATATTCAGGGGTGAGGAACATCTGGCCCGAGGGCCATATAAGGCCCACAAAATCAGTCCCAGCTAACATCACACGCCTCACCAAATTAGCCTGACCAAATGGCGCCTAGCAGGCTAATTTTTAAATTGATAATTTTGCATGGGCCTCCAGTGATGTTATACATATCCAAATGGCGCTTGGCAGAAAAAAGGTTCCCCACTCCAGGTTAACACACCTTTGAAATGGCCCCTTTCGCCCTGGCCGGTTTGGCTCAGCGGTTAGAGCCTTAGCCTGCGGTCCAGAGAGACCTGGGTTCGGTTCCCGCTAAGGGCATGTACTTTGGTTCCAGTTTGTCCCCAGCCCCGGTTGGTCGTGCGGGTGGCAGCCACTCAGTGTGTCACCTTCGCATCGATGTTTCTCTCTCTCTCTTCCTCTCTCTCCCTCCCACTCTATCTGAACAAAAAATGAAAAAGTGTCCTCGGGTCAGGATAAAAAAAAAAAAAGAATATATTTTATATGTACAAACATCAGTCAATAAATATAAAGAAAAAGAAATAAGAAAACACATCCCAAAAGGATAATAGTTATTACTTCGGGGCAAGATATTAAAGAAGAAAAAAATGGAAATGGAAAGACACAAATCAAAGAGGATCTAGTCTGTTTAAAATTTTCACCAATGTTTTACAAGATTGTATGCATGGACATAAATACAGAATAAATGCATTATTAAAACAAGCTCAACTTGACCAAAATTAATCATTCGTCCCCCATATTAAACCTCCTTTCTTCCTCACTTCTTAATTATCATTAACAAAACCTTTCGGTGTAGTTCCTTCTATCCTTGTTATACAACTAAAACATAGGATATAATTAATCTGGTTTAATAAAAGAGTGGGTATCTAAGAAGGTAGGTTTGCGTCCAATAGTATGTCAAAAGTTTATAAAGGTTTGGGTTTGTTTCTATTTCGATGAGTAAGTATCAAGTTTGTAATAAATAATCATTAACGTTCCAGTTTTTAATCTATCCCAGGGATGCTAAAAAAGAAGAGATGGCTCCTCAGCAAGGCCCGAAGCAGCGGGTGTGGCCTGGAGGAAAGGGGTGGTAACAATGGGGGGCGGGGGAAAGTCCCCACGAATCGCGGGGAGGGAACTGTGACTGGACGCGTGGAACATGCAGCGTCCAAGGAGTTACCAGGTGCTGCAGATGGTGCTTCCTTTTTACTGGGTCAAGAAGCCCTGAAGGTTGGGTAGGTGCTTCTAAAGAGAGAAGGGGGTCCGAGGGGACTGCCCTGGGAGGCTGTAGGGGGCCCGCGCACTTGGTGCGAGGAAGCCGCGCCCGGGGGCGGGGAGAGGGGCAGGGCCAATTCGCTCTGGGACGGCAGGGTCCCCACAATTAGTCGCCCCCGCACACGGTGACATCACCAACTCCACGACCCCTGTCCTCAGTCCGCACTGGAAACCCCCTCTGTCCTTCGCACTAGCTGTGTGAAAGGCCTCGCTGGCCTCTGATCCTCACTTACCTGTGGCCCGGCACCCGAACACCTGCGGCACCTCACGCTGAAGAGCTGGAACCTCCGCGGCCACCTGCGCGCACCCACCCGGATCCACTACGGCCGAAACCACTTCCGGTCCTGCGACGGGCTAGGACGTAATCCCAGCTGGGGTGTACAAGTGGGCGGCGCCATCTTGTACGGAAACTGCTGGGGCAGCTGTTGCCTCCCCCGTTTCTCCGCTGCCGAACAAAGGGTCAGTTAAAATTTGAAAGGCTTAACGTCTTTTCAGAAAAGTGGTGTTTTTTCTTTTTGTTTCTGGGGTGAAATTTTTGTTGGTTTTGATTTTAAAGGGAGAAGCCTCTGGAACCCTCACAAATGCAATATGGGACATCTAATTGTCATTACTAATTAGCTCCAGGAGTGTTTCTCTACTGCATTAATTTACTTAACTGTTAAATAATGAAGGTAAATAGGAGAGACACTTGTTTAAATAATGTATTACTCATTAGCAGTGCAATTTGTACTATACCATCATAATAATTAATGCCATCTTTTATAAACACCACAATACCTTCCGTTTATATTTAAAATCGTTCATTCAAGCAGTCTTAATCAGCAACTATTATATGAGAGGCAGCTATGTGTGCTGTGTACTATAGCTTTGTCATAGAAAGTGTAAATCAGAAGGAAAAATGAGATGTGCGTAAACAATATAAGATATAATAATAGCTGCCATTAGTTGACTATGTGATCACAGTGTGCTAGGAACTTTGCAAAGCATTTTACATATTTTATCTCATATAATCTTCATAATAACCTAGTAAGGCAGTACTATTTTTAGTGCCATTTTACATAAAATTGGGAAGGTTAAATAAATTTCTTAAAGTCACAAAGCAAATAAGCTTTGGAGCTGGGAATCAAACCTCAGTATGTCTGATTGCAAAGCTTGTTGCCCTCGTCCTCTATATTATATTCACTCCAGTACAGGAAGAAGGCTCTAAATTACATTAGATAAGTACCCATAAAGGGGAAATTTCTGGCAGATGTAGGGGATTAACCCCCTTCATTTTAATCTGCTCAATCCTGAAACACATTAAAAAAAAAAAAAAAAGTGCAGAGTAAATGCAAATAAAACCACAGTGAGATACCATTATATACTCACCAGAAAGTCTAAAATGAAAAACAAAACAGAAAAGACCAAGTACTGGGCCAACTGGAACTTTAATATGCTGCTAAAGGAAACATAAATTGGTACAATCTCTCTGTTGAACTGGTTGGCAGTATCATCTAAAGCCGAATATATGCAAAGCCTTTGTCCCAACAATTTCACTCCTGGGTGTATACCCAACAGAAAAGTGTCCATATGTTCACTAAAATGACATGTATAAAAAAGTTAATACCCATACTTTGTACTAGTCCTAAACTAGAAACTACCTAAATATCCATGCTGTTAGAAGTCAATGCAGTTATTACTCTTGGTGGAGTAATGACTGGAGAAGAACGTGATAATGTTCTATTTCTTAATCTGAGTGCTGGTTTACATGTGTGTTCAGGTTGCATATTTGTGGTCACTTTTCTGAATGCATATATACTTAAATAAAAAAGATTTTAATGCCCTGGCCAGAAGGCTCAGGTGGTTGGAGTGTTATCCTGTACACCAAAAGGTTGCAGCTTCAATTCCTGGTCAGGGCACACACCCAGGTTGCAGGCCCTATTCCCCGTTGGGGCACGTATGGCAGGCAACCAATTGATGTTTCTCTCACATCAATGTTTCTCTCTCTCTCTCTCTCTCTCTCTCTCTCTCTCTCTCTCTCTCTCTCTCTCTCCCTCCCTCCCTCTCTAAATCAATAAAACATATCCTTGGGTGAGGATTAAAAAAAATACTAAAAAAATTTTAATGAAATTAAAGGAGTGAAAGTTTATAAACCCAATGGAAAAAAGATCAGCAGAAAAGATAATAGCAGACAAACAAATGTCAATATAATTTTAGAAGCTAAATTAGATTAGAATGCAGAATATTGACATTTGAAGGGTCCCATAATGAACTGTCTGGGTTCATAAGCAGTCATCCTACATTGAAAGCCCAGTCAACAAGCCCCATCTGTGCATAAAGAATTTCCAATCAGCTTTTTATTTATTTTCTTTTATTTTTTTTATTTTTTGGTACATGCCCCTAGCAGGAACCGAACCTAGGACTCTCTGGTCCGCAGGCTGACGCTCCAACCGCTGAGCCAAACCGGCCAGGGCTCCAATCAGATTTTTAGTACTTCACTCTTTGTCTTAGTCCATTTGGGCTTTTATAACAAAATACCATTGATTAAGTGGCTTATAAACAACAGAAATTGGCTTATAAACAACAGAAGTTTATTTCTTACAGTTATGGAGGATAGGAAGTCCATGATCAAGGTGCCAACAGATTTATTGTCTGGTAAGTGGCTGCCTCCTGGTTTATAGACATCTGTCTTTTCACTGTGTCCTCACTTGGTCAAAGGGGTAGGGAGCTCTCTTGGGCCTCTTTTGTAAGGCGCTAATCCCATTCATGAGGGCTCCATCCTCATGACCTAATCACCTCCCAAAGCCCCCACCCCCTGATACCATTATATTGGAGTTAGTTTACAACATATGAATTTTGAGAGGACATAAAATATTCAGTGTATAGCACTCTTAAATATGAAAAGACATCCAAGAATCACTAATCATTGCAGGAATGTCTTCAATGCTATTAACATTTTCTAAGGAACATGTATAGAACTCTACCCAGTATTTTGAGAACACATATTTTTCAAACATGCGAAAAATATTTAAGAAAATTAATTTTGATTTAGGCCATTGTGCAACTTACTAAAAATTGGGGGCGGGGAAGCTATACAGGTCTCATTCTCTGACCATATTACACTTAAGTTAGAAATCAGTAATAAAATGATTATTTTTAAAACTCCATATATTTAGAGATTTAAAAAACAAATGAAGGGTCCTGGCCGGTTTGGCTCAGCGGTTAGAGTGTCTGCCCATGAACCAAAGCAACACAGGTTAAATTTCCAGTCAAGGACATGTACCTGGATTGCAGGTTTGATCCCCAGCCTCTGGTCAGGGTCATTCAGGAGGCAACCAATCGATGTGTCTCTCTCACATTGATGTTTCTCTCTCTCTCTCTCTCTCTCTCTCTCCCTCCCTTCCACTCTATGTAAAAGTCAATGGAAGAATATCCTCAGGTGAGAATTAACAACAAAAACAAAAACAAAAAAAACAACTGAAGGATCAAAGAAGAAATCCCAATGGAAATTTATAATATTAGATTTGAGAGGTAATAAAAATACTATATATGAGAATTTATAGGGTACAGGTAAATTAATAACCTTGTATGCTTTTATACTAGAAAATAAGACTAAAAATTAATTATATAAGTGATTGGCTTAGTACATTAGAAAAAAACAAAAGAATAAATCCAAAATAGTAGCAAAATATAAAGATCAGAGAATAAATTAAAATAGAAATAGATGCAATACAGATGGCCAACAAAACTAAGGTTAGATCCTTGAAAAGACTAATAAAATCCTGTGAGATTGATTCAAATAAAAGAGATATAGGACAAATAAATAATATTAGGACTAAAAAGGGGGACATTACAAAATACAGCAGAGATTTAAGAAACAAGAAAATATGAACAACTTTATGCCAAAAAATTTTGATTAGACGAATGAAAAGACAAGCCACAGATTGGGAGGAAATACCTGCAAAACACATATTTAATAAAGATTTGTATCCAGAATATACAAAGAAATTTTGAAACTCAAAAACCCAATTAAAATGGAAAAAAATATCTGAATAGACACCTCACCAAAAAAGATATGTGATATCCACATAAGCAAATGAAAAGATGTTCAACATTATATATTATCATGGAATTGCACATTAAATGAGATACGAGTATTTCATTGAATAACTAAATTCAGTGCTAAAAAGATAATGAGCTATCAAGTCACAAAAAGACATGGAGGAACCGTAAGTGCATATTAAGTGAAAGAAACCAGACTGAGAAGGGTACATACTGTATGATTCCAGCTATATGACATTCTGGAAAAGGCATTCTGGTGACCGTAAAAAGATCAATGGTCACCAGGGTTCCTGGGAAGGAAGGAAGGAGTGCGTAGGTGGGGCACTGAGGATTTTTAGGACAGTGAAACTAGTCTGTATGATATTGTAGTAATGATGCATGTGTCAAAACCCATAGAATTGTGCAACACAGGAAAACTCTAAAATAAACTGTGGACTTCAGTTGGTAATAATGTTATCAATATTGGTTCATCAAGTGTAACAAAGTCCACACTAGTATAAGATATTAATAATAAGGGAAACTATATGAAGATGGTAGGGAGATATATGGGAACTCTCCGTACTTTCTGTTAAAATTTTCTGTAAACCTGAAACTTCCCTAGAAACAAAGCCAATTTTTTATTTTTATTTTTATTTTATTCTTTTATCCTCACCTGAGGACACTTTTCGCATTTATCCTCAGATAGAGCAGGAGGGAGAGTGGAAGGGAGAGAGAGAAACATCAATGTGAGAGAGACACATCTAGTGGCCGCCACCCACATGACCCCAACCGGGGCCGGGGATAAACTGCAACCGAGGCACGTGCCCTTAGTGGGAACCGAACCTGGGACTCTCCAGTCCAAGGGCCAACGCTTTAACCACTGAAGCCAAACTGGCCAGAGCCAAAGCCAATTTTTAAAAAAAGATCATACTGTGAACTGCTTGACTTATCTAAAAATGCTTTATGCATTTATTTATTGATTCCAAGGACAACTCAATGCCAAGCACTGGGACATCACGTATAGAAAATTCAAGAGGAACTGTGACAGGTAGTGCTAGTGGCCTACCTCATATTCATGCTCCCCTTCTATTTAGTAACAGAAGTCAGGGGGCCTTTTAAAATTGCACTTAAGCACTGCCAGTGTGGCTCAGTGGTTGAGTGTTGACCCATGCACCAAGAGGTCACCGGTTCGATTCCCAGTCAGGGCACATGCCCAGGTTGTGGGCCCAATCCCCAGTGGGAGGCATGCAGGAGGCGGTCAATCGATGTTCTTTCTCATCAATGTTTCTATCTCTCTCTCCCTCAGTCTCTAAAATTAATAAAGAAAAAAAATTTTTTAATAAATAAAATTGCACTTAAAGATTACATTTTTGTCTCCATTGGGAATGGGTATGGCCATGTGACTTAATTTCTGGCCAATGAGGTGTAAACGAAATTTTTTGCATTGGACTTTTGGTAAAGTTCCAAAAAAGGGTGTAGACAACTGCCAGCGGCCCTTTTTTTTTTTTTTTTTTTTTAATTTAGTCATTGCCCTTCCACTTATTTCTTGCTAAGACTAGGGCCTGATGGCTGGAGCTCCATCAGCTCTCTGACACTGCAGTGGCACCTTGAAGATGGAAACCAGATGCTTAGAAAGATAGAATGGAGAGGTAGAAAAAGCCTGGATCCTTTATGCCTTCTGTAGTTTCCATACTAACCTTGAACTACCTACCTCTGGACTTCTTTTTGTTCTTTTCTTTATTGATTTTTAGAGAGAGAGGAAGGGAGAGGGAGAGAGAGATATAAACATCGATGAGAGAGAGAACATCAAATGGCCGCCTCATGCATGCCCCCAACTGGGGATTGGGCCCACAACCTGGGAATGTGGCCTTATGGGAATCGAACCAGCAACCTTTTGGTACATGAGTCGACGCT
This sequence comes from Tadarida brasiliensis, assembly GCA_030848825.1. Lineage (NCBI taxonomy): Eukaryota > Metazoa > Chordata > Mammalia > Chiroptera > Molossidae > Tadarida > Tadarida brasiliensis. The sequence goes on along the minus strand of CM061257.1, from coordinate 216,336,470 downwards.
CAACCACTGAGCCACACCGGCCTAGCCCTCTGGGCTTCTTTTACATGAGAAAATAAACTAATTTTTTAAGCCACTGCAGCCAAGTCTTTGTTACCAGGAGTGTAATACCTAACTGATACAGGAAATGAAAGATATTAATAATGAATGCGTGCCACACAGGTCAACTAAAACCTGTTTAATAGAATGCCCAGCGCTGAAGATACACAATAAAGATTTTTAATATGGTACAATTTATTGAATTTGCTTAGTGTGTTGAAGATAAAGGTCAAAACTTAGAAGAACCACTATATAGGCTCTTTCTAAGAAACCTATTTCCTTCCATTGAAATTCTATCCATCCTTTCTGCTCACTGATCTCTTCCATAAACTTTTATAATATTATTAGGTACTCTACTGATTATAAAAATATGTAGCTAGGCACTCAAGAAGCTTGCAAGCTAGTTGGAAACACAAAAAAAGACTGTTAGGAAGTGAGAAAAGTTATCCTTTTTTCGTGGTTTAGAGATATAGGGAATTTTTTTTTTCTCCTAAGGAACTGGAGTGAGACTACCTCATTTAGAAATAATTCATGAAGGTCCCTTAGAATGAGGATGAAACACACACATCCCCAATGGGACAAGTTCACCTAATAATAGGGGTTGAAAGGCTGGCGAATCAGCATTCCTTTTGTTCTGCAGTGAGTGGTGCAATGGGGGGCTGAGCTGAATTGTTTTGTAGGGTAAAGGAGTGAGGATTTAGAAGATTTAGGGGAATCAATCAGATGGAGAAGTCAGCAAGGCTCCAAACTTCCTGGGAGAAAGAGCAAGCCATCTCAGAGGAGAGACTTTAGGGGAGAAAGAAATGTTTCAAGTGTTTGAGGAGTTGAGTTTAAGTTCTTTATTGTGAGGTGTGTGTGTGTGTTATGTAACCTAATCTGTCTCTCATAGGTAAAGTTCAGCGAAGTCTATATCATTCTCTAATGCTTTTGTTCTAATAGATTCTTTGGAGGAATATGAATAGGTGTTAAACTTTGCATCCAGGTTTGCAAGAGGAAAAGAGAAAGGTTATTTCTGGGCTATCTGGAGCTGGAGGGAAAAGGGTTGATTGGTCACAGAGAGAAGAGCACAGGAAGGGACCTCCAATTAAAGATGATGGATTAAGCCACATGTAACTCCACTTTCTTTTGAAATCCCCCTAAAAATGGGAAAAACACAAAACTTCAATGTAAAAATGATATAGAAAAAGATGAAGATCACCCAAATGAGAACAAAGAGAAGCTATTTATTCAGAGCTTTCTATAGCTGGGAATTAGCCACTATCACTTGTGTTTGGTAAAGACTCGGAGAACTCAGGCAGAGTGGGAAAGCTTTATAGTGAAAAAAAAAAAGGGGGGGTGGGAAGGCTTCAGATATTCTCTGATCGGAGGTCCTTGTCAGGGGGAAGCCAGAAATGGGCTATCTAGACGCCAGACTGCTTATGTGATTGAATTGGCTTTCTCTGGTTGGTCATGAGGGGGCAAAATATAAGGAAGCTGATTCATTGATAAGTTCAGACCATTCTGAGCTGATTGTCTCAGAGATGGCTGTTTGGCTTCCCAGGCTGATTGCTGCAGAGGTTATGGGTCAGAGTTCTATTGCATATATGATTTGTCCATTTGTTTATTTGTCCCTCAGAGAACAGAAGAGGAGATAAACTCACTAACATTTTGGAAGCTGGAAAGCAGAAGGATAGTGGGAACTGACTTAATAAACTCATCATCTGTCAAAGGACAGGCCAAGAACATGCCTAATTTGCCCCAAAGAACCACCAAAAAGCTCAAGGATGGGCAACGCCAGGTACCTCAAGAAGTAGGGGTAAAGTTGGGACTAAAAGCAGAATAATTGATTAAAAGTCTATTTCATAAGTAGTTAAACCACCAGATTTCCCCCCTAGCTCCCAAGTAACTGTCCCTCTAGGGCCTCTGCAGAAGCCTTAGGATTGATTCCCTGGAGAGGGTCAAGTAGAGGGTAACTTGTCTGGTAAAGGATAGGGGTGCCATATTAAAAATATGAGAATTCAGTGAAATTATTTACTTTCAAGACTACTGCCTTACTCTCTCATATCAACAACCAATGTTAGAAGCCCAAGCATTAAAGAAAGTTTTGCAGATAATTTTGTTATGAGTATATATCAAACTTTTGTTACTATCTTGAAACAAGGGAAAAGACCTATTGTAAGATAGAGGAGAAAGTGTGAGATACTTCTACATGGACTAAAACATTATTGGGAAATGGGAAGTGATGCACTGTTTTAAACATACCCTTCCCTAGTTTCAGATTCATTGAAGTTTATATGCCTTTTATTGTCTTTGGACTAAATTTATCAACCCCAACAGATCTTTTCATATGCTATACTCTAGCTCCTCTCTGCTCCCCACTCCACATATACACTACTTCTTTCTCCCCATTCATTTAGTTACTGATGCTAGAAACCCGTGAAATGCCCTAGACTCCTGCCTTTCCCTCATCCTTTTGGATGTACTCTGAACAGTGATCATCTAACTCTGTTGTCTATAAAGAAATTATTCCTCAGCTTCCAACCTACCCATCTATACTGTGTTTTGTGCTGCTGAGGCTGGGTCTCTGAAATTCCCATTTTTCCTTTGCCAGGCTGACTCTCTGTTAGGTTCTGCAAATAGTGGGAGATTAGAGGCAGGAAGAAGGGAGAAGGGACTTGCTCCTTCCTGTTTGCTTCCTGTATCTATCTGTGTCACCCAGGCAACAGTTCTTCCTGCCAGCAGCAGCAGCAGTTGGTTCTAGCTCCGGATTTCTTTACATATTCCCAAAAGGAGCCTCATCACATTCCTCAGAGATACCAGTACCAGTTAGTCAGCAACCCTCTTTAGAGGACAGAGTCCTGACACTGCAGGCCCTCCTCTAGCTACTGAGGGGCCAGTATTAAGTCAGCAGCATGTTCTCCTCTGGGTCTAGGTTCCAGCTCTGTAGGGCCCCTCCAAGTGTTTGGTCTCAATAATCCCAACCTTGACCTTTTACTATCCTATCTACTTCTTGCAGTTCCTACTTCTTTTTTTTTTTTTTTTTTTAATTTTTATGCTTTTTATTGATTTTAGAGAGAAGAAGGGAGAGAGAGAGAGAGAAACATCAATGTGAGAGTGAAACATCGATCGGTTGCCTCCAGTATGTGCCCTGACTGGGGATTGAACCCCCCACCCCTTGGTGTACAGGACAACACTCCAACCAACTGAGCCACACCAGCCAGGGCCAGTTTCTATTTCTTTGTTCCACTTTTTCTTTTCAATTCTCTAATACCTATGCTATCTCCAATAACTCTTTACGTTAATTTTTTCAGTTAAGATAACTGCTATAGTTTCTTTTTCTTTATTGAATTCTAGTATAGAAAATGGTCCCAAGAGTGGTTCTAGAAAACAGATTTTCAGATATAGGATTTTAGGTTGATTTAGGGACATCCTTAAACTAAAATTCAATATTGAGCAACTTGTCAATGGGAAATGGGATGTAGTGGCATCATAAACAATCAACCTCACACCTTTAGCAAGTGCTTTGGAGCCACATTTGACAGTTTGACAGTAATGGTGACTATAACAACTTCAGGTTCGGAGTGGCAGCATTTGATTGTTCTGAAGAACTTACATTAAGAAATGGAAAGTTCAAGTCATTAAAGATTCAGTTCAAGTCACAGTCAGAGAACGAAAGCTTCTATGGCAGCCTCAAAAGAAACCCTTATTTTTTGTACCTGCAGACTAATCTTGCTGAAAATAAAACAAAATATATGTGCAAATTTCAGAATTACAACATAAGTTGACTTCATAGCCTTGCCACAACTCTTTAGTAAACTATAGGGCCTTGATTGGGAAGGGTGCAACACTGCAACTTGGAATGGGGGCATTTGAGTTCATGCAAACGTTAGGATTCTGGAATGCCCAAATCTCTCTAAACCGCCAGTATCAGTGGAAGGTATCAGCAACAGTATCAGCCCTCCACTCCTTACTTAAAATAAAAGCCCTGGCCCTGGCTGGTGTGGCTTAGTTGGTTGAGCATCATCCTATGCACCAAAATGTCTCCAGTTCGATTCCCGGTCAGGGCACATGCCCAGGTTGCAGGTTCGATTCCCTGTCGGGGTGCATGCAGGATGTTTCTCTCTCACATTGATATTTCTCTCTCAAATCAATAAAATATATATTTAAAACATAAAATAAAAGCTCTGTAATAATATCATCTGAAGGATGTCTGTTTTCTTCGAGTTTCACTTCAACCACTCATTGTTACCTATAGATCAGGTTTCTCACCATGTTGGGCTGTGGATAATTCTTTATTGTGAGGAAATGTCTTGTGCATTGTAAGATATTTAGCAACATTCACTATTTATAAAATACACTTTAAATAAATAAAATATAAAGACACAGTTTGAAAGTAAATAGAGAAAGATATGCAAACAGTAAAGCATAAGAAAGTGGAGTGGCTATATTAGTATCAGATAAAACAGATTTCAAGACACAGGTGCTACAGGAGATAAAATGGGATATTTTATAATAATAAAAGGGTCAATATATCAGAAGACATAATCATAAATATGTATATACCTAATTACTGGGCTTCCAAATATATGAAGCAAAAATTACAGAATTAAAAGAGAAATGAACAATTCCACAATCATAGTTAAAGATTTTAACATCCCTTTCTAGGTTGGGGCATGTGCAGAAGGCAACAAATCAATTTGTTTCTCTTACATCAATGTTTCTCTCTCCGCCCCCCCTTCCACTCTTCCTAAAAATTCAATGGAAATATATCCTCAGGTGAGGATTAACAAAAACAAAAAACCATGCCTCTACGTAGGCCCGCAGACCAAAGAGTCTCAGGTTCGATTCCGGTCAAGGGCACATACCTTGGTTTCGGTTCGGCCCACACACTGGTTGGAGTCGTGCAGGAGGCAACCAATAGATGTGTCTCTCTCACATCGATGTTTCTCTCTATCTCTCCCTCCCACTCTGTCTGAAATTAAATGGAAAAATATCCTTGGGTGAAGATTTAAAAAACAAAACAAAGAAAAGAAAAAAAAAAAACCATGCCTCTAACCAGCTTGATCAAGATAAAAAAAGAGAGAAGACAAAAATTATCTCAGGAGTTGAAAGTTGCTTTAACATTTGAAAACCAATCAATGTAATTTACCTATATCATGCCTGATTTACAGATAATTCTGCACCAAACAGAAAACACTGTTGTAGCATCATAGCCCCCAATAGGAGTATCCTTGCAAGACAGACAATGGTGAAGCAAAATCCTCTCAGTGAGCAGATCTCTAAGAAATACGTTTGGTTGTCCACTTTATGTGGACTGAGAAATAGACAGAAGAACAGAGCTATGCTGATTAATGGGAAGTTGCTAATAGTTTTACTGTATGCTTAGGACTCGGAAAAAAACAGTGGCATTGGAAAGTAAGAAGAAAGGTGTGGGGAAGAGATATGTGGATGGATCTTTCAAATGGGCAGAACATCATGATATTTGAATCCCATAAAATTTTTTACAAAAGGGTATATCCATTCAATTGAGGAAGCTCTCAGTTAGGTGGACAAGATGAAAATGTAGTATGGACATCACTTTACCTCTTTCTCCAAACACTAGTATTGGCTTAATGAGCTTAAGTATAATGTGGCCATCTTGCAAAGATGAAGACTATGCATGGACTCAACATTAACTTCTCCTCAATAAGTCTGACCTGGCTAGGTAAATCCCACAGTAAACCTAACATACCCACAATAAAGACTTAGACTGGACCCTCAACATGACACTCCCTGGGGGAAGTATCCAATTGGTAGCAAGTTGATTGCATTGGACCCCTTATATCATAGAGGTAGCAGCAATTTGTCCTTACTGGAATAGACATATATTATGGGTATAGATTTATTTCTCTTCCCTGCTCATATGGTGCTTCTGCCAGCACCACCATCCATGGACTTACTGACTGCAATGTTGTTACATACAGTATTGCTTGTAATTGAGAAACATGTTTCACTGTAAAAGAAGTGTGGCAATGGGCTCATATCTGTGGAATTCATTGATCTTTTCACATACCTCATTATCCAGAAGCATCTGGCCTGATGGAATGCTGAAATAGCCTACTGATGCCTTGGTTTTAGTGCCAGTGCCAATGGGGAGAGAACATCTTGAAAGATTGGGATTGTCTTACAGAATTCAATCTACAGGATGACGCAAAGTAGATTTACAGTTGTTTGTATGGAAAATAATACAAGAATAAGAATAAACTGTGTTTTGCATACTCACAACTGTAAACCTACTTTTGCCCCATCCTGTATTTTTCAATATTTAAAAAAAGTTTTTTTTTCCTTTATTGATTTTAGAGAGAGAGAGGAAGTGAGAGGGAGAGAGAGATAGAAACATCAATGAGAGAGAACATCATTGACTGCCTCCTGCATGCCCCCCACTGGGGATTTGGCCCATAACCTGGGCATGTGTCCTGACCGGGAATCGAACCAGCAACCTCTTGGAGCATGGGTCAATGCTCACCCACTGAGCCACACCGGCTGGACTGTATTTTTCAATATTAATACTGTTTCTTCTATAGCCAGAATGTATGAAGCCATGAATCGAGGGTTGAAAATGAAAGTAGCTTTTCTCATTTTTACACTTAATAATCTACTTGCAGAATTTTTACTTCCCATCCTTGCAACTTTGAGTTCTGATGGTTTAGAGGTCTTAGTATTCAAAAGAAAAATGCTTCTACCATGAAACATAACAGTATTTCCATTGAATGGGTAGTTGAGATTGTCACTTAGCCATTTTGAGCTCCTTATGCCACAAAGCCAAGAAAGGATTACTCAACTGAGTGAGGAGGTTGGTCCTAATTACCAAGGGGTAATGGGTCTCTGTTATACAATAGGGATAGGTACCCAAGAGTTTCTCTGAAGCCCAAGAGATTCTCTGGGAAGCCACTGAGCACTTCCATGCCTAATAGGAAAGAATAATGGAAAATTAAAGCAACCAGAAAATGGCAGGACCCTAAAGGGGATTTGGATCCTTCAGAAATGGGAGTTTGGTTCACCCCACCAGGTAAAGAACCCAGACCAGAAAAGAGATTCTAGCAGAAGGCAAAGAAAATAATGAATAAGCCCTGGCCGGTTTGGCTCAGCGGTTAGAGCATCGGCCTGCGGTCCAGAGAAGCCCGAGTTCGGTTCCCTCTAAGGGCACGTACCTCAGTTGCAGTTTGTCCCTGGCCCTGGTTGGGTCGTGCGGGAGGCAGCCACTCGATGTGTCCCTTTCACGTCGATGTTTCTCTCTCTCTCTCTTCCTCTCTCTCCCTCCCACTCTATCTGAACAAAAATGGAAAAATGTCCTCGGGTGAGGATAAAAAAAAAAAAAAAAAGAAAAGAATGAATAAATAGTGAAAGACAACAGTTCAACTATTTCAACTATGATACTTACCTGGCAGGGGAGATACCATGATCACAAATGTCAACTATGACCTTGTAACTACTTACAGAAATGAGCTCAGTAACAGCTAGGTATATATTCTTCTAGCTTTTCATGTGTGTACATAAAAATAATCTCTCTCCTGATTCCCTTTATTATTTTATATAAGGATTGCTGGTGTTGGTTAATTCTATGATTGTCTTTTTGTTTCAATATATTCACATAGGACCTTGACTGACTATGAGAAGTAATTAACATGGCCCATATATGGATACTGTAACTATAACTCAATGGCAAGCATTCTCCTGCCTCAGGGTATTTGCACTTGCTATATTTCCTCTGCTTGGAATGCTCTTCCCCTAGATATCCATGAGGGCTTCTCCTTCCCCTCCTTTTAATTTTTATTTAAATGTCACTTTTCTTAGTGATGCTTTCTCTGGCCACCCTATTTAAACCTCAACATACCTATCACCATCTAACATATATATACATATTCTACTTGTTTATCTTATTGACTTTCAGTGCCCCACTCCTTTTAGAAGATAAGTTCCTGAAGGGCAGGGAATATTATCCAGCTTGTTCACTGCCATATCCTCAGTGCATAGAAAAATGTAGACACTCAAGAAATATTTATTAACTATGGAACACTATATTATGCATAACCCTGGCCCATGTGGCTCAGTTGGTTGGGTGTCGTCCCATGCACTGGGAGGTTGCTGGTTCAATTCCCAGTCAAGCACAGGCCTGGGATGCAGGCTTCATCCCCGGTAGGGGGCCTGAAGAAGGCAGCTGATCTATGTTGCACTCTCACATAGAAGTTTCTCGCTATCTCTCCTTCTCCCTTCCTCTCTCTATAAAAATCAACAAACTTTTTTTTTTAATTTTTACTTTATTGATTTTAGAGAGAGAGGGATGGAGAGGAAGAGACAGATAGAAACATCAATGAGAGAGAACATTGATTGGCCACCTCCTGCATGCCCCCTACTGGGGATCTGGCCCACAACCTGGGCATGTGCCCTGACCGGGAATCAAACCGGCAACCTCTTAGTGCATGGGTTGATGCTCAACCACTGAGCCACACCGGCCGGGCCAACAAACTATTCTTTTTTTTTTTTTATCCTCACCCGAGGACATTTTTCCTTTTTTTTTTTTTGTTCAGATGGAGTGGGAGGGAGAGAGAGGAAGAGAGAGAGAGAGAGAAACATCAACGTGAAAGGGACATATCGAGTGGCTGCCTCCTGCACGACCAACCAGGGCCGGGGACAAATTGCAACTGAGGTACATGCCCCTAGCGGAAACCGAACCCAGGTCTCTCTGGACCACAGGCCGACGCTCTAACCACTGCCAGGGCCCAACAAACTATTCTTACAAAAAATTTTTTTAAATAATTAGGTAACCCTGGCCAGATAGCTCAGTTGGTTAGAGCGTTGTCTCAATACACCAAGGTAGCCTATTCTATCCTCGGTCACAGCATATATAAGAATTAGCCAAAGAAATAGAGGAAGATATAAAAAAGTCGAAGCACATACCTTGTTCATGGATTGGAAGAATTAACATCATTAAAATGTCCATATTACCCAAAGCAATCAATAGATTCAATGCAATCCCCATCAAAATACCAACGACATATTTCACAGAACTAGAACAAATACTTCCAAAGTTTATATGGAACCAAAAAAGACCCTGAATAGCCACAGCAATCTTGAAAAAGAAGGACAAAGTAGGTGGGATCACAATACCAGATATCAGGTTATACTACAAAGCTACTGTAATCAAAACAGCCTGGCATTGGCACAAGAACAGGCATATAGACCAGTGGAACAGAACAGAGAATCCGGAAATTGACCCAAGACATTATGCTCAATTAATATTTGACAAAGGTGGTAAGAGCATACAATGGAGTAAAGACAGCCTCTTTAATAAATGGTGTTGGTAAAATTGAACAGCTACATGCAAAAAAATGAAACTACACCATCAACTTACACCATACACAAGAATAAACTCAAAATGGATAAAAGACTTAAATGTGACTCATGAATCCATAAAAATCCTAGAAGAAAATGTAGGCAACAAAATTTCGGACATCATACACAGCAGAATCTTCACTGATACATCACCTAAGGCAACAGAAACAAAGGAAAAAATGAACATATGGGACTACATCAAACTAAGAAGCTTCTGCACAGCAAAAGAAACAACCATCAAAATGGAAAGGGAACCTACTATATAGGAGAGCATAATTGCCAATGATATATCAGATAAGGGGTTAATCAAAATATATAGAGTGCTCATACAACTCAACAAAAGGAAGACAAAGGACCCAATTAAAAAATGGGCAGAGAAACTAAATAGACACCTCTCCAAACAGGATATACAAATGGCTAAGAGACATATGAAGAAATGTTCAACATCACTAATCATCAGAGAGATGCAAATTAAAACAACAATGAGGTATCACCTCACACCTGCCAGAATGGCTGCCATCAACAAATCATCAAACAACAAGTGTTGGTGAGGGTGTGGAGAAAAGGGGACTCTAGTACACTGCTGGTGGGAATGCAGACTGGTGCAGCCACTATGGAAAACACTATGGTGTTACCTCAAAAAATTAAAAATTGAATTGCCATTTGACCCAGTGATCCCACTTCTAGGAATATACCCTAAGAAGCCTGAAACACCAATCAGAAAGAATATATGTATCCCCATGTTCATAGCAGCACTATTTACAATAGCTAAGATCTGGAAACAGCCCAAGTGTCCATCAGTAGACGAATGGATAAAAAAGCTGTGGTACATATACACAATGGAGTACTATGCAGCTGTAAGAAAGAAAGATCTCTTATCCTTTTTTTTTTTTTTTATCCTCACCGGAGGACATTTTTCCATTTTTTGTTCAGATAGAGTGGGAGGGAGAGAGAGGAAGTGAGAGAGAGAGAGAGAGAGAGAGAGAAACATCAACGTGAAAGGGACACATCGAGTGGCTGCCTCCCACACGACCAACCAGGGCCGGGGACAAATTGCAACTGAGGCACGTGCCCCTAGCGGGAACCAAACCCAGGTCTCTCTGGACCACAGGCAGACGCTCTAACTGCTGAGCCAAACCGGCCAGGGCAGAAAGATCTCTTATCCTTTGAGACAACATGGAGGGACCTGGAGAGTATTATCCTAAGCAAAACAAGCCAAGCAGAGAAAGACAAATATCACATGATCTCACTTATTTGTGGAACATAATGAACACAACAGTCTGAGGAACAGGGTAGACCCAGAGACATGGAAGTAGGGTACAGACTGACAACCCTCAGAAGAGGGGGTGGCGGGGGAGGGAAGAGATAAATCACAGAACTTTTATGCATGTACGCATAACCGATGGACATGGACAACAAAGCTGGGGACAGGGTGGGGGGGATGGGGAGAAGCGTGTCAATGGGGAAAAAAGGAGAAACATCTGTAACAAAAATAAATCAATAAAAAAAAAAGAATTAGCCAATGAATGCATAAATAAGTGGAACAATAAATCAATCTCTCTCTCTCTCTCCTTCCCTAGCTCTCTCCCTCTTCCTCTCTCTCTAAAAAATCAATACATAAAATTTTTTTTAATATTTAAAATAATTAGGTAGGTCTATAAGTACCAAACAAACTGTTAATTCCTCTCATAAATTGGAGGAAAGTGTAAATACAAATTTTAACTTATTACCTAAGTTAAGCATTTTTTTTCAATGTTGGGAGATACTTGAACATATCTGCCAACTAAGAGGAAAGGCCAGTAGCATTGGAGTGGATTAATAAATAGGAGAAAGGGGATAATTGATGGAATAGGGTCCATAGGAGACAACATGAGATGGTTCCAGAGCACAGTGAAAGCACTGTGCTCAGATAAGAGGAGTTTGGCCATGGGGAGACCTGAAATTGAGGGAGTTCCCAACTGATGGCCTCCATGATCCTTGTGAAGCAGATGGGGAGGTCAAGGCTACCGGCAAGAGTTTGGGTAGTGTGCTCAATTTATGAGGGTTTAGGAAAAGTATTATGGCCCTGGCTGCTTTGGCTCAGTGGTTAGAGCATCGGTCCATAGACCAGAGTCACAGGTTCAATTCTAGTCAAGGGCACGTACCTCGGTTGTGGTTTGGTCCCGGCTGTGCAGGAGGCAACCAGTCGATATGTCTCTCTCACATCGATGTTTTTCTCTTTCTCCCCCCTCCCCCCTGCACCCTCCTTCCTTCCCACTCTATCTGCAGATAAATGGAAAAATGTCCTCAGGTGAGGATTTAAAAAAAAGAAAGGTATTATGGTTATATTAACAGAATTATTTAATCCTCACATCAGTCCCATAAATTGTTATTATCTCCACTTTACAATATTACTCCATTTTACAAATGTAGAAAGAGAAGCACAGAGATGATATAATTTGCACAAGACTGCACAGGCTGATGAATGATGGAGCCATTTTAGGAAGCTCTATCTAACCCAGGTCTCTCTGGCTTCACTTTACTGCACCTGTCTAGGCCTCGCATTCCTCAGCAATGAAGTGGAAATCGTCTCAAGCTGCTCCATCTTCTCATGGCCCCCCAAAGTGGAGTAGGATGGGCACGTCCAGGGTGTGCATGATGGATGGTCCATTGGGATGTTAAAAGAAAATGTTAGAATTCTATTTATATGTTTTTAAATCTAAAAAAAATTTTTATAGAAATTGAGCTTTGCCACTACTTAATATACAGATGGACACTGGAGTCTTTATTTAGTCTGGATGCCAGCTGGTTATGAGTCATTTTGGTATCTTGAGGGAGACATAGGAGTTCCACAGTGCAGATGGATTGATGGTGGTGCTCTGCTCACCCATATTATTTTTTTGTGGTTAAGGGATGATGTCAATGTGTTTGTTTTTGTAAAAAAAAGACTTTTACATAGCAGAATCTTTATACAACAATGGTCTAGGATGAAATGGGGATTGATGAAAAAGATATTTGTCTTCACCCAGAGACTTGCTGGTGTTTCTTGTCTGAGCATTCTTTTTTTTTCTTATGTGAATATTAAAATAGTTGTTGGAACCTATATATATAACTTGTACCTTTCTTTTACAAAAAGACAAGGGCATTCAAATTTTGCTGACTTTTTCGATAATGATCAGTATGCTACTTTACAGATACTATTAATACTAAAAACAAGGTTTTAAAACTGTTCCTTCAAAATAAAGTTAATAGTGTAACAAGTGAGAAAACTGGTTTTTGAAAGCTATTGCAAATGAATATCTTGAAAAATGATATTTAGAAGTGTTTCTATTTTGGTGTTCTTTTTGCCAAAAAATATAGAAGTATGTCACTTCTAAAAATGCTCATATTTGCACACATAAAACCTCGGGAATAATTTTCTACTGTGTTTAAGTATATTCCGAATAAAAGAGATTAGATGGATTCTAAATATATTTGTTAAAAGTATAATATCTTCTGCCCTGGCCTGTTTGGCTCAGCAGTTAGAGCATCAGCTCTAGGACCGAAGGGTCCCGGGTTTGATTCCCAGTCAAGGACATGTACCTGGGTTGCAGGTTTGATCCCAGTGCGGTTGGGGTTCTCTCACATGATGTTTCTCTCCCTCTCCCTCCCTTCCACTCTATCTAAAAATCAGTGGGAAAATATCCTCGGGTGAGGATTAACAAATAAATAAATATGTTTCTGTTTTTAAAAAAGTATAATATCATCCGGCCAGTGTGGCTCAGTGGTTGAACATCAACCCATGCACCAAGAGGTCGCTGGTTTGATTCCTGGTCAGGACACATGCACAGGTTGTGGGCCCGAATCCCCAGTGAGGGGCATGCAGGAGGCGGCCAATCGATATTCTCTCTCATTGATGTTTCTCTCACTCTCTCCTTCTCACTTCCTCTCTCTCTCAAATCAATAAACGAAAGAAAAAAAAGTGTAATATCTGAGTAATTTGCAAATGCAACTGATGATATCGTGGAAAATAAAAATTAACCAGCTGAATTTCAGGAAAATTTAATGGGATTGAAAATTAGTTTCACGTTTGAATAAGCCCAGCCAACTATTTTTCCATTTGGATACTTTATATTTTTGTGTGTCATTTCCATTAAAACCAAGTAATAGAGTAAACACATCATAGAGACAAACTTTTGAAATCATGCTATCATAGTGTGTTAAACCACCATTTTAAAAGTCAAGTCAAGTCCAGGCCTGGCTGGGAAGCTCAGTTGGTTAGAATGTCGTCCTGATACCCCCAAATTGCATGTTCAATCTCTGGTCAGGGTTCATACAAGAAGCAACCAATGAATGCATCAATAAGTGGAACAACAGCCTAGCTACTGTGGCTCAGTGGACTGAATGACATCCCATGGACTGAGAGGTCCCAGTTCGATTCCCGGTCAGGGCACATGCCAGGGTTGCAGACTTGATCCTCAGAAACGGGGCGTGCAGGAAGCAGCCAATCGATGTTTCTCTCTCACATGGATGTTTCTATTTCTCTCCCTTCCTCTCTCTCTAAAAAATCAATAGAAACATTTTTTAAAAAAATAAGTGGAGCCCTGGCCGGTTTGGCTCAGCGGTTGGAGCATTGGCCTGCGGACCAGAGAGTCCCGGGTTCGGTTCCCGCTAGGGGCACGTACAAAAATAAATAAATAAATAAATAAATAAATTAATTAATTAATTAATTAATTAATTAAAAAAATAAATGGAACAACAAATCGATGTTCCTCTCTCTTCCTTCCTCCCTTTCTCTAAAACAGACAAATAGCCCTGGCCGGTTTGGCTCAGCGATAGAGCATCAGCCCATGGACCAATGAGTCCTGGGTTCAATCCCAGCCAAGGGCATGTACCTCCATTGCAGTTCAACCCCGCCCCTGGTCAGGTCATGCAGGAGGCAACCAGTCGATGTGTCCCTCTCACGTCAATGTTTTTCTCTCTCTCCCTTTCTCTCCCTCTCTCTCTACCTGAAGATAAATAGAAAAATATCCTCAGGTGATGATTAAAAAAAAAAACAGACAAACAAACAAATAAATAGTTTGTGGAAGCACAAAGCGCTTTTTTATAGAAAAAAAAATTTTTTTAATGTTTTTTGTTGTTAATCCTCACCTGAGGATATTTTTCCATTGATTTTTACATAGAGTGGAAGGTAGGGAGGGGGAGAGAGAGAAAGAAACATCAATGTGAGAGAGACACATTGATTGATTGCCTCCTGTAGGACCCCCACGGGGAGGGGGTAGGCGGGGATCAAACCTGCAACCCAGGTATGTACCTTTCACCTGGAATGGAACCCATAACCCTTTGGTCCAAGGGCTGATGCAGCCAGGGCTATATCACAAAAATGTTTTAAAATTAAAGAGTCAGCCCGGCCGGTGTGGCTCAGTGGTTGAGCATTGACCCATGTGCCAAGAGGTCGCCGGGATCGATTCACAATGCACAGGACAGCACCCACAACAAAGGCTTTCCAGCCCAAAACGTCAGTAGGGCTTAGGTTGAGAAACCCTGTAGTTGAATAATGATCTCTAAATTTTTATCACAAACTCTTCTTTAAATATTTTTTAAATGCACCCTTGTGATTTATACATTATTACATGTAATACTGACCTAATGTCTAATGTATTATGTACTTTTTTTTTTTTTATCCTCACCCGAGGACTTTTTTTTTTTTTTTTGGCATTTATCTTCAGATAGAGCGGGAGGGAGAGAAGGAGGAAGAGAGAGAGAGAAACATCAATGTGAGAGAGACACATCAAGTGGCTGCCATCCACACAACCCTAACCAGGGCTGGGGACAAACTGCAACCGAGGTACGTGCCCCTGGCGGGAACTGAACCCGGGACTCTCTGGTCCATGGGCCGACGCTCTAACCACTGAGCCAGACCGGCCAGGGCAATGTGTACATTTTTATATCACAAAAATGTTTTGTTTTGTTTTTTTAATCCTCACCTGAAGATATTGTTCTATTTGTCATCACAGTGGAAGGGAGGGAGGGGGAGAGAGAGAGAGAGAGAGAGAAACATTGATTTGAGGGAGACACATTGACGGGTTGCCTCCCACGAGGCTTCAACCCACTGATCTCAATAGCACCCCTTCTTACAATTGTGACAATTCAAAAAAGTCTCCAGCCTTTGACAAATGTCATTAAAGGTTGCCAGAATTCGCAAAACAAGAGCAAAAACAAACTCAAACCAGGACATACTTATTTAAAAAAACAACACCCAACCTATTCTTTATCTAAAATTCAAATTTAACTGGGTGCCCTATGATTTATCTGATAACCTCTCACTAATAATCATAGATCTAATGTACTACTATGCCTATATTATTCTCTCCAGCCCCACTCCCAGCCTCACCCTACCTTCCAAACTCTTCCACTGTACCCTCTAGAACTAATTATACATAAGCTGCAAAAATCCTTACATTGTCAAGTTTTCTCTCCAGTTTCTTACTTTATTAAAATCTGACTTTCATTTTTTAAAAAATCCTCACCTGAGGATATATTTATTGATTTGAGAGAGAGAGAGAGAGAGAGAGAGAGAGAGAGAGAGACGTTGATCAGTTGCCTGCCATATGCGCCCTAATTGGGGATCAAACCCGAAACCTAGGTATGTGTCCTGACTGGGAATCGAACCCAAAACCTTTTGGTGTATGGGACAGAGCCACCCGGCCAGGGCTCGGCTCGGATTCCCCTTTAAGGACACCATTTTCCCTTGCCCACCCAAATAGTGTTGTTTATACTCTCAGGTTCCACATATGTCAGGGATGAGAGGTGTAAGGAACTTTGAAATAAGCAAAAATATAACTGGTATTTCAAATGGAAAACTATGCAGACCTTCTAGATTATGGGATTCCAGTTTTTTATTGCTTTTGTGGTATTTTACAACTTTGTAAACTGAAGATAACTGACAGCAATGCAAGGTAATTCTTTTTTTTTTTTTCTTTATTGATTTTAGAGAGAGAGGGAGAGGGAGAGAGAGATAGGAACATTGATTGGCCACCTCCCCCATGCCCCCCACTGGGGATTGGGCCCACAACCTGGGCATGTGCCCTGACCAGGAATCGAACCGGCGACCTCTTGGTGCATGAGTCGACGCTCAACCACTGAGCCACACTGGCCGGGCAAAACAATTCTTGTCTATAGAAATGAAATATGTTCTGTCCAGTGGAAGTCCATTGTGGGAAGAAGCCAGTTTTGCCTACATTTTCAAGTTCTTTTCAATTTTCCTGATGTATAAATATGGACACACCTTTGCACATGGTTAATAATGGTTAACTAGCCCTGGTCCGTGTGGCTCAGTTGGTTGAGCGTCATCCCATGCACCAAAAGGTCTCCAGTTTGATTCCAGGTGAAGGTACATACCATGGTTTCGAGTTTGTTCCCTGTCAAGGTGCATATGGAAGGCAGCCAATTGATGTTTCTCTCTCACATCAATGTTTCTCTCTCACATCAATGTTTCTCTCTTTCTCTCCTTTTCCCTTCCTCTCTCTAAAATCAATAAAAACATATTTTTAAAAATACTAATGGTTAACTAAAATCTTTAAAACATTTTATTTTATATCTGTATGAGAGGTTTGCTGTCATAGCTGGAAGGGGTATCTTTTCTGCCCTGGAGAAGAATTCTGTGAACTACTTCAGAATGTATGAGACTTATAATTTTCTTTTTTTTTTTTTAATTTTCCTTTAACAAAGGTGGAGTTGTTTTGCTTCTCATTGCTATTTCCTGTACTTTCACTTGTATAATACTTAAAAAGAAAAAGAAGCGCCAGCTTCTTTGAGGTCCGGGCCACGCACCTACTCAACTCTTTTCCTTTTCTAATTGCCTTTATTTACTGCCCTCACTATAACTCCCCCTTCAGTCAAGCAGACTTTAGTCCATTATTCCTTTCCACCACAAGCACTGTCATTATCCTGGGTTATTTCAACCATCAAAAAGATGATCCAGCCCTGGCCGATTTGGCTCAGCAGTTAGAGTGTTGGCCTGAGGACTGAAGAGTCGTGAATTCAATTCCCGGTCAAGGGCACGTACCTCAGTTGCCAGTTCAATCCCTGCTCCTGCCACTCCCACTAGTGCGGGAGGCAATCAGTCAATGTGTCTCTCTCACATCAATGTTTCTTTTTCTCTCTCTCCCTTCCCTCCCTCCCAATCTATCTAAAAAATCAATGGAAAAATATCCTCGGGTGAGGATTAAAAAAAAAAAAAAGATGATCCATATACTAGTGTCTGGGCTGCTCATATTTTTTTTTAATTAAAAATTATTGATTTTAGAGAGAGAGGGGAAGGGAGAGAGAGAAACACATCAATTTATTGTTCCACTTATTTATGTATGCATTCATTGGTTGATTCTTGTATGTGCCTTGACCAGGGATTGAACCCTGGGATGATGTGTCAGAACCATGCTCTAGTGAACTGAGCTACCCGGCCAGGGCTGGGCTGTTCATTTTTTGATCTCCTCAACATCCTTCTCCTTGACTTCACCTGAGCCACCTACTCCTCCCACCTCCCTTGGGCCCTGACTTCATCTATAATTGTGCCCTTTTCAGAGTCTCTAATTCAAGCATCGTCTTCCACAATAACCTCCTCTCTTGCCAAATTGTCTGTTAGCTCCTCCTACAACTTTCTTTGACCTCATCACGACCGTTATTCATTGATCCTAATCAGCTTTCTTTCTACTCCTTTCTTATTTTCCCTTCTGATTTAGCTTAGAGTACATGGTCTATAAATTCACTATTTTACCAAGACCCTAAACTACTTTGTTCCTCTTTTTTTTTTTTAATTGATTTTATTATTATTTTTTTTTGTTCAGATAGAGTTGGAGGGAGAGAGAGGAAGAGAGAGAAAGAGAGAAGAAACATCGACGTGAAAGGGACACATCGACTGGTTGCCACCCACATGACCCAACCCGGGCCGGGGACAAACTGCAACCAAGATACGTGCCCTTAGTGGGAACTGAACCCCGGTCTCTCTGGACCGCAGGTCGACACTCTAACCACTGAGCCAAACCGGCCAGGGCTCTTTTTTCTTTTTTTAACTTCATCCACCTGGAAAATCCCCAAATGTGAATGCACTGAGTGATCTGCTTTCTCTATGGTCCTGATTATGAGCAGTTTGTGCACTGCCCTAGAAAGCCATACAATAAGGGCAGACTGATTCCAGAGAATCTCCCCATCAGCCCCCAACATCATCTAAGCTGGGTCATCTCACCTTCCTAGTTTTCAGTTAATTCAAACAGTCCCTCTTTCATCAAACTTTGGTTCCCCTCTCCTCCCCGACACTCTCAGTAGATGACCTTGCCCTCCTCCTCCACAGAAAAAATAGAAACCATCATATGAGCACTTCCCATCTTCTTACTACCAAACGTGTAATCTTGCCTTCACCTGCACCCATCCTATCTTCCTTCACCAGTTTTTTAATAGAGAAGATTTTTATTTTATTTTTAATTTTTAATTTTTCAATTACAGTTTATATTCAATATTATTTTGTCTTAGTTTCAGGTGTACAGCATAGTGATTAGACAATCATCCACTTTAAAGTGTTCCCCCTGATATTTCCAGTACCCACCCGGCACTATACATAGTTATTGCAATATTATTGACTATATTCCCTAAGTTGTACTTTACAACCCTGTGAGAAGCTGTCCTTCCTCCTAATTAGGACTAAATTCTTTTCCTGTGCTTTGGATCCCCTCTGCTCTGCTTTCTCAAACCTCCTTCCTGTATACTATACAGTCTGGTTTCATCTACACATCTTTTACACTTCTCAAATTTTTTCTATTACAAACAAACAAACAAACAAAACTTTCCAGGATCTTAGATTCCTTTTTAACTACTTTCCTTCCACTAACTGTGCAGTCAGTTCTCCTCTGGGGTCCCATTCTATCACACTCTGAAGGAGCTCGGATTGAGATCCCTGGTGTCTCACTGGTAAAATACCCATCCCTTTTTCTAAAAATTAACTTTATTTTATATCACTGGTAAAATCTTGGTGTCAACAAATCCAACATGATCCAGTCATCTTACTGACTTTACAGCAACAATTGACACAATTGGCCACTCTCACCTTGAAATGCTTTCTTTAAAAAAAAAAAAAAAGAAAACTTTGTTATTGTAAGTATTACAAATTTCTTCCTTCTGCCCCCCCATCCCACCTCCTGTCCCCCCCCCCCCCACCTTCACCACACTGTTGTCTGTGACCATTGGTTATGCACATATACATATAAGTTATTTGGTTTATCTCTTCCTGCCCCCACCCCAACCTTCTCTCTGAGTGAAATGCTTTCTTGTCCCAACTTCAGTGACAATACTCTTCCATTTTTTTCTTATATTTCTGGCCACTCCTTCTGTCTCCTTGCAAATGTATCCTCCTCTGTTCAAGCATTAACCCTAAGCATCTCTCAAAGCTCAGTCCTAGGCCTTCTTCCCTTTTCTTCCCCCTTGATACTTCTGAATAGGACTTCACCACTTCACTGTCACCTCTGTATCATTGACTCCAGCCTCAACCATGTGTCTGAGCTCAGGCTACTCGTCAACTCTTCTTCGAAGTCTCAGAAGCACCTCAAATTCAATGTGCAGATAACTGAACTCATGGTTTTCCCCTCAAAACTTAGCCTTTTCCATGGGTTCTATTTCTGTGAAGTTATGTAAGTAAAAAACCTAGGCATTTCCCTGATGTCTTGTTCCTCGTCCCCCACTCTCTAATCCATCACCAAATTTTCTTTTTCTATTAGATCCATTTACTACTCTCCAAGTCTACTTTCACTAGCTTTATCTAAATTACCATCTTTTCTTCTCTGTGCTTCTTAATCATCTACTCTAATCCATTCTTAGCCCTCTCCAATCCTTTCTTCATACTAGCCAAAATAATCTTACCAAATGCATATCTGATCATATAAGCCCCCTGTTTAAAACCCTTCAGTGACTCTTTTTTTTTTGGATCCTCACTTGAGGATATTTTTACATTAATCTTCAGATAGAGCTGGAGGGAGAAAGGGAGGGAGGGAGAGAGAGAGAGAGAGAGAGAGAGAGTCATCGATTGGTTGCCTCCCGCACAACTCCAACCAGTGCTGGGGATGAACTGCAACCGAGGTACATGCCCTTGGCTGGAACCGAACCCGGGACTCTTTGGTCCACGGGCGACTCTCCTACCACTGAGCCATACCAGCCAGGGCCCTTCAGTGACTCTTAGATGAAGACTAAAATCCTTAACATGGAGAGGCCCCTGTGGAATTGAGCAGCTAACTGCGTCCTCAACTGATACCATGTTCCCTGTTCCATATGTGCTTCAGTCACAGTGGCCTTCTTCTATGTTTCTCCCCCCATAGAGCCTTTGCATGTGCTGGATATCTCTCCTTAATGTCTCTTATAGGATTCTCCTATTTTTTTCTATTAAAAAAAATTTTTTTTCTTTATTGATTTTAGAGGGAGAGGTAGAGAGAGATAGAAACATCGATGAGAGAGAACATCAATTGGCCACCTCCTTCATGCCCCCCACTGGGGATTTGGCCCACAACCTGAGCATGTGCCCTAACCGGGAATCGAACTGGCGACCTCTGCTGCATGGATCGACGTTCAACCACTGAGCCACACTGGCCGGGTGGATTCTCCTATTTTAATCATCATCATCATCATCATAGCTAATATTCAGACATAGCTAATATTTGTTACAAGTCAGGCACTGATCTAAGGGCTCTTGCAATAAGAATTCATTTATCATAACAACTCCATTTAATATATGTGGAAACTGAGTCATCACAAACTTTTATGTACCACACTGTTATTTTCCTCATGTGCAAAATGGAATAACACTTTCTTCATGGGGTGGTTGAGAATATTAAATGAGTTAATATCCGTAAAGGACTTGGAACAGTGCCAGCCACATAATAAGTGCTCAGTAAAAGTATTGTTGTAGCCCTGACTGGGTAGCTTAGTTGGTTGAGCATCATCCTGATATACAAAGGTTGCTGGTTTGATCCCCAGTCAGGATACATACAAGAATCAACCAATGAATGCATAAATAAGTGAAACAACAAACTGATGTTTCTCTTTCTCTCTCTCTCTCCCCTTTCCTCTCTCTAAAAAGCAATAAATAGAATAAAAAAAAATAAAAGTATTGTTGTAATCTTATATTTACTGCATGATTATTTGATTAGATTCTGTCTCTATCCTGTAGGTACTATGAATATTGGTCAGGGTCTTCTTTTTTGCTCACTACCTAGGACAGTGTCACATTGTAGGTATCCAATAAAAATTTCTTGAATGGCCCAGCCGGTGTGTCTCAGTGGATTGAGCATTGTCCCATGGACTGAAAGGTCCCAGTTCGATTCCCGGTCAGGATGCATGCAGGAGGCAGCCGGTGGATGTTTCTTGATGTTTCTCTCTCACATCAATGTTTCTCTCTCTCTCTCTCCCTTCCTCTCTCTCTAAAAAAATCAATAAAAAACATATTTAAAAATTTCTTGAATGACTTAATGATAATTTATGTCCCAATACAAAGGATTTTAAGATAAAAACGTATATAAAGTACTTTTAAAAATTACACAGGAATATAGAAATGTTAAATATTTAAAAGGTAAACTGTGATGTCATCTGTAAGTATGACAGGAATCTTAGGACAGGAAAACTAATGTAGCCTAGATTTGTTGAAGGGTTCATGGAAGA
This sequence comes from Tadarida brasiliensis, assembly GCA_030848825.1. NCBI lineage: Eukaryota > Metazoa > Chordata > Mammalia > Chiroptera > Molossidae > Tadarida > Tadarida brasiliensis. The sequence goes on along the minus strand of CM061257.1, from coordinate 216,314,429 downwards.
AGTGGACCTCAAAGTATGTATGGGATTTGGGAGAGTAGTGTGAGCATAGAGATATGTAGGGAAGAATGGGCTGCCAGCCTACTTGGTGGGTTTATGATGAAGAGTAACAGGAAATCTAATTACAGATATGGTGGAAACAAGTCATGGAAGGACTTGACAGGCAAATAAAGGAGTCTGAACCTGACACGACAGAGAATAGGGAAGAGTTTTGAGCAGGGGGATTTCAGGAAGATTCCTTCAACCAACAACTAGGGAGCCAGGAACTCTTCTTGGTGCTGTAGATTCAATGGTAATCAAAACACACCATAAGAGCCCTGGCCGGTTTGGCTCAGCAGTTAGAGCGTCAGCCTGCGGACCAATGAGTCGTGGGTTCGATTCCGGTCAAGGGCACGTACCTCGGTTGTGGTTCATCCCCGGCCCTGGTTGGGGTCCTTCGAGAGGCAACCAGTCAATGTGTCTCTCTCACACTGTTGTTTCTCTCTCTCTCTCCCTCTCTCTCCCTCCCTCCCACTCTATCTGAAGATAAATGGAAAAATATCTTCGGATGAGGATTAAAAAACAAACAAACCATAAGAATATAAAACAAAAATCAGCAAACAAATGAACTAAACAAACTCATGAACACAGACAACAGTATGGTGGTTACCAGAGAAAAAGGAGGATAGGGGGAAGATGAAGAGAGTAAATGGGGTCAAATATATGGTGACAGAAGGACTAGACTTTGGGTGGAGTGCACACAATGGAACATACAGTTGCTATATTATAAAACTGTACACCTGAAACTTATATAATGTTATTAAGCAATGTTACCCCGATCAATTTTTTAAAGATTATTTTAAATAATTTTTTCTTTATTGATTTTAGAGAGAGGAAAAGAGAGAGATAGAAACATCGATGAGTGAGAACATCGATTGGCTGCCTCTTGCATGCCTCCCACTGGGGATTGGGCCCACAACGCAGACATGTGCCCTGACCAGGAATTGAACCAGCGACCTCTTGGTACATGGGTCAATGCTCAACCAGTGAGCCACACCAGCTGGGCTACCCCAGTAAATTTAATTAAAAAAATAAATCTGCCCAGCTAGTTATGGGCTTGATCCCCAGTAGGGGGTGTGCAGGAGGCAGCCAATCAATGGTTCTCTCTCACATCAATGTTTCTATCTCTTTCTTCTTCTCCCTTCCTCTCTCTCTAAAAATCAATAAAAAATTTTTTTAATCTTAAATGCAAATGAATGCATTCCTACACAGTACATAGTTTTGCTTTTTAGCTTTATAAAAATAATACTATTCAATAAATAAACTTCTGAGACTTGCATTTAAAAAAAACATGAATGGTAAAAGGATTCGACCAGGTGATTTCTGAAATCTCATGGGCTTAATCATTTTGTGATTTGAATAATAATTATCTTTCAGCAAGCTCATAGATAGCCAGATATATCACCAGCTCCAATTTAAATGGGATCTGTAGTCAATAACGCTGATTATATTTACATCATGAGTTCATCTAGTTTGTTCAGGATAGGGTAACAAGTTTATAAACACATGCAGTGGTCAGTTCATTTTCTAGGAGCCTGTCCTTGATTACCACTGAACCCATAGAAACAATTTAAATATGACCTCTGTACCAAAGAAACTTCTTGCTTCTCCTTGGGCATATTTTACTTTGGGGAAGAATTATTGCCCAATGTTATTTTCTAAAAGGTGTTTAGCACATTGAAGATCCTTAATAAATATTATATATCCATGGAATCATCTCCGGAAAAGAAATCTTGGCTATATGATACATACCCAGTGCAGTAAACAATAACTGTTTTTAACAGTGTCTTGTGCCATTCATCAGGGGTTATTCATGTGGAAGCCTAAAATTAAAAATAAGTAAAAACAGCTGGCTCATAATGATTTCTGTCAAGAAAACTTCAAATATATAAAACCTAGATGATTAGCATAGAATAGTTCAAAAAATATCAGAGTAAATATCAAATGAATAATCCTGGCCGTTGAGTATTTCTGTCTACTTCTACTCCATAGAGGTTATTTCAAACTAGATTTCTTTGTTCATCATGGAGAATTATGCATGGCAAACTTGAACCAAATGTCTGGAAAGTAAGTTGGAATGTAATTTGAAAATTCTAGTAACAAATAATATTCTGAATTCAATTCCTTCACAGCCTGAGTATTCATTTCAAGACCTGTGAAAAATGTCCCTTTTAAGAAATGAATTAGAGCCCTGGCCTGCATTGCTCAGTGGTTAGAACGTTGGCCCACGAACCGAAAGGTGGAAGGTTTGAGCCCCAGTCAAGGGCATGTACCTGGATTGTAGGTTCGATCCTTAGTCCCCATCAGGGATGTGTGCGGGAGGCAACCAACTGATGTATCTCTCTCACATTTATGTTTTTTTTCTTTCTCTCCCCCTAACCCCCACCTTCCACTCTCTCTAAAAATCAATGGAAAAAATATCCTTGGGTGAGGAAAAATGAATTAGAAATCAATAATAAAAGGAAATTTGGGGAATTAAAAAAATATGTGGGAATTAAACAATATACTCTTAAAAAAGTTTTTTTTCTTTATTGATTTTAGAGAGAGGAAGGGAGAGGGAGAGAGAGATAGAAACATTGATGAGAGAGAACATCGATTGGGCGCCTCCTGCATGTCTCCCACTGGGGATCGGGCCCACAACCTAGACATGTGCCCTGACTGGGAATCAAACTGGTGACCTCTTGGTGCATGGGTTGATGCTCAACCACTGAGCCACACTGGCCGGGCAACAATATACTCTTAATTAACCAATTGGTCATAGAAGAATTCACAAGGGAAATTAGAAAACACCTTGAGATGAATGGATCTGAATAGATATTTCTCCAAAGAAGATACCCAAATGGCCAAAAGGACATGAAAAGATGCTCAACATCAATAGCCATTAGGGAATTGCAAATCAAAACCATAATGAGAAAAATTTACCCACTTGTATGGTTATAAGAAAACAGATGGACAATACAGGGATTGGCAAGGATATGGAAAAATTGGAACCCTCATACATTGCTGATGGGAATGTAAAATGGTCAGCTACTTTGGAAAAACAATTTGGAAGTTCCTCACCAAGTTAAACAGAGTTATCATAGTGATACTAGGTAAATATAACTGAAATATGAAAACATGTCCAAACAAAAACTCAAACACAAATATTAATAGCAGCAGGATTTACAATAGCCAAAAAAGTGGAAACAGCTCCAATGTCCATCAACTGATGAATGAATAAACAAAATCTGATATATCTATACAATGGAATATAATGTCATCTAGAAAAAACGGAGTACTGATACATGCTACAACAAGGATGAACCTTGAAAACATGCTAAATGAAGGAAGCCAGACACAAAGGCCAGATATTGCATGATTCCACTCACAGGAAATATCCAGAAAAAGCAAATCTACTGAGACAATAAGTACCTAAGTTGTTGCCAGGGGCTAAAAAGAAGGAGGAATGGGGAGTGACTGCTAATGTGAATGGGGTTTCTTTTTGGCTGAAGAAAGTGTTCTGGAATTAGATAGTGGTGATGGCTGCACCACTTTGTGAATATACTAAGCCAATCAATTCTGTACTTTAAAAGGGTGAATTTTATGGTATGTCAATTATATCTAATAAAATTATTTTTAAAAAATGAAAGGACATATGTTCTATAGATCTTGTTGGAGAAATTTGTATTTAAATAGACATTCCTTGCCCAGCTGGTGTGGCTCAGTGGTTGAGCATTGACCCATGCACCAAGAGGTTGCCAGTTCGATTCCCAGTCAGGGCACATGCCCAGGTTGTGGGGCAAATCCCCACATGTGGGGGGCATGCAGGAGGCAGCCAATCGATGTTCTCTCTCATCAATGTTTCTATCTCTTTCTCCCTCTCCCTTCCTCTCTGTCTAAAATCAATAAAGAAAAAAAAGAAAATAGACGTTTCTTTTTTTTTCCAAAATTAAGATTAATTGTTATTTGAAATGACCAATGTATAACTTATCCTTTAAAATTTAAATGACATTATAGTTAAATTATATATATGAATATAATGTATATAATATGCATTATTTGTCTGAATTAATATCTCATCTATGAGTAGCAGTTTATTTTAAAGTTCAAAATATTTTTATGTGAGAAATTTCTGAGCATGTTAGTATTCATATGTAGGTTCTTAATATACTAAAATTTAGTAAATGTTTGAGAAGGAGCTTAGTATTTTCTTAGTTTTTTTTTTTAAACAAACAATTTCTAATGTTTGAGCTTTTCCTTAGCATTCAGTCAGTTTTTAAAGATAATTTACTCTTTCTCCAGTGATATCAGGACCAAGCAAAACAGAAGTCAAAGAGTAAATGAATTTCTTGGAATTCTACATCTGATCAGTATTCAATCCTTGGTGGAGCAATTAAGTAAAGGTTAAGTAATTTCAATATTTTGGTTTTTCCAGAATGAATTTATAAAACAGGGTTTCAGGGCTTCCTGAGTATGAATGTTACTATACAGAAGTTTCTGGGCCTAAGTAAGAAAAATAGGAATTTTTTACTTTTCTCCATCTTGCTCTACACATTCTATGCAGTGGAGAAATTACTCAGGAGTCCAATTCCATTTGCTATTTTTAAGCTATGTACACTGGCCTTTTCAGTATAAATGCCTATATCAGAAAAACCATGCTCATATAGTCACTGAAGTTGATTAAATGTTTGTGTTATATAGTTATGTACAATATTATTAGTTTGCAATAAATAACCCAAGGGAGTATGTTAAATTCTTAATAAAAGCAAACAGATACCATGGGGCTTGATCTTCTAAAGTTGGGTTATATTTTAGGTAGGGTTGCCAGATTTAGCAAATAAAAATGCAGGATGCCCAATTCAGTTTGAATTTCAGATAAACAATGAATAATTATTTTAGTAGAAGTGTATCCCAAATATACTAAAATAATTATTCATTGTTTATCTGAAATTCAAATTGAAATGGGCATCCTGTATTTTATCTGGCAACCTAGTTATGGGAATAAGGAGAGGTTTTATGTATTCTCCTTACAAAAAGCTGTCTAGACTAGCTATAGGATATAAACAGACTGTGTGGTCCTATATATCTGTCCTGGCTAGTCACTGAAAGTTAAGGAAATTTCCAGCAAAATCCTAGAACTGGGCTGGCATGTGACCAGGTCCTCATCTATTTTTAGGCTGAGGTAAATGGGGCAAATTATTTCAGAGACTGGGGAAAATCAAGTCTCATTTAAAGTTGTGGAGAAGAGCCCTGGCCCGTTTGGCTCAGCAGTTAGAGTGTTGGCCTATGGACCAGAGTCCTGGGTTCGGTTCCTGCGAAGGGCACGTACCTCGGTTACAGTTTTTTGTCCCTGGCCCTGGTTGGGGTCCTGTGGGTGGCAGCCACTCGATGTGTCTCTTTTGCATCGATGTTTCTCTCTCTTCCTCCTTCTCTCCCACCCACTCTATTTGAAGATAAATGCAAAAATGCCCTCGGGTGAGGATAAAAATAAATAAATAAATAAATAAATAAATAAATAAATAAATAAAGTTGTGGAGAAGAGATAAATGCTGAAGAGGGGAGAGGAGAGTATATCTTAAAATATTGTCACAATGAAGGCCACTTTAACCACATCATTACTACGCCCATATATCCCCTACCCCAGGCAAATAAGATAGGTATAAATGATGCCCTATTAATTGAAAGGAGCCAGAGAACTCCACTTTTTTAATGTGTAGCGGTATGTCAAGCAAAGAAACAGTGAGATGGGAAACTGGCCTTGAAATAATCTCCAATGGAATGAAGAACAGATAAACTCAACACATCCACACCTGAGTCATTACCTTCCTCTTTAAATTCCTCCCCACTCCCTAAGTTCATTCATGTACTTAGTGGCCACTAAGTGCCAGCATGTGTTGGCTCTGGACATAGACCCATGAGTAGAACAGACATGGTCTCTGCTTTCAGAGGGCTTATAGCAGAGTGGAGGACCCTATGATATAATCACAAAACAAATGATTAGTTATACATTGTGATATTGCTATGAAGAAAAGATGTTGGATGTTATAAATCTTTAATCAAGCTGGTATACTGCTACTGATTTTTATGGGGCTACTATAATGAATAAACACTATGAAGCATCCTGAGAATTAAAAAAAATTTTTTTTAACCACTACTATATCCTATTTAGGGAAATAATATCTCATTTAACCAATAAGTTCTGGAATCTGGTGAATTGCTGTTAACTTCAGCAATATTTGTGATAATGCTGACTTTTAAATTAAACATTTACTTGCATATTTGTAATTAGTATATTAGTAATCTTGTTGTCATTGTACAAAAAGGAGAAGGTGATTTATTTTATTTTTTTTATCCTCACCTGATTTTTTTTATCCTCACCTGAGGACACTTTTTGCATTCATAGAGCGAGAGGGACAGAGGGAGGAAGAGAGGAAGAGAGAGAAACATCGATGTGAGAGAGACACATGGAGTGGTTGCCACCCACACGACCCCAACCGGGACAGGGACAAACCACAACCCAGGTACGTGCCCTTAGCGGGAACCGAACCCGGGACTCTCTGCTCCGAGGGCCTACGCTCTAACCGTTGAGTCAAACCGGCCAGGGCGAAGGTGATTTTTCTTGATGGGTAAACGTCTTCCATGTTCAGCCCATCTTATATGGCAGTGTACTAGACTGACTACCCATGTGCCATCTCTATTATAGATGATGTAATTCCTGTGAAATTCAAACTACTCTGGTAGCTTATTACCATTTAATGACAGAGGATAGCTCCTTGGAAAAGTAATACAATACACTGAAAAGGGGGCTTTTCACTGTATGTATCTGGTAGAATTCCAAAGCACTTAACCTCACTGGGGTCAAGGCCAAAGCTCCCAGCCTACTGAAGTGCAGCTACTTCTGGCCCGGAACCAGCTGCTGGTTAACAGCTGTACAGCCCCAGAGCCCCACACTTAAGACCTTGAAGAGGACGTCGCCATACTCAATGAAATAACATACATATTTATATATTCCTATTTTCGAATAATGCTTCTTGTGTCTTGCAAGTGTGTTTGGAACTAATGGACTCAAGTACTTTCTGCTTCTCAGAGCTTTCTCAACTCGGTTTTGGCAATTTCCTTTTCACTTCTTTAAGAATCAGAATCCTCCTCCCACCCTCTTTTACCCATATACCGCTCTATTATCTACCAGACGGTACAATTTAGCTTTTTTGATTGAATGGCTGGAGGAAGGGAAAATTAAGAGTACAGAATTGGGGGCGGGAGGGCAGTGTTCAATTTTTATTTGTAAGAGTAGGAACGGATGCACCACCACCAACAAAAAACCCCCAAGCAACCTTACCCCAAGAGTCCAGTCTTAACTCCTGGGTCCCTTCCCTTGGACAGGGCTCGGGAGACCCCAGAATGAGACGAACTGAGGTAAGACGACCAGTGCCTGTGCCCGCAGTCCTCCCTCACCTCTCTGCCCCCTCGGGTTGCATTTTCCCGAAGGGGAAAGAAAAAAAAAACAGCGGGGAGCCGAATTCTCCCCGGCGCGGGGCCTCCAGGAGGCGATGGACCGCCGGCCGCCGGGGTAGGAAGTCGAGCCCGCAGCCCCACGGCCACTTTGATTGTTACGCGCCCTCAACTTAACAGAGTGCAGCGCCCCGGGGGTGCAGCCTCCGCCCAGCGCCACCGGGGTCCTCGCGCGAGGGGAGCTGCGGCGGGAAAGCCGAGCCGCCGCCCGCGTTCTTCCGGCCAGCAGCCCGCGGCGGGGGAGGGGCAGCCGCCGCCCGTGTTCTCCCGGCGCCCGCGGCCCGCGGAAGCGCGGCCACAGCTGGGGATCAGCTGCTGAAGGAGGCGGAGAAGGAGAGGGAGGAGCCTAGGGGGGAAGAGGAGGGAGGGGACCATCAGGAAGCCGCGAACGCCACCGAGTGTCTGCACACCTCGCTCCGTCTGCCATGGCTGGTTAAAGAACCATCCGGATCGCAGCGCGGGGGGAGGGTCGGGTGGGGGGAGCGCGGCGGCCGCGCGTGAGGCCGAGGGAGGGGCGGCGGCGCGAGCGGCGGCGGCGGTTCCAGGATGAAGAGGAGAGCTGGCCTGGGGGGCAGCATGAGGTCAGTGGTGGGCTTCTTGTCCCAGCGGGGCTTGCATGGGGACCCCCTGCTCACTCAGGACTTTCAGAGGAGACGCCTGCGGGGCTGCAGAAACCTCTACAAGAAGGACCTCCTCGGCCACTTCGGCTGTGTCAATGCCATTGAATTCTCCAACAATGGAGGCCAGTGGCTGGTCTCAGGTAAATCAACCCCCTTCCTCTCCCCGCGTCTCCCGGCCCCTTTCCAATCTCCCCCTTTCGCTCTCCCTCGCCACCCTCCCTCTGCCCTCCGTCCCCACCTCCTCCCTCCTCAACCCCCTCTGCGGTGGGAAGGTTTGGTGTCAAATTAAAACCATTGCAAGGGGAGGGAGGGAGGGGAAGAAGAGGATGTCTTCTATAAAAAAGACCCAAAATGGTTGACAGGTCCTTAATTCTCTTTATCCCAAGTGTAAAGTGATCTCTCCTGCTGACTGTCCCGAAAGTGTGGGTCTGGAGGGGGACGAGGTTAGCGCTTGATAAAGTTTGATGGGAAACTCTTCCTCCGCGTACTTGAAAAGGTGTGGGGGGCATTTTGGGGAATGGAGGGGGAGGAGGCCGAGGCGCGCCTGAGGCCAGGGGGAGCTCGAGCCCCGTCGCCGGCGTCCTGGGGAAGGGGCCTGGGGCCGGGGGCCGGGCGGTGACAGGGCTGGCCGCCAGAAGGGTCGGGGCTGGCTGGGTGAGCGGCCCGGGTGGTGACTGGCGGGCGGGTCGCTGTTGGCCGCCCCCTCGGCGCCCTTAGGGGCCCAGCTCCATCTCCTTTCGTCATGTTTTTATTATGGTTTCGGGAGTGTCGAGGGCTCTGCAGGCGAAAAGGCGCTGGCCTGAACTTGAATGCGCAACTTGTGAGGCAGGGGGTGGCGAGTGGACGACCCTGGGAGACTTGTTAGCGGGAGCCCTTGCCCGCACCCCCTCCCCGCGGCTGCCGTTGCAGGTGGTCTCCTCGCCTGCTCCCTCCCGCCCAGCTGGGCTTGGTTGCCCCCGGGCTCCGCCGCCGGTGTGGGGAAAGTAGCGAAATCGAGGCCGGGGCTCCGGCCGGGCGGTGTAGGCCTCGTTCTCCCGGGGCTCCTAGCGACAGGCAGCTGAATCGATAGCCTATTGCTCCCGGGGAGGCTCGGGCCAGGCGAGCCTTGGCGACAGCTGCCCCGGGGGAGGTGCGGCTGCTGCTCGTGGGGGCGCTCGCCGCCCTCCTTCCGGGGGTCGCAGACCTACGGCCGGCGAGTGGGGATGGGTTACTGTGGGGGCGGCTCCCCGAAACCTGGCTGAGGGGAGGAGGGTGGAGACCAGTGCCCTGGCGTTCCCGCTCGCCTTCTGCCTTCCTCGTCCCTTTTCCTACATTGAGTGGAACAGGGAGTCCACTGCTGGACGTGGCGCTTCGCTTCACCCAGGCCGGTCCCCGAATGATTTTCTAATTTACGTCAGTGGGCAGCTTGCCAGAAACTTCTGGGATCATGGCAAAGCATTGGTCTTTCTTCGAGATTAACGGTCGAAGTGACACGGGGTGTGCAGTCCAATTTGGGGGTAGCAGAGATAAGACCTGTGATCATTTCACGATGAACCTTCTGCGGTTTCTCCAGAACTGACTTGACTTTTCCACCCCAGATCGTTTTCTCTTTGACTAGGTAGACTTTGGCGCTAGATCATCCCCGGAAGAAACCTGATATTCCACTTCAAGGCATATCCCAAACAAAAGCTTTCTTTCCCTACACGGCCCAAAATTCCAAAGGCAAAATAGGGGAAGATCTCTTTAAAATCTCCCAGTTTTCCCCACTACTGTTTCTTCTGTATTCATAATACTCCTGTCTCCCTTGCAGACTGATGTATTCCAACAGAGGTGTTCCCAGACACAAGTAAACTCACCCTAATGGGTTAGGGGATTTAGGGTGCACTCTTTTATAGACTGAACTAATAATTTTAATTAAATCATAAGTACAGTTGTACATTGCCCAGTTTTAACACACTTTTTAAAAATAACGGATTTGTGGCCCTGGCGGGGTAGCTCGGTTTATTGGAGCATCTTAGCAATAGCCAAGGTTTTGGGTTCTATTCCCAATGAGAGCACATACAAGAATCAACCAGTGAATGCATACATAAGTGGAACAACAAATTGATGTCTCTCCACTACCCCCTCATCTCTAAAACAAATTTAAAAAATTAAAAAATAAATAAAAATAACAGATTTATTAAGATATAATTCACATGCCATACAGTTAACCCATTTAAAGTTAACATATTTTAAAAAGCACTGAAAATCTGCCTCTATTCTCTTCCAGTTATAGTTACCCTTGTTCAGGACCTTCCTCTGTGTCTTAAATGAACTCCATTTTCTCTAGCCTTGGCCAGTTCATTTCCTTTATCTTTATTTTAGTCTGTAGAAGCCGTGGTCCTTTCCATAGGGCAGGCTCTGACAAACCTGGTTCTAGGCATTCATTTCCTTACTTTTCAAGGCCCGAGTTACCCATATCCATCAGTACTTTCAGGGTTCCAGCCTTCTTTGCCCCTATTCTTCCTCCTTCCCCTCATACTTCCTTTAGCTCAGTTCTTCCTGTTTACTTTTTATCTACTCCTACCCTGTTTTTAGTCCTTCCAGCTGGCTTTTCCACCTACCCCTCCAGTTTAGCTCAGATAGACTTGGCTTTTCTCATTTGTTCCCAGAACATAGAATTTTGCTTAAGAGCATTTTTAGCTATTCAACTTCCAATATGAGTACAACTTATGCTAACAGAATATTCCTCCTATTTGCTTCAGATAAGGAAGCCCCCTCTGGGAATCATAAATACAGCTTAACTTGTTAAAGCTAATTAAATTTTGTTCTGGGTAGTCTTTCAGTAATCTTTCTATGTTTGAAACTATTTATAGTGTCGTTTACATTTTATCTGTCATTGTCTTTCTTTAGCAGTTAACACCTGAGAGGATGGGCACATAATTTTTTGAGGTTAATGCTGTCCATCTATAATGTTTCACAATAAGGTGGTGTGAGGCCCCATTCTAGGATGGTAATGAGATTACTTTTAACGCATTTTGTTGTTCTTTTATCTTGTCCAGATTGGTTAAAACCCTCAGAAAGTGGGCTTTAACCAAGTGGGCTATGATTGTTCATAGTTTGTTCACTGTTCTCATTTCCTAACTATTTGGGCAGGCTCACATTTCTTGTAACTGACACTATTTCATAGAGTTAAATTAGACCTAGGGCAAAAATAATATTAATATTTGCATGATTCCTTTGATTTATAAAATGCTCTTTATTAAGGATATATCATTGCTTTATTGTTCTATCAACTAGCCCTCTTTCCAGGGCACAATGAAACCAGCAGATATTAAGACTAAACTAGAGTAAGTCAGGAAGGAGAAAAGGCACTGCTGGGAAGTGAGATTGTGACAACAACAAGTGGCAGTATGTTTTCGTTTTTGTTTTTATCTGGGAGCTTTTTTTTGGGGGGGGGGTACATGCCCCTGGCAGGAACCGAACCCAGGACTCTCTGGTCCGCAAGCCGACGCTCCAGCTGCTGAGCCAAACCGGCCAGGGCTTGTTTTGTTTTTTACATTTTATTTATTTATTTATTTATTTTTTTAAATCCTCACTCGAGGACATTTTTGCATTTATCTTCAGATAGAGTGGGAGGGAGAGAGGGGGGAAGAGAGAGAGAGAAACATCGATGTGAGAGAGACACATCGAGTGGTTGCCACCCACAGACCCCAACCAGGGCGGGGACAAACTGCAACCGAGGTACATGCCCCTAGCGGGAACCGAACCCGGGACTCCCCTGTCCATAGGCCGACACTGTAACCGCTGAGCCAAACCGGCCGGGGCTGTTTTTTACATTTTAACACATTAAAATATTTTAACCTAAAAAGTATTTTTTTTTATTGTTGATCAGAAAAGGGCATCACTGTGATATCATGTAAGGCAGTGTGATATAACATACACATGGTTAAAATCACTGCTTTGTCATTTAATGTGTGACCTTAGTCAAGTTGCTGAGCCTCTCTGAGTCTGTTTCCTGATCTATGCAGTGGGAATACCAGCACCCATCTGAAGGGCTGTTGTGAGAACTACATTAGGCAAAGTTTAGGCTGGGAGCTAAGCAGAGTGCCAGGCCTTTCAGAGAACATGCTGAATTTATTTTCTTTCCCCTTTGTACTTATAAGTCGTGGTGTCATTATTAGCTGACACTTGTTCTTACAGTATTGGTAATGAACTTGTGCAAATGGGGCAGACAGGATAGTTTTGTGACCTTTTGATGTGGAATGAGGCACAATGTGATGTGGAAGGAGCCTGGGATTTGGTGCCACATGATAGGAGTTGGAGGCTCTACTAGTGACAAATAATATGAAGGTAAGTCCCTTCATTCCACATCTGTAAGTGGGGATAACAAATTGTTCTCACTACCTAACAAGGCAGTAGTATTCAATCAAATGTTGTATGTGAAGGTACTTTGTGAACTACATGCGTTTGAGTGAACATTACTTTTTATAAGGAACAGTTTATGCTTGATGCTTACAGTCTCTTAGAATATTTATTTGTTAGTTCTTTGAGGGGTGAAGAAAAATGTATCCTGCAGTCCTGCTTATAAGAGATCCGAACAACATCAAGGATGTTATGTTAGTACACATATTTAGGGGATGTCCTGGGTTTACCTTTTAAGTCTTTGGTTGCATCTAGTACTTTCCATTGCCTTCATAGCCTCCTCTAATGGTTCTTTTCCCTAGAATCGAGTCCTTTATATGTTTGCTTAAAGTGTTTTTTTCTTTGGAAAGAAGATGAACATCTTGGGATCTGATTGGGAGACCATTCAGAATGTAGCTCTATGTGTATCTGGCTTGGATTGTAACTCTGCCTCTATTTATAACTAGGATAACTAGTTTTATTTCTATTTCACATGGGTTTCTGACTTTATTGATCATTATAAGTATTCACAGTTATATAGAGAGATTAAAAGCATGAACTCTGGAATCAGGCAACCTGGGGATGAGGTGGGGGGCAGGGATAGTAACTCAACTACTTGCTAACTGGGTTACCTTTGACAAGTCATTTATCCTCTCTGTTTCCTCATCCATATAATAGGGACAGGAATACCTCACATGGCTGTGGTGAGGATTGAATGAAATAACATTTGTGAAGTTCTTATTTAGCAGCCCCTGCTGTTGCTGTGGTTGCTGTGCTGCTGCAACTGTTGTTATTGTTTAACTTGAAGCTCACAAAAAGCTTTTAGGAGATTGACACCATTAACATCTAACATGTATTGCACATGGCAGAATACAATGTGAAAAATTGAGAAAGGGCTCAATTAAATGAACTGTTAAAAATGCTGCCCAGCTGGCCCAGCTGGTGTGGCTCAGTGGTTGAGTATCAACCCATGCACCAAGAAGTTGCCGGTTCGATTCCCGGTCAGGGCACATGCCCAGGTTGTGGGCCTAATCCCCAGTGAGGGGCATGCAGGAGAGGGCCAGTCGATGTTCTCTCTCATCCATGTTTCTATCTCTCTCTCCCTCTCCGTTCCTCTCTCTCTCAAAATCAATAAAGAAAAAGTAAAAAAAAAAAAAAAGTGCTGTCCAGCTAGAGTGGCTCAGTGGATTGAACATTGTCCCAGGGACTGAGAGGTCCTGGTTCGATTCCCGGTCAGAGCACATGCCCAGGTTTTGGGCTCCATCCCCAGTAGGGGGTGTGCAGCCGATCATCGATGTTTTTCTCTTACATTGATGTTTTTATCTCTCTTTCTCCCTTCCTCTCTCTCTAAAAAATCAATAAAAACATTTTTTAAAAAATGCTTTGTGAATAAGCACAACTCTGGTATTGTCATCAAAGCATATTTTTAAGCATCGAATAATAGCTATGATAATGACTATATGCTTAATTTGAACCTGTTAATAATCTTTTCCTGTTGCCCAATCATTAATTATATCACATTTTATAGAATCTTTTTTTTTTTTTTTTTGGTAAAGAAATTTATCTAAGAGCATATTATCTATAGGTAAAGTGTTTGGCTTTAGCCAGTTAAAGTTTGACTTAATAAAACTTCTCATGAGTTTAATTAGAATGAATTTCTTGATCCAGTGGTGAGTTTATCAGAAGAAATATGGCCATTAGTAGGACAGATTTCTGACTTTGAAAAGCTTTCGTAGTACTTAGATTTTGACAAGGTGATTAGGAAATCCTTGGATTTTCTTCTGGACTTTTCTATTTACTGATAGTTTATTGTTTTGAAGGTGTTAAATTTTATTTGTTGGTCTATTAATTCAACAAATAGTTTTTGAGTGCATACTATTTATAAGACAGAAGCTATGAGAAGAACAGAGATGATGAATCAGGTATAAATCATGCTCTCAAAAAGCTTGCATTTAGGAGCATTTACTTCTCATTTGTAACAGTGCATCACTCTTTTTAATTTTTTCCCTCTGCTTTATGATACTTTAATAGATATTTGATTTTCCTCTGGTTTATGGTTCTTAACATAGCAAAAATCCTCTTGCCTATGAGCTTTGGTGGGGAAGAAAGAAGACTCATAGAGATGGCTTTGGAGGACATTGCTATGATAAATTATATAGATCATGTGATAAGGATAAAGTAACATGGATATTTATAGATACACATTATTTTTCCTACTTGTTCTTCAGCCAACTAAGTGGTATCTATCAAAGATTGGCAAATTTAGAATTATGCCCTGGTTTGTCACTTCTGCTTTAAAAAAATCTAGTGAGATTTAATGGATGACCACCAGTCTCATTAGACATTATTAGCACATCAAAAAGTTGTCTTTGTGTTCATATTGTTCAAAAGATCATCACTGACTTGACTTATACCAATGTGTTTTTTTATTATTAAGAGTTCCTAAGAGCCCTGGCCAGTTTGGCTTAACGGTTAGAGTGTTGGCCCATGGACCAAAGAGTTGTGGGTTCAGTTCCAGTCAAGGGCATATACCTTGGTTGCAGTTTGGTGTCCCCGGCCCTGGTTGGGGTGCTGTGGGAGGCAACCAGTCCATGTGTCTCTCTCACATCAATGTCTCTCTCCCTCCCTCCCTCTCTGACTGAAGATAAATGGAAAAAGTTTCCTCGGGTGAGGATTAAAAAAAAAAAAAAGAGTTGCAAAGAGTAGCAGCCCTCATTTACCATATTGAAATGAGGTGTCAGCCAGGTGCACGTGTGTACTCATTTACTGACAGTTGATAGATTCAGTTGTCAGGTACAGTTGGAATGATTCAGATCAGGGAAACTTTATTGACCAGTAAAACTTTAGACACAAATGCATACTGCTTTCTGAATGTTGAGTTAAGAAGTGGACACATTTCTGTTTGTTTCTTTTTTTTCTTTTTTTATTTTATTTTAATTTTTTTCCATCACCATTTATCCCCCCATACCTTTCTCCACCTCCACTCACCCTCCTCTCCTCCCCACAATCACCACACTGTTGTCTGTGTCCATGAGTTTTTGTGTGTTTTTTTTTTGCATTTATTTTCTCATCCATTGAGTACTTCCATTGCTAATAAAGTGTTTGATTTTAATCTTTTATTTCCTTTTTTCATAGTTTCAAGAAAGAGGTAGCTTTTCTTATTGTTTTAGTCTGAATTTATATATTCAAGGGTAGAATTAAAGCCTTTTAAGATTAAAGGAACTAAAATCCTAATTCAAATGGAGATTAAGAAGGAATCAATTCTGTTTTTAATTTTTGGTGCCCTACATTATATTGTTTCTTATAATTAAAGAACTGAATACTAATCTTTTAAGATTAACTCTTAGATTATTGTGAGAATATAAAGTTATATTACTTATCTACTTAATTCTCTGTCCTTAAATTTTTTTATTTTAACTTATAAGGGTTAGGTTACTATTTGCCAAAGTTTGTGTATGTAAGCTGATTTTAGATGATCTTTGTTTTTTTTTTTTTTTTGCATTTATCTCCAGACAGAGTGGGAGGGAGAGAGGGAGGAAGAGAGAGAGAAACATCGACGTGAGAGAGACACATCGAGTGGTTGCCACCCACACAACCCCAACCGGGGCGGGGACAAACTGCAACCGAGGTACGTGCCGTCAGCAGGAACTGAACCCGGGCCTCTCTGGTCTGCGGGCCGATGCTCTAACCGCTGAACCAAACTGGCTAGGGCTTGTTTTGTTTTTTTAATCCTCACCTGAGGATATTTCTCTATTTATCTTCAGATAGAGTGGGAGGGAGGGAGAGAGAGACATCAATGTGAGAAAGACACATTGACCTTCTGCCTCCTGCACCACCCTGACCAGGGCCGGGGATGAACTGCAACCAAGGTACTTGTCCTTGACCAAAATTGAACCCAAGACTCACTGGTCCGTGGCCTGACATTCTAACCGCTGAGCCAAACCGGCCAGGGCTTAGGTGATCTTTAAATGAATATTTAAATTTCAATAGTTAGTACATTTATTTATTATTATTATTATTTTAGAATAGTTTATTGATTTTTAGAGAGAAAGGAAGGGAGATGGATAGAGAGAAACATTGATGTGAGAGCAGAACATCTATTGGCTGCCTCCTGCACGACCCGGACTGGGATGGAGCCCACAACTCAGGCATGTGCCCTGACTGGGAATCTAACTGGCAACCTCCAGGTGCCTGGAACGATGCCCAACCAACTGAGGCGCACCAGCCAGGGCTGTACATTTATTTTTATTCCTATTAGAAAAGTTAGCATGCATAAAATATTATCTTCTTAAAATTTTTCATCATCAGATAAAGTGGGAGGGAGGGAGAGAGAAGAGGGAGACAGAGAGAAACATCAATGTGATAGAGCCACATCGACTGGTTGCCTCCCGCACAACCCTGACCAGGGCCAGGGAGGAACCGAAACTGAGGTGCGTGCCCATGCCTGGAATCGAACCCTAAATTCATTGGTCCTCAGACTGACGCTGTAACCGGTGAGCCAAACTGGCCAGGGCTAAAATATTATTTTTAATGAATTTATTGCTTTAGGTGTGGTTACATTTAAAAAAATCAATTTAAAGAAAAATAATGGAGTCTCCTTTTCCTTGGTGAGATGGTAGAGTACAACTTGACTACTCGTATCGCACAGCATCTAGGCTTTCCATTCTTAAGTTTATCTCAGTAAAGGAGATATATGATGAAAAAGAATTATTACAAGGAAAATTGGATCTTCTTAGTGATACCAACATGGTAGACTTTGCTATGGATGTATACAAAAACCTTTATTCTGATGATATTCCCCATGCTTTGAGAGAAAAAAGAACCACAGTTGTTGCACAGCTAAAACAGCTTCAAGCAGAAACAGGACCAATTGTGAAGATGTTTGAAGATCTAGAAACTAACTGGCATGGTCAAATGCTGTTTGACTACCTGGCAGACAAGCATGGTTTTAGGCGAGAGTATTTAGATATACTCTACAGGTATGCAAAATTCCAGTATGAACGTGGGAGTTACTCTGGAGCTGCAGAATATCTTTACTTCTTTAGAGTGTTGGTTCCAGCGGATAGAAATGCTTTGAGTTCACTCTGGGGAAAACTGGCCTCTGAAATCTTAATGCAGAATTGGGATGCAGCCATGGAAGACCTTACACGGTTAAAGGAGACCATAGATAATAATTCTGTGAGTTCTCCTCTCCAGTCTCTTCAGCAGCGAACATGGCTCATTCACTGGTCTCTGTTTGTTTTCTTCAACCACCCCAAAGGGTATGATAATATTATTGCTCTCTTCCTTTACCAGCCACAGTATCTTAATACAATTCAGACAATGTGTCCACATACTCTTCGCTATTTGACTGCTGCAGTCATAACAAGCAAAGATTTTGAAAATGCCGGCAGGTGCTAAAAGATCTTGTCAAAGTTATTCAACAGGATTCTTACACATATAAAGACCCAATTACAGAGTTTGTGGAATGTTTATATGTTACTTGACTTTGATGGGGCTCAGAAAAAGCTGAGGGAATGCGAATCTGTGCTTGTGAATGACTTCTTGGTGGCTTGTCTTGAGGATTTTATTGAAAATGCTCGTCTCTTCATATTTGAGACTTTTTGTTACATCCACCAGTAGTGTATCAGTATTAACATGTTGGCAGATAAACTGAACATGACTCCAGAAGAAGCTGAAAGGTGGTTTTTTAAATTTGATTAGAAATGCAAGACGGGATGCCAAGATTGATTCTAAATTAGGCCGTGTGTTTATGGGTAACAGTGTAGTCTCACCCTATCAACAAGTGATTGAAAAGACCAAAAGCCTTTCATTTAGAAGCCAGATGTTGAGAAGAAACTTAATCAGAATAGTAGGTCAGAGGCTCCTCACTGGGCAACTCAAGACTCTGGCTTCTACTGAAGAACTGTAAAGGAAAGACACAAACACACACAAAACTATGGAGAGAGTTTTATTTATTTATTTTTATTTATTTATATATTTTTTATTCTCACCCGAGGACATTTTTCCATTTTTTGTTCAGATAGAGTGGGAGGGAGAGAGAGAAACATCGACGTGAAAGGGACACATTGAGTGGCTGCCTCCCGCACGACCCAACCAGGGCCAGGGACAAACTGCAACTGAGGTACGTGCCCTTAGCGGGAACCGAACCTGGGTCTCTGGACTGCAGGCCAACGCTCTAACCACTGAACCAAACAGGCCAGGGCACACACAAAACTATAAAGGAAAGATGAAATAATAAAACTATTACATAAAGGGTGACATGCATTTTAGAAACAACATATTGAGTATAAATTTTGGAGAATTTGAATAAAATTGGCTGTGTAAAAAAAATAAAAGAAAAATAATGTATGTGGATAAAGCAAAAATCAAAAGGTGATCAAGGTTGACTGAAGCTTGGGAAATATTGCATTAGGTAACCATTTTTATATATCTTTCATCCTCATCGAATCAGAAAGATGGAATGATCTTCATTTTATGGAAGAGGAGTGGAGCAATAGAAAAGTGACTTGCCTAGAGCTGCCCAGTTAGTCTTTGGTAGTCAGGACCCTGTTTCTAAGTTGCCTTTTTTTTATGTTTCTTTCCTTTTTTTTTCTTTCTGACAAGACGGGCCAGTTTTTCTGGATCTTTTTTAAAGAAATCAAAGCTGAGCCCTGGCCGATTTGGCTCAGTGGTTAGAGCGTCGGCCCGTGGACCAAAGAGTCGCGGGTTAAATTCCGGTCAAGGGCACGTACCTCGTACCTTGATTGTGGTTTGGTCCCCAGCCCTGGTTGAGGTTGTGCAGGAGGCAACCAATCGATCTCTCTCTCTCTCTTTCTCTCTCTCTCTCCCTCCCTCCTCTGTCCCACTCTATCTGAAGATAAATGGAAAAATATCCTCATGTGAGGATTAAAATTATATATATAATGTGAACTTACTATGTGTGCCTCTTTAATCTTAATAACTATGAAAGTTATTAAAACATTTTTAATACGTTTTTATTGATTTTTAGAGAGAGAGGAAGGTAGAGAGAGTTAGAAACATCAATGAGAGAGAAACGTCTGTTAGCTGCCTCCTACCGGCCCCCTACTGAGGCTCGAGCCCACAACCCTGGCATGTGCCCTGACCAGAATCGAACTGGCAACCTCTTGGTGCATGGGTCAGTACGCAACCACTGAGCCACACAGGCTGGACTAAAAATTATTTTTTTAACATTTATTTAGCATGTAATGTGTATCAGGCCCTCTGCTAACAACACTTTATATGTCTCATTTTCTACTTGGAAAATAGCCAGTATTATCTGTAGTCTAGAAAGACAAGGCAATTTGAAGATTTTATATTAATTGTCATAAAGTGCTGAAGAATCAAGAAAGGACATTGATAAATGATTGCCGAAGATTCTATATAATGCATAGAACAGGTAGGGCATTAGTGGAAAAAATAGATATTACAATACATTGTTTCTGGTTAAAATGAAGTGAAATATAATTCCAGGGATAAAAAAAGATTTTTATTACCTTGGTCTATTACCTTGGTTTTTGTAGAAAATTTGGTTCCAATAGATGCTTTCCAAGGTTTTGTTCTTTTCAACTTTAATACTTATTAGTCACTACTGCCAACATAATAAAAGCTTCCTAAAACTTAACTCTCATTTTCTCACATCCCCTGCTGATCCCTCAAATATCTGCAGTGCTCCCTAGTGTCTACCAAATTAAGTAGGATTCCTCACCTGATATTCAATTGCGACATTGCTATTTATAAAATAGATGTTTAGCAATAAAAATATTTAATACTTGATCATGTTATTTATCAAATATTATTTGGGAGCGTTTCATATGTGTTAGACATATTTACATACATGATCACATCTAAAACTTAACAGAATCTTTCCTAAGGTAGGGATAGTACTATTATTCTTATTTTACATATGAGGAAATCAAGGCTTAGAGAAGTTAAGTAACTTGTGAAATCTTCTATAGTTTGTAGTGGAGCTGGATTTCCAGCCTGGGTCTGCATGAGCTCCAAGACATGCTGCTATCTGCTCTGATGTTTTTAGAATGTTATGTACATTTTAAAAGGATTTGTTTTTTCCCCTACATTCTCATCTCTTGATGCTGTCACTCTGATATTTGACTTTTTTTTCTCCATGTGTAAATAGGAATGGGGGTGGGGCTGAGGGGATGGATCAGTGGGCTTGGAGCCAGTAAGCACTGTTTTCTGATCACAGCCCCTGGACTTATCCCTCAAACAGATTTCTCTTGGTGCTAGAAATCACTTCACCTGGGTATTGGTCTTTGCAGTTATATAAAGTGTTCTTTTTACACTTTGTGTGTTCCATGCTTGCTTACATAAACCATGTGACTAACTTCACACTGTTAAACTCGCCTACTTTAGTCTAATTAAGAGTAAGTATACTCTGGTTACCAAGTTGGTTCCTCTTCTCCATTAGCCCAACTAAAAGTACAAACAATATATCTGTATTTACTGAGCCTGTAACTTGAAGTTGATATTTGCTGAAAGCATGCTGGTTGGGTACATTTGGCTGAATTTCAGCCAACAGAAATGTGTATCTTTCTTCATAATTATACATGGAGAGAAAATATCTGTGCCTGAGGCATAGATGAATAATATGGTTCAGAATAAAGTGCTATTTATTTATTTATTTTCTTTATTGATTTTAGAGAGAGAGGAAGGGAGAGGAGGGAGAGAGAGCTAGAAACATGGATGAGAGAGAACATCAACTGGCTGCCTCCTGTATGCCCCCTACTGGGGATTTGGCCCACAACCTGGGCATATGCCCTGACCAGGAATCAAACCAGCAACCTTTTGGTGCATGAGTCTGACGCTCAACCACTGAGCCACACCGGCCGGGCAGAATAAAGTGCTTTTAAAAAAAAGATTTAAATAACGTAACATGGGATTATTTGCCCAGAGAGCACACTAACTTGAAAAGTCATTTGGAAGCACTTTCCCACAGATACAGTATCATAAAGGGAGGTGTAACTCCTAGACCAGATGATAAGCCTGTTTAATTCTTAATGAACTGGAAATATAGTGTTCTTGCAAGTAAAATTTACTTCTGTCACCAGCAACTTCATTCTGCTTCTGTGAAAAAGAAGGCATTTTATTTCCAAGGTTATTCACTGATTAGGTGAGCAAGGAGGGTTGCTCTTTAGATTCTGCTCTTTCTTAGGTTCCACTTGTTCTTCACAATAATTTTCCTAATTCAGGGATTTAGGGAAAGACATAGCAATAGTATTTTATTACTTTAGTTGTCTTCTCTTCCCTTGTCTTCATGTTCACATTTTCTTGTCACCTTCCTCACTCTACACTGTGCAGTGTTGAATACTGAGATTCTATCATGTACCTCTCAGGATACAGAGTTGATGTGCATTGGAGATCAAGTCCATGTGCTCCGAGTGCCATTTTCCTATTGGGGCCAATTTAAAAAATACATATACTTTTATTGATTTTTTTTTTTAGAGAGAGAGATAGAAACATTAATGAGAGAGAAACATTGATCAGCTGCCTCTTGCATGCCCTCTATTTGGGATAGACCCCGAAACCTGGGCATGTGCCCTGACCGGGAATGGAACCAGGGACTTCTTGGTGCATGGGACGATGCTCAACCAACTGAGACACACCAGCCAGGTCATGGGGGCCAATTTTAATATGGAAGTAATATTCCAGGGCTGGGGCATGCAGGAGTCAACGAGAAAATGGCATTTGAAGAGATTGACAGATTTAAAATAGATCCAAATAGTGGAGATGATGGTGGTGGAAAGGCAGATCTCCATCTTCCGTTTTGCCTCTGCTGGGCCTCCTGCTGGTTGATAAGGTGAGATAAAAATTACTTTATATGGTTAATAAGGTAATTGTAGGTCCCCTGCCTGCCTTGGGACCGTCCCAGTTATCCCAGTACAAATATCAGTGCTCTTTTCATTCTTAAAAAGGTCCTAGTATGGATGATAAGGTTTTTTTTTTTGTCCTTATCCTCACCCGAGGACATTCTTGCATTTATCTTCAGATAGAGCGGGAGACAGAGAGGGATGAAGAGAGAGAGAGAGAGAAACATTGATGTGAGAGAGACACATCCACTGGTCGTCACCCACACGACCCCAGCCAGGGCCAGGGACGAACCGCAACCGAGGTACGTGCCCCTAGCAGGAACCGAACCCGGGTCTCTCTGGACTGCGGGCCCAAGCTCCAACCGCTGAGCCAAACTGGCCAGGGCTGTTGTTGTTTTTTTTAATTTAATTTTTAGAGAGAGGAAGGGAGACAGAGAGAGAAAAACACCAATATGTTGTTCCACTTATTTAGCAGTCATTGATTGATTTTTGTATGTGCCCTGACTGAGGATCAAACCCGGTGTATCAGGACGATGCTCTAACCAACTGAGCTACCCAGCCAGGGTTGGATGATAAGTTATATGGCGACTTAATCAAAATATCCCAGCTGTCAGGTACTCAGGTAAAACTAAAGCCCTAGTCTCTTAAATCCTACCATTCACCATTGAATGCTTCTGGTGGAAAAGCTTCCAAGCCTCCCTTCTCCCCATGTCGGGTCTCACACCTGCCACTATTAAGTACTGGATTGAGCCTGAGAGGCAGTAAGGTTGGTTAGTCATTTGTCCTCCTCGTCTTCTTATTAGAAAGGGGGTAAAACTATTAAGAAAATATGAAGTCCAGGCTTGCTCTCCCTCTCGGGAGCATGCCCGAGCCTTTCCCTTCCCCCTCTTCTCCAAGGCCCAATACTCTCCTAATACTCTCCCAATACTCTGCCTTTTTCTCTCCTAAGTTCCAAGAGCTCTTCTTTTGCTTCTATAACTTGTTTCCTGAGCCTACGCAGCCCAACTGGCTCACTTCTACTACCTCTGTAACTTTCTAAATAAACTTACTCTTATTATTTGGGGGGGGGGGGAGAATGCTAAGTCCAAAGATTAAGTTACCACTTTATTTTTCCTGGATACCTCCTCTTATAGTTCTTGTCCTGTTCTCTTGTACACTCTTTTTTTTTTTTTAAGTCTTCCTATGGGTTGTTGTTTTCTAGAGTTGATTTTGAGGAAAGGTGTTTTGAGGACTGATTCTTTTTTTCCTGAGGTGTTTTTAACTAAAAGTGGATATGCTATTGATATTAAAACCATGCTATAGACATAGTTTTGTGAATTATTTATCCAGCACTATGGTACATTTGGAGTAAAAGTTGGCCCCCTCCAGTGTATAGATTGGCCCAAGGTTTTTAGGAATTGTAGTTTTTCAGGTATATGGCCAGTTGGCTCTAGAATGTCTTTCATGTTGTGAAATATCATCAGTAAAGAAGTTATGCCCTGGTTGGTATGGCTCAGCAGTTAGAGCGTTGGCCCTCGGACTTGAAGGGTCACAGGTTTGGTCAAGGGCATGTACCTGGGTTGCAAGTTTGATCCCCTGCCCTGATCGGGGTCCTGTGGGAGGCAACCAGTCAATGTACCTCTCTTGCATTGATGTTTCTCTTTCTCTTTCTCTCCTTCTATCTCTCTCTCTCTCTCTCTCTCTCTCTCTCTCTCTCTCTCTCTCTCTCTCCTCCTCCCCCTCCCCCTCCCCTTCTCCTTCTCCTTTTCGCTCTCCCCCTCCCTCCTTCCTTCCTTCCCTCCCTGCCTTCCACTCTCTAAAAATCAATGGAAAAAATATCCTTGGGTGAGGATTAACAACAACAACAAAAGTTAAAGAAATCTGGATTAGAGTCCTGATTTCACCATTCTCACTTGTGATCTTATGCTACTGATGTTCTGTCTCTGTAGAATCATAGAATTTTATTGCTGGAAAGGACTAACGATGAAGCCTTTAATTTGACATAAAAGGACACAAAAGAACAAAGAGGTAAATAGATTAGCACAGTAGCTCACTACTAGTTAAGTAGTACAATCAGGATTAAAATGTGGTTCTTCTGACCTGTTCCCTCAGTACGGGAAGTTTCGAGATTTTGCATTTATAAGGGACTTACTCCAGTAAAGTGTTAAACTCTTTAGGTGGCTTACTCTGCCAGTACATTTGATAGGAGGTTTCATTGTCCCTGAACATGGTTACCAGCTTTTTTTTTCCTTTATTGATTTTAGAGAGAGAGGAAGGGAGAGGGAGAGAGAGATAGAGAAACATCTATAAGAGAGAACATTGATTGCTCCCCTCCTGCATACCCCCCACTGGGGATCAAGCCTACAACCTGGGCATGTGCCCTGACTGGGAATTAAACTGGCAACATCTTGGTGCATGGGTCCACGCTCAACCACTGAGCCACACCAGCCGGGCAACCATGGTTGCTTTGATTAGGTTGATGGTGTCCCATTATTTTACAGATGAGTAAGTAGAGATTTTCCAGGGTGGAGGCAGACTGTCACTCTGGCTGAGTCTCCAGTTTTAATTCTTAACCTGCCTATACTTTCCAACTTTGGAAAGTCTGTTTCCATCCAAGAACATTGCTCAGGAGGAGGAATGTTTTGCAAATCCAGATGCCTGTCAGAATCTTGTTATACAAGTTTCCTCATTCTGAATTACCATTCAAGTCTTGTATTTAAATTCCAGTTGTATTTTTTGTGTTACTACTTAAGGCCAAGTGACTAATTGGAGCTTCTCTGATTGTAATTTTTTTGTTTTATAGATGCTGTAGCAATGTTTGATGGCCTAGTGCAGATATCTTGTCACTTTCTGCCATAAATGTCTGAGACATGTGTTTTGTCTTAGACCTACTAGCAAGAAACAACTGAAATTTGCCTGTTTGGCAACTGGCTTCAAGCAGCCTTGATTCAGTTTCAGAGTTGACATCTCTGTTTATACCTGCTTGAGGATGAGTATTGTGTGCCTACCTAAAAGGACTAAGAAAGCATTGGGGCCTGCATTGGTTCAATCTTTTTAGAATTGCCTAAGAAGAGAAAAAGAAGGCTTTATTGTATTATTAATGTTTTGTTTTGTTTGGTTGTTTTTAATTTGAGAGAGAGAGAAACATCAGTTTGTTGTTCTACTTAGGCCTTCATTGGTTATTTCTTGTATGAACCCTAATCAGAGATCCAACCTGCAACCTTGGTGTAACAGGATGATGCTGTAACCAACTGAGCTACCTAGCCAGGGCTTGTTAATGTTTTTATTTGTTTAAAAATATGTTTTTATTGATTTTAGAGAGAGAAAGAGGGAGAGAGAGAGAGAGAGAGAGAGAGAGAGAGAGAGAGAGAGAGAAACATCGATTGGCTTCTTCCTGCATGTGCCCTACTTGGATTGAGCCTGAAACCCAGGCATGTGCCCTGACAGGGAATTGAACCGGCAACCTTTTGGTGCATGGAACAACGTTCAACCAACTGAGCCACACTGGCCCAGAACATTGTTAATGCTCTTTATGCAAGGAATTTTGCAAAAGTCAGGCAGGCAGTGTTCTTATTGAAAAAGAAAAACTCTAAAAAAATCAGAACCTGCTCGGAATGAATGAAAGGCATATGTGAAATAATTAGGGGGGAGCATATTTTCCAGGTTAATTGTCTATGGCAAAAGAACAGGGACTGGACATAGAGACAGTTTGTGATCTGGGAGTACCTTTCACTGCATCATCCACTGCCTTAATAACCACTCTGCAAATCCTTACTGTTCTTGAGGCCCTGAGAATATGTTTTTGTGTATGTGCTCCTCTAGCTCTATTTGAGGACCTTTTGTTCTTTGACATTACACTAATTCCATACTTTACTATTGAGGATTTCCTATTGAATCATACAAGTCATCAGAATATGGCACTTATAAAACAGGCTTCCCACTTATTTATAAGTTTTAAAAATATCATATATTAATTATAGGAAATTTGGAAAAGAAAAAGATATTTAAAGACAGTAAGCAGCCCAGCCAATCTGATTCTGTGGTTGAGCATTGACCCATGGACCAAGAGGTCTTCAGTTCGATTCCCAGTCAGGGCACATGCCCGAGTTGCAAGCTCAATCCCCATTGGGGGTGTGCAGGAGGCAGCCAATCGATGTGTCTCTCCCATTGGTATTTCTATCTCTCCGTTCTTCTCTGTCTAAACATCAATAAAAACATATTAAAAAAAATTTTTTTTAAATAAAGTAAGCTGTATTCTACCTACTCAGGATGACCATTTTTGACAAATGGGACTTATTTTAGCCTTTTTATATTCATATGTACTTTTTTTTTAACCCTCACCCAAGGATATTTTCTATTTTTCTTTAGATATAGTGTGAGGGAGAAAGAGGGAGAGAAAGAGAGAGAGAGAAAGACATCGACGTGAGAGAGACACATCGACTGGTTGCCTTTCACACAACCCCAACCAGGGCCAGGACAGAACTACAACCGAGGTACGTGCCCTTGGCTGAAATCGAGCCTGAGACTCATTGGTCCGCAGGCCGATGCTCTACCCCTGAGCCAAACTGGCCAGGGCTGCATATGTACTTATTTATTTATTTAATTTTATTTATTTATTTAATCCTCACCCGAGGACATTTTGCATTTATCTTCAGATAGAGCAGGGGGGAGGGAGGGAGGAAGAGAGAGAGAGAAACATCAATGTGAGAGAGACACATCGAGTGGCTGCCACCCACACAACCCCAACCGGGGCCAGGGACAAACTGCAACTGAGGTACATGCCCTTAGCGGGAACCGAACCTGGGTCTCTCTGGACCGCGGGCTGGCGCTCTAACTGCTGAGCCAAACCGGCCAGGGCTAATTTTATTTTTTATCTTCACCTGAGGACATTTTTCCATTTTTTTTCAGATAGTGGAAGGGAGAGAGAAGAAGAGAGACAGAGAGAAACATCAATGTGAAAGAGACACATGTAGTCGTCCCTCACCACTTCGCGCTTTGATGTTTGCAGCTTTGCTCTATTGCGGGTTTTCAAACACTATACTATGTTTGAAAAAACCACGATACAGTGAAGCGGTGAACGTCGAAGCGCGAAGTGACGAGAGTGACGAGGGACGACTGTATATAAATAAAGAGACCTACTTTGCGGAAATTCATTTATCGCAGTAGAGTCTGGAATTGATTAACCGCATAAATGAGGGCTGACAGAGTAGGTTGCCTTCCGCTCGACCCCAGCCAGGGTGGGGGACGAACCGCAACCTAGGTACGTGCCCTTGGTCAGAATCGAACCTGCGACTTATTGGTCCGTGGGCCGTTGCTCTAACCTTTGAGCCAAACTGGCCAGGGCATATGTACATATTTTTAAAATAAAATTGGAGCCCTGGCCGGTTTGGCTCAGCGGTTAGAGCGTCGGCCTGCGGACCAGAGAGCCCTGGGTTCGGGTCCCGCTAAGGGCACGTACCTCGGTTGCAGTTTGTCCCCGCCCAGTTGGGGTTGTGTGGGTGGCAGCCACTCAATGTGTCTCTCTCACATCAATGTTTCTCTCCCCCCCCCGCTCTATCTGAAAATAAATGCAAAAATGTCCTTGAGTGAGGATAAAAAATAAATAAATAAATAAATAAATAAAATTGGAAATTGGCCATCTCTGATGTTTTGTAACTTTTCCTTACATAATATTAATATTTTTTTCATAGGTCATTGAGTATTCTTGAAAAACAGGGTTTCTTAACCTCAACAGTATTTACATTTTGAGCTGGATAATTCTTTGTTATGAGGGCTGTCCTGTGCATGGTAGGATGTTTAGCAGCATCCCTCTCCTCTAACCAGTATATGTCAAGTAGCATCAACCCAGTTATGACAACCAGAAATTTCTCGGGACATTGTCAAATGCTCTCTGGGGGGCAAAATCACTCTGGTTGAGAACTGCTGTTGTAAAGCAAAACTTCTTTTTTTTTAATCCTCGTTCGATATTTTTCTATTTATCATCAGATAGAGTGGGAGGGAGGGAGAGGAAGAGAGACATCGATATGAGAGAGACACATCAATTGGTTGCCTCCTGCACGACCCCGACCAGGGCTGGGGGCGAACTACAACCAAGGTACGTGCCCTTGACCGGAATTGAACCCATGACTCATTGGTCCTCAGGCCGATGCTCTAACTGCTGAGCCAAACTGGCCAGGGCTAAAGCAAAACTTCTTAAACTCTTGGTCTCAGGACCTCTTTATATTCTTAAAAATCATCGAAGACCTCAAAGAATTTCAGTTTTTGTGGGTCATATTTATCCATTTTTATTGTATTAGAATTTAAAGCTGAGAAAATTGAAAAGTTTATTTAATAGCAATAATAACCCTGGCTGGTGTGACTCAGTTGGTTGAGGGTCATCCCATGGACTGAGAGGTCACCAATTCAATTCCTGGCCAGAGCACATGCCTGAGTTGCAGGCTCAATCCCCAGTAGGGGGCGTGCAGGAGGCAGGTGATCAGTGTTTATCTCTCTCCCTCTCCCTTCCTTTCTCTCTCTGAAATCAACAAAAACATTTTATTTTTAAAAAGAAGGTAGCTTTTAAAAAAACAATAGCAATAATAAACTTTATAGTAACAATAATATTTTAATTAAAAATAACTTCTAAAATTAAAAAAAAATAGAAGAGTAGCATTGTTACATTGTTCCAAATCTCTTCAATGTCATACTATACATTATGAAGACATTTACATTTATTCTGTTATGAATTATTGGTATGGCTGATGTATAAGAAGAAAATCCAACCTTAATCAGATACATAATTAGAAAAGGGGAAGAGTATTTATTTGTTGTTGTTAACCCTCACCTGAAGATATCTTTTCTATTGATTTTCAGAGAGAGTGGAAGGAAGTGGGGGCGCGGGGGGGAGAGAAACTTCAGTGTGAGAGATACAATGATTGGTTGCCTCCCACAGGCGCCCAACCTAGGCGAGGGATCAAAACCGCAACCCAGGTATGCTCCCTTGACTGGGAATCAAACTCGCAACCCTTTGGTGCGAGGGCCCACACTCTCACCACTGAGCCACACCGGCCAGGGAGGGGAGGGGGGAAGGATATTTTAATGCATTATCAAATAACTGTATGTTATTTTTTGATACTCCATCAAAACTCAGCAAGTGGAAGTTTCTTAAAGATTAGTTGCAATGCACAATCTGAAACCATATCAGAGAACTTTTCATAGTCTTTAAAGCTTTCCCCTCAGGTTGCTGGTTTCTCTTTAAAAATTGGAACATTGGGCAACTTGGAGCCTGCATTCCACTATGGCAATAACTGGCTGGAGCTGAATAGTGGCTTGTCCTTTAGAAAGGGTTGTGGCCCTGGCCAGTTTGGCTCAGCGTTTAGATTGTTGGCCCTCAGACCAAAGGGTTGTGGGTTCGATTCCTGGTCAAGGGCACGTACCTGGGTTGCAGGTTCAATCCGCAGCCTCAGTGGGGGTCGTGTGGGAGGCAACCACCTCCCTTTCACTCTATTAAAAAAAAAAATCAATGGAAAAATATCCTCAGGTGAGGATTAACAGAAAAAAGAAAAGAAAAAAGATTGTGTATTCTCCAGTATGCCATTTAATCTGGCAGTTTTGCTGCCTGGCCCCTGTTGTATTTGAGAGGAGGCTGGGTTGTATCATGGTAAGGAGCAATCTCTGGAGCCAGATTACCTGGATTTGGATCCTAGCTTTGCACTCTTGGTTGCTTTGTACCTTCAGGTTATTTAGCTTTTCTGTAGTTTCATCTGGATAATAAGGTTAACAATACCTGCCTCATAGGGCTGGTAAAAGGATTAGAAGAGCCTATGCATTTTTTTTTATAACCTCATGCATTGCTCATTTGAAGATATTCATTCATTGAGTCCTCCCAATTTTCCAAATCTTAACACGTTTCATTATATATTTTAAGAAATATTTGTTAATATCACCACCAGTTTCATTAGAAAAGTTTTTAAGTATTGGGAGATGATCACTCTTGCTGTTGTGAATACAGGCTTTCTGAATTTTATTACTGGCTACAAATACTACCAGTTGTTTTCCTTGAAGTGACAGGTTCATCTTGTTCGTTTTTGAGAAAATATCTGCCAAATACTCAAGTCTGAATAACCATAGTTTGTCATTTGTTTCAAGTAGAAATGGTATTCTATGAAAAAAGCAATCAGTTCAGCTTACAATGCAAACTATTACACACATGCTTTTCCACAAAATAACCGTTGTTCTTCGCTATTCAGTGGAAATGCTTTATGTGCCTACTTCCCATTTCATCATACAGAGTATTGAGATGTGTATGCTTGTTGAAATTTGACAAAATTATTTTTACTGCTTCATCAAGGACATTCCTAAGTGAAACTGACATTTGTTTTTTTCTACCAGCATGTGGCAGTTAAGGATACACTGATGACTAGTAATTTGCTGTACTGTCTTCATTAGTGCTGAGACACCAGTAGTTTTATAAACTGCCATTGCTTTTGCACCATCAATGCAATGTCAACACAGTGAAAAAGGCAAATAACATTTTAGTGTTACAAAAATAGTTTCAATTTTGCGGCTTTCCTGGGGTTCATGGAACACTCTTTGAGAACAACTGTTCTAAAGCATGATATTATGGCAGCATTGTATCCTGTCCAGGGCCTATATCAGAATTTAACCAGTTCCCTCATTCTATTTTATTTTTTTATTTTTTGCTTTCATCACAATTTTTGTAGCTAAGCCTTTGTAAAAATTTGTTTTTTTCCCTTAGAATAACATCTTAGAAATGGGATTCTGGGTCAAAGGATATGAATGTCTTCTTATATTTATAAAATACATTTGATATATATTTGCCCTCTAAGATGGTTGAATGAACTGGTTTATACTTGTACCAGTTTATTATGAGACTGCATTATGGCTATTGCTGAGCATCATACAATCTTTGCCAATTCAATCAGTATGTGAAAAATGGTATCATTAAAAAAATGTGGTCTTTTTGCTTTTTACTTCCCCAAGAGGGGACAGTTTGGCCAACTTACTACTCCAGTAATGCAATGAAGTTAAAAAAAAGAATTTTTTTTTTCTTGCTTCAGTTCTTATGTAACTGGCCTTGATTATCAGTGAGTCTGAATATTTTTATCTTAGTTTTGGCCATTTTTGCAGTTTCCTTTAGGCTGATTACATCATAACTTATTAGGTTGCAACTTTCTTAATATAGTCACATTCTCCTAATACTTCTTGAGATTAATTCCTAGTTATCCTATTTGCATTTGGGTGTGTATCAAATCCCAGCCTCAGATTTAGAGGCCCTCCCTTAAAGAGCTGTAGACAGTAAAGGTGCCTGGTAAATTAGTCTAAATTTCAGAAGTTTGAGCCCTACCTTTTTTTTTTTTTAATCCTCACCCGAGGACATTTTTCCATTTTTTGTTCAGATAGAGTGGGAGGGAGAGAGAGGAAGAGAGAGAGAGAGAAACATCGACGTGAAAGGGACACATCGAGTGGTTGCCTCCCGCATGATCAACCAGGGCCAGGGCCAAATCGCAACCGAGGCATGTGCCCCTAGCGGGAACCGAACCCGGGTCTTTCTGGACTGCAGGCTGACGCTCTAACCGCTGAGCCAAACCAGCCAGGGCTGAGCTCTCCCTTTTTTACTTTTGTCATATTTAAGGGGTATTACCTATAGTGTTACTTAAATTTTTTTTTTAGTTCACTTCTCTTAAAACAATGCTTGAAAGGAAACTGTGTTATATAATGTCTATGAGATCATGGTTTAAAATTTTTTTATTAAAGAATAGTTGGGCCCAGCTGGTGTGGCTCAGGGGTTGAGCATCGACCTATGCACCAGGAGGCTCCCAGGTCTATTCCTGGTCAGGGGCTATACAGGAGGCAGCCAATCGATGTTTCCCTCATCATCGATGTTTCTCTCTCTCTCTGCCTCTCCCTTCCTCTCTCTGAATACAATAAAATAAAGAATACTTGGCATATAGTATATTTGTTTCAGGTGTACAATATAGTGATTCAACATTTATATACCTCTCGGGGTTTTTTTGTTTGTTTTTTATCCTCACCCAACGACATTTTTGCATTTTATCTTCAGATAGAGCGGGAGGAAGAGGGGGAGGGAGAGAGAGAGAGAAATATCGAAGTGAGAGAGACACATTGACTGGTTACCACCCACACAACCCCAACCGGGCCAGGGACAAACTGCAACCGAGGTATGTGCCCTTAGCGGGAACCAAACCCAGGACTCTATGGTCCACGGGCTGACGCTCTAACCGCTGAGCCGAACAGGCCAGAGCAACATTTATATACCTTATGATATGATCACCACACTAAGTCTAGTAACCATCTGTCACCGTGCAAAGTTATCAAAATATTATTGACTATATTCTCTGTACACTACATCTCCATGGCTTATTTATTTCATACCTGGAAATTTGTACCTCTTATTTCTCTTCCCCTTTTTACCCTTCCCCTTAGCCCCCAAATCATGAGCTTTATGTGCTAGGGTTTTTTTTCCCAATACACATTAAAATACATAATTTTTAGAATTGTTGCTCTACTGTCTGAAATCATCCAGTGGCCTCTGCTTACCACAGTTTAGGAAGAACAGGGGTTTTGGAATCAGATATCTTGGGTCTGAATCCTACTCTGCTTCTAACGGGTGGCATGCTCTTGGATCGGTGAGTTTACCTTGTTGTGCCTCAGTTTTTTCACTGGCAAAATGGGGATGTTCAAGAAGATGTCTTCCAATTCTGTTCTGTGATTCTGGTGTATGTTATTTTTGGATTCCTTTCTCTACTTCCAGGAATTAGAGACATTATCTAGGGATTGGTGTGCTGGCGTAGGATTTAAAAACCCTGGCTCTCCAGTTCCACTGCTACTAGTCACCTGATTTTAGAGAAACCATTTTATTTCATGGGGTTCTAGCTGTCTAGTTAGGGTGTTGCTGCTACTTTAATTCCTGCTTCCCATTTAATATAAAGTTTTCTTAAGGCTAGGAGTCAAGGCTTCCATCATTGAAGCAAGCCAGTGCCTCACTTTTCACATCTTTAAAATGAGGATAATGTTTCTGCCCTATTTACCTAATTGGAGATGTGGAAAAATGAGATAATAGGTATATAAGTGGACTCCGCTTTTAGAACAAGAGTACTAGGTAAGGGCAAGGTATCAGCAGAAGTTAATATCTGTAGATGTTATCGATCCTGTGGCTACTTGTGTAGCAAAATCCATATGACATTACCTCTTCTTTTCTCTCCATACATGCCCACACTTCCCTGATTTAGGGAGTGCCATTGGACCACAGTTTTGTGACGTTGGGCAAATCACCCAACCTTAACTAATCCATGGGCCAAATGGGGCCTTTACTGAGGCCTACATTCAGCTGCAAAATCAGATTGCTGTCTTCTCTTGAAAAATTGGAAGACCTGGCAACATTAAGCCTGCATTCCCCTATGGCAATATCTGGCTGTAATTGAGTACTGGCTTGTCCTTTACATTTTTTTTTTTAACTTTAGAGAGAGGAAGAGAGAGAGAGAGAAACATCAAAGCGAGAGAGAAACCAGTCAGCTGCCTCCCGCATACACCCCAACTGGGGATTGAACCTGAAACCTGGGTATGTGCCCTGACCAGGAATAGAACCGCCACCTTTTGGTGTATGGGACGACACTCCAATCAACTAAGCCACACTGGCCAGGGCCTGGCTTGTCCTTTTAAATGGGTTGTGTATTCTCCAGTATGCCATTTAATCAGGCAGCTTTCACTCATATGCTTTGCTGCCTGGCCCCTACAAACCCTAATTTGCACTCTTGGTCACTGCATACCTTCAGATTATTTAGCTTTTCTGTAGTTTCATTTGGATGATAAGGATAACAATACCTGCTTCACAGGGTTATTAAAAGGATTAGACCCTTATGATAGTCCCTTGCTAAAAGTAAATTTAGCTGCTGTTAGCTATTGTTATTGGAGTTCAAATAGCATAATAATTAGCTAACATTTATCTAGCTCTGCTATGTATCAGGCAAAGGGCCACACCCTTCACACAGATCTATCTCATTAATCCTAACATAATACTGTAAAATAGGTAGAGTTATTTTCTCAGGTTTGCAGATAAGCGTATACAATTTAGAGAGGTTAATTAACCTGCCTAAAGGTAACAGCTAGTAGGTGGTAGCAACATTAAGAGTTGAACCTAAACATTTGTATCCGAACCCTGTGGTTTTGGATGCTGTGCTTTGCTGCCTTATGCTATACCCACCTCTAAACTGGGTCTAATTGCAGAAGTGGCAGGTGTGGACAAATAGAGATTAGCGCTCTTAATATTTATTTATTTATTTATTTTTAGAGCAAGAGGAAGGGAGGTGGGGTATCATTTTGGAAGGCAGCTATGCTCACCACTATACCACCAACGCCAACAGGGGTATCATTTTGAGAGTGAAACATCATTTGGCTGTCTCCTGCACCCTCCCTATCTGGGATCAAGCCCGCAATCTGGGCATGTGCCCTGACCGTGAATCAAACCAGCAACTTTTCTGTGCTTGGGATGACACCCAAACAACTGAGACACACTGGACAGGGCTCTTAATATTTTTGTAAGTGATTTGAGGAGAGAATGCATATAAATATCCCAAATTTATATATGACATTTGTTTCTTTTGTTAATGAAATGCCATACCTGTGGGGATAAACTGCAGGCAACTCTTTTTGTCTTGGTAAAGTGAGTGAATAGAAAGTGGTAACTACATTTCAAAGTAGGTAGTATAAAATAATATGTACAGAAAGATAACAGACTGCTTGTTGAATGATGTGCTCCAAGATATTCACTGAGGACCTGAGAGTCATTTTAGGCTATTATTTGAAGGACAAAAAGTCCAGCAAACATTTCACACTTATTAGGATAGCTATTATAAAAATCCCAGAAAGTAACAAGTATTGGTGAGGATGTGGAAAAACTGGAACCCTTGTACATTGCTGGTGGGAATGTAAAATGCTATAGCCACTGTGGAAAACAATATGGCAGTTCCGTAGAAGATTAGACATAGAATTACCATATGATCCAGGAATTTCATTTCTGGGTCAATACCCAAAGGAATTAAAAGGAGGGACTTGAACAGATCTTTGTATCCCCACATTCACTATATAGCATTATTCACAATAGCCAAAAGGTGAAACAACATGATATCCATCAACAGATGAATGGGTAAACAAAATGTGGTATATACATATAATAGAATACTGTTCAGCCTTAAAAAGGAATGAAATTCTGGCACATGCCGCGACATGGATGAACTTTGAAGACATGATGCTAAATGAAATGAGCTGGTTATAAAAGGACAAATATTGTATGAGTCCATTAATGTGAAGTACTTAAAGTAGTCACATTTATAGAGACAAACTAAAGAAAAAAAAGTTTCATAGAGACAGAAATATCTCTAGAGGTAGTGGAAATAGAGTTATTATTTAATGGGTACAGAATTTCAGTTTGGGAAGATGAAAAAGTTCTGGAGATGAAGGGTAGTGGTGGTTGCACAACAATGTGAAAATATGAATGTACTTAACTGCCACAACACTCTACACTCAAAAATGTCTAAAACAAAAAAGCCAACAAAATGCTAGGTATCTCCAGGAATTCAAATTGGAGACAAAATGGAAAATGCTTTTCGTCCTTGTGTAGAAAGCTGTGGAACATCCTCACTTGGAATTGTGAGTAGTGTTCTGGCCTCTGTACTTTGGTAGAAGGGATACAACTTGGTTTTAGGCTCAGGTCTAGCTCCCTGGAATATTAACAAGACACTGTGTCTTTCTAATCCTCATCTGGTAAAAGCATCTGTATAATCCTTACCTCACAAGTCAAGATGTATATGAATGAACTTCTATACAAATGTTAATTTTCACTTTGGGAAAAGATAACAAAATAGACATTTCTCATTCACTGATGTAGCTGGGCTGTGGCACATAGGCTCTGCCTCTATATTCCATGCTTCTCTTAGGCTCAGGAGAGGTGTGGTCAATACAAAAGGAGGTTTGGTTTCACAGAGAGGGACAATTACAGACACTGAAAAGAAGAAATAAATTGGCTGAGAAGAAAGCAAGGCTGAATGATTTTCCTTTAGTCTTAGCAGGTTAAAAGAAAACAAAACTGTAGCAATTTAAAAGGGTATTAAGGAAAATTGCTATCCCTAAGAGATAACCTCTGTTAACCATTTTGCATCTGTCCTTCCATGTATAAGTTTGTGTATATTTTTGCTTCATTAAAATATATTATGCTATTCATACTCTTATGCTACCTAAAATAAGAGCATGAAAGATTAAGACAAAGTCATGGATGATACTTAAAGAGAAACTAGGATGTTTTGAGGGGTGTATATACTTAACATATACATACTAGGCTAAATGCTTTTGTCAACATAAGAAACATTCAAACCACCCTGGCCAGTTTGGCTCAGGGGTTGGAGTGTCGGCCTGGGGACCAGAGTCTCAGGTTCTATTCCAGGGTTGTGCAGGAGGCAACCAATCGATGTGTCTCTCTCACATCAATGTTTCTGTCTGTCTGTCTGTCTGTCTGTCTGTCTGTCTCTCTCTTTCCCTCTCCCTCCCTCCCTCCCTCCCTCCCACTCTGTCTGAAAATAGATGGAAAAGTGTCCTCGGGTTAGGATTAAACAAACAAAAAAGAAACATTTCCTGTGAAGAATTTTTGTGAGTTTATTTTTTTTATCCTTACCCGAGGACATTTTTGCATTTAGGGAAGGAGAGAGGGAGGAAGAGAGAGAGAGAAACATCAATGTGAGAGAGACACATCGACTGATTGCCACCCACACGACCCCAACCGACCCCAGGGACAAACTGCAACCCAGGTACGTGCCCTTAGTGGGAACCGAACCTGGGTGTCTCTGGTCTGCGGGCCGATGCTCTAACTGCTGAGCCAAACCGGCCAGAGCGAATTTTTGTGAGTTTATTTGAGCCAAAACTTTCGACAACTGCTGGGAAGCAAAATCTCAACGGATTGAGATAATGTTCCAGAGAATGGCAGTTTTGCACCTTATTTTATACATTATAATGAAAAGAAAGGATGTAAGTGGGTTATATGTAAATCCATTGGTGTTAGATTAGGGAAGTGGGAGAAAGCAAAGTGGGGAAACCTCTCTGGGATTGGGTGAAAAGTACAATGAGCCTGGCCGGTGTGGCTCAGTGGATTGGGCGTCATTCCATGGACTGAGAGGTCCCGGTTTGATTCCTGGTTAGGGCACATGCCCGATTTGTGGGCTTGATCCCCACTGGGGGTGTACAGAAGGCACCCAATCAATGTCTCTCTCTCACATCAATGTTTCTATCTCTCCCTCTCTCTCTCAAAAAATCAATAAATGCATATTTTAAAAAATTTAAAAACGAAAAGTAAAATGATAGACACATACATCTTTTACATAAGTGGGTACAGTACAGAATACTTAACAGTCAACAATTAACTCAGTAACAATGAGGGGATTTGTGGCCTCCACAGAGTGGTGCCTATGCTTTGAGGGGCCCGGAAAAAGGAAAATTACTTTGACAGTCCAAAGATACGTTATCATAGATGCAAAAAGACAATAGACAGGCTCAGTTAAGGTACAAATTGACAGTTGTCAGGGAAGATGCCAGCCTGCCATAAATTGCTTTTAGTTAAAAAGTTTTCATTTCAGCCCTGGCCAGTTTTGCTCAGTGGCTAGAGCGTCGACCCACAGACCAAAGGGTCTTGGGTTTGATTCTGTCAAGGACACATACCTCAGTTGTGGTTTGGTCCCTGGCCCTAGTCAGGGTCATGCGGGAGGCAGCCAATCGATGTGAGTTACACTGATGTTTCTCTCTCTCTCTCTCCCTCACACTCTATCTGAAGATGAATTTAAAACAATTTTTAAAAATTAAAGAGCCCTGGCCGGTTTGGCTCAGCGGTTAGAGCGTCGGCCTGTGGTCCAGAGAGACCTGGATTTGGTTCCCGCTAAGGGCTTGTACCTCGGTTGCAGTTTGTCCCCGGCCCTGGTTGGTCGTGCGGGTGGCAGCCACTCGATGTGTCCCTTTCACATCAATGTTTCTCCCTCTCTCTTCCTCTCTCTCCCTCCCACTCTATCTGAACAAAAAATGAAAAAATGTCCTCGGGTGAGGATAAAAAAAAAAAAAAAATTAAAGAAAGTTTTCTTTTCAAACTATCCTTTGTGATTACTTTAGGTCTTTGAGTTTGCAAGGCCGCCACACAGGCCTCCCTTGAGCTTGTCAGGTTAGCATGTGGCCCCTTTTTGTCCACACTTTATATTATCTCACTTAATTCACACAACAACCCTGGGAGATAGCTGGTATTTTCTTCATTTTACAGTCATAAAATTGAGACTAGGGAAGTAGAATAACTCACCCAAGGATACGTGCATGGTGAAACCAGTATATGAATCCAGATATTTTAATTCCAGAGCTTGTATTTCCTGTACCTTTTGCTGCCTATCAAAGATAGAAACCCCAAACCCTTGGATCTAATTCCATTGTGTCTTTTTTTTAAAAAGAAAATGTTCCTAGTAGTTAATACTGTCACTAACATTTTGTGTCTTAGTGATTATTCCATGTCACAGCTGCCTCATGCATTTTGGGGGTGGGAGCTGCATGATATTTGTACATATTAATATATGAACAATAAACATTTTGCATTTTTATTATGGTAAAATATACATAACACAAAATTTACTATTTTAACCATTTTTAAGTAATTTCAATGGCATTAACTAATTCACACTGTTGTGCAACCATCACCACCATCCGTCTCCAGAACTTTTTTTTTATCTTGCAAAACTGAAACTCTGTACCTGTTAAACAACAACTCTGCATTGCCCCTCACCCCAGGTCCAGGAAGCCACCATTCTACCTTATGTCACTATGAATCTGACTTCTCTAGGTACCTCATATAAGTGGAATCACACAGTATTTGTCCTTTTGTGTTTGGCTTATTTCACTGAACAATAATTTTAACCAGACTTCTGTTGATGGACATTATAAATATTTTAGATTTTTGCTCTTCAATGTTATGCTGCTGGAGCATTTGATTCAGAGTGCTCTCTCAGTTCTGTCCTGTGCTTGGCTGACTTTCTGAGGAGGAAACCCAAAGCAAATTATTTCCGTCTGTGCCTCAGCTTTTCTGGGCTATAAAATAAGAAGAATGTTAAGTAATTACGTTTGTTACAGTATGGTGTGAGGGTCTGCATAGTTACTGCTTATAATTCACAAAATCTTTGGGAAAGAGTACTCCTTAACTATAAAGTTTTTTCTACCCCTGGTTTCTCAGATTACTCCAGTTGACTTCTGTTTCTATTACTGTGGTCCCTTGTTTTATTCAGTCTTTTTTGTTGAAAGTATTACAGCCCGGCTGGTGTGGCTCAGTGGATTGAGCATCGTCCCATGGACTGAGAGGTCCTGGTTCGATTCCCAGTCAGGGCACATGCCCAGGTTGCAGGCTCCATCCCCACTGGGGGTGTGCAGGAGGCAGCCGATTGATGTTTCTCTCTCACGTCAATGTTTCTCTCTGTCCTGTCCTCTCTAATGTATCAATTTTTTAAAAAAGAAAGTATCATAGATGTCCCTCCTTTTTTTTTTTTTTTCCATTGACACCCTCCAGGGAACTATGGAGTCTTAACTGCTTGCTTTTGAATCTTAGTTTAAGCAATTCACTTACTGTGTGACCTTGGCAATTTACTTAATTCTCTGGTACTTGGCTTTATAATCTATGAAACATATGAGAGTAGAGCCACTATGATCCCAATTTCATATATGATGAAACAGCCTCAGGGAGATTAGATTAGAAGCATGAGTAAGTAGAAGAAATACTTGGGCCTCTATCTTTTAATTTTCCACTTTTGACAGAGACTTGGGCACAAAGAAATATTTCTCTAATTAGTATAAGATACAGAGTAGCAAAAGCAGTGATAAGTCCCTGACCTGTGGCCTCGCTGTTGGGGAAAACAATAAGAGACTGTGTAGAACTAAAGTGCCCAAGGCCTGTCCACATCTATTAATAGGGTAAAAAAACAAACAAAAAAAAACCTCCTTTGTGTCATTTTTCATTAAAATAAAACAACAAAAACAGAAACTTTTATTTTCATGATCTTAACTTGTAAAAAATATAGGATTTAGTTAACCTTACTCCAGGCCAGAGACTCATAAACACAGAACACTGTGGACCACACTAAGGGAGTGTCTGGTAGACAATGAAATACTTTCAAGGAGGAGACTGAACTTGATTTTGACCAACAGTGGAAGGAAGAAGGAACTCAAGAAACGAGGAACTCAAGGAGCAAAGTCAACTTTTTTCTTGGGGAGGAAGAATGAGTATGATTTGACCACTTATCTTTAGTGTTTTTTATTATTATTAAAGGAAATATGTTTATGGCAAAAAGTCAAGTAGTACAGGAAGGTAGAAATAAAAACATAAAAGTTTCACTTGGCCCGGCCGGTGTGGCTCAGTGGTTGAGCATTGACCCATGCACCAAGAGGTTGCCAGTTCAATTCCCGGTCAGGGCACATGTCCAGGTTGTGGGCCCAGTCCCCAGTGGGGAGCATGCGGGAGGCGGCCAGTTGATGTTCTCTCTTCATCGATGTTTCTATCTCTCTCTCCCTTTCCCTTCCTTTCTCTCTAAAATCAATAAAGGAAAAAAAAAAAAGTTTCTCTTATTTTGACCGATTTGGCTCAGGGGTTAGAGCCTCAGTCCGAGGACCAAAGAATCTCGGGTTTGATTCTAGTCAAGGGCACGTACCTTGGTTGCAGTTTGATCCTGGCCCTGGTTAGGGTGGTGCAGGAGGCAACCAATCGATGTCTCTCTCACATTGATGTTTCTCTCTCTCTCTCCCTTCCTCCCTCTCTCCCTCTCACTCTATTTGAAATCAATGGAAAAATATCCTTGGGTGAGGACTAAAAAAAAGTTTCTCAACAGTATATACCCAAAAGAATCGAAAACAGGTCTGAGCAGGTATTTGTCTACCAGTGTTCTTAGCAACATTATTTATCATAGACAAAATGTTCGTTGATGAATGAATAAACAAAATGTGTGTGTGTGTGTGTGTGTATGTATATATATATGTGTATATATGCAATGTGTGTGTGTTTATGTATAATGGAATATTATTCAGCCTTAAAAAGGAATGAAATTCTGATACATGCTACAGTATGGATGAATCTTGAAGATGTGATGCTAAGTGAATAAGCCAGACACAAAAGGACAAATATATGATTCCACTTATATGAGGTACCTAGAGTAGTCAAATTCATAGAGGTGGAAAGTAGAATGGTGGTTACTGGGGACAAGTGAAAGTTGCTGTTTATTGGGTACAGAGTTTCAGTTTAGGATGATATAAAAGTTCTGGAGATGGATAGTGGTGATGGTTACATAACAATGCAAATATACATAATGCTTTCCCTTCCTTTACTGAATTGTACAGTAAAAATGGTTAAAGTAGTAAATTTTATGTTACATACATTTTACACATTTTTTTAAAAGTCTTCAAAGCATGAGCCTACAAGTGCTGTCCATTATAAACAACTTCTTTTATAGCCATCTAGATATGCAAATAAAAGCACAGATATGCAAGTATAAGCATATTCATTCAATGTCTACTTTTTGGAGCACTCATTTAGGTGCTGGGGACTCTACAGTGAACAAAATTGACAAGCTTCCTGCTGTCAAGGGGATTTTTTTTTTTTTTTAAATTTTTTTATCCTCACCCGAGGACATCTTTGCATTTATCTTCAGATAGAGTGGGAGGGAAAGAGGGAGGAAGAGAGGGAGAAACGTTGATGTGAGAGAGACACATCGAGTGGTTGCCACCCACACGACCCCAACTGGGGCTGGGAACAAACTGTAACTGAGGTACATGCCCTTAGCAGAAACCGAACCTGGGACTTTACGGTCCGCGGACTGACGCTCTAAGCGCTGAGCCAAACAGTCCAGTGCTGTCATGGGGTTTTTATTTTTTTATTATTTTTTTTTATTCCTCACTCAAGGATATTTTTTCACCTATTATCAGATAGAGTGGGAGGGAGGGGGAGAGAGACAGAGAGAAACATCAACTGGTTGCCTCCTGCACGACCCGACTAGGGCCGGCAACCTAGGTACGTGCCCTTGACCAGAATCAAACCCAAGACTCATTGGTCCGCGGGCCAACGCTCCAACCACTGAACCAAACCAGCCAGGGTTGTCATGGGGTTTTTAAATAATTTGTTTTACATGAGTGGATGTTAGTACGAATACTGTTTTTACACCACATTTTCCCCCTTAACAAAGACCTTTGGTCATCTTTCTAAGTTAAAGATCTACTGATTGTCCCTAGCTGGGTAGCTCAGTTGATTAGAGCATCCTCTCGATACACCAAGGCTGCAAGTTTGATCCCGGTAAGGAAGTATCAACCAATGAATGCATAAATAAGTGGAAAAACAAATCTATCTCTCTCTCTCTTTTTTATTCCTCACCTGAGGATATTTTTCTATTTATCTGCAGATAGAGTGGGAGGGAGATAGAGAGAGAAAGGGAGAGAGAGAGAAACATCAACGTGAGAGGGACACATCGACTGGTTGTCTCTTGCACAACCCTGACCAGGGTTGGGGACGAACCGCAACTGAGGTACATGCCCTTGGCCAGAATCGAACCCGTGACTCATTGGTCCATGGGCCGACGCTCTTAACTGCTGAACTAAACTGGCCAGGGCCTCTCTCTCTCTTTCTCTCTCTCTTTTCATTCTTTCTCAACTTCTCCCTCTCTCTAAAAAAATAAATTAAAAAAAATTTTTTTAATTCACCTTTAGCCCTGGCCAGTGTGGCTCAGTTGGTTGGGCGTTGTCCTGTGGATCGAGAGGTCATGGGTTAGATTCTTTTTAAATTTTTTTTTAATTGATTTTAGAGGAAGAGAGGAAAGGAGAGTGAGAAGCATCAATGTGAGAGAGAAGCATCAACCAGCTGCCTCCTGCATGACCCCAATCAGGGATCAAGCCTGCAGCCAGGCATGTGCTCTGACCAGGAATCCAACCAGTGACCTTTTGGTGCACAGCACAATGCTCAACCAACCGAGTCACACTAGCCAGGGTGGCACTGCTTGACTTTTTATAACAAGCCTATATTATATTCCTAATAAAAATTTAAGTTACAGCCCTGGCTGGTTTGGCTTAGCGGTTAGAGCATCGGCCTACAGACCGAAGGGTTGTGAGTGATTCCTGATCAAGGGCACATGCCTGGGTTGCAGGTTCAATCCCTGCCCCAGTCAGGGTCGTGCGGGAGGCAACCACTGATTGATGTCTCTCTCTCATATGGATGTTTCTCTCTCTCTCTTCCACTCTATCTAAAAATCAATGGAAAAATATCCTCTGGTGAGGATTAGCAACAACAACAAAAATTTAAGTTACAGCAGGAACAAACACAGTCAGCAAACCATAGCAGGCTCTATACCTCTTCCTCCCCTCCTCCATTCAATACAACAGGCACAAATTATAGCATATCCACACCATGCAGAGGCATGCCACACAGCCATTAAATAAGTACTTTTTTTTTTTTTTTTTAATCTTCACCCGAGGACATTTTTCCATTTTTTGTTCAGATAGAGTTGGTAGGAGAGAGGAAGAGAGAGAGAGAGAGAAACATCGATGTGAAAGGGACACATCGAGTGGCTGCCTCCTGCACAACCCAACCAGGGCCGGGGACAAACCGCAACTGAGGTACATGCCCTTAGCGGGAATCGAACCCGGGTCTTTCTGGACCTCAGGCTAACACTCTAAACACTGAGCCAGACTGGCCAGGGCTACATCTTTTTTTTTTTAGAGTGAATTTTTAAAAAGTCCTCACCTAAGGACATATAAGGTAAAAGTAAAAACCCTCTAGCCCTGGCCGGTTTGGCTCAGCGGTTAGAGCGTCAGTCCGCTGACCAGAGAGTCCTGGGTTCGGTTTCCGCTAAGGGCACGTACCTCGGTTGCAGTTTGTTCCCGGCCCCGGTTGGGGTCGTGTGGGTGGCAACCAGTGGATGTGTCTCTCTCATATCAATGTTTCTCTCTCTCTCTTCCTCCCTCTCGCCCTCCCGCTCTATCTGAAGATACATGCAAAATAAATGTCCTCGGGTGAGGATAAAAAATAAATAAATAAATAAAAACCCTCTAATCTGCCCCTCTACCTCTCTCTTTTTTTAAAATCCTCACCTAAGGGTATATATTTTTTTCTATTTATCTTCAGATAGAGTGGGAGGGAGAGAGAGAGAGGTAGAGAAAGGGAGAGAGAGAGAGAGAGAGAGAGAGAGAGAGACATTGAGGTGAGAGGAACACATCAACTGGTCACCGGTCGCTTCCTGCACAACCCCAGCCTGTGCTGGGAACAGCCCGCAACTGAGGTACGTGCCCCTGACCGAAATCTAACCCGTGACTCATTGGTCCACAGGCCAATGCTCTACCACTGAGCCAAACCGGCCAGGGCTCTACCTCTCTTTTAATCTCATTCCCTGGAAGTATGTCTTTTAATCTTATTCCCTGGAAGTATAATATTAACCACTGTTAACAGTCTGTAGTTCATCCTTCCAGAAATTTTTAATGTGTCTGCAAATATAAAGAATACATAGAACATATATATTCTTATTTTTTAGCAACTGGCTTCCACAGTGTAATATTACTCATTTAGTTGAGACTATTGAGAGTTATGCAGAGGAAAGAGCGGTACTG
Organism: Tadarida brasiliensis; assembly: GCA_030848825.1. Lineage (NCBI taxonomy): Eukaryota > Metazoa > Chordata > Mammalia > Chiroptera > Molossidae > Tadarida > Tadarida brasiliensis. The sequence continues at coordinate 216,269,455 of CM061257.1, read as the reverse complement.
AGCTCCATGACACCCGAGTTCTATCTAGATTCTGCTACTGTGACAGGCTGTTCCGGCTTTTCCTTAGTTGTCATTTGTATGGTGTCCCACAGTAGATAAGATCACATCAAGGAGAGTGCTTTGAAAACTAGTATGATAGAAATATTTAAATTTTTTTGTTGCAAGCCCTAGAAACCAACTCAGGTTCTGTTAAAACTCCCAATCCCCAAAAAATATATTGGTGAAAGGATTTTGGGTAGTAAGTGAAGAAATACTTATGTTCACTGGAAAGTCAGGAACAGGGTGGATTTGAGGGTTTAAATATCAGTACTTATCCCTGTCCATTTCTGTATATCTGTTCAATGTTTAATTCCTGGAGAAGAAGTGAGTGGCTTAGGGGCCATGTGTCTATGGATGGTTAAGGGGGTAGAGTCCTAGGTTTATGTGCTCTGTCAGAATCTCATAGAATTGGGGAGATGCAGTTTTGTAAAGGATGGGATTCAAGGCTGGCAAAAACCAAGTGTCAGCCTTGAAATATCAGCTGTTTTAACCCTAAATTCTTACTCCCCTTTTAAGGAGGAGACGATCGCCGGGTTCTGCTATGGCACATGGAACAAGCTATCCACTCCAGAGTCAAGCCCATACAGCTGAAAGGAGAGCATCATTCTAACATTTTTTGCCTGGCTTTCAACAGTGGGAACACCAAAGTATTCTCTGGAGGTGAGAAGAAGGGAGATTTCCCCACTGGAAAATTTCAGTGTGGCTGATACTTTATATAAAGGAGTGCTAAAATAACTTCTTAGTTTTCTTTATTTCATTGTTCTGTGGAATTCTTGGTTTTCCATAGCTTGTCTTCTCTGCATTACAGCAATTTAGACATGTGTATTAGAGTAATCCACCCATCCATCCCCTTCTACCTTCCTCATTTTTTCCTTTCTTCATTTCTTCCTTCTTCCCTTCCTCCTTTCCTCCCTTCCGTTCTTTCATTCTCATTCTTTCTCTTTTTTGGTAGAAAACTTTTTAAATTTGCAATCTGCTACATCGAAACACACACACACATATTTGAAACAGTACTTAACCTTACTATGTGTAGTATGCTCTAATTTTTAAAAATTCTGTTCTATTTTATTTTTTTAATGGATTCACTATTGAGTCTCCACTTTTTAAAAAAAATGATTTTTTAGAGAGAGAGGAAGGAGGAGAGAGAGAGATACAAACATCGATGTGACTGCCTCCTGCATACCTCCTACTGGGGAATCGAGCCTGCAACCCAGGTATGTGCCCTGACAGGGAATCGAACTGAGACCTCTCAAGTCCATGGGACAAAGCTCAATCCACTGAGCCACACTGGCTGGACTGTTCTATTTTATTTTTAAAGATCATGTGGCTCAAGTCAATCTTATGACCCATGAATGGCTCCTATTTGAAAAACATTATACTAGGGTACGGTTTGGCTTGTGCTCAAGCCAGCCACTTGGTGATGACTTCCATCAGCCATACTCCTTTCTGACCAGCAAATTTCTAGACCTGACCTCTCTTCTGCACAGCAGATTTCCCCACTGAATATCTACCTATGTGTTCTAGAAACAGTTTAAATGCAACAGATCTAAAACCAGAATTATTAGTTCTCCCCTGCACAAATATTTCCTCTTGTTCCCTGGATTCCCTTTCTCAGTTATTATCCCCATTCAACTTACAAAAATGACAATTTCACATAATTCAACTTAATAGAAATCTTGAAGTCATCCTCAAGCATGACTTTTTCTCATTTACACATTTTGTTAGTCACCAACTAGTCTTGGAAGCCTCTCATTCATTCTTTTGTTTCTGTTCTCTTCCTATATCTACTGCCCTGATTCAGGTCCTCATCTTTAGCCTGGGCTATTGTATTGTCCATCTGTCATTTCTGCTTCTAATCTCTAACCCTTCTTCAAATTCATTGCTTATACAGGTCTTCTTTTAAAATAAAGTTTTTTTGCCTTGGCTGGTTTGCCTCAGTGATTAGAGCATTGGCCCGCAGACCAAAGAGTTGCAGGTTCGATTCTGGTCATGGGCACGTAGCTCGGTTGCGGTTCAGTCCCCAGTCCTGGTTGGGGTTGTGCAGGATGCAACCAATTGATGTGTCTTCTCTCACATCAATGTTTCTCTCTCTCTCTTTCTCTCTCTCTGTCTCTCTGTCCCCTCCCCCCCCCCTTCTGAAGATAAATGGAAAAGTATCCTCCAGTGAGGATTTAAAAATAAATAAAGGTTTTTTTTCCTTTTTATTGAATTTATTGGGTGACATTGTTAAAATTATATGGGTTTCAGGTGTATAATTCTATACATCATCTGTATATTGTATTGTGTGTTCACTACCCCTAGTCAAGTCTCCTTCCATCACCATTTATCCCTTCTATACCTTCTACCTTCCCCCACCTCCCTTTCTCTCTGGTAATCACCATACTGTTGTCTGTGCTTATGAGTTTAAAAATAACAGTTTGACCATGTGAATCTTTTTGACCCTATAGTGTCCATAGGATAAAGTCTAAACCCCAGTCTCTCTCTGGCCTCTTCTCCTTCCCCTTGCATCTTGTACTCTAGACCACTAAACCACTTGCCATCTTGGGTGCCCTTGTGCCTTTTGCTCATGCTATCCTCCTTGGGTCATGCTTAATTGTCCAGTTCCCACAAATTTCCCTAAGTCTCCTATTGGTAAGAGTTTTGAGTAATTTGAGTTTCTTTTCAAATGTCTCCTTCCTCCTTTCTGCCATATACTTTCCATCCTGCTCATGAAGGAAATAATTGCTTCTTTGTGTCCCCATTTTAAGCATATTGATGTAAGATAACCTATCTTGTCACTGTTACTTATTTGTGCAGTTGGACTGTGGGTTCCTCAAGGCTGGGCAGAATCTTATTCTCATATCCCCAGCACCTCAGCTGTACCTGTTACTTAAAAGGCTCATTAATTAGTATGGGTTTGATTTACTTGGTATGCACCCACAATAGATTTTATAGCCAGGGATTTAAGATGACCTGGGCTGATGCTAATTTTACTTTCTATTTAAATGAGTATTGGTTGTGTTTTCAGCATAGAACGAGAAATTTTTTACTTTCTTTTCTTATTTAGGTTATTATTTTTTTGGCTATATAAACTATTTGAAGGCAGCCCTATACATAATCATGAATGTAGTATCTTTAGACTTCTTGATGGGATAAAGAAAAATGCAAGAGACAAAAGTTTTGGATACAGCTTTCCCATTATTTAGAATCATATAGTCATCCAATTTTAATGCTATAAGAGATGACGAGGATGTTAATAATAGCAAACATTAAGTGCTCAGCCCTATTCTGAATGCTTTTACAAATATGCTCTTATCCTCACAATAAACCTATGAAGTAGGTACAGTTATTATACATATTTTGCAGATAAAAAAAAATGGAGGCATAGAAAAATTACAGATACTATTCCAGGCCTCACAATTAATGAGTGTTTTGCTTTAAAAAATAAAGAAATAAAAAGCTAGCTTGAATTGATTTGCCCTTGATCATTTACTTTTTTCCTTAATGGCTACAGTTTTTTTTTACATTATGCACTGGATAATACATTTTTGGAAACTGTTATCATGTTATATACCTAGTTGCTATTATGCTTTTAATAATTCTCTAAAAGAATATCCTATCCTTAAATTATTTTTATGAATCTTTTTCTAATTAACATTCCTAATTTGTATTAACATTGACTTTGTTCACATTTACTTTTCCATGAAAACCTTAAAATACTAAATTGTAATATGGACAGGGATCACTTTGCAGGAATGATCAGACTTCTTCTTTTTCCCTTTACAGGAAATGATGAGCAAGTTATCCTCCATGATGTTGAAAGGTAAATAGATTGTCAATATGTGAAGGTCATTGACTCTACTTTTCCTATGAAGAGAGGCAAACATTTCTTTAGACCAAAGTAGTTTTTGTGTTTTTTTGAAAAAATAACATGAAACCAGCTATCCTTTTTTGAAGAAGATTCCTGTAATAGTTTTGAAATAAAATTTTGATTTAAAAGAGAAAAAGATTTGCAGACTTGGTATGAAATAAAGCTTTCAGGTGAAAACTTAAAAGGAGAGTTGGAGGGGAAAGAAACATAATAATAATAATAAAAATAATAATGGCTAATATTTATGAGTGCTTTGTATGTATTAATCAATTTAATCCAATAATTCTATGAGGCAGTACTATTATAATCTCAGTTACAATTGAGGAAACCTGAGGTCACATGGTGCTAGGTCTGAACTTAGGCAACTTGGCCTCAGAGCTCTTAATTCACTGTGCCAGACTGCCAGTAGATCCCTCTTTTACCTAGCTGGCATCTTTAAAGCTTTCCCTTGCTTTTGGAAATCGAACAGCACCCCAAAATCTGTACACAAGCAGATGCATTCTTTGGTAAGTGAAAACATGAAACTCATCTATTGAGTCACTTTTAAATATGCTCATTTAGCACAAAAAGCAAACTTACCATGAAATCTACAAAAAGTTTCTTTAATGTACTTTTATTTTTTCACCTGAAAGTTGAATACCTACTTTTAAAGGAACTATAATATTCTTTGGGTTTAGTTAAGTTGACTTTCTCCTGGAAATGAAAGGGAATCCTACCATAGGAATTAGAGTAGACGCTGGGACTCTGTGCTATGTTTGTGTGTATGTGTGTGCCTGTGTGCCTCTCTCTGCTCTCTGTCTCTTAGCAGCGAGACCTTGGATGTGTTTGCTCATGAAGATGCAGTATATGGCTTGTCAGTGAGCCCAGTGAATGACAACATTTTTGCCAGCTCCTCAGATGATGGTCGGGTTCTCATCTGGGACATACGAGAGTCTCCCCATGGAGGTAGGATCACTGCAAAATGCTATTGGATTGTGTTGAAGAGTTTGAAATCAAGTTCATTGCAGATCCAATTTATGACCTGAGTAACCTGGGTGGGAGTGATTTAAAGGGAGAGGAAACTCACATAGGGGAACAGATGTGTGTTTCTGGAGGTCCCACCTTACCCCCAAGTAATCAGAAGTGAGGCCTTTTCCCAGTCCTTTCCAGCCACCTGTGAATCTCCATAAACCCTTGTACCCGTAGTAAACACCAAAGTATCTTGGTATTTAATGGCTCCAAAGAACAGAAGATGTGGTGCCTTTTTAGTGGAGCTCAGCAAGCATGGGCCAGCTCTATGTGGTTCTGACATGCACACATTCTTGGTTATTTACATAGAAGGAGGTGTTAAGCACTTTCTTGAATCCTAATTTCAGGCTTGTTATTTTGCTGAAAGAACCACAGAACCTCACTTTAACTGTGTAGAGGAACTTAAAATAATGGCATATACACTCGGCTTATAGGGGATTATCTGGGTGAGTTCCTTCTCCAAATGTATTCTTTAAGTCTCTGGAGTGTAAAATGAAGAATTATTTTGTTGAAGTTCTCTGAAGTTCTTCGGGAAATGCATCTTTTCAGCTCATTTCCTGCAGAGAGATTTATCTCTGTAACTCTGCCTGTCTTCAAAGGCTCTTTCCTCTAGTACTACCCTCATTGCCACCCCACCCCCACCCTTGGTGCATCTTTGTCATGATACCTGTGTATGTAGAGTTACTTTCCTGTGTGCCTTGTCTGCTAGGATCTGGGTCTTTTTTTATTCTGTGTTCTGAGCATTTAACATGCTGGGCTGTGCCTGTTGCTAAGGCTCAGGCTATAATAGAAGCTTGTTCTTAGGGTCAGGCAGGTAAGGTAGCTGTAAGCAGCAGCTGTAGTTGAGTCACCATGTGCTTGGTAGGTGAAATTCTCCTTTATCTGAACTACCTGCTGGCTGAGATGACTGAGTCCCACCCCTCTACCCCACCACCACACAGTGGCCTGTAAAGTGTCACATACGGAAATTATAGACTGGGGAATGCCTTCTATTGTTTCTAACCAACTTCCACAGGATTTCTTTTTTAAAATATATTTTTATTGATGTGTGTGTGTGTGTGTGTGTGTGTGTGAATCCTCACCTGAGGTTATTTTTCCATTGATTTTTAGAGAGAGTGGAAGGAAGGGGGGTAGAGAGAGAGAGAGAGAGAGAGAGAGAGAAACATCAATATGAGAGAGAAACATTGATTGGTTGCCTGCTGCACATGCTGTGACCAGGGCCAGGGATTGAACCTGCAACCTAGGTATGTGCCCTTGACTGGGAATCGAACCGGTGACCTTTAGATGCACGGGACACCACTCAACCAACTGAATCACACCGGCCAGGGCAAAACTTAATTTCTAAAACTCATAAATTTGGACTAAGGTATAATAATCCTACCAGTAGTTGGTCATGATTTTTTCAGCTCATGTGGAATACAGTTTTACTTACTGTAAAACAGCTTACTTTTTATTTACAGTGACCATATCTTTTTTATCACAGGATCTGAATAGGTCCTGTATGTATTTCTGAATATTATAGTTTAAAGTTTATTTATATGTATTTAAGTTGCTTTTTTCTATCCACGGAAGTGTCTGCTAGGACTTGTGGGAACCTTGTGAATAAGGGTGACTGAGTTAGGATTCCAGCCACTGGCATGGTTATTAAAGGGTGTGCTCCTACTCACATTCACATTGCTGCTTGTCTGCCTACCCCTCGCGCAAAGGTGCCCAAAATGGACTGATGATTGTTTCTTTCTTCACAGAGCCTTTCTGCCTGGCAAACTATCCATCAGCCTTTCACAGTGTCATGTTTAACCCTGTGGAGCCCAGGTTATTGGCCACAGCCAATTCAAAGGAAGGAGTGGGACTTTGGGATATTCGAAAACCTCAGAGGTAAGCCTTTTTAACCATAAGATGTTAAAACTTTTCCCCACCTCAACTCTCAGGTAATATGATCAGCCAGCAAGGGTTGTGAGAACCTGTTTGGCAGTTGATCTCAGTTGGACAACTCCTAACATGTACTGATATCTCTGAAGTCAGGGGAACCATGTTCCCAAGGGGCAGGCAGTGTGAGAAATCATGCTCCTTGCTGAGGAGGATTCTGGACTCTAGATAGGTCAATTCTAGGCAAATATATGAAGTATTAGTGAGAGCTTCCCTTCAATACTGCCTTCTGTTTTCAGGCCCCGGTTTCCTCAGATGCCTGGGAGCTTTTGCTTTTTTATCTCTGTTACTTGTATGTTTTCTAAATGTTTGTACATTAGTATGGTTCTTCTCCTTCCTGGTCTGTAGTCATTCTCTCCAAAGGTAACCACAGTGAACAGTTTCTTATGTATCTTTCCAGAATATATTTTATTGCATATAAATAGTATGTATGTGTGTCTTTTAAAATATTTAGACTAAAAGAATCATGTAATAATGCCCACTGTTCTCAACTTTTTTTCCAATTAATAATATGTATTGGAGCTTTATTCATATGAGTACTTACAGACATAGCACATTGTTTTAATGGCTATATGATATTCTATTTATATGATATACCCAACAATTAGGACTTCTTGTTATAGACAGTTCTGCATTGAACCTGGTTGCACATCTATCTTGGCCTACCTTTGCAGAAATATATGTACGGAGTTGCTGTATCAAAGGGTGTGTGTTTTTACATTGTTCATAAAAATTGTCAAATTGTTCCACCACCACCAAAGACTGTACTAATTTATAAGCCCATCAACTGCGCATAAGACCACGTTTCTCCAGACTCTCACCAATACTTAAACTGTTGCTTAGTCTTATGGGGGGAAAGTATTATCGTGTTTTGATTACTTCTTCAGTTATGGGTGAGACTATATGGTTTCTTTGGTACCTATAGTTTTCAAAGCCCATATAGGAGAAAAGTCATCTAATAAGGCTAATTGCCCATCTTGATTGATTCCTTTCTTATAAACAGAGGAGCACAGTGTCGTGGGGACTAGAATGTTTTTACCTGTTTCTTTAAACTCTTCTGAGGTTCTCTGTGATTTTATAGGTATGAAGCAGAAAAGGGGTATGAAATACTCTTGGGGTCCTGTTCTTCATCCACTGGTATTTTGGGATTAAATTACAGATCTTCTCTGAATTTCAGTGCAAGTTGGTGTAGGGGAGGAAGAAAGGGCCCTTTTTCTTTTCCATGCAGGATTCATTATGTTGAGTTGTAATACATGATTTGTCTCCTAAACACAGATGCCTAGAAAGTCCAACACATATCTTGGGGTAATTCTGAATCCCCTGGGAGGACAAGCCTGGAACCAGATAGGTTTAGTTCTGGGATACTTAAAGTCTAGGGAAAGATTTTGTCCTGGCTTGGTGGCTCAATTGATTGGAGCATCGTCCCATACACCTAAGGGTTGCAGGTTTGGTTCCTGGTCAAGGCACATGCCTAGGTTGCAGGTTTGATCCTCAGTCGAGACTCGCACAAGAGGGAACCAGTTGATATTTCTCTCTCACATAGATGTATCTCTCTCTCTCTCTCTCTCTCTCTCTCTCTCTTTCTCTCTCTCTCTCAGCATATCCTCAGGTGAGGATTATAAAGAAAAAAAATGTCTAGGGAAAGATTTTAGAGAATTTGTGAACCTCTAAGCTGTACTTCCCTACTTTAGCTTGATAGCCCATAGAAGTGTGAGCAGGGTTATGTTTTTCTTATTGCTGCCCTGAAATAAGCTGATTAGAGGGCTGCTGGTAGAATAAAATGTCAGCTCTAGAAGGGACTTAAGTAATCATCTGATCTGACTTCCTCATTGTACAGATCTGGCCCAGCAAGGTAAGGGGAGGCAGAAGAGGTTGATGGTTGCAGGATCTAAAGCCATACATCCTAGGTACAAAATCCAGATGTGATCTTGAGCAGGTTACTTTACCTCTCAGTGTTTCATGATAACGAATAATAGCTAACTTTGTTAAGCATTACCTACCAAGGATAATGACAATTATATATATGAAAAATTTCTTATTTAATCCTTATGATAGCCCTATGAAGTAGGTTCTGTTATTCCTATTTTGTTTTATTTTTTTATTATTATTATTTATTTTTTCATCCTCACCCGAGGACATTTTTTCATTTTTTGTTCAGATAGAGTGGGAGCGAGAGAGAGGAAGAGAGAGAGAGAGAAACATCGACGTGAAAGGGACACATCGAGTGGCCACGACCAACCACGGCCGGGGACAAACTGCAACCGAAGTACATGCCCTTAGCGGGAACCGAACCCGGGTCTCTCTGGATCGCAGGCCGACGCTCTAACCGCTGAGCCAAACCAGCCAGGGCGTGTTATTCCTATTTTAATGATAAGGAAATCAAGACACAGAAAAATGAAATAATGTGCATGCACATCCGTGTGTATGGGTGTGCGTCCTATCCCCACCCTTTTTTTTTTTTTTTTTTTTTTTTTTTTGGTTTTGGTTTTGGTTTTTTAAATCCTCACCTGAGGACATTTTTCCATTTATCTGCAGATAGAAGTAGGATCACTGGGTCAAATGGCAGTTCCATTTTTAATTTTTTGAGGAAACACCATATTGTTTTCCGTAGTGGCTGCACCACTGTGCCTTCTCACTAGCAGTGTACTAGAGTCCCCTTTTCTCCACACTTTCGCCAGCCCTTGCTGTTTGATGATTTGTTGATGGTAGCCATTCTGGCAGGTGTGAGGTGATACCTCATAATCATTTTAATTTCCATCTCTCTGATGATTAGTGACATTGAGCATTTTTTCATAATCTCTTGGCCATTTGTATGTCCTGTTTGGAGAGGTATCTATTTAGGTCCTCTGCCCATTTTTTTTTTTTTTTAATCTTCACCCGAGGACATTTTTCCATTTTTTGTTCAGATAGAGTGGGAGGGAGAGAGAGGAAGAGAGAGAGAGAGAGAGAGAGAGAGAGAGAGAGAAACATCGACGTGAAAGGGACACATCAAGTGGCCACCTCCCACACCACCCAACCAGGGGCCGGGGACAGACTGCAACTGAGGCACGTGCCCCCAGTGGGAACCAAACCCGAGTCTCTCTGGACTGCAGGCTGACGCTCTAACCGCTGAGCCAAACTGGCCAGGGCTGCCCATTTTTTAATTAGATTCTTTGTCTTCCTTTTGTTGAGTTGTATGAGTACTCTATATATTTTGGAAATTAACCACCTACCTGATATATCATTGGCAGTTATGCTCTCCCATATAGTGGGCTCCCTTTCCATTTTGATGCTTGTTTCTTTTGCTCTGCGGAAGCTTTTTGGTTTGATGTAGTCCCATGTATTAATTTTTTTCTTTATTTCTCTTGCCTTAGGCATTGTATCAGTAAAAATGCTGCTATGTGTGATGTCTAAAATTTTGTTGCCTACATTTTCTTCTAGGAATTTTATGGATTCAGGAGTCACATTTAAGTCTTTTATCCATTTTGAGTTTATTCCTGTGTATGGTGTAAGCTGGTGGTCTAGCTTCATTTTTTTTTAATCCTCACTAGAGGACTTTTTTCTATTTTTTGTTCAGATAGAGTGGGAGGGAGAGAGAGGAAGAGAGAGAGAGAGGGGAACATCGACGTGTAAGGGACACATCGAGTGGCTGCCTACCGCACGACCCAACCAGGGCTGGGGACAAACTGCAACTGAGATACGTGCCCTTAGCAGGAACTGAACCTGGGTCTCTCGGGACCGCAGGCCAACGCTCTAACCGCTGAGCCAAACCAGCCAGGGCTCTAGCTTCATTTTTTTTTGCATGTAGCTGTCCAATTTTCCCAACACCATTTATTGAAAAGGCTGTCTTTACTCCATTGTATGCTCTTGCCACCTTTGTCAAATATTAATTGAACATAATGTCTTGGGTCAATTTCTTGGTTCTCTATTCTGTTTCATTGATCTATATGCCTGCTCTTGTGACAGTACCAGGCTGTTTTGATTACAATGGCTTTGTAGTATAACCTTATAATCCGGTATTGTGATCCCTCCTACTTTGTTCTTCTTTTTCAAGATTGCTGTGGCTATTCAGGGTCTTTTTTGGTTCCATGTAAACTTTTGGAGTATTTGGTGTAGTTCCATGAAATATGTCCTTGGTATTTTAATGGGGATTGCATTGAATCAATAGATCGCTTTGGGTAGTATGGACATTTTAATGATGTTAATTCTTCTAATCCATGAACAAGTTATGTGCTTCCACTTTTTTATATCTTCCTCTATTTCTTTTTTCAATGTCCTGTAGTTTTCTGAGAACAAGTCCTTTACTTCTTTGGTTAAGTTTATTCCTAGGTATCTTAGTTATTTTGCTGCAATGGTAAATGGGATTGTTTTTGTAGTTTCTCTTTCTGTGAGTTCATTATTGGTGTGTAAGAATGCCATCAATTTCTTGATGTTAATTTTTCTATCCTGCTACTTTGCCAAATTCATTTATTAGTTCTAGTAGATTTTAGATGGAGTCTTTAGAGTTTTCTATGTACAATATCATGTCATCTGCAAATACTGACAGTTTCACTTCCTCCTTCCCCATTTGGATCCCTTTTATTTTTCCTTCTTGTCTAATTGCTGTGGCTAACATTTCCAGTACTATTTTAAATAAGAGTGGCAAAAGTGGGCATCCCTGTCTTGTTGCTGTTCTTAAGGGAAATGCTTTTAGTTTTTACCCATTGAGTATGATATTGGCTATAGGTTTTTCATATATAGCCTTTATTATGTCAAGATATGATCCCTCTATTCCCATACTGCTGAGCGTTTTTATCAGAAATGGGTGCTGGATTATGTTGAATGCTTTTTTGGTGTCTATTGATACAATCATATGGTTTTTATCTTTTATTTTGTTTATGTGGTGTATCACATTTATTGATTTGCGAATATTGTACCAGCCTTGCATCCCTGGGATGAATCCCACTTGGTCATGGTGAATAATTTTTTTGGTGTATTGCTGGATCCAATTTGCTAATATTTTGTTAAGGATTTTGGCATCTATGTTCCTGTAGTTTTCTTTCTTTGTAGTGTCTTTATCTGGTTTTGGAATTCCAATTATGCTGGCCTCATAAAATGAATTTGGAAGTCTTCCTTCTTCTTGGATATTTTGGACTAGTTTGAGGAGAATGAGTATTCGATCTTCATTGAATGTTTGGTAAAACTCCCCTGTAAAGCCATCCGGGCCTGGGCTTTTGTTTGTTGGGAGTTTCTTGATTACATCTTCAATTTCCTTAGTTGTTATTGGTCTGTTCAAGTTTTCTATCTCTTCCCAGTTCAGTTTTGGGAAACTATGTGTTTCTAGAAATGTGTCCATTTCGCCTAGATTGTCCAATTTGTTGGCATATAATTGTTCATAATATTTTTTAATGATCCTTTGTATTTCTGTGGTGCCAGTTGTTTCTTCTCTTTCGTTTCTGAATTTGTTTATTTGGGTCCTCTCTTTTTGTTTCTTGGTGAGTCTGGCTAAGGGTCCATCAATCTTGTTTATCTTTTCAAAGAACCAGCCCTTTGTTTCATTGATCTTTTGAGTTTTTTTTAGTTTCTATGTCATTTATTTCTGCTCTGACCTTTACTGTTTCTTTCCTTCTACTTGCTCTGGGTTTTTCTTTTTGTTTACTTACTAGCTCTTTAAGTTGTAGGGTTAGAAAGTCAATTAGAAATAATCTTGTTTCTTGAGGTAGGCCTGTAGTGCTATGAACTTCCCTCTCAGGACTGCCTTTCCTGTGTCCCATAGATTTTTGTGGTGTTGTGTGTTCATTTTCATTGGTTTCCAGGAAGTTTTTTTTTACTTCCTTACCTGAGGATATTTTTCTACTTATTATCAGATAGAGTGGGAGGGAGGGAGAGAGAGAGACAGAGAGAAACATCGATGTGATAGAGCCACATCGACTGGTTGCCTCCTGCACGACCCAACCAGGGCCGGGAACAAACTACAACCGAGATATGCGCCCTTCACCAGAATTGAACCCTCGAGTCATTGGTCCGCGCGTTGACGCTCTATCCGCTGAGCCAAACTGGCCAGGGCGGTTTCCAGGAAGTTTTTAATTTCTCCTTTGATCTCCTTAGTAACCTATTCGTTGTTTAATAACATGCTATTTAGCCTCCATGTGTTTTAATGTTTTTGCTGTAATTGATTTCTAGTTTCATGCCATTGTGATCTGAGAAGATGCTTGATATGATTTCAATCTTCTTGAACTTGTAGAGACTTAGTTTGTGTCCTAACATGTGATCTATCTTTTACAGTGTCCCATGTGCGCTTGAGAAGAATGTGAATTCTGCAGTTTTGGGGTGTAATTCTCTGTAGATATCTATTAAATCCATTTGATCTAGTGCATCATTTATAGTCTCTTGTTTCCTTGTTAATTTTTTGTCTAGAGGATCTATCCAGTGATGTCAGCGGGGTGTTGAAGTCCCCTGCTATGATTGTATTGCTGTCGATTTCTCCTTTGAAGTCCTGCAGAAGTTTTTAAATGTATTTTGGTCCTCCTATGTTAGGTGCATATATGTTTACCAAGGTTATATCATTCTGTTGGATAGATCCTTTCAGTATTATGTAGTGGCCTTCTTTGTCTCTGGTTATGGCCTTCATTTTGAAGTCTTATTTTATTGGATATCAGTATTGCTACCCCAGCTCTTTTTTCCTTTTTGTTTGCTTGGAAAAATTTTTTCCATCTCTTCATTTTCAATCTCTGTGAATTTTTTGATGTGAGGTGGGTCCCTTGTAAACAACATTTATATGAATCATGGTTTTTTTCATTCAGCTACTCTGTGTCTTTTCTTTTTTTTCTTTTAACTCATCTTTATTGTTGAACTTATTACAGATGTCCCCCCTTTATTTCCCCATTGACCCCCTCCTCCCCAATCCCGCCCACCTCCTGCCTTTCCCATGCTATTGTCGGTGTCCATTGGTTATGCACATATGCATAGAATTTCTTTGGTTCATCTCATCCCACCCTCCCTCCCCATTCCCTTTTTTTTTTTTTTTTTTTTTTTGGTACGTGCCCCTAGCAGGAACCGAACCCTGGACTCTGTGGTCCACAGGCCAACGCTCCAACCGCTGAGCCAAACTGGCCAGGGCATCTCCCCATTCCCTTTGAGGTTCATCAGTCTAACAACCAATTTGTACTTCTTAATTCCTTCATCTTTTTCACCCATCCTCCCAACCCCCGCCCATCTGGCAAGCATCAAAAAGTTCTCTGTGTCTGTGAGTCTGTTTCTGTTCTGCTTGCTCTTTTTGTTTGTAGATTCAATTGTTGATAGATATGTATTAATTGCCATTTTATTGTTCATATTTTTGTTCTTCTCCTTCAAGAAGACCCTTCAACATTTCATATAATGCTGGTTTGGTGGTGATGAACTCCTTTAGCTTTTCCTTGTCTGGGAAACTCTTGATATGTCCATTGATTCTAAATGATAGCTTTGCAGGATAGAGTAATCTTGGTTGTAGGTCGTTGCTTTCTATCACCTTGAATATCTCTTGCCACTCCTTTCTAGCCTGCAAAGATACATTTGAGAAATCGGCTGACAGTCTTATGGGAGCTCTTTTGTAGGTAACAAACTGCTTTTCTCTTGCTGCTTTTAAGATTCTCTCTTTGTCTTTAACCTTTGGCATTTTGATGATGATGTGTCTTTGTAGGGACTTCTTTGGGTTCATCTTCTTTGGGACTCTCTGTGCTTCCTGGACACTTGTATGTCTGTTTCCTTCACCAAGTTAGGGAAGTTTTCTGTCATTATTGTTTCAAATAGGTTTTCAATTTCTTGTTCTCTCTCTTCTCCTTCTGGCACCCCTATGATGCGAATGTTGGCATGCTTGAAGTTGTCTCAGAGGCTCCTTACACCATCCTCAATTTTTTTAGATTCTTTTTTCTTTTTGCTGTTCTGATTGGGTGTTTTTTGCTTCCTTATATTCCAAATCGATGGTTTGCTTCTTGGCTTTACCTACTCTACTATTGATTCCCTGTAAATTAATCTTTATTTCAGTTAGTGCATCCTTCATTTCTGACTGGTCCTTTTTTATGTTATTGATGTTCTCACTAAGTTCCTTGGAGGTCTCCTTAAGTTCCTTGAAGGTCTCACCAAGTTCCTTGAGCAACCTTATAACCAATGTTTTGGACTCTGCATCTGCTTGATTGCTTATCTCCATTTTGTTTAATTCTTTTCCTGGAGTTTTGTTCTTTTCTTTCATTTGGGACATGTTTTTTTGTCTCCTCATTTTGGCTGCTTCCCTGTGATTGTTTCTATGTATTAGGTAGAGTTGCTATGTCTCCTAGGCTTCATAGGGTGGCCTATTGTTGTAGGTGTCCTGTAGGGTCCAGTGGCACAGCCTCCCGGATCACCCCAGCTGGGCCCTCGAGGTGCACCCCTAGTGTGGACTGTACACCCTTCTGTTGTAATTGAGTCTTTATTGCTGTTGGCAGGTCAATGGGAGGGATTTACTCAGGCTGATGAGCTGCAAGGACTGGCTGTGCCCAATGACCACTGGCCTCTTTCTCCCTTGGAGGATCACCTGTGTAGGGGCCCACCACACAGAGCAAGACTTACTTCATCAGGGCTCTGGTACCCACTGAGTCCACTCATTGACTGTGTCACTTGTGGAGGTGGTTGGGTGGTGGTGGTTTGATGTGGTCTGAAGCTGTTCACTAGGTGTGCTGGCTCTGGGGCAAGGTCAGCCACTGACTGTGTGTTCTGTCGGAGGCCACCTGACATAAGCTACAAAGTGATCTGCTGATGGTTGCTTCTTGTACTGGGCTTGGAGGTGCCCAGGAAAAGCCAAGTTGTGAACCAAGGCTGGCTGCTTCTAGTGCCAGGCCTGGGGCCACTTAACAAGTGGTATGGGGCTTGCTAAGACCAGATGCTGCTTGTTTGAGAGTTTTTAGGAAACTCTGAAGCAAGATCCAAGACAGGCCAATCCTATGGTAAAGCCTTTGGAAACAGCCTGGGTGGGCCTGAAAGCTGGGTGAGGCAGGGTCTCCAGGAATCACCAGGGCCGGGCAAATAGTGTGAGCCAGGTTTCTGGATTCCCAGATATGGGGCTCTCTGCAGCCCCAGGGAAGAGCTCACCAAAGGAACATCAGTCTCCGCCCCCACGTCTGTCCAGGAGAAAGCCACCTTTCCAGCCCTCATCCCAGGCCAAACAGCTCATTTCTTCCCTATATGTCTCTGGCGCCTCTCAAGCTGCCTCACCTCTGAGCTTAGAGGGAGCAAGTCCGAGTACGTTCGTGCGCTGGCCCTTTAAGAGGAACTGCCTGGGGCTCCAGCAGCTTCAGCCTCCCTCTGCCTCAGTTCCCGATGGTTTTTACAGCCGGAAGTTATGGGGACTTCTCTTCCTGGCACTGGAACCCTGAGCTTGGCGCCTGGTGTGAGACGGGGACCCCTCCCTCCTCAGGGAGGACCTTCACAGCCGAGGTTGCCCTCCTGATAATTATCTACCATAGGTGGGTGTGGGACCAGCCTGTCCGTGCCTCCACCCCTCCTAACAGTTTCGATGTGGCTTATTTAATTTTGTAGTTGTAGGACTTCCATTCAGCTCGATTTCAGGTGGTTCTGAATGATGGTTGTGTTGTAGTTTAGTTGTAATTTTGATATCTTTGTGGGAGGAGGCGAGTCTTTTGATCATAGCGTTTAATCCATTTACATTTAAGGTTATTATTGATATGTACTGATTTATTGACATTTTTGTTTATTATGGTTATGTTTCTCTTCCTATTTCTTCTGCTTATTACAGTAGTCCTTTTAACATTTCTTGGAGTGCTGGTTTGGTGCTAATATATTCCCTTAGCCTTTTTTTGTCTGGGAAGCTCTTTATTTGACCTTCTATTCTGAATGATAGCCTTGCTGGATAGAGTAGTCTTGGATTCAGATCCTTGTTTTTCATTAACTTGATTACTTCATGTCATTCCCTTCTGGCCTGTAGTATTTCTGTTGAGAAGTCAGCTGATAGCCTTATGGGGGTTCCTTTGTAGGTAACCCGTTGCTTATCTCTTGCTGCCTTTAGGATTCTCTCTGTCTTTAATTTTTGGCATTTTAATTATTATGTGTCTTGGTGTGGGCCTCTTTAGATTCTTCTTACTTGGGGCTCTCTGTTTTTCTTGAACTGTATGCCTTTTTCCTTCACCAAGCTAGGAAGTTTTCTGTCACTATTTCTTCAAATATATTCTCTAACCCTTGCTCATTTTCTTCTTCTGGCACACCTATGATGCAGATGTTTCGTTTCATGTTGTCCCACAGTTCTCTTAGGCTGTCTTCCTGTTTTTTCATTGTTTTTTCTTTTTGGTTCTCTGATTGGGTGATTTTTTTTCTACCGTTTTCTAATTCACTGATCTAGTCCTCAGCTTCCTCTGCTCTCCTGGTTATTCCTGCCAATGTGTTCTTTATTTCTGCTATATCATTCTTCATTTCCCATTGGTTGGTTTTCAGTGCTTCTATATCTTTACTCATGATGTTGAGCTTCCTCAAGATTATTACTCTGAACTCTCCCTCTGATATCTTGCTCAATTCCATTTCATTTATTTCTTCTCCTGTCAAATTATCTTGTTGTTTCATTTGGGATTTGTTTCTTTGTTTCACCATTTTGGCTGTCTCAGTGGGTTTTGGAATCTGCCAAATTTCCCCTGTGGGTGTTGGTGTTCTGCTGGGTTTGGATGAGTGTGGGAGGACCCATGTTAAACACCACTGTCAAGTCGTAACTTTCCTGGGTAGATTTGCAAGCCCAGGAGAGATTCAGTTATTCTCTAGCTTTTTGCCTGGAGGCTATTAGTCTCACTTACTTGATGAGCCTTGATTTGTAGCCCTCAGCTCAATGAAAAATTCCCTCAGCTGTAAGAGGATTTCCAGCAGTGGGGCACTTGCTCGCTATCAGATTTTAGATGTTACTGAGCCTCAATTTGCATTTCTCTGGCCTGGCCTGGTGGTATTGAATTCCTGCAGGAGAGGCCCTTGCTTCTCGTCGGGGCTCTGGGAGGGGGCTCTTTGGGTAAGATGGCTACTGTCCTGTGAGGGAGTGATTCAGTACAGAAATCCCGGTGTCCTCCCATCCAGCTCTCTTCTGAGCCAAGAGCCCTGGACTCTCCACACACTTCCAGTCCAGTCCACCCTCCCTCTGCTGGAGCCCAAGGTGAGTGGCTGTCACTGATTCTCAAGCAGGAAGTGCACACCGCTAATACAGCCCTCCATTGCTGTCTGTGGGCTCCCAGCTCTCCCCCACACACCTCTGCAGTTCCTACCAGGCTGTATTTGGCGTCCTCTCTCTGTCCCTGGTTGTACTGGCTCTCTCCAGCTGCTCTTCAGTTGTTTTTTTCCTGATGATTTGTCTTTATTTTAGTTGTAATTCCAGTTGGTTCTGGGAGATAGTTTGTGTAGCTTCCATTCACTCTACCGCCGTCTCCATTCTTAGAAGTGAAACTTCTTTTTACTGTCTCCTGACCCAGTCCCTGTCTGCATGCTGACTTTCTAAGTTTCTTGCTCCTCTAACCCTGGAAACCTGCACATGCTATTTATTTTGCTGCAATACTTTAGAACAGATACTGTAAACTCATTACCCATAGGCCAGAGTCAACCCACAGAGATATTTTGTTTTGTCTACATGATGTAATAGCGTTTGGAAAGTTACACAGAAAAATCACAATTTCTAACATCTCTTAAAACAGTCAAAAGATCTGTTACCTTTATTCTCATTTGGCAGCAGTCAACTGAAGCTGTCGTGAATTCTTCTTTAAACCTTTAGAATGTGTTATGGGTCCAACCACTCCTTGAGGTCTTAACCCAAGTGTGCTTTCCTCATTTACATTACATGCCTGGCAAAGGTCTGCTTTAGCAATTTTAGTGGTAATGAGTCGGTCATAGGTGGGGGACTTTGAGTATAAGTGACTTGATAAGAGAGAAAACTTCACATGTACACGTGTACATTGCATGTTTGAACAAAGTTTCACTTACTTCATTTGGATTATTTTTTCTGATGTCCTTTTATAACCATCCTCTCCTTTGTCACTGCCCACATCCCAGTTATATTTTGCTTGGACTGTTGCAGTGGCCTCTGAAGAGTTTTCAGAACTGAGATCCTATAATGTCTGGAGTGTTCAGGAAAAGTGAAATTTCCCCCACTGTTGCTATCTTTTTCTCACCCTTTTCATTGCCTGCTATAGCTGTCTGTTCACTTACCATCTCTCCCCCTTCTCATATCTTTAGTTTCTGCAAGTTTTTGTCAGGAACTGTTAGTTCTGTGATAGGTAACAGTGTCTTGCTTTGACAAGGATAATAAAGAGAGTGGTTCTTTCCCACTCAATAATAAAATGAGGGCAAGCCAAGAATTCCTGTAACTCATAAGATGGTGCTTTTACATGGTGTATGAATGACACATCTGAAAATGGGCAATGAGTGAAAATTCCTACTATCATAAAGAAATTAGGACCTTGCCTGGCTTTGGAGGCCTCTAGGTTAAATGTCTGTCCTGCAGGGCCTATGCCAATCCTACCTCTGTGGAGACCAAATTAAGTGTAACTCCTTGCCTTCTGAACAAAAGCAGACAATCTCTGCCATGTTGCATTTCAGGATTGCTCCTACTATTACATGCAAAATAGAGGCCGGGTTGTAACTTGAAAGGCTAGAAAAGGCACTCATGCTCTGATGTTTGTTGAAACTTGAAAGAATGAGGCTCTCCAGACCTACCTTTCTTCCTCTCAGAATACAAGGCCATCAGGGTAGATAAAGACTTCTTAAATTTCTTAAACAGGAACCCAAAAGCACTATATACGAAAGAAAAAAATTGATAAATTAGATTTAATTCAAATTAAGAACTTCTATTCATCAAAGACACCATTAAGTGAAAAGATGAGATAAAGAACAAGCCATAGTCTGAGGGAAAATATTCAAAATACATGTATTGAGCAAAAATTCATATCCAGAATATATAAATCAGTAAGTAAAACACACAAAACTCAATTTTTTAAATGAGTAGAAATGTTGAATAGGCACCTCACAAAAGAAGATATCCAAATAGCCAGTGAAGCACTCAGCTTCATTACTCATGTGGGAAGTACAAATTAAAACCACAGTGAATTATTGCTATACACCCTGAGTGGTTTAAGTTAGAGACTGATAGTACCAAATGTTGCTAAGGGTTTGGATCAACTGAAACTCAGGCATTTTAAGTGAGTGTAAATTGGTACAACCACTTGGGGAAACTGTCAATAGTGACTAAAACTACACGTGACTCCATGCAATCTTACTCGAAATGAGTACGTTTCCACCAAAGACATGTACAATAATATTCACAGCTGCTTTATTCATAATAGCCCAAAGCTGGAAACAACCCAATTGCTCATCAAAGAAGAAATGGATAAGTAAACTGCAGACAAGCCGTACAATAGACTGTTACACAGCCATGGAAAAGAATGAACTATAGAAACACACATTAACATCGTAACCATAATGTTGAATGAAAGAAGCCAGATACAAAAGAGCATGTGATTCCATTTAAGGACAGACAGGTTATGGAACTCAGTATAGTGGTTACCTCTGGGTAGGGTTATTAGGAAGGCATAAGGGAAACTCCTGTGGTTCTATATCTTTGGTAGTTTAATGAATGTATACTTATATAAAAATGTATTGAGCTATATACTTAGAATTAGTGCACTTTACTATATATCATGTTATATCTTAAAGTACATTTTATTTTTTATTATTATTTTTTAATCCTCACCTGAGGATATTTTTTATTATTATTATTTATTGTCAGAGTGGGAGGGAGGGAGAGAGAGATTGAGAGAAAGAGAGAGAAATTGATGTGAGAGAGACACATCGAATGGTTGCCTCCCGCACGACCCCAACCAGGGCCAGGGATTGAACTGTAACCGAGGTACATGCACTTGACCGGAATCGAACCCATGACTCTTCGGTCCACGGGCCGATGCTCTAACCGCTGAGCCAAACCAGCCAGGACTTAAAGTACATTTTTTAAAAAGCATCCCAGGTTACTATTATCTTCAAGTGGATATTTACTTTCTTATACAATTCCAGTTGTTGTAGCAATATCCCCTGCTCTTTAGGGAGTAGCTTGAAGGGAAAGAAGAGGGGGAGAGTCAGGAGGAACCAGCAATTTAGATGGTATCATAGAAAACTGCAAGAGAAAAGCTGGGGGTTGTTGTTGCTTAGTTGTCAGAATGGTTAACTCTAATCAGGTCTTCTGGTCAGCTACTCCTTCCTTTAATTTTTTTTTTTTTTTTTTTTTAATGTCATCATTACTCTTAGAATCATCCTGGCTGAAATCACAGAGTCTCATTTGACTCTTCTGTCCCTTCATCTTTCTACCATAACCAACCTTGCTCTGTGTTAGTGCCTGACCACTATTTTCACTTCTTAAAGCCCCTGCCCCATTTTAGGACCATATCATTCTTTCCATAAGGTAATTACTACCCTGACTTTTTAACTTGCCTCTTGCTTCTGGCATATAACACATATCCTTAAATATCACTTTTGCCATTACCCTACCTAGAAGCTTTAGTGGCTTCTTGTTACCTTTGTTTATGGCCATATCTCCAGAACCTATTATGTGGCATGCTCTAAGAAAATGTTCTTTTGGAATGACTGTATTATGTCTTACTTTACTGGATAAAATTAAACTCCTTAAGCACGCAGTCTGCCCCTTCTCTGCTGCCAGTGCCCCTTCCCTTTTATTCCTCCTCTACATACAAACACACATAAAGAATTTCTCCTTTTTTTGCCCCAGCCGGTTTGGCTGAGCAGTTAGAGCGTCGAGCTGGGTTCAGTTCCCGCTAAGGTAATGTACCTCTGCAGTTCATCCCCAGCCCCGGTTGGGGTTGTGTGGGTGGCAACCAGTCAGTGTTTCTCTCTCATGTCGATGTTTCTCTCTCTCTCTTCCTCCCTCTCTCCCTTCCGCTCTATCTGAAGATGAATGCAAAAATGTCCTTGGGTGAAGATAAAAAATAAAAAAAGAATTTCTCCTTTTTTCTTGATTTTTTTCTTTGCCTTTTCATGTCCTAGTTACCTTTCAAGGTTCAAGATTAAATGGCCGGTTTGGCTCAGCAGTTAGAACGTCGGACTGCGGTCCAGAGAGACCTGGGTTCGGTTCCCGCTAGGGGCACGTACCTCGGTTGCAATTCGGTTCCCGCTAAGGGCATGTACCTCAGTTGCAGTTTGTCCCCGGCCCTGGTTGGTCGTGCGGGAGGCAGCCACTCGATGTGTCCCTTTCACGTCGATGTTTCTCTCTCTCTCTCTCTCTCCCTCCCACTCTATCTGAACAAAAAATGGAAAAATGTCCTCTGGTGAGGATAAAAAAAGATTAAATGGTAGCCCATCATGGAAAACAGCCTTGCTAGACCTCCCTGTTACATGCTTCCTTTACTCACTGCTAGCACAATTTTGGCACAGAGTATGTGTTGAATGAATGAAGCTTTCCCTTATTTCTAAAGGAAGAGATTGCTCTATTTAGAACCTCTGTAAAGTACTTATGGTCTGTGGCATTCATGTTGCATGTCTCAGTCACTGCTTTTGCCATCATTGGTTATCTTTAATATACTTATGTCTTTTGTATCCAGCTAGGCCAGTATTATGTCCTTGATTTCCTTCCCAGTGCCCAGGAATTGCTTCTTAGGAAGGAGGCATTTGTCTTAATCTGTACTATTACTTGTCATGTTTTTCAGTGGATTTTTAAGGACCGGGCCATGCTTTTGTTTGTTTGTTTGTTTGTTAGAGAGAGAGAAAGGGGGAGAGAGAGATGGCTGCCTCCTGCTCGCCCGATGGAGCCCACAACCTGGGTATGGAGCCTAACCTAGACATGTGCCCTGACCAGGAATCAAACCAGGACTTTTCAGTCCATGGGCTAACACTCAATCCACTGAACCACACTGGCTGGGTGGGGCATGTTTTATTCATCTTCAACTCGAGTGCTTAGAGTAGTACTTAGAATGTTATGAACCCTCAGTAAATATTGAAATGAATGCACAGTGTTTTACTCATCCCAAAATAGTCTGTATTTTCAAAACTGTTTTTCAATAATGTCTCTGGACCTACTGATTCCCTTAGTGTAATGGCATGGATAAAAATATCTCTAAGGAATAAACTTTTAGAGGAGGTTGTAAGAGTTCTAGTTGGGCTTTGAAAGCAACCCGGGATTCTGGCAACGATGCTTTCTAGCTTTTAGGCCACAAGGTGGAGCTCTACAATCAGCCTTGTCCACTGAAATGCAGCAGGGCTTCTGGTATCCTAACCCAGTGATTCTCACTCTAGAGGGCATCAGAATCACCTGGGGAACTTGTTAAAGAACTCCTTCCTGAAGCACAGACCCAGAGATGGAATTGTTGATCTAGGGTGGTGGGACCTGTGATTTAAACAGATACCTAGGTGATTTAGCAACATTGCTTATTCTACAAGACAGAAACTGGTTATTCAAAGGCCCTTGTTGAATTTGCTACTGTGTTTATTTGGACTCAAGATCTTTGACTTTTAGGCCAGAGTCTCTCTGTGTCCATACCTTCTCATAAGTACAAATGTGTCTTTTATAACAAGAGATTTATCTTTGGGCCAGGGCATCTGGGGAATGTCTGGTGCATGGATAGGAGTTCTGGAAGCATGTACTTATCCTTCCTTCAAAACTGCCTAAGTCTTGTTATTCAGGAGGAGCTGATATCAAATCCCTAAATCAAGTGAACTTTCTTTTTTTTGGTACGTGCCCCTACCGGGAACCAAACCCGGGACTCTCTGGTCCGCAGGCTGATGCTCCAACCGCTGAGCCAAACCGGCCAGGGCCAAGTGAATTTTCTTACATTAAAATCATTTTTTTTTCTTTTTAAAAAACTTTTTATGGCAAAATATTTCATCTGTGTATTAAAGTAGAATAGTGAAATGAACTCTACATAGCTATCACCCAGCTTCAATAATTAACCCATGGACAATCTTACTTCATTTGTTTCTCATCTGTGACTTCCCTTCCCAATTATTTTGAATCAATTTGCATATAATATATCATTTCCTCTGTAAATGCTTTAATGTGTATCTCTGAAAGTAATTCTTTTTTTAATTGAGGTAAAATTCATGTTAACATAAAATTAACCATTTTAAAGTAACATTTAGTACATTCACAATGTTGTGAAACTACTACCTCTGCCTAGTTTCAAAACATTTCATTATCTAAAAATAAAACCCATATCCATTAAGCAGTTACTCCCCAGGATACTTCTCCTTACTCCCTAGCTCCTGACTATCATCGATCTGTCTCAGTGGATTTAACTGTTCTGGATATTTCATTGCATCATGTGAACTTTTGTCTGGCTTCTTTTACTTAGCATGTTTTTGAGATTTATGCATATTGTAATATATATCAATACTTCATTCCTTTTTAAGGCTGAATCATAGTTTATTGTATGGCTATATCACATTTTGTTTATCTGTTCACCCACTGATGGACATTTGAGTTGTTTCTACCTTTGGCTAGTATGAATAGTGCTACTATTAACACTCATGAATAAGTATTTGTTTGAGTACCTATTTTCAATTCTATTGGGTCTATAGCTAGGAGTGGAATTGCTGGGTCATATGGTGATCCTGTGCTAAACTTTTTGAGGAACTGCCAAATTACTTCCCATAAAAAGATAATTCTTTTAAAAAAAACATAACCACAACATTATTATCATGCCTAAAAATTAATAATAATAATTTGATATTTCATATTTAATTAGCATTTAAATGTCCTTAATTGCTTCATGAATGAATTACTTTTTATGAATCAGGATTTAAATAAGGTCCTTACAAAACAATTAGTCGATGTGGCTTCTAAGTCTCTTTGAATCTATTGGTACTCCCATCTCTCATTTTTTTTCTTGCAATTTATTTGTTAAACAGACTGGATTATTTATCTTATGGAATTTCCCACATTTTAGATTATATTGATTGCATTCTTATACTGTCATTTAGCATGTTCCCTCTGACTACAGTTTTGTTCATAAGTTGGTATTAGATTTGGGGGCTTGAAAGATTCAGGTTTGATTTCTTTGGAGGGGTTTACAAAAATTTTCATAGATGGTATTGTGTGCATCCATAAGAAAGTTAAAAATAATCTAGTTTTATTTCTTTTTATTGTAAAATGCGTTGACCAACTGTTTGTTTTTTTTTGTTGTTGTTGTTAAACCTTACCTGAGGATAATTTTCCATTGATTTTTAGATAGAGTGGAAGGGAGGGAGGGAGGAAAAAAAACATCGATGTGAGAGAGAGACATTGATCAGTTGTCTCCTGCACAACCCCAACTGGACTGGGGATCAAACCTGCAACCCGGGCATGTGCCCTTGACTAGGAATTGAACCTGAGACCCCTCAGTCCGCAGACAGAGCCAAACTGGCCAGGGCTGACCAACTTCTTAGTTTAGCTTTTTAAAAATACAAGTAATGCGCCCTGGCCGGTTTTGCTCAGTAGTTAGAGCATTGGCCCATGGACCAAAGAGTTGTGGATTCTTTTCTGGTCAAGGGCACGTACCTCGGTTGCGGTTTGGTCCTGGCCCTGGTCGGGTCGTGTGGGAGGCAGCCAGTTGATGTGTCTCTCTCACATCGATGTCTCTCTCTTTCTCTCTCTCTCTTTCCCCCCCCTCCCTCCTACTCTAGCTGAAGATAAATAGAAAAAATATCCTCAAGTGAGGATTAAAAAAAGAAATACAAGTAATGCTGATGAAGATGTGGAGAAACTGAATCACTCAAACTCTGCTGGTGGGACTGTGTTAATAGTAGAGCCACTCTGGAGACTAGTTTCCTTCTTTTTTTTCAATCCTCACCTGAGGATATTTTTCCATTTTTCTTCAGATAGAGTGGGAGGGAGAGAGGGAGAGAGAGAGAGAGAGAGAAACATCAACATCAGAGGGACACATTGACTGGTTGCCTCCTGCACAACCCCAACCAGGGCTGGGGACAAACCACAACTGAGGTACGTGCCCTTGACCAGAATCGAACATGCAACTCATTGATCTGCGGTCTGATGCTCTAACCACTGAGCCAAATGGGCCAGGGCTCTTTCTTTTTTTTCTAATCCTCTCCCAAGGATATGTTTATTGATTTTTGAAGAGAAACATCAATGTGAGAAACATTGATCATTTGTCTCCCATGTGCATCCGACCAGGGACCAAGCCTGTACCCTGGGTATGTGCCCTGATCAGGAAATGAACCCTCAACTTTTTGGTGCACAGGATGACGCTCCAACCAACTGGCCAGGGCGTTGGATCGTTTCTTTATAAATTAAAAGTGAACTTATCCACTTTTAAAAGTGAACCAATTGCATTCTTCCGCATTTATCCGAGAGATGAGAACTTATTTAATAAGTTTTAGAAACTTGTACATGAATGTTTCTAGCAGCTTTATTCAGAATAGCTAAAAGCTGGAAACTACCCAAGTGCCTTTCAATGGGTGAGTAGTTTAAAAAAAACTGTGATATATTTCTACCATAAAATACTACTTAGCAGTAAAAAACAGTGAACTATTGACCCTGGCCAGGTATCTCAGTTGGTTAGAGCATCGTCTCAAAACGCCAAGGTTGCAGGTTCAATCCCCAATCAGGGCACATACAAGAATCAATCATTGAATTAACAAATAAGTGGAACAACAAATCAGTGTTCCTCTCCCCTCCTTTTCCTCTCTCTCTAAAATCAATAAATTAAAAAACAAAACAGTGAACTCTTAATACATGCAACAATTTGGATGAACCTTAGGAAATTATGCTGCGTGAATAAGCCAATCTCAAAAGAATACATACTGCATGCTTCCATTATATAACATTCATGAAATAGTATAACTATAGAGCTGAAGAACAGATTAGTGGATACCAGGTGTTAGGGATAGGAGTAGAGGGGGTGGATGTGGCTATAAAAGGGTAAGCATGAGGGAGTTTTGATGTGATGGTACACATAAGTATCTTAATTATGATAGTGGTGACATGCAGCTACACCCGTGATACAATTATATAGAGCCATACACACACAAATGAGTACATTATAACTGGTTTTGATATTGTACTATAGTTATGCAAGATGGTAACATTGGGAGAGGCTGGATAAAGGTGCAAAGGTGCATTTCTTTGCAACTTCTTCTGTGTCTATAATTATTTCAAAATAAAAAGTTAAAAAATACAAGTAATACATAATTATGTTCTCTTTAAAACTGTCAATAAGGCTAAAGTCTTGCTGGCTACCTCTTCCAGTTCTTGTGCCCTGCCCCCTACCCCTTCACCTGGGGGAAATGAGTGTTAAGAGTTCTTAGTATATGCTTCCAGAACTTTTCCTTTGCTTTTACATGCTTATACACATATCCATAGAAAATAGATGGTGTTGTTTCTATATGCACGTGTGTTTTTCACACAAATGTTGTAGTACTATACAGTTAGTCTAAAATTTGACTTTTTCACTCATCAGTATATGTTGGGAATTTATCTTTATATTAACATATCCAGATTTATCTTGTTTCTTTTGCCAGTTAAGAATTTGAGTCAACTGTCTGACTCTCTCTGTTAAGAGTCAGCTTAGATTTTTCTTCTAGGAAGACTTCTGTGACCACTCCCACTGCTGTCTCCCAAGTGCAGGGTAGATATTCTTCCTATGTCTTTCACAGCACATGTTTCCCTATTAAAATACTGTTCATGTTGTAGAAAGAAACTGATGGTTTTCTTGTCCTTCATTAGTCCTTGAGGGTTTCTTCATCTCATTTCATCGTTGAATCCATGTGCCTAGCAAAATACCTAGAATAGTTAGCAAGTAGTCAATAAATGTTTATTTGTTAAATGCCTGCGTGGATAAATGAGTTACTGAACTACAGGGAAGGGTGTGAAGTGAATGACTTAGATGAATCTTTCTGGCCCTGATGCATTGTCATCTGATGCTCTTCTTTTTGCTGGGTGGAATAACCCATCTCCGCAGTGTATTCTGTCAAATCTTGTTGAATCAAGGAGCAGAAAAAAACTTACTGGTCCTGTTTCTGCTGCTTATCTACTATATAGTCAGGGCCAAGTCATATAACTGTATAGGACCATGGTCTCTTCCATTGTGAAATGAGAATAATGTTATGCCCACTATCTACCTTGTAGGATTATTGTGAGTATTAGATAATACAATGTATGCACAAACATTTTGGATAGTAAATTTAATGAAGAACTTGTTGCTTTTTCCAGGGTATCTATTGTGATATAATTCCTTCGGTGAAGTCATAGTTTGAACTTTTTATTTTGCTATCACAGGTCTGGCCACTTATATTTTATCTATTGTTAGACATATATTTTAGATAGGGACTTTTTAGTACACTCTCAATAATGTTGGCTTCTTTTACCCATGAATTTACCTGTGTATCGAAAATTTTCCAGGAACATTGCTAATTTTCTGGATTTTGCATAAAATACTATGTGTTTTTGGATTTGTTTTATTTTTCTTCCCAATAATACAATTTTGTCATTTATTTATGGGTGCTTTGGAAGTGAGATGGTGGATCAAACTGAATGTTGTTTCGGAACTAACCCTGTTGACAATGTCCATTGCTAACCAAGGCCTGTTTAGTACTTAAAAACCTATCATAGAAGGGATATTATTTGCCCTCATTAAGAAGAATGGTGAGGAACACTGAAATTTTCAGAATCCTTTGAAAATTTTGATTTGACTATCATTATATGAATTTAAAGTAATTATTTAATTTCAAATTTAGCATCTGCACCAGAATCCTATGGGGCAGGATATTTTGAAGTTTCTATTAAAAAGCTCTTTAAACTCTCTACTCTTGTTCTTTTCTCAAAGCTATCTTCTGTGGTCCCTAAAGAGGGGATATTTATGAGATGGCATTTTAAGATAAATTTTCTTCTGATTCTAGAAGTTCATGTTCATTGTAAAAGAACTTGGAAAATAAAATGAAAGATAAAAAATAAAATAAAAAGTACTTGAACCCTATAGTCTTAATTAGTATATCTTCTTGTTGGTCTCCGTATATCCATCACTCCAAATGTTTATCACTATCTATTTTCAAATATAATTGGGCCCTGGCCGGTTTGGCTCAGCGGTTGGAGCGTCAGCCTGCGGTCCAGAGAGACCCAGGTTCGGTTCCCGCTAAGGGCACGCACCTCGGTTGCAGTTTGTCCCCGGCCCCTGGTTGGATCGTGTGGGAGGCAGCCACTCGATGTGTCCCTTTCACGTCGATGTTTCTCTCTCTCTCTTTCTCCCTCCCACTGTATCTGAACAAAAAATGGAGAAATGTCCTCGGGTGAGGATTATAAAAAATAATTAAAAAATAAATATAATTGGGAAGGGATGTATTCAAAACCTATGAAATTCACTGGTTGCTTTCTGAAACCTGAAAAATAAGTTTGTTTTTTTGTTTAACTTGTAATTGACTTCCTAAAATTTAATTACTAATTTTCCTTTTGAACTTTTACTTTGCAAATTATATATAAGATATAATTAAGAATCCTGTTTACCAAGATCTTCCTTCTTATTGGCTGCTTATTAGCAGGTAGATGAATTGAACTCACTTAAGTATGTAAAGCAGTGTCACATGAAGAGGTAGAGATCTGGGTGGTCATTGGCAAATCATTTTACTTTCTGGGCCATAGTTCTTTGCCTGTGAAAAAGGACATTGACTCGGTGATCTCCAAGCCTTCTGTTCTTTCCCTGATTTTATGCTGCTCTGCTGCTTGCTCTCAAGATTAGGTTTTGTGGGCAGACAGATATCAGGAGCTATATGAACCTTGAACCTTGAGGGAGGCTGTTTTTCTTTTTGTTGTTGTTGTTGTGTTTTTTTTTTTAATGTTCTAAGTCAGGGTTTTTCAAAATGCTCCTCGTGATCCATTAGGTCATGCACAGGGAAAAGATATGAAAGCTAATAGTCTAGTAGGAAAGGACAAAGAAGAAACAAAATAAAATACATACAAATGTGTGATATGTAAGATGGTAATTCATGTAGTAGAGAAAAATAAAGCTGGCAAGGGAGACCGGGAGTGTTTGGGAAGTTGCGTTTTTGCATAGGATATCAGGAATTAAGAGGTAAGTAAATGATCCATGCTCATATCTGGGGAAGAACATCCTGGGCTGCAGGATCTGCAAATGCAAAGGCACTGAAGCAGAAGCGTGTCTGACATGTTCTAGGAACTGTATGAAGGCATCATGTGGTTGAATTGGAATAAGGTAACTCTGGGAGGTGGATTCAGAGGTATAAGAGATGAGAATAGAGAGGAATTGTCTAAGGCCTTGTTGCATTGTAAGGAGTTTGGTTTTTATTTTGGTTAAATGAGGGAGCCACTGGAGGATAATCAGCAAAGTAATGATGTGATCTGACTATGGTTCAGCATCCCTCTGGTGGTTTTGTTCAGGATAAACTGAAGCATGAGTCTAAGAATGGAAGCAAGGAGACAAGGTAGGAAGCTCTTTCAGTGATCCAGTGGGTCATGAAATCAATTTAGATGTCACAAATATTTATTGAATAACAAATATAGATTAAAAAATCAATGCATTGCATATAGTAGGTGGTAAGTATTGTTTAGTGAATTTGTGCTAAATAAGTGTGAATATACTGGGATGCAGTGTAAAATGTACTTATTACGAAGGAGTACTATTAAAAGTTTGAAAGCCATTTTTTGGAGACATTTATATTACTGCCAACTAGAGGTGACTTTGGTTTTTTGGACACATTCTCATTGAGTGGCTCCTGTATGAAACAGGCTGTCTTTCTATAATGAGGTCTCATCAGTCAACAATTTGGTCTTCTCTCCCTCTTCCTTTATATTCTCCTCCTCTCTTGTTTTTGTATAAGAGTTCTTAATAGAAAGTACCAAATTGCAATTTTTGTTTTCAAACCCTCTTCTGCTTAGGATTTTTCCCAAAGTTTGCCTGTTTCCTCTTTTACATTTCTCTAGCTTTGTGGCCCTGTACCCTCACTCCAGCACACTCACCCAGTTTCTTTTCCTGCCATCAGAGATTGCCTATTTACCTGCATATATACCTACCCACTCCTTCTGTACTGTTAACTGTTGCTGTAGCAACTGGCATCATCTCAATCTCCCTCCTTCCTCTTGCTTTTCTCTTCCTCCTACCAAGCACTATTTATTAAACTCTCCCTCCCCAGTTTTTGTTTTTGTTTTTTTTATCCTCACCCGAGGACATTTTTTCATTTTTTGTTCAGATAGAGTAGGAGGGAGAGAGAGGAAGAGAGAGAGAAACATCAACGTGGAAGGGCCACATCGAGTGGCTGCCACCTGCACGACCAACCAGGGCCGGGGACAAACCGCAACCAAGGCACATGCCCTTAGCGGGAACCGAACCCGGGTCTCTCCAGACCGCAGGCCGACGCTCTAACCGCTGAGCCAAACTGGCCAGGGCTCCCTCCCCAGTTTTATACACTGTGAGGTCAGTGCTGATGCTATGTAACATCTTTCAGAAGGCAGAACCAGGAATAGTTTTAAGATGAAGATTTAAATGGCTTCTTACAAAGCCTCTCTATTTTCTGTAGCTTGAGGTAAAAGGGTGTTTTGAATAAGCCAGGCTCTCTGATTAACTGAGATGACTTAATGTTGAGTCTCCGATTCTGTGGAAATTCATGAGTGTTCTAGAACAATCTGTTATGGCACTACCTCTTAATTCATTTTAAGATCTAGGTTAGTTCTGCATGGCTTTTGGTATCTTTGAGCCAAAGGCAAAAACTTGGACTCTAGTTCTTCAACTCTGGGCATGTCCCTGTTCTGGAAGGTGATGATTAGAAGCACTGCAATGCCTGTCATCCACATTTGCTTTGTGGAGGGAGTGGATATGTCATTTGAAAAGATCTCTTCCTCAGGAATGTAGTCAAGGCCTCTGCTGACCTCAGTCAAACTTAAATTTCTGGATGTTCAAAAAGTGAAGGAAATTTTTACCATGTACATGGAACCTGTATCTATATTTCAAGCCAGAGAGGCTTGACAATGAATCATGTTCTGAGGAAAATAAGTTTGTTCAATCACAGATCACAATGTGTTTTTTTCAGGGTGGTTGTCCAACAGTTCTGGTTTCTTCTAGAGAAGTGTTTCAGTCTTGGAACTGAGGATTGTATTAGAAAAAACTCACATAAAAGAAATGGTTAAGGGATTATTGGAACCCTGAACACACTTGAATGGAACTGGTATGGGCTGAGACTCTCTGAACTTGTTCACCTTTGACCTAATTCTAATGTCATCTAGGATTTCTCTTTCTATGGGTTGTGTTATAGGAAGTATAAAATGATCTATATTCCTTATAAGTCATCTTGTCCTAAAGCAGAAGCTGGAGGGGAGCGATTCCCCCCCTTCTGTAGACCTTGATTTTGCCTCTCTGGTTGTACGATACCAACTTGGATGTCTGTGATTTGGAATAGCAGTGCCTTGTCTCCAAGCATTTCACAGGTATTATGAAACTTTCACATAGAAATGAGGAGGAAATTCATGCCAGTGGGCTTTGGAAAATCTTATTGACTCTGTCAGATGAATAGCTTAATCATGGATTTATGGAACTCTAGGTTTGTGGAGCCTGATCTGGGAACCTCTATGGATGCTCTGGGTTGTACTGCTAGGCAGGATACTCCCAGTCACTGTCCCTAGAAACAGCTTCAGCTTATTTCTTTTCTGTTCCAAGGCCTTAACCTTGGCCAAGTACTTTTTTTTAATGTTCTTTTTACCCCACTCAAGCAGTAAAGAAGTCCTTTCGAATACTGAGGGGAGAATGGGAGGGGGGGGACGGACAGGAAACCACACCAGTGAGAATATCTTCCTGATGTTTGGGTTCTCTTGCTTTTCATCCTGGGTCTTTTGCATGCTGACCCTTGGATCACCTTCTACCCCATTCTTATTGCATTTTATGACAAATCCTTGGTTGAGGATAGTTTGGGAATAGATTTATTGCTTTTATTTTTTATAGGTATATTTTGATTTAAAGTCATTTTAACTTGTTGCTAGTCCTTTCAAAATACTACTCATCTCATTTGGGTGTGTAATGGAGGCCATTTCTCTGGAGGAGTGGAGATAGTGGCATCTCCATTATTAAGATCAGAGTCAGAAAACAAGTCAGGATGAGGCATTCTTGTTACATACAAGTATCCTTAGTTCTCCAAGAGGAAATGAAAAATTTCTCCTTCAGGGAATGTGTTGAGGATGGAAAAAACCATTTCAGGCATTGCTGGTAGAGAGGAACTCTAATCTTAAAAGGAATTGGAGCCCGTCCAGTATGGCTCAGTGGTTGAGTGTCAACCCATGCACCAAGAGGTTGCCAGTTTGATTCCCAGTCAGGGCACATGCCCAGGTTGTGGCCAAATCCCCAGTGGGGGGTATGCAGAAGGCAGCCAGTTGATGTTCTGTCTCATCAATGTTTCTAGCTCTCTCTCCCTCTCCCTTCCTCTCTCTCTAAAATCAATAAATAAAAAATAAATTAAAAAGAGTAGGTAATCACTTTTTTTTTTTCAGATCAGCAAAAAATATATATTTTGGTATACTGCAGAATTTTAGTAATTAGCTTATGTGTGCCAAGAAATTAAAAAGGTTGAAAATCACTGAAATAGAATATCTGGGGGTCGATCCTGAGAATCTACATTTTTTTTAAAGTCCCAGTTGATTTTTCATGCACATTACATTTAGAACTGAAAACAACAGAATCTTTGACATTCTATTGTGACTGTGGGGGCAAACTGCTTTTAAGCCTTTTCTTTCTGATGAACTAGATGGTGCTTACCATTCTCATCAAGAGGAGCCAGCTGTAGAACCCCTGCCTAGATATTACCATTAACATAGCTCACTTTATGGTTTTCTGGTGTTATTTCATCCCTCTGGAAGGAATTGAATTTTGTGCCCAAACATGAAATAGTCAGTTTTAGTAGCTCCTGCTCTTTAGATAGCACTCCTAAACACTGAGAGCAAGATTCCTATGTGTGAGAAATAGGAGTTCCCTGTTCCGAAGCATAGGCAAGAAAAAAGTTAGTGACTCTCTCCCTGAGACTCTGTGGAGTGGCCAGATTACAAACATAGGTCAAGGAGCTTGGCTGGGGATGGGATGGGCCTAGATTCCTGTCCTGGGCAGACTCCTACAGGCCTGACTAGAATCTGCAGAGGAAGTTCCTGTTAACAGATGCAAAGGGCTTTTGCCAGAGGCCCAGCTTTCCTGTCAGGGATGCCTGAGCTGATGCAAACCCCTTCTGCTATGGCTGGTGGGGCTGGCCAAGTTTCTTTTTGTTGAGTCTTGTTTCCACCCCTAACTCCTCTTCAGTCCTACAGATGCTGGTTTATTTGCACACTCCATACTAATCTCGGATTGAAAGCCTCTCATTGTTTTTGAGCTCAGTGTTTAGATTACACCACATGCGTGTAGGAGCTAGGGCACCCTGTAAAGGAAATGCCTGGGCTCTAACAGCCCTGTCATTCATTCTCTGTATGTGAGTGACTGTGGTCTGTGTTTAGGACCATTATAAGAACATTTCCCTGCAGGGGTTATTAGTTGGGGTCTGCAGGGGTACCAGGCTTCTTCTTAATGTTTGGAGTTCTAGGGACCATTCTAAGTCTCCTCTTTTTCCTGTCATTCCAATCATAAGAATTAAAGTCTGTTTGCCCAAGACTTGTTTCCACACATAACCAGAGTATCAGAACATTCTTTCCTCTGGTGAGAAGACTGTTTTGGGGGACACAGGGCTGACTGGCTAGTGGTGGTGTAGACTGTTTTTATGACCAGTCCATATTGGCAGCTGCCTTTGCACTGTGATTTCAGAGCTCTTTTCCCCATGGGATATCTCCTTTCTTGTTCCTTTAGTTTTTCCCATCACCCTCTTACCAAAAGAAAATGTGTTGTCTTCTTCAATATTAAATATCTTCTGGTAGTATTTTTTTAGACTCTTCATAGGATATATTTTCAAGCCCCAAATAATTGTTTTTGAAATGATTGACAAATAGTATCTCCAGTTCTTAGTATAAAATCCCAAAACAGAATCCAGTTACAGATGTGGTAAAGGGAAACAAGTTATCTTGTTTTTTCCAGTTGTAATTGCTTGCTCTGCATTTAATCAAAATTTTTTTCTTTAATATTTACTCTGAAGTCATGCCATATGGAATATAAAGGTTTTTTTGTGAACAGATTAAAAATTGAAAAATAAAGGCAAGTAATAAAGTGATTATTATTGAAAAATATGCAGAATTAACTAGAAACTATCTGTTATTCTTTCTAGTGGTTCTCATGTCTCTAATACAAATGGTAAATATATCTCTTAAATACCATCTATGATTAGCCAATTAGCGTGGACATGACTCACCTCCCAGGGTCTTGACGAATATCTATTTGATTCTGTAGTTAACTCAGGTAACTGAAATAACAAATCATTTTAATATGTCTCTTCTTTCAAGATGCTTGTGTTAACCTTTTCTTGTAAATTTAGTGGTAATTCACCTTTTGGAGACTGAAAAGGGGAACTGGCACTTGCTTTAATATAATCAAGGAGCCATTCCTATCCTCATTATTACCTTCAAGCCTACTGCATAGAAA
This sequence comes from Tadarida brasiliensis, assembly GCA_030848825.1. Classification (NCBI taxonomy): domain Eukaryota; kingdom Metazoa; phylum Chordata; class Mammalia; order Chiroptera; family Molossidae; genus Tadarida; species Tadarida brasiliensis. The sequence goes on along the minus strand of CM061257.1, from coordinate 216,234,151 downwards.
TACCTTTCTGCCAAAATTCAGATATACAGGCTTGACAGGAACATGTTGGGAAGAAATAGTGTGGTGTGTTTTGCAGACTCTTATTCACTCTGTCTTATGCCCGATCCCTGTGCTTTGTGCCTTCTAGTTCTCTGCTACGCTATGGTGGCAACCTATCCCTTCAAAGTGCCATGAGTGTGCGATTCAATAGCAACGGGACCCAGCTCCTGGCCCTGAGGCGTCGCCTGCCCCCTGTGCTCTATGACATCCACTCCCGCCTGCCTGTGTTCCAGTTTGACAATCAGGGTTACTTCAACTCTTGTACCATGAAAAGCTGCTGTTTTGCAGGAGATCGTGACCAGGTAAGTGCCTTCTGCCTCCTGCATCCCACACTCTTACTTTCCTCTCAGATTACTGTTTCTTGTTGGTCTTTATTTCTCTTTAGCATCATATCAGATAGAAACAATTGAGGGGAAACAGTAAGTGTCTGGGTATGCTCTGTCTTAATAGTGAGTTTCTTCATCAGAGCTGGCATTGAGTAATATGAGGCACACACCATAAACCAAAGCTGGTCACAATATGATTCTGAGCAACCTAGCTCTGCCAGATTTTGTGAATAAATTTTAAGATTCTAAGAATGTATCATTTCAAAAGAAAGGAGGAAGTCCATGGAAAGTTACCCTGCCCCCCCAAAAAAGAGACTTTTTTTTTGTATCAATAAAATACAGTGATGAATGAAATACACTAAGTACCATCCAAGAGATATATATCCTGAATGGCCCCTTGGGGTGGCATCTTTTTCTTGGATGAAATGGGTTGAGCGGCTTTGTTTGAGAGGAAGCCAGATGCTGATTCTTTTTCTTTTTATTGCCAGCATCACAACTGGGAAGGGGAACCCAAGCTGTGACTTTCCAGCCTTTTCACAGTCTCACTGGGAGTCGAGAAACTGATATTGACTTAGAGTGAGCAGTTTGAAAACATACTTGCATTCTTGACTGTCTGTCTTGGCCATAGAAGTTCTGAAGTGGGTGTCCATGAGTGGACCTGTTGGACTGGTCTGAGTAATCAAGCTGAATAAAGACAAATCTAAAGAAAGATTACTCAAATAAACAAATGGATATTTTTTCTTCTCAAGCACAACAAATCTTAATGCTACTTCACATTTAGACTACAAAAAGAGAAACCTTATTCTGCTAATGTTCAGTGTTCTCTTTGGGTTCATCAAATATGTCAAATTTTTACATGTAATTAGCATTCTGCACTCCATCTCTTTAAAGTTATTTATGAGCATAGGGCATAAAAAACAAAACAAAACACAGTTCTTTGAGAATCTGTGAAGTCCCTGCATTTTGAAGGCAGTAAGTAGTAGCTAGAACTTTTCTTCCTAGATTGAGGTTGCTAGAGGCTCCCCAACATCATAGCCTAATGATTAGTATATGTAGTAGGAATTGAATTGAACTGAGTTGAATGTGAAAGAAATTGAGAATACCTTTTAAGTTGTCCAAGCTAGGGATTTCCCCTTTTGTAAATAGAGAATATATATCCAAATTCAGAATTTATATTGAAGTCAGAGTCCTGGGAGCTATTTAGCTGTGATACACACTTAAAATCACTAGGTGGTCCCAGTTATATAAGCACTGTCTCCTTGGAGAGGCCACAGTGCTAATGACTTTGTACAGGCAATTGTTTCTTGGATGGGAAGAAACAGTTTCTAGAGATGATCAGACTCACGATAAAACAGATCTTATAATTATCTGCTCTGCAGATTGATTGATTTACTTTCATTTAGCTGTGGAAATAACCGAGCACTTCCTTCTCTCTTTGTCTTCCTTCTTTCCTTTCTTCCTTGCTTTTATTGATTATCCATCTTCTGTCAACTTCTTATGTATGTATGAGATCCTGTTTCATTGAACAACAAAGAGTAGGCACTAAATGTAGTGGTTTATAGGCTTTTTACCAGAAACACAGGGGCTGAGAGAGGTGAAGGAGAATGGATGTTGTGCTTTCTTTCAATTCCTATGTTAGTATTGAGAAGCTGTCTGCATGGAGTCCTTAAAAGACTCAGAAAAGGGCCTCTCACGAATATGTAGAACACCTAAACCATGGTTTCTGAACTTCAGCACTATCAATATTTTAGTCAGATAATTCTTTGATGTGCAGAATTGTCCTGTGCATCATAGGATAGTTAGTAGCATCCCTGGCCTCTTCCTACTACTAGATGCCAATAATATCTCTCCCAGCAGTCTTCTAGACAAACACAAAATGTCTCCAGACATTACCAAACATTCACTGGGGAGGGATGGGGAATTGCCCCTGTTTGAGAACCTGTGACCTAGATTGTAATTACCCATTTTCCCCAGATACACTGGGACAGGTATTGTCACATGCAAAGCCACACAAGGTATTTTATGATGGTTCTGGTTATGTACATTGACCAAATGTAGTTGTTTTTGCCTTTCAGATTACATACAATGATAAAAACATTGACTAGCTTTTGATTTTCCCTATTCAGATTTGACTAATTTGTTATTTGTGACTTTTGTCCTATGGAAAGCGTTTATGAGTACTATATCCTCTCTGACAAACTATATCGCTTTTTGGTTAGGGTAAGTGGTTTTCTATGGATAAAGGAGGATACAGAGTCATTGAATCTAACTTTAGATCAGTTTTAAAGTCTGTTCATATTCCCATATCAATTGTCAAAAGTATATAACCTAGGGAATAGGAACTAAGAAATGTAGCTATTCATATTGTCTTGTCTCCAAATGTCTGGCACACAACAAGAGCACAATAAATATTTGTTGAAGTGAATCTTGAGTATTTTGGTCAATGTGTGAGTTTTAGCTTTCTGAGCCTATGGCTTCTCTAACTGTAAATCAACATTGATCCAGTACCATTTTCCTGCTCAACTTCTAGGGGCTTTAGGAGGATGAATTAAATAATGGATTTTCAGTGAAACTAATCTACTGAGCTTATACTTTTTTTTTTGTTAATCCTCACCTGAGGATATTTTTTTCCATTGATTTTTTTTGAGAGAGTAGAAGGGAGGGAGGGGGAAGGGGAGAGAGAGAGAGGGAGAGAGAGAGAGAGAGAAACATCGATGTGGGAGAGACAGATTAATTGGTTGCCTCCCACACGTGCCCCAACCAGGGCCAGGGATTGAACCTGCAACCCAGGTACATGTCCTTGACCAGGAGTTGAACTCGTGACCATTTGATCTGTGGTCCCACACTCTAACCACCGAGCCACACCAGCCAGGGCCAGAGAGGAAGGGAAGGGGAGAGGAGGAGAGAGAGAGAGAGAGAGAGAAATACATCGATGTGAGAGAGACACATCAATTGGTTGCCTCCCACATGAGCCCAGACCAGGGACTGGGGATCAAACCTGCAACCCAGGTAGGTGCCCTTGACTGGGAATTGAACCCACAACCCTCCGGTGTGTGGGCCCATGCTCTAACCACTGAGCCATGCCGCCAGGCCCTAGTTTCTACTTTTTAAATGTGGCACAGGAGGTCAAACTTCCTGTCTTATTTCTGGAACATGTCTCTCAAAGGCGATTTATACACTCTGACTGCATTCAGGGCTAAAGCAGCTGCTGCCACGGTTACAGTATGATCTATAGGACTAACATGTACAGTCTTTGACTAGTCTAGACGGGATCTTTTTTTGCTGCTTTCAAATTCCAAAGACTACCCTTTCCTTATATTGGTCTTTATGTTTGACCTTGTTCTTGTATGCTTTGAGAACGCCCACAGCCTGAGGCTCTGTGCTCTGGAACTCTTCATTTAGTCATAGGCTGGGTAACTATCCCAGAGAGAAATCTGAAAATTTCCATAATAGGAATGAACATGGTCAAGAAAGGCACTAAATGACCTATCCATCTGAGACAGTCTTCTGGCTTTCAATTATAGTGAAACTAGTCAGTTCACACAAATGGACCCAGATATTGTGCCAGAGAACATGTACTTCATTTTAGACTATCCTCGGTTCACTAGGCATTCATTAGCCTGAAAATGAAAAGAACATTTCAAGAAATTAGACTCAGGGAGTAAAGTGTGGAATAGTCTGAGCCAACTTCTGTCTCCCCCGTGCTCATTTCACCATTGTATGTGAATTCTAATCATAGAACTATTAGAGATCATTTTGTATAAACCGTCCTTTTACAGATGAGGAAACTGAGGCTCAGAGAGGTTCCGTACACAAGTTAAGGCATATATAAGTTTGTAGCAGGACTAGAACCCACATGTTTGAGCTCTCAGTAGAGACCCCTTTTCACTGTACAGTCACACTTAATGCCAGCAGTAGCAAAGCAAGCGGCAAAAATGAGTGAATTGGTCTAGATGTACAATAGGGACTGGTAGGGACTGTGGCCAATTGGAGAGCCCACCCCCTCTAAATCTAAGTGACTCCTATCTGAAGCTTTGACTCAGCTTTAGCCCATTGTTGCCACGAGGGCCTCTGGTTTTTTTCAGGGGATGCAAGAAATAAAGATTTATATGTGAAGTCTCCTGATTTTCAAGTATTACAACAAATTCATTATTTATTGTATGGATAAAACAAATCTGTGCACCATACCTATTTTGCTCAAGAGCCACCAATTTGAAACTTCTGTGCTTCAGCAAGATGTTTTTCTCTCATGTTTAGTTTCATGGTCTGTCACTAATTCATAGATGAGCAGAGACATGTTCCTTTTTTCTGTCTCCTACTAAACCCTTCCCATCTGCATACCTCCCCCCCCCCCATCTTTTAAAATAAGAAATCAGATATTTACTGTGCTAGATGCTGTGGTAGACATATTCATATGACTGCCAGACAGTACCCTGTTTGAGACTTTTATTCAAAACCCTATATACAGGCTAGGGGCAAAAGTAGGTTTACAGTTGTACTTACGTGAAACAGAGTTTATTCTTGTATTATTAATTAACTATTGTATTATTTCCCATACAAACAACTATAAACCTACTTTTGCCCTGCTCTGTACAATGTCTTCCCCACTTTAGGCTAAAAACACATGATTTGTTTATTTCTAGTATAATCTTTCAATTATTCAAGTTTAATGACTTCTGTCATCAGATAAGGTGACTTAAGCGACATGAGATTGGCTGGGCATCAACAGAAATAATTTGCACCCCCTCCAAAGCCTGAATTTATCTTTTTCTTTTTTAGCCACCCACCTTCTAGTCTTGCAGCATAGTGAGGAATCTTGCAGTAAAACAGCATTCCTTTCTCTCAAGACCGCATGAATCCAAAGTCCTCCTTGCTTTCCTGTCATACTTGGATTTTTATTTTATTTTATTTTGTCTTTCATTTTTTCCCTGAAGCCTGACTAGGTATACATTCTGACTCCCAAGCTTCACACTCCTCTCTGTATTACTCAGTGAGCCAGTCTCTGAATGGGGTTAAAGATGAAGGCCAATTTTCCACCTGCTAGCTTTTCTGGCACACACTTGTAAGACAGCACTTGGCTTTTGTTCCCTTTCTTTCACAATTCCTTAAATGGTTCTTGTCCTAGATTATGAGAGTCCAGCAGAGCAGTTCAGGCTTCTGGATGTAAGTCTTTCAGGCTAACAGGTATGTGTTGCCTGGAAATGGACAGTGTGTAATTTTTAAATCTTCTCTTACTTTAGCTTTATCTCATGTCTAGCTTTGGTCTCATCTAATGTCTGTCCCTACATATTGCTGAAGGAGGAACAGAAAAGTATAAAATTTTCCTGAAAGGGTTGAGCACTGGAGTGTCTGGGCACTTGAATTGCTTTACACAGGTCTTTCTTTTTAACTTGATGTCAGGGCCTCTGAAATCTTGATAATTAAATCATTCTATCTTACTCCCTGGAGAAAAGAGCTGACTTGTACCCATGAATCAAAAAAAAAGGCCTTGACATGGCCTGGCCTCAGACATTACATCACCACTCAACCTTTCTGTGTTGACATTATATGGGTATAGCAGGGGTGCAGGAATTCATCAGTAAGTGTGCTCCAGGGCAGTGAAGCACCTTATAAAGTTATAACTTTACTTTCTTTATAACTCCATGCAGTCTTGATTAATCTCACTTGGGGGCCTGGCAAGCCCACATGTTCTTCATCTGAAATAAAGGCACACTTTTTATAGGGGGAGATTCAACTCTTGCTTTATGACTTTAGGCTGATTTGTTCTTCTCCTTGCCTTTCTTTTATATCATATATTTTTATCCCTTTGACTTCTTTATTTTTTTTTTCTTTATTGATTTTTAGAGAGAGAGGAAGGGAGAGGGAGAGAGAGATAGAAACAGTGATGTGAGAGAACATCGATTGGCCACCTCCTGCATGCTCCCCACTGGGGATTTGGCCCACAACCTGGGCATGTGCCCTGACCAGGAATCGAACCGATGACCTCTTGGTTCATGGGTCAACGCTCAACCACTGAGCCACACCGGCTGGGCTCCCTTTAACTTCTAAGGCAGTTTCTTTTATATAATCCTCCCAGCGACCTTTGGGTTTAGTTCGATAGGTTTTATCTCCTTGTGAAACTGAGACCTAGAGTAGTTTGAAATGGCAGATCTAATTGGTAGCAGAAACAGGACTAGACTCAGTTTCTTACCTGTTATTGTATCTTCTTCCTCACAGGCATGCTACCACCTGTTGTACAGATTAAGTAGTGACAGCCTCTTCTTGGGCTATAGAGGAAGAGCTGAGTACAGAATGTTGTGGCAGAGGAATTCCTTGTGTGTATTATTTAGGTGAATATTTTAGGAGACTTTATAAAGAGAAAGTAGCATGAAAATAACTTCGTTGTTAAATCAATCATTTATAACTTTGAATCCTGAGCCTCTTTGAAAGTTTGAAAGCTATCAACATTCATTTCAGAAAAATGTACAAGTACACATAGTTTTGCATATAATGGTAAGGAGATATGAAATTTCTGAAACCTAGAGGTTTCCGTTATTAGCAATCCTGGATTAAGATTGTACCTATGGCCCAGCCGATGTGACTCAGTGGTTGAACGTTGACCCATGCACCAAGAGATCACCAGTTCAATTCCCCATCAGGGCATATGGCCAGGTTGTGGGCCACATCCCCAGTGGGGGGCATGCAGGAGGTGGCCAATCAATGTTCTCTGTCATCAATGTTTCTTTTTTTAAAAATAATTTTTCTTTATTGATTTTTAGAGGGAGAGGGAGAGAGAGATAGAAACATCAATGAGAGAGAACATCAATTGGCTTCCTCCTGCATGCCCTCCACTGGAGATTGGGCCCACAACCTGGGCATGTGCCCTGACTGGGAATCAAACTGGCGACCTCTTGATGCTCAACCACTGAGCCACACCAGGCGGGCTCTCATCAGTGTTTCTATCTCTCTCTCCCTCTCCCTTCCTCTCCCTCTAAAATCAATAAAGGGGAAAAAAAAAAAAAAAAAAAAGATTGTACCTATGGAGCCCTGCCTGGTTTAGTTCAATGGTCAGTATCAGCCCATGGACAGAAGAGTCACAGGTTCGATTCCCGGTCAAGGGCATGTACCTCAGTTTTGGGTTCTATCTCTCTCTCTCTCTCTCTCCCTCCCTAAAAATGCAATGGAAAAATATCCTCATGTGAGGAATAAAAAATAAATAAAAAAGATTTAACCCATGGATTGTATCATCTTTTAAGTCCATTTGTTGATGCATTTTTAGAACTTAGAAAGCTTAAAACATTTTGGAGTGTATGCAGGCCTGCTCAGTGTGGTCTGGTTTATCATTGTTCAGCTGAAAAGGAACACCAGGCACCTGATTTCTTCTTAGGAACAAGTGGAATTGATAAGATCTGGTGATACAACATAACAGTTCTCTAATCTATGGTTCCTGGCTAGGAGCCTGGGCTTTACTAAGAAATCCATGGTAGATATTAATGAAGGGAACAGAGTATAACCTTTCCTGCTCTACTTTTCCCATCCTCCTTAGAGATTTTACTTTCAATAGCTTTGCCTATTTTTTAGGTGTCTTCTAAAAAAGGGAAGTAATATTCCTTCCTCTGGATGGTTGATACCTGTGCTTGAATGAAAAGTATAACTAACTACTCATATGAAGACTGAAAAGAGTGATGCTATCTCCCCACTTCCCAGTCCCTACATACAAAAGCGGAGGTCCACAGAGGAGACATTGCTGAAGATCTTTTGGTTGACAGCCCCTCATCTTGCCCAGATTTCCAAAAGAGTTTTGCCAAATAAAAATCCTTTTTTTGTTGTTAATCCTCTCCTGAGGATATTTTTTCATTGATTTATTTTTTTAGGTTGAGTGGAAGGGAGGGAGAGGGAGAGAGAAACATCGATGTGAGAGAGATACATTGACTCAATTGGCTGCCTCCTGCAGGATTCTGACCGGTGCCAGGGATTGAACCTCCAACTTAGGTATGTGCCCTTGACCAGGAATCGAACCTACAACCCTTCGGTCCACTGGCCTACACTCTAACCGCTGAGCCAAACCAGCCAGTGCATAAACATTCTTTTTTTTTTTTTTAAATCCTCACCCAAGGACATTTTTGCATTTATCTTCAGATAGAGCGGGGGGGGGGGGGGGGGCATCGACTGGTTGCCACCCACACAACCCCAACCTGCAACCGAGGCACATGCTCTTAGCGGGAACTGACCTAGGACTCTCTGGTCCACAGGCCGAGGCTCTAACCCCTGAGCCAAACCGGCCAGGGCATAAAGATTCATTTTTAAGTAATGCAGTCTACCTTGTTACAAGCAGCTGTTGGAGATTTAGAGCATTTAAAAAAAATTTTTTTTCCTACTGATTGACTATTAATGGCTGTCTTTATGGGCATTTTGTTATTAAAAGAATTTTTCCTATTCAGAACACATAAAGGTTAGTTATTTTAATAAATCCAAGAATTCCAGGAGCCTAATGGAACTGAGATGGAAAATGATCCAAAAAAGCAAGAATTATGTAACTTTACATACAAAAAATAGTGTTAATCTTATGGATATACATATTTGTGTGCTTTTATTGGAAGCCAATGAAATTCTATTTTTTCCTTCCACAGATAAAATATATCTATGTTTTTGGCTATATCCAAAGAAAAATTTTCCTGATTGTTTTGGATGGTATTTGTGGCAGGCACTGGGTATAAATGATATGATTAAAGGCATATTATATACCCATTGGCAAACCTTTTTCTGGAAATAGTCTTCTAGAGAGCACATCATGAAATTGTTCGATCACATTTTCCCCCCTTCTGACAAAAGCAGGGAGAAATAAGAGCTGTGCTTGATTTAAATATTAAATTGCTGTTACTGATGGCCTAGAGAGCCATCTGGTTTTTCTATCCTAGTCAGTACCGTTAATTAGACAGGCATGCCATTTACTGGAGAATAATTAATCAATTACTATGGAAGGAGCCTTGGAGAGAACTGGGTGAGGTGATCAATATTCAGTGAATAGTAACTGATTGATATGTTTCCTTTTCCAACAACAGATGTTGGAGAATATCAAATGCTGTGCAAACATGCACACTTACACGTATGTGTATACTGACACACACAGAGAGAGATTGAAGGGCCTGTTAAGACATATTCTGGGTTATTCTTAGAAGTATATCAGATAGATGGCCTGTCCTTCCTGCCTTCTAGAACTTTTTCCTTTTTTTTAAATCCTCATCTGAGGATATGTTTAGAGAGAGAAAGGGAGAGAGAGAAACATTGATCGGTTGCCTCCTGTGCTTCCCAACCAGGGATGGAACCCACAACCTAGGTATGTGCCCTGACCTGTCGAACCTGAAACCTTTTGGTGTGTGGGATGACACTCCAACCAACCAAGCCACCTGGCCAGGGCACTTTTTCCTCTTTTTAATGTGGATTTGGGGAGGGGGGGGGAGATATATCCATGTTTCTAAACTCAGTGAGGCCTTAGAATAAAATTGGTGGGGAGTTATCTGTAGTCCAAATTTGTACCTCTTTTGGTTTGTTTAATCATTAAAGTTTAAAGGTGTTAGGAAAGGAGAAATAGTCGCTTTGCTTAAGGATGGCTATAATTTGTTTTTTCATTAAGCTTCTATCTAGTAAACAGTTTCGCTATAACAGGCTACGTTTGGATCGTTCTTTGAACCTTCAAGTTGTTAAAAATTTCTTGTGACTTGAGTGACTCTACAAACGTGGTCTGTATATTTAGAGGCATGGGCTTCTCTGGGTATTCATCTAATAAACATCTTTCTTAAGGGCATGTGTAATTTGAGACTGCTAGGAGTTGAAGAAAGGAGCAAGAGTTCTTGGAGGGTGCTGAACATTTCAGCAATTTACCAGAGAGTAGGGAGTATTACATGAGTGACTTTTGTATAATGGTTAATAGATTGACAAAGGATATGTGGGCATTGAGACAGTGACAGAGTGCTAATATGGCAATGTTTTGTTTTTTTGGTGGTGATTCCTTCTTGAAATTCATTGAGAGGAGCAGTTGTTGCTCTGCCTCTATGCTTGAAAAAGTGAATGTAGTAAAACCTCGATATATCGGACTAATTCGGGTGAGGGGATGTCCGTTAAAGACGAGAGTCCGTTATATAATAAAGTAGGTTTTATATATATAAAGTAGGTTTTCTGAGTGCATATGTTAAAAAATCGACATATTGTTAGTTTACCTGTTTTTACTTATGTAGATACGTTTGTGTAATTAAAATTAAGTGTGTATAAAAAACTTAATTTCATCTCTTCCCACCCTCCTACCCCCTTATATGCATATATGCAGAACCAGTGGACTCAGACAACAATACTGTGAAGGTGGGGCAGCGGGAGACAGGAGTAGGGAGGAGGATGTCAATGGGGAGAAAAGGGAGGGACATCTGTAACCAAAAAAAATTTAATTTCACAGAAAAGTTTTCTGTATATATTACTGTAATTTCAAATTTATACTGAATAGGTCTACTAAATTTGTGCATTCATCAGTCACCTTGAGTAAACAAATGCCCATGGCTGGGCATGGCTTAGTGACTGTCCCAACATCTGCTGCAGAAAGTCACACCAAGCTGGGGAGAGGAGGCAGGAGCAGGGAGGAGGAGGTCAGTGGGGGAGAAAAAAGGAGGGATATCTGTAATACCTTCAACAACAAAGGTAAATTTAAAAAAAGAAATAGGGATGCTTGATGATATATGGTTCTATTAAAAAAAAAAGTCGCGCCATGCCACAACAAAGCCAATTACGAGGTGTGATCACATGCTAATCATTCGCTGAACATTGTTTATGAGCGGTAACTCTTGGATTTAAATATGTAGGCTATAGTTGTAGATATGTAATATTTATGTCAGCGAAGTTACTACAGTGCTTTTTCCAACATAAGGCCTATTCGCTAAAATTTGTTTAAAACAACAGTGAATTAATAACAAAAAAATAACCCTTTAATTTAATTATAAGCAAATCTTGGTTAAAAGCATTTTTAAATTAGCAAGGTGTTAATTTTCACATATGACATATGGACCAGAAATTTTGTTAAATCCGAAGTCCGTTAAATTGAGGGTTTGCTGTATCTCCATACTGACAGTGGATTAGATAAAAGAATTAGATAAAATGTACTTGCCTCAGGTTAACTACTTAAAATTACTGGCATAACCAATGGGCACAGACAGTAGTGCAGTGAAGCAGGGGGGCAGGGAGGGAGGGGGGAAAAGGAGGTACATCTGTAATACTTTCAACAATAAAGATACATTTTAAATTTTATTTTTAAAAGCCCAGCTGATGTGGCTCAGTGGATTGAGTGTCATCCCATGGACTGAGAGGTCCCAGTTCAATTCCAGATCAGAGCACTTGCCTGGGTTTTGGGCTCCATCCCCAGTAGGGGGTGTGCAAGAGGCAGTGAATCGATGTTTCTATCTCTCGCTCCCATCCATTCTCTCTTAAAAAAAAAAAAAATCAATAAAAACATATTTTTAAAAAATGACTAGGAAGAGTCAGAGTGTGGCCAACCTTTAATCTTTGTGGCCAGCTGGGAGGGATTATGGATGATGTGGATCTACACTACTCTTGTGCATTTTTGCATTGGTATCACCCATCTTACCCACAAAGCCAAATTAAGTATGTCTTCCTCACTCTGATATGAAGTAGCCTATGGGTCTCCTACCCCCACCCCCAACCCAGAGCATTTTGGGAAATGGGGCTTCTATTACCTAGATAATGGACTAAAAACATTCCTTGTCCTTCTTTGGAGGCCTGTCCTATTTGTCTCAGTCAGGATACAAGGTGAAAGACTCATATAAAGTGAGGAGTTATTTATTCATTTATTTTTATTTTTTTAATCCTCGATATTTTTCCATTGATTTTCAGACAGAGTGGGAGGGAGGGAAAGAGAGAGAGAGAGAGAGAGAGAGAGAGAGAGAGAGAGAGAGAGAGAGAATCATCTATGTAATAGAGACACATCGATTGGTTGCCTCCTTCATGACCCTGACCAGGGTTGGGGATCAAAGTTCAAAGGAGGTACGTGCCCTTGACTGGAATCGAACCCTCAACTCTTTGTTCAGCAGGCAGACGCTCTAACTGCTGAGCCAAACCAGCCAGGGCTAAAGTAAGTTTTTTTTGTGTTTTTGTTTTTTTACTCCTAAATTTTTTTTATTTTTAATTTAAATCATTTATAATTTTCTATTTCAGTTGACCTACTATATTATATTAGTTTCAGATGTACACCCCAGTGATTAAACATTATATAACTTTCTAAGTGATCATCCCAATAAATCTAGTACCCATCTAATACCATACACAGTTATTAGAATATTATTGAGTATATTCCCTATGCTGTATTTGACATCCCCATGACTATTTTGTAACAACCAATTATTCTGTAACAATTTCTTAATCCCTTCACCTTTTTCACCCATCCCCCCAACCCTCCCATCTGGCAACCATCAAAATAGTCTCTGACCAGTTTGGTTCAGTGGTTAGAATGTCGGCCTGTGGACCAAGGGGTCTTGGGTTTGATTCCCGGTCAAGGGAATATACCTGGGTTGCAGGTTCAATCCCTGGCCCTGGTCAGGATTGTTCAGGAGGAAACCAATCGATGTGTCTCTCCCACATCAATGTTTCTTTCTCTCTCCCTTCCATTCGATCTAGAAATCAATGGAAAAATATCCCCAGGTGAGGACTAAAAATAAAAAACATTCTCTGTATCTATGAGTCTATTTCTGTTCTGCTTCTTCGTTTGTTTTTTAAGATTCATTTGTTGATAGATATGTATTTATTGACATTTTATTGTTCATATTTTTTCTTCCCTTTAACATTTCCTGTGAAACTGGTTTGGTGGTGATGAACTCCTTTAGCTTTTCCTTGTCTGGGAAGCTCTTTGTATGTCCTTCGATTCTAAATGATAGCTTTGCCGGATAGAGTAATCTTGGTTGTAGGTCCTTTCTTTTCATCGCTTTGAATATTTCTTGCCAATCCCTTCTGGCCTGCAAAGATTCCTTTGAGAAATCAGCTGACAGTCTTGGGGGAACTTCCTTATAGGTAACTAACTGGTTTTCTCTTGCTGCTTTTAAGATTCTCTCTTTGTCTTTAACCTTTGGCATTTTATTTTTTTTATTTTTTTATTTTTATTTATTTTTATCCTCACCCGAGGACATTTTTTCATTTTTTGTTCAGATAGAGTGGGAGGGAGAGAGAGAGAAACATCAACGTGAAAGGGACACATTGAGTGGCTGCCACCCGCACGACCAACCAGGGCCGGGGACAAACTGCAACCGAGGTACATGCCCTTAGCGGGAACTGAACCCTGGTCTCTCTGGACCGCAGGCCGACGCTCTAACCGCTGAGCCAAACCGGCCAGGGCAACCTTTGGCATTTTAATTAGGATGTGTCTTGGTGTGGGCCACTTTGGATTCATCTTGTATGGGACTCTCTGTGATTCCTGGACTTGTATGTCTGCTTCCTTCAGGAAGTTAGGGAAGTTCTCTGTCGTTTTTTCAAATAGGTTTTCAATATTTTGCTCTCTTCTCCTTCTAGCACCCCCATGATGTGAATGTTCGTATACTTGAAGTTGTCCCAGAGGTTCCTTACACTATCCTTTGGAGGGGGGGGGGTGCTTTTTGCTGTTCTGATTGAGTGTTTTTTCTTCCTTAGATTCCAAATCGCTGATTTGATTCTCAACTTCAACTATTCCACTGTTTATTCCCTGTAAATTATTCTTTATTTCAATTAGTGTATCCTTCATTTCTGACTGTTTCTTTTTTATTCTGTTAAATTCTCACTAAGTTACTTGAGCATCCTTATAACCAGTGTTTTGAATTCTACATCTTGTAGCTTGCTTGTCTCCATTTTGTTTAGCTCTTTTTTGGAGTTTTGTTTTGTTCTTTCATTTGGGATGTGTTTCTTTGTCTTTTCATTTTGACAGCCTCCCTGTATTTGTTTCTATGTATTAGGTAGAGCTGCTATGTCTCCTGGGGTTGGTAGAGTGGCCTATTGTAGTAGGTGTCCTGTAGGATCCAGAGGCACAGCTTACCTGATCACCCAACCTGGGCACTCCAGTTGCATACCCTACCCCTACCCTTCTTTTGGGCTGTGCATACCCTCCTGTTGTAGTTGAGCCTTGATTGCTGTTGGTACATCAATGGGAGGGATTTACCCTCAGGCTGCTCTGCTGCAAGGACTGGCTGCCACTACCAACCACCGACCACTGTGGAGGATCAGCTGTGCAGTGCAAGGGCCCACCCTGCAGAGCAGGGCTTACTTCAGAAGGGCTCTGCTGCCTAGTGAGCCTGCCTCTTGAGTATGTCGCTGTGGAGGTGGTTGGGTGGTGTTTCTACATGGTCTGAAGCTGTCCACTTGGTGCACTGGCTCTGGGGCCACCTGGGAGGTGCAGGCCTGCATTTAGAAGTCAGGCCAAAACTCAGGCTGCCGAACCCACGCAGATATTGAAGACAAACTTCCCACGCTGAAGGTCTGGTCTAGGACTGGCTCTATTACCCCCACAGGTGGGGTGGGACCAGAACCCCAACCTGCTACAAAATAGCTGCGGCTGTGCCTGCCCAACTCCACAGGACAAAAGCTAAAGTGAGTTTTTAATTTGTCATTTACTCTTTACTGTTTAGAATGATATCAAAGAAAAGACCTAAGAGAAAGTAATGAATTCTTCAGATTCATGTCCCCACTAGGCCACAAAATATCATCTTATTTAGTTTTTGCTTTTCTAAAACTGAACAATAATCTTCATATTTTTTTGGTGGTGGTGTTTTGAATGTGAATGTTGGTTGTGAAATCCTACATCACAAAATGGAATAAAAATGTTAAACCTAGGAATTTTTGGCAACCATTCCTTCTATTATGTTTCTATAGCTTACCTGTTTATAAAGGCCTATCAGCTGCTGAACCTTTCTGTTTAGGCCAAAAGCCCTTTTTACTCCAGGTCAGTTTCAGATTCAACACCAGATTGCCTGAGTAAGAATGCACAGGTACTGTCTAAAATTAGATGTCAAGATAAAAGAGAAAGAGAGAAACCTATACCTCTAGTTCAAGCATTTGAGGTGAAGTTTGATTTTCTAGTTAATTCAAATAATTATTGTGTTTCATGAATTTGGATATACTTAGGTAGTTTGAGTTTCCCTTGGTAGTGATTGGTGTTGGCACTATTTGGTCTTTGTTTTCTTGCTCCTAACAGCAAATATTTAAATATTTGTGAGATGGCTGATTACGACTTGCAATGTTGTTTGTCCTCTTGAGCACTAACCATTAGAAGAATCACAGTTGGAGGCTCCAACTCAAGTCTTAGAGGAGATGACCCTTCCAACACAGCTTTAGGAGAGAGGAATTTTTCCAACTGTTCTGATGATGTTAAATGTATCTCTGCACTCAGCCCACTTGAAATCATCTTTATTTCCACAAAGCTTTAAAAAGAAAGAAGGAAGAGAGGGAGGACAAAAGAGCTCTTTTGGCTACCTTATGTTTTAAAATAGCCCAGAACTCTGTCCACTCCCTGGAATACTCATCTCCCAAATATCCACATAACTTGCTCCCTCATTTCCTTCAGGGATCTGCTCAAAATGCCATTTTATCAGAGAGAATTCTGTGACTACCCTATATAAAAGGGAAACTAACCACCCCAGCTCTCCCTATATGCCCTAAACTGCTGTTTAATTTTTCTCTATACTACTTACCACCACTGGACACATTACATATACATATTCTTTTTCATTTTTTTCTCTATCCACTCCATTCACATTATATATGTATATAATTCTTTCCCTCTTCCCAACCAATAAAATGTAAGTTAAACTTCATGAAGGTAGGGACAGGGTCTTTTTTTGATCAATTCTGTATTTCTTTTCCTGGAGCAGTGCCCAACATATAGTTAACATTTGATAAATATTTGTTTAATGAATAAAGGGACAGACTCATTTTTATTTCAGTCTTCCACAGTCAGCAGTATCCTAGACAGCCAACTTTGAATGCTGGAAGGGGCCCAGCAGACATCCATGAAATGTCATAAATTAATTCCTCAGGGAAGTTTTGTGATTCCAGTATGTATGAACACTTAAATGGTCTGACTGGACAACATTGGGTCAAGACCCCCTCCTTGGAAATCATCCCAAGCTATTCCTTGTGATGGTTCCAAGAGGAAGAGAGAGGGTCAGGAGTTGCCCTTATTTATTCCTGAGAGGAAGCCTGGACATTGTGTGCATTTTCTATGTATTTTAGGAGCTGTCATATTAACTCCAAGAGACCTTAACTCTGTGGGAGTTTTCTTCCTTCTAAGGCAGTCTTCTGAGTCAGCGTTCAGTCTGGGAGTGTCCCCTTTTACCTTTACATAGCTTTCCCTGGTGAATAGCTGAATAGGAAAACGCTTATCTTTCACAGTGAAATAGTAAAACCTCTGATAAGCCCACCGTGGCTCACTCTTGTTTAATATTTATTTTTGTTTGTTTAATTTGTGTGGGCAGGGTAGCAGGAATTCTATATGAAGTTTTATAGCCTCTTTTACACCTAGAGCATGAAATGACGATATGTTGAACAATAAATGATGTTGAAAATAAAAAATATATATCTCATAGCCCTGGCCGGTTTGGCTCAGTGCCAGGTTCACTTCCCAGTCAAGGGCATGTACCTGGGTTGCTGGGTTGATCCCCTGTGGAAAGCATGCAGGAGGCAGCTGATTGATGTTTCTCTCCCACATCGATGTTTCTGTCTCTTTCTCCCTTCCTTTCTCTCTTAAAAAAAAAAAAAAATCAATAAAAACATATTTTTTTTAAAAGTAGGTTTACATTTGTGAGTACACAAAACACATTTTATTCTTGTTATTGTTTATTGTTGTATTATTTTCCATATGAACAACTGTAAACCTACTTTTGCTCCACCCTGTATATAAATTATTAGTGGACAGGTGTTTTTTTTTGGTTTTTTTTTTGGTTTTTTGTTTTGTTTTAATCCTCACCTGAGCACATTTTTGCATTTATCTTCAGATAGAGCAGAAGGGAGAGAGGGAGGAAGAGAGAGAAAGAGAAACATCGATGTGAGAGAGACACATCGACTGGCTGCCACCCACACGACCCCAACTGGCGCCGGAGACAAACTGCAACCGAAGTACATGCCCTTAGCAGGAACCGAACCCAGGTCTCTCTGGTCTGTGGGCTGACGCTCTAACCGCTGAACCAAACTGGCCAGGGCTAGTGGACAGTTTTTTTGTGTTCTGTTCCCCCCCCCACCCCACCCTGCCCATGAGTCTTAATTTGGGTTCGTGTTTCAGGTGCAAGTAGTTTATTTGGAAATGCAGGAAATAATAGAGGAATTGAGAGGTGAGATAGGGAAAGGAAGAGTGAGTTAGTGAGCCAGCTACAACTGTGGGCAATTGGAGTTTGATCCTGAGGAGAAAGGGTATAGAAAATACACTTCATAGTTATTCCACCTGAGGATAAAGCACTGGGCTATTGGTTGGATATTCAGTCACTGATTGAGCCTGCTCCCAAGGAACGTTCATTCCCTAGAGCAGCCTGCAGCCTCCTAGGCTTTGGAGAAACCTTGGGAAAAGGGACCTCGATACTGGCAGTTGGAGATCCGGTGGAGAATACAGAGCAGTAAGGCCTGAGGGATATGAGCAGGCAACGAGGAATGAGCTATACCATACTTTCTGTTCCTGTTAAAACAGTAGTCTACCTAAGCACCGTGGCTTCATCTTTGCTCCTTCTTTTCCCTCTTTTCACCACATCTTTACCTGAGGCTAGCTCAGTGCTCATATCTATCTTGCTTTGCCTCTTTTGTGAATCACCAGGCACTTGTTTTCTCATAATAGCACCTAGTTATTTCTACTTCATGGCATGGTAGTTGTGTACGTACATGTGTATTTTCTACTTGAGTTAAGCTCCTTGGGAACCCAGATATTACCTTATATATCTTTGTAAGCACCAAGGTGCCTGGTATGTAAGTGCTTGGTTAGTTAGAATAAATCTTTCCCCCCAAATAGTAGGTGGTCTTGCCAAACTGGCTGTAAGAGGAAAGCCCTTGGGCTTCTGAATTCCAACTTCCTAATTTCAACCAGTGTAGTGCTATAATTTAGGGAATTACTGGATGGACCCTAAAGTCAGAGCAATGAGGATTCCTCTTTTCCTTTTTTAAGGAAAAGAAATTTTTTTTTAATCCTCACCTGAGGCTATTTTTCCATTTATCTTCAGATAGAGTGGAAAGAAGAGAGAGAGAGAGAAACATTGACATGAGAGAGAAACATTGATTGGTTGCCTTCCGCACGACCCCAACCAGGGCCAAGGATGAACTGCAACCGAGGTACGTGCCCTTGACCAGAATTGAACCTGAGACTCTTTGGTCCGCAGGCTGACACTCTAACCGCTGAGCCAAACCGACCAGGCCAAGAAAAATTTTTAAGTGTTCGGTTTCGTAGTATTAAGTACATTTACATTGTTGGATAACCATCACCATCATCTCCCGAAGTTTTTTGTCTTACAAAACTGAAACTCTGTACCCATTAAGCTTGAACTCCCCTGCATTCTCCTACCCCCAACCACTGGCAGCCACCATTCTACTCTCTGCCTCTGTGAATTGGACTACTCTAGGAACCTCATAAATGGACTCATATAGTATTTGTCTTTTTGTGACTTTTATTTCACTTAGCATAATGTTTAAGATTCATCCATGTTGTAACGTGGCAGAATTTCCTTCCCTTTTAAGGCTGAAAAATATTCCATTGTATGTACAGACCACATTTTATTTATCCATTCATCTGTTGATGGGCACTTGGGTTGCTTCCACCTATTGGCTATTGTGAATAATACAATAGTGAACATGGGTGTAAAACTATCTCTTAGAGATCCTACATTCAATTCTTTCAGATGTATACTCAGAAGTGGAATTAATGGATCATATGGTAATTTTATTTTTAATTCTTTGACAAACAGTTTTCTGGGGTTTTTTGTTTGTTTGTTTTTGATAGTAATCATCCTAATGAGTGTGAGGTGGTATCTCATTATGGTTTTGACATGCACTTCCCTAATGATTAGTGATATTGAGCATCTTTTCATGTGCTTATTGCCATTTCTTAAAGGCCATTATATATTTATTCTTTGGAGAAATGTATATTCAAGTCCTTTGCCCATTTTTAATTATTTTATTTTATTATTATTTTTTCATGTTTTTATTGATTTTTAGAGAGAGAGGAAGGGAGAGGGAGAGATAGATGGAAACATCAATGAGAGAGAAACATTGATTGGCTGCCTCCTACATGCCCCCCACTGGGGATCGAGCCCACAATCTGAGCATGTGCCCTGACCGGGAATCGAACCAGCGACCTCTTGGTGTGCAGCTTGACCTCAACCACTGAGCTATACCAGCTGGGCCTTTGCCCATTTTTTAAATCAAGTGGTTTGTTTTTTTGTTATTAAGGAAACTTTTTGTTGTTGTTGTTAATCCTCACGCAAGGATATTTTTCCATCCATTTTTAGAGAGAGTGGAAGGGAGGGAGGGAAAAGGAGAAAAACATTGATGTGACAGAGACACATCGTTTGGCTGCCTCCCACACACACCCTGACCAGGGCCAGGGATCAAACCTGCAATCCAGGTACGTGCCCTTGACCAGGAATCGAACCTATGACCCTTTGGTGTGTTGGTTGACACTCTAACCACTGAACTACACTGGCTGGGACAAGGAAACTTTTTAATTGAAGTATAACAGGGTCAGCCTTTGAGTTTCCTTGCCTTGAGCATATTTATGTAGTGGTTTGTCAGGTGATCATGGGCTGGCAGCTTATTTCAGCTCTGATCTGGCCTCTACCATTCCTCCACAGAGTAATCATAAAATCTTAGAATTAAATGAGCCTCAGAGAGTGTCTTAGTCTGTTCTGGCTGCTATAACAAAATACTACAGATGGGGTGGCTTATGAACAATAGTAATTTCTTTCTCACAGTTCTGGAGGCTGAAAGTACAAGATCAGGGTGCCAGCCTGGTTGGGTTCTGGTGAAGGCCCTTTCCCAGGTTGCAGATGGCTCACTTCTCCTTATTTCCTCACATGGCCGAAGGGGAATAGGGAGCTCTGTTGCGTCTCCTTTATAAGAGTGCTAATCCTATTCATGATGAGAGAGAACATCGATTGGCTGCCTCCTGCATGCCTCCCACTGGGGATCAGGCCCACAACCTGGGCATGTGCCCTGACCGGGAATCGACGACCTCTTGGTGCATGGGTCGACGCTCAGCCACTGAGCCACACCAGCTGGGCCCATCTCCAGAATTTTTTTATCTTCACAAACTGAAAATCCATACCCATTAAACAGTACCTCCTCGTTCCTCCTTCTCCCCACCCTTGGCAACTACCATTCTTTCTGTCTCTGAATTTGACTAATCTAGGTACCTCCTATAAGTTGAATCATATAATATTTGCTTTCGTATGTGGCTTCTTTCATTAGCTCGTCTTAAAGATTTACCCATGTTGTAGTATGTGTCAGAATTTCCTTCCTTTTTAGGTTGAATAATATTCCATTGTATGTATATACCACATTTTGTTTATCCATTCATCTGTTGACAGGCGTTTGGGTTGTTTCCACTTTGGGGCTATTGTGAACATTCTTCTATATGAACATTGTTGTACAGATATCTCAAGATTCTGCTTTCAATTCTTTGATATATACCTAAGAGTGAAATCGCTGGGTAATGTGGTAGTTATATGTTTAACTTTTTGACAAACTGCCATACTACATTCCACAGTTGGTGCACCATTACATATTTCCACCAGCAGTGAATAAAGGTTCCAATTTCTCTACAGTCTCCCCAGCATTTGTTTTCTGTTGTTTGTTGGTTGGTAAGAACCATCCTAATGAGTGTGAAGTGGTATCTCATTGTGGTATTGATGTTTATTTCCCTAATAATTCGTGATGTTGAGCATCTTTACATGTGTTTATTGGCCATTTGTATATTTTCTTTAGAGAAATGTCTGGTCAAGTCCTCTGCCCATTTTCAACCAGGTTGGTTGATTTGTTGCTGAGTTTTAGCCATGCAGCCTTTTGATTTTCAAATACTTTTAAGAGGGTGTTTGTTGTGTAGTGCCTTATGAATATATCTCCATTTATCTTGTTTATTTTTAAAGAATCTTTCTCTGTATGGGTAGGTAAATATAGATATATTATCAACCAATTGATATATAAATAATAATTTTTTTGTCCCAACAGTATATCCTTTCAGGCTCTGATGACTTCAACCTGTACATGTGGAGAATTCCTGCAGATCCAGAAGCAGGTGAGTATGTCCCTAATATGAACCTGCTGCTGATATTGACTCTTGACCTTTGTCATGCTGTGCCCCAAAAGGACAGATCTGTAGCTATAGAGAAGATATTTCTCTTTTACTGTAATAAGTTTATCAGGAAAAGTGACCAAAGGAAATTATAAAATAAAAATTAGAAGCGAGATTTAACTGTAACCTTCATACACATCTGACATAATGATGCTCAGATATTTTTCCTCCTAAGAACTTTTCTTTAGACTTCATAGACCTCCTTAATGTCCATTTGTGTCTCTCCTATTTCACACCTGGAATATTTTTATCTTGCTTTTACATACTTTTTCTTTATTATCCTCTGTATGTTCATCCTTATTACTCTACAAATAGCTATTAGTACCTCTTCTTTTCCTTTGGCCTCCCTGGTGATGTTAACTAAAGTGAAATTTTTTTTGTTGACTGACAGGTGCATTCCCTGGGGTTTAGCTGACCCCAGACATCAAAGAAATTAGGAGGAAATATTTCTGCATTTGCTCTAGATGTGTTCTAAAAAAAAGAACAACCTGCAGCTTTCCATAAATTTGGATCTAGGCCAGCTGAGGTTTCAAATAGTGTGGATCATTCTTGATTATAGTGACCTCACATGCTCAGTTACATGTTACACTGGTTGCTTCCAAGTGGTAGAAAAGTGTATATTTTTTTCTTCTCAGGACAGCTTAATATAGTTATCTGCTCTGGGTTATACATGACATCAAACTGGAAAATGGCCACTAGGAAAATTATAGAGGACTATGCCGAGTGTATATTGCACAGAATGTGTCTAGTGCTCAGTTTGGGGAAGTTGTTGGCTTGCCTGTTGCTGAATTAACAATATTGTTACCAAACATTTGCCTTTCAAAACTTGTTGAGGACCACCTTTGGTATAACTATCCTGTTGCTGTGGTCTAGTTACCAAACATGTTGTAAAAGGCCTTTTTCTCCTGGAATTTGAAAGTATGAGTGAAGCAGCTTACCTTTGAAGCACAACCAGAAGGGACAGCAGCATCTATCTGAACCAAAAGTGATGTTCTAGCACTAGGGGTAGTTCTGTATTAAGTCTCCTGCCCCCATAAATTCTAGATTGATTAGCTTAGAAATAAGTTTTGGGATTAATTGTATCTTTTAACCAGATCTTGAAAAGCTTTTAATTATTGTCAGTATGTCTTTAAAATAGAAAAGTGATAATCCCCTTTCCCCAGGACTATTCTCCGGACTCTTTCTTGTTTGTATAAAACAGAGAAGAGGGGAAGAATTAACAATAGTATTGTTGATTTTTTTTCTTCTCCTTGTTGATTTCTATTCTGACTTAGGGTATGGGCCACTCACTGTTCGACTGACTTTGTGAGTAGGTGATTATGTAATCTTTGGGCTGGCAGGGACCTGATAGTTGATTTAGGATTCCAATATTAAAACTGGGAAATGGGTACCTGGACTTTCCAAGGGTTATATAGGCACAGCTGGTTTAAAGGAATCCATTTTTAGATTCTTAAATTCTATATGTATTCTTTCATAAAATCAACATTTCTAAGAAGGTACACATTCTCCTTTCCTACCTCCCCTTTTCCCTTTGTCCTTCTCCTACTTTACAGGAGAAAAATGAAAACATGACAGGTGTTTGAGTACTGCATGGGTAATTTGGCCCAGATCAGGGGTCTGCAAAATTTTTTATTCACAGACCCACCTCCACAATCATTTTTTGAGTTATAATTTACATATAAAGAGTATATATATTAAAGTATACTTTTATTGAGGAATAACTTAAACCTCCACTAAGATGCCCACCATGATAGGGTGGTTGTTGCCCCAAGGTGAAACCAGTGATTAGGAGTTTTCTGGAAGCCTTACTCTGTACCCCTATGTAGTCTTTTGAATGGTGGCTTACTGATTCTTCCTCCTCATAGCCTTTTACTCATTTGAAGGTAGCTCTCATGTCCCCTTCTCTATCTCCTCCAGAGATAGCACCCCCAGGTTTATTTAGCAGTACCTAAAAGAAATTGTCAGTTTCTTGGATGTACTGGCTTGTTCAACAGTTGTAATCTGACTAAACCAGAGAAAAATCTTTGGCTCCTTGATAGTTAAGAGTGCCGCATGATGTTTCAGAAAGTACGCTCAGGATCACATAAGCTGTTTTTGGAGGCCACGGAACCCATGATCCACTCATACTTAGAGTTGGCTAGAAACCCCATGGTTTCCACATGAGCTGTGGTTGGTCCTGCATCCCTATCCTTTATTTGGTGCTTAGGTTTCATTGTACACAAGGACAAGACCTTATAATTATCTCTCGTTAGATTCACTAACTGGTAGTTGAGAGGTTTGTTTTTTCTGTATCACTCTTTAACATTACATCATCGGTCTGTCACAGTGAGGTTGTCTCTTTGAACATCATCTTGCTCTGCATGTAACTAAAGTACCTTTTTGGATTATTTTTAGCAAACCTTGGCTCATTTGGGGATTCAGTCTTCCTGCCGCTATTCTGACAACTTACCCACATTTTTTTCTTTTTTGTTCACATATTTTTCCTTTTTTTCTATCCTTTGTTGTTCTTTTTTCTTTTCTTTTTTTTTTTTTTCATTTCTTTTACTATTTTTAGAGGTTGTTGTCAAAGTCATACAGGTACATAAATTTTTTTTTTTTTTTATCCTTACCCGAGGATATTTTTCCGTTTATCTTCAGATAGAGTGGGAGGAGGGGAGAGAGAGAGAAAGAAACATCGACATGAGAGAGACACATCGACAGGTTGCCTCCTGCACGGCCCTGACCAGGGCCGGGGATCAAACCCGAGACTCTTTGGTCCACAGGCTGACGCTCTAACTGCCGAGCCAAACTGGCCAGGGCTAAATTTTAAATCAAATAATATTACAAAGCTTTTTTAAAAAAATGCAAGAGTTTCTTTTTCTTCCTATAACATACACATAATATTTTTAAATTTTCAATTTTGGCCTTTGTCAGTTGGCTTTCTACTATTGAAATTCGCCAGTTTCCCCAAATAGGAATTTTTGATCTCCTATCTGGAGGGTATTTACCTAGCAGTTGAACTATGGTACCAAGAGCCAAACAGAGGAATAGAACTATGAATCTCACAGCTATACACAGATTTTTGTTTAATTCCACCCTCCATCTATGTCTATTGTTCCTAGTCCAAAATCTTTCAGTTGGTAACGCCCAGGCCTCTACTTGTGTGCTGGGGGAGGGATGTGATGGTGAAATTGCTCTTTATGTAGGCTTTCAACTAATCCTATTTACAGCCCTACCCTTCAACCTGGTTTCAGGGATATTTAGCACCTCTTATTTTTATATGTAATTTCTCTCTTTTTTTATTTTTTTGTTAATCCTCACCTGAGGATATTTCTTCCATTGATTTTTAGAGAGAGTGAAAGGGAGGGAGGGGGAGAGGGAAAGAGAGAAAGAAACATCAATGTGAGAGAGACACATTGATTGGTTGACTCACGCACAATCCCAACCGGGGCCAGGGATCAAACCTGCAACCCAGGTACATGCCCTTGACCGGAATCAAACCCTCAACCCTTTGGTCTGAGAGCTGACGCTGTAACCACTGAGGCAAACCAGCCAGGGCAGTAATCTCTCTGTTTTTAAATATTGGCATTTCATAGTTCAGAAAATATTTGGCAAGGTTCAGCAAGCCAAACATAACATATAAGGGCTAGATGTGGTTTTTGGATTCTAGCTTTGAATGCTTAGATGACGAAAGGTCTCTCAGGAAATTTCTAATCTAATCTACTGCCTCTTTGACTTAAACAAATATGGAATGAGGCTGAACTCGCTCTCCATGCATGCCAGTTGAACATAAGATACTAAGGCAGTCTACCACAGGGAAGCTGGTTTGCTGTTATATGCCTTAATGGCATGATTAGATAGATGACAAGCAATCAGTATTTACTGAATACCTGCTGTGTGCTTCACAGTATATACCAGATGCTGGGAGAACTAGGTGGAGAGAAGTCCCGAGTATGAGCAAAAAGCAAGGGCATCTTTTTCTTCTTTACTCTTCTGTTCAGAAAGACTAATAGTCACTGGGGAAATGTTTTTTTTGCTCCACAAACTCCAGAGAGATGAAATTTATTTATTATGTAAACAGTACTGATTTAACGAATTGGCTAAGTAATTCTCATTGGGCTTCCATTGGGTTGAGAAAATCATTTTGAGATGTAAGATCTAAAACCCAGCCCTGCCAGTGTGGTTCAGTGGATTGCGTGTAGTCCCATGGACTGAGAGGTCCCAGTTTGATTCCCAGTCAGGGCACATGCCCAGGTTGTTGGGCTCAATCCCCAGTAGGGGGCGTGCAGAAGGCAGCCAATCAATGAATCTTTCTCACATCAATGTTTCTATCTTTCCCTTCCTCTCTCTCTAAAAAAATCAATGAAAACATTTTTTAAAATCATAAAACTTATTACCTGGCAAGAGTAGGCCTGATATTTTAGTTGATATCAAATAATAACTCATTTCTAAACACCTCTTTTAAATTTAGAGGAACGAATAGAACTGGAAATTTTGCTGTGGCAAAAAAAAAGCCCATCAGAATGTGTTTTACATCTCCGAAGTATGTAGGAAGAGCATCTGTTTTTATGTGATGATTCTGAAAATAAAATAAATAGACCAGCAGTTATGGATAGAGTCATTGTGGTGTATTAGAAGGAGCATCAGGCTTAAAATCATACCTGGTTTCGAGTCCAATGCTGCCATTAGCTAGCTGATTCAGTGATTCATTCTAGGCAGATTATACAACAGCAATTGTCTGAGCCTCAGTTTCTTCTGTAAAATTGCCTCTGTCCCCACTGCCTCTAGTCATGAGATGATTTAACAGTTTTGGAATCTTTCTGAAAAGTGTGTACCTTCAAATGTAAGACATTGTTATTGCTATGTATAATAAGACCAATGCCCGTAGATCATAATTTCCAAAGCATTTTCTCAGAAGTAATGGATTTTCTCAAAGTAATGGATTTGGCAAGTTGTGCTGGAGGTGGATGTCTCAAATATTCATATTGCCTTCTCCTTCACATGTCCCTAATTTTTGTTGGAAAGGGCTTTAGGGCTTCTGAGACATGCCTCTACACTAAGACCTTACTATTTATGGAAAGAGGCATAATGTACTTGAGTTGGTAGGCCTGTGTTTAAATTCCTGATCCATTCATCTTCTAGTTGGAGGCTTTGGAAAAATGATTTAATCTTGCCAAACTTCAATTTCTTCATCTGTAAAATAAGAATATTAACAGTAACAATAGTAATATCTACCTTCTTAGGGATATTCTGAGAGTACTCAGTAGCCATTCAATGCTTGTTATTTCTTTATTTTATTTTATTGATTTCTCAGAGAGAGTAAGGGGGGGGGAGAGAGAGAGAGAGAGAGAGAGAGAGAGAGAGAGACATCGATTGGTTACCTCTTGCATGCACCCCAGCTGGGTATGTGCCCTGACCAGGAATCAAATCCACCACCTTTTAGTGTATGGGATGATGCTCCAACCAATGAGCCACACTGGCCAAGGCTCTTTTTTTTTTAATAGCTTTTTTATTTTTTCCATCATCATTTATCCTCCCTATACCCTCCTCCACCTCCCACACCCCCTTCCCCCCACATGATTGTTATTTCTCATTAAGAAAACTATCTCTTTTAACTTTCTTCTGAAAAACTTCTTAGAGACCAAGACATTATCCTTCTCTGGTGCCCTCCTGAATGGTCAGTTACATTGTTTTTGTATGAAGGTTGCTCTTAACTCTGTAATTTAAGAAGGGGGAATTTATATGACAAATTTTTCCCTGAATGGAGGGGTAAACATGTAGTTTCACTGCCAGGTCACTGCAGCCACCCCCACTGCCAGTAGGTTGATGCAGTAGTCTAGAAGCAGCTGTAAATGCATTCTCAGGGGCCTACATATGTGCATGCTCTGCTTCTCCTCCTTTTTCTACACATGCATTGACTCTCATTGACTTTGGCCTGAGCACCTGCTTTTCCCCCATGTAATTAGAACAACAACTGTTTTTAATTGGTACAAGTAGTTGGTTGCAAACACATGTGAAGTACAGATGATGAAAGAAGAACTTAGCATAATTGACTTTTTTGTGCAATTAAGCATTGCTGTCTGTGGAGCTCTTTGAGCTTTAGTGACAGCACTGGCCGTCTCCATCTGGCTTTTCTTAACTCTTAAGTGGTTCATGATCCCCAGGAGACAGCCACTGCTCTTTCTATCTTGTCAGTACTCTGATTGTACTTCTCTTTATGGTTTGAAACTAGGAGACCTTGGGATTATTCACTTGGGCCTTTTGGAATTGCTAAAAGGGTGTTTAGAAAACTCTTTTAGATATGGCAAGGAAAAGAAGTTCCCGTGGACTCTTAGAGCTATACATTTTTAATTCTACCAATGGGGTCAGAAGTGAAATAGATTGCCTCAAGAGTTACTTACCAAACTTCATTTTGGTAGATAAATCAAACCTTGGTTCTCAAATGTCTCCCATCTCAAACAATTTGGTTCTCGATCAAGTTTTTCACACAAAAAATGTCTTGTTTTTGAGCAAAACTTCGGTTCTAGACCTGACAACCCTTTCATGCTGATACCTGTATGAGCAGTCACGCTTCTCTCAGGTGACACACAGAGAAGAAAATGTGCAAGTATGAGTCAGTTTACCACTAAACCTCGTGTCGTTAACATCTCAGGAAATTGTGCTGTGAATATTTTTGTGGGTTTTTTTGCTTTGGTTGCTGCTTATTATTATTAAATATGTACATAAGTCACCATGGGTCCTAAGAAGTTTAGTGATAGCAGCAAAGTGAAAAGGAAAGTTATGAGAATAACGATAGAGCTTAAAAAAAGAAATAATTGCAAAGTATGATAGAGGTGTTTGTGTATCTGATGTGGCTACCAAGTATGGCATGGTGAAATCAACAATAAGTACAATTCTGAAAGACAAAGAGGCCATCAAGAGTGCTGACGTTGCTAAGTGTGTGAAAGTGCTCACAAAAAAATAATCACAGGCAATTGAGAAAGGTTAAAACGGGGAATCATTTGGGGGTCCAGGATGGATTAATTAAACTTGCATTATTTCTAATAGGGAAAAATGATTCAATTTTCAAACAAATCGCTTCTCTAACAGCCTTCCAGAATGGATTAAGTTCAAGAACTGGGGTTCCACTATAATAGCTTTGGCCTTTTCGTTCAAGCCTTGTTCCAGAGAAAATGATGAGGGCATTTACTTCAATGTGTTTATTTATTGAGTATCCTTAGATAAGACATTATGCAAAGCCCTATGGGCAATTGAAAGATAAACACTTTCTTGCCCTCAAAGAACTTCCAATCTAAGAGGGATGAGAAAAGGGTGTGTATGTTACTCTAAATTTAAAAACGAGTTCCTTGCCCTGGCCAGTTTGGCTCAGCGGTTAGAGTATCACCTGCAGACCAAAGGTCTCAGGTTCGATTCCGGTCAAGGTCACGTACCTGGGTTGTGGTTAGATCCCTGGCCCTGGTCAGGGTTGTGCAGGAGGCAACCAGTCAATGTGTCTCTCTCATATCGATGTTTTTCTCTCTCTCTCCCTCCCTCCCACTCTGTCTGAAGATAAATGGAAAAATATCCTCAAGTGAGGATTAAATAAATAAAGAAAGAAAATAAAATAAAAATGAGTTCCAAGGCCGTTTAAAGGGATTATTAAGGAGGGCTTGAAGAGATTTTGGGTATCAGTCAAGTTTTCATGGAATTAGCATTTCAGAGGACCATGAAGGGTAGGTAGAATTTTTAGTCCTTTTATTTCTCTGCTCTTACCATAGTAAAAATGCTTAAGAGAGGGGAGAGAAGAGAGAGAAAGAGAGAAAGAAAAGAAAACAAAACATTCAAACCTGACAGCAGGAAGATGGAGAAAAAGAAGCCCTTAGATAATCCACATGTTGGATGATGGAACCCACTAATAGAGACTGGGTTTTTTCCTGCATGCTTATATTCCACAATCTGATACACTCACATCTTTTCATTGATTTCTCAAGTTTTCTTTTTTTGTTTTTGTTTTTTATCCTCACCCGAGGACATTTTTCCATTTTTGTTCAGATAGAGTGGGAGGGAGAGAGAGGAAGAGAGAGAGAAACATCGACATGAAAGGGACACATCAAGTGGCTGCCTCCCGCACAACCCCAACCGGGGCCAGGGACAAACTGCAACCGAGGTACATGCCGTTAGCAGGAACCGAACCCGGGTCTCTCTGGACCGCAGGCCAATGCTCTAACCACTGAGCCATACCGGCCAGGGCTCAAGTATTTTTTTTTTGTTGTTTTTGTTTTTGGTACACACCCCTAGCGGGAACCGAACCCGGGACTCTCTGGTCTGCAGGCCAATGCTCCAACCGCTGAGCCAAACTGGCCAGGGCTCAAGTATTTTTTTTTTAAATCTACCATATGAACAGCACCGTTCTATAGGCTTGGGGTACAACAGAGAAAAGAGCCCCACCAACATGGAGTTTAACATTCTAAAGGGGAAAACAGACAATGAACAATAGACACAATAAATTATATAGTATGTTTAAAAGGTTAGAAGTACTATGGAAAAGGAAAAGTAGAGCATAATAAGAGGGATAGGAAGTGGTATTGGGGGGTAGTCAGGGAAATGCAATTTTAGATAGAATTTTTAGTATAAGCCTTGTTGAGAAGGTCACATTTAAGCAAATCCTCAAAGTTGTGAGGGAGTTAGCCTTGCAGAAATCTAGGGGAAGAACATTTCAGGTAAAATCAGTGCAAAGGTTCTAAAGTAAAAATGTGCTTGGTGTATATGAGAAACATCAGGGAAATCAATGTGTTAAGGTAGAGTGCAGGAGGGGGAGAATAGTAGTAGGGGTTGAAGTCATAGAGGTAAGTGGGGCAAAGGGGTGTCTGGTCACATAAGCTCTTACTGTGAGTGAAGTAGAGAGCCATTAGAGAATTCTGAGTGGAGGAGAGACATGATCCGACTTTTTTTTTTTTTTAATCCTCACCCAAGGACATTTTTGCTTGAGATAGAGTGGAGGGAGAGTGGGAGGAAGAGAGAGAGAACCATCGATGTGAGAGAGACATATCGACGGGTCGCCACCCACACGACCCCAACCAGGGCCGGGGACAAACTGCAACCCAGGCATGTGCCCCTAGCGGGAACTGAACCCGGGACTCTCTGGTCCACGGGCCAGTGCTCTAACCACTGAGCCAGACAGGCCAGGGCATGATCCGACTTATTTTAACAGCATCACTCCAGCTACCGAGTTGAGGCTAGATGGCAGGAACAGGGCTGCCAAGCATAGAAATGGGAACTAGCAGGAGTATCACATAATACAGTTGTGTGGTGATGGTGGCTTGAACCAAGGTAATAAGGGTTGTAGTCTTGATATACTTTGAAGGTAAAACCATCAGGATTTCCTGATAGATTAGATTGGGGCAGATGGGGAGCAGTGTCCTGTTCTGTAACCCCAGTGCCACTGAGGACCACTTCATAGCATGACTGATGAATTGCTATTAGACTAAGGCATCAAGAAATCTTGATCAGGTTGCTTTTAGGTTTTGAATTGAAAGTATAGTTATTCTTGGAAGACTTTGTTGAAGCAAATTAAATTGACAAAAACAGAAGTAATAAGTTGGCGAGAAATGAGAGTGGTGCCTTGACCCTTAAGAGACCTGAGGGGACAAATTTCTGGCTGATTGTTGTGAAATTAGGAGCATAGGTAAAGAAAGGGAGGAAAATGAGGACCTATATACACTTAGCCCCTTATCTTCTCTGGAGAAACATTTGGCCTTGGCATTTTAGAAAGGTCTTTTTCAGGGTTCCAAAGGGGTTTTCTCTGAGTCCTTTGTGTTTCCTAGATCCCCCTAAGGTAGTGAGTGAGTCACTGATCCTGAAATCTTACAAGATGGCACAATAATTTTCTTTTCTGAGGTTTTGCAGTAGAGCAGATAAAGTGATTTATAGCCTTCCCCACCTCCCTATCATCTCTTCTGAACCAAAGGAAAGATGGAAATAAGGGAACTTTGGCCTTGACTTGTTAAAGTAACCTACAAAGTGGTGCTAAGGTATTTGGCTGAGCTGGCCAAACAGACGCCCCAGAGAAATGACCATTGGTTTGTACAGAACTGTATAAATAAATGACAGTTCAAGGATGAGTAAGGTCCTTTCTCCTGAGTGTATACTATTTTGTTCATTGGCACCCATTATTAGTGATTAGGTCATGACTTCATTTGGTAACCAAGGGGTGAGGTTGATCCTCACCAGACTCCTGACATATAGTCTTAGAGATGACCCTCAAAGGAGTATAGAGGTTATATAGTCCTTGAAAGAAATAATCCCTGCCTAACTTCTTCCAATTTGATTCTTCTGTTGATGGGCAGGGTCTGGCTAAGTAATGGAGGAGAGGAGACCCCAAGTTCTTAACTGATATTGACATTTTGATTTTAGCCATTTCAGATCTATCTATCTGAATTACTCAAATCTCCAGAACCGGTAAAAATGTATTCTCTAAAAATCATTGTATCTAAACTGTATAGTAGCAGCTGTATTCATTCATTTGAAACATGGAAACCAGGAAAGGAACTATAGAGAACCTTTCTGAAGCCCTTTCATTGCTGTGATTCTGTGTACATAGCCTTGGTTACCTTAAACAAATGGAAGCAATAATTCTTCCTGTAGCTGTTTACACTATCAGTCTCTTGGCTCTATTGGCTTCCTCCTCTTTTTCAGATTTCCTAGGTACCAGTTTGGGTGGGAAGAAGGAGAAAAGACTTCATGTTAAAATTGCTACCAAGAACAGAAACCAGATGAGGTCAAGGCATGAAAGAGCAATAGAAACAGTTTTTCCATGGTTTAGAATTTTCAAGTATTAATTACCCTTCAATTAATTATTCTTCAGATCTGAAAGTTACTGTAATTGTATTTCAAGTAACCTTTGACAGAAAGATTGGTTTGGTTGATAAACTTTAGTTTTATTATAGCTATTCTTTAAGACATGAGACCCTCTGTCTTCCTTTGGTGGTACTTATTTTAGAATTGCCCTCTCTTTTTTTTGTTTTTATTTTTTTAATCCTCATACGAGGACCTTTTTTGTGCATTTATCTTCAGATAGAGAGGGAGTAAGAGAGAGAGAGAGAGAAACATCGATGTGAGAGAGACACATCGAGTGGTTGCCACCCACACAACCCCAACCGGGGCCAGGGACAAACTGCAACCAAGGTACATGCCCTTAGCGGAACCGAACCTGGGACTCTCTGGTCCGCGGGCCAACGCTCTAACCGCCGAGCCAAACCAGCCGGGGCTGAATTGCCCTCTCCTGAAACACTATTGGTTCAACAAGTGCTTACTGAGCACCTGCCTTAGTTTAGGCATTGTGGCCAGGTTCCGGGTGTGCAAGAGATCCAGTTCTCCTCTCATAGTTTGTTCAGTGCTGTTAATGTGATGAAATGCTCTGTGGTGATACTGTAGAGCTCACACTCAGGATACCTTTGAATGGATTCTCCCCTCTCCCCCATTTAAATTTAAGATGTAAGCCCAGCTAGTGTGGCTTAGTGGGTTGAGCATTGTCCCATGCACCAAGAGGTCACTGGTTCGATTCCTGGTCAGGGCACATGCCTGGGCTGTGGGCTTGATTCCCAGTGGGGGGCATGCAGGAAGTAGCTGATCAATAATTTTCTCTCTCATAGATATTTCTTTTTTTTTTTTTTCCTTTATTGATTTTAGAGAGAGAGGAAGGGAGAGGGAGAGAGAGAAACATCGATGAGAGAGAACATCAGTTGGCCTCCTCCTGCATGCCCCCATTGGGGATTGGGCCCACAACCTGGGCATGTGCCCTGACCAGGAATCGAACTGGTGACCTCTTGGTGTGTGGATCAACGCTCAACCACTGAGCCACACCAGCCGGGCTCTCTCATCAATATTTCTCTCTCTCTCTCTCCCTCTCCCTCCCTCTCTATCTAAAAATCAATAAAACATATGTTTAAAATAAGTAGATAGCCCCGCCGGTGTGGCTCAGTGGTTGAGCGTTGACCCATGCACCAAGAGGTCGCCAGTTCGATTCCAGGTCAGGGCACATGCCCAGGTTGTGGGCCTGATCCCCAGTGGGGGGCATGCAGGAGGTGGCCAATCGATGTTCTCTCTCATCGATGTTTCTATCTTTCTCCCTCTCCCTTCCTCTCTCTCTAAAATCAATAAAGAAAATAAATAAATAAATAAATGAAAAAATTAAAAAATTTAAAAAAAATAAAATAAAATAAGTAGATAAATTAATGTAGGACTTAAAAGAAAGCCAACCTATATGATAAAGATTTAGAAATCAGTTATACCAGAAAGATTTAGAAATCATTTATGAGCTTCTGACTGCATTCCTTTTTAAATCCTTTCATTTCTTAAATGCTACCAATGTGGTAGAAAGGATATTAGATTAGGCATTATAGCCAAACAGACTCTGACTCAAATCCTGCCCTGTCGTTTACTAGCCAAATGACTTGGAAGAAGTCACTTAAATTCTCTGAGTCAGTTAAATTCCTCTTCTTGGAGGCAGTAGGATTAAACAAGAAATTGGTACTAGGTTTAACCTGAAGTTTCTTTGCTAGTGACCACCCCAACGAATAGGAGTAGGATATTGTTAAGCATAGAATTCAGAAGAGACCATGAGCAGGAATGCTATTTGTTGAATCAACCTCATATAGAACAAAAATAGACCCGAAGGCACTCCTTGGTGGTGGTGAGATCCCTGTATTGAGACAACTGTTTTAGATTCCCATGTATCCCTTTTATTTTGAGTAGACTCAGGTTACCTTTCCCTCCTCTCACTCCAGCCTAGGAATGCAGGGCACTCAGGCTGCCTAAGGATTCCATCGTGGCAATCCCACCTTGGTGCTTAATCTTTCCTGATCCTGTTTTTCTTCACAAAAACACACCTGTTCTGTCATAGTCACTCTCTTTTCCTTTATGGTTTATTAACATACTTGGTGTTGGGCTGAGATATGAATAGCTTTAAATGTATTATCCAGCCTGTATAATTCAAATATTAGTAATATCAAATCTAGGGGTGGGGAGAATTAGGCAAAGGACATTTTTGTCACCCACCTAGTACTAGCTAAGTTGGCACCACCAAGGGGCAGATCGATACTGTCTGAGACCTTGCTGTTATAAAAAATGATATTTACATGGTAATAAAGAGGAAGATCTTCCATGAGGCAAAAGAGGAGTTGTGTTGGGATGCCAAGAGCAGAAGACCCCTTTCACAGAGCCTGATTATTTCTGGAGAAGAGATGTTTTTTCTAGTCATATTCCTTCCAAACACTGAGACAAATGTTTGGAATGAATATTTGAAGAGGATAGAGTTAGGAATGTGATGGTGTGGTATATGGAGCCAAAACTATACTTTGCTCTAATGGTGCCATGCTCCTGGTAGGGACTGAGAATGTATTTATTGCTTACATAAGTGAACACTCATTTGTTTATCTGAATGCATCTTATCTGCCAGTTTGCCAGGGTCACAGGTTGTACTGAGCTGTTGTTGATGATTGCCCAGAAGCGGCCTTGCTCAGGACTTGGGTGCATGTGTTCTGTATGATTGTGATGCCATTATCAGTTAAGCTGAACCTTTGAGATTATCCCAAGTTCATAAATGATGACATCTCCATCTATGTTGCAAGTTCCAGGCCTCATTAAAGAAGAAAGCTTACAGGATAGTCTTATACAGATTTCTATTGGGGCCTCTTGATTTTAATCCAAACATGGTGTCCTTAAGGTCCACACTCTCTAATTCAGATTTTCAGTACTTGGGCTCTGCTTATTATGAAAGTGACCCAAATCTCCTCTCTTTATCCTTAGTTCTTCCCTGCTATCAGGGTTTTTTTTTTTAAGTATATATTTTCTCCATTATTTTCCCAGTGGTTTTTGTATATTTGCTTGTTTTATTTACTATCTGTATCAGAACTTGAGGGCAAATGGACCAAAGATGTTTTTGTGCATTTAAGTAATTATATGCTTCTGGTTCTGCTTATCCCTGGCTCAGCTGCCTAACTGTTCCCAAGCAGTTCAGTCTCATTTTGCTCATGACTGACCTTTTCTAAGGTAACACTTGGATTCTATCTTGGGATCAAAAACTTGTGAAATGTTTTAAGTGGCTGTAGCTTCATTGACAATGGAATTACAGTGGGTGGGCGTGGGCATTGCTTAAAGGCTAAATAAAGGCTCTTGGTAAGAGCACATATGCTGAGAGATATTTCATCTTCTCTCTTTCCATAGCAACTTTATCTGTAAGATTAAACTTTCTGCGGGTGGTATAGTTAATAAAAAATCTCAGCTCCAGTTCAGAGCTGTTTGCCTGCCATTACTGGAACCTATATACTTTCATCGTTTGATTTTTTGTTTTCTTCTGTCTTCCCAGGTGGCATTGGTAGGGTGGTCAACGGAGCCTTCATGGTGCTGAAAGGGCATCGGTCTATTGTTAACCAGGTCCGATTTAACCCCCACACCTACATGATCTGCTCTTCTGGTGTAGAGAAGATTATCAAGGTGAGGCACCGTCCCCTTCTGTCCTTTTAGAGAAATTACTGTCATTCACAGTTGGAAGAAATCAAAACAATGTATGTAGGACCTTATATCTAAACATACTAACGGTCTGTCAAAATTCTCAATTATTTTGACATATTACAAAATATTGAAAAATTGATTTTATTTTTTCTATCCTCACCCGAGGACATTTTTGCATTTTTCTTCAGATAGAGGGGGAGGGAGAGAGGGAGGAAGAGAAAGAGAAACATTAACATGAGAGAGACGCATCGACTGGTTGCCACCCACACGACTCCAACCAGGGCCGGGGACAAACTGCAACTAAGGTATGTGCCCTTAGCGGGAACCGAACCCAGGACTCTCTGGTCTGTGGGCTGACGCTCTAACCGCTGAGCCAAACAGGCCAGGGTGAAAAATTGATTTTAAAAAGAGTGATTTAAAACCTTCCTTTCAGGACCTTTTCTTTTCTTTTTTTTTTTTTATCCTCACCCGAGGACATTTTTTCATCATTTTTTGTTCAGATAGAGTGGGAGGGAGAGAGAGGAAGAGAGAGAGAGAGAAACATCGACATGAAAGGGACACATCGAGTGGCTGCCACCCGCACGACCAACCAGGGCCGGGGACAAACTACAACCGAGGTACATGCCCTTAGCGGGAACTGAACCCAGGTCTCTCTGGACCACAGGCCAACGCTCTAACCGCTGAGCCAAACCAGCCAGGGCTCTTTTTTTTTTTTTTTTAATAAGAAAAAAATGTATTGTGATTTATTCAAATGTATTGACTAGTATCAACTCACAAAATATTCACTTACAGGCTTTTGTAAAGAACTGGGTTTTGAAAAGCATCAGTAGAAAACAGAGCAGTTGTTTCTACTTAGTGGTTGGAAGATAACTTCCTGGTGCTCAGAAAAGGTGAATTTACCAAATGTGCAGTGTTTCTCTTTTGGACACGTGATAAACCCTGGCAAATACTTTATGCAACTTGAAGAAACAGAAGTGGCTTCCCTTCCTGTCCTTGAAGCCCTAGAGATAGCCGGGCCTAAGGAGCACCCTCTTGCAGCTTCTAGAGGCTGCCAGCATTCCTTAACTTGTGGCCACATCACGCTAAGGCCAGTATCTTCAAATCTCTCTCTCTCTGTTCTGTCGTCATATTACCTTGTCCTCTGTGTCTCAAGAACTTTTTAAAAATAGTGACTAGATGCCAGGCCGGTGTGGCTCAGTGGATTGAGCGTCATCCCATGGACTGAGAGGTCCAGGTTTGATTCCCAGTCAGGACACATGCCCAGGCTGTGGGCTCAATCCCCAGTAGAGGGTGGGCAGGAGGCAGCCAGTCAATGTTTCTCTCTCACATCAATATTTCTATCTCTCTCTCTCTCTCCCCCTTCCTCTCTCTCTAAAAAAAAATCAATAAAAATATATTTTTAAAATAGTCACTAGGCTTTGAAACTAGATACTACCTGTTGCTGCTATATTTCCATTGGCCTTTGATATTGAGTCTGATGAATTCAGCTTTCCAAACCTCATCTGGAGGTTAAGAAGCCACCATCCCTTCAGTTACTCAGTGTGCCCTTTGCATTAATTGCTGTCCTAATATGGCACACAGATAACTGACTGCCAGAATCATAGCTAAATTGTCTCAGGACATACCAAAAACCACTGCACGTGGTTGCCATTGAGTCTAAACACTTGCATCATTGCACATTAACTGAATGAACTTAACCCTGCCAAGGAGTATTTTCAGAGCCTGCAACTGAGAGACCTAGCCTAGCTTGTGTCCACAGAAGGGTGGTTCACTGCCCATCACACAAAGTCCAGTTCCTAGTGACCCTTTTCCACATCTGAAAACAAGGGTTTGGGGCATGTGATGAATTCTTGAGGACCCTGTGATAACTTGACTTTTAAGTAAGGACAGGTGATAGTCCCAAAAAACAGTTAAAACTCCCCCGCCCCCTAA
This sequence comes from Tadarida brasiliensis, assembly GCA_030848825.1. NCBI lineage: Eukaryota > Metazoa > Chordata > Mammalia > Chiroptera > Molossidae > Tadarida > Tadarida brasiliensis. The sequence continues at coordinate 216,196,072 of CM061257.1, read as the reverse complement.
AATGACCTTGAAAATGTGAGGGAGGTTTCAGGGGGAGAATAAAAATTGGTTTGTGATGATTTGGTAGTTTTCATTTTCTTTTGCTCTTTAAAAAAAAGGGGGGGTTGTATCTAGAGTTAAATCAAGTTGTGTCTGAGGCAAGGGAAGCTATCAGAAATATAATGTTGGAATATGGGTCAATATGCTCATTTGTCCTTATTCCAGCTTCCTGTATTTAGGTTTTATTGGTCCTGTGACTTTCATGATTGCATACATTTCCCCATAGGGCTAGAACAGGATTTATAGATCATTTTTACTGACTTTTTCTTTTTACAGATGATGATATTTATGTTGTAAATTAACTAGCTGAGGTTAATTACACAGCTAATTAGTGGTAAAGCTAGGATAGAGCCCTGTTCTTTGTACTTCCCAGGGTACTGCCACACTCTCCATGCTAGTGGGAAGGCAGCAAGCTGTCAGCCTGATGTTCCTGCTGGATTTGATCATCTCAGTAGTCCTTTACTTGGGCAGTCATTGAATTGGCCTTGTCCCTTGCATTGCTTTCCCTTCTCCTTTGGCCTATGACTAACAGGTTGGCATGGTAACGTGCCCTCTTCAGATCTGTTGACATTATTCTCTTTCTCAGAGAGCTCTACTTGGGCATCTCCTTTAGAAGAAAGATTCCTGCTTGACTATGCATTCTGGGATGCTTCTGTGCTGAGTCTCTCCGATTACTATTTAGTCAGCTAGAGTCCTTACCCTAAAGGTCATAGGTTGGAAACAAGCCAAGCTCTTAGAAGAGAAAGAGAAGAAAATGTTTTCTGTGTGAAGTTATCCAGACTGAACTATGGAGCTCACTGCTCCCAGGTTCCCATAGGGTCTGAATCCTGTCCCACCAGGAGGCATGTTAAGCCATTGAAAACTTGAGTCAGTACAGTTGGTACCCTCAAGCAGCTCTTTGAGTCTGTCTCTCATCTGTCAAGTGAGGACGCTAACTGTGATTTGCCACCCAGGAAAGCCTGTGAATTACCTGTTCTTGTCAATTTCTATTTTTAATAAATGTTACTTTCCTACTTCTGAGATGATCAGTGGCTCAAAGAACATCATCCCATCATTTTCTAGTCCAGCCTGACACCTGCTTTTCTCTCTCCACTTTATCCCACCTTCTCCCTGTCTTGTCCTTTACTACTACCTTTCTAGCCCAGAGGAGAAAAGTCCCTGTTGTCAGGGCCAGCCTTTTCTCACCTATAACAGATTTTCTATCCCCCTGAGTGCCTACATTTAGCAAACGAAAAGGTTCATTTTGTAGTTAAACACAAGCAGGGGCAAAATGAGGCAAATACTGACATTTTTTTCTCAAAGATCAATATTTATTCACCCCATATGTGTGATATAACTACTGTGTGCCATTTGTGCTAGGCCCTATGGGGAAGACAAAGGTAAAGAAAGATAATGCAAGTCCCCCTAGGAATTGATAACCTGGTAGGAGAGACAAGAAATAAAGATAATGGGAAATGTGATAGATATACAAAAGACATTTTAAAAAGTGCTGTGAGCCCGGCTGATGTGACTCAGTGGTTGAGTGTCTACCTATGCACCAAGAGGTCACTGGTTCAATTCCTGGTCAGGGCACATTCCCAGGTTGTGGGCCCAGTCCCCAGTGGGGGGCATGCAGGAGGCGGCCAATCGATGTTTCCCTCTCCCTTCTTCCCTCTCTAAAAACATCTGTAACAAAAATAAATTAATAAAAATTGGGGGGGGGGGGGGAGAGAAGACTGCAAAAAGGAAAAGAGTAATATTGGAAGAACATTCTAAATGGAGGGAATGGATATTTAATTATTTCATTGAATCAACAAATATTTATTGATCACCTACTGTGTTCCAAGCAATGTACTTATGAATAAATGCTCAGAAGCAGCAAAGTGTAGGACCTGTTTAGGCCAAAATGATCATGTTTGGCCAAAGTGAAGAGCACAAGAAGGGAGGGCTAAGATATAAAAGGCTAGGAAAATAGGCTGGAGGTGGGCCCGGATCATCTTAGAAGCCAGATTATAAAATGTAGAGAACCTTTGAGTAGCAATTTAGGTCCTTATCTGTGTAGTTTTTCTTGGTAGATGGACAAATTTCTAAATTTAGTATATTAGTGTGAAAAGAAGAGGTTAGAGCTGCTACCTCAAACATGTCCTGGTCAGCTGTGTAGATCAGAGCACTTGTTACTTGATTGCTTTTCATTCTGATGATGTTTGAATAAGAATTGAACTGTATCCTTTTCTTCAGCAGCCTCTTGAGCTAAATTTCACTGGGCTTGGAGAGAGAGCTGCTCATCTCTCTTCCTTTTCTCATGAACCTTGCCCTATGAGGAGGCATATCTGGCTACATTTAATATGTCAAAGGAAGTTGTATTTTCATTGTTTCAATTCTGAGTTGTTGACTTTCACTGTAAAGAAATAAATAATTTCACAAATGCTTAAAATGCATTGTTTTATGGATGAGGGAAGACTAAGATAATAGGGATCATCAGTACTTCTGGTGTTCAAAAGTCTCTTTGAGGATGGGTCTAAAACTTTCTGGTTGAAGTATTCAGCTGCTAAATGGAAGAGAAAACACCACATTTATTGGTGCTTTGGTATAGACTATGGAAATGATTCTCATTTCTACAGATAAGAAAAGAGACTTAAGGGTGAAGTCATTTGCTCAGGGACATGTGAAGTGGTGGGGCTGGGGTCCCTCTCTGTTCTACCTACTCCAGCAGCTCTGCTACCAGTCTCTTGAGGCTAGAAAACTGGCTGTCTGTGGTGGGGGTTTTGTTTTGCTCTCGATCTTAGGATTGGATAGCATTCATTTCTTCACTGCTTAGATGAGGGAACTGAGCGTCCCCCAAGGTCACCAGCTAACTAGGAGCTGAGTGGGAACCCACACTCAAGTCTCCTGCCTCCTGATCCAGCATTTTGTTCCATTACTCCAAGCTTCAGGAATGAAAGTCTACCTCAGCTTAATATATTCCAGAGTCCAAATAAAAGCTGACTTTCAGTGTTTTGGTTTTCATTCCTGAAGTGAAGACGTAGGGCCCTGGGTAGTAGATTAGAACCTAGAAACTAACTTGTTCTATAGTTAGACCAGATCTTGCTATTAATATTTTGTACTTCTGTTAACAAATTCTGAGTTTCTGTGACGTATATATAGATTTAGCTTCACGTTAGACTACATGGTTAGTAACATTTTACCATTTTTAATTTTTTAAAATATGTTTTTATTGATTTTTTTAGAGAAAGAGGAAGGGAGAGGGAGAGAGAGAGAGAAACATGGATGAGAGAGAAACATAGATTGGCTGCCTCCTGTGTGCCCTCTCCTTGGGATTAAGCCCGCAACCTGGACGTGTGCCTTGACCAGGAATCAAACCTGTGATCTCTCAGTGCACAAGATGATGCTCAACCAACTGAGCCACACCAGCCGGGCCATTTTACCATTTTTAAACTGGGGAAGTGAGAGATTTGGCCCAGAATATAGAATAAGACCACAAAACATCCTAAGGGCTTTGCCTTTAGGAACCCTCATTTTCCTTTCTAAGCCACCAAACTTCTTGCCTTAGATATCTGTTCTCAGTAATAGTCATTTATAGTTTGAGCCTATTGCTGAAGGCCGTGTTTAAATGTTTCTCTGCCCTGGCCAGTTTGGCTCAGCGGTTAGAGTGTCGGCCTGCGGTCCAGAGAGACCCGGGTTCGGTTCCCGCTAAGGGCACGTACCTCGGTTGCAGTTTGTCCCCGGCCCCTGGTTGGGTCGTGCGGGAGGCAGCCACTCGATGTGTCCCTTTCACGTCGATGTTTCTCTCTCTCTCTCTCTCTCTCTCCCTCCCACTCTTATCTGAACAAAAAAATGGAAAAATGTCCTCGGGTGAGGATAAATAAATAAATAAATGTTTCTCAAACACTGAGTCTCAAAGAATTTGAGAATCTCTTTACAAATCCATCATTTTCTGCTATTTTTTTTTCTACTAACTATATTCCAGTGTTTCTTAAAAGTTGGTTCCCCCCACTTTTTCATTCCTTCAGTGCTTGTTAAAAATGCAGGACCTGTCCGGAGAGACCCGGGTTCGGTTCCCGCTAAGGGCATGTACCTCCGTTGCAGTTTGTCCCCGGCCCTGGTTGGTCGTGCGGGAGGCAGCCACTCATGTCCCTTTCACGTCGATGTTTCTCTCTCTCTCTCTTCCTCTCTCTCCCTCCCACTCTGTCTGAACAAAAAATGGAAAAATGTCCTCGGGTGAGGATTAAAAAAAAAAAAAATGCAGGACCCTGATACCTACCCATGACTAATTGAATCAGAATCTTTAAAGGTGGATGGGGCTCAGGAGTCAATGTTGTAATTATTCATCAGGTGATTCTTGTGCACTACAAAGTTTGAGAACCATTGCATTAAAAATCCCCTGGGTGAGATTATGACGCTGGAGAGAGGAGAATAGCTGAGGAGTTGTGGGCAAGGAACAAGTTGAAGGAGGAATGAATCTGAGTTAGGAATTGGTAGAAAGCTAACCTAGAAAGTCCTTCAGCCTCTCTTGAAGGGGTGATCCTCCAAAACGGCACTACCAACCAGGATTTCAAGTAAAGCATGGAGGGAACAGGCTTCAGTGAATTCATGGAGGCGAATTTGTCCTTGGATAGCTTTGGGGAAATGAAGCCATTGTCTTGACAAAAGATAGGGAATGAGGAACCACTATTTTCTGGGTTGGGTGCCATCTAAAGATAGACACCAGCCTGTCAGGCAAGAAAATCACCTGGAATTTCATCTGAGTTGCCATGGCTACCAGCTGATATAACCAAGCTTCTTTGTGCTGCTCTGTGGACGAGTCTGGCAGTCAGGTGAAGCTAATTGTTCTCATTTGTAGTGACAGCTTAATTACTTTGAACTTGATTTTTGCATAACATATTCAACTTGTAAAGTTGGGCCTTTGCATTCAGACAGGCCTGAGTTTGAATCCTAGTTCAGCCACATTTTGGCAATGATCATGTTTCTGACCATGGAGTGGAGGGATGTTAAGGGGTGGGATTGCAGTCTTGGAGTGGGAGAGGGTGTCCTGTCTATTCCTCCAGTAACAGAAGAATTGAGGAGCAAGCCAGCAGCTCCCTGGTTAAGAGAACCCAGTTTCCTGGGTAACTGATGCCTGCATGTCCAAGAGGGAACTGCAGTGTAGGCAGTTGGCTATTCTCATCAAGCTCCAGTAAGCAATTCCCATTAGTTAAAAATAGAAATGTTGCAGTTGGAGAGAAGTGGAGTTATAGGCTGAAATATTAACTGTCGCAGAGGACTGACTGCTGGGTCTGTTTTCACTTTGGCAAAGTAGTGCCTCTCTGTGCACAGCTTCAGTCTTCTGAAAGTTTTGAACACACTGGCCAATCTTTAAATCCTTTTTTATCCTCTGAGATTATGAACAGGAGTATTGTAATTTTCATACTACAATAGAGGAGGTTAAAGGGGCAGGTGGATTGTGGGGGAGATGGTATGTGATTGTCCTGGGCCTAGAGACAGGAGTTAGGTCTCCTGACTAACGCTATGTCCTAGACCACAATTTTTTCCACATCTGAATTTAGGAGCCTCGGTTTTCATATGTGCTCAACACAATCCAATCTGATAAAGAATGTATTTTTTTAAATATTTTTTAGATATGTTTTTTATTGATTTTTTTTAGGGAGAGAGAGAGAGAAACATCAATGTGAGGGAGAAACATCTATTGACTGCCTCCTGCATGCCCAGGGCTTATGCCCTGACCAGGAATCTAACCCGAACCTCTTAGCCCATAGGACAATGCTCAATCCACTGAGCCACACCAGCCAGGCAGAATGTTTTTTGTTTTGTTTTTTAATTTTTTTTTCTTTATTGATGTTAGAGAGAGGAAAGGAGAAGGAGAGAGAGATAGAAACATCGGTGAGAGAGAACATCAATTGGCCGCCTCCTACATGCCCCCCACTGGGGATCGTGCCCATAACCTGGGCATGTGTCCTGACCGGGAATCACCTGCGGATCTCTTGGTGCATGGGTCCATGCTCAACCACTGAGGCACACCACCAGGCCAGAATGTATTTTTAAAGTTGGTTGGCAAGTCCTGGCCAAAGGTCAGGAAGTGTCTGGGAAAGCTCTGCCTTGGTGTTCTTTATTGCCACCAGCTTTAGAATACTTTCCAATCAGCCCTCGTTGGTCTTGTTTTCACCTTCTGTGCAGATCTGGAGCCCGTACAAGCAGCCAGGATGTACTGGAGACCTAGACGGTCGGATTGAGGATGATTCCCGCTGCCTCTACACCCACGAAGAGTACATCAGCCTTGTGCTGAATAGTGGGAGTGGCCTGTCCCATGACTACGCCAACCAGTCTGTACAGGAAGACCCCCGGATGATGGCCTTCTTTGACTCCCTCGTGCGCCGTGAGATCGAGGGCTGGAGCTCTGACTCAGACAGTGACCTGAGTGAGAGCACCATCCTCCAGCTGCACGCAGGGGTCAGCGAGCGTTCGGGCTATACCGACTCTGAGTCCTCGGCCTCGCTCCCCCGCTCCCCTCCACCTACAGTGGATGAGTCTGCCGACACCGCCTTCCACCTGGGGCCCCTGCGGGTCACCACCACAAACGCAGTGGCAGCAACTCCGCCACCGCCCACATGCGAGGATGCAGCTTCTCGCCAGCAGCGCCTGTCAGCTCTGCGGCGCTACCAGGACAAACGCCTCCTGGCGCTTTCCAATGAGTCCGATTCTGAAGAAAATGCCTGTGAGGTTGAACTGGACACGGATCTCTTCCCCCGGCCACGATCTCCCAGCCCTGAAGATGAATCCAGCAGCTCTAGCAGCTCCAGTAGCTCCGAGGATGAGGAGGAACTGAATGAACGCCGGACATCCACCCGGCAGCGGAATGCCATGCGGCGTCGACAAAAGACGCCCCGAGAAGAGAGGCCCAGTGCCCCGCCCAAGCCCGCCAACACCTACATTGGAGAAGATAACTATGATTATCCCCAGATCAAAGTGGATGACCTTTCCTCCTCTCCCACCTCCTCCCCTGAGCGGAGCACTTCTGCTCTGGAGATTCAGCCAAGCCGGGCATCACCAACTTCGGACATAGAGTCAGTTGAGCGGAAGATTTATAAAGCTTACAAGTGGCTCCGCTACTCCTATATCTCCTATTCAAATAAAGATGGAGAGAGCTCCCTGGTGTCTGGGGAAGCAGATGAAGGGAGAGCAGGAACCAGCCATAAGGACAACCCAGGCCCTTCCTCCAGTAAGGAAGCCTATCTAAATACTGCCGTGGCCCAGAGGAACCAGGACCTGCCCCCTGAAGGCCGCAGCAAGGATACTTTAAAAGAAGGGACTTCTGCTAAAAATCCTGGCATTGCTGCAGGCCATGAGCACAGCAGCCACTCTTGGGCAGAGGCACCAGAGGACACCTCTCAGGACACTAACAATGGTGGCTCTGTAGAACACTCTTTTGAAACCAAGAAGCTCAATGGAAAGGCTCTGAGCAAGGCCCTGAGCAGCCGGGCTGAGGAGCCACCCTCTCCTCCTGTCCCCAAGGCATCTGGCTCCACTCTCAACAGTGAGTCTGGCAACTGTCCCAGGACCCAGTCTGATGACAATGAAGAGAGGAGCCTTGAAACCATCTGTGCCAACCACAACAATGGACGCTTACACCCCCGCCCCCCTCACCCCCACAACAATGGACAGAACTTTGGGGAGCTAGAAGCAGTGGCCTGTTCTTCCCCAGGACATTCAGACACTGACCATAACTTATCCCTGACAGGGACTCTCCTACACAAAGATTGTTGTGGGTCTGAAATGGCCTGTGAGACCCCCAGTGCTGGAATGAGAGAGGACCCCACTGACCCCCCAGGCATAGACAGCAGCAGGGCTGTTCATGGCCATAGTGGCCTCAAAAGGCACCGAGTTGAATTAGAAGATACAGATTCAGAGAATTCCTCCTCAGAGAAGAAACTAAAAACATGATAAGTACAAAGGGAAAACAAAAAGCTACAAAAAGGAGCTTTACAAAACAAATTTTAATCCTGTTTAGTGAACACAGAGGAAAGGAAAAAAAGTATTAAAGGCACATAAACCAGGGCCTGAATTTTGTGTCTGATGCTGCTCCCTTTTATTCAACAATGGGTCTGATGTTTAGTTGGCCATTGGCTTGTGCTGTGTTAAGAAAGGGGAAAAAATCCAAGTGACTCCTTTCCAGTAAAACTTGAGCATAGTGTACCTGTGCAGATTCTGTTAAAGTAAACCCTTGTTGAGACATTTGACTTGTTCTTGTGTGTGTGCACTGGCACGCGTGAGCTCGTTTCAGACTTTTCCTTCAGTTCTCCATCAAAAAAGGATCTGTGTTTTTTGCCATCTCACCTTGTTTACATGCAATATGTGTTCTGGTCTTAATGAAGAGTACCAGCTAAATCAGGTTGTGCTGCCAGTGAGTAGTGGATTTATGCTTATGCTGAAAGACTGGGGAGGAGAATGGAAACAGGTCATCAGCCCATTGGCTGTGCTGGAAAGGAAAGCATGGTTCCTTTCTTAAAGAAATCTTCCATGTTTTCTCTCAGTGGCACTTCCACATTGAGCATTTAACATAGACATACTAAAAGTGGAGCATTTTTAATGCTAATGAGAGGTTAGCACTTAAGATCGGATTCAAGAGAACATAGATCCCTGATAAATTTCACTGATTGCAAATTGAGCGATGCTGCAACACATATTGTTTGGAGGCCATAAGATATAACTAGTTGTGGGTAACACTTTAATCAGTTAGATACTTAGTTCTAAGAGGCACTCAAAAGGCCTACAGACGCTTCCTTGGCCCCATGGGATGGCGTCTAGGCATATTGAAAGAAGGGGGAAAAACAGCTCTCAAGAGCTTAGTGCTCAAACTACTAAAATGGATGTTATATGTGTGTTAAGAAGTGTAGTAAAGAGCAGAGTGTGGTACTATATTAATTTAATTCAACCCAAAATGATTGGTGAGAATGATGGGCCTGGCATCTCCCCTCAGGCTTGCAGTTGACAGAGGCTGTGGTGTTCTGGCTAGATCTTGCAGAGCAGTAGACAGCTTGACGTAACACATTCTTACTGAGTAGGTCTGTTAGGAAGCGGAGCATGTGGAGAAAGGAGTCACTGGTTTAAGACTCCTGCCTCCTAGAATAGACTCCTCGTTGAGGTTGATAAAGATTGAGGGGGAAAGACCAGGAGATTTTCAGCATTGCAATGGTAGTTACAATCACTTAGTTATCAATGAAGGATTGTGCAAGACAGGAAGAACTAGGAATGACCAGATATCTTGTTGTCATAGATGTCATGAAAAGGCAGGAGAATAGTGGCAAGAAACGAGGAAGAGCAAGAGGAGAACACTATAACTTTCTTGGGCACAAAGGTGCTAGACAACTAGGAGCCCAGCCTGCATTGGTATAGACAGGAGCCAATGTGTGACTGGTGTGGCCTCACTGATCCTTTTAGAGGAAGGAGGACCTGTCCTACTGGAACTGGGACCAAGGGGAGACAACCTATGGAGGATGAAGACTTGGATGGATTTAGGCACCAGGGGAGGAGGGGTTATTTATAAAAAGAAGGTTGTTGATCTAAGCCAAAAGGAGATATTATCTTGCTAAGTTTTGTGAAAGGAAAGATGTGCCTGGTATGTGTGATGTGACTTGGGTGTGAAAACACTGTTTTAGGAGAAGGAGATGAAAGTGTGAGTAGCAGTGGGGATGCTTACATTTTAACAACTGTAATCTCACTGGCGGGGGGGAAGTGATTCTGTAACCATTAGAATTACTTTGGATTTGTAATCAAAATGGTTTTATGATTTGTCTTTGACTATTCACAGATAATTGTAAATTCTGGTTTTATAAGCCCAAGTCATTTTACATTTGCTTTTCCAAAATTTATTAAATTGGAATTTTTTAATCCTTTATATACAAAAAAGATACAATTATTCAGTGTGTGTTTCTCTTCCCCTTCCTAGTCAGCATACCCAATCTTTTTGTTTTATTTAATCAATAGGTATCCTTTTCTGACTTCTCTAAGGATAATCCACATATCTTCCTGGAGAATAAAGTAGTTCAAGTTCCCTTGCAAACTAGCCACTTGGTAGTTCCTGTTCCCAAATGCAGAACTTGGTCTTTTCATGTTAAAAAGCCTTAATCTCATTTGGGTACTCAAAAGAGAAGTCAGAGTTTATTCTGGTTCAATCTTAGTATCCAAGAAAGATTGTTTTTTAGTAAGGATGCCTTTCATCCTTGGGAGCGACTCTTCCCAGCACCCCAGGGTCAGCTTGCCAGGAAATAGGCCCTGCAGGATAGCCACAGGAGTAGGCTTGTCTCTGTAGTCACTCCACTCTCATTTCCAGAAATCTGCCTGTGATTGCGGTCCTGGCAGGAACCACTTCCTGGGTCCCTTTGCCTAAACCCTTCTAGAATTGAGGCTCCAACTTTGGAGGCACATTTAACCTAGGTTCTTCCCTGAGAGGTCTTTTTACTAGCAGGATGATGGCACTGATTAGATTAGAGCTGTTCAAAAGTGCCTCATGGTTTTTTTTCTGCATCCTGTACATAAAATTTTAAGTGGCTGGTCCAGATATATGAAACCGTTTCTCTTCACTTTATTTTCCTCCTGGTTTTGTAAGTGACTCCTGTGTCTCTAAGACTGCAGGTAAATGAATTAAGTGAATAGTTAGTTGGCTTGGGGCAAACAAAGGTTGCTACTCTGCTTAATTTACTAGCCTGGAGTCCCTTGTTTGTCAAGGTGCCTTCCTCTGCTGAAGCCTTACCTCCTCACCAGCCCACTTCTCCCAGCAACGCTAACTCTTCTCCTGTGTATTTGCAAATAAACCTATTATTCACTTCTCACGGCTTCCTCTTCTCTTCCAGGGAAGATTTGGTTTCTTAGACACCCCTCCTCCTTCTTTTCTTTCCTGTTTTAATACTTGCCTAGTTGGAAACTTGATTCAAAGCTACACCGGAGACCAGAGGAAAAATTGGTCAATGGTCACTGTCACTTCTAGGTATTGGGATAAAGGTCACACCTGGACAACAAAATGTAGGGTAGGGGGAGGTCTCTACTTGTTCTCCTTTTAACCAGGCTTAGATGGACTCAAGATAGTGAGATCCTGGAATTGACCCTTTTATTAGTTGGAACTGAGGGAATGAGGCAGTGAAGCAACATTGCAAACAGCCCCCAAAGAAATTATGTTTCCTGATGTTTCCAAATATCAGATTGCTTTTCCTGCCCTGTCTCAGACATGCACTGCAAACATTATTTTCTTTAAAAAAAAAAAAAAATATATATATATATATATATATATATATATATATATATATATATCCTTCAGTTAATTGAAAAATTCTTGCCAGCCAAGACTCTTTTGAGAAAAATAGACCTCCCAAAGAAAGACTGATCTTCCCTTATGACCTGAGCAAGACACTGTGCCAGGGTTGACACACTAAGGTGAAGTAAGGCTCAGTGAGTCCAGACTTGCCCACAGCAGCAGGATACTGGCTATGGACAAGGTGCGTGGGTCTCTCAGGAGGGATATTTCAGTCCAGTGCTCATTTGTCCTTGCGTACTCATCCTGGAATGAAATAACATGAAGTCAAGTGGCTTGGAAGTGATTTTGAATTTCTTTAAAGAACAGTGCTTTCCACATGCAATAGAAGAAAGGTGTATGAAAAGTAAATCTGAGCCATCTGCACCCTAATTGCATTTCACTTAGTACAAAGGTGGTAAGATGCTTCTGAAAATGGAGGATTAGAGGCAAAGATAAACTTCACTGGGCCCAGTACTAACATGGTCAGGAACAAGCAGGAGGAGTTGCTCAGTTTTCTTCACTCAACAGGTTTTAAACTCAAGCCCTGCATAAGGGTCCTGCAGTGCCTATCTATAAGATAGTCACGTTGTAAGGAAATGGGATATCTAGCATTTCAGATTACTGAAGTTAGGGAATGACTTCTTTCTGGAGCCCAAAGCTATGAGTTAATGGAATATTCCAGCTGAAGTACAGAATGCTAGCTTACAAGTCTCCCTCTGTCTGGCTTTGTTAGTAACCCCACCAACACTGGAGAAAGTCAATAAAACACTAAGATGTCTGGGTGCCAACCCAGGATCCTTCGGCATGGAGAGATGTTCTTGTGGTCTAGGGAAGCTGGGAGGGAAGGCGTTTGGAGGGAATGGGATTAGGAAGACTGCAATGGAAGGAAGGAATTAGCAGGGGCCGATACCATGCCTCTCTGGTCTGCTGGCTGACGCTCTAACCGCTGAGCCAAACTGGCCATTGCAATGGAAGGAATTAAATGTTAGGTGGGTTCTACACCTTTTCAGGTCCACAGAACTAGCATTGAGCATGACGTGAACTGGCATCTGAAACACCTGGTCATCAAGACTCCAAAATCCCCAAGTAAAATCCTTAATTTATAGTAATGGACACCAGTAAAAATGTAGGATTGATTTGGGAGAAATTCTCTTTTCTAGAAGGCATAAATTCCATGAAATAATGATCATATAATCACCTGAACACCAGCACACTTAAATATATACCTATAACAGGTGTGTGATGGTTGGTGCTTGGCGTAGGCTTTCATAGGGAAACAAACATCTCCCAACTTGACTTCCCAGATGGGTTAGTGACTATTTGAGGCCTACCCCTACCACCTTTTTTACTTATTTTTTCCATGTCTCAGAGTTAATGTTTGCTAACATTTCTAGTCTGTCCAAGGCCCTACCTTAAATTGTTAAGCCTAACTTCCGTTCTTTTCTCTTCCTCCTAAGAGGGTCCTGTGAGTGGGATAGAAATGGCATTGTACTAGCAAAAGAAGTGGATTCTGTACTGGTTCTTCAATGGAGTAGCTACATGAGCCTTGGGCAAATTACTCAAATTCTTGGAAACTGAAGTCCTTCTCAACTCTGAATCTGATTTTTTCCCATTCCATAGGCTAGATGAATTCTCAAGGTATCTCCATAGTGCCCACTAGAACCTGTGGGTGAGCCAGGATGTCTGCCAAGTGTATAACTGCGTAGAGCCTAAAGTTCATCTGTAAAATGGGGAAAGGATTCCTGTCCTGGTATATTGTTGGAGGAATAAATGAGTATGTATATATATTTAGCTCAGACCAACCAGTGCCTGATATATGGAAAGCACTAGTGTTTGCTTCATTAACATATCCTCCCTTTTCTGGTCTCCTTGCTTGTTGATAGCAATGTGCACATTTTTTTCGATGGGGTCTGCCAAGAGATATAGAAAGTAAGTTCTTCAGAGAAAGAATTTTCTGTTTATTAGCAAACCTTAATCTAAAACCACAGGAAAAAAGTAAATTATCCCCCATTATACTGGACTTGACTAAAGTTGAGTTTGGAGCCTTGGACACCACCTCCAACTTGGGGAACCAACTATCTAAAGACTCTGAGAGCTGGGGCTTTAAGAAAAAAGCCAGGCCTGGCTGACACAGGCCTCAGAGATCCTTGCTTAGGCAGCAAATCTGCAGTGGGTAGTGGAGGAGTGGCAGAGTAAACTAGAGTCTTAATATGGTGGTGCTGGAGATGACCCAGACCTCAGGAGCTGGGACAGCAAACTTCTCTCTGGCCTCTGAGCTGAAATTCCCCCATCTGGCGTTGGGCCAGCCCTAGAGAATCAAGAGAGTTGCAAACCATGAAAATGCTCTGTTTGTGCCAAAGAAAAGTTTTGACCAGAGTTTTCCATGCAGGATTGTTGTGTATGTGTATGTGTATTAATTATTTTGCAACATTGGGCTCTGCCAAGGGGGAAAAGGGTCAGAGTTCAGGCCCGTCCCACTAAACCCCCAGGACAGATCTGGAATAGAGACCCAAGAGCCCATCCGTGGCACTTGGAGAGGGCGGGCAGAGAAATATGGGAGAGGAAGGTTTTGAATTGCTGATGGAAAAGAGGCAATGGAATTATTGCCTCGGGAGAACAAGCTTTTCAAATAAAACACATCTGCCAGAAGAGAAGCCAGAGAAAGGTTGGAGGAGACTGGGAAGTCATAGATGAGTTCAGGTCTAAATTAGTATTTTGACCTTATCCTGAAGGAGGTGGGGTGTTAGCTACGTCATCCAGTCCAGCCCCCTCATTTATTTTTTTAATCATCTGAGGATATTTTTCCATTTATCATTAGATAGAGTGGGAGGGAAGGAGAGAGAGAGAGAGAAACACTGATGTGAGAGAGACACATCAACTGGCTGCCCCCCCCCCCACATGACCCCGACCAGGGCTGGGGACGAACCACAACCGAGGTACGTGCTCTTGACCGGAATCGAACCCACAACTCATTGGTCCACAGGCCGCCACTCTAACCACTGAGCCAAACTGGCCAGGGCCAGTCCCCTCATTTTAGAGATTGAGAGCCCAAGGCCAGATCATGGCTTGGTGTGGCTTCGAAGGCTAGTGCTCTCCTCACATCTTGCTGTTCCTAGATGTAGTTCTTTAATTAAAGGGGGGTGGACGTGTGCTTCCCTTGCTTTCCCCACCCTCAGCATGATTCCAGTGGTTTCTGCTTACAATATGGAGCCATAGCAAGGGATTGAAAATGACCTGTTAGGAGGCAGGGTAAGGAAGGAAAAACTTTATGCAAAGGGAAAACAGGGCCAGCTGAGCTTAGACCACCCTCAGAAAATCAACACCAGGGCCCTACACACAGACTAACATGTGACTTGTTCCTGTACCTTTCAGCAACTCTGACCACTCCTGGGTTGCTGAATGCCATCCTGATGTTTCAGCACCAGGAGGTGTCAATAAGTCCCTCGGATGACTTTCAGAGAGGAACAATCAACGTGTGTTGGGAAGGAAAGAAAAGATAAAAGGGACCAGAGGGTGGGAGCTGAGGTCTTTCATTTTTAGGAAGGCAGGGGCTCAACAATGGAAGACCTGTCAGTTATGAGCACGCAAAGACCAAAAGAGGAAGGAACAACTTTCAAGTGGAATATGCCCCGATGCAGGCCCAGAAAACTGGTTCAAATCGCTGTGCTCTTCTTGGCTATCAGGTCCTGGTAAGTAAGATCTTTTTCCTAAACTAACTGTGAGAAACAGCTTACAGCCCCATCCCTTTATCGTTATCTCAGTTTTCAACTTCCCTGTCCAAAGGAAACTCTCAGCACTTTGTTCCTCCAGCAGCTGCCTGGGTTGGAATTCATGGGCACGAGCTGCCAAGTTTAGCCTGACTGGGGAAGGCTGGTCAGTGCCAAAGTGACAGCCTTGGGCCCAGCCCCAGAAGGTAGAACAGCTGGTGGAGACTCTCGTTCCAGGTCTGGCTGACTGTAGGGGCAAGAGTTGGCACTGAGGCAAGTTTGTCCTTCTGCTCAGGCCAGAGTCCAAATCCTACACCTCTGCCAGCTTGTCCTTCTGCGGAGAGACCCATGAGGATGTCCTAGGCTTGGGCTCCTGCTGAATCAGGGCACTCTGCCTATTTCTCATGAGGCCAGTTGAATCCGGTCAGCTGCTACACCTGGCCCACTGACTTCCTCTCCTGTCCTGTCCTGACTGGAGGTGCAGTCAGCAACCTCACTTTCTCCTAAGATGGGAAGCTATACTTGAGGTATCCCTGAGGGGTGAGGTCTGGACCCCTGCCTGCTAAACATCTATACTGTTTTTACCTCTTCATCCCTCAGGTTAACATGTGTGAAATGAAGAATTCAGGGAAAAGCGAGTTCTTGGGTTTCACTCAGAAGGGAGGGAAGAGGAGGGTTGGCAGGGATGATCCTGAACTTGGTGCACTGGACAACAGGAGCGACAGAGATCCAGGAGGATGGGAGCCTGAAAGGCAGAGGACCATCGGCAAGCCTGCCTCTGGGGTCTCCTTTGGAAAGAAGTCAAACTTACGAGATAGACTGGAATTGTTAGAAGAGCAGGCCTGAGAGGCCAAGCTTTGTCTTCAAGAGGATCCAATGAAATCATTTAGACTTTGTGTTTAATTGGGATTGATTCTAGTGATGTTGATGCAGTGATAGATTAAGGACTCTGCCCCTTCAGCACTGGGTGTCTATAGAGCCAGGGACAAGGCCTTGACAGCCAAGAAGGAGAGCTCTGGCCAGGCCCTTGCCAGGAACAACTGACCTCACGACAGTAGATGGCCTCCTCAATTCCTGGACGGTGCTCGGGCTCGAGGGTTCCCACCTTCAAAATCTAGAATAAGGGAGCCTCTCTGAGATGCTCTGTAGGCACCTGAGGGCAGGACTACTCGTGCTTCTGCAGCCTGGGGCACGCCTAACCCTGTGGTCTGCAGAGTTGTGGGAGGGGTGACCTGCACAGCGGGACATACAGTCCTTCCTGCAGGCTCCTTCGAGGGAACTCTCAGTCCAGAAAGGGAGGCATCTGAGCCCCTTTATTCTCTCCCTGCCCCCCATGCTGAGTCACTCGGGATTCTCTCCAGACCTTTGCACCTTTTCCTCCCCAGTCTTCCTTCTTTTCCCCTCTTCCGACCGACCCACTTGCCCCATGACCAGCCAGGCTTGGGAGTCCAGGTTGTTGCAAAGTCAGGGGTGGAGGGAAGACATCCGTGACACCTGCTGAGCCCACAGTCACAGGAACTTTCTTCTTCTTGGTCCTCAGTGTGACTGACTTCAGGGCCTAGGAGAAGTTCAGCTGCCCAGTTTCCCAGGCTGCTTCTGCTGCTCCGTCCCCCGAGGACACACTGTGGGCCCTGCTCTGTGAGGGGCAGTGGCATCGGAGGGTGAAACTGAGAAGCAGTCTGTCGTGACCAGACCCTCCTTTGCCCGTTCCTGCCACATCTGGGCATTCCTCTTCTGCTACTGCTGCTTCCCCTCTGTCCCAGCAGAGAGGGAACTAAGTTAATTCCAACTCTCCACTGTCTCCTGAGCCCTGTATCCCTGCTGGTACCAAGAAACCTCCTTCCCTCATGACCTGAGTCAGAGCCCAGTCACCCTAGAATAGCAGAAGTAGTGAGTCAGGGAGAGATAAGGCTCTTGGTGGGCTGGAAAGTGGGGACCCAGGGTAGCCTGGGGTAGTAGAGAGAATGTGGCCTGAGGAGCCGGAGAGACTTACCAGCACAATGCCCCGCAGGCCATAGGCATTGGATAAAGAGAGCTGCTATTGTTGTCATAATCATGTCTTCTTTCAGGGCCAATGACCTGCTGACCAATGACCCCATGTCCGTGATGAGGACAAATGGCAGTACAGAGTCCTGGGGACTTCTCCAAAGATGTCATCTCCTCCTCCTAATCTGTTCCCTCAGCGTTTGTGAGAAAGCAGCACTGGAAATGAAGCTCAGTGTTGTGAAATGCTGGGTTCTCTTTTTGTCCCAGATACTTCCGAATAAAGGCAGCCGTAAAAGCCGCTCCACAGGGCTAGAATTTGAAAACCAGAAGCTATGAGAAGAAAGAAGTGGCCGTGGGTACAGAGAGCACTGGGCACTCACGGCCACTGTGTCCCCTCCCAGCTGCCCTTCCAGTGACTTACTGGGACTGTCCGGACAGAGCTTTGGTCTGTCCAGCAGGAGTATGGCCTTCATTTTAACAAAGGCCAGTTATGAGAAATCTAAACTTAGGACAAACCAAAATGAGGACAAAGGGATTCTCATTATGTACGAATGGATTCTTTGCAAAAGACTTCTGATGGCGCCCACCTGCTGTGTAAAATGAGGCACCTTTGGGTGTGGCCACGCTGGGTAACCTTGGAGTGAGTTATTTAAAATGAAACCACTCCTGCCCTGGCCCGTTTGGCTCAGCGGTTAGAGCGTCGCCCTGCAGACCAGGGAGTCCCGGGTTCAATTCCGGCCAAGGGCATGTGCCTCGGTTGTGGTTCATCTCCAGCCCCGTTTGGGGTCGTGCAGGTGGCAACCAATCCATGTGTCTGTCTCATATCGATGTTTCTCTCCACCCCCCACTCTGTCTGAACATAAATGTAAAAAATATATATCCTCGGGTGAGGATTAAGTAAATAAATAAGTAGGTAAATAAATAAATAATAAATAAGTAAATAAGATGAAACCACTCCTCTTCAGTAGACCATCCTGAGCTGTGCCGAGGGTCAGTCGGCCCAAAGTGTAGGATCTTCCCCAGGGAAGAAATTTCTCAGGTTCCACTATCCATAAGGATTCTAACCTCTCTCTAGGAAGTCACGGCAAATCCCAGGTGACAAGTCCCAGCTGACTGCTGGACTCCTCCCTTTCTGTTGGCTCCTTGGCGCTCCCGGTGCTGGGGAGGGTTCTAGGAGCCAGTTCCCAGCACCTCCTCTTCGGGTACCAAGCACACAAATGGTCGTTACAGGGTCACAGATCTTTGCACAAGGAACGTTTTGGGAACAGTTTTCCTTCAAAATCTTAATCCATGAGGGATTAAGAACAACCTCACTTTATGAGACCAGAATGTTTAAATGGAGCCAGTGTTCTAGAAACTTAGCAAAGAGATGTAAGCCATGAAACAAAAAGATGTGTCTGTCTTTTTCCTTCACTGGGCACGGTGCATCTTAGTGCTGGTGTCCTGAGGCTTTGCGGATCTGCGTGGTGAGTGTGAGTCTGGCTGTTATTTCTGTGTGAGGAAGAGGGGTGAAAACCACAACTCTGTCTTCTGCTTGCATCCCCAGTCTTGTTGCCTTTCATCAGGAGACCGTTCTCAGTCCGGCACTACTCAGAGCAAGCGTGTGCATAGTCTCTGTCCCAGCAATCCATCCTGGACATACGCTCTTACTGGGTCCTGGAGGGGACGTGTACCAGGTGTCCACCGTGGGTCTGTGGGTGGTGTCTGGGAAGTGGGGGCAGTGAAATACTCGTTTCTGTGGGAGTGGATGTGCAAAATGTGGTAGCAGCCCACCCCGGGGGCCACACACAACTAATGAATAAGAGGTACTACTCAGGGCCACATGGGGGACCCTAAAAACACAGTGCTGAGTGAAGAATGTAAAATAGAGTCAGAATTATAACACAATACCATGTACGTAAATTAAAAGTGCACTCACATGAGAGGAATACACATTTACCATAAATGTGAAACAAAAGATACAGGTTACATACACGGGAACTGTCACCTATGTGGGAAAGAAAATGAGACTGGGGGACGGAGATGAACACAAATAAACCCAGAGGAGAGAGGACCATACGAAAACATGTACACAAATGTTCATGGCAGCATTATTCATAATACCCAGGAAGTGGGAACGACCTAGATGTCTATCGACTGATGAATGGATAAATAAAATGTGGTCCATCTATACAATTATTTGGCCATGAACAGGAATGAAGTACTGATTCATGCTAGCACATGGAAAACCTTTGAAAACATTGTGCTAAGTAAAAGAAGCCAGTCACAAAGGACCACATACTGTGTGATTCCATTTATATGAAATGTCCAGAATAGGTGAATCTAAAGAAACAGAAAGATTAAGGTTGCGTAGGGCTGGGGTGAGGGGCAGTTGAGGGGAAGTGGGGAGTGACAGCTAATGGGTATAAGTTTCTGTTTTGGGGTAGTGAAAATGTTCTTTTTAAAATTGATTTTAGAGAGAGGAAGGAAGAAAGACATCAATTTGCTGTTCCACTTATTTATGCATTCATTGGTTGATTCTTGTATGTGCCCTGACCAGGAAGCAAATCCGCAACCTTGGTTTATCAGAAAATCTAAACTTAGATTGTAGTGATGGTTGTACAACTCAGAATAGACTAGAAACTATTGTGGAACACTTTAAATGGGTGAGTTTTGCAATATGTGAATTATATCTCAATAAACACATTTAAAAAGAAAAATAAAAGGCGGGGAGCGTGTGCTCACGTGGTTGCCCTCTGGCCCTTCTGCTTTGTGCTTCTGGTTTCATGTGGGAACTGGGTGAGGTTCACCCACCTTAACCCTGCCCATGGGCCATTGCCCTTGAATGGTGCACACTGGCCTCCGGCCCTTCCTGTTTAAAAACCCAGCACTGGCCAAAGGCTCCCTGGAACCGACTCAAACCGACTCTAGGGCAGAACTAATGGGCTACACACAAACCACTTCCTCCAGTGCCTGAACAGCTCACTGCCAGGCTGCCACAGAGGGTTTTCTCAGCATGGAAGTTGGAAAGGACACTCAGGGCCTTGGGTGTTCTGTTGACAAACCGTAAGTTTATCAGCAGTCAGCAGTGTGACTCTAAGAAGACATGTCTTTCCTCCTGGCTTTGCCAGTATTCGCTGTGTGACTTTAAAATGTTACTTAACTTCTCTGAGCTTCAGTTCCTCTCTCTATGGGAAGTGGGCATAAAATTAACTGGAGCAGTTTGGGATAGTGAATGAAGTTATCCATGTGAAAACAGCCCTGTGCCTAACACATAGGCCATACTTGGATGTTTGCTGAATCTGCCCCCCAAAAACCTAACCTGCTCCTCCAAACAGACAACCCAAAATACTAATACAATCTTGAACTGGGCAAAATTGGTAGAAGAGTCCAAATCATAGGAAGTAAAGTCATAATCTCAATTGAGAGTCTATTGTGCCAGACAGTGTTGGGTGCTGGGAAACAAAGATGGCTAGAATGGTCTTGAGTCAGGTGTCGGGTGCGAGTGTCGGAAACCCAACTTCCAGAGCAGCAGCAGGAAAAGGAATTGCAGTGGTTCAGTGACCAAGCTGAGTTACTGGGACTTCCTCTCCCCCTTCCCCCGCTCCTCCGCATCATTTTCTGTGGATGGGCTTCTGCTATATGGCCGAGAAAGAGTTCTATCCCTCCTAGCTTATTGACTGAGGTGGGAGATGAGAGGCAGCTTCCAACCAATTCCCAATCTCCCTTCCTGTGGAAACAGAGTGGATATGTGCAGTGGTGGGACTACAATCATTGGATGGAAGTGACAGAGAAGCCAATTCCCTACCAGGAATTCCAGCACTTTTAAGCCTGAAAGAAGTCTCTCCCCATTAGGAGACTTGTGGTGGCAAGTGACAGAAAATGCAGCTCAAACTGCATGAACAACGATGGTGCTTGATTGGCTCTCAACGTAACTGGAAGGGGCTGTGGCAGCGTGGCCTGTCTCTTCCCCGCAGCTCTCTCAGCTCTGCCTGTGTGTGTCTGCTGTGTCTCAGGCTGGCTTCCTCCATCATCACCAGGCAGGGCAACACACTGCCTCGCCCATCTGGGCACAGGCCAAGGCGGCTTCCTGTAGTCACCGAAGGGAAGTCTGAAGGGGTGGCTCTGCCTGGACCACCGTGGCCGGGGCAACGCCCACAACTCCTGAGGCGAAATGGCAGGAGGCGTGGCATTGGGCTGATGCACTTGGATAAATCGGAGTTCACCTGGAAAAGCACAACTTCACAATGGGACAGGGTGGAAGGACACTGAGAACTCAAGCACAGTGCCTACCGCAGGGCCAAGACCTCACTTACAGATGAGGACATTGGGGCCAAAGACCTCCCGACGTTCTACGTCTAGTTTGTGGCAAATCTAAGACTAGATATTAGTGGTCTTGGCTACAGTGGGCTAGTTTCCTGGGGGTTTTGTTTGTTTTTTAATTGAATTTATTGGGGTGACGTTGGTTAATAAAATTATATAGGTTTCAGGTGTACAATTCTATAATACATCATCTGTATATTGTATTGTGTGTTCACCACCCCAAGTCTACATTTGGCTAGTTTTGAATCAATACTGAAATTGAAGGCCCTGATGGCTAACAAACACCCCATCACCAGGGAGAGTCAAGCCAAGGCTGGATGGCATCATAGCTATAAAAGGAATTACCACGCTGATCTTCAAGGGAGAACAGAGGCCTCTGTTATTGGCGCTCTGTGGGAACAGCACAGAGATGAGACAACTACTCCCAAGAAGGGATAGTGGAGACGGGCCCTGCAGCTGGGATGGGCTCATCCTGTCCACTTTCTTGGATTTGTAACTTTCTGAGAGGCTCTTACTCTCCTCTGCTTCCCCTCCTCCCTGCCCTGTTCCCAGGCTGAGATGGACAAGCTGGGGCTGGTAATTGTGTTAGTTCAGTTTCCTCTCTGGCCCTGCCCTCCTGGTAATCTGATTTTCAAGGGACAAGGGATGGCAGGGTCGAGGCTCAGGAAGAAATCTGCTCCCTCGTGTCTGTTGGGCCTGCTAATTTGATAGAACTACTTGCTGAGCTTCCACAGAACCCCCATTAGGAACAAATTTCATCTGGTTTCCACAGCCCTGGCCCTGGAGAGCTCTCCGGGTCTCAGCCCAGAAGGAAATCCAGCTTCCAATTTAATTTCTACAGAAGGAAATTAAATCTTTAGTATAATAATAGCAACCAGAGATTGAGCACCTACTGTGTGTCAGACACAGGTGCTTCATATCTGAAGACTCACTAGGTGTGCTGTCACCCTTGTGAGTTCACAGGTGCTCCAAGTGAGGCTTTTGGCTAGTGATCCCTTTTGTCCCAGGACTCTCCCTCCGTCTGAACGGCCTTGCCCCTGGGCTTGGGGCCTTTGGCCGCTCTGGTGTAGTCCTCAGAGCAGCAGTGTTTCTCGGGCAAGATGGCTGACGGAGTGTGGAGCAGGATCTGATCCGAGGCTCCCAACAGGAGCCCAGAGCCACCTGGGACACCCACTCCATCACCATAACAACCACCAATGACTGTGAACCCCATTCTAAAGCTCAGCCCCATTCTAAAGCCCATAGCCACGTGGGACACCCACTCCGTCACTATAACAACCACCAGTGACTGTGAACCCCATTCTAAAGCTCTGCCAAGCGTCCTGGAGGGTGTGTAGGTGAAAAGAAGGACGCTGGGCCCTGGTGAGAAGCAGCTTTGCCACCTACTAGCTGTGTGGCCTCGGACAAGTTATCTAAGCTCTGAGCTGGGGCTTCCTCATCTGGGAAATGGCAGTAGTATAATCTACGCTGGCAGTTGTGAGAATTAAATGAAGTAAAGGACATGTAACCTAGTCTCCATTTCACTGTGTGGGATGAGGATTATGACTCACCCTCTGCTCAAGAATTTTCCCAGAGCCTGAGCCACCTGTGCCTGGCCATCTGGCCCTCCACTTTTACTTCCTCCCCAGGAATCCTAGGGTACTCACAGAGTTTTGGGGGGGGTGTAAGGGGCCTTGCCAGATCGCTCATCACATGGAAACTGGGGTCCCTGTCCCCATGGAGACAGACAGACAACAAATACATGAATGAATATATAAAGTATCATGTTGTGAAACACGCTTTGTCCCAGTAGACATCAAAGAGGCTACTGAGCCCCCAACTAGGGTGCTGGTGTCACTGCCACCCAGGGAAGTGACAAGTGACTTTCCATGCATTGCTTTACCCAGACAGTAGGCACCTGCTTCCCCAGGCAGTCAGCCTACTACCAGAATCCGTCTGGATGCCCCAAGTTACAGCCTGCATTACCCCCAGCCCCCAAAGAAGCACCTTTTCTCAGGCTGTTTCCAAGGGGCAGACCAGAGCTCAGCACCTTCCTGCGGCCCCACCATTGTGAGTGCAGATTCTGGGCATCCTGAAAGACACCCACTCCCCCTCTCAGGGTGTTCCCTGCCAGGTCCCGGGCTTGATCCCTGCCTCTCTTCCAAATCCATTCAAATGTCACTTCTTCCAGGAGGACCTCCCTGACCACCTGATCTAAATTAGCCAGTCCCACACATGACCTCACCCCACTTTCCTTTGTCCTGACTGCCCATCTCCTTAGACAAAACTGACAAGGGAATTTAACAAGGTCACATGATACAAAGTCAACATACAAAAATCAACTGTATTTCTATAATTTGTTTTGTTAATTATTATTATTATTTTTTTTTTTGCATTTATCTTCAGATAGAGCAGGAGGGAGAGAGGGAGGAAGAGAGAGAGAGAAACATCGATGTGAGAGAGAAACATCAAGTGGTTTCCACCCACAGGGCCCCAACCAGGGCCGGGGACAAACTGCAACCGAGGTACGTGCCCTTAGCGGGAACTGAACCTGGGTCTCTCTGGACCGCAGGCCGACGCTCTAACCGCTGAGCCAAACCGGCCAGGGCTGTTTTGTTAATTTTTATATGGTGTTAGATAAGGGTTGAAGTTAGTTGTTTCCATGTGGACATCAAGTTATTCCAGCAGCATTTGTTGGAAACATTATAGTTTCTTCATTAAATAACCTCGGTGCTTTTGTAAAAAAAGTTGACTGACTATATATGTATTGGCCTATTTCTGCCTGAAGAACTTATTTCATTTCTGGGTATGTTTCTATGGCTGATTTTTCTCCTCATTATGGGTCATATTTTCTTGCTTCTCAATATATATTAATTTTCTTTAAATCCTCACCTGAGGATATTTTCCCATTTATCTTCAGATAGAGTGGGAAGGAGAGAGAGAGAGAGAGAAACATCAGTGTGAGAGAGACACATCAACTGGTTGCCTCCCGCACAACCCCAGCTAGGGCTGGGGACTGAACTGCAACCAAGGTATGTGCTCTTGATCGGAATTGAACCCGCAATTCTTTGGTCCATGGGCCAACGCTCTAACCACTGAGCCAAACCAGCCAGGGGTATATTAATTTTTATTTATTTATTTTTTTATCACCCAAGGACATTTTTGCATTTATCTTCAGATAGAGCAGGAGGGAGAGAGGGAGAAAGAGAGAGAGAGCGCCCTGGCCAGTTTGGCTCAGCAGTTAGAGCGTCGGCCTGTGGACCAGAGAGTCCCGGGTTCGGTTCCCGCTAAGGGCACATACCACGGTTGCAGTTTGTCCCCGGCCCTGGTTGGGTCGTGCGGGTCGCAACGAGTCGATGTGTCTCTCTCACATCGATGTTTCTCTCTCTCTCTCTTCCTCTCTCTCCCTCCCACTCTATCTGAACAAAAAATGGAAAAATGTCCTTGGGTGAGGATAAAAAAAAAAAGAGAGAGAAAGAGAGAAACATTGATGTGAGAGAGACACATCAAGTGGCTGCCACCCACATGACCCCAACCAGGGCCAGGGACACACTGCAACCAAGGTACGTGCCCTTAGTGGGAACCAAACCCGGGACTCTCTGGTCTGTGGGCTGATGCTCTAACCACTGAGCAAAACTGGCCAGGGCATTAATATTTTTATTAGAATCTAGATATTGTGAATTTTACATTGTTGAGTACTGGGTTTTGTTTTATTCCTTTAAAGAGTGATGGACTCTACCTGGCAGGCAGTTAAGTCACATGCAAATTATTTCAATCCTTTCAAGGCTTGTGTTTAAGCTCCTTTAAGATTGGACTATAAGCCCTGGCTGGTTTGGCTCAGCGGTTAGAGTGTCGGCCTGCAGAACAATGAGTCTCAGGTTCGATTCTGGTCAAGGGCACACACGTACCTTGGTTTTGATTTGTCCCCACCCTGGTTGGGGTCGTGCAGGAGGCAAACACTCAATGTGTCCCTTTCATGTCGATGTTTTTCTCTCTCTCTCTCTCTTCCTCTCTCTCCCTCCCACTCTATCTGAACAAAAATGGAAAAATGTCCTCAGGTGAGGATAAAAAAAAAAAAAGATTGGACTATAGTAGTCTTACACCAGGACTAATTTAGCTCTACTAAGATGCCACTGAATGCCCATGTGTTTAGCAGGATTTCTCCACTCTAATTAGAGGAAAGTTCAACCATTCCAGGCCCTGTATGAGCTCTAGGAATTGTTCTGTTTATAGCTCCCCATTCATGGCTGTTTCCTCAGAAATTGTTTTTGCTGGACGACACAGTTTTAACTAAGCATGCACAGATTGGTGCAGATTTCTGGAATTCTTCCTCTGAGTAGCTCCCTTCTCTTTCTTTTTTTTTTTAATTTTTTTTTTTTCATCCTCACCCGAGGACATTTTTGCACTTATCTTCAGATAGACCCGGGGGGGGGGGGGGGGGGACCATCGACGCAAGAGAGACAGATCAAGTGGTTGCCACCCTCACGACCCAACCAGGGCCGGGGACAAACTGCAACCGAGGCACATGCCCTTAGCGGGAACCAAACCCGGGACACTCTGGTCCGCAGGCCGACGCTCTAACCGCTCAGCCAAACTGGCCAGGGCAGCTCCCTTCTCTTTTAAACACTGCCCTGCAGCTTTAGCTGCCTCAGATTCCTCCAAACTCTGATCTGTCTCCCTAACTCAGTAAGACTGCCAAGCTCTCCTTAGATTCCTCTGTTTGTGCTGCAGCCTGGAAACTGACTCCAGGCAGTAAGCTGAGGCAATCACACGGCTCACCTCCTTTGTATCCCTTCTCTCGGGAATCACTGTTCTGTACTGCCTGTTGTCCAATGTCTGCAAACAGTAGTTTCATGTACTTTGTCCAGTTTTTCAGTTGTTTATGGTTGGAGGGTGATTCCCATAACAATGATTCCTTCACAGAGAGAAGCAAAACTCTCTATTACCTTTACCACAGGAAAAATCCCCAACTTTATATTATTTATTTCAGAATTTTCTGTACTCGCCTCATTACTGTTTTTGCCATATAGATGGGTTTACTTTTTTCAGATATGTTTAATTTCATATTACATAAGAGATTATAATAAAGCATATTTTATTAACTCTCAGGATTAATAGAAATGGAACCCTGGAATGTTTGTTTGAACAAGATGAACATATTTAGAAAGACTGACCAGCTCAAACGCAGGGAAGAAGGAAGTCCAAGATGATTTGTGTTCTTATCTTCTATGACACAGAAGTACAATATTTGAGGAGCTAGCCACCATCTTTTATCCCGTTCTCCGTTCTCCTATAGAGACGTCAGGGTAGCAGTCAAGTGCAGAGGCCTAGGCTCAGAGACTGGGTTTGCATCCAGCTGGGGATATGGTGTACTTGTCTAATTTGAAAAGACTGTCAGATCCTTAAAGGCAGGGCCTTTACAAACAATATACAAACAATTCAGTAAATTGAATTATAGTTCATAAGTGAATCCTTGCCAAGGTGTTGATGACTGATGATATGTTGATGATGATGACCTGTCCAGGTAACATATTTGCATAGTTTCACCCCTTCCTGAAATGATCAATAGGGAAAATTCTTTGATCTGATAAGCCAAGTTGTTTGGGAAAATTCAACAACTACATAACCACTAAGCTATGGGTTATTAGAAGTGGTAAGACCTATCTTTCTAGGTTGTTGTGAAGATTAAATGAAATAATGTATTAATTTTCAACATATATTTATTGACCACATACTACGTTCCAGGCACTGTTCTAGATGCCTAGGATACAGCAAAGAACAAAACAGAAAAAAATCTCCATCTTCATAGAGCTTATGTGCTAGCAGAGGAAGACATAGAATAAACATAATACATAAGTAAAGTATGTGGTATGTTCTATGGTAATATGTGATACATTTAAAAAATAGCCCTGGCTGGTTTGGCTCAGCGGTTAGAGCATCGGCCTGCGGATCAGAGAGTCCCGGGTTCGGTTCCCACTAAGGACACGTACCTCAATTGCAGTTTGTCCCTGGCCCCGGTTGGGGTTGTGTGGGTGGCAGCCACTTGATGTGTCTCTCTCACATCAATGTTTCTCTCTCTCTTTTCCTCCCTCTCTCCCTCCCACTCTATCTGAAGATAAATGCAAAAATGTCCTTGGGTGAGGGGAAAAAAGAAAAAGAAGAAGGGAATCTGGATTTGGGAACCAGCAAGTCAGCTGGTGAACTCCCCGGCCTTGGTCTCAGTGGTCAGTCGTCTCTCACCTGCTCTCTCTCTGTGGACTGGCTTTCTTTGCCTGATCAGCATTGGGCTAAAGAGGAGTTGTCCTTCTCTCGTGTCCAAAGATAGTGCCCCTCCCCTTTTCACTGGCCTGATTTACCACCATTAATTAGACAAAAGCAGCTCCTGACAGACCCAAGTCTCAGCCTCTCAAAGACCATCTACACAGTGCTTTTATTAATAATGATACAAAGTTTCCATTTATGTCCATGTGTCACAGTTTTTAAGGCTGGAAAAGAGCATATTCTAGGAGATCAGAAAGCATATGGTTAAGATGTGGTTCTGGAACCCACAGATTGGAGCTGGAATCCCAGTCTCACCACTTACTAGCTCTGTGACCTTGGGAAAGTTACTTGACCTCATTTACAAAAAAACAACAAAAACATTTAATGTGTTTGATGAACAGTTAACCCATGCGCATGTATAACATTCAAATAATTTTCCTCCCACCCCTGTCTCATAAGTCATCTGATCAGTCCCTTACTTAACCTTTTGGAGGCTCCGTTTCCTGATCTGTAAAATGGGAACAATTACGCTTACCCAGCTTTCCACCCAAAGCTTTTATACAGATCAAATGAAATAACACGTGTGGAAGTGCCTTCGTTAGTAAGCTGTGGCCCTGGCCAGGTAGCTCAGTTGGTTAGAGCACTGTCCAGATACACCAAGGTCGCAGGTTCGATCCCCAGCCAGGGCACATACGAGAAGCAACCAATGAATGCATGCATAAGTGGAACAACAAATTGATGTTTCTCTTTCTCCTTCCCCTCCCCTCTCTCTAAAATAAAAATATATAAATCAAAAAAATAAAAATAAAAGCTTAGTTGGTTAGTAAGCTGTGGAGCCTACACAAATGAAAGGAGACCGTTTATATAAGCTAGGGGTGACTCCAACTTTCAGAGTGGCTGGGACACGTCACACCTTTAAATAACCAGAGTCCATCAGGTTGCCCTCATTGATTCCAGGTCTAGATTTTGTTGAGATGAAACAAAAATTTTAGGACTGTCAGAATCCTACCTGTCTTTCAAATCCCAGCTCAGGCATACTCAGCCCTCCAGAGCAACGTCAAAGCTGACATCAGGACCAGCTGCACTACCTAATGACCCCCGGGCGCCGATCAGTCAGTGGAGACCACGAGGGGGCACACCTGGAAAGCTGATGAATGTTCTATTGGGATTCTCCCCTAAGGCTTCCAGATAAAAGCCCTCAGGCGGGAGGCCCCTGAGCGGCTCTCTCTGTAGAGCTCGCCCCGCACCCTTTCCCACCCCCTTCTTTCCGAGCACACCTGCTCCTCTCCTCCCTCTTTCCTCCCTCAAGGCGTGTCTCTCTCCTGAGCTCCAAGGGCTTCTCTTTACCTCTGTAACTTGTTTCCTTCTACCTCTGTGACTTTCTAAGTAAACTTTCTCTTATCGTTTGGAAAAAAAGAGAGAGAGAGACTTTCCCTGGTTCCTTGTGCAGGTCTCTCAGATGTACCTGATGTCTCTCTGGGGCCCACAGAATCTCCTTCTAGATCTTTCTGTTGCAGGCGGCCTATCCCTTGTTTACTGACCTGTTGCAAGGCAGCCCCATGTGGTGTGGTGAGTAAAGCCTGGACAAATGATTTGAGCTCTGAGCTTCCCTTTCTTCTTCCACAGAGTTTGGTTAATAACGTCACCTCTAACACAGCAGTTCTCAACCATTTTTGTCTCAGAGCCCTTTATACTCTGTCTGAAAAATTAGGACCACAAAGAACTTTTATTTATGCAGGCTATCTCTATATATTTATTATCCATGTATTTACCATGTTAAAAATTAAAACTGAGAAATTAAAAACATTTATTTATTCATTTAAAAATAACAATAGCCACCCAGCCCAACTAGTGTGGCTCCTGGTTGAGCCTCGATCCATGCACCAAGAGGTCGCTGGTTCAATTCCCGGTCAGGGCACATGCGCAGGTTGTGGGCCCAATCCCCAGTGGGAGGCATGCAGGAGGTGGCCAATCGATGTTCTCTCTCATCGATGTTTCTATTTCTCTCTCTCCCCCTTCCTCTCTCTCTAAAAATCAAAAAAACAAATAAAACAAAACAAAAACATATCCTCAAGTGAGGATTTTATTTATTTATTTTATTTTTTATTTTTTTTGTTCAGATAGAGTGGGAGGGAGAGAGAGGAAGAGAGAGAGAGAGAGAGAGAGAGAGAGAGAGAGAAAGAGAGAAAGAAACACTGACGCAAAAAGGATATATCAAGTGGCCGATCCACATGACCAACCAGGGCCAGGGACAAACCGCAACCGAGGTACATGCCCCTAGCGGGAACCAAACCCGGGTCTCTCTGTACCACAAGCCGACGCTCTAACCGCTGAGCCAAACCAGCCAGGGTTCAAGTGAGGATTTTAAAAAATGGGTAAATTTCCCTCCTCTCCTAGGAGGGTCCCAGAATCTCCCTCCACAGCTATCATGCCCCCTGCACCTTGAGGTGCCCACACACTCCCACTCACCAGGAAGCAGACAGGGCAGAGAAAAGGCATGTGGGCCGTCAGCCCCTCCAGTCACTTCCCGGCTTATTTATCCACAGGCCCTGAGAGGAGGGAAGCCTCTCCTTGGCCACAGGAGCATCCTGGTAACCATCACCAGGGACTGGGAGTACTTGTGGGAACAGCCGGAGCCAGCAGGCGGGGGCAGAGCCTCTGCTGCTATATTTAAGGGTCTGGATTTAGCACAGGACCTTGAGACCAGGGACTGAGCTCCCAAGTCTTCAGTATGTTTGTTCCCCTGGCAACCTTATGCAAGGGATATTTTCAGGAGCTCAGAGAGGTTAGGTAAATTGCTCAAGGTCACACAGCTTGGTATTCAAAACCAGAGTAGGACCCAGTCTTCTGGCTCTGAGGTCCAGGGTTTCCCCCCACAGCACAAGGAGCACAGTGCTCCCAAAAACCTTGTGCCAGCCATTTCCTGGACATGAGAACCCAGCAGGAATGCCAAGCGCCACCTGATTTCACTGTCTGTCATATATAGGTCAGCCCCTATGGTCTTAGCTAAGTGGTTCTTTTGCCCCTTCCCATGCCAAAACTCTCAGCCAGGAAGCAGCTGGTGTCTTGGGTACAGAAAGCCCATGAGTGGGGTGGTAATCCACATACCACTGGCACTCAAGGGCACTGACCAAACAGAACTGACTTCGGCTTCAGGGGCTGGGCAGGGTCCTGAAGGTGGACGAGGGTCTCTGGGGAAGGGCAGGGATGGCCTTTGGCGAGCTCAGGACTGTGACTGCTTACCAACCAGAATGGAATAATTTTATTTTTATGTTTTAAATATGTTTTTATTGATTTATTAGAGAGAGAGGAGGGGAGAGAGAGATAGAAACATCGATGTTAGAAACAAGGATTGATAGGCTGCCTCCTACATGCCTCCTACTGGGGATGGAGCCAGCAACCTGGGAAATGTGCCCTGACCAGGAATCGAACCAGGACCACTTAGTCCATGGGCCTGACGCTCAATCCACTGAGCCACACCGGCTGGGATAGACTGGAGTCATTAAAAAATTTTTTTTCTTTAATGATTTTATTTTTATTATTATTTTTTGTTTATCCTCGCCCGAGGACATTTTTGCATTTATCTTCAGATGGAGCAAGAGGGAGACAGGGAGGAAGAGAGAGAGAGAAACTCATCGAGTAGTTGCCACCCACACAACCCCACCCGGGGCCAGGGACAAACCACAACCGAGGTACATGCTCTTAGCGGAACCGAACCAGGGACTGTCCGGTCCGCGGGTTGATGCTCTAACTGCTGAGCCAAACCAGCCAGGGCTTCTTTAATGATTTTAGAGAGAGAGGAAGGGAGAGAGAGAGAGAGAGAGAGAAACATCAATGAGAGAGAACATCGATTGACCACCTCCTGCATGCCCCCCCACCCCTGGGATCGGGCCCACAACCTGGGCATGTGCCCTGACCGGAATCCAACCAGTGACCTCTTGGTGCACGGGTCAATGCTCAACCACTGAGCCACACCAGCTGGACTAGACTGGAATTATTTGAATATTTAAATAATTCTGGCACATTCTGGCTGCATATGCAAAAGGATCCCTGTGTTTTCTCATTGTTGGAAGAGGAGGAAGTTCCGCTCTCGCCCCTCCTCCGCTCCCCACTCCCTTGCGGACAGGGCCCTTTAGTGCCAGGCACAATCCTAGAGACCAAGATATTAAAATCTGGTTCCCTGCCTGCACCCCAGCAGCTCCTGCCCTGCTTTCCTAAGAGGTGTTCTCTCAGGAACCCGGCCCGATCCGAGGCTGCAGAGGGGCCGTGTTGGCACTGGTGAGGGCAGTGCGCTCTGAGGGCCTGAGACCCACGTCCAGGTCACTGTGGAGACCAGGGCAGACCTATTATGCACACAGAGCACTCAGGACAGCTCTAGAGCTCAGCCAGCTCCCCACTGTCTCATTTGCCCATAGCAGCAAATCTACCCATGAGCTCACTGGGCTGAGAGGGTGTTATAAACCCTGCAGCCACCAGGTCACAGCTAGCTCGGGCGGATGGGTACTGGAGGGGCCCAGACAGCAGCATCAGGACCTGCCTTCCTCTTGCTTAGTGCTTCTCTCACCTAATGGACACAGAGTTTCTCTAGGGGTTGATAGTTAGGGTTATTTTAATATGAAATAAAGAAAAAAAAAGCGACCTATCAAACTAGGCATTTCACAGCCCTCTCCGTGGCAGGTTCTACAGGTGAGTGCTGGGTCCCTCGCTCGGGCAGGGGGCTCCCACCTTGTTCCCCTCTGAACTCAAAGTCCCAAGGGAGGGAGCTAGCAAGACAACCCCACCAAGACTGCCACAAGGAGAGAGAGTGCCCTTAGAAATGAAATCTGGGTGCTGCTTCCAAAAGAAGGGCAGAATAGCCCTGTCTGGTTTGGCTCAGTGGTTAGAGCATCGGCCCGAGGACCAAAGAGTCCTGGGTTCGATTCTGGCCCAGGTCACATACCTCCGTTGTGGTTCGTCCCCAGCCCTGGTTGGGGTCGTGCAGGTGGCAACCAATCGATGTGTCTCTCTCACATCGATGTTTCTCTCTCTCTCCCTCTCACTCTGTCTGAAAATAAATGTAAAAATATCCTCAGGTAAGGATTAAAAAAAAAGAAGGGCAGAATATGTGTCAGACGGATGAATAACCGCAAGCACCCCCACAGGTTTGCGGGGAGGAGGTGGTTCTGTGGAAAGAGCGTGGACTCTGGGGCCAGGGAGATGGGGTTAAGACCTCCGCCCTGGCATGTCTGGCTCTGTAACTGTGGATATCCCCCCACCTAAGACCCCACACAGACTTCCAGCTGCTGCTAGGAAAAAGCCCCAAATCCTTTCAAACCTTGTGATCTGGCCTGGACCAGAGCCACCCCTTCTGTCTGCACAATTCTCCCTATCCCCCCTTCTCTTCTGGGTTAGTTCAAGTAAGTTAAGGCTTTCTCTAAGGTCTTATCTGCCTGAGGAATTCTTCTGTATTAGTCAGGGTTTTCTAGAGAAACTATAACCATATCTGTATCTATATCTATAATCTATGAGAGAGAGAGATTTGTTTTTAATCCTCATCCAAGGATATTTTTTGCTTTGGTTTTTAGAGAGAGTGGAAGGGAGGGAGGGAGAGAGAGAAAGATAAAAACATTGATGTGAGAGAGACACATAGCAATTGGTTGCCTCCTGCGCACACCAAATGGGGCCTGGGATTGAACCTGCAACCCAGGTACGTGCCTTTGACCGGGAATCAAACCCACGACCCTTTGGTGTGTGGGCTGACGCTCTAACCACTGATCCACACCGGCCAGGGCCAGAAAGATTTTTTTTTTTTTTTATCCTCACCCGAGGACATTTTTCCATTTTTTTTGTTCAGATAGAGTGAGAAGGAGAGAGAGGGGGAGAGAGAGAGAGAGAGAGAGAGAGAGAGAGAGAGAGAAACATCGATGTGAAAGGGACACATCGAGTGGCTGCCTCCTGCATGACCAACCAGGGCCGGGGACAAACTGCAACCGAGGTACATGCCCCTAGCGGGAACCGAACCCGGGTCTCTCTGGACCGCAGGCCAACGCTCTAACCGCTGAGCCAAACTGGCCAGGGCCAGAAAGATATTTTTAAGCAATTAGCTCACTTGATTGTGGGGGCTGGCAAGTTCAAAATTCATAGGGCAGGCTGACAGATCGGAAATTCAGGTAAGATTTCATGTTGTAGTCCTGAGTCCGAAACCCACAGGGCAGCACACTGGAAACTCAGGCAAAGCTTCTGTGTTGCAGTCTTGAGACAGAATCCCTTCTTCTGAAACCTCAGCCTTTGTTCTTAAGGCCTCCAGCTGATTGGAAGAGGCCCATCCACATTATGGAGGGTCATCTGCTTTGCTCAAAATGTAGTGATTGTAAACGTTAATCACATCTAAGAACACCTAGACTAGTGTTTGGCTGAACAGTTGGGTACCATAGCCTAGCCAAGTTGACACATAAAATTAACTGTCACACTTTCCCTGACGTCTAGGGAAGATCAGCATCAGCATCCCCTTCCCTCTTCCGCTCCCTGTTACATGCTATTCTGGCCTGTGCGCCTCCCCAGCATAGAACTGTGACTCTAATATGTCTGCTTGGCTTTGCTGTTTGCAGATGCACCGGGCACCTGAGGTGTGCATTTGTGCTGCTTATTCTCCTCAAGGCTCTGGGTGCTGATTCAACCTGAAGATTTAGTTTTCTTTTCCATTTTGATTAATTCCCAGCCATTAACTCTTCAAATACTGCTCCTCCCCCATTTTCTGTCTATTCTCCTGGCTATGCTAAGCTAAGGTGTGCTAGATCTCGTCCTTGTTTCCTCTTCTCTTGGCCATGGTTGCTTCCACATATTTCTTCTCTTCTATTTCTCATTGTGCGACCAGTGAGTTTTCCCAGAGGTATCACCCAATTTGCTAAA
This sequence comes from Tadarida brasiliensis, assembly GCA_030848825.1. Lineage (NCBI taxonomy): Eukaryota > Metazoa > Chordata > Mammalia > Chiroptera > Molossidae > Tadarida > Tadarida brasiliensis. The sequence continues at coordinate 216,161,650 of CM061257.1, read as the reverse complement.
TGTCTCTGTAGCTATGTCTTATTCTGCTGTTCGACTTTCAACTTTAATAAATAATGTGTTAAAACTATACTTTCATTTATAGAACTTCTATTTGGCTTGTTTTCCATCTATTTTTTCATATTATTCTATCCTTTATTATTATTTCAGCCCTGGCCAGTTTGGCTCAGCAGTTAGAGCGTTGGCCCGCGGACCAGAGAGTCCCAGGTTTGGTTCCCGCTAAGGGCACGTACCTTGGTTGCAGTTTGTTCCTGGCCCCGGTTGGGGTCGTGTGGGTGGCAACAACTCAATGTGTCTCTCTCACGTCGATGTTTCTCTCTCTCTCTTCCTCCCTCTCTCCCTCCTGCTCTATCTGAAGATAAATGCAAAAAAAAAAAAAAAAAAAAAAAAAACCCTGGCCGGTTTGGCTCAGCGGTTAGAGCGTCGGCCTGCGGTCCAGAGAGACTCGGGTTCGGTTCCCGCTAAGGGCATGTACTTCGGTTGCAGTTTGTCCCCAGCCCTGGTTGGTCGTGCGAGTGGCAGCCACTCGATGTGTCCCTTTCACGTCGCTGCTTCTCTCTCTCTCTCTTCCTCTCTCTCCCTCCCACTCTATCTGGACAAAAAATGAAAAAATGTCCTCAGGTGAGGATAAAAAAAAAAAAAAATGTCCTCGGGTGAAGATAAAAAAAAAATTCTTTAAAATCACTTAACATCACTTTATTTTATGTTTTCAGATTTGTCTATTTCTATTATTTCCACTTCTCAGGGGGTAAAGTCTTCTGTGTGTGTGTGTGTGTGTGTGTGTATATATATATATATATATATATATATATATATATATATATATATATATTTTTTTTTTTTTTTTTTTTTTTTTTTTTTTTTACTGAGTATCTCTTATGGTATTTGGTTTCCCTGTGTGGTTTGTAATTTTTGATTGGAAACTCATCTTCAGCGGGGTTTGTTTTTGGTGTGTGGTATCTGTGAGCCTTGAGTCGTAAAAATATTCTTACAGAATACATTGCATTTTGCTTCTGTCAGGGCCCTAAGTTCTGGACTAACTCTTATGTTAACTTTTTGGCACAAGAGTCCTGGGCTCAGTGGCACACCCAGGGAGGGGGACATGGTGGAGCAGTCCACCTGCTCCTCCGTGTGGGGCAGGCCTGGGCCTTCCATCTCTCACAGGAATTTGTCTCCCAAGCCTAGGACAGTGAGAACATTAAAAAAATTTTTTTTTCTTTATTCATTTTAGAGAGAGGAAGGGAGAGGGAGAGAGAGATAGAAATATCGATGAGAGAGAACATCGATTGGCTGCCTCCTGCATGCCCCTACGGGGGATTTGGCCCACAACCTGGGCATGTGCCCTGACCAGGAATCGAACCCGCAAGCTCTTGGTGCATGGGTCAATGCTCAACCACTGAGCCACACTGGCCAGGCGTGTGAAAACATTTTGTTGCTCCTTCTGCAGCCCTGGTTAATAGAATTTTTGTAGCCTTTCCAATTAGAGTTTTTTTTTTTAAGGCTGCAAGCCTTAAAATGATAAATTCAAAGGGACAAATTCCAGCTCTCCTGCCTCACACAGCCTGGGGCTGCCTCCTATCTTTCCAAGGGCCTTAGAACTCTAGGTTCCAGGCAGCATTTATCCGGTCAAAACCCTGTGAATAGGGGGATTAGCTTGTTCTGACTTTGAGTTTACACTGTTTCTGGAATGTGAGAATTTTCATTCCTTTCTTTTGAGCTCAGTTGTATATTTGCAGGTGTTTTTCTTATATTTTATGCAAGATTTATACATGGTAGCAAGAGAGAGTTGTCTGAAATAGCTTATTCTGTGATGTTGCCAAAAGTGTTCCGATACATTGATCTGCATATCGTCTAAGTGATAGTAGTCTCCCCCACTGGATTGCAAACTCCGTGAGACAGGGACCATGTTGGCTTTGCTTCCGAAAAGGATTGAGCATATGGTGGGAGCTCAATATATACTTCTGAATTAGTTAATGAAGATACTCTCTCTGGGGACATCAGTACCTAATGAATTGGGCTATTGGGGGAACTTAGCAAGAGAAAGTATGTTAAATACTTGGTATATGGTGGGAACTCAGAGACGAGATCATGCAGGTATCCCTGTAATTCAGCTCCCAGCCCTCACCTCAGACATCAGTCCTGACCGAGGATGGCAGACAGGTTGTGTGAGTGTGGCCTCCTGACACTTACTCAGAGCACAAAGGTCAGCCGCAGCACCTTGTTTGAACCTGAACCCAAGGCCTGAATGCGAATCAGCCGAGTTGTCACACCACCATCCTCTGAGTGATCCTGTCCTGTCGAGGTTCCCTGATCACGCCACTACCACTGATCCCTTGTATTGCCAGCGTTTTTCTCTAGAACTCTCACATTTGAGAGGTTCTGTTGAGGAAAAATGCATTTAATAAGTAATCATTTATTTATTTGTGCATTTTAATTAATGAAAGGCATTCACCTGCCAAGACTTCCAATCAGCATGAGGTGAGATCATTTTAGCCCAAAGCAAGGCAACAATATTTTAATCAGGCTGTGCAGCTTTTCCTGGGGCCCCTGGCCCCATTCCTAACCCAGGGATTTGAAGAGTTCAAATGGAAAAGTCCTACCCGAGGGGACCCACCAGCGGCAGCAGTGCCTGGGCGAGTTGCACTCAAGGGGGACACAGAGTGCGGCAGCCAGGGCAACCTCCTAAGCATTGCAGCCCCAAGGAACTAGCTGGTAATGGTGAGGATGTATGTAGCCTCTGGAAACAGGATTTACCATGTAGTGTGTGTGTGTGTGTGTGTGTGTGTGTGTGTGTGTGTGTGTGTGTGTTAACATCTCCTTGGCATGTTGGAAGGTGTACTCAACCAATGAGGGGAAGTTTGAGCTATGGACCACAAATCATAATACATATCAAATGCCTATTATGTATCAGGCACCCTATTTAACTTAATGCTCTTCTTCAAAACCTAATTGTGAGGTTAGTACCATCCCCCACTTTAAAATGAGGAAACTGAGTCAAAGGGATCTTAAGCAACTTGCCCAAGGCCATGTAGCTAGTAGGTCAAGAGCTGGTCAGACTTGCCTGACCCCCAAGCCCAGGCCCCAGCCCTCAGAGGGCTCTCCTGTGCTGAGCAGTGAGCTTTGGGCGCTGCTTCCCAGCGCTGGCTGCTTGTTGGAATCTCCTGGGGAGCTTTCAAAACACTGATGCTTGGGTGCTACTGCTGGAGATTTTAATTTAACGGGGCATTTTGATTTACTTTTTTTAAAATAATTTTTTTATCCATTTGATAGAGAGAGAGGGAGAATCATCTGTTTGTTTTTCCACTTATTTATACATTCATTGTTTGCTTCTTTTATGTGCCCTGACTGTAGGATCGAACCTGCAACCTTGGCTTATCAGGACAGCACTCTAACCAACCTAGCTACCCGACCAGGGCTAATGGGGGCATTAAAAAAAAATTTTTTTTCTTTATTGATTTTAGAGAGAGAGGAAGGGAGAGGGGGAGAGAGATAGAAACATCGATGAGAGGGAACATCAATTGGCTGCCTCCTGCATGCCCCCCAATGGGGATTGGGCCCATAACCTGGGCATGTGCTCTGACCAGGAATTGAACCGGTGACCTCTTGGTGCATGGGTCGATGCTCAACCACTGTGCCACACCAGCCGGGCTAATGGGGGCATTTTTAAAAGCTCCCGAGGTGACTCTAGCTTGCAGCCAAGACAGTACCACTGGCTTCCTGGGTACCAAGCCCCAAGTCTACTACAGTCATTGGTTACAAAGGTCACCTGGATTAAGAAAAGGGCTGGAGCCCTGGCCGGTTTGGCTCAGCGGTTGGAGCGTTGGCCTGCGGACCAGAGAGTCCCGGGTTCGGTTCCCGCTAGGGGCGTGTACCAAAAAAAAAAAGAAGAAGAAAAGAAAAGGGCTGGAGAAGCTGAGGGCAGGAGCTCAAACTCAAAGTCCAAGATCTGTAACTGGGGCACATGGAAACAGGTCTGGGGACAGAGGGGCTGGGGCTGGAGGGATCTTAGCCTGGACAGCAAGCATCCGAGCTCTCCCAGCCCTCAGAGGCCAATGCCTGGGTGACCTGGGCCCTATTTCCACCCACACACAGCTTTGAAGGGAGGACAGGACAGTAGTTAAGGCACACCTGGGTTCAAGGCCTTACTAAAGTCTGTGGACCTCACTTCCTCAGCCACAATACGTGCTCCTGGAAGGTTTGCAGGAAAGACTGAACCAACTGAGCGGGCCTGGCACAGGGTAGATGCCCCCTCCTGGCAGCCACTTCCTCCCCTTCCCCTGCACTTCATCACCAACCCCACGTGGCTGGAGAGCCACTTCTTGAGCTCTTGCTCTCCAAGGTGAATGGAAACTCTGAGGGACCACATCGCTTTGCATTTCCAAGCAACCAGCAAAGGCTTGGCTCTGGGCTCCTTCGGAAACACCTGCTAGGCCCAATCCTTCACAGCTGGCAGCGTGGCTGAGTGACTCACCCTCCCCGGGAGATGCTCACGTTCACCCGGCCGCTCCGCTCCAGTCAGCACTCGTGACTGAGCACTGGTAAGTGAGTGGTTCTCAGCCCCGGCTGCCTGGGAGCGTCCGTGGGGGGGTGTGGGGGGGAGAGGGCCCACACACCCCGACCAGCCAAATCAGGATCTCCGGGGCTGAGGCCCAGGCACCAGCATTTCCTTCAGTGCCACTTGAGGGTCTTTGTGTTAGAAGACCAGGGTGTTTGCTTAAAATGCAGATTCCAGGCATAGGCCCCAAACCAGACGAATCCGACCCGGGGGATGGGCCCCGGGAGTCTACACTTTTGAGCCCTTCCTGAGGGCTTTCTTTTTTTCTTCTTATTTTTAAATATTTTTTAAAATTTTATTTTAGCCCTGGCTGGTTTGGCTCAGCGGTTGGAACGTTGGCCTGCGGACCAGAGAGTCCTGGGTTCGGTTCCCGCTAGGGGCATGTACCAAAAAAATAAATAAATAAAATAAAATTTTATTTTTTAGAGAGAGAGGAAGGGAGCCCGGCCAGTGTGGCTCAGTGGTTGAGCATTGACCCATGCACCAAGAGAGGAAGGGAGAGGGAGAGAGAGATAGAAACATCGATGAGAGAGAACATCGATTGGCTGCCTCCTGCCTATCCCCCACTGGGGACCAGGCCCACAACCTGGGCATGTGTCCTGACCGGGAATCGAACCGACCACCTCTTGGTGCATGGGTCGATGCTCAACCACTGAGCCACACCAGCCGGGCTCTTCTTATTTTTAAAATTATTGTATTTGCATGGGAAGGTGTAGGAACTTCTGTTACTCAGAGGAAACCAGTGAGGAATAAGTAGCCCCAGCAATTGGGCGCACCTGGCCGGGTCAAGGGGGTGGAGGTGGTGAGGCCTGGGAGAGGTGAGGAGGCACCTTCGTGAGGGAGGGCTCATTCCAGGGGCCAGGGAAGGTGGGCGGCTGGGATGCTTCTCTGAAGAGGTGGAGCTACATTCTGCTCATTCCTTTAGGAAATCTGTAACTTCTCAGCTTGGGCTGAAAGGACAGGTGCAGGGACTCACACCATCCTCCAGGGAAACCAGATCCAGGAGGGAGAGGGTATGGGGGTGGGAGCGGGTTTGGGGGTCGCTTTCAGGCCAAGAGGGCTCCTGGAGGGCCAGCTCCTAGTCCTGGGACCTGACCTGGCTGTCCCTAGGCTGTGGAGACCCAGAAATGGGAATGAGAGACCAGGGTCCAACTGGCCCCAGGGCTGGCTGAGGAATCCCTGGGAGTCAGACACAGGGGCCACAGCCATGGCTCAGGTGACCACGGGGCCATCCCTGAACAGGCTCTGGCTTCTTCTCCAGAAGCAGCTCTGCGGGGGGACATGTAGTCTCTTAGGTGGGTCAGCTTGAGCCAGGGCACCTTCCTCACAGCATGTGAGAGTGTCCCAGGCAGCACATAGTCATTCATGCGTGCGTGCGTGCGTTCGTTCGTTCGTTCATTCATTCATTCATTCATTCATTCATTCATTCACTCACTCACTCACTCATTCATTCACTCATTCATTCATTCATTCATTCAGCACTTGTTATGTGCCAGGCACGATGCTGGGCTCTGCAGGTTAGCCATGAATGAAGCAGAAGAGGCTTGCTCTCATGGAGTTTACATACAAGAAGGAACAGACAACAGAATGATAAGCAAATTAATATATAACAGTCAAGTCTCGTGGTGTTAGGGAGAAATATGAAGCGAGGAACAGGGAGAGTACCTGGGGTGGGAAGAGGCGAGATGTTTTGTTCAGAGGCTGGAGAAGGGGTCTGAAGAGAAGACACTGAACAGAGGTCTGAGGAAGGAAGGAAGCGAGACATGCAGATTTGGGGGAAGGAACAGCAGGTGTATTTGAGCCTTAACAAGGAGGCCAGTGTGGCTCAGTGGTTGAGCATTGACCCATGCACCCAGAGGTCGCGGGTTCGATTCCTGGTCAGGGCACATGCCCAGGTTGTGGGCCAAATCCCCAGTGGGGGGCATGCAGGAAGTAGCCAATTGATGTTCTCTCTCATCGATGTTTCTATCTCTCTCTCCCTCTCCCTTCCCCTCTCTCTAAATCAATAAAGAAAAGAAAAAAATTAAAAATAAATAATGAAAAGAAAAAAGGAGGCCATATGGCTCCAGTGGAGGGGAGAAGGAGCATGTGGTAGCGAGTGGGGTGGAGAACAGGCAGGGCATCCCTGGGGCGGGTGGGGTCCAGCCTCCTTCCCTGGAGGCCAAGGAGGTTTTAGGCAGAGGAGTGACGAGACCTGGCTTAGGTTCACAAAGGTCATTTTGGCGGCTTTGGAGAGAACAGATGACTGGCAGGGAGACCCACCAGAAGTCCCCTCTAGTAGAGAGAGAGTGTAGGGGGAGAGAGGTGAGAACCAGGGGAGTAGCTTTGTAATGTGGAGCTGACGGGATTTGATAGTGGAATGGAGGTGGCGTGAGGAGTGAGGAGGTGGGGTGATTCCTAGGTTCGCCTGGTGAGCTGCTAAATTGGTGGCACCACTGAGGAGTGGGGAGTTAAGAATTCTGTTTGAGGGGTCTGTCAGGCACCCGAGGGGACATGTTGAATGTGCAGCTGGAGGTATGAGACTGTGAGTGAGGACCTGGGGGTGGGGCAGGGGGAGGTAAGGCTGGAGACACCCATTTCACAGGCTTATAGATGGAACTGACAGCTGTGGGAGAGATGGGATCCCTGGGGACACTTAGAAGGGAGGGGACAGGGAGTAAGTGCTGAACCCTGGTCCTCTACCTTGGACAGATCTTGAATAGGAGGCTGAACCAGCCCAGGAGACTGAAAAGAGAAGAGTGAGCCAGGAGCCAGTCCGTGTGGCTCAGTGGTTGAGTGTTGTCCCATGCACCAAGAGGTCGCCGGTTCAATTCCTGGTCAGGACACATGCCCAGGTTGTGGGCCCAATCCCCAGTGGGGGGCATGCAGGAGGCGGCCAATCGATGTTTCCCTCTCCCTTCCTCCCTCTCTAAAAACAAAACAAAAACACAATCAATAAAGAAAAAAAAAATTTTTTTAAAGTGAGCCAGGAGAGTGGGGTGTGCTGACAAAGGGAACTCAGACAGGCAGGAAAGAGGGGGGGGCCTCACTGCGCCCAAAGCTACAATCAGAGGTAAGCTGGGACTGACCCCAGAAATGTTTAGATTGGCAAGCTGGAGGTCTTAGGTGGCCTTGACAAGAGAGCTTCAGCGGGCTGGTGGGCACTGAGGCTGATGAGAGTGAGCACAGGAGAGAAAGGGACCCAAGGAGACGAGGCGCAGGGACAGCAAATCAATGTGAGGGAGCCATAGAGGAGCCGGCGGGACCTGCAGGGAGAAGGAGAAGCCTAAGGTCACCGACGACCTTGCTGAGCGGTTTCAGAGCTCGGAGCCAGAGACGGGGCGCTGCTGTGGCAGCTGGGAGGCCGCATGACTTCTCTGAGACTGGGAGGAAGGAGAAAGCAAGGATAATGCGGAGACAACTCTGAAGGGGACGGAGGGCTCCTGCCAGTGTCCTGTCTCTCCGGCCTGAAATTTCACCATCACTGTTTTTGGAAACCTGACTTCTAGCAACCAAAGAGAAGGATGCTGCCTAAAGTGCCCCTCCCCCCACTACCAGCCAAGGGTATAGCTGAGGCGAAGGCTGGTGGAGGAAGGTCCCCAAAGAAAGGCTGGGCTCTAGTTAGAGCCCCTTTCACTTCCGGCTGAATCTGCCTGGGTGGGTCTGGTTGGAACACTGGCCTGGCTGGGGTAGCAGTCACAGGGCAGGACATCCGAACATACTCTACAACCTCATGACCGGGACCTGACTTATTACTGGATGATGCATTCGCTTAGGAGCCCACCAGCCAGGGGCTGGTGACACAGAATGGCAATGGACCCCTGGCAGGGCGGAGCCCTTCCTGCTGTCTTATTCTTCCCAGAGGGCTTCCCGTAGCACCTGTGACATAGTGAAGTGACTTTTGCATCCAGAACAAGGATGTGTCGGTTAGGACACCTCAAGCCAATGTAACAGCGACGCTTGCTACTCAAAGTGTGGTCCCTGAATGAGCAGCAGCGAGATCAACTGGGATCCTTCTAAAAATACAGACTCTCAGACCGACTGAATCCACCTTAGTTTAACAAAATTCCTAGGTGATTCTATTTTTTTTATCCTCACCTGAGGACATTTTTCCATATTTTGTTCAGATAGAGTGGGAGGGAGAGAGAGAGAGAGAGAGAAAAACATCGATGTGAAGGGGACACATGGAGTGGCTGCCTCCCACACGACCAACCAGGGCCGGGGACAAACTGCAACCGAGGTACGTGCCCTTAGCGGGAACCGAACCTGGGTCTCTCTGGACCGCAGGCCGATGCTCTAACTGCTGAGCCAAACCGGCCAGGGCTAGGTGATTCTATTTTTTTTTATTTTTTATCCTCATCTGAGGACATTTTTACATTTACCTTGAGACAGAGCAGGAGGGAGAGAGGGGGGGAAAGAGAGAGAGAAACATCGATGCGAGAGAAACACATCGAGTGGCTGCCACCCACACGACCCCAACCGGGGCCAGAGACAAACTGCAACCAAGGTACGTGCCCTTAGCAGGAACCGAACTCAACCTGGTCCGCGGGCTGATGCTCTAACCACTGAGCCAGACCGGCCAGGGCCCTAGGTGATTCTAATATGCTAATCTAACCGCTAACACTGAGAACCACTAATGTAAACCATAAAGATATTTATTTGGGGAGTTAGAGTCCCGGGCAGCTCCAGTGTGGGCACGGCAGCCCCCTGGAGTAATTGAGGACTAACCATTATCAGATTTTTTTTTTAATCCTTAGGCTTGTCACCTCGTGAGTGTAAGATGGCTGCCTCAGCTCCTGGAACCATGTACCCACATGATGAGATTCTAAGGTTGGGAAGGGGGTACAGGGCCAAGGTGATAAGAGAGAGTTGTGTGTGTGTGTGAGAGAGAGAAAGAAAGAGCGAGAGAGAGAGGGAGAGAGAGAGAGAGAGAGACTTCTTTTGTCAAGCAAGAAAAAAAATTCCCCGGGTCCCAACAACAAATGTCCCCTTGGTTCTCAACAGGTCACCCTTAGCTGCTAGGGAGTCTGCGAAAGTGAATATTTGGCTTTTTCATTGTCCATAGTAGGAAGCAAAAAATGGAGAAGGGGTTGGAAAGGGCCACTGCATAGCCAGCCATGAAAGGCACACATGAAATACAAATGCACATGTGGCCAACCTAGCACAACTAATTAGATAATTAGTTCACTAATTATCTAATAAGTTAACTAATTATTTAATGAGAGGAAACAGGAAAGATCAAAGTCTTCCTTCCTTTATTTATTTATTTATTTATTTATTTATTTATTTATTTATATTTACTGGGGTGCTCTGGCTGGTGTGGCTCAGTTGGTTTAGCGTCGTCCTGTGTACCAAGAGGTCACCAGTTCCACACCTGGTCAGGGCACATGCCCAGGTTTTGGGCTTAATCCCCAGTAGGGGGTGTGCAGGAGACAGCCGATCTATGTTTCTCTCTCATCAGTGTTTATCTCTCTCTCTCTCTCTCCCTTCCTCTCTCTCTAAAATCAATAAAAACATATTTAAAATAAATTTATTGGGGTAAGGTCTTCCTTTAATTTTCTGTTTTAAATTTAGTTGATCAAATAATTGATTCTTTTTTGTTTAATTTATTTTATGTTTGTTCAGATCAAATATCAAAAGGTTTTCTTTTTTTTTTAATCTTCACCCGAGGATACTTTTTCCATTTATCTTCTGTCAGAGTAGGGGAAGAGAGAGAGAGAGAGAGAAACATCGATGTGAGAGAGACACATCAACCGGTTGCCTCCTGCATGACCCTGAGCATGGCCGGGGACTGAACTGCAACCAAAGTACGTGACCTTGATCAGAATTGAACCTGAGACTCTTTGGTCCTCGGGCCAACGCTCTAACTGCTGAACCAAATCAGCCAGGGCCAAAGGCTTTCTTTCTTTTTTTTTTTTTTTAATTTTTTTTTTTAATTGATATTTGAGAGCGAGTGGGAGAGGGAGAGAGAGATAGAAACATCAGTGAGAGAGAACATCGATTGGCCACCTCCTGCATGCCCCCCACTGGGAATTTGCTGTTGGACCCCTCGCCCTGGTCGAGTTCGTGCGGGAGGCAACCAATCCATGTGTCTCTCTCACATTGATGTTTCTCTCTCTCTCTCTCCCCCTCCCTCCCTCCCACTCTATCTGAAAATCAGTGGAAAAGTATCCTCAGGTGAGGATTTAAAAAAAAAGTAAAACAGAGACACACACATTTCTTTTACATTGGTGGGTACAAGATAGTTAACATTCCAGCACATAGAGACTGTATTCCAGGAACGAGATAACCGTGAGGGGGTCTGTGGTTTCCTGATCTGGTGCCAGGTGGTGCCCTGAGGGGTCCAGAAAATGGGTGTTGTTATCTGACATTAGTTATCTTAGATGCAAAAAGACAATAGACAGGCTCACTTAAGTTAAGGACTGACCTTTGTCAAGGAAGCCACAGGCCTAGGAGGTGACCTGCTCTTCCCTGCGAATTTTTATGTTCAGACACTGTGGGTTCCTTTCTGTCTCTGAGTTTGCAAGGCCTCCGTGCAGGCCTCCCCTGAGCTTGTCATGTTCAACATGTGGCCCCTTTCCTCCACAGAAGGCAGAAAGTCCCATCTGAAGGTAAACTTTGTACATAGTTCCTGGCTCAGTGTCCCTGCACTCAATAAAAATTCAGGTAAAGAGACCAAGAAATAAGGTAACAGACCACATTTTTTTATTTTCTATTTTTATTTTTATTTTCTTTATTGATGTTAGAGAGAGAAGAAGGGAGAGGGAGAGAGAGACAGAAACATCGATGAGAGAGAACATTGATTGGCCGCCTCCTGCATGCCCCCCACTGGGGATCGAGCCCACAACCTGGGCATGTGTCCTGACCAGGAATCGAACCGGGGACCTCTTGGTACATGGGTCGACGCTCAACCACTGAGCCACACCGGCCGGGCAGATCACATTTATTAATGTTCTTCAAACTAATAAATGTGTTGTTCACAGCAGCGCATAGAAAAACCCTGAGCATTTTACATACCCTTTAACACAGAAATTTCACTTCCTGGAATTAGTCCTGAGGAAATAATCACATCTGCATTTCAGAAATAGTCATCGGCAAGCTGCTTATAAAAATTGGGAACCACCTAAATGGCTAATGACAGGTTGGATGATACAGCCATGTAATGGGTTACTGCACAGCCTTAAAAAAAAATGACAGCATTAAGTAGTGTTTAATGGCATGGAAAAATCTTCACAATACACTATTAAGTGAAAAAAATAATTTATGAGGCAGTATCTAATATAATCACATTTTAACTTTCTAAACTATGCTAAGAAAAAAGGACTACAAGGAGACACTACAAAAATATTGTCTTTCTGGATGGTAGGATTATGGGAGGTTTTAATTTTTGTTTTGACTCCTCTGTAGAAACATGTTTTATCTTTCTCTAAGGAAGAAGTTAGAGTTGCTCGGCCCAAACAACCTAGAGTGTGTTTGGGAGCTCAGATAGGGATCTAGGTTTCCCTTTCTCCCATCTTCTCTCCATCCCCAGCTTTATAAGAAGTACCTCCAGCCCTCAATGTTCTGGAGTCCACACCCACTTGGCCACGGTTATGTTTTGGTGGAAACTCTTAATGTTTCCATTGTCTGACTCAAGTGTTAAATTATTCATCCTAATTAACCAGGTCCTAGGTGTTATTTTGACAGAGACTCTCACTCAAGGATTCTCTTTACCTCTTCTTTGTTTCTGAAGCCAAGAATGAAAAGGGTTCTGAGGGAGGTTAGATTGCCCACTAGGCAGTACTTACATCTGAAAGGCAGCCATTCTGCCTAAAGGACAGGCAGGACAGCCTCAGGCTGGCCAGACCTCCCACAGACTTCTTAGAGTCCGTAAAGCCAGTAAGAAGGGTTTCTTTGCAGAAGTAGCTGCTTGGGTTCCAAGGTGAGTCAAATAACATCCTTCCCTAATAGGTCAGGTGGTGGTTTCCTGAGTGCACGCGTATCCCCTCGACTAAGACATGCGTTCCTACTGCGTGCAGGTGGTTTCTGGGGAGAGACAGCAAGTCGAGATGCGTGACTGTGGGCAACCTCTCAGAAGTGGTGACATTTGAGCTGAGATTTAACTGGACATTCAACCATAATCAAATCATCAAATCTGGGGGAACAGGGTTCTAGACCGAGGAAACAAGGGGAGAGATGTGTTGTGGTAACGAGCTTGACCATCTTAAGAAGGGAAAGAAGCCTAGGGAGTATTTTCCTGGGATAGATTCTTACAATGGGGTGTCAGGACCAAAACTTATAGACATTTTTATGACTCTTGATATATATATATTGCTGGGTTGTTTTCCAAAATGAATATGTTTAAGATCATGTGTCCAGTTGTTAACAGTCTTTACCCCTGGGAGTGGAATTCGAGAGGTCGACAGAATGGGAAAAGGGACTTTAAAGTTCCCACCTTCTACATAATTTGAATTTTGTACCAAGAGTATATATCATGTTTTTTTTAATCCTCACTCAAGGATATTTTTCTATTTATCTTTCAGAAAGAGTGGGAGGGAGAGAGAGGGAAAGAGAGAGAAACATTGACATGAGAGGGACACATCGACTGGTTGCCTCCCGCAGGACCCCAACCAGGGCTGTGGAAGAACCGCAACCGAGGTACGTGCCCTTGACCAGAATCGAACCCGCGACTCATTGGTCTGCGGGCTGACACTCTAACTGCTGAGCCAAACCGGCCAGGGCTCATTTTTATGATTTAAAGTGACTTAATGTTTTAGAACATTGGTAATAAGCAGGGTGGTAGATATAACGTTTTATTATTCTAAATATTTTATATACATTATATAAACTCCATTGTGTATGTGAACTATTTCATACTAAAAATCTGATTTTTATAAAATGTATTAATTTATACACTACCAGGTAGCTCTAAATGTGACAGTTTAACCACATATGCAACAATGATTGATGGTTATTACTCGTTAACATTTTTGCTTCTTCATCCGGGTGCAGGCTCTGGTTTGCTCTGATGTTAGAAAAGTCACTTGATCCCCTGCAGGTTTCAGTTTTTGGTCAAAAGGGAAAAAAGATGTGACCAACCTCTCAATTCACTAACAAAATTGTTCAGGAAATTAAATAAAATAGTAAAGGGAAGATACTGCACATTCTTTAAAAAATGCAATAGAATAGAACAAAGAGAGTATTAGGAAGGAACTTTCACCCGAATGAATCCCCACATCTCACCAAGGTCAGCGGCTTCTCTGTGCGGCTTCCTGGACCCTGCCATTCACCCTGATCTCTCTGTTCTCTCTGACTCAGCTGTTCTCAAACCTGAGGCTACACGATGTGACACAGAGGAAGGGAGAGGAAGAGAGAAACATTGCTTTGTTGTCCCACATAGTTATGCATTTGTTGGTTGATTCTTATATGTGCCCTGACTGGGGATCAAACCCGCAATGTTGGCATATCGGGACAACACTCTAACGAGTGAGCTACGTGGCCAGGGCCTTACACTGTGACACTAACTGTTTTGTACACATTAATGATGACCGCCCCCCGAGCAGGGTCCAGTGAAGCCAGCATGTCCTAATAATGGGACTTCAGGCATTAGCGAGCAGCTAGAGAAGAGGAGATAACTTGGGGGCAAGGGTGGTCCTTCCAAATACTAAAACGACAGGGAGTTGGACGTGTTGGGAAGAGCTTCAGATTAGGCTTCAGAAGCACTAGGTCTGAGTCTGGGTATTTCAGTGACTAGCTCTGAGCATGTTAAGTCTCTCCACCTTCCCGATTTCAGCTTCTGGAGCTGTGGGGCTCACGCAATGGGGCTATGAAATTTGCCCTGCTTGCTTCTTTGTGGTGTCTTAGGGAGTTGGTGAACCAATGTGCATTAAAAAACGTTGACACTGGTGAGGCTTTGTGGAAATGCACTCTAATTACATAAAATCACTGAGCTTCTTGGGGCTGTTTGTTACCGCAAAGCAGCGTAGCCTATCCTGGCTAATGCACAACCCGGGTCTCCACTTCCCCTCCTCTGGGAGAATAATACCTATTTCACATACTTGCAGTGAAGATTTAATGAGAGAATGTGTCTCAAGCTCTTTACTCAATGTTGGCTCACAGAACAAGCTCAATAAATGTTGATTCTTGCCCTCCCCTAGCAAGATGGTCATTCTTGGCAAAGACAGACAAGGCCACCTGACCAGACTTTCCCATGGACCCCAGAGGCACAGCAATGAGGTCAGTAGTTCTCCTCATGGAAACACACAGGCGTCATTCAGCAGCAGGCATTGTGGGTGCTGTCTCTCCACACTTCCCAGTTCTTTCCGTGTAAATCCTGGGGCAGCAATTTGGAGCTGTTGAGAGATGTGGCACTGACAGCCCCTGGCACCCACCTTCCATTCCAACAAACTGGCAACTCCACTTCCCCGAACCACTGCCACCAGTGGGGTGCTGAATGTTTGGGTGAGGGGGAACCTTCCGGTCTCATTCGCCACGAACTGTCCCCTCAGTGCCAAATGACACAAAACACCTTTTGAGAATATCAGCATTCCACAGGGCCTTTGAACCTCACTGAGCCCATGCCCTGACTCTCATAACAACAACATTTAGAAGATAAATACATAAACCTAAAAACAAAACTCGGAGCTGTGGGTGCCTTTTATTTTATTTTTTTAAGTCAAGTTTAACGAAATGGTGGTGGTGTTAGAAGCAAAACATGAACACAAGAGCTCAATAGGGAGAAAAAAAACCCATGGAAAAGCACCTTTGCCTCGCGAGGATGGCTGGGTCTGTCCCAGGCGGGGCTCTGCGGGGCTCTGCGGGGCTCTGCAACCAGGCTGACATTTTGAACAGCATCAGGAAAGCAATTTCTTGAATCCCATCCTGAGGGACAGGAGAGGTTAAAGAGCCCTCAGAAGTTGAAATCAGGGCTATGGCAGTATTTTCCAGAGCCACTGACTCAGCACTGCTCACCTGGACACCTTTCCCATCAACAGCCCCCCGCCCCCCACACACACGTCCAGTGATGGAGGAGAGGATAGGAGCTGAGAAATGCTTTTAGACTAACCTTTAAAGACTCCAAAGAAATTCAAGCCTGTTGTGCAAGTCTCGGCCTGGCTGTGCTGGGCCCTGTCCTGCAGCAGTCTCTCTCCTGCCCCACGGAAGCCGAGGCCAGCTAGTAACAAACTACCCCAGACAGGTCAGGAAAATGGATTCCTCTCCCAGCACTCCATCTTATGAGAAACAGATGCCTGCTTTCTCTGACTTGGCGAGCGCCTCCAGAAATCCATCCCTGTCCCTTCTTTGTTCCAAAGCAAACACTTGCCTTGGCTTCTGTTCTCGTGCCCAGACACGCTCTGCGGGAGTGGAGCTCCTGGGCCGAGGACCTGGAACTTCGGTGGAACGCCACAGACTTCCAGGTGAGCTGTAAACACGGTGGCTCCAGACTTGCGCGGCCACGTGGACTTTGGTCCTTCCAAACAGTCCCCTAGGTAGGCTACAGATGTACCTCAAGGGTGACAATAATAACAAGGGATCAACATTTATGGAGCATTTACCAAACGTTAGGCTCTGTGTTAAGAGCTTGGTAAGTATTTCCCATTTGACCCTCATAGCCCTAATACTAGACGAGGAAATGAAGGTCGAGAGAGATCAAGTCTTGTCACTCCTGGTGATAAAGCAGGGAGTTGAACCCTGGCCCAATTCTAGCTCCAAGGTCAGAATGACTTCAGCACTTGGAATGACAGTTGTCCTATCAGCTCCTGACTGATGGTGTGACGATTCACCTTCACTCAGGTTTAACCCAGGAAATCAGGAACTTTTCCTTCCTTGTGCCATTGAACTCCCACCTGAGTGAGGCACGCGGGTGATCCTCACAGCTGGCTCAGGGCGGAAGCCAGTGCTCGGAGGGGCTCGGGCCCTGCAGTAAGAGGCCATGCAATAACTCTTGGGAATGGATTTGATTGTTGGAAGCAGCCAAAAGCTATTTTGAGCAAAGTCTTCTAAACTGGGTAATGTATCCAGCTTGGCGATATTAGACATGTTCGATACACTTTTACACAAAACCGATCATCTGGTGGGGTTCATAGACTGGTCATGAAGGCAGTTCCAGAAGAGGTATTGCAGGAATGGTTAGAATTCTCTTCCTACGCTTGAACCCAAGCCTGCCTCCTACAGCTGGCTGTGTTCTGCATCGTGGAGCCGCATGAAGTAGGCCTCAGCACCACCACCGCCCCCATCCTAATCAGATCCATTACCTGGTTGCCAAGCTAGCAGATGGGGAGCAGCAAAGGTGGACATGCACCTTAGAATTACCTGGGACGTTTCTGACTTACCAGTTCCCAGGTTTTACACCCAGAGAGTCTACTTTTATAGGTCTGGCTTTGGGCCCGGGCATGGTTGTTTTCTGAAGTTCAGCAAGCGACTCTAGCTAGGATTGAGAACCACTGTATTCAGAAGAGAATTTAAACCCAGAGAGGCTGGGTAACCAACTCAAGGTGTCACAGGAACCATATCCCAGAGCTGGGCTTCAAGCCCCCATCCACCTACCCTCCACTTCCTCTGGGCACACCCACCCTCCTGGCCCAAATGGGGATCCCTGAGCTTGGGGTCCCAGCGGGGATGGGGGGGTAGGCAGTGGGGGATAGGGTTTGATGGCCTCTGCAGTCTGCCCAGCTCATCGCCCCCAACAATGTTGGATTCCTTATGACAAAAGGCACCTGCGTGGGATGTGGGGTCTGGAATCCTGGAACACTGGGTGGAGAAATGCTCAGGGACTCCTGAGAGCTGACTCTGCTTAGCCCCCATGTAAGGACGTGGCCCTGGTCATGCGGCCCAGGTCCAGATCAGGACAGGCCATGTTCATGGACATTCTCTTGACTCACAGAAAAAGCACATGCTTCTGGAACCATGACATAAGCCCTATATTAATAAGGTAAGAATTTCAATTTTCTGGTGACATCCTCCCTCCCAGGGATGGAGGCAGAGCTCGTGCCTCCACCTCGTGCAGAGCTCTGAAGGCCGAAGGAAGCTTTGGAGGGATGCTGCCTCTGTTGCTGCCCAGCTTCTGGTAAGATTAGGAATCCTCTTCGAATTTGGTCTAGTCTAGCCTTACAGGGCGTGTGTGTGTGTGTGTGTGTGTGTGTGAGCGTGAGCCTTGGCACCCATAACCTTTAGCTGGGACATGAGGATGGGCTGGCCTCCTGACCCTGGCATGGAGTCTGGGAATTACAGTCCTCAAGGAACCAAGGCAGGGCTTGCCTCCACTGTGGCTCGTCAGAGGAGAGTCCCCCAACTCGCCAGAGCTGAATGCATAAATGAGCGCATACGTAAGTGGAACAACAGATCAATGTTTCTCTCTCCCTTCCTCTCTCTCTTTCTCTAAAATCAATAAAAATAAATAAATAGTCCTTCTTCCTTCTGAGTATATAGAGGAACAGGTCAGCGAAGGAACTTCCTTAGGAGTAAGGTGGGAGACAAGATCTTTGAAGCCTGAACAGTGTCCTCCATGAGGCTTCTCCTCAAGGCTGGGACTGGGGACATGGTCCTGAGCTGTGCCCACATGGAATCAGAGGGAATGTGGAGGAGGGCTTTCCAGAAGCAGGAGTGTGGAAGAGGGGCTGGAAGGAGGGCTCGTGGGAGTGTGCCAGGAGGCCCATGAGCTAACGGCCCCAGAACCCTCTAGCCCTCTGGTTAAAGAACCATTTAACCATGAATTATTATCCTGGCTATTATTTGTGTCTGTAATAACAGCCATAACAATGGATGCTGCAAAGGTCAGCCCAGGGGCTGCTGTTGCCTAATGCTTTTAGTAAGGGTTGGAGGCGGAAATGAGTTGATGAAATTTGCTGTTGCTCCAAACACGGCTCAGCTGGCTGAGGCGGTGGAGGACGGAGAGAAACTCCAGATGGAGTTAGTCTCTGGGTCCCAGGCAAGGGTGGCAGCTAAAATAGAACTTGAACACATTCGAGGTAAGGCACTTGGAGTGAAGCTCATCTCAGCTTCTTCTATGATGCAGGGTCCGGGGCGGAGCCCGAGAGGCTGTGGCAGGCCACAGAGCGGGCACTCAGTTCAGGGCAGAGCCCACCTCAGCCACCAGAGCAAGCAGCGTGCCAGCTGCAGAGGGCCCTGGGCTCTGGCCTCCCGAGCAGCTGCTGGGCCCCCAAGGCTCTGGGCTATTCCTTTCTGTCTGGAATCACATCAAATCCCACCTGGCATTGCTTGGTGAAATCTTAGCACCTCTATCTCTTCATCCTACATTAGAAAAGGAGGCCCTGAGAGGTGGAGAGAACGCCCATGGTCACTCCGTTAGAGGGAGGCTGAACCAAGACCCGAAGCGGGGCCCTTGGCTTCCAGTCAGGGCACGTCCACTCTGTCTGGTGTGTAGGCCCCACCCGGCCAGAGGCAGGTGAACAGCCGCGGCTGGTGGGCAGCTGGTGGCCCGCCCAGTTCACGTTCCCTTCAGTCATGCCTTCCATCAAATGCCTATTGAGCACTTACTACATCTCATGCACTGTTACAGGTGAGGGACAAGGGCGTGGAGTTTGGATTCAGACCTCAGTCATTCAGTCCCCCTGAGCCTTGATTTCATCTGGAAAAC
This sequence comes from Tadarida brasiliensis, assembly GCA_030848825.1. NCBI lineage: Eukaryota > Metazoa > Chordata > Mammalia > Chiroptera > Molossidae > Tadarida > Tadarida brasiliensis. The sequence continues at coordinate 216,142,544 of CM061257.1, read as the reverse complement.
GGGCAACCTTATTCCCAGTGCCTACCACATACAGTGAGTACTCCACGGAAGGCGGCTATACAAGATGGGGCCAGGACCCCAAGAAGTTCTCGGTCTCTCAGGGGAGCCCGATTCATCAGCAACTATATCCAGTGTGTATAAACAGGGTGGTTTAGGAGCAGAGGAGGGCATAACTAACTCACTAGGGTGTACCGAAATTTGCTCTGCCCCTTACCGACTGGAAGACCCCCAGCGTGTTCCTCAGCCTCTCTGGAGGAGCCTGAATCTTCTCATTTGTGCAGTGCGATATATAAAGAGCTCACACGTTCAGGGTTGTGGATTTATGGACTGGGCATAATAATTATGAAGTGCCTACTGCTCAGTAGGCATTAACAAAGTATCATTTGGGGGGGTAAAGTCAGGGAAATCTTCACAGAAGAGATGACATTGGAATTAGGAGTCTGAAGCCGGTTTTGTGGGAGAGTGCTAGAGGGGACCCGAGGAATAAGCTGTGATGGGCCACGTGCCCGATGTAAAGAAATGACAAGGACAATGAGGACCTTGGAGATTTTTAAGCTTAGGTAGGACAGGATCAAATTGGCATTTATAATACAGGCTTTGTTAGCATTTCCTCAGCTGCTGGTGTTTTGTTTGTTTTGCCAAAAGTCATGTTATAGAAATGATACAATAGTGATAAACTCCTGCATATTTATTTATCAGGACCCTGTTGGTTGCAAGTGACAGAAAACCAAACTCAAACTAGGTGTGGTACTTTTTTGTTTTGTTTCTTCTTTAGTGATTTGAGAGAGAGGGGAAGGGAGAGGGAGAGAGAGATAGAAACATCGATGAGAGAGAACATCGACTGGCCGCCTCCTGCATGCCCACAACCTGGGCATGTGCCCTGACTGGGAATCAAACCGGCAACCTCTTGGTGCATGGGTCGACACTCAACCACTGAGCCACACCGGCCAGACTGTGGTGGTTTTATTTATTTATTTATTTATTTATTTATTTATTAGTCCTCATTTGAGGATATTTTTCTATTTTTTATCCTCAGGTAGAGTGGGAGGGAGGGAGAGAGAGAGAGAGAAACATTGATGTGAGAGAGACACATCGATTGGTTGCCTCCCACATGACCCCACCCAGGGCGGGGACCGAACCGCAACTGAGGTATGTGCTCTTGACTGGAATTGAACCCGTGACTCATTGGTCCATGGGCCGATGCTCTAACCACTGAGCCAAACCGGCCAGGGCATATATATATATATTTTTTTTATTAATTTATTTTTGTTACAGATGTTTTTCCTCCCCCCCCCCACACCCTCCTCCCTATCCTGCCCTGCCCTCAGGTGTGGTAGTTTTAAAAGATGTTCATAGCCTGGCTGGTGTGGCTCAGTGGTTGAGCATCGACCCATGCACCAAGAGGTCGCTGGTTTGATTCCCGGTCAGGGCACATGCCCGGGTTGTGGGCCTGATCCCCAGTGGGGGGCACGTAGGAGGCAGCCAATCGATGTTCTCTCTCATCGATGTTTCTATCTCTCTCTCCTTCTCCCTTCCTCTCTCTCTAAAAATCAATAAAGAAAAATTAAAAAAAAAAAAAAGATGTTCACAAATTAGTTGATCCTCCCATTTTCCTTCCCCTTGAGTGTAGAGTGGAATTAGTAACTCACTTCTAACAACTAAAGTGAAGTGACAATGTCCACTGCGGAGACTAGGTCAAAGGGCGGGCAGTTCTCACTTGCTCTCAGAGGGCTCATTCTGGGGAAGTCAGCTGCCATGTTGTGAGGCCCCTCAACCAGCCTATGGAGAGCTCGCATGGCAGGGAACTGAGGCTTCCCGCCCCCCGCCTCGCGGATGAGCCATCATGAAAGCACACTTTTCAGGCCAGTCAGGCCTTCAGAATCCTTGCCAGTATCTAGACTGACATCCTTTGAGAGGCCCTGAGCCAAAGCCATTCCGTTTAGGTCACTCCCAAATCCCTGACCTGCAGAAACTGTGAAATAATACACGTTTAGTTGTTTTTGTTTTCAGCCACTAAGTTTTGCAGTAACTTATTATGTAGTAATAGATAATACACCAGCTTAAGCAAAAAAAAAAAAAAAAAGCTTTGCGCTGTGGCAGTATCGTAGCCCACGAGGTTTATCCGAGGCGTGATTATTGCTCATCGAAAACTTTTCCCAATTCCCTGCCGTGACGACTTGAAATATAGTCGGCACTGGCAATTTTTGACAGTCTCCAGGGAGAAAGAAGAAAAAAAAAGGATGGGGAAATTAATTGGTGCATGTAACTGAGAAGTCCAGAAGAGTTACAACTTGATGCAAGGGATCAAGGTCAAAAGATGTCACCAGAATTCAGTTTCTCTTTACCTCTTAGATCTGTCTCCGTCTGCACTTTTTTTTCTCAGATTTTATGTGGCGGCTCCTGAAAGCCCCAGGCTTATATCATGTCCTTACTGCTGGGATCTCCAGGGGGAAAGACTGTGTGTCTCTCTCTCAGGGGTGCCTGCAAGAGTCTCATTGTGTGTCATTCATTCTGATTGGGTCCCATGCCTATTCCTAAACCAATTGTGCTCTGATTAGCCAGGCTCATAATTAGCCCAGTCTGGCGGATAGGGGTGGAGTCAACTCTGCCTGCACAGCGCTGGGACTGGGGCAGGGGAGGTGCCTTCCCGGAGGAAAATCCTAGAGGTACAGTTGCCAGGAGGGAAAACGGTTGCTGGGCAGTGAAACAGCAGATATCTATTAAACCCACATTTGTATTGTATTTTTCTGTGTGTGTCTCATGTACTTTGTTCCACACTAACCACCTGACCTCCTGGCTGTTCCTTTAATGCTTTTGCTTCTTCATCTATTTAGGTCTTAAATGTTACCTTCTCAATGAAGACTTCCCTGAACACCTCATTTTAAAAAAATGTAACCAGCCCTCTACTTCTCCCCGTGCTATTATGGTTTATAATAAGAAATATGTTTAGTCTTTGTCTCCATTTCTGGCACAGAGTTCCTAAAACCCTTGAAATTTCCTAAATGATAAGAGCAATAAAGGTGCCTTGATATTCACAACAAATGCCTTTCTGTCACACCCGAGTTTACGTTAATGAGGTGACTTGGAAAGCACCTAAGGGGCTGGAGGTTGCATCAATTGCCAATGGCCAATGATTTCATCAGTCATTCCTGTGTAATGAAACCCCTCCGTAAAACCCCGAAAGGTCAAGATGCAGAGAGCCTCTGGGTTGGTGAACACGTGGAGATTCGGGGCAGTGGTGCCCTTTCCTCCTACCTTGCCATATGCATTTCTTCCATCTGTTCCTGTATGATATCCTTTTACAATAAACCTGTAATCTAGTAAGTAAAATGGTTCTGAGTTTTGTGAGCTGCTCCAGCAAACTACTCAAGCCCAAGGAAGGTGTGGTGGGGACCTCCTATCTATAGTGGGTCAGTCAGAAGCACAGGTGACAACCTCGACTCGCATTGCAGCTGGCATCTGAAGTCCTATAAGACTGAGCCCTTAGCCTGTGGAATCTGATGCTATCTCCAGGTAAATAGTGTCATTGAACTGAATTGTCGAACACCCACCTGGTGTCAGAGAACTGCATGACAGTTTTGGAAAACCCACATATTGGGTCCCCATACTCTATTTCCCTTCCCCGCTTTACTTTTTGCCTAAATGTTGTTCTCTCTCTCTCTCTCTCTCTCTCTCTCTCTCTCTCTCTCTCTCTGTGTGTGTGTGTGTGTGTGTGTGTATTCCTCACCAGAGGATATTTTTCTATTGATTTTTAGTGGAAGGGCCCGGCCGGTGTAGCTCAGTGGATTGAACGTCAGCCCATGGACCTAGAGGTCCTGGTTCAATTCCCGGTCAGGGCACATGCCTGGGTTGTGGGCTCAATCCCCAGTGGGGGTGGGGCGCATGCAGGAGGCAGCTGATCAATGTTGCTCTCTCACATCGATGTTTCTATTTCTCTCTCCCTTCCTCTCTCTCTAAAAAGTCAATAAAAACAAATATATATAAAAAGAGAGAGTGGAAGGGAGGGAGGGAAAGAGAGAGAGAGAAACATCAGTGTGAGAGACACATTGATTATTTGCCTCCCACACGACCCTGAACAGGGCTGGAGATTGAACCTGCAATCCAGACACGTGCCCTTGACTGGAATCAAACCCAAGACCCCTCGGTCTGAGGGCCAACACTCCAACTGCTGAGCCAAACTGGTCAGGGTATCATATTGTTTTAATAACTTATTTATTGTAAGTCTCTCCCATTGGAATGTTAGCTCCACAGGGCAGGGATTTTTGTCCATGCTGGTCACTGCTACACCCTCTGTGCCCAGTACAGTATATGACACATAGTAGGTTATTCAATCATGAATGAATGTTCACAGCTATTCTGTGGAGTAGGTGGGTGAAGGTGATTCTCCTTCTGTTATAGATAAAGACACGGAAACTTGAGAGAAGGATCCTGTTGACAAAATGATTAAAAAGAAAAAAATAAGTTTTTTAAATTGTTGAGTACTAATAAGAAAACATCAGAGGGGAACTTAATGCATTACTGTGCGTTGCCACCAAGTGAAGGTTAAAGGCTGCCCTGATGAAGTGGTTCAAATGGAGAATGTGGTAGGAGAACTGAGTCACCCTCTGGCACGTGGTCATGCAGGCCTCCCAAGCGCAGAACCACCTGCTCGAGTCAGACCTCAAATCCTACTGGAAGTAGCAGTTTAGTTTCAGCCAACAGCAACAGTCACATTTTAATTAATATGAGTAACTTGAATCTTACTGGTTTTATAGTTTCTTTTAGATAGAAATTTGTAAACTTGTTTTCATTGTTGATTGTAAACCTAAAACCTTAAGAAGTTTGTACCTAGTTTTTTATGTCTTTGCACATATAAGGAACATCAAAACAAAAATTAAGTAACTTTGTGAGATTCTGTATCTTTTCTAAAGGAACTTGCTTAGTATTCAAGATTGAGAAACACTGTTTCGGAAGATTCAGACACTCTTGTCAAGGAGGAACCTGAGAAAGATGTTAGAACAGGGCTCAGAGTTTAAAGATCACCTCTGAGTCCAGCCCTCTCATTTTGCAGATGAAGAAACAGAAGCCCAGTGAGCTCAGGTCTCCTCAAACCCAGGGCTTTTTCTCTGCTGCCCCCAAACTATCCTGTCATGTCCATGGAAGTGATCTGGGCAGGCCTCTAGGATTGAGCTTCTGTGGAAAACCATGGGACCCAGTTGCGGTTGGGGTGGGGGGGGTGGGGATGGAGCTGGGATTAATCAGACTCCCTGCTATTTACTCCCCCAGCCTGGAATCTGCCCGCCAGCTTCCAAAGGGGGGTGGGGGAGGGGAGTGTCCTACTCACCAGGAATTTCCCAGTTGTGATTTGGGTGTTTCTGCTTTGGTATTTGCTGGGAACTACAGACAGGTGGGGGAGAGGTCTCTGCCTCCTCCGAGGGCTTAGGTTGAGCAGCTATCAGGTATGACTGTCTCTTGCTCACAGAGCTGACCTCAGGGTAGTTGAGGGCCCTGCTTGGATTTGACCTCTGGAATTTGGGGGCAGAGATAATAGACAAAAAGTTGCAAAAGAAGGCACCAGACAGGCCGATGTTCCATCACCTGAGATCCGAGACCTGAGAGCTAGGCAGAGCACGGGAACCAAAGCCACTTTTCTGCCTGCTCCAGGCCAGTCTTTTTTTTCCCCCTAGAGATCCTGCAAGAGGGAAACTGCCCACTGTCCTCTTTCCTCCCCCATGGGCCTGTGGTTGGAGAGGCAGGAACTGGCCCAGAGGCAAACAGCTTTTCACCGGTGCTGCTGGCCGGCACTTAGGCCTAGTGAAGGCTGAGCGCTGCTGGGTGGGGCATGCCGTGAGCGAGATGGCCAAGTTGATTTCTCCAGCAGTGGCTTTTTGGGAGGTCAGTGGACTTAGGGAATGCTTAAGGGACTATGGCAAAGAATTGGCCTCCCATGGGTTGATGGGGGGAAACTAAGGCACAGAGATGGAATTTGATTAATACCATTTTTTATTCAGCCAAGATCCAACTGGAACACCTATTATATCCTAGGTCCTGTGTTGGGCTCTGTGTGGGAAGGTAGGGGTGAGACCACACAGGGACAGGAGGAGATAAAATGTGCCCAAAGGACTACAATAAAGCAAAGAATTCTCTCTCAGTCACACATGGGGGAGAGCAAGTTCACGAACTAGATTGCAGTGGGGACTGAGAACAAATCTGAGGTCTCTGGCCCTCTGAGCTAGAAACCCCCAAAACCATAGTGATTTTCCCTCCCTCCTGGCCTTGTACAAATACTGCCATGCTTCTGGCTCTCAGGAAGAGCCCCTAGGGAGCCTAGTACCATTAGGTTGTAAGGTAAGAGGGCTAGGACTGAAAGAAGGAAATCCCCAGATCTCCAGGCTGGGAGGTCCATGGTGCTTTTAGTTTCTAGAATCTAGATCCTCCTTGTTTGTGTTTCCTCACAGGGCCTTGCAAGATCAGTTACAATAGGGTAAGAAAAAGGAACTTATTAGTATTACAGAGGCCTGTTATATGCCAGGCACTGGGCTGGCACTCTACATTCTTTTTTTTTAAATTGACTTTTATTTTTTTAAATTGACTTTTAGAGAGAAGAAGAGAAAGAGAGATAGAGATAGAGATAGAGATAGAGATAGAGATAGAGAGAGAGAGAGAGAGAGAAACAGATTAGTTGCCTCTCAAATGTGTCCTGACCAGAGATGGAACCCATAACTTGGGCATGTGCCCTGACCAGGAATCAAACCCGCCACCCTTTGGTATATGGGACGACACTCCAACCTACTGAGCCACACAGGTGAGGGCACACTCTACATTCTTTATGTCATTTCATATGTCAGTCCAGTCCTTTTTTTTTTTTTTTTTTATCCTCACCCGAGGACATTTTTCCACTTTTTGTTCAGATAGAGTGGGGAAGGAGAGAGAGGAAGAGAGAGAGAGAGAGAAACATCGACGTGAAAGGGACACATCGAGTGGCTGCCTCCCGCACGACCCACCAGGGGCCGGGACAAACTGCAACCGAGGTACGCGCCCTTAGCGGGAACTGAACCCGGGTCTCTCTGGACCGCAGGCTGACGCTCTAACCGCTGAGCCAAACCGGCCAGGGCAGTCCAGTTCATTTTTATGCCTCATACTGTACCTGTTGGTAACTATCCGTGGGTGGATGAATTCTGGGGGAGGAAGCCTATGGTTGGGTCCACCTAACCAGGAGTCGTGGGAGGACTAGGGCCCTTCTTTGGGTCTCCTTGCATTCTGCTTGGCACAGAGTGGATGGTTGATAAGGACTCCCTGAATTCATAGCCATGACGATTCCTCCTTCTTTCCCAGGGAAGTCAGACCACCTACCCCAGAGCTAGGTTCTTTCAACAGCAAAGCACCTGTGGCGCTCCGGGCGCCTCATCTCCAGCTGGACGGGGGCGAAAGCAGCTGCCCTTCTGAGTGCTGGTGACGGACTGGCCTAGAGTCTCAGAGCCACTACTGCTGAGTCAGGAATTTCTTTTTTTCTCTTTTTTTGAACAGCTTCACAGAAAAGCCTGGCTGGTGGAAAGAGACTCCAATGTTCTCTCCTCTGCCACTGACTTGTGCAAACTGCTTGAGTCTCCGTTCACACCCGCTGGCCGTGGCAGGGCAAGAGCTCTGCCCACAGCCTTGGTTCCCTCGTCTTTGTGCCCAGAGAAATCCAAAGAATGAATGGAAAAAGGCAACAAAGCCTGAGCCTCTAGGAAGAGAGGAGTCAGGACTGTTTCCTGAAGAATCCTCCCATTTCCTTCGCGATCTTACCTCACTCCACTTTGACTCCCCATATGACCCCACACAATTTTTTAAAGAGTTTTTTTTTAAGCTTTTTGTTGAAAATTCATATGAAATAGGTCTTCCTTCAGCTTTCCACCAAAGCAAATGAAACAGCCTCCCCAAACAATCATTCATGGACTATCTATCGCGTGTCTGCCCTTCATTCTAGGAGGGACAGGACCTCACCTGTCAGTTCATCCTTACATCTTTACTCCCCAGCACAGCGGCACGCATAGGGCAGCTGCTTCATAGATATGTGTTGAGTGAATTTGGAGAAGTTAATAAAATACGCTTGCCATCATCCCTTATCTCAAGCAGTTAATAAATTGAGAATCAATGGCTATTAGAGTCAATGGCAGCAGCAATGGGAGGTATTTATTCAGATGGTTATGAAGCATATGAAAAGATTAAACCCCTCAAAAACAGAATACTACTCACCTATCTTTTTGTTGTTGTTAATCCTTACCTGAGGATATTTTTCTATTAATTTTTTTTAGATAGAGTGGAAGGGAGAACAGGGGAGAGAAACTTCGGTGTGAGAGAGACACATCGATTGGTTGCCTCCTGCATGACCCCCACCAGGGTGGGGGATTGAACTCGCAGCCCAGGTACATGCCCTTGACCAGGAATCAAACCCATGACCCTTCAGTCCGAGGCATAACGCTCTAACTGCTGAGCCAAACTGGCCAGGGCTACTCATCTATCTTAATGGCTAAAATAAAAAAAAAAACAAAAACTGCCTGGCTGGTGTGGCTCAGTGGTTGAGCGTAGACCCATGCACCAAGAGGTCCCCGGTTCGATTCCCAGTCAGGGCACATGCCCAGGTTGTGGGCCTGATCCCCAGGGGGGGCATGCAGGAGGCGGCCAATCGATGTTCTCTCTCATCAATGTTTCTCTCTCTCCCTCTCCCTTCCTCTCTTTCTAAAAATCAATAAAGAAAAAAAAATTTTTTAAAACAAACAAAAAGCTGACAATACAAGGTGGTGGGAGGATGTAGACCAACTGAAATTCTTACACTCAGCTTGGAGAGTAAATTGTTACAGCCAATTTGGAAAACTATTTGGCAATATATACTAAAATAAAACATACCTACCATGTGACCCAACACTTCCACTCCGAGGCATATACCCACCAGAAATGAACGCATATGTTCACCAGAGAAACACAGGAAATGTCCACGGCAGTTTTACTCGTAGCAGCTCCGAACTGGAAACAATGCAAATGTTAGCAATAGGAGAGTGGATCGGTTACTTAGGATGTACTTATCGATGAAACACTACATAGGGGAAAAAACCCCAAACAAACAAACAAACAAATTAGCTTAGTAGCTAATTTCCTGCCCCTATGTATTAGCTCACACTGTTCCTTCTGCCTGGAATAACATAAACAAATCTCACAGATGTTTAAATTGAGTAAAAATCCAGAAACCAAAGTGTACATACTGTATAATTTCATTTATATAAAGTTCAAAAATAAGTGAAATAATCACTGGTGATCAGAAGTCAGAAAAGCGGTTTCCTATGTGGACTGGGCGTACAGATGGGAAGGGGCAGGAGAAAACTGGAGGTGCTAGAAATGTTTCAAGTGAATGTAGCCACATGTAAAATCCCACTGAGCTTTATGCTTAAGATCAGTGCACTTGATTCAAGCATTTTACTGTGTGTTATACCCCAATTAAAAAAAAAGAATGGATGTTACAAATATGCATACACCTGAGTGTCCCTCAAAAATCAGCACATTTAGTAATTGTTTTTTCTCTATAGAAGGTGGTATTAAATGGGACTAGTATCACTAGTGTGATGGCTGTCCTGGATTGACATATTGGTCAATTCATCACCTTTGGTCCATCCTTCAGGGCCTCCTCCCTATTGAAAAGATAAGATCATCAGTAATTGTTTCAACCCACTGTCTTATCCTCTTCCCACACACTTATGGACATCCTCACCATACTTCCTTCCCCTCCCCTCTCTCAGAACTTGAGGGGCCTTCCTCTTCTTAACTTTTTATTTAAAAAAAATTTTATTCGCCTTCCCTGCCGCCACCGCCGCTCGCCCCCCTCTCCCTCTCTTCTCTCCAGCTAGCGTTGGTGCCCGCTCTCTGGCCCTACTCTTCTTTTTAAAAATTGATTTGAGAGAGAGCAGAAGTGGGGGGGTGGAGAGAGGTAGATTTGTTGTTCCGCTCATTCATGCATTCATTGGTTGATTCTTGTATATGCCCTGACCGGGGATTGAACCCACAACCTTGGTGTATTGGGACACTGCTCTAACCAACTGAGCTACCTAGCCAGGGCCAGCTTTCCTTTTCTTATTGGTCCATCCTTTAGCCAGCATCCTTGAACCCACATGGTCCTGTCTCTGCAAGAACTTGGTGCCATCCCTCAACTTTCTTTTGCTTACATTTTCAAGCCTTTTCTTTCAACTGAATTCTTCCTCTCAGACTACAAACAGCTCAAGTTTCTCCTATTCTTAAAATTTCCCTCCTTTGACCCTAGTTCCCCCTCTAGCTACTGCCTGATATTTCCTCTTTCCTTCTATGTTCACTGTCTCCATTTATTCAGCTCCTAGGGTCTCAAACTCATAGCCTTGGCCATATTAGTAAAATTCCACAAAGGTCACCAAGGAATTTCCAACTGTCACATCCAAACAACACTTTTTAAGCTTTACTCTCCAGACTTTTCTGATGTATCTGATTCCTCTCACTTTGAAAGTTCACTCCTTTGACTTTCATGACACCATATGGTCCAGGCTCTTCATGTTCCACTGATCATTTCCTCTCCGTCTCCCTCAGGGGTTCTGGTTCTTTACACTCCCCTTTTAAGTGCTGCTTTTCTGGGTTCTGCCCTTGGTCTTCTCAGCTCCACTCAGGCATTCTTCATGGATAGTCTCATGGTGTCAGTACTACCCATGTGCAGATGACTCTCAAATCTCTGTTTCCCCTGAGGTTGGGGTTACGTAGTCAGCTTCCTCTGGACAGCTGTATCGGGACATTCTTAGAGCACTTCAAGTTCAATGTGTTCAAACTCAATCCATGATTCCACTTCCAAGCCTGAACTTCTTTATCTCAATTGGTTGTATTTCCACCACTCACCAGATCATCCAAACTAGAGAGCCATGGTTAAAGCAGAGGTTCTCAGCCTCAGCACTGTTGGTATTTGGGGCTGGCTCATTCTTTCTTGTGGGGAGACGGTCCTGTCTACTGTAGGATGTTTAGCAGCATCCCTGGTTTCAATCCACTGGGTGCTAATAATAACCTACCAGTTGAGACAACCAAAAATGTCTCCAGAGATTGCCAAACACCCTCTGGGAGAGGGGTGTCAAACTCATCTAGGCTCAAGAACCACTGGGTTAAAAGTGTGGGTTTAGGACCCACATATACCTGTGTAACTTTGGACTACTTAGCTACCTCTTGGAGATTTAGTTGGTTTTCTTTGTAAGATAGAGATCATTCTCACCTCCTAAGTGAAGCTTACATAAGGTAATATAGGCAAAGTGTGTGGTCTGTCCCCTACTGGACACTTGTTGAGAGCAACAGACTCCTCTCTGGTCCTCACATCCAAACTCCTAGGCCTCTCAGTTTTATCTCCTAAATCTATCCACTCTTCTCCATTTGTTATAGACTCAACGTCTGTGTTCCCCTCGACTTTGTATGTTCTACTCCTAAACCCCCATGTGATGGTATTAGAAGTGTGATTAGGTCATAAGAACAAAGTGCCCATGAATGGGATTAGTATCCTTATAAAGAAGACTCCAGCGAGCTTCCTGCCCTTCCCACCACATGGAGACACAGTGAGATGGGCATCTATGAAGGAGGACGCAGGCTCCTACCAGACACTGAATCTGATCTTAAACTTCCAAGCCTCCAAAATAGTGAGAAATAAATGTTTGTTGTTTAAGCCATCCAGTCTATGGTATTGTTACTGCAGCCCTAAGGGACTAAGTATTTTCTATCTGGATTTTTGCAACAGCTTTGCAACTGACTGTCACAGCTTCCAGCCAGCCTTGTTCCGCTCAGATCCACACTTTACACCGCACACAAGGCCCTCGTGGTCTGGCTGCTGCCCACTTCTCCAGCCCCATCACTTGCCCCACCCAGCCTTGAATGTCTAATCTACCTACACTGAAATAGTAGGCATTCCTTTTACACCATGCAGTTCCTGCCCCCATGTATTAGCTCACACTGTTCCTTCTGCCTGGAATAACCTCCTATACTCCTCTTCATCTGGCTGACTCTTGTTCTTAAAGGCTCATTTGAATTTCACCTCCCCCCAAAAGTTATACCTGGCTCAGTGTTCCTCTGTGCCCTCAGTTCCCTTGCATCTATCTCATTGCAGTGTATTACTGTTTCTGTGTGTCTCTGCTGGGCTGCCTGGGGGCAGGGATTGTCTTTTTCATCTCTATATAACATCTAGCACCTCCCCTGACACACTGATGATGCTCAGCAGATATTTATTGAGTGAATGAATGGATATAGCACCATCATTACCCTCTATGTTAGGTTTAGAGCCATAGTTTAGAAGTAGTTATAAAATAGTCCATAAATCTGCTGTCTGTGGCTCAGAAGCAGTGCTTCCTCAGCCAGGGACTTGTGGCAAGCACAGTGCTGACTGGTAACACTTGCATAAGCGTGTGAGGTCGACTAATGATCAGGGAGCAGCACCACCACGGATATCTGCTTACAATAGCCATCAGCTGGCTCTTCTGAGAGTCAGAAGCACTTTCCTCACCTTTTCCATCTGTGGCCTTTCAAGTATCCTGATTGATGGCCCTTTCTGTCAGTAAGCTTTTTCCTCTAAACCTTCATTCACTTTTGGACTACCACACTTGCATTTTTGCAGGTGACTCAGCCATCCCTCATAGCCACAAATATAAATTAAGCACTATTAGGTGCATAAGCTATTGGTCTACTTGCTGCTGATCCTCAGTCCTGGGATCCCTCAGGAGCCCACCAGGAAGTGAGGCCTGCCTCTTCTAGGTGTCTATCACTGTTGGGGCAGGTGTTTGGACCCTCCCCTTGCTAGGTCCGAGGAAGCCCAGGCAGGCACAAAGAAGTTAGAGGTGTTTAGTCAGTCTGGCCCTCCTTCCTCCTCCAATAACAATAAACCTTTGTTTGTCCGCATAAGGTTACGAGGTTAGCCTGTGGAGCCCTGAGAACCCGCTAAATCCCTGATCAAGCTCAACTCTTTGAGCCTCAGTCTCCCCATCTGTCCGCTGTGTGTGCTGGGCGGAGGGGGGGAGGCGTGGAGTAGTTAGAGCACTCAGGGACTTCCCTCCCAGTTTTCAGGATGCTACCCCGGTGTGTACGCGCGGACTGGCAGGGGATCCGGGAAGCTGGGCGACGTAGTTCCACCTGGGAAGCCCGGCGGCTTAGAGATCTCCTGAGACTAAGGGCGGGAGGGAAAGGACACGCGGTGAGGCAGGAGAGCTTGTGGTCTCTGAGCGCACTTGTCTGGCAAGAATCCTAGCTCCCGGAGGGCAGGGGTCGGCGGGATCGAGCCGGGCGGGGCTCGGGTGCGGGCGGCGGAGTCAGGAAATTCCCAAGAAATTCCTTTCTATTCCCGCATTCTCCGCCCCTTTCCTTGGGTGCCGACCTCTCCGAACCCTGGGAAGGAGAGAATGAAATGTTATTCGGGTTTCCTCGCAGCCTTTCTCCAGCCCCTGGCCACCCGGCTTTGGAGCGCGCGTGGGAGCGCAATAACGCCGGCGCGCCCGAGTTCGGGCCTTACTGCGAGCGGGGAGTGTATCCGATCCCCGGAGGCTCCTGGGACTCCGGAGCGCGCAGCCGCTCGGTCCCTGTGCTCAAGGAGGCGTCCCCCAGCTTCGGTCCCGTTCAGCTTAAGCTGGTGTCACATGAGCCGCGGGGGAGTGGGAACTCGGGGTGTGGGCGGGGGCGTGCGCGCCGGGAAGGGGCCGCCCAGTCCACCTATATGAGCCATGGCCCCGCTGACGGATGCCAGGAATTCCCAATGAGAGGCGATGGGGGGAAGTTTGGGCAACTCGGCCTGGCCAATGGAGAACCTAGGGAGGGCTTTGCCCCTTCCCCCCCGCCCCCGCCTGCCTCGCTCCGGCAGCGCGAGTGTGTCCGCCCCGCTCACTGTGCGTGGAGATTAGGTCCGAGCGCCCCCCTGAAGCAGGCAGTCCGCGAGCTCCAGCCGCTGCCGCCGACGCCGCCAGCAGCAGCCTTTGCGAGTAGCGCCGCGGCGGAACCGGGCGCAGGGGAGCTAGCCCGGCCCCGCCAGCCTAGCCCAGTCCGGTTCGACTCCCTCTCCACGCCGGGGCAGTAGCAGCAGCAGCCGCCGCCGCCGCCCGGAGAGAAGGTGGAGGAAGAAATCCAGCCCCTAGCACGCGCGCACCATCATGGACCATTATGATTCCCAGCAAACCAACGACTACATGCAGCCCGAAGAGGACTGGGATCGAGACCTGCTCCTGGATCCGGCCTGGGAGAAGCAGCAGAGAAAGGTCAGCAGCCGCCCCAGCCCGCTCCTCCCGCCGCGCTAGCGGCTCGGAGCTGGGAACCGGTTCCTCGCGCGCACGAGCGGGGGCGGGGGATGCGCGGCCGCTGCTAGGTGGGGTGTTGGGTTACAGGCGTGGGGCGGAAGGGGGAGCGCCCCTGCCCCAGAGCCCGCGAACGCCCAGCCCGAATATGGGGAAGTGGGGCCGCCGGCGGGCAGGTCGCCTTGGGGCCGGTGACCCAGGTCACCCGGCTGTCGCCGCACCGTCCCCGCGTGGGCAGGGCTCGGGGGCGGTGCTCGGGAGGCTGGGGCTGAGCCCCCGGCTCAGTAGCTGCTGCTCCGGATCGATTTTCCCTTCCCTTCCCCGCCCCCTGGCCGCCTCTCCATATGGCGTGCGGTGGCAGCGCGCTTCCTGGGCCGCCCTGGGGCTGGGTACCTGGAGCGGGCAAGCTGCACAGGACTCTGCGACTCTCAGCCCCGGCCCGCGACCGAGGGGAAAGAGGGCGCCGGAGGGATTGGAAGCCGCCTCCGGGTCGGCCTGGAGGTGGACCTGCTGGAGTGGGGTTCTGGCCGAGAAAAGCCAGGGGTATACGCGGGCTCCCTAGCGGGCCCTGTGGGGGCGGGGTCAGGACGGCAAACAGTTTTATTGCTTAACTCAGTGGGTTGGTAGTTGCGAGCGGAGGTGGGCTTGAGTCTGCGTCCTGCTCCTCTGGCCCCTGCTCATTCCTGGGAGAAGGTGAATTTGGGCAACTTGATTTGAGTTGAGGGGCTTCTAGGGCAGGGGATTATTCCCGGTGATATTTAGGGTCAGTCACTGGGGACCTCTGCCTCGCCGTGTCCCAGGCTCCGTGGACTGGGTGTGCACTCCGCCAACGGGCCTAGGCTTGCAGCTGGCTATGGGACTCCGGCACTGAGGCCAGTGGCAGGAAGAGGTCAGAAACCACTCTGTGGGTGGGGGAGGGCGCCCCAACACTGCCTTTGCTTCCTGCCTGCGCGGTGTGCTCTTGCCCCAGGCGGCCACGTACCCTGAACACCCCTCTCTCCCTCCTCCCCCGCTGCCCGCTCCCATCCGGTCCCTCCTTGTTTCATCCCTCCTCGCCCCACCCCCATTCCCCCACCCCCTGCTGATCTGGGAATGGGGGTGGGGGGGACAGGATGGCGCGTCCCTCTGGATAGTGCGGTTAGGGCTGGGCTTGAGGGAGAACGCTCATGTCCAAAAATGGTAACATTCATTCCCTTTTTTAAACTTAAAAGGGGGGGAGTTTAGGGAGCCGACTGAAGTTTTTTTTTTCCAGCCAAAGGCATCCTGTATTAGCTCACTCAGGAATCCTAAGCCCTTTTACTCACTTCATCAGACAAGCAGAGGTAATTTAAAACACACGCACAAAGGGCTTCCTCAAAGTCGGGCGACCTGAGGCCCAGCCTATGAGACATCCGAAGGGCCCCCAGGTTTGAGCTAGTTTCTTGGAAATGCAGCAATTACATAAGACCCCTCCTTTTCTTCCTCTCTGCCCCTTCTGGGAGAGCTGTGACAGTCCCCTACTCACCCCTTTATTTCATGGGACAATTGGGCAGTTGGTTGGTGGAGCAGAGAATGGAGTGGGTAATTGAAATTCCCATGGGGGCAAGGCAGAGGGGCTCTTTTTAAATTTCAGGGTGAAGCCTTCTTGAAAACAGAGTTTAAATCGAACAAGAGTTGTGGGATTAGGAAGGTGGGTGTCTTGGGATCTTCCATGGGGAGTAGAAGAGAAGGAAATTCTTGTTTACTGAGTACCTACTGTATGCCTAGGAGTGGTGGGAGTGACAGGACTGCCCAATAATTAGAAATTAGGTCCTTTTAAGGACTGTGGGAGGACTGAATTCCTGGGAAGCAAAAACTCTTGTTTCCCAAGCACTGAACAGAGGACCTGCACAATAGTTAGTATTCAGTATTATCAAAGGAATGAATGAACGAATGTATTAAATATAGTTGGGAAGAAAAATTATATAGCACCCCGACCCCTTACATATATATATTCATAAAACTCTGGCCTGGGTGGTATGGGTGTGTACCAGGCCTCTGGGCAGCCCGGTGGAAACAGGGTCATCTGGGAAATTGGGTAATCTACCAGGCAAACTCAACAGTTCCAAGAGCTGGCATTGGCTGTCCTGTGCTAGGCATTGTTCTAATCTAGTCACATATATTGTTCCAGTTGTTACTCCCAACAGCTCTGTGAGCCAGGCACACGTGAGGATGAGGAAATGAGGGGCAGAGGGGGAAGTGGACCAGCCCAGAGTCCCAGGCTGGTGCATGGTGGGGCTGGGATGCAGCCATATCTGGGCAGGCAGCTTCAGCTTACTTGTCCCTTGTTGGTGAGGCAGGCAGGAAAGCTAGGCCTGGCATCCAGATCCTGCCAGGATCTCTGGACCAAGGGGAGCTAGTACCTGCTTTGGCAGGATTGATGAGAGGGGTGGCAGGATGGCACAAACTCTGGGGTGGACTTGGAAAATCTGGTCCAGAGTTTGTTCTGCCATGAATTCACCTTGCATGGCACTCCTTTTCCTCGACTGTAGATTTCACCTAGTTCTCAGCGGGTTATAAAGAAGTGGTGTGTGTGGAGAATCAGATTTAAAGTTAACTTTTGCTGGAAAGCAAGGATTGAGTGGGATCAGAGCTGACAAGTGGACAGAGTCCCACCATTCCAGATGGAGGCGAGAGAGAGAGAGAGAGAGAGAGAGAGAGAGAGAGAGAGAGTGAGAGAGTGTGTGTGTGTGTGTGGGGGGGTACAGTGCAGTGGGACACAGTGGCCACTGGGTGGGAGGCAAAAGACCCTATTTTTAGCCCTGGTGCAACCCCAACTGTTCATGAGACTTTGGACAAGTTATTTCACTTCTCTGAGCCTTTATTAAGTCATTCAACAAATACTTATAGAGCACCAACTTTGTACCATGGGTGGTTCAAGGTATGGAGAGATCCCCAAACAAGACAGGTGTCTGGCACTTCCCTTCTGTTTTCTCCTCTGTAAAGGAGCTGTGTTCCTGTCCTGTTAACCCTCTTACAGGGATTGCATTGAATATTGGTAGGAAGTACTTGTTCTGTGAATGGTGAGGCCTGAGGCACATGAAGGTAGAAGTCTGTGCAGGCAGGAGGGTATGACTCAAGAACCTGTGGCCGGTGGGTCGTGGCTTGTCCCAACTTCAAAGAATGCTTCAGTGTGGAGTTCATCAGGCTGGACTCCCTGGCTTCGACACAAAATGCAGTGGATTAGAGGAGTTTACTGGCTTTCACTGTCCTCCTGACCCCTGAGGCTGAGCTCCAAAGTCACCTCTCCACCTAGGGGCAGCAGGTCTGAACACCCATCTTTTTGGGTTGACCATAGTCCCCATGGATGTTGCCCATGTCCTCATATATGTGTGTGTGGGTGTCAGGCAGGCTGGAGAGATCGTAGTCTGAGTAGCATCCTGACTCTATACTTCCAGGCTTTGACTTTGGGAAAGTCATTTAATATCTGTCAGCCTTTTATTTATAAAAAAGGAGCCGGGCCGGTGTGGCTTAGTGGATTGAGCATTGTCCCATTGTCCCAGTGTCCACAGGTCCCACTTCGATTCCAGGTCAGGGCACATGCCCTGGTTTCAGGCTCATTTCCCGGTAGGGGGCGTGCAGGAGGCAGCTGATCGATGCTTTTCTCTCACATCAATGTTTCTGTCTCTAAAAAACCAATGAAAACATAATTTAAAAAAAAAGGAGCTAAGACACTCCCCTCTCCACCCCCAGGTTGATGGGAGAAGATATGTAAAACGGCAGCTTCTGCTGTTAAATTTTATTTTCCCTTCCTTCCTAAATCCTGGAGGCTCTGGTTTAATGTGTATTTCCACAGGTGCCAGCCCTGGTTTTTTTTTTTTACATGTAGGAGCTTAATCAATATTTGTTGAGCTAATGGATGTTGAAACAGAGGCGGCCCTGGCAGGTGTAGGAACATGGTTGTAAATAGGCCCAGATCCTGGTTCTGCACCCACGTGGAGTCAGGTTGTCATGCCAGGTCTCCGGAAGAGAGGCTGCCTTGTTTAAACTCGCTCTGGACTGCAGAACCACAGTAGCTGAGCAAGGCGGCCGTTCAGCGTGGAGGACTGCAGAGGTGCGGAGGACACGTGCCTGCCTCGAAGGCTAGGACTCCTGAAGCCAGAGTGATGTCTTCAGAAATAAAACCTGAGAGAAGAGCATCGGCTCTAGTGTCCGTCCTCATGCCCCTCACTATTCCGACTCCTGCCAGCTTCACCCCTTGCCAGCCAGTGTCCGTGGGGGCAGGGACCCAGCCTGTCCTGTTCTCCACTGAGTCCTTTCTTTGCTCAATCCCTAGTGCCTAGCACAGAGACAGGCCTGTTATAGGTGGTCAAGAAATAAGGCTGAGCCCTGGCCAGTGTGGCTCAGTGGTTAGAGTGTTGGCCCGTGCACTGAAAGGTTGAGGGTTCGATTCCCAGTCAAGGGTACGTACCTGGGTTGCAGGTTTGATCCCCAGCCCCTGGTTGGGGCATGTGCAGGAGACAACCAATTGATGTGTCTCTCACATGGCTGTTTCTCACTCTTCCCCTCCCCCTCCCTTCCATGATTTTCCAAAATCAGTGGAAAAAAATATCCTTAGGTGAGGATTAACAACAACAACAAAATAAATAAATAAATAAATAAAGCCCAGCCAGTGTGGCTCAGTGGTTGAGCATCAACCCATGCACCAGGAGGTCGCCGGTTTGGTTCCTGGTCAGGGCACGTGCTCAGGTTGTGGGCCAAATCCCCAGGGGGGGACATGTGGGAGGCAGCCAGTGGATGTTCTCTCACATTGATGTTTCTATCTCTCCCTCTCCCTTTCTCTCTCTAAAATCAGTAAAGAAAAAAAAATAACATTAGATAAATGGTGTCATGCATGCCTCTTAACTCTGGGCTAGGGGGTGGAGATAGGGATGAAATGCTTCACATTCCAGATAAACCACCCCATCCTGGCCTGTATCTGGCTCCAGGCTCTGCAGATAGACATGTTCTGGGCACATTGGGTTCAAATCTCGACCTTTCCACTGACTATCTGTGCGATCTTGGATGAGTCACTTACCTGTGATGGGCCTGATGATGCCAGTGGGGAAATGGAGATAATAATCATTCCTGCCTGATATAGTTGAGTGGAGTTTTTTTTTTTTTCAATCCTCACCTGAGGATATTTTTCTATTTATCTTTAGATAGACTAGGAGGGAGGGAGAGAGAAACATCCGTGACTGGTTGCCTCCCACACGACCTCCACCAGGGCTGGGCTGTGGACGAACCACAACAGAGGTATGTGTCCTTGACCGGAATCGAACCCGAGACTCATGGGTCCACAGGCCGACGCTCTAACCTCTGAGTCAAACCAGCCAGGGCAGTTGAGTGGAGTTTTAAGTCAAGTAATGCTCATGGGGAATTCAGCATAGCACCTAGCAGATAGCCAGTGCTCAATAAATGTTACCAGTTTTGAGGAAGCAGAGTTTTTATGGCCTTTACTTAATGTGCTTTGAGATAGGTATAGTATATAAACCCATCATAGAAGGAGCCAAGGTTGCCTAGGAATGTGTGGGAGTTGTTGTCCTTGACCTCTGACCCTGAAGTAAGCTCCGGCTCATTCAGTGTCACTTGACCTCTCTGCTCAGTTCCTTCACCTGTAGAATGGTGTAAAATTCCTGTTCAGCCTTCCCCTACTTCCTAGATATATAGGATAATGAGGTGCACGTTAAATTGCTTGTTAGCTTGTTACCGGGCAGGTAAAATGACCTCAAAATAGGAATTTACTTTAACAGAGACAACCTGGAGGTGTCTCCAGGCCCTACTGGTAAACAGCTGGCTCGTTCTTTGGCCGCCTCTCCTGTTCGCCTCCCAGCAGCTTGCCCAGCCCTGCCTTGCTTCAGGACCTGTTGCAGCTGCTTTCTCTGCAGAGCTTGTCCCACCTGAGTGCACTGAGCACAGGTGCCCCACTGCTTGTCAGGTGACCAACAAAGCCTGAAGGAGTACGGGGCCTGGAGCACCAGGCTGCCACCTTGCTGCCCTAAAACAGACACGTGTGAGAAGGCCTGGAGTGCACCAAGAACCAGACTCTCCAGTTCTGAGGAATGATGGGACCTTGAGGGGCTGTTGGGGTCACTGGAGATGGGCTCGTAGGAGTAAGAGGCTGGCAGGCTCCTGCAGGATCCACTGTTCACCAGCCCGTTCACATGGGAAAGGAGGAAACTCATGTCCTGAAGTCTCACTTCTTCCATTCTTAAGGAGAAGCTGGAGGCCGTTCCTAGTGGAGTGGGTGGGAGGAGGCCCTGACCCTTGGGCCCTTCCTTGTGGGGTAGTTCTGAGCGTGTGGAGGTCAAACCAATGAGTGTCCTGTAGTTTGTGGTTTGTGGTTGGGATTTGGGCCCCCTCCTCCCATCTTCTTGAGGAAGATCTGGGGCTGGGCACCTGGCCAGTGGCCACAAACCATAAACTTGGCTTGAGGACTTGTCATACAAGACCTGGTGCCTCCTATGTGTCTGGAGCCAGCGTGGGGCAGCACGAGCCGGAGACATGACCTAGTCACAGACCTGCTACTGTGCGTCTCTAGGGAAGAGCTGGAGGTATCTCTGTTTCTCCATCTCCTAGTTCCTTATGGTGTAAGAATGTTGACAGTTTCTTGTGGAGTCAGTCAGTGAATGCTGATTGAATCTCTCTTAGGTATCAGATGCTCTACCCATGTGAGATCATGGAAATCATGGTTTAGGTGGAGAGGGGGCGGAAAGACACAGAAAATTACACCAGGCTGCATCGGTAATGGCCAGAAGTGTGGCCAAGACAAAAGCCATGGTCACTGCAGGGCAGAAGCCAGCACTGTTGCCTGTGGTGGTGGAGGAGGTGACGGGCTGGTGGCATCTGAGCTTTATCTCCAAGGATGGACAGGACTGAAGTTTCTGCTGGGAAGCCTCCTCTTTCCCTGGCAGCCAGGCCCTGTGTGTGTGTGTGTGTGTGTGTGTGTGTGTGTGTGTGTGTGTGTACAGAGGGGAGGACAGGAGGGGAGAGGACTGAAAGGGCTGAGCAGGGGCAATTGCATGTCTTCCTTGCAGGGCCTTTAGGCTGGGGAACATCCCTCCTATTGTTCTCCCTCCTTGTCCTTCCTTCCCATTCTCTTTGCTCCTCCCAGAGCTGACCGCTCACCTCTCGGAGAGGGCAGGTTGTTTGCACAGCTCACAGGTGGGGCCCTGGAGCCCCACACCTCCGTGCAGGTGTTGTTGGGACCATCCCAGCCAGTTAACCCCATGTGTAACCACCCAAGATTGTCCTGGGATCTGGTGGTTAGCTGAGGGGCTGTGGTATGAGGGCACCTCCTCCACCGCCCTGCTGTTATCCCCTCTGAGTGTGGTCATCTCTTCGGATGGGCTCATGAGCTGGGCTTACTCATCAAGGACACTGGAGCAGTCCCAGAGCCCACCAGCTCCCCGGAGCGGTCATGCCTGAGAGGCCGAGGGCAGAGGAAACCCCCTTAGTCTGGTTCCTTAGTCCTGGTCACTGGGTCACCCCAGTCGGACTCATGATTCAGCTCAGGGTTCCGTCTCCATCATCTCAGGTGGCAGCATCCTGCTAAGTACAAATTGTCCATACCTGGCCCTGACGGAGGCAAGGAGCCTTGGGAGTGGCAGGAGCAGGAGACCCACCCTGGAAGCCCACCTTCCTTTTCCCACATGGCTCAGATTTCTCACTGGTTCTCAGGCTGAGCATCAAGTCCCAGAGTCCTTCCTTTTCAGCAGGCAGGAGGTGAACGTCTGGAGAAGGCTGGTCAGGTGCTCTCTGCCCTCTCTCACGCGTTCGGCCCCCTGTTCTGTACTGGCTGGGGATTACCTGGCAGGGTCTCAGTGTGTGGGACACCGGGAGTCCCATGTGATAATGCATTATGCCTCGAAGCCACGACCCCACCCTGCCCACTCTGTGTGCCCATTCAGCCACCCCAGATGGCAGCATAGGCTGCAGAGGGGATGAGTAGGAGTGAAAAGGTCCTAGTCCAGCTCCAGCCCCTCCTAGACAAATCAGCCCAGACTGGCAGTCCTCTGCAGCCTGGGCGGGTCATCTTCCCAGCCCAAAGCTAGGGGCAGGACTGGATTTTTATTTTAAGTTAAAAAATTCTTTTTCTTGCCTGGCCGGTGTGGCTCAGTGGTTGAGCATCGACCCATGCACCAAGAGGTCGCCAGTTCGATTCCCGGTCAGGGCACATGCCCAGGTTGTGGGCCAAATCCCCAGTGGGGGGCATGCAGGAGGTGGCCAATCGATGTTCTCTCTCATCGATGTTTCTCTCCCCCTCTCCTTTCCTCTCTCTAAAATCAATAAAGAAAATTACTAAAAAATAAACTTGAAAAAAAAGTTCTTTTTCTCATAATAATCATAGCTTCTCATGCTTTCTGAGCGTGTGCTAAGTATCAGGCACTGCCCTCAGGACTCTACATGTAGTAACACACCTAATCCTGTGAGGTGAGTGCTACTGTCACCCCGTGTCACAGATGAGAAAGCTGGCTCAGAGCAGCCACCTAACTTTTCCGAGGTCACACGGCCAGCAGGAGGCGGGGCTGGCATCCGCGGCCGGGCGGCGTGTGTCGCCTCCCCACAAGGGGCTCCTGCATCTGGGAACACTTCACCAAAGGCAGACATACACAGCGAAACCCAGTGATGGGAACATTCTGGAATTAGATAGTGGTGATAGTTGGCACTAAAAACCATTGAATTTTATGCTTTAAATGGGTGACTTTTATGGTACAATAGTTAAATCTCAAAAAGCCCTCAGAAAATGCTAAGTAATGTAAAGAAGAAAATGACAGTGGCCTCCCAGAAGTGAGCACCCCACAGGAGTTTCTGATGCCCTCTGCATCCCTCTTCCTCTCATTCGTGGGTCCCCCTTACGGCCCCCCTCACTGTTTAAGGTCAGGGATCTGGGTTCATGGTGAATGAGTGGAAGAACAGAAGAGGAAAATAATCAAGGTCAGCTTTCATAAAAAGCGTGATGTGGCCCTTGGAAACTGCTGAAGAATAGATGACAGATAAACACAGGCCAACAGAAGGCTGGGGTCGGGGAGGAGGGGTGGCCTTCCTCTGTTTCCCCTGGACCTGTGTCTGCAAACGCTGTTGGCCTGGCATTGCGTCTCACTTTGTGCCATCCCCACGGTTAGTTAACAGGGTGGGGTTCGATGGGCAACTTTCCTTAGGGCCTGAGGCATGGGGAAGGGAAAGGAGGGGAGGGCCAGGGTCCTCCCCCAGGAGGCAGCTGCACCACTCGGGTTGCTTAGCAATAGTGGGAAAAGGTGACTTAGCCCACTACAGAGGAGGGGAGGGCGGAGAATAAAAGCCAGCCAGGGATGGAAATGGGGAGTAGATGCAGAGGATGCTGTTACCCTGGAAACTGCCTGTTTGGTCCTTGGCTACAGTGGGCTACTGGGCTGGGATCCGCTCTTCATTGAGAGGTTGTGGGGTCCTCTCCAGGCCTGTCACCCAAGGTGTCAGCGGATGGAGGACAGAGAAACCCTTCTTGTACATGGCCTGTGTGTTAACTGTGTTCTGTCAGCAGCCACATTGAGCACTCACAACAACCTGTAAGGTATGTGGGATGAACACCCTGAGCTTAGAGATAGAACATGACAGACTCACAGCTGCACAGCAAGAAAGGGCTGGGGGTGAAGGTGCTGGTACCCTTGGTCCTCAAAGGAAACTTTTCATTTTGATTTAAAGCATTTCACATTCCAAGATCCGGGAGTTAATGTCAACACTGTCCGAAGATGAGAGAAGGAGGGCTGAAAGGAGAGTTACTTGTTTTATATCAACCAACCAACCAACCAACCAGTATTTATTAAAAATGTCTCAGTTCTCCAAAAGAGTAAAAAAACTAGTAGTTCACACTCATTGAAGGTTGCATGGTTTGGATTACTTCAATCTGGCAGTGACCCTTTGAGGAAGGTATTGTTATTTTCCTTGTTAGAGACGCAGAAATTGAGGCTCAGAGATGTTAAGGAACTTGCCCATTGACCAGCTAGTAAGCCAGGTGCAGAATGAATCCAGATAGATTGACCTTGGAACTTGTCTATTAACCAGAAGGACAGATAGCTTTTGCTATTCTGGAGTGGTTTTTTTTTTTAATCCTCACGAGGATATTTTTCTATTTATCTTCAGATAGTAGGAGGGAGGGAGGGAGAGAGAGAGAGGGAAACATCAGCGTGAGAGGGACACATCAACATGTTGCCTTCCGCACGATCCCGACCAGGGCCAGGGATGAACCACAACTGAGGTACGTGCCCTTGACCAGAATTGAACCCGCGATTCATTGGCCCGAGGGCCAACACCCGAACTGCTGAGCCAAACTGGCCAGGGCTAAATATTTTTTTAATTGATTTTCTTTAGAAAGGAAGGGAGAGAGAGAGAGAAATATTAAAGTGAGAGAGAAACATTGATCGACTGCCTCCTGCCTGCCCCCTACTGGGGATCGAACCCCCAACCTGGGCTCGTGCCCTGACCAGGAATCGAACTGGGACCTCTCACTCCATGGGACTAAGCTCAATCCACTGAGCCACACCGGCTAGGGTGGAGTTTTTATTTTAATCGAGACAGGGCTGCGAAAAATGAAATAAAAAGGAACAATGCAAGATGATGTATAATCAGGTACTCGTGTGATTCAGCATTTTTAACATTTATGCTTTCATGTATGGTTTTCTTTCCATTAATCATGCTGAGCCCATTTATGAGGTCCTATCCCTCCCCATTTCATAGACAGGGCAAGTGAGGCTCAGAAGGGTTAAGTGACTTGACAGGTCTCTCACAGCCTGAGAGGGGTAGAGTCGGTTTGGAATCCAGCTCTTTGACTGCAGAGTCTGTGAGGCTGAAGGGGTGGGCATGGCTCTTTCTGGAGTTCCTTTTCCTGGTTGAAAAGGTAGGTAGTGGAAGATTCTAGTTGGATTTCTCCACACTTTCAGTAGAAGGAGTAACTCTCAGGAATAGACTTGGGTCCCCTGAACCTGGAGGACCCCACGTGTTCCTGGTGGCCTGAGTAGAGCTGACCCTGCTTTTTCGACGTTCAGCCATGTCCCCTGCTCTGCTGCTTCGAGTCCTTCAGCATCGCTTGCTCCTGTTGGTCCCTTTGGTCACGGGAAGCGAACAGGCTTCCCTGAACCAGGTAGCGCAGGCCGGGTGTTGATGTTGGCGGTACAAGCCTGTGCACGTGAGACCCAGAGTTAGCCGTTCTTGTTTAAGCCTTGAGACCGTTGGGAGAGTTGGTGAGGGAAAGCGTGGAGCTTCGGTGGGGGTAAGCAGTTTTGGCTTTAAGCTTTGTGGGCCAGGCCAGAGAGAAGACAGGGCCGCCTTCGTGACCCCCAATTTTGAACCTTTGCCCCCAGGGTCTAAATCCAAGACCCCAAATGGTTCAGCCGAGAGCGCAGCAGAGCAGCGATCACTGGGGGAGGGAGCCTTTCCTACCAGCTGCCTCCTCTCCACCTTGTTCTTCCTGTTTAGGGGTGGTCGGTGCTGTGGGCTGTTCAGAGGTGGTCGCAGGCCTGTGAGTTGAGACCAGGTCAGGGCTTGCAGGGGAACATTTCTATGGGCCTGAAGATTTGCTTTTCAGCAGCCATCCCCAGAGCTGATGATCACTGATGGGTGTAGATGGAGTGGTGCTCAGCTCTATTTTCAAATCCTCTAGGTGACACGACTCCAGGGGCAGGAACCTCGAGGTGGGTGGCCTGCAGGCAGGTCTCCTAATGGAGCTTGGCCTTCCATCTGGGAAGGGAGGCAGCAAGCCTTGCATGTGGGTAGGAGGGAACTTGCTGCAGCCGGACCCCATCTATTCTCATGTCCTATGTGGAAATGTCCGCATGGAACAGCCTGTGGTTTGAGGGTGGAGAGAGTGGGGTTTTTGAGTCTGAGTCCTACCAGTAGGAACAGGATCCCTGCCATCTGCAGGGTGAGGGCCTGGGAGGTGGGCAGGGGGAGGGCAGCAGCTCTTGCCAAGGTCCCGCTGTGTTGACCTCCGCGTCTGTCTGGGTCTGTGAGTGAGTGTGGGCGTGTGTTTCAGGTGTGTGTGTGTGTGTGTGTGTGTGTGTGTGTGTGTGTGTTGCTCTGAGAAGCCCCTCTGTTGTTTTTGGCCACTGCCTTGATTTTGGCAGGGGAGTGGCTCCCCTTCAGACACCACAGACATCCTCCAGATAGTATATAATGGCACTTTCCAGGAGAGTTCCCGATATTTCGGAAAGGCCTTTCTTTCCAGGAACCCAAAGCGCTTTTGCAGACTTGGCCCTGGGAGCCGGAGGAGGCCGCTCGTGAATCCTGCTTTCCCGGAGCAGGGGAAGCGGGGCCAGACCCCTGGTTTCCTGCCCCTGTCCCGTGGCTGGGACCGTGTGGAGCGAGCGTCACCTGCATGAAGCCCTGGGGCCTCTCTTTAGAAATATGGGCAATTTCACAAACTTTAGCCCCAATGAAAGCCACTTTTTTTTTTTTTAAAAGTTAAGCAATAGTAAATTTAGAGGTTTATTGTATATGATCAGCTTTTTAAAAATTAAGGAATGCCACACTAGGGTCTCAGTTCAGTGGGCCTTTAGGGGGGCTGTTTGGCACAGGCAGTGAGGCCACAGTGGGGTCCAGGGATCCCTGGCTGGGGGACCTGCCCCCAGTCGCTTTCCACGGAAGCTGCTGGTTGAGGGGCCGGCCCAGCTCAAGGCCACTTGTGGCTCAGGGAATACATCTGGGAATGTGGAGCTGAGCATCATCTCTCCTCCCCCAGCAAGGACTAACCTGGCACTGTGCTGTGGGCCAGGCACATTTCTAAGTGTTATCAGATACTAATTCATTTAGTCCTCACAACGCCCTTACGAGGTGTTGTAGCTGGGGGTGAGGGCATTTAGATAGGCCTGCGAAGGCTCGGGGGTCACGGCCGTTACTTCCACGTTTTCTGCTCTTGAGGCCAGTTTACAAAGACCATGGACGTTACAGACCGAGGTGAGACCTGGTGTGCTTCTCTCCAACCCCATTCCCTCCCCTCCCTGCACTTAACCGCTGTCCAGTTGTTTTCATTCCACGTGCATGTTTACAGAGTGCCTGCTTGTGTAGTTGTCTTTTTTTTTGTTACTCTTCACCTGAGGATATTGATTTTTAGATAGAGTGGAAGGGAGGGAGGGAGGGAGGGAGAAAGAGAAACATCCATGTGAGAGAGACACATCAATTGGTTGACTCTCACACGACCCAGACCAGGGCCAAGGATCAAACCTGCAACCCAAGTACGTGCCCTGGACTGGGAATCGGACCCACAACCCTTTGGTCTGCAGGCTGATGCTCTAACCGCTGAGCCAAACCGGCCAGGGCTGGAATAATAATTTAGTCTGTGTTACCAGCTACATTCACCCCACTCCTGGGAGGTGTTTGTTTTGATGGGGTGTACTGGGGTTGGCAACAGGACACAAAGAAAAGACCAGAAAAGCTCTCACATTTCATTTTACAGGAGGAACCAAGGTATCATGAAGCAGGGAGGGGACGTTATTTTTTTTCAATCCTCACCCAAGGGCACTTTTCCATTGATTTTCATATAGAGTGGGAGGGAGGGCGAGAGAGAAACATTGACGTGAGAGACAACATCGATTGGTTGCCTCCTGCGCAAGCCCGACCAGGGCTGGGTACAGAACCACAACCGAGGTACGTGCCCTTGACCGGAATCGAACCCGCAGCCCTTTGGTCCGTGGGCTGATGCTCTAACCGCTGAGCCAGACTGGCCAGGGCAGGGAGGGAACACTTTTAATGATCTAACTATTTATACTCAAGTTGTACTATTTGTTTTATTGTCAGTTTTTCTTATTACCAGGGTATGACTGCTCCCACTGCAGTTGTCTTGGTGATGTTCTAGGTGGCATTCCTTTCCCCGCCTCTACCATTGTCTTTTTGAGCCTGTTTACAACTTGACACAAATGGGATCGTACCCACTGTCTCACGGTGCACCCTGCCCATCTGCCCACACCGCATCCTGGAGCTGTCGAGACAGACTCAGCACCCTGTTTCGTGGATGAGATGCCTGAGGCCTGGAGGGGCTGGAGGACTTGGGGGCTTGTCCAGGTCACACAGCTGCTTACAGGTGGCAGGTGGGACTGGAAGCCGGGCTTCCTGCCTCTGCGGGTGCTGCTCTGTTACCCGGCCCTGAGTTCAAAGACATGCTGGTATTTGATGAGCGAGGGCAGAAGTCAGTCTCAGTTTCTTTTCTTTCCTCCCACGTGTGTTTGTGGCACCTGGCTCCCGTCCCCTGGGGGCACCTGCACCCTTGCCCAGTGCCCTCGTTTCCTGAGGCTCCGGGAGTCGGGAGTCAGGTTCTTAGGGACTCGCACCACTTTGCCATCTTTGCTCTTCCCAGGGGAGCGGTTGTGCTGTTTTCCTCCTTGATGAGGGATTTGCCGTGACGGAAAGCTACTGTGAATGTGCTGGGAATGCTTCTAAACGAATTTCTGTTTCACGTCCCACGGTGGCATCTCGCAGCGTTCGGAGCCTAGTTGTGGAGAGTTTTGGAAGAGGCCAGAGGAGGGGAGCCACGCGGAGCCGCTCTTGGCTGGGCCCCAGGCACAGCCGGTGAAGATTCCAGTTGTCTCTCCCTGTCCCTGCCAGGTTTCCTGGCTCCGGCCCTTTCTTCCTTTTCCCCTGGCTCTGGGCCACTCAAGCCTTTGCCTCGCTCACTTAGCGCCTGGGCAGAGGATGGGCTGGAGAGAGCTGACAGGACAGACGTGTTGGCAGCCTCCTCACACTTACTTTGGCCACTGTTGTGAAACTCTTGGCTCTGGGGACATGTGGAGGGTTCTCAGGGGATGTCACTGATCTAGGACTGACTTGGGGCTCTTGGATGATTGAAGGTGGGTTTGTGGGGTCTCCCGGGGCACCCTAGTACGGATCTGTTATCGGGGCTTGTGGAGGCTGTGCCCCTGCGATCCGGACACACTCATGCCACCCTGCCCCAGAGGTTGTTCACCTGAGGGTGCACCAGCATCACTTGGAGGGCTTGTGAACACAGATTGCAGGGGCCCATCCTCAGAGGCTGTCCTTCGGTAGGCCTGCGGTGGCGCCTGAGAATGAACCTCTTTAACAAGGGAGAGGGCACTGCAGTTACAGAGGAGGGAGATGCAGCAGAACTGGGCTGGGGCTGTTTTCACTCCACTAGAAAGCTCTGAAGCCAGATTGTGACTTTGCTGATACTTTCTGCCTCCTGCCTCTTCCCCCTTCCCCCACATACGTCAAAGCTGTGTGTTTTTTTCTGTGTAGGAGGAGGCCCAGGCTTGGGGAGGAGACGCACTCCTGCACCCCGAGCAAGGGTGACCCCCCAGGAGCCTCCCGCCGGCACGTAGTAGGTGCTCACCAAACACTGGATGTGATGAACGGGGGGATGTGCCTTTGAGGGGGTATGACAGCCACAGCCCAGCATTAGACATCTGGCAGGTGCTTAGGTGCTGGGTGGTGACCCTCTGAGTCACCAAGAGCTGCTCCAGTGATAGGGCTGAGTTCAGTACCCAGAGCAGAGCCTGGGCTGGCTCCCGGCTTCAAAGGTGTGCCCTGGGAGGAGGCCTGAGGCCAGGGAAGCAGGCCTTGTGCTTGGGATGGGGTTTGAGCCTGCCACACCGTGTGGCAGGCCCCCCCCCCCCCCCCCCGGTGTCAGATTGCCGGGTGGCGGGAGCTAGCACAGGCCCTGGCTCCCTGTTAGGCAGGCCAGCTGTGTTTTTCTCTCTTTGGGCCCTTGGCCCACTTCAAATTCCTCTCCCGAGGTACTGGCCCTGCTAACACGTCCCTCTGCTCCCTGCCTATTGGCATTTGGCTGGGATCCCTACTTTAGAAAATCTTAGGGAGTTTCTTGTCCTCTTGTGTGGGTTCAGGAGCCTCAGAGGAAGTAAAACCTGGGCCTTGGATTTCCTTCTCCTTCCAGCTCCAGTGCTGTGGGTATGTGGAGTGTGGGGCGCCAGCAGCCTTCCGTCTCTAGTCACAGCATCCAGGGGGCTGTGGAACCAGACACCTCCGGACCCTCCAGCTTGCCAGCATGCGGGGCCTTGGCCCACCAGCCTTCTTTTCTGTTGGACCCTGCAGGGTGCCCGTCAGGAAAGGAGGAGGTGTGGAGAGGCTGTCCTTTTTGCACATTAGGCCAGAGACCTGCTTGGGAGAACCCTGTCCTGTCCCCTCGGAACAGGGAGAGCGATTGTGTTCTGCCCCAGGTCCCAGGAGGTGTGGGGTCTCATCTTGGAGCTCCCATGGCTACTGTGTGATGTTGACAGGTCACACCTGACCCTCACCTGTACAGTGAGGGCTGGGTGATAGGATGGCAGTGGTGCTCTGTTGTAAACCTTTCACCTGGGCTGTTGCATGGAGATGACCTCTAGGGTCTGGATCCACGCCAGCATTCCAGGGTTCTGTCCTGGCAGGGGAGTCACTCAGCAGAGTCAGACACTTCTTGAGACGACCTTGAGGTTGATCCCAGGGCTTCCCAGCCTGGCCCTGAAGCTAACTACTAACACAGTCTGTTATCTTAGGAGTCCTCTGTGTCCTCAGCTTTCAGGAATTTGTTCTTACCCTCTAGGGAGGGCGTGGGTGGGCCAGGTAAATGAGCTTTTCTTATGGATCCAGAGTGCTCTGTGTCTGGGGCCCTGCAGCCATCACTGTGAAAATGCCTGCTGGGGTGTGGCCAGGTGGGAAGCCAGGTGTCTGGGGAGGGGAGGGTGGGAAAGGCCTTGTTTGGGGTTGGTAAAGGTCCCTTAGCTGTTTCCCAGCTCCAGAGGTGGGTGTGGGGTGTATGGGAGTAGCTCAGGAGAAGTGGAGAGAACATCTCTGCCCACTGCAAGGTGGACCGTTCATAATTGGTCCTTTGTGTAGGCTTGGCTGCGCCACAGGCCTAGTGTGAGGGAAGTGGCCTGCCTGGTGGGCTCCGTGGGTAGGAGAAACCCCAGCTGGAGCCAGGGAGCAAGGATTTCAGCCTGGAATCTGCCCACGGGACTGGTGCCAATAGGCAGCCTTGTTTTTTACTTTGTTTACTCCCAGAACCCAGCCCTATCCCTTTTCTCCCTTGGTGCAGTTTGAAGAAATCAAATCATCGAATGCCCAAGACAGAAGGGACCTATACTGTCACCTGACCCTCACTCCTTAGATGAAGAGACTGAAGTCCATAGTGGTGATCTGACTTGTCCAATGGACACTTTGCCATAGATTCATTCCTTATAGGGATGGTTTTGGTAAAGGACTCTATTCTGGGTGCATGTAAACCATCTTCTGAAGTCATCGTTGTGGATGGGCTCCAGAACACCTGTTGACAGACCGGCAGGTTGAGCCTTTGTGCTCTGAAGGCAGATGGAGCTGCTAGGGTTCTGGCTAGTGTGGGTGGTCAAGCTCAGGCGATGATGGACAGGCGGGCCCTGTGCATGGCCGCCCTCACATTCAGATGTTCCTGGGACTGGCTCCTGACTTTGCTGTTGAGGAGGGGAGAACGAAATGAGCCAGAGGGACAAGACGAGTGGCGCTGGTGGCGCTAGTGGCCCAGGTCCTGATCCTAACAGCTACCCCTACCAGCTCCCAGCCCTGTGCTGAGTCCGTATCAAAGAAGCTTCGTAACTGCCTTGTGACCTGTAAGGTGTATCTCATGTTCATTTCCACTCTGCAGAAGTTGAGGATTATTGAGATGAAATAACTTGCCCAACCCACACAGCTCGAGTGCGGTTGTGGCCTGTGGACCCAGGGCTGTCTGGCCAGAGCCCACTCCCCGATCTCTGCCCTGGCTGACTCCTCTCACCGGGACACTGCTGCTCGGTGGCATGTTGGCCCCGACTGCAGAAGGGAAGACCTCCCTCGCCGGAGATGGAACCGGGGCTCCATCCTCCCCAGTACCTCTCTCCTGACACATGCCTGCACATTCCCGAGGAGTCAGGAAGTGGCCGGCTCTCGGTCCCCGACGCTGCAGGGCCCCGCGCTGTGTTGAGCTGGGAGCTGGAGTGGCTCAGAGCCGCATGGAGGCTGTCTGTTCCCCTTCCATACTTCCTTTGCCTCCTCCTTTCTTCTCATCTGTCCTCCTGCCCTCTCGCTCCACAGTGGCACCCCAGGCACTGGCCACCCCAAGGATGGTCTTGGGATAAGGCTGTGCCGGGCCTGACCCCTGGGTGGGGTAGCTTTCCTCGCCTTCCTGGGAGCAGGCTGCTGGCCTTCCCTTGGCTGGGGGTACTTCTTGGCTATGTCAAGGTTGGGCTGCTTCTGTGTTCATAGATGTGCTCCAGGCCTCCACCCTCTGACAGCCGCGGTAGGGTTTCTCCCCCTTCCTTGCAGGCCCTGCACATACACACTCTTATTTCAGCCCACGACAAGGGTGGGATATGTTAGCCCCATTTTCAGGCGAGGGAGTCAGAGCCCTGAGAAGTCAGAGAATGCACTGAGGTTGGTATAGGCAGACTGAGGTGCACACCCAGGCCTGTGGGGCTACACCCCCCGACACCCAGAGTGAGCAGAAAGTGGCAGCTGGCTCCAGAAAACCCAAAGACAAAAGAACAAAAATAAAGCTCCCCAGCAAGAACAACAACAGCAGTGAACTAATCGGCCTGGCTGCAGCCTCCGGTGGGATGGGCCGGGGTGTCTCCCTGGAGGAGCAGGGCGGCTGGCCTCTGAGAGAAGAGGCCGGATGGAACGCATTTACAGGCTTGTGGGCACCTCTTACTCATTATGCTGGGGCTGGGGCCTTGCTCAGAAAAGCTCAGACGACAGAACACACTAATGCGAGGACGGCTGGAAGCCAGCCTGAGCTTGGCCCTGAATCTGACCCTGCCTCTGTGATTGCCTCTTTTCAAAGAGTTTCAGTGCCCAGTGTCACCTGGACCTACAAATACTAACAATAACAATAATAATAATACTTTAAGAGTCGTGCACACTAACTCTTCTACTGCTGTGTGCCTGGCACTGTTTTTTTTTTTTTTTTATGTTTTTATTGATTTTTTTAGAGAGAGAGAGAAACATTGATGTGAGAGAGAAACATCGATATGAGCGAGAAACATCAATCGGGTGCCTCCTGCATGCCCCCTACTGGGGATCGAGCCCGCAACCCGGGCATGTGCTCTGACTGGAAATCGAACTCGGACCTCTCAGTACATGGGACAACGCTCAATCCACTGAGCCACGCTCAATCCACTGAGCAACACCGTTTTTATTTGTTATTCTTATTATTAATATTATTATTATTTTTTAATCCTCACTCGAGGATATTATTTCCATTGATTTTTAGAGAGAGTGGAAGGGAGGAGGGGGAGAGAGAAGAGAGAGAAACATTGATGTGAGAGAGACACATTGATTGGTTGCTTCCCTCATGTGCCCCAACCAGGGCTGGGGATCAACCTGCACCCCAGGTATGTGCCCCTGATCGGGAATTGAACCCGAGACCCTTCAGTCTTTGGGTCAACACTGAGCCATGCCAGCCAGGGCCCTGGCACTGTTTTTAGCTTTTTACATCTAAGCACTGGGACAAGGGCTTTCCATGTACTTACCACCTAATCCTTGCAACGAACCCGTGAGGCGGGCACTGGTATCCCCATTTTACAGATGGGAAAACTGAAGCCCAGAGACGTTTAGTAATTGGCCCAAGCTAGTAAGGGCAGAGCTAGGATTTGAATCCAAGGATTTTCAGTCAGTAAGACCACGATTCCCTTGAGGTTAGGGACCTCCATGTGGCCTTTATTTCTGTCCCCAAAGCTGGCCTACCACCTGATTGCCAGCGGGCTCTAGGAAAAGTTGTAATGATGGAATGGAGAGTGTTTGGATCCTGCCCTTTGAAGGAAAGTTGTGTAACTTGCAGGGACCTGGCGTGGCTTCCTGTGGGTGCATGAGATCCGCAGCAGCCCCGAGGCCCACTCTGCTTCCTGCAGCCACTTACGGAATGGGAGGATGTCCCTGCATGTGGGGAGACGTCTAGGGTGGAGGAGTAGGTGGGCTGGGAAGACAAGCCCAGGAGACACAGTGCCAAAGCCCCTCATTAACTCTTCGTTCCTTTGGGGAGGTCCGC
Organism: Tadarida brasiliensis; assembly: GCA_030848825.1. NCBI lineage: Eukaryota > Metazoa > Chordata > Mammalia > Chiroptera > Molossidae > Tadarida > Tadarida brasiliensis. The sequence goes on along the minus strand of CM061257.1, from coordinate 216,108,305 downwards.
ATGGCACAGTGCCATGAGGTGTTTAATTTCCAGGGAGGAAGAAGAGCAAATTATTTAGAATTTAATAGTTATCAAGTTTTTTAAAAATATGTTTTTATTGATTTTTTTTTTTAGAGATAGAGGAAGGGAGAGAGAGAAACATCGATGGGCTGCCTCCTGCACACCCCTCACTGGGGATCGAGCCCGAAACCCGGGCATGTGTCCTGACTGGGAATCGAACTGGGACCTCTCAGTCCATGGGATGATGCTCAATCCACTGAGCCACACAGGCCGGGCTAAAATTATCAATTTATTGAGAGTTTTGTTTCTTACTTCTCTGTTTATCCATGATGCCTGGTGTGTGGTAGGCCCTTAAGGAATGTTAGTGGCATGAATGAATGAATTAAAAAACACACTTATGGAAAAATCCAAGCACAGGAGTAGAGAATAGTGTAATGAATCCCTGTGTACCTATTACCCAGCTTCAACAATTAGCAGCGGAACCTGCCTGTCATATTTAGCCATCTGGGTTATTTTAGTGAGATTCGCATGCTACTATAACAAGCGGAGATAAAACGATACTATAGTACTGATAAAAACTCACCCTCGTGTCCCTGCTGTGCTAGGCGTGTGGCAGGTGCTCACCTGACCAGCTGGCATTGCGCTCCTGCCCTGGGGGTGGGGGTGGGGTGGCGGAGTTTCTGAAGGATGAGGTCAGCAGACATGAGATGCTCAAAATTATACACTGGGCTGAAGACACTACAGCCAGCAATAGGTCATCCACTCAAATCGTATTTACTGGGGATCACTTTTTATTTTATTAAAAAAAATTTTTTTTTCTTTATTGATTTTAGAGAGAGGAAGTAAGAGGGAGAGAGAGATAGAAACATTGATGAGAGAGAACATCGATTGGCCTCCTCCTGCATGCCCCCACTGGGGATCAGGCCCTCAACCTGGGCATGTGCCCTGACTGGGAATTGAACTGGCGACCTCTTGGTGCATGGGTCAACGCTCAACCACTAGGCTGGGGATCATTTTTTTTAAATGACATTTCAAATATAAGAAAAAGTACAGAGAGAAGGGGGGAGGGAGATTAGGGGCTGGGTGAAAAAGGTGAAGGGATTAAGAAATACAATTTAGCTCTGGCCAGGTAGCTCAGTTGGTTAGAGCGTTGTTCAGACACACCAAGGTTGCAGGTTCGATTCCCAGTCAGAGTACGTACAAAAATCAACCAATGAATGCGTAAATAACTTAAAAAATAATAAAAAAAAAAGAGGTACAATAGTCATGGGTATGTAAAGTATAGCCTGGGACTACAGTCAGTAATATTGTGATAACTATGTATGGTGCCAGGTGGATACTGGAAATACTGGGGGGAGCACTTTGTGAAGTCTGTGACTGTCTGACCACTGTGCTGTACACTTGAAACTAATTCAAAATAATATTGAATGTAATCTGTATTAAAAAAATGTATAGAGAATAGTAAAACAAATACCCATGTGCTTTCCACCTAGATTTAACAAGTATTAAGCACCCACTCTTTCTAGCTTAGGGACAGATGCATGATTCCTGCCTCTGAAGAGGTCAGTGGGTGAGAGATCTGTGAATTGGCATTTCTCTGTCGTGTTCAAAGATGTCACAACCTGAATAGTGGAAGGGAGCCCAAGGAAGGCCCAGTTCACGTTGGAGAAGGGAAAGCTTCCTGGAGGAAGTGATAATGTGAGTTAAGATTCAAATCTGGAATATGTAAGGGTGAGTCAGGCAGGAGGGTTGGAGGTGAAGGATGGGGGAGGTGGGCCAGACAAAGAGTATGACCAAAGGCATGAAACAGTTCTGGGAAGGGAGGAGCAGGAGGTGAGTGTGCAGGAGTGGGCAGGGAGCAGCTGGAGAGAAAGGCCTGCGGTGGGTGAGAGTGAGTGCAGGGTGAGTCAGCGCAGGGACGAGCTCGGGCCATCTTTGGGCAGTAGTGGGCTTGTCTTGCTCAGTGCTGGCTGTCTCAACTGGACACATAGAATCCCAGTTGGAGGGTAGGGGAGGTGAGGACGTGTCAGGAATATTGGAGGGACCTGGCTGTTGGGAGAAGGCTTAGGCTGTCCTCTGGAAGAGGGGCTGTGCTGGACTTGCCTGTTGGTAGGCCCACAGGGCAGAAGGGGGACTTGATGTGAGTTGGGTGGAGATGGCGTCTAGCTCAGAATTTCTCATAGTCAGACTTTCCAGAGAAGGAATGAACTATGAGGTCATGGGTTTCTGGGGTTTTTTTTTTTTTTTTTTTTTTTTTTTTTGCTGTCTTGGACCTTTTATAAATATATAACATCCTTTGTCTCATAACTTTTAAAAATATTTAAAATTTTCAATTGCTGTTGACATATAATATTATTAGTTTCAGGTGTACAACATAGTGATTCTGTCTTAGGAGGATGAGTTTCCTGGTCTTGAATGGGCTCAGGTAGACTCAGGGCATTGCAGCAGGTGGCGGGAGAGGTGCTCTGTCCTGCCTGGCCCTCCTCACTCTGTGCTCTATGGGTTGAGGCTGGGGGAAGGCAGGTTAAGTGACTTGTGGGCACAGGCCAAGGGTGCTTCAAGGAGGGTGGCTGTGGAGGAGGTGCTGTCCCGTTGCCATGGGAACCATCTCTGCTGTGGGTTTCGTTTGGAGGGTGCCCTGGAAGGGAATGAGCTCACTCCACCTTCGAGGTGATGACTCAGCCTGCCTCTGAAGTCCTGCTTGCTGTCCAGGGCCCCGCAGGAAGTTGAGCAGCGGACCCTGCCTCTGCCCCTCCGACCACTGGCGTGTCTCTGCCCCATGTGGGCTGTTGTCGCTGGAGAGGAGATGGAGGCAGTGGAGGCAGCGGCCAGCCATTCCGGTAGCCCTGGGGAGGCAGGAGGAAGCCTTTCGTCCAGTTGGCCAAACCTCGGCTCTTGGCAGGACTGAAACATCCTGTCTGTAGGCCACTCAGCTCATATGGCTGGGTGCCAACTACAGCTGTGCTGGGCCTGGCGGTCCTGGGAACTGGGTGGACGCTGAGGATGTGATTTCAGGTGTGCTGGGGTTTTGAAGAAGGGCAGGCTGCTGGGAATGTCTCTCTGTCAGGTGTGGGGGTAGTTTCTGGGGGTGGATGAGGAACGCTTCCTGGAGGGAGTGGCATTTGATCTGACACGGAAGGCTGAGGGGTCACTGGTTTGCCAATCAAGTTCTAGGCATCTGGAGGTCAGGTGTCATGGCTCCTGCGCCCGCCCCAGCCATGTGACCAGGTGTCCAGTTCTGTTCTTGGGAGGGAGTGCTCAGAACATGCCCACTGACCGAAGGGGTTGGTAGGAATCTCAAACAGCTGTGATGTCAGGGCACCAGGCACCTTCCCCAAGACCTTAAGAAATATGCACCTGTTGTGTTCTGGTCCCTACCGATCCAGGTGCGGGTTTTAGCCTGTCCCCTCCCTCCCAGCCTAGGGGTGACACTGGAAAGGCCAGGAACTCCGCTTTTCCTGCTTCTGCTTGCCTACTTGCTTCACCCACATGGGCCTCTGCTTCGCTTTGAGAAGACAGACAGCTTGGGGGGTGGTGGTGACCATTTTAACCCTTTTACCTAAACGCAAGTACTTACATTTTCAGAAACCTGTTTATGTTTTTATCCTCACTCTTGCTTTACTTCAGTAGTGGTAATCCAAGTGTATGTACAGTGGAGTTCTGCTTTTTCGTTCCCCCACGTGGCATTTTATCGAAGGCATTTTTCTGACATAGCCACACAGCCCTTCTGTTCCTTCCCTGCAGGAGGAGATCCCAGTGTAGAGATCGGTTCATGAATATATATTTATTGGTACTTTCCTGCCTCTTTCCAAAGACCGTTCGAGGAGAACACATGAGAAAGCTCACGTGTGGCAGAGTTTTCGGTTAAAGGTGGACGCTCCCGAGCTTCGTCAGGGTGGGGTGGGGTGGGGTAACTGAGGAAGCCGTTCACAGAGGCTGATTTGTGGACGTGTGCACTGACCCTGGCAGCCGGAACCAGAGGGGAAACTGGCATCCTCGGTTTCGTTCCTGATAGAAGGAACTGTATCGGTTCCTGGGAAAGAGCACGGTCTGTGAGTACCGGATGCCAAGGGCTTTTCCATTTTAGGAGACAGTGTGGCCGGTGCTGTCCGCATTCGTTTCTGGAGCCCACGGAGACCTTTTTTGTATAACGGTGCTTAAATCAACCCCCAGTGGAGCCAGAGGCATGCTGCTAAATCACACGTGTGTGGAGGCATGTCTGAGGGGAGCTAGTGATGAAATCGTGTTCTCCTGTGTCTGGGGGTGCCCGGCAGACGGGAGCTGGGCGCCATCGGTGGACTCGGCGGTGTTCAGGGGTTCTCGGAGGCCTTGACCGAGGACACGACTGTCCGCATTGGGTGCTGGGCACGCGTTGGGTGCTGGGCACGCGTTGGGTGCTGGGCACACGAGGGCAGGGCCAGCGCTGCTCTTTTGTTAGGAAAATGAGAGTTTGGCCGTGGGGCCAGTGCTGCCTTCTGGAAGCTCTTTGAGGTCTGCTCTGTCTCGGCGCCGCTCTCCTGGCCTCAGGCCTCTGCCTGGGAAGGGCGAGGCCGTTCCGGAAGGAAACCCTGTGCCAGTCGGGGGTGGCCTGGGGATGGCACCTTCACCGCCGCCGCGCCTCAGGCCGGCGCATGCGCTCTGCCCTTCCTCCTCCCATTGTTGGGCATTTTTATGGCTTCCAGTTTGGAGCTAACCATAGATAACTCCTCTATAAATAACCCTTTGGTGTGGACATTTCCTGCATCTTAGGATGATATCTAGGAGCTGAGTGAATGGTCAAAGGAGAAGGACCATTTTATCAGTCTTTCCACATATGTCAGTTCTCTGTATAAGACGGACTAGCTTAATGTGCCACCAGCAATACACAGCCTCTTTTTTCCTTACTAATTAAAAAGACAAGTGACATGTATTGTGGATAATTTGGGAAATATAGCCGAGTACAAAGAAGAATAAAGAGGACTACAGTCGTACGCCCTGGGACGTGGAGGGCTTGGGTCGGTGTGCCGCTGCAGTGGCCCTTTGCCCCTGGTCAGGCGGGTCTGGGCTGCGCAGTCCTGCCAGGGCCTGTCCCTAGATGCCTCCTTCCTGGCAGAGGGGCACCTGATTTTTCTCTGACCCAAAATACTTCTCAGCCCCTAGCCTGTCTGACGGTGAGCTTATATTTCTAGTCCCCCCCCCTTTATTGATTTTAGAGAGAGGAAGTGAGAAGGAGAGAGAGATAGAAACATCGATGAGAGAGAACATCAGTTGGCCGCCTCCTGCATGCCCCTCACCAGGGGTCGGGCCCACAACCTGGGCGTGTGCTCAGACCGGGAATCGAACTGGCGACCTCTTGGTGCATGGGTCGACGCTCAACCACTGAGCCACACTGGCCAGACTGAGCTTACATTTCTGATGTTCTGAAGGCCTTGTTGATAATTTCAATCTAGTGCTAGATACATTGAAGGTGATCCAACACTGTCAGGATTTAAGTATTTGGCAAGAGAATATGAAATAGTGTCACCCACTGGCAACTTAGGAGTAGCTACCACAGGGCAGGCAAGACCTCAGGGGCGGGGGCTCTGGCTGATGAGCGTCAGTGGCAGAATTGGTCAAGATGTGGGATCTGTGTCTGAAAAGATTTTGCCCAGACCTGACTCCTGACCACATTCCCCAAGTTCCTGTCTGTCTGTGAGGTTTTTCGGAAGAACTGGGTGTTTGGCAGAATTGAAGGGAAGTGGGAGAAGTCATAAACGAGAACCTGAACCTGCCGTCTCTGCACCCAGCTCTCACTTCCCCACGTCACTTCTCTCGACCAAACCTCCCATGGTCCAGGTGACACGCTCCTCTACCCCCGTCTTCAGGAGGGAGCCTCCGGGGGGAGAGACCACTTCCTGGGCTGGCTGGGCCCTTGCTGAACTCTTGACCAGGGTGCTGGTTCTGGGCTGAGGTTGCTGGCACCCCCAACCCACAATGTTACTTCTGTCCCTGGGCAGCCCCACTGGCACCTGAACAGTTAATTGCCTGATTGAATTTCACAGACGCTTGGATGGGAAGAAGTTGGGCTGTTCATGGAATGACGTGACCTCAAATAGCGACTGAGGCGTCAGTCCCCGGGAACTCTGAGAGCTGACTAAAGATTTCTTAGGTGGCTTCAAATGCCTAAATAGGTGACTACCTTGGGAGCGCTTGGTGCCATGCACAGTGGTGACACGCCTGGAAGTTGGTGTCGTTATCAACACGGAGGAGGTGATGCACAAGAGGTCCCTTTCTGCTGCAACCTGGCCCTCCCATGGAGTTGGGTGGGGTTTGGAAACACCATAGCTGGAGGTGCACAGGTGTTTCTTGGGGGAGGAAGAGATGATGCTTACATGAAGGCAAACCTTGGAGGTGTACCTAGAGGGTGTTTGTTGTTCCCAGGGCCAGCCCATCGGACACGCTTGGCAGTGGTGTTCCAGTGTCCAGGGGCTGTGGGTGGTCAGAACTTGGAAGCCGTCGAATTCACCAGAGAGATTCTTGGTGTTGGGACATTTCCTTGGGGGCAGTGAAGGCAGAAGTCACTGGAATGTCTCAGTTGCTGTTCTGGTTGTTTGGGTAAATAGCTCCCTCGTGGCTCCAGTTTGTAGCCATGTGGACAGGCTGGGATTGATTTGTTCTGTCTGGTTTGTGAGACAGTGGACCCTCTTTGCCTCTCCCCACCCGGAAAACCACAATGAACTATAAAGGCGGGTCCAGTTAAGAGTCATGGTTATTGGGAGGGAGAGGGGCATTCCCCAGGGGACAATGACTTGTGCTTTGCTCTATGAAGGAGAGGTTCCTTTGCTATCAGGAGTGGATGCAGGTGGCAATTAAGGACCTCCTGCCTGCACCTGATGAAATGATCACCTGCTCCAGGTGACCACAACTTTCCTATAGGTATTCTGGTCCCTGTGGGCATGTCCACCTTCTACCACCCAAGTGGAGAGTTTCACTCCAAGGCCAAATTTCCTGAAACTTGGTCTGTGGCCCACCTAGGGTTCAAGTACAAACTGTAGCCTCCTGGGCCTTTCCCAGACCAGCTGAACCAAATGCTCTGAGTTCAGAGCCCAGGAGTCTGCATTTCTAGCAAGCTCCCTACTTAATTTTTAAATAAACGCTAGAGACCTCCTCCATGAAGGATTACCTGGGGATATTGTTGCTTCAGTCTGAATGGTAGGAGTTCAGCTAAACAAACTCAACTCCTTCACTCTTATTTATTCTTTTTCTTTTTTTTAATGTGTTTTTTTAAACTGATTTTAGAGAAAGAGAGAGGGAGAGGGAGAGAGAGAGAAACATCGATTGGCTGCCTCCTGCACGCCCCCTACTGGGGATCAGGCCTGCAACCCGAGCATGTGCCCTGACCGGGAATCAAGCTGATGGCCTCTTGGTGCAGGGGGTTACACTCAGCCACTGAGCCACAGCAGCCAGGGCATTTATTCTTTTTTTAAGAGTTGATTTGAGAGAGAGAAAGAAGAAACATCAGTTTGTTGTTTCACTCATTTATGCATTCACTGGTTGCTTCTTGCATGTGCCCTGACCAGGGGTCAAACCCGCAACCTTGGAGTATTGGATGACACTCTAACCAACTGAGCTACCGGGCCAGGGCTCTTACTCATTCTTCCTCCAGGACATTCTGATGACGTTTTGTCTCTTTGTAGACTTAGGCCATAAATTCACTAGCAGCCCCCAAATGTAAGCCAAGTATCTGTTCTGGACCCCAAGCCCCCATCACTTAGAGGGAAAGAAAAGAAAGTCTATCCTTCTTAGACTAGATCTCTCTTGGCTTTGGCTTTGGAGCAGGTGGGCCAGTGGGCTGTCTGCACGGCCGTTTGAAAGCAGCACTGTAGTGGTAACGGCGGAGGCCACGCGCACTCATCCTGGGCATTCCGAGGGGCCATCTACATGAGGCCGCGGCCCACCCTGCCTGCCAATCCCTCAGCCTGCTCAGTGGGCCCTCCCTGCCAGCGAGCACAAACATCTGTGTCCTTCAGTGACCTCCAGCTCTGTTGTTTGGTTTCCTGTGGAGAGAGGGCTTTTCAACATTCTGTATCCTGCCTCACCCTGCTCCCCTCCCTGTCCCACCTTAGTGACCTCTGATCCTCTAGTCTTACTTAGTTGAGCCAAATTCTAACTGTGGGCTGTTGTCTGGGTTCTAGCTTTCATCCAGACAGCGTGACTGCAGGGGTTTGGGTTGGCCCTCGACTGTGTGAACGCCTCCTCATTGTCATGACACTGGATCGTTTCAGCCTGGGGTCTGCCAGCAGCCCTGTGTTTTGCTGGCACAGACTCAAACTGCCCCCTGGAGACAGGACCCAGGCAGTAGGAAGCTGAGACGGCCTTCGGGACTCAGTTTAAGGGCAATTCCCTAATGACTCCATACCCCTAGGGTTTATTTTGGGGGCTCTAGGTCAAGAAACCCTCTGGCTGCTTCTCTGCCTAATGGTAGTTCCTCAGGAGACATGTGGCACTGTGGGGGCGCAGTGAAAAGGGGATCGGGGTCTCAAATGGGAGGCATTGCGTTTGGTAGGGAAGCATCAGCGAAACCACGTCCACTGACATCAGAGTGAACCAAGCTTGTAGATTCGTAGAGAGGAGGTGGGACTTGGAGCTGAGATTTAAGAGAAAGGATTCCCCAGAGTGCTTAACCTGGAGGCCCAGAGGATGAAATCTGCCAGTCAGTACAACATGACTGAGAGACCATTTTATTTTTTATGTATGTATTTATTTATTTATTATCCTCACCCGAGGACATTTTTGCATCTATTCTTGGAGCGGGAGGGAGAGAGGGAGGAAGAGAGAGAGAGAAACATCGACGTGAGAGAGACACATCGAGTGGTTGCCACCCACATGACCCCAACCGGGGCTGGGGACAAACTGCATCCGAGGTACGTGCCCTTAGCGGGAACCGAACCCGGGACTCTCTGGTCCGCGGGCTGACGCTCTAACCGCTGAGCCAAACCGGCCAGGGCTGAGAGAGCATTTTAAAAAGGAGTGGAGACTTCCTAGCAGGGTACGTTTCCAGCTGAGCAGGTGGAGTGCTGGTTCCTGAAGCGCTGAGGTTGGTACAGCCCGTGGTGAGTGCCGTGGCTCCTTTAGCAACAGCTTTGAAAATGCTGGTACCCCCCTCCCCCTTTTTTTGTTGTTAATCCTCACACAAGGATATTTTTTCCATTGATTTTTAGAGAGTGGAAGGGAGGAAGGGAGGGAGGGGGAGAGAGGGAGAGAGAAAAACATCAATGTGAGAGAGACACATTGATTGGTTGCCTCTTGGCACGGCCCCAGGGATGAACCTGCAACCCAGGTATGTTCACTTGACTGGGAATTGAACCCTCGACCCTTTGGTCTGCAGGCTGATGCTCTAACCGCTGAACCAATCTGGCCAGGGCTATGCTGATACCCTTTGGGCTGGTAGTTCCAACCCAGGATTGTGTCCTAAGGAAGCTATCCAACTGAAACCAAGAAATGCTTAAGAATATTCTTGCCTGGCCGGTGTGACTCAGTGGTTGAGCGCTGACCCATGCACCAAGAGGTCGCCAGTTCAATTCCCAGTCAGGGCACATGCCCAGGTTGTGGGCCAAATCCCCAGTGGGGGGCGTGCAGGAAGTGGCCAGTCAGTGTTCTCTCTCATCGGTGTTTCTCTCTCTCTCTCCCTCTTCCTTCCTCTCTTTCTAAAATCAATAAAGAAAAAAAAAAAGACTATTCTCTATTTCTCTTCAGCAGACTGAGGAAGACAGGAGAACACGATCTAGTGTGTGCATTATAATTGGTTGCAACTGAGAAACCGGTGTGATCAGGAAGGTCATATGCAAAAACGAAAATGGCTGTGTTAAGTTTGTAGGATTAAATACTTTTTAAGAAAAATAGTATTTAAATTTTATAGCCAGTCAGGGAATTTCTGTTTGAAGCACCGTGCCTCTTCAGATATTTTTCTGCTGTCCCTGTCCTTTTGCTTGAGTACTGGCAGCTCCGTGACTTGGAGCACTTCAGTGTGTGCTGTGTACTGTGAGGCATGGACGGCGTAAGACGTGGTCCCCTAAGCTTAAGGGCAGGGTGATGACAAGATGTGCCTCTGCTGGGCAAGCTGATTCATGCTGGGCGCTGAGGCATGACCCTGGCACAGCTGGGGGGCATGGGGAGGTGATAGGGGGAGGTGGGTGGATGGTCTGGGCCTTCATTGGGGCTGGAAGAGCCCATAGGTCCCGGAGAGCTTTCAGGCCAGGAGATGAACCAGCCTGGCAGCTGGGAAGCCTGCCAATTCCAGCAGAGTCCATTTCCCTTCAGATGGGTCTGTCCGAATCACCACAGCTTTGAATGAGATCACTTAAATGAGATGCCTGTTATTTACCCCATTTCCTAGAGATTAGAAACTCAAAAAGTCCAGGAAATGAACTATTCCAGGAATCTCCAGGGTCCCTCAGGGAGAGGGCTGGGGCTTCCCTCTGTTTGCAAGCCCCACCTGAGTACTCGGAGGGGCAAATCCCCAGGAGGGGAACTGTCCCTAGAGGGCTGCCCTTTGGTCCCTTTTGGGTTGGTGATGGAGGATCATCATTCCTTCTCCAGTGACCTCTCCTTGTAAATCTGTCCCCGGCCAGCGAGGGTGCCAGGCGCTCCTGGGGGACGGCCCATCCACACATGCCATTTGGCGACTTTGACATGTTGTTTAAGAGGGGATGTGATTGAGAGCGTGTGAGGGCAAGAACCAGAGATGCTGGCTCTTTAAGACTCGGCCTTCCAGTGAATTCTGGCAGAGGAGACACCGAACGTTTCGTTTTAGGGCCAGGAGGGGGTGGGGGAAAATCCCTGCAGCATCTGGTTTGTGTTAAGCCCTTCCCTTCAGAAAGGGGCTATGTTTATGGTTGAAATTCGGCAGAGATGGGGCAGGAGGGCCGCAGCTTTCCCCTGCTCGGCCGTGATGCACTCAGGGAATGCCCGAAGCTTCCTTCTGCTCCTCCAAACCCATCCCAGACGAACTAGTTCCAACTCTGAGAATACTGGGACACCCATTCTGTCCCTGAAGTTAAAGCAGATGTTGCCTTCAGACGGCCTCTGGCAGCTGGGCCTTGCTAGGCCGGGCTCCATCCTGGCGCCGCAGGGCTCCGAGGCTGCCGTCCGTCAGCTCAGCTCGTCTGGCGTTCTCGGGGTCCTGGGTGGCAGGCCTCCCTTTGTGGTCCTGGGACTGAGTGCTTGTGTCCCATAGATCCCAAGTGTCAGAGCTGGAAGGCCCTGCAGGGACCAGACCCAGTCTGCTCTGGACATCTCAGGAACCTGGGGCCCAGAGGGCTGGAGAAGCTCGTCCAAGGTCGCAAATCCGGGGCAGAGGTGGAGTTCAAGCCACACCTTCCTGACTCAGTTGGGTTTGGTGCCTTTTTGGGGGCCCCATACGGCTTCCCTTTTTGCCTGTTGTTTGTTTTGCTCTCCTAGACTCTGCTCCCTCAAAGGGCTGGCCTTGGGGACGGGGTGGGGTGGCAGGTCTTGAAACTCGGTGGCAGTGTTCGTTGGGCCATGAGGCTTCACAGTCTGGGCGGACTCCCTGCTGCTCCAGCAACTAGCAGGGTCCCTGGCAGAGAGAGAGAGCTCAGGAGGTGGTGAATGGGTGAATGGCTGGGTGGCTGGCCTGAGGGTGGGGTGCTGGTGTTCCAGTGAGAAGCATCGGGGTTCCGAGTCTCCATACCCGAGTTCTCCTTGTGCCCAGGCCGTGCCCCGTCTTCTCCAGCCTTCCTCAGTCCTGGCACATCACCCCACTCTCACAGACGCCTGGAGTTTCAGAGCTGAAAGGAGCCTTTAGGAGCCAGCATCCCACCCCCGTCAAGTTACAGATGAGGAAACTGAGGCAAGGCCACACAGCTGCCAGACCAGAGCCCACGCCTGCATCCTGCTGTGTTCATGGCGGGAACTGAGGGCAGAAAGAGGACAGGCCCAGCGTGTCCTTTGTGCTTCCCTTCTCTGTGTCTTCGTCAACCGGGCGAGCTGTTTCTCCGGCTGGTCTCCATCCCGGCTTCCCCTGCCCGTCCCTGCGGTGGAGATGGTGGGCGCTCTCACTGAGCTGTCTGCGGGGAAAGGCTGGGCATGAGGGATTGGGCCAAGTCATTCCCTTGTGCCTTTCGAGAAGGGGAAACGGCAGGCTGGCTCATTTCCTTCCGGGGAAACCAAAGCCGGGGTCACCCTGGAGTCAGAGACTGGGGAGGGAGCCCCCAGTCACCCATTGCCTCTGGTTCTGGGGGACACTTCTCCCCTGCCATTTTTACTAAGGACAGAGGGCCAGGGGAGGCCCCATGTAGCACAACTGGCCCCCACCCCAAGTCTGCCTTTCCTGCTGTGGGGGTGTGTTTCTTGTCTTTCTCTGCAAGGCAGGCTGGCGCTGGGGGCAAGGAGGGGAGTCAGATGATGGCATTGCTCCCTTCTATGTGGGGAGTTCTTAAGCACCCTCACGGGGCACGATTTGAAACATTTTTTGTTTATACATTTCCAGTGTCTTTGTTTTATTATGAAAGTATGACATGCTCATGGTAGAAAACAACAAACCAATTCCCCACAGGTAACACAGTTCGTTTTCTGTGCCACACATAAAACTGTATGTGTTTAACCTATCCAGTTTTATCGTGAACTGTACATAACATACAATTTACCATTTTCATCATTTTTTATTTTTTTAATCCTCACATGAGGATATTTTTTTCTTTTATCTTCAGATAGAGTGGGGGGGGAGAGAGGAGGAGAGAGAGACAGACAGACAGACAGACAGACAGACAGAGACACACATCGATGTGAGTGAGACGCATCGACTAGCTGCCTCCCGCATGACCCCGCCAGGGCGGGGGACCGAATCGCAACCAAGGTACGTGCCCTTGACTGGAATCGAACCCGAGACTCTGGTCTGCGGGCCGACGCTCTAACCACTGAGCAAAACTGGCCAGGGCGTTAAGTACATTTACATAGTTGTGTAACCATCACCATCATCTCCAGAACTCTTTTCATCTTGCAAAACTGGAATTCTGTACCCATGAAACAGCTCCGCACGCCCTCCTCCCCCCCGGCCCCGGGCTACCATCTTTCCACTTCTCTGTGAATTTGGTTGCTTTAGGTACCTCATTAAAGTAGAACCATACAATATTTATCCCTTTGTGATTGACTTATTTCTCTTTGAGTCATGTTCAAAGATTCATCCATATGGTATTGTGTGTCAGGATTTCCTTCCTTTATAAGACTGAGTGATACTTCATTGTATGTGTAGAGCACGTTTGTTTATCCGTTCGTCCGCTGATGGATGTTTGGCGTGTTTCCACTTTGGGGCTGTTGTGCCTATTGCTGTTACGGACATGGGTGTACAAATACCTGTTCCAGTCCTGGCTTTCACTTCTTTCCCGTATAGACCCAGAAGCAGAGTTGCTGCATTTTATGTACTTACTAACTGTGCCTGTCAGGCACTTTGACTCCCCGGGGCAGGGGTGACAGGTCAGCAGAGGGCCCTGGACACCACCCCTCCTTCCTCCTGCCCCAGGGGCTGGTTCCTGGCTGGCTGGGCCTGTCACAGTAGCTGCCTGCAGAGGTGGGTGGGCTGGCCAGCTGGGTTGCCGCGGGCGCACTGTGTCCAGTGCTGGCTGCAGCACAGCCCCAGGGAAGTCTGGAGCAGCTGAGCTACTGGGAAGCTCTGGCCTCTTTTGGTGGAGAAGGGTCTTCTGGGGCCAGGACCCCACCTTCCTGCTGCAGACCCTGGGAAGGGGGCTCAGCCTCCTGGGCGCCCTGGGAGGAGCAGGGACCCCACAGCTGGCCCCACTCTCCCCATTGGCCTTTTCCCCCATCCCAGTTCTTTCTGCTCCAGGCTGATTCTCTCCTAGAGTCTCTCCTGGAGGATTAGTGTGTGATGCATTTTTGGCCAGTGAGTTACAGACACTAAAGCAAAACTAGCTTCCTTTGGAGAAAAGATCTGTTTCTTACTAACAGAGCAGGATCTCCTCTCCGCATCCTGCAGTCACCAAGGCGCTGTCCCTGAAGTTGACCACTGTCTCAAGGCGGGCCCCCAGATATAGCTGCCCTCCAGAGTCCTGTGTAGAACAGAGTGGGTTCCGCTTGCGCACTGGTGTGGGCTTCTACCATGCCTGTGTCCCTGGCCCTTCCCTGCAGGGTCTGCAAATTGTTCCCCCTTGGACGAGGCGTGGTTACCTGTCGGCTCCATCACGGTTCCTTGGGAACAGGCATGCCTTGTTCTGGCTGTGGCTGGTCTTGCACCTTGTACTGAGCAGATAGTGAAAGAAAAAGAGAAAGCAGTGGACAGAATTTGGGATTTGAATGTATATAAGTATCAAATTATTATGTTATGCACCTGAAACTAATATAATGTTATATGTCAGTTATTCCTCAATAAAAGATAAGACCTTGAGACCCGGTGAGAGGGAACTCCTGGTTTTCGGTTTGGGGCCTGTTCTTTTCCATCTGAGTTACTTAGTCCTCTGGGGACTCAGTGTTTCCATCTCTCAAATGGGGATTAAAATCTACTTAAACTTGTTGTGAAGAGTAAGTGTGATAGCAATGTGCTTAGTAAAGGTGTCACTAAGTGTCAGCCATGTCCTTGTGCCCTCTGAGTGGGATAGCAGCCACCAGCTGCCAGGCCTGGGCGAGGATCCGGGCAGGAAGGCGAGGTTTGGGGACCACCATGGTGTTTTCTGTCTGCTTCTCCGTTGTCTGGTCCCAGGCCGAGCTCCCCCTGGAGAGGCTGGGTGACAGGAGGAAAGGGCTGGGTGATGCTGCCTGGCTGGGTGGCGGCAGCTTCCTCTGCAGGAGGAAATTGCTTCCTCTCCAGGGAATGGGAGTTGCTGAACTCTGCCTTGGGGCCAGCTGCTGCTTGCTAAGAGGAGAGATTATGTGTTGGGGGGATAAAAGGGTCCGGGGTTCTTGGGACTTGATTGTAGATGCAGTGTGTTGTCAGATCTCGGCACCCTTCCCTGCCAGGCCTTCTTGGAGCTGCCTCTTACTCCAGTGCCAGGCGTTTTGGCTCAGAACTCTTCCCTGCCCTGGGCTGCTATATGCCTGTTTCTTAGGTGGTCCTAGCTGCCCTTCTAGATTGCAGGCTTCAGGTTCCCTGTCCCCCTCTATTTGGGGACAGAAAAACTGTGTCCTCCATCTCTGTGAAGTAGAGTGCCCCTTTCTGCTGCCAGATAGGATGATCAGGACCCCATGCGTGGGTCATGTCCAGACTCGGGGGAGGGTGTAGGAGGACCGTCCTGCTTGGAGCTGCCTTCTTCTGCCCCTCCCTGCAGAGCGCCTGCTTTGGCATCAGCAGTCCTGGGCTCAGGGGACGCTCTGCCATCTTGCTAGCTGTGTCTGTTCTGAGCCTCAGTTTCTGCGTCTGTAAAGAGAAGACAGTCTCTCTTGCAGGGTCGTTGCCAGGACTAAACGAGATGATGGATTGAAATCAGGTTGGCACTCTGCACCCGGTGGAGTCCCTAAGTGGGCGCAGGTGTTGTCACTTTGAGTGTGTGCACAAAACCAAGGAACACGCTCAGCAAACCCTTTCCCTTCTCTGCACAGGAGGTGACAAAGACTTCCTGTGCATTTCTGGAGACCGGACTTTCCCTAACTTGCCTGATTATAGGATTAACCTGGAGTACTTGTTTCTTGTTAAAATACCTGTTCTCGGGCTCCTCCCCAGCACTGAACCAGAATGGCAGTTGTTGGGGTGGCGTCTGTATTTTCAGCATGTTTTTAAATCGGCCAATTTGGGGAATGTTGCTTCCCTCAGATGTTCTCCTAGGGGCTGTATCATTTGATTTTCACGAGAGCCCATTGAGGCAGGTGTGGGGGAGGTGGAGTCTTCAGAGGTGAGACTGTGGTGCTTTAAGGAATGGACTTGAAGCCGTTAGCTGCTTTGTGGTAGAATCAGAATTAGAACTCAGATCTTCAGGGCTGTGTGTCTGCAAACATTCTACTGGAGGATGGGAAAGGTGGGGGATGCAGAGACATGGAGCGAAGGAGGTAGGGATGCCGAGGCCGCAGTGGGGCCGAGGGGAAACAATGGACTTGCTCCCTTAGGGTGTTCCAAGGCCAAGGTTGTGCACTGCACAGTAGGACGATCTTTACCTGGGGAGCTTCAGCAGCTTCGTCTGCCAGGCCTCACCCCTGGAAGGTGATCTGACCGGGCCCTCAGGAGGGTCAGCAGATAGGAGGGAGAAAGGAGGTGCAGGTGACCAAGCCTTGGTTAGAAGCATGGGCTCTGCAGCCTCCATCTACTGTTGTGACATTGTGAGCTTCTCCGGGTCTCAGTTTTCTCATCTGTAGAATGGGATTCATGATAGTACCTTCCTCATGGTGGTTGGGATAATTAATTAGTCTCTGAAGTGTTTCTGCTTCACCTTCAAATTAGATGATCAGGCTGAGGACTGGGGGCCTTATTTGGTGACCGTGGTGAGCTGATGGAGGCGTCTGGGCAGGCAGGGTGGAAAGCCGTGTTTCGGGGGATGGCACCTTCACCCATTCGTTAATCTTTTGGTGTAGGTCTGAAATCTGGGTGTGGTCTCCGATCCCTCCCTCACTCCCTGAGTATCTCTGTATCCACTCACTCACTTCTCTGTCCCCACCACCACCGCCACCGCCTTGGTCGAAGCCACCTTCGTCTCTTGCCTGGACCTTTGCATGGTCTCCTAACTGGTCTCTGCTGCCATTCTTGCCCACCTCTGATCTGCTCTTCACACTGCAGTTAGCAGTCTCTTTCACGGTGCTGTGTGATTGTGTGTGAACCATTTGATTCCTGCACCTACCAACCCTCCGCGGAAGTCAAACAAAACCTCTGCGGGGGCTTCCATTGTTCTCAGGAGAAACCATCCCGACATCTTGCAGGAGCCCTGTGCCCCTGTGGCCTGCTGACCTCCTGCCTCCGGCACCCTCCTCTCCTGCACCAGCCCCAGCGGCCCTTCCCAGGAGTCTGAGCTGGCCTTATCCCCTTCACCCTGGGGTCCTGGCCCTCCCCAGCCCGCACGTGCGCATAGCTGACTGCGCCTCTCAGCTCACACCTGTGTCCTGATGTCATTATTAATAGCACCTCCTGTTATTTTCAAGTGTCCTGGTTTGGATGATAAATTAGATGGTCCCCTGCACATTCACAACCTTTTCATCTAATTAAAATTTCTCAGCTTTAAAAATTCCCTGACTTCCTCAGGGTAGTGGCCAGACAGACACACACACACCTCTGGACCTGGTTACCCTGTTTTAGTCTCATGCCTTCTGGAACTTTTCCTATATGCATTTAAGCCCAGTGTGCAAATATACATTCATTTATATGCGTCTTTGATTAACATGTGTCATTCCTGTCAGACTAAGGGTACCTTGGTCTAGGAACTGTGTCTTCATTTGCTCAACATGTGACCTGAGTTCCTGACACAGTGCTCAGTGCGTATTTAATGAGTAAGTGAATGAGTGAACGAACACGGTCCAGCTCACTGGCAGGGGTTGCCTGGAGCCTGGGAAGTCGGGAACATCTGCAGTGGCTGCTGTGGGGGAAGCTGCTGACATCAGGCCGGTCCAGGCCCAAACAAGCCACTTGCCCGCACTCTGGCATAGCACCCCCCACCTTGGCTGCCCCTGAATTATTCATGGTCTTTCTCAATGGGCTTTGTGTTTAGAAAGCCAAAAGAGACAAGAATTCAAACTCTCCTTCCCCGAAGGGGACCGAGAACTTGGATAAACCTGCCCGGCCATTCTGCATCCCCAGGGAGCCATCTCTCCTGGCTGGACGTGAGCACTGGGGGTGGTTCTCAGCCCAGACCCGGGCTGCCCTTTAGCTGCCTTCCCAGGTCCAGGCCCGGGGACAGCCTGGGGACTCGGCACAGGTCCCGTGTGGCTCTGTGGGATGGTGGGCAGAGCTGGATGGTTGGGGCGGGTGCTGCTGGCCGAGTTCTCATTATTCCCTGGCCTGAGCGTGAAGCTTGAAAGCTTACCTGGAAGAGCCTCAGCCCCCAGGGTAGTGGGAAGGGCTCAGGCGTGGGTGTCTTGGAGACCTCAGTTCGAACCTCAGTTCTGCCTCTCCGAACCGTGTGACTGGGAAGGCTGCTCAGCGCCTCTGACCTTGGGTTTTCTCCTCTAACATAGACTATTGGGTGGGTTTGCTGAGATGGCCCATCCACCATCAAGTAGTAATAGCCCGTGTCTTTATTTTGAGCAACTCCAGTATCTTATTCTTTTTTGTTTGCTTTTTTAATCCTCACCTGAGGATATTCTTCCATTGATTTTTAGAGAGAGTGGGAGGGGGGGAGAGAGAGAAACATTGATGTGAGAGAGACCCAGCGACTGGTTGCCTCTTGCACGACCCCGAGGGCTGACGCTCCGCTGAGCCAGAGCGGCCAGGGCCAGTATCTTATTCTTGCTTTCCTTCCCTCCCTCAGACTCCCAGAGGTCCACTCTGCCTTCAGGGTCCCCATTGCCGGCATACCACTGTGCTTTCCTCTGGAACAGCGTTTGGGGGAGGCTGTGGTGCCCTCCCCACTGCACATTTTCTGAGGTTAAGCCGGGTGCGGGGGGACAGAGTGGGTGTGGGTCTCTGAGTTCCAGGAGGGCACCCTCCCCCACAGGCAGGATGGATGGTCCTGGCCAGATCTGCCTGTAACTGCATTTCTTCCCACCACTTCAGAAATGGAGACGTTTCTAGACACATTCCTGTTCCTCAGCCTCCCGCTCCCTGCTGTGGATCCCCCTGCCCCGTCCCTCGAGCTGGCTGGCCGTCCGAGGGGTTGGCGGGCCGCCTGGCCAGCCGGCCTCCGTGCTGCGAGGCTGGCGCCCAGACTGCCGGCCGGGTGGACGGGCTGGGGGTGGGGATGGCTGTGGGCCCGGGCCCGGCTGGGGCTCTCATGGCCCGCAGGTTCTCTGTGGATCTGTAAGCAAGGGCTCTGGGGATTTCTGTGCTGCTTTCTAATGTGCTGATCTGTGCTTGTGCTTTGGGAGAAGAAAGTTTATTTTTCTGGACCTCAGGTGAAGAAAATTGACTTGATCAGGCCCCTCGCTTCATGGCCCACTGTCTTCACAGGTACTTGATTTCTTGGCCTCCCACCATAAGTCAGGTAGTGTGCTGTTTAGTTCTTACTGTAACCCCAGGAGGGGAGCGTGTGCTCATTCCCATTTTACAGACGAGACCACTGGGGCTTCAGGCGGTGAGCGGAGGCCGCAGCTCAGCACGGAGGAGTCCAGTTAGGTGCTCAGCCAGACCACAGCTCCCTGTTTTATGAATCCCTAGACCGGGCCAAGTCCTTGTCACCGGGGAAGCTCTTTGTAGAATCGAGTGGCCCACGGCTCTCAGCATCTGTGCCAGAACAACCAAATGATCTCACTTTGGGGTGACTCTTCCTTCTTTGGGGAAGGAATGTGTGGGCCGTTCCTGTGAGCCGTGGCCCTGGAGACCTGCGTGCCGTCAGACTCCAGACGTGGGGGAGGTGTCGGCAGGACCAAACTTGGGGACAGCAGCAGGAGCAGGCTGTTCTCACACTGGCCTCCAGAGCAGGGTGCCACCCTACTGCGGGGTGGTGGGTGGTGTGAAGTGTGCCAGGGAACAGCCAGCTGGACTTTGAGGGTTAAAAGATGGCCTGGGGCTGGTGGCACCTAAAGCCCCCGGTTCAGGCCTGGTCCAGGTGCTGCCTGTGGGCCAAAGACAGACCAGGCTCATCACCTGGGAGTCCTCGTCTCAGCTTGCTGCCGGCACACTGGTCAGCGCCTGAGTAACTCAGTCACCTTGGTGCCTGGGTGGGCGAGGGTCCAGGGCCTGCCTTTGAGACTGGTTTCTTGCCAGTGGGTAAAAAAAACCCTGGATAGCAGGCTTAGTGGGGACCTGGAACATTTTAGTTTTTTAAAAAACAACTGTATTGAGATATAATTCACATACCACACAACTCGCCCGTGTGAAGTGTACGTAGAATGGGTTTCAGCATATTCACAGCTGTGTGCAACTATCAGTCACTGCAGTCCGTTTTAGATCCTTTTCATCACCTCAAATAATGCCCTGTACCCTTAGCTGTCTCCCCCTTAATTCCGCCACCCCCAGCCCTAAGCTACCACTGTGCGACTTTCTGTCTGTGTAGATACATTTCTGATTTTTTGACATTGGGTGAGCACTTAATCTGTGTCTGGCACTGGGCTAAGCCCTTCGAGTTAGCACACACAACCCTCCTTCACTGCAACAGCACAGAATAGATGCTCGATTTTTAGTCTTCCTGATGTGCAGACCGAGGCTCAGTGAGTCTGGGATCACAAAGGCCGTAGTTGACAGAGCCATTGCTGAAGGCGCTCTGATCCTCGGGAGAGGCCAGGCTGTGGATGGTGGCAGATTGGTGGGGGCAGCTGACTCTCACTGGCCAGGAGCTGAGCGGACAACCCTCGTTTCTTCACTGGATCACACGCCATCTGACTTTTAAAACAGCCCTGAGTTCTCTCAGGAGCCTGCCAGTTTTGCCTGCACTGGCAGGGAGGTGCTGAGCTGCCCAGGCCGCAGCCTGCCATCTGAGGGCCTTGGCAGGAAGGGGGTGCCTGGGCCTCACAGAAGGCTGGGAGCCCTCTCCAACTGGGTATGTTCATTAGGTCAAACCCTCTCCCAGGTTGAGCTACTGGGCCCCCTGCTCCTTGGCCGTGGCCACCCTTCAGGCATCGGGTGCTGTGTCTGCTGAAATGGCTGCAGGTGGGCACAAACCAGGGCATGCACGGGCCCTGCTCCCTCCAGCACCCTGGCTGGGAGGCTGGTCTTGGGGCTTTCTCAATAACAGGAAAAAATAATGGCCTTTTTCTTTCCAACCTATAGAGCTCTGTGAATGATTAACTTTAATTCAGTAGACAGGGAGTGGGAAGTGAGGGCAGGATGGCAGCGGGCATTTATTGGGCCCCCGCTCTGTCCTGGGCACCTCGCTGCCAGGTGTGCATCCATTGTGCTCTCATCTTGTCAGCTGTCCTGCAAATGAGTGATGTTGGGTGTCCCCACGTGTCAGGTGAAGCAGCTGAGGCCTAGACTGGTTAATTAAGGTCACACAGCCAGTGAGTGACAAAGGCTGACTGGATTAATGTTTTTTTCCTCCTCAATTCTCACCTGAAGATATGTCTTTTTAAATTTAAATTTTATTGATTTTGATATATAGAGAGAGATGGGGGAAACATTGATGTGAGAGAGAAACATCAATCTATTGTCTCTCATACGTGTCCTGACTGGGGATCGAACCCATCACACATAGGATGATGCTTCAGCCAACCGAGCCACCGGCCAGGGCTGGGTTAATGTTTTAAGTGTCTGTTATGAACATAGCACCAGATTGTCTAAGTACATAGGATCTAATTTGGGTCCTCTGTAGCGCTGTGCCATCGTAGGTGGTGTTATCCCCATTTCACAGATGGGCACCCTGAGGCTGAGGTGAAGAATTCTGTCCAAAGAGACCGCTAATGAGAGGTGGAGGCTTGTACCGAAGCCCCAGCTCTGTCTGGTCCCAAAGTCCAGCTTCTTTGGGCACCCCTGGCCACCTGCACTCTGAGTTTCCTGGACCCCAGCATTCACATGGCTTGGGGGACAGGCTGTCAGATGCTTCTTTTGAGCAGAGGAAACTGCCTGGCAGTTTTGAACTTTTTCTGCAACCACTCCCAGGTGGGTGGAAAGTAAATAGATCTGGGTGGAGATGTCTTGAGGATTCTGCTTTTCATCTGTGAGTGAACCAGCTGACAGCTCACTTTGAAAGGCTGGCAGCCAGCCCTCGATAAGTTAACCAGATACTCCTGTTTATGTTACCAGAACACCGGGCATCTGAGATCACTGCTGGCAGGTCTCCGCTTAGACACACCACCCAGTGCCCACACCCTGGCCGCACTGTGGGGGTCACAGGGACTGCAGGGTGGCCTGAGGGAGAAAGAATGCTCCCTGGCTGCTCCGCGGTGACCCCGTGCCCCCAGCAGATGCTTCAGAGAGCTCAGCCCTCGCACAGGTGCTGGCCTTGTCCTCTCAAGGGACCCGGCCAACAGTGGCAGAGGAGGGGCAGGCTCGATGGCAGCCAGGGCAGGGTGCCCACCCTGAGGCGTCAGGGGGCGGCTGCTTTTGACTCGATGAGCCTAGACCAGGGTCCTGTTGCTCTTCTCCAGGGAAGGGAAGACCATGCTGTGAGAAGCCCCTTTTATGGGAAGCCTTGTATCCACTTTCAAGAGGCTTAGAAGCTTGTTTTGTTTTTTTCTGGGGCCGCTTGGTCAGGGGATGCTGCCCCTCACCTCCCTGCAGTTAGCAGTTGGCTGTTTGACTGTTGGGTGGATGTCTCTGCACGGGGGCTGGCCATCCTCATGTCCCGGTCCCTGTTCTGACCGTCTTTCTGATCTTCTACACTGACAAGGCACTTGAAAGTTTTTCGGAACCCTCTCTATGTAATATCTTACTTGATTCTCTTACTAATTCTTTTAAATAGATGGGATCATTTTTCCCCTTTTTATTTTTCTCCTGTTCTTTTTCATTTTGGAAACTAGGCTTTTCCCCCTGATAATACATGAACACTGACACCCCCCCCCCCCCAATTCCCAGAGAAACAGGAAGTTCCCTGTATCCCATTCCAGAGTCTGACTTAACAGAAAAATGTACACACTTCCGGACAGACGTTTCATACATTTGCATGGCATTTGTTTTTTTAAAATAAGAAACAAAAGCATGTTCTGTGAAAAGCCAGTGTCCCTCCCTCCCTCTGGAAGGCCTCCTAGCTCCCCTCCCTGGAGGCAGGCACGGTGTCAGGTCCTCATCTGTCCTTCCAGGGTTATTGTGGCATGAAGTTTTTAGGGACCCTTCAGTAATCTAATAACAGGTGTCTGGTTGTGAGGGGTAGGAGCCGTCAGTCTTGGGACTAAAACACTGATCGTGCTTTGAGTGCACTGAGATGAAACTGTCCCAGTGGAGTTTATTGGCCTCTGTGGACAAGGAGAAGATCCCACCAATTGGGAAAGTTGCTGGATTCCAGCCTGCAAGGGGCTCGTTTGGGGTTACATAGCTGGAAGAGGTTGAGGTGACTTATCCGAGGTCACACGCATGCCTGGCTGAGCCAGGGCAGGGCCCAGATTTCCTGACTCCTGTCCCCTGCACAATAACTCCCCTGGAGTGAACCGTGGCCGGTGTCCAGTGTTGAGATCCCGGGGGAGCAGGAGGATGTGCCCAGGAGGGGTGTGGTCAGCACGTGAGCCTGGGGCCCGGTGGCCCACCACCGCCCCGTCTCATTTGGCTGCAGGTGGGTTATCATGTTTACTGTGCTGTAAATACAGGACAATAGAGAAAGCACCTTTGTCAGTGGAGGCTTCTCTGGTGAGGTCAGCTGCGAGTGCCCGGCCTGGATTGTGCAAGGAGTCGAGTCAACATCAAAAAGGAGAGCGCTCGCAGGGACAAGGGTCGGGAGTGGGTCGTTAACCAACCACATCTGCAGGCGCCTGGCCGCGAAGCAGAAAAAAGCCATCTGACTGCAGGGCTGGCGCACAGGCACTGTTTGCATCTGGATGCGCTTTGTTTTAGCCATTTTGTCATGTTTATGTGATCACTCACATAGTTTTAAACCCGCAGTACACACAGTCTCGGGTCCTGCTTTTTTCGCTAATTGCATATAAGCTTCTTTCCATAATAATATGTAGTTTCAGAACCCATCATTTTGGCCATGTAATGTTATTAAGTGGCTGAGCCGTATTTCCTTAACTAATACTTTATTAATATAATATAGGACTATTTCTGATTTTTGCCTCTCAAGCAGTGCTGGCAAGAACGTTTTCATGCTCACAGCCTTTTCTTTATTTAGCATATTTACCCAGGATAGCATCCTGGCTCTTGGCTCAGGGTGCGTGTCCATTTTAGCTCCCTTGTGGAGTTGCTTTCCACAGGAGTTTGTACCACATCAGCCTGTCCACTGTGACATGGTGCGGGCTTTGTCATGGTACCCACCCTACAGTGGGAATTAGCAGGAACTTATTTTTGCAAATGTAATAAATGGAAATTGGTGCCTTTGTTTTAATTCACAAAGCGCGGCATTGTGTGTGCATCGGTCCTTGATCGAGCCGAGATGAGGAGAGCCCGCCACCCCTCACAGGAAGTCCCTGCAGCCTTGCTGCCACATTCCCAGATGGCCGATGCCAGCCGCGGTCTGTGAGGACTGTGACTGTGCCTCACAGCTGTCTGCCAGTGCTTGTTTTCACACACCATACGCCTGTGCGCGTAGCTTGTTTTGTTAGGAGACTTAGAAAGATTTCACGTTACCCATGATAGAGCCAGCGATCCTATGAGTATTTTGTGTGTGTGTGTGTGTGTGTGTGTGTTTATCCTCACCAGAGGATATTTTTTTCCATTGATTTTAAATAGAGTGGAAGGGAGGGGGCGGGGAGAGAGAGAGAGAGAGAGAAATATCGATGTGAGAGAGACACATTGATTGGTTGCCTCCCACACGACCCCTACTGGGGCCAGGGCTTGAACCTGCAACCCAGGTACATGCCCTTGATTGGATTCGAACCCACAGCCCTTTGGTCTGAGGGCTGATGCTCTAACTGCTGAGCCAAACTGGCCAGTGCTGTGAGCCTTAATTCAGAGTTAGCTTGCCGACATCTGTTTGGAGACTTGTGAGATGCACCAGCATTTAAAGACACAGAGAAGTCCAGATTTCTGGCGGCTCTTGGGCAGTGTGGCAGCCGAGGGCCCGTGTTCCCATGTGGAGTCGAGGGGCTGCTCCCATCCCCTCACCGCCCTGTCCTGGTGCTGACACTCTGTTCTGATAGCCATGTATCAGCCTGTACATTAGAATCATTTTATCCTGAGGGAAAAACAAAGGATAGCTGGAGAGGGCCACGGTTTCCAGAATAACGCCTGAGCGTACATGGAGGTGAGGACTAACCATTCCCGCTTGCTTTCTTACATTCGCCCCTTTGGCTCATTTACTAAACCTCTTTGTGCCTTAGTTTCCTCATCTGTGAAATGGGCAGAATAACAGCACCTGCCTCGTAGTGTTGTGAAGATGAAGTGAATTAAAGGGGCTGAGGCACTCAGAAGAGGGTCTCACCCAGAGTAAGTGCTCAGTAGGTGTTAGCTCTGTTACATTATTGTTATCACTGTTATTTATGGCTTACGTGTTTGTCTCCTAGGCTAGGTTCTCAGCGGGGCTGGTTTTCGATCACTTGAGATGCAGGGGGGTGTTACAGCATCTGGTGGGTAGGGTCCAGGGATTCTGTTAAACATCCTAGGATGCGTAGAACAGCTCCCCCCACCCCCCAACAAACAAGTGACCAACCCAAAATATTAATAGTACTGAGATTGAAACCCTGCTTATGTATTTAATTGTGTGATCTTGGTCTGAATGAACTTTTCAAACACATCTCTAAACCAGCTTTTCAAGGGCTGCCTTGGGCTCTTGAATGATCAGAATTATAAGGGACCTTACTTAGCTCAGCCCCAGGCGGCTTAAATCCTTTCCCAGCACCCTCACCAAGTGCATGCCTTGGGCCGGTAACACACTGTACATCCAGCTTTTGGTCTGTTCTTTATTACTTTAACTCCAGACTTCCTTGCGACTGCCCGTCCTTCATCCTAATAATCATAGCTACCATTTATCGAGCCTTATGTGTGGGTGACGATGCACAGCGCTTGCTGTCTGTTGTTGCGTTGATCTTCACCACCCTCTGAAGTAGGTTCTAGTGTTTGTACCCATTTTACAGACGTGGAGTTTGAGGGTGGGAGAAGTGAAGTTACTTGCCCAAGGTCACTCAGGGGCAGAGCTGGGCCTGGCTCCAGGTCAGCTTTGCTCTAGAACCTACATTCCTCACCACTGGTGTGTGTTGCCTGCCTTGTTCTGTCTGGGGATGTGCCCCCCAAATTTATTTGCTTGTCGTCTGTGGAAGGGTCTTTCAAATATTTGAGATGAGTCCCTGAGTCTTTCTTTCTCTCCTCCTGGTTAAAGAGCCCAGTTCCCAGAGTTCCCCCAGACATGTTTCTGATTGGCTTACCATCCAGAATGATTTCCCACCTCTGGACAACCACTTGCCTGCCTCTGGGCGCTGCTCCTCTTGCTTCTCTCTGCCAGAGAGGCTGCCCATCCCACGCCAACTCTGCTGATGTTCCATCAACTCAGACTCTCTGTGCCAGTGCTGGCCAGAGTCACCCAGATTCCATCTGGTTCATGTTCTCACTTTACAGTGACCTGTTTTCAATGACTTTCCACAAGATTCAGCCCACCCCTCTGGCCCTTTACAATCTCAGCTTCGGTTCTGCTGTTCCCTCTAGCACCCCACCCGTACCTGTACCTGAAATCCATCATCCTAGTAGAGCAGAAGGCATGGGAGACTGGGAGTCAGGAGGCCAAGTTGTGAACATACCCAGCTGTGTGGCCTGGGGAAAGCCACTCACCCTCTCTGGTCCATGCGTCCCCAGTTGTAAAGTGAGGGTTTGACTTGGGTGATGCCTAGCATCTCTTCTAGCTCTTAACAGTCTTTGATGCCATGTGTTAAATAGCATGAACTTGTAATAATTACAACTAATTACTGTGGTGACAGTAATAAAAGGTAATTATTGAGTTGGTACTCTGTTCTAGGCCCTCTGTTCAGTGTTTTAAGTGGATTGTCTCATTAAATCCTTTAACCGACCCCCGTGATATTATTATCCCCATTTCACAGATGAGTGCTTTGAGGTAGAGCCATGTTGAGTCACTTACAAGGTTACTACCTGGCTAGAGGTAGATGGACGTGGGATTTGCATTGTCTTTTTTTTTTATCCTCACCTGAGGACATTTTTGCATTTATCTTTAGATAGAGCAGGAGGGAGAGAGGGGGGAAGAGAGAGAGAAACATTGATGTGAGAGAGACACATCTACTGGTTGCCAGCCACAGGACCCCAACTGGGGCGGGGACAAATTGCATCCGAGGTACGTGCCCTTAGCGGGAACCGAACCCGGACTCTCTGGTCCGCAGGCCGACTCTAACCGCTGAGCCAAACCGGCCAGGGCTGCGTTGTCATCTTCAGAGTGATTAATCCTTTGGATGCTTGCTCTGCGGAGTGATGCTGGGGAGGTCCTGGGACCTCCTGTGTCAGCATCTCGAGTTTTACCACTCCCTCCTCCCACCACGGTCAAGACTGTGAATGCCATGAGCTTCAGAAAAGCTCAGCCCCTGACTTGTGCGTATGGGTGATCCCAGCTTAGTGATTGATTATTCAGATAGCCCTTTAGAACCTAAAATTCAGATGGTAATGATGATGGTAGTGACTCTTTCTTGCACATTTACTGTATTTTAAACACATATTAGTATTATATTATCCTTATTAATATAAATTAAGATATTAGCATGTTAACATCCTTTTCCCCAGTTTATTTTTGTGGTAAAATACACTATTACCTTATTTAATCTTCGTCGCAGTCCTGCCTGGTAGATGCTGTTGTCCTCATTTTACAGATGTGAGAACTGAGGCTAAAAAAGGCCTTCGTGGCTAAGTTACCTTCTAGGGCATCTGGGCTGGGGAGAAGGGAGAGCACCTTCTCAAAGGCCATTTGCCTCCTCAACCCACTTTAAAGGAAATATGTGGACATGATACTTGTTAAAGATATAATGGAAAGATACGAGAGAATTCTGTGTGAAAGTGAGACTGCGAGACCCATGGAGAAGGTAGACAAAGGTGCTTTTCTCTGTTCATCCGTTCCATGAACCCTGGCCTGGCTCAAGTGTCCACCACACTCCCACCCAGCCCTCCTGGAGACTGGCCAGGCCCATTTGCAACCTTGAACCACAGTGCTGGGTGGTTACACTCTTTAAAAAAAAATCACCTTTATGCCAGATTCATGGGTAGATGATTCAAGATGAGCAGGGGTCCGGGTTCTGTGCCAGGCCCTCCCTCTCTGTCCTGGGCCCGCAGAAGCTGTGCCAGCGGGGCTGGCAGTGGGTGAGATGAGGGGGAACGAGCCCTCACTGCAGCCCTGTAAGCTTGCAGTGTGGTGCCCACGCCCTGTTCCTGGGACCCCTCAGCATCCCTGAGCCCGTTTCTACAATGGTGGGTCCACCGAAGGCCTTGTCTCCTTAGTCAGGTTGTGAGCCAAGGACCCAGTCATGGGGCTTTTAGAGCGAAGGGAAGATCATATAAGGCAGGTCCTGGTTGGGACTGAGGCAATAAAATGTCCCCTTCCCCTTGATTTGAATGGGGCTGGACCGTAGCCTGCTGGGGTAGCGCTGCCTCCCACGCTGGCGGGCAGGACTAGGGGCCTTGGGGCCCTCGGTCTCCAGCCACAGGCATCACTTGTGACTGTCGGCTTTTCCTCCTTGCTGGACCCTGGGGCACCACTAAAGGACAGGTGCCCTTCTCGGTCATAATGTGGAGCTCAAGTTTCAAGACCAAGCCTGCCCTGCGCCCGAAGAGAAGCTTGCGGCGTGCACAGAAGCCTGCACTGGGGACACTGCCTCTCCCCTC
Source organism: Tadarida brasiliensis (assembly GCA_030848825.1). Classification (NCBI taxonomy): domain Eukaryota; kingdom Metazoa; phylum Chordata; class Mammalia; order Chiroptera; family Molossidae; genus Tadarida; species Tadarida brasiliensis. The sequence goes on along the minus strand of CM061257.1, from coordinate 216,079,918 downwards.
TCTGTGCCCCATTAGCCTCCTCTTGCTGGGGATCCACAGGACCACTGCCAGAGTCCTGGGCTTTCTGCACCCCACCACAATTTTAGCCCTCTCCAGTCCAAAAATAAGATTTTCTCAGACACACCAGGCATCGTCTTTTAAAAAATTTTTTTAAAATGTTTTTATTGATTTTTAGAGAGAGAGGAAAGGAGAGGGAGAGATAGAAACATCAGTGAGAGAGAAACATTGATCGGCTGCCTCCTGCACACCCCCTACCCGGGATCGAGCCTGCAACCCAGGCATGTGCCCTGACTGGCCATCGAACCAGCGGCCTTTCGGTGCACAGAGCGACACTCAGCCACGGAGCTGTACGGGACGGGCGCACAGGCATCATCTGGAAAACACTGTGCTTGGTTGTTGGGGTGGAACCCAGCACAGGGTTTGGTGGCTGGAGGCAGGGAGGAGGGTGTGGGCTGGGAGGACACAGGCGTGAGACCTCTGAGGCCCATCCACGGGGAGGTTTGTCCTTACCGTTTGCTGGGCACTTTCTAAGTGTTAGGCACTTCATAAACACTTCCAGTTAATCCTGCTGGCTTTTACAAAGTGCTGTTACTGTCCCCATTTACTGTTTAGGGAACTGAGGCTTAGGGAGGTTAATCTGAAGGTCACGCAGCTGGTAAATTGTGGGTCTGAGCATTGAACCCAGATCTGGTGCACCCAGAAGTGCATGTTCTTTTTTTGTTTGTTAATTAATTTTTATTGATTGATTTCAAAGAGAGAGAGGAAGGGAGAGGGAAAGAGAGAGAGAGAGCGAGGAACATCGATTTGTTCCACTTACTGATGCATTCATTGGTTAATTCCTAGGGCACATCTAGGAATCGAACTTGCAGCCTTGGCACATCAGAACAATGCTCTAACCACCTGACCTACCTGCAGGGCTGGGAAGTGCATGTTCTTCATCACTGAGTTGCTGCCACCATTTTCTCCTTAGTCCTGAGCTTCAAGATAGGTGCTACTTCCTAGGGGAACTTGCTTCTTTGGGAGGTGCTCACAGGCCCCTTCAAGGCCGTCCCCTGTAGGGGCCCGGGACGGGGCCTTGGAGGTTTTAGTAAAGAGCAGTCCCCGATCGCTCAGAACCGGGCTTTGAATGGGAGACCTGAGCAAACACAGGTGCAGCCTGTCTCCCAGGGCTCCGAGTTGGGCTTCTCCAGGAAACGAAGCAGGCTGCTTTCAACAGTACTTTTCCTCTTGCAAAGCAGTGTCTTTTTACAAAAGCGGCCTCTTCCTCTTTCCTCACACCCTGAACCCCTCACATCCATGTCTCCCCCCCCCCCCCCTCTCTCTAAATATGTCCTTGGGTGAGGATTAAAAAGAAAGAACAAAAAGAAAACTTGTAAGTTCTTCCTCTGTCTCTTTGACAGCATGTAAGAAGGAAAAGGTTGCTGCTTTGTCTGTCCCACTGGTTCCCACCCATGCCTCATATAGAACAACCAAAGGGATGGGGTGAGGCAGGTCCCCTTGAGGGCCTCAGAGACCATGTGACGAATGGGGAGTCTGACCACTTGCTCTTTTTTCCTTTGCCCAGACGTTCACAGCATGGTGCAACTCCCACCTCCGCAAGGCCGGGACGCAGATCGAGAACATCGAGGAGGACTTCCGGGATGGCCTGAAGCTCATGCTGCTGCTGGAGGTCATCTCAGGTGAGGTGGACCAGTGGCCTTGGGAGTCTCAGGTGGGCAGGGCCACCCTGGCCCAGGAGAAGGTGCTGCCCTCTGGGTCTGTCACTCTGGGAGTGCTTCCTGGCACCTCTGCTGCTGCTCTGCCTTTGGTCATGGCTGGCTTGGGTATTTTGAAATAAGTTGGGGGTGACATGTGTGAATTCAGATGAAGAGACTGGCTTTGGTCCTGGCTCTGCTGCTGAACATCTCTGTGTCCTTGGATGAGTCACTGCTTTTTTGCCTCAGCATCCTCCTTTGCAAAAAGACAGGGTTTGAGAGATGGCCTGTGAGGTCCCCTCTCCAAAATGCTAGGATTCTGTGGTCAAGAAGGCAACCATGGCTAAACCTAAACCTTGGCTCCACTACAGCCTCTCGGCCTATAGCCACATGATCCCCGTCCCTTATCTGGACCCTAGCTTGGAATTTGGATGTCCAGGTATCTGAAGGGACAGCTCCTCTGGAATGCACACCTCGGCTTTCTTAAGGACGCCTCCTTCCACCACCTGTTCAAGGTTGGTGGTCCTCACTGTTCTAGTCTTGGTTTGCCCTGGGCAGTCTTAGCTGGTCTCTTCACTTGACCTTCCACATGGTGCCAGTGAGTCCCGCACCTAGTCTCAGTCTAGCCTTTTCCCTCAAGCCCCTTCTTAAAGGCTGAACTGCACTGGGCATCTCCACCCTGATGTCCCCCAGGGTCCTCTCAGTGTGTGAAAAACTGTGCTTACACTCCCGGCCCAGCAGACCTTTCTCCTCCTGCAGTCGGTCTCGTTCCCTTGCACCTCATCTGGGAATCAGACAGCTCCGCCCCGGCTCTCCTTTCGGCATTCAGGTTCCATACATCCTATCTCTGTTCTTCTTCCTTCACCTTGGCTGCCGTGGTGCCGTTGTGGGCCTGTGTCAGCTCTCGCCTAGCTATGCTGCAGAGGCCTTCCCCGCTCCCAGCTCCCCCCCCCCCCCCCCCCATCATCCGTACCGCAGCCGGAGGGTCTGTGCAGCAGCCCAAATATGGTCAGGCTGTTCCCAGCTTGAAAGCCTTGGTGCCTCCCCAGGACTTGGAGCCTGCAGCCGCATTCCTCAGCGGGATCCTTCGCGAGCTGGCACCTGCTGTGTTTTTAACTAGCTCGTCCCACGGAGGCCTGGACCTCAGGCTCCTCCACACGGGAGACATTCAGTCCTCCAGGTGACATGCTCCCTGCACTGTGCTTTTGTACAAGCTCTGACTGCTCCCCCCACCCCCCCACCCCTAATACTTTTGTCTGTTTCCCTTGCAGACGAGATCTCTGTGTGTTTTGGAGGGCAGGGGGGAGGGGAGTTGTATGTATGTGTGGGGGTAGAAAAGCATACATAACATAAAATTGACCATTTTGACCATTTAAAAAAGTTTTTTTACTTAATGATTTGAGAGCGAGGAAGGGGGAGGGAGGGAGGGAGGGAGAGACAGAGAGACAGAGAGAGAGACACATCTATTTGTTGTTCCCCTCATTCATGCATTCATTGGTTGATTCTTGTATGTGCCCTGACCGGGGATGAAACCTGAGAGCTTGGTGTGTTGGGACAACGCTCTAACCAGCTGAGCTGCCAGGCCAGGGCCTGACCATTTCTAAGTGTACAGTTGAGTGTTGTCCGTCTCCAAAACTGACACCCCATATTTATTCAGTGCTAACTCCCCGTTCTGCCCAACCCCCAGCCCGACAGCCACCATTCTATTTTCTTTTTTTTTAATCCTCACCTGAGGACACTTTTTGCATTCATAGAGTGAGAGGGAGAGAGGGAGGGAGAGAGAGAGAGAAACATCAATGTGAGAGAGACACATCGACTGGCTGCCACCCACACAACCCCAACCAGGGCCGGGGACAAACTGCAACCGAGGTACGTGCCCCTAGCGGGAACCGAACCCAGGTCTCTCCAGACCTCAGGCCGACGCTCTAACCGCTGAGCCAAACCGGCCAGGGCTACCATTCTAGTTTCTGTCTCTGGCTGGGAATGGGCTGTTACTCAGAGGTGGAAATTGTTGGATATATAATTCCATGTTTAAGTTTTTATTTTTTTTTCTATTCTCACCTGAAGAGAGAGAGGACAGAGAAACATCAATGTGAGAGAAACATCAGTGTGAGAGAAGCATCGATCAGTTGCCTCCTGTGTGCACCCACATTGGGGATCAAACCTGCCATCTAGGTATGTGCCCTGACCGGGATCTAACCCACAACCTTTTGGTGTACGGGACAGTGCTCTAACCAGCTGAGCCACCCGGCCAGGGCCATGTGTGAGTTCTTAGGAACTGCCATACTGTTTTTTCCAATGACCTTTTAGAATATTCTTCTCTACTGCCCCCACCCCCCAACACTGATTCGTTTAAATCTTTTCTTAGTTTGAATAAACCAACCTGGCACTGTGTTTTTTCATTCTTTTAAACTCGGCTCAGGGGTTTTCTCCAGGAATTCTTCCCTGCCCATCCCCCACCCCCAATTTGAGTGGCTGCCCTCCTTCAAGCTCCAATAACACCCCATTAATTTCTCTATCATGTCATATGCCATGTGGTTTAATCATTGTGGCTCACTTGTCCTCCCCCCACCCCCCCATTCCACACTGAGTTGTTTGTGGCAGGGACAGCATCATCTCTGTGTCCCAAGTGCTTAGAACTGTACTTGGCATGTAGGTGACACGCAATTGCCCAAGTGACCAAATACCCTGCACCAGGCTTTTCTGTGTAACCACCAGTGGTTCCCACTGAACGGCGGCCTGCACCCAGGGAGGACCTGTGCACACTGTGAAGCGGGCTTGGCTCTTCCCAGAGGCTAGGGGAGACCGTCACCGAGACCTTGACTTTTCCTCCTTGAGTGTCTCTGGGCATGGGTAGGGTGACAGGAGAAGGAAGGGGCTGCTGCCTGCAGAGGTCCTCGAAGTATGGTCCCTGGACCACCCACACTGGAGTCAGAGGCCCCACCCCAGACCTCCTAAATGGGAGGCTAGGAGGCAGGGGGAGGGGCTGGACATCTGTAGTTGCCTGGCTCTCCGGGCGGTTTGTGCTGACTGAAGTTTGACTGAAGTTTGAAAACCGCTGGCCTTGCTGCCTGCACCGTGCCTCGCGGACAGTCCAGCCAGCGTGCACAGCGGGTGGGCCGGCGGGCGCTCAGGCTCAGCAGGGCCTCGGGTGGGTGTTACCGGGAGCAGCCTTGGCGAGGCCGGCACGGGGCACTGTCCACATCCAGCCTCGGGCAGGGAGCCCCTGTGGTTTCTCATCTGCTCAGGAAGATGGCGGGGTTCCTTGCCGGAGAGGCAGGGCAGTGGCCACAGCCTCGGGGGAGCCACGAGTGGAAAGTCTTGACTTAATAATAACCCAGCTGTGCCTCCCTGGGAGCTGCCAGAGCAAGTGACGCCTGCAGCAGGAAGTCTGCTCCCCTCCAGAAGCGGGGAGGCCCCCGGAGATGGGCTGCGCTGACAGGGTGGGCCTGGCCCGGCATGCCGGCTGCCCAGCCTCTCGAGCCTTCTCAGCCAGACGGCTACGGGGGCTGGTCTGGGCTGGAGACCATGGCAGGTGCAAGGGTCCTGAGTTTCAGGCTCTCGGATGGTGGTTCTCGCCTCGGGGGGTTTCTGACCTAGAGACTCGGAAAGATGTGTCCTTTCCCCAGGTGTGGGCACATGTGTTGCACATAAACATTTTTCAAATAGTTTCAGGAGGTTTCTGGATGCCTCTGTTCTGGGATAAAAGTGCTCTGAATGGGGTATTTGGAGAACCAGCGCCTCTCCTGTTTCCAGGCAGCTCCTGGCCCCGAGACCTGAGCAGCAGACGCTCCTACGTGGAGGGTGGACATGTGGGTGGGGCGAGTGGCTGAGAGGCTGGGGTTGACGTGGAGCTGAGCCCAGAGTGCCCACCAGAGGCAGTAGCAGGGTAGGAGCCCTGGTTCTCAAAGGAGAGAGGGATGCTGTGGGCAGCTCCGTGTAACCCACCCCCTCACCAGGAACTTTTCCAGAATACGTTGGAGTGACCCTCACCCTCTCCCAGGCCCAGTCTAGACGACACAGTTCAGGGCCTTCACGTGTGCTGTTCCTTCTGCCTCGATCCCTGTTCCCTGCCGTCTAGGCCTGGCTGTCCTGTCTGTCAGAGGCCCTCCCCTGCCACGCTGCGACTCCCCATCCTCCGCCCGCCCTCCTCTTCTGCAGCCTCTTTTTAGGCAATTATTTTAATGGAGCATTTCTCTTTCTTGGTGTTTGTGTGTATATGTGTTTCTCTGTGGAAGGTCTGCCGTAAGTACATGAGGGCAGGAGATGGTCTTGTTCACCCCTGGTATTCCTGGCGCCCAGCCAGGTCCCTGACACACGTTGGGGGCTTCATACAGAACTGTTGAGTGTGTACAGCAGGTGGGTCTGAGACGGAGGAAAGGAGAGGGTGGTGGGCACTGCCGCTCACTCCCTGCCGGGTGACGCTCGCCCGCACCCATGCAGCACGTGTGTGTCCGTCTGAGGTGTGCCCTGGATGGGGGTGTTGTGAGAGCAGCCCCGGCTCGTGGATAATAGCATCTCACCCCCCCCCATCTGTATTCAGGGGAGCGCCTGGCCAAGCCGGAGAGAGGCAAAATGAGGGTGCACAAGATCTCCAATGTCAACAAGGCCCTGGACTTCATAGCCAGCAAGGGAGTCAAGCTGGTGTCCATCGGAGCTGAAGGTGAGTGAGGCCTGCCCTCTGGCTGCCCCTCAGAGCCCGAGTTTCTGCTCTCCTGGTCGCCTGGGCCCACACGTCCCTGGGGGCATTTGGAAGTGGGGCTCCCAGCATCTCCATGTGGTTGACCTTGTGGATTCTTCATGGAACAACAGTACCTTCCATCCAAGCTCAGCCTCCTCCGCCCATCAGCCCCGCCCCTGGAAAACCAGAGCCCACTCTGGTCCACACCCCGACACCTGCCCCCAGCCAGTCCCAGCCGAGGTGCCCTGTGTTTTGTAATGCCGCCTCCCCCATCTGCAGGCCTGGCTGCACTTTGCTGCCCAGAGCAGAGAATTCTGTGGTCTGGGAGAGGGTGCAGATACCGGTTGGTGGAGGAAGGCTGCCCTGAGGCTCCACAGAGCCCCAGGGAGCCCGATGGCGCACAAGCCTTTAGGAACATTCTTAATAGCGGTGCCCCACAGAGTAGCTTCTTGGCTCTTTTTCCTTCACTTAAAAAGAAATTAAAAGCTCAGTTTAAACCATTATTAGTACATTCTTTATTTATTTTTCTTTATTGATTTTAGAGAGGAAGGGAGAGGGGGAGAGAGATAGAAACATCGATGAGAGAGAACATTGATTGGCTGCCCCCTGCCTGCCCCCCCCACTGGGGATCGGGCCCACAACCTGGGCATGTGCCCTGACCGGGAATCAAACCAGCGACCTCTTGGTGCATGGGTCGATGCTCAACCACTGAGCCACACCGGCCGGGCTATTAGCGCATTCTTAATGGTTAAAAGGAGATGATAGCACTGCTGTGTGCACCGAGGTTGGGGGAGGGTCGGGGTGATTAGAATAGAATGTCATAACCAGGCCCCTTCAGGACTGTGCCCCATGATTCAGCAAGTATGTGTTGGGCACCTGCTGTGTGTGCCAGAGATCATTCAGTCATTCGTTCGTGGTATGACCACGGCTGTGATTATTGAGCACTTCCCCCGTGGCAGGTACTGTGCGCCATGATCTCATTTAATCCGCACAGCAGCCCTGTGAGGTGGCTCTAATTACCACTTCCATTGCACGAAAAGAAAACAGATGCCTAAATAGATTAAGTAACTTGCTCAAGGTCCCGTCGTAAGTGGCAAAGCCAAAACTCAAATCCGGGTCTGCGTGACCCCCCGAGAGATGCCCCTGGAGAGTGCCTTTCCTTGCGAGGGTAGGGCCTGGCTTCAGGAAGCCCGCGGGAGCAGGTCTCTTCTCTGGTTGATGACCTTAAAGTCCCCCTCCTCTTTTGCTCTAGAAATTGAGGGATTTTGTGTAGCTGCCTCAAACTGAGAGCCTTTCGCACAGGGGTCTGCAAACCGCAGTCCACAAGGTCAAATCTGGCTGGCGCGGGTTTTTGTAAATATTGGAACTCAGCCACACCGTTTGTTTACGTACTGTCCTCGAAGCTTTCCTGCTATTGAGGGCAGAGTTGAGTAGTTGCGACAGAGGCCGTATGGCCTACAAAGCCAAAAATATTTCCTATCAGGCTCTTTGCAAACAAAGTTTGCTGACTCCTGCCTTATCAGGGACTGGGGCTGGCTGGAGGCAGTCACAGGTAGGGCCTCATGCGTCCCAGCACCCCTCAGCGGTAAGGCAGAGGCCATGCTTTTTACACCCTTGTGGCCCTGCTCCTAGCAGCGTGATGCACATAGTAGGTGCTCAGTAAATGTTCGCAGGGCTTGCTTTGTGAGTGGGAAAATAGTCTCTGCCTTTTTATAAGAAGAAAAGAATAGTTTTTGCTTTTAGGGAGGAATAAAGACTTGGCAGAAAAAGTTTCAACTAGGCAGGAATGGGAAGCCAAAGCAGTTGCTACTCAGGTGGTCTGTGGTGCAGTGAAGTAAAGATGTGTGAGGTGGGCCAGGGGTGGACAGTAGGGATGGGTGGGGACTGTGGAGAACTGGGGACAGCATGTCCTTTTAAGCGGGACAGCTGCCATGTAGATGTAGTCCGTTGTTACTGCGTGGGCATACAGGTCTAGAACTGCTAGATTTTCCAAAATGAGCCAGAAACCCAGATTTTTAGAAAGGAAAATTTATCTATGAAAAAAATTTTTTTAAAGACCTTGTGTTCCAAAGGGGAGGAGGGAGAGCAGAACATTTGCTGAGTTCCAGATCCGTGCCTGGGACACAGGAAGCTTTGTGCACATGGTTGTCCCCTTGCACAGTGAGCAGGCCTGTGGCAGGGGTACCACCGGCCACGTGTCCCAGTCAAGGAACTGAGGCTCAGGGACGTTGCTGGAGTGGACGCGTGCAGTGTGGCTGGACAGAGGCTGTGGGCCAGACTGCCTCCATGCAGCGGAGCTGGGACTGAACCCAGTTCCAGTTCCAGAGTGAGGTCTGAGCCTGCTCCCATCACCCCAGGCATTGCTGCCTCCCCACGGGGGCGTGGACAGCGCTTCTGTGCCGGTTTCCTCGCGGCGAGGTGGCGGGTCAGGTTGGCCAGGTCGCCTCAGCAGTGGTGTGAGGACCAAAGACATAAACTCGAACCACCACCTCTGATCTGTGGGAAGTCTCTTAACCTTGCTGGCTGTGGTTTTCCAGTTCCTTTCACGCAGGCCTCGCTTCTCCAAAGATTTCTAAAGGCTCCTTTAAGATGAGATACTCCTCAGCTTCTCGCTGCCCGGGAACCAGTGCTTTAAGCTGAGCCTTCCCACTTTGAAATCCTCTCTCGTTTCACGCCAAGCACGGAGATCACGCCGGGGTGGCCGCTCTGCTGAGCCAGGAGACTAGATGGGCTCCAAGTGGGTTTTGTGTATTTTAATGAAGTGGGGTTGACTGCTGTGGACGGTGAAAGTGGGAGGCATTGGAGTGATCTCCCGCAGCAAGCTCTCCTGGGGGTTGGGCTGGGAGCCGGTGCTGGTCGTCCTCACTGAGCAGCATCCTGTGCTGAGGGGACCAGGACTGGCGGGGGCGAAAGACCCCAGACCTTTGAGGGATTGTCACTTGGTGCTGGACCAGACTCTGATGGACCCTGAAGTGCAGGAGCAGCCTGGAAGGGAGACCTCTGGGCAGGCTGATGGTGGATACCATGCAGAACCTTCGGGAATGGACTCGGAGCTCTTGGGGCCCCCAAGATGTCCAGGTGGAGAGCCTTGGGGAGGGGTTCATATAGATACTTCGGATTTCTTGTACCATCCTCGATTCTAAAATGTCTAGGGTCATGGGACTCTGCCTTGACCTGGGTGAGTGGTTGGGATTTAACCAGGTGACGGGACCCAGGCAGGATTTAAACAGTTTTTTTAGCCCTTTGGACAGGGGAAGTGTGATGAGTCTGGGTGCCAGGAGCTTGGTGGTGGTGATTTAGCATCTGTCCTTAGGATGCAGGGGGCGGTAGGTACAGCATTGGCCTCGGAGGTGGTGACCCTGGGCGTCTAGTGTCCCTCCTGTGGGATTTCCTCAGTGTCATTCACTGTGCTGTCTGAATACTGCACAGATGACGGTTATACCCTGGGGCCGAGTGGGGGAAGGGAGAGGCAGGTTTCCAGCAAACCAAGGGTGTGAGCAGCTTCGTAGCTACTGTAGACCAGGAATGGCAGAAACATGGCTCAATTTCTCCCCACACCCATGGCAGACGTCGTGACTCTGTCCTCGTGGTTTTTCCCATGGGGCCCAGCTGTGGCCTTGGGACCCTCCTTTTGGACCCAGCATTCCCGGCAGCCCCCTGACATAAAGCTTCCTGTGAGATGGGGTGCCCCAGCTCCACACACAGGTGCCTGTGGCAAGGAGGGTCAGGTGGGTGCTGGGGCTGGGCGGTGCCCAGGTGTTCACTGGACCCCCCCTCTCTGTGCCTGGGCCTGGCTCCTGCTTTCTGGAGTGAAACTGCTTCTGTGGTAGAGTGAGAATGCAGTAAGTGACACCCTGGCGGTCTTCTGGGGGAGGAGAGGAGTGAGTAGGCGAGACCCGAGAACGAAGCTGCCTTGTCTTCATTTGTGCTGGGAGGGCACTGAGCCCGGGGCCAGTGCAGGCCCAGGTATGGGGCCTTCACAGGCAGGGCAGGGTGGGGGTGCAGGGTGGGGCGCAGGGTGGGGCGCAGGGTGGGGAGGGGCCAGCACTGCAGCCTTCACTCTGGGAACAGCCAGGAGGAAGCACTGTTACTACTGGAGCTCTTTCTAGACTGGAAACAAATCCCCCCTTGTATTCAAAATGCTACTCATGAAATTTTGTGGCTGCTGCTTCTACTTTCCATATTACTGTATAAAGATTTTCCCCAAGTCGTTAGAAACCCGTGAATGTGAATTTAATGACCGTGTTAATCACCTGTCTGTTGGGCACAGCTGTGCTCTGATCCAGACCCTTCCTGCTAGGTCCTGTCATGTTCTCGGGCACAAGCCTGCGTCCCCTCTGCCCGTCCACCGCGTGGGGGTGCCCTCCAGTGTTCATTCATCCGTCCATCCGCGCCCCCCTTCGGTGGATGTTGATTGAGGGCGTTCTCTGGGCCAGACGCGATGCTGGGCTCTACGCAGTGATGCAGACAGAACAAATCACTGCCCTCCCGGAGCTTACGTTCTAGCAGGGGAGAGAGAAAACACACCTCGATGAGATGGAGAAAAAGAAAGTGAGGAGAAAAGTGGGTGGTCTAGGAAGGGTTCCATGAGAAGGTGAAGGATGAATGGAGACCTGGAGAGGGGAGGGAGGTGAGGGACAAGCCATGTAGCATCCAGGGAGGGAGAGCTGTGACTGGAGCGAGGGGCCCAGGGGCCCAGCCAGCCACCGGCCTTGACTCTGAGTGGGGGGGAGCCGTGGAGATTTTGAGCAGAGAGGTGGCCGGGTCTGGGGATTTACTCAGTGGTGCGTTGTACTTTGTACATGCACACGGCTTCCTACTTGGGGCATGACAGATAACTTTTCTACAACTGCCTTATTCTGCATTCACATTCTTGGCTGGGGATAGATTCCTGGAGGTAGAATTTACTCTCAGAAAGTTGAACAGCTTCAAGATGCTCGCTCCCCTTGCCAAATCATTTCCCAGAAAGTGCTTTTGTTTTGGTTTAGGCCAGTGTCCACTTCCCAGCCACAGTGTGGTCGCCCTGTTACCATCAAGGTGTATGCTTTTCTTTTTGGTAACTGCTAATTTAATAGCTGGGAAATGATGTCTTATTTCTTTAATTACAAGTGAGATTAAACATCCTATGAATGGGTTATTTCTATTTCATGAAGTGTCTATTCGTGTCATTTGCCTATGTATTGTGAATTCACTTTTTTTCTTATCAATTTATATAAATTCTTTAAAAGTTACAGGTGTGAAACCATTAGAAGTTGCAAATGAAAGGGCCCTTAAAAGATCTGAAACCTTTGTGAACTGAATCTTGACCGACGCGGCTCGCCCCAGCGTGCTCTGCAGAGAGCTGGCTGGCAGCTGTACTGGTTCAGGAAGGCGGTTTCGTGCTGCTGCCGCTGTGTCAGCCCAGGCCCTCCAGCTCAGGTCTGGGCCCTGCTGGTGTCTGAGGTCCTGGCAGGGGCATTTAAGCCCCAGTGAGCAGGAAGAATTACATTCTGTCCTGTGTTCAAAGTGGACACGGCCCCTCCTGTGCTCAGCACCCTCGGGCAGGCTCAGCAGAATGCCCTGTGCCTCCTGTTGGCCATACAGCAGCATGGAGTTTTCCTCCCTTCTAAGGAAGGGAGTGAGATCTTCAAGTGTAATTTCCTTAATGGAATCCACTCTTGTTTAAGGGGTTTGTGGGAAGTGAACTCTGGTGGACGTGGGCTCAGAGAACCAGGGGTCCCTAGATACTGCCCCTAAAAACAAGTGGGGCAGGTAGGGAAAAATGAGATAGTCTTTGGGCGCCTCACTCTTAACTGAGAGTACCTCACCACAGGGCCAGGGGACCGTCTCCTGGTCTGGAAGCGGGTGAGGGTGAGGAGGCGACATTGGGTTGTTACCTGCTCAGCCCCCAAGATCACAAATACTCTGTCTTAGGCGCTTCCAGACAGGGCTTACTTATGTTGGTATTGCCTGGTACAGAAAAAAATTACTAAACTGAATTTATAGTATTTTAAAAGATGAAGAATGCTGCTTAGACTGAATTTAGTGGGGTATCTTGTAGCTGTGATCTTGAAGAGGTTTGATTTTTTTCATTAAAAAAATGCCCAGTTAATGGCATTATGAGGTTAATGCGTGAGCTAGCGGATCCTTGAAGATGGCATTTTACAGACCTTTGTTAGGTTGGTGCTTTCTGTTGCCTGCACTGGCCTGACGAGTGTGGACGGCTGTTTTGACAGCTGCGATTGCCCAGAGGTCCTTAGCTGAGCTGCCAGAACATCTGTGATGGCTTAGCAACCCTCCCGCATCCGCCAGGCTGGTGGACACCGCTCAGGGTTTGAGACACCCCCTTCTCTATGGTCTTTCCTGATGTACCCAGTAGGATTGACCACACCCGACTGGTGCCCCCAGGACACCCCTCGTCTACCACCTTGTGCCTCCACAACACCCCTCCAGATCTTGTCACCTGTGAGATGTAATTGCACTAACTTTAAAAAATATACTGACTTCCCTCTGGGAGTGGAACAGTGTGCGGGCTTTGATTCCCACTCAGGGAATGCTAACTCTGCCCCTGTAAGACCCATCCTGCTGCTGTTTTTGTAGAAATCGTGGATGGGAATGCGAAAATGACCCTGGGCATGATCTGGACCATCATCCTCCGCTTTGCCATCCAGGACATCTCCGTGGAAGGTAGGTCTTCCCCGGGCCCCCACCCCTGGGCGCCTTCACCGTCACGTTTCCTCCTGGGCTCAGCCTGGAGAGCCTCTGACCAGGGTGACAGGGCTTGATCGTGGGCCACATCCCGAGCTTCTGACCCCTTTCTGGCGTCTGTCCTCCCTCCTGGTCTGTAGGGAGGTAAGAACTGTTTGGGATGCTGGTTCCCACAGGTGTGTCGGCCCCAGGGACACTCCACACTTTGAGAAAGCACAAGGTTGCTGTGGGGAAGTGTATTGAAAACCCCACCTGGCTCTTGGATTGTTAAATCTTGAAAAGGTAGGGATATAGTAGCCAGGAGGGTGTGCTTGGATGGGGAGCTGACCCCAGGTCTTCTACTTTGCGCCCATAGCACCCTCTGGTGGCCACTTTGTAGATCTGCAAGGGGCCACCATAGGTCTGTGATCTCTAAACTTGATTCCACACTCCCGAAACTTTTGAGCTGATGTTTTTATTTTGTCATAATTTATATTTATGTATTTCTATGCATATTACAGAACACAGAAAGCCAAATTTTTAAAAAAAGAGATGGAGATAATATTTTTAATTCATTTTAATGGAAACTTTAAATAAATCTTGAAAAGATTTTTATCCAAAGTAATTTTTTTTTTTTAATCCTCATCTGAGGACATTTTTGCATTTATCTTTAGATAGAGTGGGAGGTAGAGAGGGAGGAAGAGAGAGAGAGAAACATTGATGTGAGAGAGACACATCAAGTGGTTGCCACCCACACGACCCCAACCAGGGTTGGGGACAAACTGCAACCGAGGTACCTGCCCTTAGCAGGAACCGAACCCGGGACTCTCCAGTCCGCGGGCCAGTGCTCTAACCGCTGAGCCAAACCAGCCAGGGCTCAAAGTAATTTTTTAATGAGAACAATGGACCAAGTTGCTTTGTTACGGAAATCTTGGCTTGACCCTTGGTGGTACAGCGGCGTGAAGATCTAAGTTTGGTTATAAATACTTGGTATTTAGGGTGGAAGTGGTTAAAAAGATGCCCACAGTAGTCACTTAGGGCATGATTCTTGTTAGTGATGGTAGATTAACCCATTTTTCAAATAGCCTTGCTGAGTTTGATTCTTCTGGGCAGACCTGTTGTCAGCTCTGATGAAATAGTTATTGTTTTAATCTTGTAGCTGACAAAAAGCTTGAACTAAGAGTAGAAGCATTAGCTTTGCTGACTTTTTAAAAATTGTGCTTGAATTATTGTATTATCTTTGTAGGAATTGTTTAACGTCATTTTAAAGTCCATTTTGTGAATTGAAAGTAGATGAGATCATCCGGGAAGCCACTTCACTGGGTACCATAACCTGCAATTCACAGATGTGAACACATGGGGGCAGTGTGGTCGGCAGCCCTCCTGTTCTGGGAGCTCTGGGGTCCCCTCCAGTACCTACCTGCCTTATCTGAGAGACATGTATTCCCTTCACACACACCAGCGCGGTTGATCCATGCATTAAATATAAGGAAACCTTCATTTTTAGAGGAACACTCAATCGGAATAGGAGTCCTAATGCTTTCTTCCCACAGGCAGAGCGCATGCGCCCCTGTCTAGAGATTGCTAGATTTTAGATTTTATAGACCAATCAAACCTTCCTCCCCAAAGTGGCCACCTGACATAGGTTGCCCACGTATTTTGTGTCGTCACCACTTCTTGACGAAAAGGGAATGACAGGGAGATGGTCGGAAAGGCCGTTTTCGCAGCTTTTCAGTGCGTGATGCAGCTAGCTCTGAAAAGCTTCCTGCTTGCTTCTGTGGCAGTGTCTCAACCTTTGCCAAGGAAATGGGCTTCGTGGCCTGGTAGCCGCAGGGCTGGACTCTGGGGGTCTTTGTGGGAACCCCATGTGAAAGAGCGTGGACCTTGCCGGCAAGGTGGGGCCTCCCTGAGTCAACGGCCCTCCCTCCGCCGAGCCAGCCCCCGACCCTCTGCTGTCTCCCCTTCCCCACAGAGACCTCGGCGAAGGAGGGGCTGCTCTTGTGGTGTCAGAGAAAGACAGCCCCTTATAAGAACGTCAACATCCAGAACTTCCACATAAGGTGAGTGATCGGAAGCTGGGGGGCTCTTACAGAACCAAGGCTGTGTCCCCCAAGGCCCCGCTGGCCTCCTTGGCTGGTCAGTCTCGCTCTAAACAGAGCAGAGGCCCTTGGGGAAGAAGTCACTTTTCACGGGAAGGGGGTGCCACCGACCCTTTGCCCCCCTCCCTCCCAGCGGTGTCTCGGATGAGCTGCTGCCTCCTGCCGCTGTGGTTGTGCTCGGGCTTGGGGAGCTCCCCGGGGAGAGTGTCCAGGACGTTCCAGCCTTGGGCACACAGCCATGGCCTTGGTGGGATGTGGCAGCGTGGGACGTGGCAGGTGTATCTCAACTTGCCAACCCCTTAGAGGCTGGACCCCAGTGCCGGGGTTGTGGCAGATGGAGATGTTCCTGCCCATGCTGTCTTCTCCTGAGTCCTGCTCTGAAGGGACAAGGAGGCCCCTGCTTGGCGCTTTCCCCATGGTTCGTGCTCGGCCCCACTCACCAGCTGCCCCGCCTTCTCTCCCCCGGCAGCTGGAAGGACGGCCTTGGCTTCTGTGCCTTGATCCACCGACACCGGCCTGAGCTGATTGACTACGGGAAGCTGCGGAAGGTACGTGCTCACCTGACTGCCCTCTGCCAGCTCCCACGCTGGTCCCGGGGGCGGGGCAGGACTGGGCCCCTGCTCTGAGGGCCGTGGGCCAGCGCGAGCGGTGTCCGTCTCCTTCGGTCAGCGGAGAGGACAGCCAGTTTAGAAGTGGGAGAAAAACGCCCTCTCTGTTAGGGCTGCCTCCGCACCCTCTGTGCCCGGCGCGTGTGTCCTTCCCACAAGGAAATACGAGGGCCACTGTGGAGCTTTCGTGAGGGTCGTAGAATAAGCAGTGGTGCTTTCCCCGCCCTTCCCCTGGTTTTATAAGGTGGCTCTGTCACTTTCATAATGTAAAATACTACACATTCTGAGTCACTCACCCTGGCCGTGTCCGAGACTCGCTGTGCTGTCCTGGGCCGGTTCCCACGATGGGTTTGGTGTCCTTGCTGCTGAAGTGTGGCTACAGGATTTTCTCCTGCGGCTGCTTGGTTTCACTTACACTTTGGCTTGAAGCTGCTGGAGGGTTTTCTCAGCATGTGTGTTGAGCAGGACCCAGGGGGTGAGCTGTGTCTATAGCCTCGTGGTGGTTTAGTGTCCAGGCTGGTTAAGGATGCTGGCCTGGACCTTGGAGACTGTCCTCACCCCACCTTCCCTCTCAGTCCGTCCCATGCCTCGGCCCTGGGGCAGGGGCGTCGTGAGCGAGGCCACCCTGGAGCCCTCCCAGGCCCCCAGCTGACGGTTTGGAGCTGGAATGTTGCCAGCCTGTGCTCGAACCTCTTGGCACGGCAGCTTCTGGGAATGATGGTTGTATTCTCCACTTGACCTTGACACAGGGAGCAGTGTTCAGTGAAGACCCCCACCTCACTCGTGTCCCCGGGAGGAGCCCCTGCGGCTTCTCTGTGGCCAGGCGGCCTCGATGTGCCCGTGTGGGAGAACGAGCTGCCGAAAACGGCTGTGAGGGAGGAGAGGAACAGAGTCCCATGCCCTTGGGGCATCCTCAATCGGGCTGAGGCTGGCGGCTGCGGCTTTGCCCACCTGGAAGGGCCAGCTCTGTGGGGAGCAGCCGCTGCCTGGCCCTGCGCGTGGCTGTGTCCAGGTGTGGCCAGACAGCAGCCCTTCCCGAGCTCATCTCTGGGGGATTAGGCGCCTTCACAGTGATACGGCCTGACACGCTGGTGGCTAGTCTCTTGGGGGATAGGAGGGTCCCAGCCCTCCAACTCAGCTGCCTTGCAAGGAACACATGTCAGCGTAAAACTCCCTGAACTACCTGAAAGCTGTTTGGCCAGATCAAACGGCAGAGGCTGATAAAGGTGGCGATTTTCTTCTTTCAAAGGCATCGTCGCATGCCTCCTGACAGTTCAGCTGCTGCCTGTTGGTGACAGGTGTTCGTGTGTCTGTCTCCATGTGGGCGTGCGGAGGTGGCAGCAGCCAGTCACTCCACAGCTGTTCCGCCCCCGTGTAAACGGGCCGTACTGACCGGCTCTGCTGTCCCCTCCCCCCATCCCACAGACTCTGCCATTTGGGAGTTGGGAGTCCAGTGGCCTTTGTTGGATACACAGCCAGCTCTGTCCCCACCCTCTGTCCCTCTCTGTGTCCTTCCCTGTCTCCCTGTTTCGCTGTGTCTGTCTCCCCCTCTCTTTAATTCAGTGG
Organism: Tadarida brasiliensis; assembly: GCA_030848825.1. Lineage (NCBI taxonomy): Eukaryota > Metazoa > Chordata > Mammalia > Chiroptera > Molossidae > Tadarida > Tadarida brasiliensis. Next base: position 216,062,604 of record CM061257.1, on the reverse strand, counting down.
TATCAATAAAATCCAGCCCAAATCCTAGCACAGACCTGGTCCCACTGAACCGTGGGTACTTCCCAGAAAGCACCGAGTGCCAGGGCCTTGGGCACGGGGAGGGTGAGGGGCTCTGCCCAGGAGGCTCCTGCTCCTGCCCCAGCATCTGGTGGGCGTGGGAGCCTGGCAGGGCCTGGGAAGGAAGTGGGGCTGGCGGATCTGCACCCCGACCTGAGAACTGCTTAAGGCCCTGGATGGAAATGACCTTCACCGCTTGGCAGTATTTTTCGGCATTCTGGAGGTCGTTGGAGACTCTCCCAGAAGACTTCCTCCTTCTCTCTTTGGAGCAGTTTCTTCCTGAAAGCATCCGAAGCGAATGTTTTTTGCACCCTGTGATTCTCACGTTAGCACGTGGGACGACCAAGACCAGCTTGCTTTAGAGTATTCTGGGGAACCAAGAAGAGAGTGGGAGGTCCTACAAGGAGCTCCTCCCACTAAGTTGTGGGCTTTTCCCCCCCATAAAATTATTTTCCTAAGTTGTGGTGAAGTGTACATGACCTCAGGTTTGCTGTTGTAGCTGACGTAGGGGCAGCTGCGTGGCATCGGGACGTTCACACTGTGGGCGGCCATCCCCACCGTCCCTCCCCAGGGCTCTTCTCGTCTGGCAGAGCCGAGTCGTGGTCGTTCTCTGTTTACCCTCTGAAGACCCTCCACACTTCCCCACCGCAGTGGCACCTTTGCAGTCCCGCCGACGGAGCGCGAGCCCCAGTTCCCCCGCATCCTCGCCAATCCCAAATACGTTTTCTTAAGAACGTAGCAGAAATCAGAATCATCAGAGGGTTGTGGCTGTTTGAGGGAGCCCCCCCAAATTTCATGAACTGTGAGCACCAAAAGCCACTTGAGAGCTCCTAGTCCAGCTCTTCAGTGACAGATGGGGAAACTGAGGTCCAGCCCCACTCATGGTGGCAGAGCGGAGACCAGAAGCGGAGACGGATGGCAGCCAGGCCAGGGCCCTGCTCTCACTCACTTCTTAGCAGTTCTTTCTTGAGCTGCGGGCCAGTGTTCTTCACCCCATTTCTCTGACAGAGAAATGAAGGCTTGAGGAGGAAAGGTGGCGTTTTAAGCCCTCAGCCAGTGGGCCCTGGCGGGAGGCCAGCCTTCTGCACCCGAGCTGGTTCCTGAGCACCTGCTGTGGAAGGGGCTGCGTTAGTCCCCTCTGCCCCAAGAATTGGTGATCGCCAGATGGGGCCACGTCTCGTCATACCTCTCACCGTCTAACCCCGGCCCCTGTCCCCTCTAGGACGATCCCCTCACAAATCTGAACACGGCCTTCGACGTGGCGGAGAAGTACCTGGACATCCCCAAGATGCTGGACGCTGAAGGTAAAGGCGCTTTCCTTCTGGGCCTCCGGTTCTTCTCCCACCTGCCGCCCGGAGGCCAAGTGGGGTGGGTCCCCACAGCCCCAGGCGGGAAAGGAGAAGGCCTGGTCTGTGGGACCTCATTGGGAGGTCTTGGGGGTCACCTGCCTGTCCAGTTCCCTGAAGTTCGGAGGGAGAGGTGATAGCTGGTGCTGGAAAGAGCGTGGAGGCGGTTTCTTCACCGACTGCCTGAGGATGGATCTCACCTTTTCTTGGAGCTGGGTGCTGGGTGCTGGGCGGAGGTGGTGCAGGGGAGGGAGAAACGGCTTTCCCCTCTGCTCTCCGAAGTTCTCAGCTGGGGCCCCATTCATTAGACTGACAGAGACAGAGGAACAAGAGAAAAGCAGACAGAAGTGTATGAGCACGTGTACTGCACACAGGCAGGGAGTCTTCAGGGAGGGGGCGTGAGGGGTGTCTGTACACACCTAACTTCCCAGGAGGTGGGGAAGACCAGGCGGTTATGGAAAAGCAGCTGACTCTGGAAAGATGAAAGGCTCTTTCGGAGACTAGATGGGAGATGTGATCGATTGTGGCAATGCCTGTCTGTGTGGGGCCATTTTCAAGTACACACAAGAGCAGAGAGAGAAGTACGATGACCTTCCATATGTACCTGTCATCCAGACAGAGCAGTTGAGATTTTGTCTTATTTTTTTCTTTTCCTTATTTGTTTCCTTTGTTGAAATGTTTCAAAGCAAATCTCAGGCGTCACAGCATTTCACTGCTGCGGGCTTCAGACTGTGTCCCTTTAGAACAGGGCTCTTCCTCGCAGCCTCAAGGCGGTGCCCACACCTGGCGCGGCGACAGGGACTCCCTGATGCAGCTGCTGTGCAGCTCGAACTAGATTAAAAGTCGTCTCTATTTAGAGTTTATTTATTTATTTATCTTTTATCCTCACCCGAGGACATTTTTGCATCTATCTCCAGATAGAGCAGGAGGGAGAGAGGAAGGAAGAGAGAGAGAAACATCGATGTGAGAGAGACACACTGAGTGGTTGCCACCCACATGACCCCAACCGGGGCCGGGGACAAACTGCAACCGAGGTACGTGCCCTTAGCGGGAACCGAACCCGGGACTCTCTGGTCCACAGGCCGACGCTCTAACCGCTGAGCCAAACCGGCCAGGGCTATTTACTTATTTTAAAAGTTTTTTTTTCTTTATTGATTTTAGAGAGAGGAAGGGAGAGGGAGAGGGAGATAAAAACATCGAGGAGAGAGAACATCGACTGGCTGCCTCCTGCGTGTCCCCCACTGGGAATTGGGCCCACAACCTGGGCATGTGCCCTGGCTGGGAATAGAACCGACGACCTCTTGGTGCATGGGACGGTGCTCAACCACTGAGCCACACCGGCGGGCATAGAGTTGGTTGGTTTAAATCAGGATCCAGCCAACGCCTGCACATGGCATTTTGTTATTATATTTCTTGTGTGTTTTCTAACCGGTAGCAATTTTATCCTCCCTCCTGCCCCCTTTATTTCTGCCATTGAACGTGTTGGGGTCACCGGGCCAGCTGTCCCATGGACTGTTTCCCAGTCTGGTTTGTCTGCGCCTCGGGGCGCCATTTCATTCCTCTGCTGTTCACGTTCCTGTAAGTGCAAGTCGATGCCGAAGCTGGTTAGATTCAGGCTCAGCGTTTTGGCAAGACGACTCGGTGGTTCTTCACGCATCCCATTGGGAGGCGTACTGGGTATTCACTGACTGGCTTTAACTCCAGATTTTTCTTGACAGACATTGTCGGGACTGCCCGACCGGATGAGAAAGCCATCATGACTTACGTGTCCAGCTTCTACCACGCCTTCTCTGGCGCCCAGAAGGTACTGGGGGTCCCTGCTCCTTCCTTGCCCAGCACACCTCATGCCAGACCCCAAACCATCCCCTCCTGCCCGCCCCCCCCACCTCTCCCTGGTGACGGGAGGATGGTCTCTCTCTTTGGTAGAGTCAGCCCCTCTCCCACCCTGCACCTCTGCTCTTCCTCCCATCTTCCTCTGCTTCTGTGAGAAAACTGGGCAAGAGCTCACCTTCTGGGACCCAGACAGCTATCTTCAGCAGGAAGGGCGGCACGGGTGCCAGCAGCCGGGACTCTGGAAGGCACAGTGGGCAGCACGCGCTCCGGGCCTGCCTCTCTGGAGCTGGAGGCTTTGCAGAGCAGCGGGGCTGCCCCTTGGGAGGCAGCTCTGGGGAGCTGTCTCGAGCCCCCAGCTTTCTCCCGCATGGACAGGATTTAGCAGAGCTGTGCACAGCCCCGCTGGGCTTTGGCGCTTTCTCCTGGGTCCTGCCTGGGCCCCGTGCACTCTGCGCTCTGTGTTCCCGCACATCAGCACCACCCCTTGGAGGGGAGGAGCGAGGGTGGGCAGCTGGGAGCCCCTTCAGTGTCCCAGCCCAGTTTTGCTCTGGAAGGCCTGAGGTGAAGGTCCGGTTGTGCCTGTCCGCACGGAACAGGGTGGCACAACTGAAGGGCGTCGTTCACCCGCAGACATGGAAGATGTTCTCCCTCCACGCTTAGCTCAGGCAGCAGAAGCCCCTCTCCCAGGCTCCCTCACAGGCAGGACCCAGGAGCGCAATACCCAGGGCACCGTGAACACTGGCCACAGGCTTGGGCCTTCCTGGCTCTGGGCCTGGACCACACGTGCTCAGGCACATTCCCACCTCGGCACGGCGTCCGAGTGACCGGTCTTTTTTTTTTAATCCTCACCCGAGGACACTTTTGCATTCATCTTCAGATAGGGAGAGAGGGAGGAAGAGAGAGAGAAACATCAACGTGAGAGAGAGACATCGAACGGTTGCCACTCACACGACCCCAACCGGGGCCGGGGACAAACTGCAACCGAGGTATGTGCCCTTAGCGGGAACTGAACCTAGGGCTCTCTGGTCCTCGGGCCGACGCTGTAACCACTGAGCCAAACCGGCCAGGGCTGAGTGATCGGTCTTGACATGCATGATAGGGGGGCGTGCCCTCTGCCCAGTCTCCCCCGATGCTCTCTCTCCCTCCCTGTCTCAGCCTGTGATCTCTCCCACCATCTCTTTCCGCCTCTTTCTGCCCACTCCCTCGTTTCTGTCTGTCTGTCTGGTGTTCTGTCTGTCCACGTGGCTACTGTGGTGTACTCTGTGCTGCTGCTGCCCACTGGCTCCTCTCAACCTCTTCTCCTTCTCCGTGCAGATGTGTAGGCACGCTAAGGCGGCATGGGAAGGCCATGTGACCTAAGTTCATGTCTGCCACGCCTTGTCGGGTGCGCAGAAGGTGAGCCCCCCTCGGCCTCGCCCGCTCGCCCTGCCGCCCTCTGCCCGTCTCTGCATCCTCCCGGAGACTCCAGCAGCAGCCCTGAATGAAAGGAGGGATGAGAGAACCCGCCTCCTTCAGGGGGCAGGATGCTCTCTGACCCTGGCCGGGACACTCGAAGGTGCCAGAGACCCTAGCCTCTGACGGCCGCTGCACCCCTGTCCCTGCCCCCTGGCGCCGCGGACGTCACCAACCGGAAGGCAGTTCGTGGTTTAGCTCCTTCCCGGGGTAGAGCCTGTGTCCCCAGCAGCACTGCTTGTGGCTGTGCTTCCTGACTGTTCCCGTAAACATCCAGGCCCCTCACTTCTCTCTCTCCCTCCTTCCCACTTAGGCAAGACCACCCTCTCAAGTCACCCAGCAGCCCGGGCAGACAGTCTTCCTGCCTTGTCCCTGGCGTCCAGGCCGGAGGCTCAGAGCCCTGCCTGGTCCTTCCCACCTGGGCTTGCCACGGACAGCAGGGCAGGCTGCCCACTCTGCAGGGGTGCCCTGTGTGCACCAGACACAGTGGTTTGAATGTCACTAAAATCCCACAGACGGCAGTAAGAATATTTCTCACATAATCAGTGTGAGTTTTTCAGCAGAAGTACATTAAGGAAGAGATCCCTTTAAAAAATGACACAGAGGCCCCGTCTGGGCTAGTGGCAGCCCTATTCCGGGCCTGGATGGGCACCCGAGGCCCCCCTCACCTTCCTTCCCGGCCTCCTTGGGCCCTCCCCGATGCCCAGCTCCTCTCGGCCCCCGTCAGCCTCCTTTCTGGCCTGCCTCTTGCTTCCTTCTCTCTGTCCCACCTCTGCTGCTCGCTCGTCAGTGTCTTCCAGCCCCTCTCCCCCCACCTTTTAGCCAGGGTGTGAGCAGCATCGATCTGCTTGCCTCGTGGGCTCCCAGCCCTGACACCGCGGGCAGTCTGGTGCCCGTGTCCGTGCTGGGCTGAGCTCCCTGCTGTGCTTTCCCTTCTGTCCACCCCCCCTTCCTCTTTCTCTCCTCTCTCAGGGGTCTGTCCTGGGCTTCATGCCTGCTGACACTGGCCTTCCCTGGGTCCTGGCGGATGATGTGCTCAGAAGGGGGTGTGACGCGCGGGTGTGGCAGCCTGCTTTCGCCTGTCCCGTGCTCCCTCCCCTCACTCATCCCTGTGCAGCCATTTCACGCTCCCCTCGTCACCTCTGAGGACAAGGTCTGGCTGGGTGAGGGGGAGCGACGGGGGGAGGGGAGTGCTCCTCTCATGTCCTGGGCAGGGGCCTCACCCAGAGCTGCCCCTAACCACTGCTAAGGACTCAGGCAACTGCTTAGAGCCAGGTAGGCCGTTGGCAGGTAATCTTCCCCTCTCCTGGGGAAGGAGGATTCTTTCAGACGCACATGCTTTGCTTGTCTTGACTGTCTCCGTGTCGGAGCCAATGGGGGGCGTCTTCCGAAACCCATGCCGAGTGCCCTCCATCTCCTCCACGGCCCTCTCTTGTCCAGCCTCGGGTGGTGGAACTAGGAAGGCAGCAGAGTCTAACGCATGCATGCACGTGTGTGCACGCGTGTGCATGGAGCAGTACGTGTACCCACACAGGAGAGTGGCATGCATGCGTGCGCAGTTGCTTTTCCCAGTCAGCTGAGGACAGCTTTTGTTTGACCCGTTGGTGCTGGTTCTGTCTTTCTCAGCTCTCCTCTTCCCTGGCAGGGGTTTCGGATGGGCAGAGAACAAGCAGATTTTGTTTATACAGTTTGTAAAGCTTTTAAAGTTCTCAGTCATGGTCTCGTGGGAACTGTTTCTGAGAAACTACCCTTTGAGGCGTGGAGTGGGTCTGCTAGAGGTGTTTCTGGATGATTTTAGGAGGGGATGTTTGCATCCTCCATTGTGAATCTTCTAAAGGAGTCCTGAAGGAGTCCATGGTCCGTCTGGGAAACCCCTTAATGAAAGAAGTCGAGGTGGCTGCTGTCTGACCAGGGCTCTGCTCTGCTGTGGACCCGAGCCCGGGAGGGCAGGTGCGGGGCTGCCGGGCATGAGACTGTCTGAGCAGCAAACACTTGAGCTTGAGGGCCTAAGGGTTGACCCCAATGAAAGGCTCAGGGAGGGTGGGAAGGGCAGCCGGAGCTGCTGAGGAGGCGATCACCACTTGTGCAGAAGCTTCCAGGCGTGACAGAGGACTTGCCTGCAAGAGGACAGCAAGTTAGTGCTGGTCTGGGTCTCGTCCTGCTGCCTGGAGCAGGGAGAGCTGGGGGAAACCAGGGACGGCAGCGGGGACAGGGCTGAGTGGCCGTGGGGTCAGCTCACCTCTGGGAAACTCACTGGCAGGGACACTGGGACTGGGTGCTGACTTGGGAGGAAGGAAATAGGCAGTTCTAGTTAGATTTGGGAAACGTTCAAATAAAAATGTTACGGATGAGATCTTCTTGGCGTCCATCTGAATCTGTGGGTTGTGGGTGCCATGTCCTTTGGCCACATTGTTCGATGTCACCTTCACTGAGGACGACTCCTCTCCAGACTCCACCTGTGGGGAGTGTGAAGCTGGTTATCAGAGCAGCTGATGCTAGGACAGCGCTTTGCTGGGACAGCTGGGAGTGACATCTGGGATCTCTAGGGACTCCGGGAGTAATGGTCCATGCTTTTAAAAAAGTAACTCTAACGTAAAACCAAACATGTTACTGTGTTAGGTTGTGAGATAGTACAACTTAGAGTGGGTCGTGCAGATACAAATCAAGGAAAGGGAAACACAACTTTCTACACACGTTTTTCCTTTTGCACTTAGAAGTCATCAGTTCGGCTGTTCCTATAAAAATGTTCTCAGCCCATTGATGACCTGTGCTTGCATCCCTTATTTCGTGAGAGTTCTGTCCCCATCAGAAAGGGCTGGGCATTCTGCTCCTGGGTTCCATTTCCTCCTGGGAATAGCCCGGAGCCAAGACTCTGTCATCTCTTCAGTTCCTGGGTTTCTCTCGGGGAGTGAATTTTCCTTCCCCGAGAACAAGTCTCTCCTTTGAGCTTCTGAACGAAAGCGGGCTCTTTAAGATGTGGGGTTGCTGGGTGCCCCTCTCCTGAGTATCTGTCTGCCTGGGGTTCCTGTAGCCACGGGAGGAAACGCTCAAGCACCGGGACAGTGGGACGGCAGGGCAGGGTTGTGTCCTGCGGCCTTGCCAGGTTTGTCCTTCCCGGGCTGTTCTCCGACCTCCTGTGCTGGGGTTTGTGGGTGACGGAACCCTTCTCTGTACAGGGATCCCTGTGGGAGCAAGTGAGACCCAGCGTCTACCAGGCTTCTGCAGGGCCGCCTGCCTGCTTGCAGGGGGGTTGAGCAGGGAGGGCCAGGCTTCTGAAGCTTCTGCCTGTGGTTTTTTCTGAAGTCGAATCTGCATTCCAGCCCGTAGCAGTGGGAGCTGGCTGTCCCTCGAGGGGGAGGCAACCAGATAGAGTTTACAGATAGGCCATTGCCTTTCCTAAAGGCCTTTTCTATTCCATGATGGCCGTGCTTCATTTCCAAAGGCAGATTTCCTGGTCACGATGATGGGTTTTCTCAGGCTGCCTCTCCTGGCGAGGCCAGGCGGGGCAAAGCAGTTGGGTTTTTGTGAAAAGTCCCCAGGAGGCCCACACTGGAACTCCCCAGACTTTGCCCAAAAGGAGCCAAGCCCCCTTTGACCCTGGAACCGCCAACAGGCTCTGAGGGACGGCCAAGGCTCTTGGGGCTCATAGGACTTGTCTCCTAAAATCCCACGAACACCGACACCACTCAGTCTGCCAGTTTGATGAACTTCTGGAGCCCAGGGTTTCAGGATGAATCGGGGGAGAACAAGGTTAAAGAGGGGGCTTTATCCGTGAAACGTCACAGCGGCAGTTGCTGTTGGGCTGTGGTGAGTGGCCCCCTTCCCCCTGATTCTTTTTTCCCACTTGGTCAGCACATGGGGCAGGGGTCTTTGCAGCCACCCACGTTCTTACAGAAACGTCAGCACAGAGGACAGTGTTGTCCTCGCTCTGGGGCCCGCCCCGGCCCTCCAGGAAAGTGGCCCCGTGACTTCAGGCAGGCTGCTCACCCCCAGCCAGCCTCGTGGAGCATGTCGGCCTGTCCCGAGACCCGTCCTCCGGGGCCGCACATCTTCTGGGACAGGCTCCAGGAAGGAATTTCCCTCCTGGTCACATCTTGGGATTCCCCACGGTTACTTGTTCCTCCAGAGGAAGGACAGTCCGTCAGGAGTTCTGTGTGTGGAGTGGCCATGCCATTTCTAGCAGAGTTGAGTTGGGGGGCAGGGGATGAGGGTCTAGGATGGGACTCTGTCCCTCAGTTTATTGAGACTAGGGGGCTCTGAGCTCCCCCTCTGAGCATTCCCACGTCTCCCAGGGGAGCCCACCCGTTCCGACACCTCGCCCTGGAAAGTGCAGTCTCTTGACTTTGAGCTTGAAAGGACATTTGGGATGATCTCATTCTGCCCCCTCACACACACACATCCCGGTACAGTCACCCAGAAGTCACATGGTTTGGTGGGCGTATGTCCTATTTGAAAAATTCTGCAAGGAAAAAACATTTACATGTTCTTAGTCATTCCTTCCCAATTCAGATTCCTTCCATGTTCTCAGAAAGTTCTTCTTTATGCCTAGCCTTAGTCTGTCTTGCTGCAGTAGAAACCCATTTTGTCTTGTTCAGTCAGCTGTGAGGTCCCATCTTTCTGTCCTTAAGCCTTTGTCATGCTTTGTCATCAGCAGGGTCACACTTCTCTGGGGCCACGGATGCTCATCTGTCTTCGCACAGGCATTGTCTGCTCTCACTCCAGGCTGTCCCCAAAGGCTTCAAGTTCCCCTCTCTTGAAGTTGGGTTAGGATGTGCACAAGAACACAGCTGACTATAAAAGTCACCTGGGCGAAGTGTACTGGGAACGCCTGGCCCTGCTGGTGTTAGGGGCACAGTGCCCCCCCATGGTGGAGAAGGCAGTGTCTCCCTGGGCTGTCAGGGCCTGTGTGTGTGGCTGCCATTCGGTCAGCCCCCTTTCGTTCCTCTGGCTGCCGAGCCCCCCTCGGGTGTCTGCGTGCCCAGCTCTCAGTGCCCGTGCTGCCATCTGGGCACCCTGCTCGTGCCGGTTGATCCTGCAGCCTTGCCCTTTGTGCAGTAGTGGGTCCCCCCTTTTTCTCTAAAGTGCTTTGAACTTTGGGCCAGAAGCCTTCAGAGATTCTACAGGGACCCTGAGAGGCCCCATTGCTTCTCAGTCAGAACTTATTCCAGGACTCCCCGGTTTGAATTCCTGCATCTCCCAGGATCCTAGCAGATCCAGCCTGGGATCCTGTGCCTTGGGACCCAGGGCCTCTTGGCGCTCCAGGATGGGCGTGAAATCACCTCGCCACCTGCCCTGGGTGTTCTGATGATGTCAGTCATTGGATTAGTTTCTTTCCAACATGTATGTTGGGTCTCAAACTCCGGCCCTTCTCCAGGAGCCTAGTTCAGCCCCGAGACCTCTGTTCTGGTATCCCTGATCCGTGGGACTGAGCCTGGGCTGGCAGGAGGGCTAGCGAGGAGGGGTGAGGTGGCAAGCAGAGTACAGGGGTGTGAGGGGGCTTTGTCAGCATACGTGTGTACCAGGTGCTCCTGACCGTGACCTTTGTCTTGTTGCCAGGCGGAGACAGCAGCCAATCGTATCTGCAAGGTGCTGGCCGTCAACCAGGAGAATGAGCAGCTCATGGAGGACTACGAGAAGCTGGCCAGTGATGTGGGTACCCCTGGGTTCCCCTGGCCCCAGCAAGGCCGTGCCACCCCACCCCAAGACAAAGGGGAGCCCCAGAACCTGTGCCTTCAAATCCATCCCTGGCGCACAGTCCCAGGCTGGGTGTAGTCTGTGGTCCCAGGACAGTGGACACAGGGAAGTGTTGGCTCTACTCGGGCCCTCCCAGAAAGCAGAGAGGTGGGTCAGGGGTCAATCTCTGGACTTCAGAGAGAGAGTTCCCGGCTTTGTCTGTCGCCAGCAGTGAGCCTGGGAAATCCCTTTACCTCTCTGGGTCTTGTTTTTTCACTTGTCAAGTGAGACTAGAGCCAAGGGGTCCCGGAGGCCTTTGCAGCCTGGTGTACAGTTCTGTGAGGGCCCCTTGAGCTAGAAGACGAGTTCATTGGTTCCGAGAGGGCACGGACTGCGGATCAGTAAGTGCTGGCTCAGGCTAGCTGGCCCGCCCAGGGGTTTGCTGTTCCGCCATTGACTGCGTTTGGGTTTTAAGGTTCCACCTGCTGCTTCCTTAAAAGAATTCAGCTTTCTGAACAGCTCAGCCCCGCCTCTTGGTGGATCGGCTCTCCAGCATAGTAGGACCCCAAGTTCTGGAGCCCAAGAGCCCGGGTGTGATCCCTGCTCCACCATTCCAGCTGGGTGCCCTTGGCAAGTCACAGAGCCTCCGGTGTCTGGCTGCCTCCTCTGTAAGATGGGGGTGGGGAATCCCAGCAGTCACCCCGCAGGGTCCCTGTGATTGTTCAGATGATTTGGTTGGGGAGATGTGCCCGGCACTTTGCAGGTGGTCACTGTATTTCCTGTCATCAGTTCCACTGCCCTCCACCCACCTCATCAAGGAACACAGTCCAGGCCATTTCCTGCCAGTGCCCCACCAGCCAGTCACTTCCCTGTTGTGTCAGGGGCCACATTCTGGAATCCTAGAGTGTCGGGTGGCAAGGCCCCCCGGGAACAGCTGTTAACCCTCTCCATGGTCTGGGTGAGGTCACGGGGGCCCAGCCAGGTAGTGGGCCCAGAGCTAGAACTCGGGTCTCCCGCTCTTAGTCGAGCCCCTTCCCGGGTCTGTGGTCCTTCCCTTGCGGGGCAGGGGCTGTGACGCTGCTGTGGGTTAAACACCATAGGGGCGGGTTTCATGAAGCCCAGGCTGTCGGAGGGAACACCCCGGAACCTGGCCGGTGGCCTGGGGATAGCCTAGGGGTGTACAGGAAAGAGTGCTGTCAGGAGAGACCCTTGCCGGCGCCTGCTGTGTGGGAGGGGGCTTCGGAGGAGAGGGAAGCCGGCCCCCGCCCCTCCCTCCCAGCGTCTTCACCCGCTCACCGGTCCCACAGCTGCTGGAGTGGATCCGCCGCACCATCCCCTGGCTGGAGAACCGGGCGCCCGAGAACACCATGCAGGCCATGCAGCAGAAGCTGGAGGACTTCCGCGACTACCGGCGCCTGCACAAGCCGCCCAAGGTGCAGGAGAAGTGCCAGCTGGAGATCAACTTCAACACGCTGCAGACCAAGCTGCGCCTCAGCAACCGGCCCGCCTTCATGCCCTCCGAGGGCAGGATGGTCTCGGTGAGCGTAGGGCCCAGCCTGGACCCCTGGCCGGGTCGGCCTCCGGCCCTGAGCTGCATGTCCTGCCCCACCAGGCTGCAGCCCACGCTCGGTGGTGTGGGGCGGCTTCTCCCCAGGGAGCCAGCCAGGCTTGCTCTTCCAGACCCCTGAACATCCGCCCCAGACTGCCCGGGACCGCCAACTTCCCACACCCCTCAAAAATCATCTTTGCGAACAGAATGCCTCTTGACATATTTAACCCAAAAGGGGCATAATTCAGTAGTGATAAAGATAATTTTAAAAGCACTTTTTTACTTATTGATTTTAGAGAGAGGAAGGGAAGGAGGGAGGGAGAGAAACGTGGATTTGTTGCACTCATTCATGCTTCATTGGTTGATTCTTGTATGTGCCCTGACCAGAGATGGGACCCGCCACCTTGGCGTGTGGGGATGACGCTCTAACCGACTGAGCCACCCAGCCAGGGCCTGATAAAGACAATTTTTACTTCACTGGAATCTTGTTTAAGCACTTAAAACAACACATGTATTACCTTAAACAAGTAACAGACTTTTGTGGTAGGATATTTCAAAGATACAAATAAGCAAAGTACAGAAACTAGAAATTACTTATAATCTTACTACCCCATGTTAACTTTCAAAAATGGGTGTGTGTGGAGATTCTTTTAGTCTTTTTACATACATACAGTTTTTAAGGGAACCCTAAAGCATGTTTTATTTAATAAACTGCTTTAAAAAAAAACTAACATTGTGACCAGCTTTCCGCGTTATTATGGCATTTATGTCACTTTACATGTTATTTCTTCCTCCTTACCCTCCTCAGGACTGGGGGAGAAGTTTTATAAGCTAAAGACATATGTAAAAGAAACTTTAAAAACTCACCGGATAGAGCTCCCCCCCCTTAAAAAATGTTTTTAAAAAAAAATTTTTTAGAAAGAGGGGAAGGGAGAGAGAGAAACATCGATGTGAGAGAGAAACATCGATCAGCCGCCTCCTGCATACCCCCACTGGGAATTAAGCCCGCAACCCGGGCATGTGCCCTGACCAGGAATCGAACCAGGACCTCTCAGTTTATGGGATGACACTCAGTCCACTGAGCCACACCGGCCGGGCTAGAGCTTTTGCCCTTTAAGGTGGAGAGTGATGAGAAGACCTGGGCATATAAGGCGGGAATGGGTGGGCATGGGCAAAACCCGCAAACAGCATGAGAAGGAGGCAGGTCCCAGGGTAATCTGGAGGAGAGGGAAAAGGCCCCTGACGTGTATGCAGTTTGGAAGATCTCAGTCCTTTTGTGCATTCCAGGCTGAATCAGCAGCTTTTAGGTGACCAGAGCAGCAATGGCCAGAGGGTGCAAGTTAGAAAAAGTGCCCCCCCCCCGGGGGGGGGGGCAGGTGCAGCCTGGCTCCCAGGCACATGGCGGGGACCCAGCTGGGGACCTGAGCGGCACACATGCCGGGTTCGGCCCATCACTACGTAGCCCTGTAGTGGGCGGCCCCGTCGGTGGTTCCCTGTCGAGAGAGCCATGGGTTTGCGTTCAGCATGTCCCTGTCCTCAGACTCTTCGGCCAGCTCACCCGGGTCAGGGTCCCTGCAGGCTCCAGGCTACTCCTCAGAGCCCTTGAGCCATCATACGTGGGGAGGCACCCGTGCCTGCTTGCCTGGTCACTTCGTTGCTCTGTGTCCTTGGCTGGTCCTACAAGCTCTGTGATTGGTCAGAATCCTGTTGGAATTCATTGCTGGGCCACAGAGGGCCTTGGACTCTCTCCCCACAGGACTGCACAACCAAAGCCCTCTATCTGGGTGACCTGTGTAGACTTGGGCTGCCACTCCCTGCCCAGGGAAATACCAGTGGGGTTGGTGGGTATGGCTAGACATGGCCAAGATGGGGAAGAGGCTCCTCCTAGAAGGCTGGGAGCAGCTGCGGGGGTCTCGGCGACCCGGTGGGCCTGACCATGTACCTTCCATCCCCGCAGGATATCAACAATGCCTGGGGCTGCCTGGAGCAGGCAGAGAAGGGCTATGAGGAGTGGCTGCTGAATGAGATCCGGAGGCTGGAGCGGCTGGACCACCTGGCAGAGAAGTTCCGGCAGAAGGCCTCCATCCATGAGGCCTGGACGGACGGTGAGGCCAGCCCCGCCTCCTGGCTCCCCGAGGTGCTGGCTCCCACGCTCTCCCAGCCCAGCTATCAGCTGCAGCTTTCTCCCAGGGCTCGTTTCCTCATCTGTAGCATGCAGGTGACGGTGCTCCCTCCTGGAGCCGTTTCCTAGGGCTGCTGGAACAGTGACTCAGACTGGGTGGCTTAGCACAGAAACGTTCCTGCCCCGTGCAGGAGGTTAGAAGCCCTAAGCTGAGTGACGCAGGGTTGGATCCCATGCTTATTCCTGGCGTCTGGTGGTTGCCAGCAGTCCTTGGAATTCCTTGTTTCACTCCAGTCTCTGCCTCTGTTGTCAGCTTGGCTGCTTCTCTCTGTCTCTGTGACTGAATCTATCTCCTTTTTCTTTTCTTTTTTAATCACCCGAGAGGGTAGGCTTTAGCTCGGGTGGTTACTTCGTCATGGCAGACATTAATCCTCACTGGAAGATATTTTTCCATTGATTTTTTTTTTCTTCAATTTTTTTTTTAGAGAGGAAGGGAGAGGGGGAGAGAGAGAGAAACATCGATGAGAGAGAACATCGATTGGCCGCCTCCTGCATACCCCCCACTGGGGATCAGGCCCACAACCTGAGCATGTGCCCTGACTGGGAATCAAACCGATGACCTCTTGGTGCATGGGTCGACACTCAACCACTGAGCCACACTGGCCAGGCTTTTCCATTGATTTTTGTTTTTTTAGAGAGAGAGAGAGGGAGAGAAACATTGATGTGAGAGAGACATGTTGATTGGTTGCCTCTCACACAACCCTGATGAGGGCCGGGGATTGAACCCGAAACCGAGGCACATGCCCTTCAGCGGGAAATGGACCTGAGAATCTTTAATCTGCAGGCCGGTGCTCTAACCGCTGAGCCCACCTGGCCAGGGCTCCCTGTCCTTTTTCTAATGGAAACACCAGTCATTGGGTTTAGGGCCACCGTAATCCATGAGGACCTCCCCTTAACCACTCACGTCTGCAAAGGCCCTGTTTCCAAACATGGTCAGAGTCTGAGGTCTGGGTGGACCTGACTTTCGGGCGGGCACTGTTCGATCCAGGACAGCCCCCCCAGGGCGTCGTAGGCGTACGTGTCATAAGTACATCCTCTGTTTAGTTGAGTGCCCGGCGTGTGGAACGCTTCAGGAAATGGTGGCCCTGGGTGTTTCCCCCACTGCCTCCCCTCTTCCTCCTCTGGCCTCGGCTACAGAGAAGCGGAGCCCTTGCCTTGGCGCATCTCCAGTGCTCCGTCCCGGAGGCGCTCGCGGCTAGGTCTTGTGTCTGCTTATTGGCAGCTAAGGTTAACTCCAGAGAGAACATCTTACCTGGAGTCGTCTTTTCCTCAGAACCTGGGCTGGGGGTGGAGAGGGGGACCGAGCTACCCAAGTCTTAGGGCCCTGTGCCCATGTCAGCCAGAGCCCTGGGGCAAACCCCATTGGCTGGTGGAGCTCAGTGCTCCAGACTTCCCTACTCAGCTCTGTTCTGCCCCTCACTCCTTAGGCTAGAGTTGGGTAGGGATGGCCACACCCCATGGCCAGCTCGGGGTGGCTTGGCTTGGTAGGGGTATGAGTGTGCTGGACTCAGCCAAGAGGGTTGGGTTTAGCCAGCTCCCCGTTGTAAGTCCCAGTGCTGGGCTTTGTACACTGTGCGTGCAGAGTCATCCCGGCATGGATGGTGCAGAGTAGGAGGGGGATGGTAGAGGTATGATTCACCCACATGCTTCTATCATGTCCTTTCTGGGGCCAAGGAACAGCTCAGAGCACAGTACAGAGCAGGGACTGCCCTGTCGGCTTGCCAGCCACCGACGAGGGCGCGAGTAGTGCTGGATGCCCACTCGGGTTCACACCTAATGACGTATGCCCGCTAACCTGGGAATTCCATTTCCTGAGACCTACTAAAGAGTTAATCCTGAACACGGGGCAATTTCATGTCCGGGGATGTTTGCGGTGAGACCATCTGCAATACGCAGTGTACGCTGAGGGGCCTGGTTGCCGGCAGCAGGTGGGTCAGCCACTGGACGGAGCGCTACGCGGTGTTGGAGTGGCCCCGTGAAGACTGGGGGCAGGGTAGAAAGTCTGGTGATATGCTGATTATTTCAAAAGCAGGAAACAGCTTATATATACCCCGTGGTTTTAACGCAACATCCATAAAGGAAAGACTGAAAGGAGTAGATAAATAGGCTCATCTCCAACTTTTTATATTGTTGTGTTGTTATTCTGACTTAAAAGAGTGGAGGGAAGGAAAGAAATGCCAGCCCAGCCTTCACTGACTGAGAGGGGCTGAGCGTCTGTGGTGGGCGCGAACACGGGTGGGCGGCGAGGCCAGGTCATTTCCTGTCCTGTGCTAGTCACTGGACAAGCAGCTGGGAACCTCATCTAACAGGAGTCCTGGGAGGCCGTATCTCATCCCATTTTCCTCCCGGGAAACAGAAATCCAAGTAATGCAAGTGCTGTCTGCCCCTAAGGGGAGAGGGCTGGCATTTGTGGTTGGAGAAGGCTCTGGTCATTGATGAAGGCAGAGTGCCTGGACACATGGACCACACTGAGAGCAGAGAGGGCAGAGGCCCCTGCAGGGCTGCTGGGGGCTAGCAGCAATACCTGGAGAAACTATGGGGTACCCCTCGCTGCTCGGCTTGTTTTTTCCCAGTTACACCACTGGGCATAGATCGTTGTTTCCCGCTGTTTATGAAGTAGCGTTATACCCCGTGTGTTCCCCACAGTCCTGCACAGCCTTTGCATGTGACCGTGATGCCGCTTCGCCATACACTCCACGGAGAACAGGGACTTCCCTGGCCTGGCCCTAGTGGCTGTTCTGGTCTCTTGCATTGGGCATCTCCTTGAGGTGTACCCCTGGAACTAGCGCTCTGGGGCCCTGAGGGGTGGATGGTCAGGTCAAGAAGATGTCCCCCTCCCTGTGCCCCAGCTTCAGCTCAGCCTGTGCCATCTTCCCGAACGCAGGCAAAGAGGCCATGCTGCGGCAGAAGGATTATGAGACGGCCACCCTCTCGGAGATCAAGGCCCTGCTCAAGAAGCACGAAGCCTTCGAGAGCGACCTGGCCGCCCACCAGGACCGCGTGGAGCAGATCGCTGCCATCGCACAGGAGCTCAAGTAAGCGTGGCCTGGCCGGGGCTGCGGCGGCCGTGGGAGATGCCTGGTGTGGTCCTGATAAGCCAGGGGGTGGGTGCAGCCTGGCGCCTGGGCAGGAAGGTCGTCAATACGGAAGACTGGAACATGCCCCCAGGGGGGAAGGAGCTGGTGACCCTTCCTGTGGGAGACCTTTGGTCCTCACCTGTAACTAGTGCAGAACCAGAGGACGACCAGGTCTTGGCTCTGAACTCTCCTTGATGGCTCCTGGGTCTGCATCAGGTCCAGACTAGCATTACCTCCCGCTGAGGTTGGGGTGGGGAGCCTTAGAGAGGAGGACTGGCCTCCTTTGGTCTTCTCCCAGTGGTCTCCTGAAAGCCAAGGAGCTGGGAGGCTGGGAGGGGCGCCAGGAAGGCCTGATGGAGCCAGTGCACCTGGCCTTCCAACACCGCTAGCGCCCAGCCTCAGGAAGAGCAGAGCAGGCCACCGAGGCAGCCGGTCACCTGACTCTTCCTGTCTCTTCCCTCCCAGTGAGCTGGACTATTACGACTCACCCAGTGTCAACGCCCGGTGCCAAAAGATCTGTGACCAGTGGGACAATCTAGGGGCCCTAACCCAGAAGCGGAGGGAAGCCCTGGAGGTGAGGGCTCCCGAGGGAGATGGAGGCCTGCTCCCAGCAGCGCTCTGTGCCCCTTCCTGCTGTGTGACTCCCTTTGTTTTGGGCTAAAAGGCTTCACTGGGTTCCCCAGACCTCCCCCAGCCATGGCCTAAGTGTGGAAGGCTTACATTGCACTGGATTTGGGCTTTGCTCTGTGGAGATGCTTCCTTTCTTATCCTAAACCATATCCCTCTGGTTTAGTGCTCTTAGCCCAACCCCAGCCATTTGAGTCCTTTCCTGTTCTACAGAGCAGACTCGGGGGCCAGGCCAGGTGATTCTAATGTGGGGTAGCCAGTGCACTCCACATAAGCATCGGTGCCCCAGAGACAGCCTGTTCTTTCTGGCTGAGTTAGGCTGGTGCTTCCAGACCTGGACCTCTTGAGGCTGGCCAGGAGGATCTGGAGGCTCTTGAGGGGATGGGAAGGATTCTGGGTATGACACTGCTAAACATGTCCCCACCCACCCCTACCCCATTTGGCACTCCCAGCGGACAGAAAAACTGCTGGAAACCATAGACCAGCTGTACTTGGAGTACGCCAAGCGGGCTGCACCCTTCAACAACTGGATGGAGGGGGCCATGGAGGACCTGCAGGACACCTTCATCGTGCACACCATCGAGGAGATCCAGGTAGGCCGAGCCCCCCGCCCCCGGCCGCCGTGGCCCACGCTGCTGCTCGCACTCCTGCAGGCTGCCCTGCAGAGGGGGGCTGAGGACAGCATCCCGAGGATGTCACAGATTTGAAACCTTGGCATTGATTTGTTTTGGTTAGGTAACGTATGCGCACGGCATCACATTTAAAGGGTGAGGCGGCTGTGCAGTGAGTGCCCTGCCCCGCCCCCAGCCCGTGCCCCCGAGGAGAGCAGTGTGGCCACACAGTCTGCCTATTCGAGCAAATGTGTTTATTTACCAGCAGTCTCCTCCACACCCTTTTTTTACACAAAAAGTAGCTTTTCCAATATACTGTATCTTGAACCTTTGTTTTAAATTTAACACATATCTTGGAGCTTGTTTCATGTCAACACGCAGCATCCGTGTTCTTTTGTACAGCGGCAGAGTGTTAGATGGGAAGGGTTTTACAAAGCACCGAGGAAGGGTAGGCTGGGGGCCGGCACCTGGGAGCAGGCTGGGGGCACTCCTTGTTCCCGGCCTGGCTGTGGGTGGTGAGCGCTCCCGGGGTTGCTGCTGACTGCACCAGCCCCGGGCACGAAGCTGCTGCTCCGAAGGCTCTGCCTTCACCTTCCACGGCCAGCCCTGCCCTCTTGGTGCTGAGCCAAGAGGCTCCTTGGTTGATGCCTCTGGGCCTCTGCTCTGGGACCTGCAGGGCTGTCCTGGCTCATCTTGCCCGTGGGAGGCACCAGCCCCTCCAGTCACTGTGCTCCTACCTCCCCACCTGTGTCCAGGGACTGACCACAGCCCACGAGCAGTTCAAGGCCACCCTCCCTGATGCCGACAAGGAGCGCCTGGCTATCCTGGGCATCCACAACGAGGTGTCCAAGATCGTCCAGACCTACCACGTCAACATGGCGGGCACCAACCCCTACACAACCATCACGCCTCAGGAGATCAATGGCAAATGGGACCATGTGAGTCCAAGGGCTAGAGCGGGCATTGGTTGAGCCGTTGTAAGTTTCGTAAAGGCAGGGATTTTGGTCTCTTTTTTGGTTGATTTTTATTGATTTCAGTGTTTTTTGTTATTGTCACATAGTCAAAACTGTTGAGTTAATCAGTGACTGAATTTCTAGGATAGGTCAGTGTCTTTACTCCTATTAGTGACTAGCCCCTTCCCTTCAGGGGTCCTCCTTTTTGTCTGAAACACGGGGCAGATAGGCGGCCCATCCCCAGCATCCCGTGCTTTTCCCGCCGCAGGTGCGGCAGCTGGTGCCTCGGAGGGACCAGGCCCTGACGGAGGAGCACGCCCGCCAGCAGCACAACGAGAGGCTACGCAAGCAGTTCGGGGCACAGGCCAACGTCATCGGGCCCTGGATCCAGACCAAGATGGAGGTGGGTCCCGTCGCGGCAGGCAGGAGTGAGGCTGCCACCCCTTCCCCGCACCGCCCCAGCAGACAGGCTTGCCTGGTCTCCTCCCAGGCGGGACCTGTGGCGGACTGGGGGCCTGAGCCTGTGCCTGGTCGGCTGCCCTGCAAAGGGTGTGGAGCTCATGCGAGGAAGCCGTGGGCTGGTCCCAGTGTCTGGCTGGGGAGCAAAGACCCACACGGACACCCCTGAAGAGTCACACGAGAAAGTCCCACAGTAGGATCAGTGCCCGGGGGGCCGACCTGGCTGACCCTTAAGGCTTCTCTGGCTGACCAGGCCTCTTCCTTCGTTATCACTGCTCCGAAGCAGTGAGCTTGGTCAAAGAGGATGGTCTTCCCAGAGAGAGACCTGAACCTTGGGCAAGTGCAGAACTTTTTGCTGAATAGTGTGGGCCAGATGGGGGTGCTGTAGATCAGGGAAGGGGTACTCTTGGGTTCGAGCATGGGGTCCCTCTGAGCTCCTTGAGGGCAGAGCCCAGGTTGAGTTCACGTTTGTGTCTCCCCTGCACCCCACCCCCCTGCTCAGCACACTGTGTGTAGTAGGTGCTCAGGATATGTTTGCTGGATTGATCTGAGTGCACAGAGAGTGCTTTCACAGACGTTCATGTACGTGGATGAAGGGCCAACAGAAACAGCGATTAGGCCTTGCTCACAGACGGGTGGGATTGTGGTGGGCCAAGGTGGGCATCCTAGGAGCAGGACACTAGGAACATGGCCACCGAGGAGGTAAGCCAGGTACACTGAGGCTGTGAGGCCCTGACTCCGTGGGCACGGAGATGGCTGGGAGTGCGGTGGGTCCCTGAGATGAGTGATGGTCGGGAGTGAGGCTTAGGGAGGGAGTTTGAATAGCAAGTGGAGATTAGGCTAGCAACGGTCCGTGAATCCCATTCCTGAGGCTGCTAGGTAACCGAGACAGGTGGGTGGGGTGTTTCCTCCATCCACAGCAGTGCCTGTCCCACACCTCTGGGATGCCCATGCTGAATGTGTCTAGCTCCGGGCTTACTAATTACCCCGATGGGCTCCCAGGTGCTGGGGCGGGAACTGAGAATCATCTGAGGGTTTGACCAGTGACATGGGGACATAAAGTGGGGTCGTCTGACAAGGGCCTCCTTCCCGGGCGAGCAGGAGATTGGGCGGATCTCCATCGAGATGCACGGGACCCTGGAGGATCAGCTCAACCACTTGAGACAGTATGAGAAGAGCATTGTCAACTACAAGCCCAAGATCGACCAGCTGGAGGGCGACCACCAGCTCATCCAGGAGGCGCTCATCTTCGACAACAAGCACACCAACTACACCATGGAGGTGGGCGCCTCGGCCTGGTGCTCTGGGGAGGAAGCCACGGGTCCCTTCCGTGCCCCTCTGGGGCCGGGGTAAGGGGAGGCTCATCGTCCAAGGACACTGACCGTAGTCGGACCAACTCTTGCCATGGAGTGAGGAGGACTCACTTCTCACCCCGGAGCTCTGGGGCTTCAGTCCTCAGTGCTTTCTGGGTTTCCCAAGGAGCTGGCTGACATACAGCTTTCTAGACCCCGCCTCCAGAACTCACTAGGTCTGGGTGGGGCTCAGGAATCTAAATTTGTTGTTGATTCTCACCTGAGGATATTTTTCCATTGATTTTTACAGTGGAAGGGGGGGAGGAGAGGAAAGGGGAAAGAAAGATGGGTGTGAGAGAGACACATTGATTGGTTCCCACATGACCCCACCTGGGGCTGGGGATCGAATCTGTAACCCAGGGACATGCCTTTGACCAGGAATCGAACCTGAGACCCTTCAGTCCAAAGGCTGAAGCTCTAACCACTGAGCCAAACTGGCCAGGGCAGGAATCTAAATTTTTAAAAGCGCCCCAGTGATTCTGATGCTGGTGGTCCCAAACCCTGTTTTAGGTGCCTGCATTCTGAACGGCAACTTGCTTTAGCCATGAAGCATGTGTGTGTGGTTCTGGAGTTAATTACCCAATTTCTTTATCCTTTACCAGGGGTGGGGAACCTTTTTTCTGCTGAGGGCCGTTTGGGTATTTATAACATCATTCGCGGGCCGTGCAGAATTATCAACTTAAAGATTAGCCTGCTATATTTGGTCAGGCTGATTTGATGAAGCATTTAATGTCAGCCGGTATTGATTTTGCGGCCCGCAGGCCAGACCTGCGTCTTTCCCCCTATGAGACTTTCCCTCCTTCCTGTCCCGACCCACATTGCTGGTTCGGGTCTCTGGATCCCAGGCAGAAGCCACCACCCTCCCACACTTCCCCCTTCACCCTCTGGCTCCTCTGTCCTGGAATCTTGTTCTGCTCCCCCTGCCTCTGCTGACACTGTATCTGCACAGAAGGCGGGTTTGCTGGATGGGACCTTCGACCGGCAGGGAAGGAGTGGGAGGGGCAGCCCGGGCCCAGGCCTGGGGCCCCTGTCTGACAGGCCCCCTGCCCACACCCAGCACATACGCGTTGGCTGGGAGCAGCTCCTCACCACCATCGCCAGGACCATCAACGAGGTGGAGAACCAGATCCTGACCCGGGATGCCAAGGGCATCAGCCAGGAGCAGATGAACGAGTTCCGGGCCTCCTTTAACCACTTCGACCGGGTGAGAGACCCACCCCCTGCACTTGCTTAGAGCAGCCCCCAGCCCCTGCCCCAGGGCCCTGGAGGGCACTGCCCAAGGTGTGGGCAGCCATGCTGGATCAAGTTCCTGGGCAGGTGAGGAGGAGGAGGGAGAGGGAGCAGCTGCCAGCAGCCTGCCCTGACGGCACCGCACAGTGCCAGCCTTAGAAAGCCAGTCCTGGGAGCCCGCGAGCCTCGGCTTTCCTGGCGAGACAGCTCATGTGGGTGGAGAAAGGACCCTTGACCCCTGACCTTTGCTCCTTCCAACCATGTAGCTTCAGCCCTTGGGAGCAAGGCTGCCATAGCCTCAAGTGAAGGCCTTTTGCCTCTGGCTGTGGGGACTGTCCCTTGCCTCTGCCTCAGGACAGAGGACGGAGGCTCCCTCCTACCTCCACCCCACCCCCTGGGGTATAGTTGTCAGTCCTGGGTTCTCATCCAGCTTTGGGACAGGCTGGGTTCTATGTGGGTGCCCCTGCCAGTGCCCTGGGGCTTCGGGGTGACCACCCGGGTGGGAGGGAGCATGGGGTTAGGTGCTGCCCACCACCTGCCTGCTTCACTGCCCGCTCAGCCCCTGGCTGGGTGAAGCCCTCCTGGAAACTGGGGTGGGGCATCGGGCTGGAGCCGGGCTGGGCACTTCTCGGGGCTTCTCACCCCCGTGGCTCATTGTGCTCCCTTCTGGCCTGCTTCCCGGAGCAGGACTGTGTGTGCCGGGGAGAGGGCACCCTCGGGACCTCGTCTGTGTGTCTAACCATGTGCACTTTTATTTCCCCTCCTCCCCCACCCTGTCCACCCTCCACCCTCTCTGTCGGCATGCCTTTGACCCCGTGTCTCCCCTCACACGCCACCCTCCCCCGGGGCATGGCCCACCACCTCCCCTCACGGCCTCTGCCTCCCTGGCACCGCATGGCTCGCTGCCTGACGCACGGCGGCCCCAGGATCACTCCGGCACGCTGGGTCCCGAGGAGTTCAAAGCCTGCCTCATCAGCTTGGGTTATGATATTGGCAACGACCCCCAGGTACTCGCCTCCTGCATGGAGCATGCTCAGGGGTGGCATCCGGGGCAAGAAATAACGCGTATTTCTCCTTTTTTTCTTCTCTGTCTGTCTGGATCTCCCTGTCCCCTTTCCCACGGGGGCTCGTCCTCTCCTGCTGTACCCGCCTGGCCCGTGTTGGGCTCCTCTTCCCACTGCTCCGACCTCTGACTCCGCCCTCGGTTGTCTGTCATGGGAACCTGCTCGGTGCCCGCCTCCTTCTCCTCGCCGTTCTCCATCCTGTGGACGGATCTTTGCATCTCCCTGCTCTGTCTTCCTCCTTCCTGGACATTTCCCCGGATGTGTATTTACATCTGCTCTTCCCATGTTCGTCTCCCCTTCCTGACCCTGAAACCATATACCTTGTCCTCCCATCCGGCCATCTGTGCCCTGTATTCCTGGCCCTGGGCCGGCCCTTCCTCCTCCTTGTGTCTCGATGCCACTGCCCCCACAGAAGAAGACAGGCATGATGGACACGGATGATTTCCGAGCCTGCCTTATCTCCATGGGTTACAACATGGTAATGTAAACCCCACCCTCTGTCCTGGCGAGGGGCAGCCAGCTGGCGGCAGAGGCCACGTCCTAGCTGTGGCAGTCTGGATGCCCTCAGGTTGGGGACTGCCCTCCCCAGAGGGGGCTCCAGGTTCTGCTCCTTGGGGAAGACGGAGCCCTGAAGGCAAGGCCCAGCGTGGGGCCCGTGTGTCCTGGAGCTCTGGCAGTCCCACCATCTGTGCTGGTTCATCTTGTGGTACTTACTGTGGACACAGGCTTTGTCACCCCCACATGGACAGCCGGGCTGACCCCGAGGCTAGCAGAAAGGACTGCTGGGTTGACGTTCTGGGTTTGGAATGGCTTGCTTCATCTTGTACGAGGCATGGAGAGTGCTACCACTTCCCCGGTGATGGCTCCAGCCAAGCCTGGCCCGTCTCTGTCATTGCCCCAGGCTCCTCCCCAACCTTTGCAGGGGCCTTAGCTGGGCAACCAGGTGACTCCTGGGCCCCGGTGCAGAGTGCAGAGCCCTCAGGCTGCCCAGCGTAGAAGCAAGAGCACGGGCTCTAGTGAACCAGAGTATAAATCCCAGCTCCGCCATCACTAGCTCGGGGGCCTGGATGAGGCAAGGGAGACCCTGCAGGACTATTGTCAGGGTTGAATGAAGACTCTCACCCGAGTGCTATGCACTTGTCTGGCACAGAAAGTACAGTGTGTGAGAGCACGGGTTGTGGAGCCTGACACCCAAGTTCAAATCCCAGCTCTACTACCTGCTGGCTGTGTGACCTTGGGCAAGTCACTAAGCCTGCCTGGGCCACAGGTTTCTCATCTGGAAACCTGATGGAAGTAATAAACACCTACCTTATGTGGTTGTGGTGAGGGTTCAATGAATTAAAATATGCATGCACTTAGAATAGTGCCTGGTATATGATGTATGTTGTGTGGGTGGTCACTCTTGGTATTGTCATCATTGTCATCAGCATTGTCATAGCTTGCTCCAGGGGAGCCAGGCATCTGTGGGGAATGGGCAGCCCCGAGCGGGGTCTTCCCTGTTGGGTGTTGTGAAGAGGCTCCTTGTACCCTCAGGACAACCCAGGTTTGCTCGGGGGCGTCTGTGCCCTCCTCTCACAGCCCCAGGGGCTTCAGGTCCCTGCAGAGAGTCCCAGCAGGTTATGGCTCAGAGGCTGACAGGCCTGGGGGTGGCTCTTCTCTCCAGGGAGAGGCAGAATTTGCCCGAATCATGAGCATTGTGGACCCCAACCGCCTGGGGGTAGTGACCTTCCAGGCCTTCATCGATTTCATGTCCCGGGAGACGGCAGACACGGACACAGCAGACCAAGTCATGGCTTCCTTCAAGATCCTGGCCGGCGACAAGGTGCGTTGGCTGTGGTGTGGGCCGTGCTGGGGTGGTAGGTCCAGGCCGGGCTCTGGTCTCCAGGGAAGGTCGTGAGCGCCCCTTCTTCCAGGGTCCCGCTGTAGGGGTGTTTGCACAAGTCTGCGGAATGTACCTGTGTGTATCCAGAAGTACAGGAGGGGCTGGGCGGGCACAGCGTGGGGCACAGTGAGGTTCCCAGCCGCCCGGCGGCGTGACCTCCCTGATCTGCTCTCTCCGCAGAACTACATCACGGTGGACGAGCTGCGCCGGGAGCTGCCCCCGGACCAGGCCGAGTACTGCATCGCTCGAATGGCCCCCTACACCGGCCCTGATGCCGTGCCTGGTGCTCTGGACTACATGTCCTTCTCCACGGCGCTCTACGGCGAGAGCGACCTCTAACCCGCCCTCCGGCCAGCGCCCGCCTCAGCCCTGCAGGCCCTCCCCGCTCCTCCGCTGCCC
Source organism: Tadarida brasiliensis (assembly GCA_030848825.1). Taxonomy (NCBI): domain Eukaryota; kingdom Metazoa; phylum Chordata; class Mammalia; order Chiroptera; family Molossidae; genus Tadarida; species Tadarida brasiliensis. The sequence goes on along the minus strand of CM061257.1, from coordinate 216,036,858 downwards.
CTCCCCCGCCGCGAGCTGGGACCCCCGGCCTCCAGCCTCCCTGCCCGCCCAGTGACAGTTTACAAAATTATTTTCTGCAAAAAAAAAAAAAAAAAAAAAGTTACTTTAAAAAAAGTAAAAAACCAAAAAACAGCATATTTTATTATAGAAAAAGTATTTTTTTCTCCACCAGACTTAAATGGAAAAGAGGAAAAATTAACTATTTGCACCAAAATGTTTTGTGTTGTTGTGACATAGGAAAATAACCAAGCACAATGTTATATTCCATCCTTTTTATTGATTTTTTTTTTCTATCTGTTCCATCTGCTGTATTCATTTCTCCAGTCTCATGTCCACCTTGATGTGGGAGAGGGGCATGGGGTGGGGACAATCTCGTCAGAAGGCACATTGGTGCATGTGTGTTTGCTAGCTCACTGTCCATGAAAATATTTTATGATATTAAAGAAAATCTTTTGAAATGGCTGTTTTTTAAGGAAGAGAATTTATGTGGCTTGTCTCATTTTTAAGTCCAGAGGTGTGATTGACCTCAGCACACTTTTAAAAAATTTTAATACTGCCTATTTAAAATGGTCAGGAAGAGCCCTGGCCAGTGTGGCTCCGTGGTGAGAGCGTCGGCCTGCTCAGCAACGGGTCAGAGGTTCAACTCCCAGTCAACTGCATGTCCCTGGGTTGCAGGTTCGACCCTGGGCCTTCCTGGTCAAGGGCATGTCCCTGGGTTGTAGGTTCAATCCCAGGCCCCGGTCAGGGTCATGTGGGAGCAACCAGCCGATGTGTCTCTCTCACACTGGCGTTTCTCTCTCTCTCCCTCCCTACCTCCCTCTCTCCCTCTCTCCCTCTCTCCCTGTCCCTTTCATTCTCTCCCTGTCCCTTTCATTCTCTCTAAAAATCAGTGGAGAAATATCCTCGGATGAGGGTTAACAGAGTGATCAGGGCAGAACTGGAGTGTGGACAGCCTTCTGTTGCTCAGCACGAGCCATACTAAAGCAACAGCGCTCCATTGACGGCTCTCGGCTTGCTCCTTGCGTGTTCCAGAAGTGTGTGTGTGTGGGTGCAAGGGTGGTGGGGGCACCCCTACACACCCCTAACATGTTTTTGACCCTGGCACGTTTAATATTCTTGCACTGCAGTTTCTTTTTTTTTTTTTTTTTTTTTATCCTCACCCGAGGACATTTTTTCATTTTTTGTTCAGATAGAGCGGGAGGGAGAGAGAGGAAGAGAGAGAGAGAGAGAAACATCGACGTGAAAGTGACACATCGAGTGGCCGCCACCCGCACAACCAACCAGGGCCGGGGACAAACCGCAGCCGAAGTACATGCCCTTAGCGGGAACTGAACCCGGGTCTCTCTGGACCGCAGGCCGATGCTCAAACCGCTGAACCAAACCGGCCAGGGCGCACTGCAGTTTCTTTGTTTTCCACAACATGTAACAGCTCTGGGACATCTGTATGTCCCCCCCCCTCTCCTTTTGCCACGGGACAAATTGAGTTGTCTCAGTCCGGGTCACCTCAGCCCTTGTTGCTATTCAAGATGGCCCACAGACAGCAGCTGTCCAGTGTCCCCTGGGAGCTTGTTGGACATGCAGACTCTCGGGCCCCGCCCCAGACCTGCCGAATCAGAACTTGCCTTTTTTAACGATCCCAGGGGAGCTGGGTGCGCTGACTAGCTTCTCCTGTTTTCTTCCTTACCTGTCCGCCCCAAGGCTGTCGATGATAATGTCAATAACAACAGAGCAGTGGGCTGCAGAAACAGAATTTAGCAGCTGAAGCCGTAGCTCTGTGTTCCAGTGATGGCCGTGTCTTAGTTAAAGCAGTTCGCTGTGGTAGTTATGGGGTGCTGGGTCTGTGGAGTCCATTGCCAGCGTGGGTCAACGGCACTATGTTCTCTTGGGTATTCAGTGGGGCTGACGTGCTGTGGGACGTGGACATGCCGAGCTCCTAGAACACGAGTACATACACGTTAGCTGTGGTCAGGTCAGTCTTATCTTAAGTTTCAAGGGGTTCAGTTGAATCTCTTAAAAAGCGAACCCTTAACATGGTCTGTCCCCTCCTTCAAGAGGATGAAAACTAGGCCCCAGGCCAGGGAGCTCAGTTGCTTAGAGTGTTGTCCCGATGCACCAAGGTTGCGGGTTCGATCCCCGGTCAGGGCACATACAAGAATCAACCAATGAGCCCTGGCCAGTTTGGCTTAGCGGTAGAACGTTGGCCCACGGACCAATGAGTCGTGGGTTCGATTCCGGCCAAGGGCAAATAAAAAATACCAATGAGTACATAAATAAGTGGAATAACAAATCCATATTTCTCCTCCCAATCAAGCAATCAATTAAAAGGATGAAGACTAAATCAGAACTTATTGAACTGGGGCTGATGATGACAGTCTGGTGTGAGGCCCTCTTAGGAATTAGTTCAGTAAATTTCTGGAATACTCACTGCCCTAGGAAAGGGTCCAGGCAAGGGGCAGTCACGGGGAGGGATGTTGGCGTTTGCTTTGGGGAGTGTTTCTATAGATTCCCTGTAGGAGGTAAAAAGTCTAGTAAATGTACATTGTGTGTCTGCTGTGGCTGCAGCTCCCTGGGGAGCACCACAGAGCAGGCCAGGGCCTGGTCTCGGATCTGTCTTTAGGAAGAGGTTAATACACAAAATACCTCGGGCTAGCTATTTACATGCAAGTCCAGTGTTACAGGAGTTGAGGAGAAGGGGAAATCGTTCCAACCAGAAAGTTTCCTAAATCCAGGGTGCAAGCTTTTGAACATGCCTGTTTCCGAGGTGTGCTCAGTCAGCGCCTTCATTGCTCACTTAAGAAAGTGCAATAGTCGTTTGCATGAAAATGGCTTTACCAAGTTATTCTACAGCTGTCAGAGAGATGCCCTTACTCAAGTTTCTCAGCGTTCAAGGGTATTTATGTGTGTGCAATTGACTATAGTTACTTTAAATAAATTTATTATAGAGGTGAAAACATAAAAATCTATTTCTAAAGCTTGTAAGGTTATCATGCACATCTTGTTAAACTACTGATCATGTATTTTTTCTGTAAAAATAGCACTCGTATGATTATTCATACATTTAACACAGTAAATGCTGCCCATTAACCCCATTTACAAGCATCATGAAATTCCTTTAATGATCTTAAACATATCTCCAAGTTTTAATCATTCTTTCCAGGACATCAGACTCCCAACCCAGGCAAGATTCAAATCAAGCAGCAAAGTCGCTCAGCACAAGGCAGTTGAAATGTTATAAATGTAGGAAACCAAGTTCTCTGGAGTAGCTCAAAGCTTTTCAAAGTTTACCAACAATTTTCTAACACCTCCAAGATTAGAATCACGCGTCTAATTTCAGTGACACATTTCAGATGAAAAGCACAAAGCTAACACACCAGGTTCTCCTCCGTGTCCAAGCCCCCTAAATCAATCCACAGGTCGTGATTTGCGCAAAACTGCTGAACACACCAAAGTATTACTACTGAGTTTGGTGTACTTATTTCTAAGCAGGCGATTTTAAGTCCCTTCACTACGTGTTGCTGCTTTTGGGGTCAAAGGTTCAGAATCAGGACATACTGTTGCATCACTTGGAGGCTCTAAAGCAAGACAGAGGAGTTGCTCGCCTCCAGGGGGATTCAGTGCACAGCACAGGTGAAGTCATGGCCTCGCTTTTAAGAGACGCTGTGCTGCATCGCCAGGGTCCCCGAGCGCGCGCCTTCCATCTGGCATTTTTTCTGCAACCCTTGCATCTCACCGCCTGGGCGTCTTGTTGGGTCTGACCCTCGCCCAGCTTTCAGCGTGACCTGCTCCGACTTACTTTAAATGATTGGGTGGATGGAAGTCTCCGCCCCGACCCAGGTGGCAGGTAGTTGCTCCTGCATCAGTGGGATGGATTTGTTGCATCTCCCCTGCCTGTGTGGGACATGCATGTCTTGTGTTTTTTTCGGCCTCTGCCCGTATGTTCATAGGGACTTAGTTGACAGGCTTGTGAAGGCCAACTAAAAAATAGCCCCTCTCTGGCCTGTCAACCTCTTGACCGTTCCAAGTACCAGGCTTGTCTTCAGGAATGCGCTGTGTCCTCCACGCTGGGCCAGCTCAGAGCTATGCCCCGGAGCTGTCCCCTGGATCAGTGCCTGAAGAATGCAGTCACTGGGCTGGGTTACCAGGACCGAACAGGGGCTGGAATGATGTGCGGCCACACGACAAGAATGCGGGCCGCCTCTGGAGAAGGCAAGGCAACGATTCCACCCTGGAGCCTCCAGAAGGACCCGGCCCTGCTGACCCATTTTGGATCTCTGACCTCCAGAACTAGAAGAGAGTAACTTGTGCTGTTTTTGTTTGTTTTGTTAATCCTCACCTGAGGATATTTTTCCTTTGATTTTTAGAGAGTGTGGAAAGGATGGGGGGAGGTAGAAAGAGATGGATTGGTTGCCTCCCACACGCGCCCGGACTGAGCCGGGGATCGAACCTGCAACTCCTCAGAGTGCAAGCCGACGTTCTGAGCACTGAGCCATGCCGGCCAGGGCGACCTTGTGGTGTTTGTGGTAATTGGTTGCAGCAGCAGCAGCAGCAGCAGCAGCAGGAAACCAATATGTGTTCCACTGTCTGGGCCCCTGATCTGGGCCCCGTGTTACCTGCTTTGGAGCTGTCCCCTGGACACAGGATCAGTGCCCAGGTCACTAGGCTGGGTTACCTGAGCTTGCCGCATTGGTCCTCGGGAGGCTGCCTCAGCTGCTGGACCAGTGCCCCTGACCCCAGAATGCTAGTCCACAGGGTGGGGGGATGGATGCCACAAAGCTCTGAAACCCCAAAAGGGCCAGAATGATGGCTCAGTAGAAGGTGGATGGGCTGGGTAGTGGCACTGGGTGAGGCTTGTGGACTAATCCCTGAATGGAGAAGGTCCCCAAGTTTATGGGATGCCCCCTCACCCCCAGACTAGACCAAACGTAGGGGTCAGAGCCGAGGTTAACTGATTAGTAGCACTGCCACCAAAAGCTCCAAGGGACCCCATCCCTGTGCAGTGCCCTGGAGGGTGACACGGGACACATAACCAGCCCCTTTCACACCTGGCACCTGGCAAACCTGTAAGTCAGAGCTGGAAGCGTGCACTGAGGCCAAGCACCACCTGCTAGGGCCCTTCAGCTAAACCACAGCGCCAGAGGGCACATCGTGACCATTGAGGCTTTCTTTTTTTTTTTAATTTTTAATTTTTTTTCTTTATTGATTTTAGAGAGAGAAGAAAGGAGAGGGAGAGAGAGATAGAAACATTGATGAGCGAGAACATCTAGTGGCCGCCTCCTGCATGCCCCCCACTGGGGATCGGGCCCACAACCTGGGCATGTGCCCTGACTGGGAATCAAACCGGCGACCTCCTGGTGCATGGGTCGATGCTCAACCACTGAGCCACACCGGCTGGGCTATAGGTTATATTTTAGAACACATCTATTCACTAAGGACTGCCCAGAGGAGGGTGGATGTAAACGAAATCATGAGTCAAAGCCACGAACCCAGAGTCTAGCAAGCCACCATTAAGGCTTCTCCCGCCTTCTCCACACAGCTACCAGAAAATGTTGCCTGTTTTTGAGAAAGCTGGTCTTAAAATGAGCTGGGTGGATGCTGCCCTCCAGTGGCCGAATGTGTCCTTACAGCGTTTCGCAGAAAGAAGCAGGGAGCAAAACCACAGCCCTCCACTCTCCGGCTTCCATTTGTCCTGCTCCCAATAGGCCCAGCTGGGTTACTCCCCAGGTGGTGAGAGGCCTTGATCTGTGCCACAGAGGGACCACAGGGGCAGCTAGGCACATTCAGCAGGGGAAGAACGAGGGATGTCGTTTGTTGAGCCCTTGCTTTGTGTTGGCCCTTATTGCTGGGGACCTCTTTGTTACCTGGCAGGGGCACAGAGAGTGCAGGGTAGTAAGGGCCCCATCTGCCATGCCCAGACCGAGGAAGGTTTTGCTGGGCCTGTGGAGCAGCTGCCCCAGGTGTCGCTAGGGTAGCATCAACCCTGGTATCCGGAGCAGCTGCCCTGGAAAGGCCCTGCAGGGAAGATGAGGTGCTGTAACAGGCAGTTTGGGAGCCAAGTCCTGGTCACTGTGGGGCTGCTTTCCAGGGGAGCCCACAGGGTGCTGATAGATCAAGACACATCCTCCGCCAGGAAGAGCGCTGTGCAGGTAAGCCCAGTGTTCTCCCGGGGCAAGGAAGCAGAGCAGTATGAAAGCCCCAAGGCAGGCTGCGAGGGGAGGTCCGCTTTCCCACGGCTGCTGTTGCTGCACCCAGTGAAGTCCTGGCCAGCCTAACAGCTGAGTAAGGGCACCCAAGGGAGATGGGAAAGCCCTCTGGGGCAGAGGCCACGGGCCTGACGGTTTCCCAGGCTCAAGGTCTTGAGGGTCTTGGGGGCTTCTGCTTAAACCTTCAGTGATTTGGGCAGAAAACAGACCCCATGAGTCCTCCAACCCTGCTTTGTGGCACAAGGATGAAGCCCTCTCGGCCATGTGGGGGAGGGGGTGGCCCCCTTGGGCCCTGAGGGGCGAGGGGAGTGTGCTGCTAGCCCCTCCACACTGGCCTAGGGGATCAGGCCCCTAGCCTGAAATGGCCTCGGTGTTTGTGTGAGATGTGTGTGAAAGGGAGGGGGCTTGGCATGGACACCCACTGCTGTGGAGGGTGAGGCTGGGAGCATGTAATTCCAGCTTCTGCTTTACCTGTGGGAGGCAGTTGCCAAACCGTGTAAGCTTTACATGGGGCCTAAGCCCTGGGAGCCAAGGATGACGTCTGCCACCTGGCCCTGGAGGGCGAGGGCTGGGCTTGGTCAGCTGCTCCTGCACAGTGGGTCCCTCAGTAGGGGCCTGCACAGTGGTCCCTGCTTTCTTCCCAAACCAGTAGGGCTGCCCTCCCCCTCCCTGCCCTCCAGGACCAGAGGGCTCCCCCACCACTCCCCTTAGCGCCCCTTTCTTTAGTGTCTGCGCCCCTCACAACTTCCTCTTTATACCATTTTGTATTATCTGATTTTTTTCTTTCATGAAGCACCTATTATTTTATAATTGTATATAAAAAAACTTTTCAGCCCAGCCGGTGTGTCTCAGTGGTTGAGCGTCGACCCATGCACCAAGAGGTCACCGGTTCGATTCCCGGTCAGGGCACATGCCCAGGTTGGGCCCAATCCCCAGTGGGAGGCATGCAGGAGGCGGCCAATCGATGTTCTCTCTCATCGATGTTTCTATCTCTCTCTCCCTCTCCCTTCCTCTCTCTAAAATCAATAAAGAAAAAAAAATTAAAAAAACAACAAAAAACTTTTCATTTGGGGAAAAGTACAAATTGGATGATCCTCAGAAAAACAGGCTAACTCAACTAGAGCAACAATTTCTTTTAAAATAATTATGTTCTCACAGATTTCTAAGAAAACATCCCAGAACCCAGTTTGAGAAAATCCTAACGTGGACATTTAAGGTCTTAGAGTAAACGTCTTTTACATGTGAAATATCGATATAAAAACTTCACCTTTAAAACTTGTTTTAAAATCTCCAGGTTATTTATTAAAATAAGCATAGAACTTAAAAATGCTCGTGGATTTGTGCTGCCTGAACACAGGCAGGTGCGAGGACCCCGGCCTGAGAGGCTGAGGGCAGGGTGACGGCAGGGTGATGCCAGAGAGCCTTTTATCCTTGTTGGGGCGAAACCTCGCTCCCTGAGAAACGCAAGACCTACCGACAGTTGCGCGGGGAGCACGCATGACGGCACGGGGAAATGCTCAAAATGTAAGCCCAGAATAGGATACGCAGGAAATCGTAGGGTTGTGTAGAGGAGGAAAAACATCTTTCCTTCTACCTTTCTAAGTTCTCGACTGGGGCCCTGTGACAAAAACAGATTAACGAGAGAAAAGCGGTAATATTTATTTAATATCAGTATTAAGGGACATGGGAGATGTCATAAGGAAATGAAGACCGAAGAAGGGGTTAAACTTGAGCATTTTTATGCCAGGTTTGATGGAGAGTGGAACGTCTGGAGAAGTACTATAGGGTAGAGGGTGTGAGCGAAGTGTAGTATCCTGGGAAACTTAGCGGGGCTGTTCGTTCAGATCCCACCTTGGAGGCAAGGACGCTCCTCTCCTCTGGGCATGGGGGCACCTCTCACAGGGTGGTGTTAGGATCTGCTTCAGGGGAATGTCAGAAAGTCCTTGCACCTGCCCTTTCTCAAATTCCTTCAGCTTAAAATGTTCCATATGCCAGGTGGCATATGACATAGCAAATGAATCTTGTCACTTGAAAGCTCAGGCTAGCAGCTTATGTTCAAACTGAGCTCTCTTCCCAACGGTATGACCTCGGGCAACTTCATTCCTCGTGGGGTTTGTTAAAAACAAGACAGCAGGCCCCAAATGGAGTCACTTATGCTGCTAAGTCCTGTGTCACCAAACCGAGACTTAATTATGGTTTCGGCTCTCCCAGAAATGGCATCCAGTCCATCAGGAATCGCTGTCAGCACTAGTAGGTCACCTGCCTGATAAAATCCTGCCATGCTCTGAAGGAGAGTGGCCTTGCAGTAACCAACCTGTTTTTTTTTTTTTTTTTTTATTGTTGTAAGTATTATAGGTGTTCCCCCTTTTTTCCCCTATTGACCCCCTCCTCCCTCCCCCTCCTACTTTCCCCAAACTAATGTCTGTGTCCATTGGTTGTGCATATATGCATGTAAGTTCTTCGATTTATCTCTTCCCCCCTACCTCCCACCCCCCATCCCTCTGAGGTTCCCTACTTCCATGACTCTGGATCTATTTTGATCGACAGCTTATTTTGTTCATGATATTCCATAAGTAAGTGAGATCATGTGGTACTTGTCTTCCTCTGACTGGCTTATTTCACTCAGCATAATACTCTCCAGGTCTCCCCATGTTGTCTCGAAGGGTAAGAGATCTTTCTTTCTTACAGCTGCATAATATTCCATTGTGTAAATGTACCACAGCTTTTTTATCCACTTATCTACTGATGGACACTTGGGCTGTTTCCAGATCTTGGCTATTGTAAATAGTGCTGCTATGAACATAGGGGTGCATATATTCTTTCTTAGGATATATTACAAGAAGTGGGATCACTGGGTCAAATGGCCGTTCAATTTTTAATTTTTTGAGGAAATACCATATTGTTTTCCATAGTGGCTGCACCAGTCTGCATTCCCACCAGCAGTGTACTAGAGTCCCCTTTTCTCCACACCCTCTTCAGTGCTTGTTGTTTGATGATTTGTTGATGGCAGCCATTCTGGCAAGTGTGAGGTGACATCTCATAGTTGTTTTAATTTGCATCTCTCTGATGATTAGAGATGTTGAGCATTTTTTCATATGTCTCCTGTCCATTTGTATGTCCTATTTGAAGAGGTATCTAATCAGGTCCTCTGCCCATTTTTAAATTGGATTCTTTGTCTTCCTTTTGTTGAGTTGTATGAGTACTCTATATATTTTTGATATTAACCCCTTATCCAATGTATTGTTGGCAAATATGTTCTCCCAGAGAATGGGTTCCCTTTTCATTTTGATGCTGGTTTCTTTTGCCGTGCAGAAGCTTTTTAGTTTGATGAAGTCCCACTTATTAATTTTTTCCTTTGTTTCTCTTGCCCTAGGTGATGTATCAGTGAAAATTCCACTACATATGATGTCTGAGATTTTTCTGCCTTCATTTTCTTTTTTTTTTTTATTCCTCACCAGAGGATATTTTTTACTTATTATCAGATAGAGTGGGAGGGAGGGGGAGAGAGAGAGACAGAGAGAAACATTGACGTGATAGAACCACATCGCCTGGCTGCCTCTAGCACGACCCAATCAGGGCTGGGGACGAACCACAACTGACGTATGTGCCCTTGAATGGAACTGAACCTGCGACTCATTGGTCCACGGGCTGACGCTCCAACTGCTGAGCCAAACCGGCCAGGGCTCTCCCTACATTTTTTTCAAGGATTTTTATGGGTTCACGAGTTCAATTTAAGTCTTTTAACCATTTTGAGTTTATTCTTGTGTATGGTGTAAGTTGGTGGTCTGGTTTCATTGTTTTGCATGTAGCTGTCCAATTTTCTCAACACCACTCATTGAAGAGGCTGTCTTTACTCCATTGTATGCTCTTGCCTCCTTTGTCAAATATTAATTGCACATACTGTCTTGGGTCAATTTCTGGGTTCTCTGTTCTGTTCCATTGATCTATATGCCTGTTCTTGTGCCAGTACCAGGCTGTTTTGATTACAATGGCTTTGTAGTATAACTTGATATCTGGTATTGTGATCCCTCCCACTTTGTTCTTTTTCAAGATTGATGTGGCTAATTGGGGTCTTTTTTGGTTCCATATAAACTTTTGGAGTATTTGTTCTGGTTCCGTGAAATGTGCCATTGGTACTTTAATAGGGATTGCATTGGATCTGTAGATTGCTTTGAGTAGTATAGACATTTTAATGATGTTAATTCTTCCAATGCATGAACATGGTACATGTTTCCACTTTTTTATACCTTCCTCTATTTATTTTTTCAATGTTCTGTAGTTTTCTTAGAATAGGTCTTTTACCTTGTTGGTTAAGTTTATTCCTAGGTGTTTTATTTTATTTTATTTTTGTTGCAATGGTAAATGGGATTGTTTTTTTAGTTTCCCTTCCTGAGTGTTCATTGTTGGTGTATAAGAATGCCATCAATTTCTGGATGTTAATTTTGTATCCTGCTACTTTGCCAAATTCATTTATTAAATCTAGTAGATTTTTAATGGAGTCTTTAGGGTTTTCTATGTACAGTATCATGTCATCTGTGAATAATGACAGTTTCACTCCCTCCTTTCCAATTTGGATGCCTTTTATTTTTTCTTCTTGTCTAATTGCTGTGGCTAAGACTTCCAGTACTATGTTAAATAAGAGTGGTGAAAGTGGGCCATCCCTGTCTTGTTCTTGTTCTTAAAGGAAATGCTTTTAGTTTTTGCCCATTGAGTATGATGTTGGCTGTAGGTTTTTCAAACATGGCCTTTATTTTATTGAGATATGATCCCTGTATTCCCACTTTACTGAGCATTTTTATCAGAAATGGGTGCTGGATTTTGTCAAATGCTTTTTCGGTGTCTATTGATATGATCATATGATTTTTATCTTTCATTTTGTTTATGTGGTGTATCACATTTATTGATTTGTGAATATTGTACCAGCCTTGCATCCCAGGGATGAATCCCACTTGGTCATAGTGAATAATTTTTTAAATATAGTGCTGGATTTGAATTGCTACTATTTTGTTGAGGATTTTAACATCTATATCATCAGGAATATTGGCCTATAGTTTTCTTTCTTTGTAGTGTCTTTATCTGGTTTTGGAATTGGGATAATGCTGGCCTCATACAAAGAGCTTGGAAGTCTTTCTTCCTCTTGAATTTTTTTGGATTGTTTGAGGAGAATAGGTGTTAGTTCTTTCTTGAATGATTGGTAAAACTCTCCTGTGAAGCCATCTTGACCTGGGCTTTTGTTTGCTGGGAGTTTCTTATTTATTTATTTATTTATTTATTTATTTATTTATTTATTTATTTATTTATTTTTATCCTCACCCGAGGATGTTTTTCCATTTTTTTGTTCAGGTAGAGTGGGAGGGAGAGAGAGGAAGAGAGAGAGAAACATCGACGTGAAAGGGACACATCGAGTGGCTGCCTCCCGCACGACCCAACCAGGGCTGGGAACAAACTGCAACCAAGGTACATGCCCTTAGCGGGAACCGAACCTGGGCCTCTCTGGACCGCAGGCCAACGCTCTAACTGCTGAGCCAAACCAGCCAGGGCGGGAGTTTCTTCATTACATCTTCAATTTCCTTAGTTGTAATTGGTCTGTTCAAGTTTTCTGACTCTTCTCGGTACAGTTTTGGGAGACTGTGTGATTCTAAGAATTTGTCCATTTTGCCTAGGTTGTCCAATTTGTTGGCATATAATTATTCATAGTATTTTCTAACAATCCTCTGTATCTCTGTGGTGTCAGTTGTTACTTCTCCCCTTTCATTTCTGATTTTGTTAATTTGGGTCATCTCTGTTTGTTTCTTGGTGAGTCTGGCTAAAGGTCCATCAATCTTGTTTACCTTTTCAAAGAACCAGCTTTTGGTTTCATTGATCTCTTGAATTGTTTTTTAGTCTCTATGTCATTTATTTCTGCTCTGACCTTTATTGTTTCTTTCCTTCTACTTGCTCTGGGTTTTTCTTTTTTTTTTTTTTTTTACTTTCTAGTTCTTTAAGTTATAGGGTTAGATAGTCTATTACAAGTTTTTCTTGTTTCTTGCAGTAGGCCTGTAGTGCTATGAACTCCCCTCTTAGGACTGCTTTTGCTGTGTCCCATAGATTTTGTGTTGTTGTGTGTTCATTTTCATTGATTTCCAGGAATTTAAAAAATTTCTTCCTTGATCTCCTTGGTAATCCATTCATTGTTTAATAACATGCTATTTAGCCTGTGTGTGTTTGAATGTTTTTCAGTGTTTTTATTGTAGTTAATTTCTAGTTTCATGCCATTGTGATCTGAGAAGATGGTTGATATGATTTCAATCTTCTTGAACTTCTAGAGACTTAGTTTGTGTCCTAACATGTGGTCTATCTTTAAGAGTGTCTCATGTGCACTTGAGAAGAATGTGTATTCTGAAGTTTTGGGGTATAATTCTCTGTAAATATCTATTAAATCCATCTGATCTAGTGCATTATTTAGGGTCCCTGTTTCCTTGTTAATTTTTTGTTTAAAGAATCTATCCAGTGATGTCATTGGAGTGTTGAAGATCCCTGCTATGATTGTATTGCTGTCAATTTCTCCCTTGAAGTGCTCCAGAAGTTTAAAAATATTTTTTGGTGCTCTTATATTGGGTGCATATATGTTTGCCATGGTTATATCCTCCTCTTGGATCTATCCTTTTAATATTATGTAGTGGTCTTCTTTGTCTCTTGTTATAGCTTTCACTTTGAAGTCTATTTTATCAGATGTAAGTATTGCTACCTCAGCTTTTTTTTTCATTTCCATTTGCTTGGAAAATTTTTTTCCATCCCTTCACTTTCAACCTGTGTGAGTCTTTTGTTGTGAGGTGGGTCTCTTGTAGACAACATAAATATGAGTCATGCTTTCTTATCCATTCAGCTACTCTGTGTTTGTTGATTGGAGCATTTAATCCATTTACATTTAAGGTTATTTTTGATATGTACTTATTTATTGCCATTTTTATTTATTTTGCCTATTTTTCTCTATTTCTTCTGCTTATTACAACAGTTCTTTTAACATTTCTTGCAATGCTGGTTTGGTGCTAATATATTCCTTAGCCTCTTTTTTTTTTTTTTTTTATCCTCACCCGAGGACATTTTTGCACTCATCTTCAGATAGAGCGAGAGGGAGAGAGGGAAGAAGAGAGAGAGAGAAACATTGATGTGAGAGAGACACATCGACTGGCCGCCACCCACATGGCCCTGGTTGGGGCCAAGGACAAACTGCAACCAAGGCACGTGCCCTCAGCAGGAATGGAACCCAGGTCTCACAGGACTGCGGGCCAATGCTCCAACTGCTGAGCCAAACCACCCAGGGCTTCCCTTAGCCTTTTTTTATTTTTGTCTGGGAAGCTCTTTATTTCACCTTCTATTTTGAATGATAGTCATGCTGGATAGAGTAGTCTTGGATTCAGATCCTTGTTTCTCATTACCTTGAATACTTCATGCCATTCCTTTCTGGCCTCTAGTGTTTCTGTTGAGAAATCAGCTGTTAGCCTCATAGAGGCTCCTTTGTAGGTAACCTATTGCTTTTTTCTTGCTGCCTTTAAGATTCTCTCTTTATCTTTAATTTTTTGGCATTTTAATTATGATGTGTCTTGGTGTGGGCCTCTTTGGGTTTTTCTTGCTTGGGGCTCTCTGTGCTTCCTGAACTTGTATGCCTTTTTCCTTCACCAAGTTAGGGAAGTTTTCTGCCACTATTTCTTCAAATAGATTCTCTAATCCTTGCTCACTTTCTTCTTCTTCTGGTACTCATATGATGTGGATGTTGTTATGTTTCATATTGTCCGACAGCTCTCTTAAACTGTCCTGTTTTTAAATTGTTTTTTTCTTTTTGGTTCTCTGATTGAGAGATTTTTTTTTCTACCCTGTCTTCTAATTCACTGATCCTATTCTCGGCTTCCTCTAATCTGCTGGTTATTTCTTCCAATGTATTCTTTATTTCTGCTATGTCACTCTTCAATTCTGCTTGGTTGTTTTTCATTTCCAATTGGTTGATTTTTTTTTTTTTTTATCCTCACCCGAGGACATTTTTTTTCATTTTTTGTCCAGATAGAGTGGGAGGGAGAGAGAAGAAGAGAGAGAGAGAGAGAAACATCGACGTGAAAGGGCCACATCGAGTGGCTGCCACCCGCACGACCAACCAGGGCCGGGGACAAACTGCAACTGAAGTATATGCCCTTAGTGGGAACCGAACCTGGGTCTCTCTGGACCGCAGGCCATCGCTCTAACCGCTGAGCCAAACTGGCCAGGGCCCAATTGGTTGATTTTCATTGTTTCTATATCTTTACTCATGCTGTTTAGCTTCCTCATAATCATTACTCTGAACTCTACTTCTGATAACTTGCTTATCTCCATTTCATTTAGCCTTTCTTCTGTAGAATTCTCTTGTTCTTTCATTTGGGATTTGTTTCTTCATTTCACCATTTTGGCTGTCTTAGCGGGGTTTGGAGCCTGCCAAAATCTCCCTGTGGGTATCAGTGTTCCGCAGATTGTGGCTCCCTCTGCTGGGTTTGGAGTATGAAAAAGACCATGCTGAACCCACTGTCTAGTCTTACTTTCCTGGGTAGAGTCGCAGACCAGGCAAAGATTCAAGTATCACACAGCCTTTGCCTACAGGCTGACTGTTAGTCTCAGCTGCTTAATGAGCCTCAGGTTGTAGCCCTCAGCTGAATCCCAACCTGCTTTTTGCCTAGTGTACACCCTCCTTGTCCATGCTTCCTCTTGCATATAATAGTCTCTCATTTTGTGCAGCTCTTTTTTATTTGCTAGATTGGCTGATACCTGGTTTAAATTGATATTTGCTCCAAATAAACTCAAAAATTTAATATGGCTCAGTTTACATTTCAACAAGTTAAAATAATATCTATTTGAGGCCTATTTGGAAGATTAAAAGGGGGTGAGGGAAGCAAGCACCTGGCCCTCAATAGTAAATACAATATCCCAATATTGTGTTTCTATATCAGTGAATGACTATATATAGAAAATACACCCACAATGTTCAGTGTTTATTTCTTTCCTTTTAAAAAAATGAAACTGACTTTTATGTTATTTTTCAAAATGTATTGATGAGAGAGAGAGAGAGAGAGAGAGAGAGAGAGAGAGAGAGAGAGATTTGTTGTTCCACTTATTTATGCATTCATTGGTTGATTCTTGAATGTGCCCTGACCAGGGCATTGAACCCGTAAACTTGGCCTATCGGGACAACACTCTAACCAACTGAACTACTTGACCAGGACAGTGTTTATTTCTGAGTGGTAGTATCATGTTGACTTTAACTATATATTTATACTTTTCTAACTTTTCCATTAGAAAAAGCATCTTTTAATAATAATAATTTAAAAAATAAATTGTTTTTCCCACAGAAGAAAAGGAATGGAAAATACTGCAGGCCATGGAAACAGGGGTCACTTCTATAGTTCCTCCCTGGGGAGCCTCCTCAGCTTGGTTCAGAGGTGAGGGCAGGGTTTTTCAGTCTGACCTGGGTTCAAATACCAGCTTTAAATTTCCATTTTCTGATCTCTTCTCTAATGTGGGAATAAGAATACGTCAGGGGGCTTCTGGGGGGATGACCTAAACTCACCTGCGTGGAACAATTTGCCTGTCTGCAGCCCTGTTTGCACTATTCATGTGCAGTTTGCTCCACCAGACCAAAGTGGGGGCTGGGAGGACAGTTTCTGTGTGCCTGGGGCTGGGAGGCTGTCCTGTCTATGGGGTATAGGCCTGCACCCCTCTTTGCAGCCGCAAAGGGCTAATCTTAGGTGGAAACTGGAAAGGCTTGCCTCTAGCAGTTTCTTGCCCACTGTGTGGCCTGTGGGAACGGTTGCCACTGTCTTTGGGTCTGGGGACCGAGATCCTGGGCTCAGCCTGGAGGAGGCACTGGGGCTGCAGGCCAATGGGAACCCATCCCTTCCCCTGCACTGCCCCATGTAGCCACGTGGGTCAGCTAGACTGTGAGGGCTTCGAGGTTTTATAGAGAAAGAGGTGTGTGTGTGTATGTATATATATATTTGTGTGTATACACAAATCACTGCAGGATTAATTAGCATTTTAATTCAATTACCATAGGCTCTGTGGTCCCATAATGGTCCTCAGATTTAATTGTATGATGAATTTTCCCTTCAACTTTTATAAAAGTATCTGTAAGCATAGTGAGAAAGACCAAGTCCAACCTGCGGCCTTGGCCACGTGGCCCTGTGGTCTCCGGGTGCCTTAGCCCTGCCCCAGGTCACGTTCCTCCAGTGGAGATGGACCATGGACCAGAAACCAGGCTGCACGGCATTAAAGTGTCCTTGCTCAGGTGACGGTAGAGGAGGACCAGCAGTTTAGAGCCCTGGTGGCCTGGCTGGTTCCTCCCGACGGCCACCTGTGTGGAAGAACCGCAGCGTTGACCTGCATGTCCCTGCTCACCGTGGCTCGCCTCTGCCCCATGCTTGCGGTGATGGGGCTCTGTTTCACAACCAGTCTGGGTCCCTTGCCGAGACTTTGTTAAGGCTCAAAGATGGGGGTGGGGGAAGAGGCTGGCCTATCTTGTAAAACAGCTTTTTAGTGGGAATGGGGAATGTCCTTTTAAATAGAGAATGGCCACTTGGAGTTAAGTTGCGTATTGTCATGACAAAGCCTTGCTCTGTTGGCTCTGAGCTCCCTGGTTCAGCTGACTGTGGCCCTGGGGCGGGAGGGCCCAGCGAGATCAGACCCCCCCACCCCCCGACTTGGGGTTGAAGTCCCAAGGGTATGGGTCTTGGGTAAATCATTCTACCTGGAAGAACCTCAGTTTCTTCATCTATAAAATGGGGTCGATGAAAGAGTAGGAAATGGCATGTGAAGGACTTGCCTGGCATGTTTCTTGTTTTTAAAGTTTCAGGTCTAATGCTTCCCAAAGAACCTTCTCTACAGGACTCCCCAAACGCGTCTGCAGTCTGCTCCCTGAGCTGAGCCTGCAGCGGTTCTCAAACTCTTTTTCAGTTGTGGTTATCAAACTCTTTTTCCATTGTGGTTATCAAACTCTTTTTCAATTGTGGTTAAGTACAAGAAACAAAATGCACGACTGTAACCACTGTCAGGTGCGAAGTCTGTGGCGCTAAGCGCGTCTGTGCGGTCAGCACCATCCGTCTCCAGAACTTTCCACCTTCCCTGGTGGCAGTCTCACCACCACACACGGACTCCCCGGTTCTCAGACTTCCTGTTCTTAGGACGCTCTGCTCTCTTAAAAAATATTGGAAACCCCTAAAAGCTTTTGTTTCTATGGAATACATCTATCAATGTTTATTATGTTATAAATGAAAATTAAGAAAAGTTCAAAATAGTGAGGGGGAACAGTTTGCCACCCCCAAATATGCCTTTTGGGATATTGATTATTTTAAGCTGGTTAGTTTCAAGAAACGGAAGACTCAAGAAAAACCTTTGACCTTCCCCCTAACCTCCTGAAAGACTTTAGAGAGAGGACCTGCTCCAGGAAGGGGGATGCTCACAGATACCTGGAGTGTAACATGGACTAGTGTGATGGACAGGGAGGAACCTAGCAAGGCCCAGGTGACCAGCGTCTCCCTGTGTCCCATTGTTAACGATGGCCCAGCAAACACTACTCACCAAACATTTGCTTTTCTGTCGCCATGGTGCTGCCTTCCTGGCCTTTGATGTTTCAAACCAGAACTTCACTTCCCTTCCTAACTCAGCGCAGTGTACAAACCTTAACTGCCTGATCTGTCCTCAGGTCTCATGTTCTGTGGAACCCCTGTGCGCACATACGTAATAAACTCAGTCATTTTCTCCTCTAATCTGTCTTATATAAATATGATTATAAGTCCAGACAGAAGAATTTAAAAGGGTAGGAGGAAAAATTCTTTTTCCTCTCCTACACAGTATTTATTGATTTAAAATAGCAAGGAATGTAAACACCGTCATATTTACAATAAAATAGTTTTTAAGAAAAATAA
Source organism: Tadarida brasiliensis (assembly GCA_030848825.1). Taxonomy (NCBI): domain Eukaryota; kingdom Metazoa; phylum Chordata; class Mammalia; order Chiroptera; family Molossidae; genus Tadarida; species Tadarida brasiliensis. The sequence goes on along the minus strand of CM061257.1, from coordinate 216,018,737 downwards.
CCGTATCTTCCAAAATAAACAAAAAATCTAGTGAGAGGATCAGTATTTTATATAGATTTTTGCAAACCTCTTTGATGTCTGGCTTAAAACAACAGTTGGACTCTCCTATTTGCTTCTGCATTCAATCTACTGCAGTATTACATGTCATGCAGCATCTCGAAAATTCTATTGTGCACTCATGAGAGAACCAGAGGGCAAAATACTAATGTCTTAGTATTGTTATTGTTATAAAAATAATTTTGATCTCATGGGTTTCCTGCAAGGGTCTCAAGGACCCTGCATGTAGAGTAGCAGAGCCTGCCCTCAGGGGACTCATGGTCTGGGTGTGCTCCCTGTGACAGACACTGTGTGCCCCCCCCAGCTCTCCTTGGGGTTCACCTCTGTGTGAGGCAGCTGCTCCTGGCGAGCCCCTCCCCCTCTCAGGTGGAGGGTCTTTTCTGGAGGCAGGAGCAGGCTGGGTCCAAGCACAGGGCCTGCTGGAAAAGCCTGAGACAATGCCTAACCAAAGACTGACAGGGTTTGGTGGATGAATGCACTGGCTTCCTGGTGGCTCTGTGGATGACTGAGGTCTGCTCCTCACTGACTGCCACCAGCCCTGGGATTGCGCTCCTGTTGCCCACAGTGGCAAAGTGGCTTGTAATGCCCCCTTCCATACGTTCCTTCCCTTCCCTGCCTCACTGCTGTCAGTCCCTGCAATCACCTCCCAAATAAACCACTTGCCTTAAACCCTTGTCTCAGGGCCTGTTCAGTGGGAACCCATCTCAGGTCAGAGGGAACCCAAACCAAGCCAGTGGCCCTCCCTGGGCCATAGCCCCCCTGTGTTCCTCCTGCAGTGGCATGTAGTACATGTCTAATAACTTGCCATCTAGGAAAAAATAAAAAGCCCTGGTTTGCAGCATTTGCCAATTTCTGTGGTGTAAATTCTCCCACCAGGGCTGATTTCCATCTGCCCAGTGGACAGCGCAGACCACAGCGCAGAGTGCCCACTGCTGGGTGTCGAGCGGTGAGCGCCACCCTGCACGGCGCTGCTGCTGTCACACATGCTTTGCCTCTTACTCGGTGTTCCCTCTGGGGTCCTGTCGGCTCAGCACTGAGCAGAGTGCCCACACACTGTCGCACTGTCGGTGCGGATATCTGTGGAGCCATGAGAGCAGCAGAGCCACGTGGTGGTGCAGGGAGGGGTGTCTGGGCAGAGGGGAAGGCGACCAGGGGCCTGGGAGAGCTGAAGGCTGCCTGCAGGTGGCCTTCCAGCTGGGACCTGAGACTCGAAGCATAAACGTTGAGTCCACCAGGCCTGGGAGAAAGGCAGGAAGAAGTTAAACACACAGGGGTCAGCGAGAACAGAGCCAAAGCGGGCGCCAGGGGACAGCGGGTGTGGGGAGCATCGAGTTCTTGGGGAGGCGGGTCGCTGCAGCAAAGAGGAGAAAGGAAAGGTGTCTCTCAGCCTCTTTGGGGGACAGCAACCCTGGTTTGGCCTGCTGTCCACGCTCCCCCGAGGCTGGAACTCAGGCCTTGCCAGGGGACCTTTCTGTCATCAGCTGTTTTGAAAGCGGGAGGCCTGGCCTGGCTGTCCTCCCAGCCAGTTCCTCTGACCAGAGAACTTGCAATTAGTGTCTTTTCCAGAACTGCCACCTTTGGGGGCTGCTGTGGCCTCTTTACCTGGGGTATGGGGTGGGCGGAGGAGCAGGGGGCAGGCTGGTCCGTAAAGTCCCAGTGGGACGGGGAAGGCAACAGGAAACCCCTAAGTAGAGCTGGGGAGGCCGGGAGGCGGAGACAGGCCCGGGAGGCCACGTTTGCTGAGCTGCTCCGGAACCCGTGAGCTGTGAGCCCTGGACCAGGGCTTCCTGGAAGCTGAGCTTGGAACTGAATGATAAAGGTCCGAGCAGAGCTGGCAGGAGTGGCCTCTCTGCCCTGGGGCTAGGAAGCAGCAGAAGCAGGATTCAAACCCAGGTTTGCTGGGCCCCCAAGTCCCTGTGCTTCCCACTGTATTGACCTAGTTTCCTTCCTTCTAGATAAAGCGAGGCGGACAAGGCCAAAGCCAGTTTGTCATTTCTGTCCTCAGGTCCTGGATAATTCTCCAGGGTAGGCAGGTCACTCCTGTCAGCTCTCTTTAGGACACAGAGGACCAGGCCGCAGGTTCCCTGACCCTCTGCGCACAGGAGCTGATTAAGGTAGGTGGGCCTCTGTGCCCGCTGCCCACCCAGACACAGCCACGGTGCGGCCTTCCCACCAACTCTGTCCTGTCAAATGTTGCTTTACAATACCTGACTGGTAACTCGATCCTTCTTGCCACAGTCTAAGGTAAGGCTGATGGCTAGGAATCAAAACTTTGTTTCCAAAATTGTTGTTGTTAATTGGAGATATCTGGACTAACTGGTGGCTAGTTCTTTTTTCTCCTGTATGAAAGTATGTCTGCATTTCAGAACCCACTGATCCCTTCACAGACCTACTCAGTGGCCCTGGGCACTCAAACACCAAGAGGCGTGGTTTTCTTTGGAAAATGTACCCTAGCTTTATTATTTATTATTATTATTATTTTCTAATGCAGAGTGTGGGTTTGGGGATCAGACAGACCTGATTTTCAGTCCAGGCTTCGGCACTAACCGGGAGACAGCCTGGGCAAGTGTCAGCCTCTTGGCCTCCGTTCTCTAAGGGGCCAGAGGGGAACGGAGTGAACGCATCTGTATAAGCCCCCCCCCCCGCCTGCCCCCCCCTGCGCCCGCACCCCCCCCCCCGCCCCACGGCGCTTTGTGCAGGCACCCAGTGACGCTGCCACTCCCCCCCCAACACACACACAACTGCTGCGACCTTTGTGGAGGGTGCACGGGGACCTGTCGCCGGAGGGTTGAGATGGGCATGTCCTTTGATATTCCAGTTGCTCCACCTCACGAATTCAGTCCTGGGAAAGTTGTAGGACGAGCACAGAGACATGTCGCTGGAGGGTCACTGCAGCACTGTTTATAGAGCAAAACTCTGCAAGAAGTCAAAACGTCGGACAGGAGAGACCGATGGAACAACTCAGACACTGTCCATGGGCTCTAACACCACGCACACATGAAAAGCAAGAACGTTTTAAGGACATGGAAAGTTTTGTTTGTTTGTTTTTTAATCCTCACCTGAGGATATTTTTCCACTGATTTTTAGAGAGAGCAGAAGGGAGAGAGGGAGAGAAAGAGAGAGAGAGAGAGAGAGAGAGATCAATGTGAGAGAGACACATCAATTGGTTGCCTGCCGCATGACCCCGTCAGGGGCTGGAATCGAACCTGCAACCCAGGTATGTGCCCTTGACTGGGAATCAAACCCAAAACCCTTCAGTCCGAGGGCCAACACTAATTGCTGAGCCAAACCGGACAGGAAAGGACTTGGAAAGTTTTTTTTAATCCTCACCTGAGGATATTTTTCCCACTGATTTTCAGATAGAGTGGGAGGGAAGGAGAGAGAGAGAGAGAAAGAGAAACATCGATGTGAGAGAGACACATCAATTGGTTGTCCCCTGCACAACGCCATCCTGGGCTCGGGATCAAACCGCAACCGAGGTACGTGCCCTTGACTGGAATTGAACCTGAGACTCTTTGGTCCTCGGGCCCACGCTTTAACCACTGAGCCAAGCCGGCCAGGGCAGAGTTTTTTATGATATGGGAATTGGTAGAAAAATTGGGACAAAGACTATTTGCAGTTTGTTCATAACACTGTGAAACAGAAAATATGTACATTTAAGAAGAGGCTGAAAATACACACTAGCATGTTGGCAGTTGCTGTGTTATAGCTGATTGTTGCTTTCTTTTTTTATAGTTTTCTCTAGTTAAAAATTTCTATAATAATTAGATATTAGTCTGAAAATTCAGAATATTCAGAGAAATACATGTCTGTGCGTGCGTGCCTGTGCACGCACCCTTAATATAGGTCTTATCACCAGGGAAAGAAAGAGTTTTCTTCAAATTCTATCTACGAGGAAGTAAATACCTTGTGCATAAAACCTAAGTCTTTGGTGAAAAAAATTTCCTCTTTGCTTTAAATTGTTAAAATATGAAAATCATTTCTTGTTTTTCCTTTTAATCCTCACCCGAGGATATTTTTCCATTGATTTTCAGATAGAGTGGGAGGGAGGGAGGGAGAGAAAGAGAGCGAGTGAAACATCAATATGAGAGAGACAAATCGATTGGTTGCCTCCTGCTCGACCCCAGCCAGGGCCAGGGATTTAACTGCAACTGAGGTTGCCCTTGACCGGAATTGAACCCACGACTCTTTGTTCCACAGGCCAACACTCTAACCACTGAGCCAAACCAGCCAGGGCTAAAATAATTTCTTATTCCATTTACATTCCTGGGTCAAATGTTGCCATGGAAACTATGGGATGATGAATGTAACTAATAAACAATTTATTGAAAGAGTATGCATGCTCTTAGTAAAAAAATATATAGGACAAAGTGTATATAATAAAAATTTTCCCATCCCTAAAAGCAACTACTATTAAGTTTTTTATATATTCTCCTAGAATTTTTTATGCATATGCGAGCATATATGATTAGAAATGTACTTTTAATTTAGCTTTATAGAAGAGAATGTTGCATATTATGTTTTATGATCTTTTTAAAAAATAGTTTTATTGGGATGTAATTTACATACTACAAAATTCATTCATTTTAATAGTACAGTGCAGTGATTCTAAGAGTACATTTATAGGGTTGTGTGGCCATCATCACAGTCCAGATGGTGCTTCGTCACTTAACACTACAACTTGGAGATGGGTCCATATCAGCAGGTGTAGTTTCCCGTCCATGCTTTCCCTCGCATGGATGGACCATCATTTATTTCACCAGCATCTCACCCGTGGTTCCCAGGGTTTTGCTATTATTAGCGAAGCTGCAGAGGCAACACATCTTTGCTGTCATGACCGTGGATGTGTCTGTAGGGTTCACCACCAGTAATGGGATTGCTGCATTGGGGGGTTCGTGCTTTTGTAAGTTCGTGAGAGACTGAAAATTGCTTCTAATTTATGTTCCCACGAATTAGAAATTTAAGAGAGCCCATTTGTTTAAAGACGAGTTTAGAAACAATCTAATAGGATAAAAACTGCGTAATCTAATTTGATATAAGAAGTGGTAGAAATCACTGTCAATGAGATGTTTTGGTATATTTGTGTGTGTATACAAATACGTAATTTTTTTCATTGCCTAATGTTTATAAAGTGCGTGTCTGGTCCTTTTTAAAAATACTGCTATATTGAGGTTTAAAAAGCTGCAGATGCAATATCTACAAAATATTTACAAAAAGCTGTGGATATTTAATGTATACAACTTGATGTGTTTGTGTCTGGTATGTTTTAAGTCTCTTCATCCCTGGAAATCATGCAATTTATGTATGTGGGAGCCAATAAATCAGACATCGCTGTTGTTATGGAACTCTTAAAATGGAAAAGATTGAAGCTGACTGGGAGGGCTGAGCCCCAGTCTGTGTTCTTGCCTTGAGTGGGGGCCCAGGACTGGGCCTGGGTGAGGAGACTGAGCTCGCGTCTCTGCAGGGCAGTGCCGGGATCCTGCTTTAGGCCAGCAGATGGCGCCCGTGCTCCCCAGTGACCGCCCGACTGTGAACCGGGACTTAATATAGTAACCCCATGTTGCCCTGAACATATAATTTTCCAACCTCCTATCCCACCACAAGGAAAACCTCGGGGGATTTTCTTCTGGGAAGAGCAATTAGCTTAACCTCTTAGGAGGAGAAATTGCATCGCTGAGCTTGTCTGGGAAAGTAAAATATCCTCCCTAAGTGGTCCTAGGTGGGTGGGGAGATACCGCAGAAGGAAGGGCTGCGGGAGGAGCAGGCTGTGGGAGGGCTGGGAACTGCACGGTCAGGGTTAGGGCCCCGAGTGGGAAATGCTTGGGTCTGAGGATATCCAGTCCCCAACCTGTGGGCCTCTGGGTTGTGTCAGAGGGTGATAGAGACACTGAGGAGGGCAAGATTAGGTGGGGTGTGGTGAGGAAGGGGCCTCTCACTTGAGCTCTGCTCTGACCTCTGGGGACAAGGCCAGGAGACACCCCCAACTCCGTGCCATCCACCTAAGGTGTCTAAAAGCCACTGTGGGTGCTGCTGTGTCAGAGCCTGCTGCAGAGGAGAGTGTCTGGGGTGAGACTAGAGCAGAGGAGGGGTCTCTTCCAGGTCAGGGGTGGCTGCTGTAGGCTGGACACCCTGGGATGGGAGAGAAAACTGGAAGGAGAGATCTGGGAGCAGAGATGAGCTGAACCAGAGGGATGACCTGGAGAGGTCTACATAGCAGGGACAGGGCCGGCTACTAGGGGTCTGTGGGGGACAGCGGGGAGCTCTGAGCTGTGGGCACCCACACCAGAGCCTGGTGGGAGGGGAGTGGAATATTACGGCCCTGTTACAGGTGAGAATGGGAGTTGCTTGTCACTGTATTGTGTCTTGTTTTGAAGAAGAGGCCCTGCTTTCACAAAGGCTGTGATGGGGCATTGGGAATTATCCTGTCCTTATCCTCAAGGACAGTGTGATCTCAGTGGAGAGAGAAAACACCCTAGTATGTAAGTGTGTGTACATGTAAATACCATGACTGTTACCATAAGGCTGTCAGAAATTAAAGCCAAAGGAAGTAACCAGATGGCCAAACTGATGTGACCTTGGGCAAATACTTAACCTCTTTATACCTCAGTTTCTTCATCTGTAAAATGGAAACAATATTAGTACCGACCTCATGGAGCTGTTGGAAGGATTAAACACAGGTAATGCTTACAGAGCATGTAGCACAGTCCCTGGTACCTAGTAAGTTCTCACAATGGATTGTGGTTGCTGTCATTTATCATAATTATAGTTGTCATCTACTGGAAGAGGTGAGCAGGGCTTATTTTCTAGGGTCAGGTAAGCTAGCTAAAGATGAGTTGGAGGATTGTGATTGGTATATGATAGGTTTCCTTGACACTGAGGCTTTTTGCTTAAGTGCAGACTGACTTAGGTTTAGATTTGTGTTGTAGACTGGGGCAGTCTACATTTCTTGGGTTCTAATAGATGAATTACCTTTATCAGAAGATAATGTTCAAAGTCTTGCTATTTAAAATGTGGTCCAAGGACCAGCAGCAGCATCACCTGGAGCTTGTAAGAAATGCAGATTCTTAGGCCCCAGCCCAGGCCTACTGACTCAGACTATGCATCCTATCAAGTTACCCATGTGATTTGTTTGGGTGTCAGAACGTGAGAAGCCAGCTCTTAGCCACAGCTCATGGGAGTAACAGTTTGGTGGGGCATGTAGAGAAAAGACTGGAGAGATAGGTTGGATCAATCAGCACACTTCTCCCTAAATATTTCCACATGTAAATTCTTAACCAGGATTCAATATTTGTTTATAGTTTTATTTTTCCTTTGAGGTAAAACTTATATTCCATGAAATGTACATATTAACCTACCCTTTGAATTTTAACAAATGCACCCACTGATGAAACCAGACTCCAACCAAGATGTAAAACATTACCAACAACTAGAAAGTTCCCCTAAGCCTCTTCCCCATCAATCCTGCCCCGGCCCCTACTGGCAACTGCCATTCTGATCCGCTCCCCCCGCCCCCATAGGTTATTATGCCAGTTTTAGAATTCCATATAAATAGAATCCTAACATAGGCACTCCTGTGTAACACTTCTTTCACTCAGCATAGTGCTTTTGATATATCCATGTGTGGGGGAGGAAAAAGAATTTTCCTGCTACACTTCTAAGATCTGTTAGCAGTGATGTCAACTCTCAGTTCTTGAGTTTGGCAAAGAAAGAATTCAGAGCCAAGAACTCTAGTGCATGAGGAAGTTTATTTAACATGCAAAGCAAAATACACTTGAAGAGAAGAACTGAGTGGGCTGCTCAGGGAGCTGCCTTGGCGTTTCAGAAAGAAAGTCACAGAGGCAGAAGAAGTGAGCGAGCTGGGCTGAGTGGACTCAGGAAACAATTTACAGAGGCAAAAGAAGGGCTCTTTGAGACAGGTTCAGGGGTTAGCTCGGGACAAGCTGCCACTGTCCACTGCTCCCCTGGTTGCAAGTCTTGTGGGAACCCTTAGAGTTTAGGAGAAAGAAAGCACTGATACACGCCTGAAGAGAGAAGGCACAGGTGCCTCTAGAGAGTGTGCACTGGGTCCTTTGTCTTAAGGGTTTTTATCTGTTTTCTAAAGGCAGCAATTTTAGGGGAGGTCTCAGAGGACAATCTCAGTAGAATATTCATCAGCTTTCCAGGTATGTCCTTTAATATGCTGATTCATCAAAATGAGCATATAGGGTCAGGGCTGTGGTCTCTACTGATTGGTCAGTGCTAGGGTGTGGGGTCATCAGTCATTGCATCTGGTCCTGATGTCAGCCATGGCGTCACTTCATCTGGTTTTGCTGCTTTTCTGGGCCTGGAGCTGAAACACAACTGAGGCCTAGATGTTATCTCTAGTTTGCTCAAAACTCTGACTCTGTGCTCAATAGACCCGAGACTTTGTTCCTAAGATTATTTGATGCTGAGCAGAACCTTATTGTCCTGAGGGCTTAATGCTTAAGAGAGTGGCCCTGCAAGGGAGAAAGAGGAAGATGAGGGAGAAGGAGGCAGGTGAGTCAGGGTACTGGATGAGGCCCGTTTGAATCAGCCATGACTGTCTTAGTTTCCCAATTCCACTTGCCAAGGAATATTCCTGGCTTCTTACTATCCTGCCTCACTTCTGGCTCATCTACTAATCAAATTAATATGTGACAGGTTAACAGGAGCAAATAACCAAATTTATTACATATGTACATATGGATGGGGGGTTCTGTTAGAATACGAGACCCAAGAATAGAACAGGCAGTTTAGGCTTATGTGCCACCTTGAGTTAGGGAGAAAGGTGGCAGGCGGGGGGGGGGGGGGGGTCAGTTGTGGTTTGGGACTTCAAAAGTCAGGAAAACAATTCACATGGCAATAGAAAAGAAAATGTTTGGTAAGTAAATGTTTGCTAGGCCATCTTTAACAATGGGACACAGAAAAGACTTAGATCACATGGGCCTTGCTAGGTTCCTCCCTGTCCATCACACTAGTCCATGTTACACTCTAGTTATCTGTGAGGATATCTCCCTTCCTGGAGCAGGTCCTCTCTCTAAATTCTTTTAGGCCATTAGGGGGAAGGTCAAAGGTTTTTCCGGAGTCTTTCGTTTCTTGGAAATAATCAGTTCAATATAATAATATCCCAAAAGGCATGTTCTGGAGTGGCAAACTCTTCTCCTCCTCACATGTCATCATGTGTATTACTAATTTTTCCCTTTTTATTGCTGAGTAGTATTCCACGGTTTAGGTATGCCACAGTCTGTGTATCCACTGGGCTGTTTGTAATTTTTTGTTTTTATGAATAAGGCTGCTAGGAACATTTCTGTGCAAGTCTTTTTGTGAACACATGCTTATTTCCACCAAGAGGTGGAATTGCTAAGTCATAGAGGAGGTGTATGTCTAGTTTTATAAGAAACCACTAGACCTTTTTCCTGAATGGTTGTACCATTTTATGTTACTGGCAATGTCGGCTCTCAGTTCTTGCGTTTGGCAAAGAAAGAATTCAGAGCCAAGAACTCTAGCACAAGAGGACATTTATTTAGCATGCAAGGTGAAAGCACACTCAAAGAGAAGATTTGTGTGGGCTGCTCTGAGAGCTGCCTCGGCCTTTTAGAAAGAAAGTCACAGAGGCAGAAGAAGTGAGCCAGCTGGGCTGCATAGACTCAGGAAACAAATTACAGAGGCAAAAGAGGGGCCCTTGGGGATAGGTTCAGGGGATTAGCCTGGGACAAGCTGCCACTGTCCACTGCTCCCCTGGTTGCAAGTCTCGTGGGAACCCTTAGAGTTTAGGAGAAAGAAAGCACTGACACACGCCTGAAGAGAGAAGGCACAGGTGCCTCTAGAGAGTGTGCACTGGGTCCTTTGTCTTAAGGGGTTTTATCTGTTTTCTAAAGGCAGCAATTTTAGGAGAGGTCTCGGGACAATCTCAGTAGAATATTCATCAGCTTTCCAGGTATGTCCTTTAATATGCTGATTCATCAAAATGAGCATATAGGGTCAGGGCTGTAGTCTCTACTGATTGGTCAGTGCTAGGGTGTGGGGTCATCAGTCATTGCATCTGGTCCTGATGTCAGCCATGGCGTCACTTCATCTGGTTTTGCTGCTTTTCTGGGCCTGGAGCTGAAACACAACTGAGGCCAAGATGTTATCTCTAGTTTGCCCAAAACTCTGTCTCTGTGGTCAACAGACCTTAGGCTTTGTTCCTAAGATTATTTGATGCTGAGCAGAACCTTACTTTCCTGAGGGCTTAATGCTTAAGGGAGTGGCTATGCAAGGGAAAGGAGGCAGGTGAGGGAGGAGGCAGGTGAGTCAGGGTGCTGGATGAGGCCAGTTTGAATTAGCTGTCTCAGTTTCTCCATTCCACTTACTAAGGAATTTTCCTAACTTCTGACTATCCTGCCTCATTTGTGCTTTTACCAACAATGTATGCATGTTCTAGTTAATACCCTCATCAGCTTTGGGTTTTGTCAGGCTTTTTAATTTTAGCCATTCTGGCGGGTGTAGAAGGGTATCTCATTGTGGTTTTCTTTTGCATTTCCTAATGCAGACTAATGATGGTGATTATCTTCTTTTATATTCTTATTGGCCATTCACAGATCTTCTCTTGAGAGAAGTGTCTGTTCAGATCTTTTGTTTGTTTCTAAATGGGGTTATTTGTCCTTTTGTTACTGTGTTATACGAATTCTTTCTAAACCCTGTCAGGTAGGTTTTGCAAATATTTTCTGTGAGTTGACTTTTACAAGAATCTTAGGTATTGGGTTTGGCCCCAGGTGGGGCTTGTGTGGGTGTAGGGCTGGGTGTTGAATGGACCCCTGCCTTTGGGGCCATGTATGGTGTGCTGCCCCCCCACCCCCGACTGAAGTGCAAATGAGGAAGCACAAATGAAAGTCCTTTGTAAAGTATAACAAGATAGGCAAAGGTTTATCAGCGACCCTTTTAACCATGAGAGGAGGAAGGGCCACTTCCCTGCCTTCTGTCCAACAGGGCAGTCTCTCTTGGGAGAAGACAGGAGAGAAAAGCGACCCCTTGGCTGCAAATAGGCTCTGATCTGAGCGGTTTGAGTGGAATGCATAAAACACAGTGTTTGGCATCGCACCTCCGTTCAGATCCCAGTTTTGCCAATTACTCCCTGTGTGCTCTTGTGCAAGCCCCCATTCCATTTGAATACTGGAAATAATAACACCTCCCTTACGAAGTCAGTGTGAGGATTAAAACAGCCTTTGCTCTTGGTGTTGTCATTATTATTATTATTATTGTAGGACGTATTCCTGAGAGGGCTGCAAATGTGGTGCAATCCTCACAGTGTCCTTTTGATGTCAGTCAGATCACTTTCTTTCTTTATTTTTTTTTAAGTAAATTGTGGGTTGGTGATCAGATGCTCTTGGAGGCTGCGGGAGGCTGAGGTTGCTGCTGTGCTCCTGAGTCTGGAGAGCCGCTCTGGGTGCCTGCATCACAGGAAGCCACTAGAGGGCGCTCGCTTCCTCCTCAGGGCCTGTGCTGAGGCTGGGTGGTCCAATGACCGGAATTGTCTCCCACTGTCACTCCGTTCCATGTCCAAACTGACCTCTGTGGGGGACGCTGCACCATAAGGACAGAGAGGACAGTGCTGGTCTCTGCCCCTTAACAGTTCCCTTGGGGCAGGGAGCTTAAGCAGGGCCAGAGGGCGTGCGGGAGGGAGTCAAGCGGTGGAGCAGTTTTATGTGTACCCTGCCCCCACCCTTCACACCTCCCTGGACCTCAAGTCCCCCCTCCAGTGGGGGCAGGGATAGCAGCTCGGCCTGGGGCTGGGGAGGGGGCTGTGTCTGAGCAGGCGGGGCTCTGGGTTTCCGCTCGGCTTTCTCGGTCCCAGAGTTGAGCAGTATCTGGGACTTGTTCTCCGGAGACACCTGGGACCCCACCTGCCCCTCGCTTGCTTCAGTCTCCCCTAGAGAGTTGGGTGCGGTGGGGGAGTCCTCTGTGTGCCCTTTAACTCACAGAATTGTCACTTTCCCTCTGGCCCTGGGCTCACGGACCTGGGCTCCCCTCCCTCAGCTCTAAGATACCAAGATATACAGCCCCACTGCAGAGCATCAGCCTCATCCGACCCCCTTCTGCCGCATTGGCCCACTCCTGGGTCCAGTCCAGAGCCCAGTGGGAGCTTACCCCAGAAGGAGGACCTTGACCCTCCCTGACCAAGGCAGTGACCTCTTGGTGAGCCACTGGCATGCCGACTTGCACCCACCCCCTTAGGCAAACAGGCCCAGGCCTGACACTGGGGCCAGGGCCAGTGCACAGGGCATTTCCTGTCCAGGCCGCGCCCCACCCCCCCCCCCCCCCCCCCATCCACACAGGGCGGCAGCCAGGCCTCCGGCACCCACCCCACCTCCACCTCAGGCAGGGCCAATGGGTCTCTTGCTCCTCTTTCCTCCCAGCAGGATGGGCAGGTCGATACCTGACCCAGGGTCCTCTTAAGCAATAGAGCTCTCAATGGCCCATTGATGATTGACCAGGCCAGCCTGTTACTTGGTCACTGAGTGTGTGTGTGGCAGGGGCCCCGAGGCCTCCTGAGCCCCTTGCTCTGGAGACATGCTGTTTGGAGAGAGGGAGACCTGGGGGGCTCTTCACCCCAATGGGCCACCCCGTTTCTCAGAAGCCACATTTCTTCCTCTCTCAGAGGCCTTGTGATGAAGCAGCACTTGCTTCTCCATGCAGCTGAGCCCTTCCACCAAGTCCTTACTGGTCCTAGGTCGGTCCAGTGCAGCCACAGCCCGCAGGGGAGCTCTAGGTTGTCACGGGCAACGTCTCTGGGGTGAGAGGGAGTAGATGTAGATTCCTACTGTTTCCTGGCTGTGTGACTATGGCCACATTTCTCAGATTTCTGAGCCCCAGTCTGCTCATGGGTGGGTGTAAAGTTTGGCTTCGAGAGGAACGAGTGCAAAGTACATTGACCACGTTGACTGCCCCTGCCCCGGCTACCGCTGGGACAGCCAGGGGCTCCCTCCTGCCTCTTGGCCAGGCGAGGCTCCCTGGGCAGTGGCCCCCACACCCACCCCTGAAATGGAGGGTGATAATCACCAGCCTTCCCACGCACCCCTTCCTTCTGCCTTCTTGCCCGAAGGGCACTCTGGGGTTGCTTAAGGTCAGCCAAGACACCTGGAGATCCAGCTTGTTGCTCCCTTCCCTGCCAAGTTCTCCACGACAGCTGTGGGAGTGGGGATAGGCCCAGAGCGGCTGACCCCTTGAGGGGTCATTTCTCCTCCTATCTGAGGCCAATCCAGGGCCAGAAACCAATCCGCCCCACCCCAGCTGCTCTGAGCTCCCTGGGGCAGAAGGTGCTGCAGGACTGCAGGAGGCTGGCGGAGTTGGCAGGGTCAGCTGGGTGGGAGAGAGGTGCGGGCAGGAGCCTGGCCGGGAGTCTGTACAGTGCACAGGGGAGTGCCAGGTGTGGCGGGGGAAACGGGCACGACTGCCATCGTGGACTCAGGCATGGGTCAGGCCAGGATGCAGATTCTCTCGTCACTGGTAACACTCTTAGTGGTTTAAGAAATGCATGTGCCATGCTGAGCATGCACCTGGGACCTAGGAGGTACTCTGCTGTTGGGGTGACACCCTGTGGGCAGTGGCTGTGTGGGGGCTCACCCAGGCTATTCAGCTCAGCCCAGCACCCTCACGGCTGCCTCCTGGAGCCATGCAATGGAGGAGCTTTCCCTTCCCCTCAGCCAGTCCCTAGGGGCACCTTTCGGGGACATTTTCTTGCTGGGGAGAGCCTCCTGCATCCTGGATGGGGTGGGTGGGGTCGTGGTTAAGGAGCCTGAAGCCTTCAGACCCTGTTTCAGCCTGATTTACTGAATGGACCTGCTTTTGGGGGGATTGCAGTATAGGGCTGGGCTCAACTGTGGGCCACGTGCGAGCAGGCGTACACCACGCTCCAGCTGCGGCGGCCACGGGGTGTGGCCCGGCCATGTGGTCACTTGCTTTGCTTAGTCTGCTCAGTTCTAAGTTCCCAAAGGACAGGGACTTTTTCTTTTCTTTTTTTTTTAACCTTTGGATCCTCGTTGCCTAGTAGCGTGACTGGCATGGAGTGAGTAAAATGAACGAATGAATGAATAGACACTAGGCAGGCACATGCTCCGAGCAGGGTGAATGGACAGCGAAGACTGTGTCTTGCTTGGGCATGGAGTAAGCCAAGGTGGGCACCCCCGGGCAGGTGTTCTAGAGTCCTGTGCACTGCCTGCCCCGTGCCCTCCACCTGTGCCGAGGGTCAGGTTGGCAAGTTGGCGTGTGTGCAGCCTCCTTGACTGAGGTCCGGGATTCCCTATGTCCTGTTCCTTGGTCCCAGCATCCACTTTCTGTTTGGGGGTTGGCACCCTCCTCAGAAAGGGGGCACCTTAAAGTCGGAGGCCACATGGCACCTGGCATAGAGTGGGTGCTGAAAACACGCCTATCCATTGAAGCGCCCACTGGCTGGATGTGCCTAGCAGCTGTGCCCAGGAGAGTTGGCTGGGCACAGTGCCCCTGACCTGGCCTGCCCACCAGGTTGGTCCCAGGGCTGAGGCACCTCCCAATCTCATGACCCAGCGGAGAGGGAGGGTTTGAATCCTGGGAGCCCAAGCAGCTGCCCCTGCCCCTGAGGAGGTGACCTCTTCAGCCACGATCCCTTGCTGGGAGCAGGGTGACGGGGAGGCAGCCTTGCTCACACCTGTGGGCCTGTGCTCAGAAGAGTGGGCCACCGTGCAGGAGCCAGTGTCCGCCCCCAGCACAGCCCTCCTCCCTGACGGGGCCTCTGGACAGCAGGGTCACGCGGCCACGTTTCCACAGTGTGGACTCGGGCTGGGATCAAATTCCTGCTCTGCCACGGACTGGCTGTGACCTTGGCATGCTGCTTATTTGCCCCGAGTCTGTTTCCTCATCTGTAAAACAGAGGTGCTTTCCCGCAGTGGAACATTCTTCAGCCATAACGAGAAACGTCACAGTGCAGACCACTGCCAGGCGGTGTGTTCGGACCTCCTGGTTCTTGCAGTCATGGCCTGTCTTCCCACAGCACGCAAGCTCCACGGAGGAAATGGTTGATCTGTTTTGTCCATAACGGTGTTTCCAGCACCCAGTGCCTGGCACATACTAGGTGTTCAATGAATGTCTGTTGAATGAACAAATGCGTGAGTCATCATTCTTCACACAGTGGTACAGGTCCTGCCTGTACTAAGTGCTATCAGTTAATAGCTGTGAGGTCAGGGCTGTCATTATCCCCACTTTGCAGATAAGGAAGCTGAGGCTCTGGCACATGGAGTGGTCACCTTGGAGCTGGGATCTCCACCTGGAAGCCCAGCATCAGAGTCCTCACTCTGACCCTCCCTGCCCTAGGCTGTGTCTTGGCCTGGGAGCTTCTGATCTGGGCGGCAGCCTGGGCGGGGAGCATTCTGCCCCCTCAGCCACCTGGCTCCTCCCACTCCCAGGACCTGGGTGGCCCCATCCCCACCCCCACCCCCTTATAGCTTTTTTCTCAGGCTCATAGCCACCAACCCAGCTCCCTTCCCTGAGAACCTCTGTCATAAAGAAGGCGAGGCCCTGATCTGGCCTGTCTTTCCGCCCCTGGGCCTTCCTCACCCAAGGGAACCTTGGTTATAAATATGGGGGTCACGCCTTGCATGTGTATTAAGCAGCTTTCATCTGGGGAACTCCTGGCTGCAGGGAGGCTAATTAGCTGCTCTCTGGGAAGAATGAGTAAGAGCTGACATCCCAGCCTGGGCACTGGCTAGCTGGACTCGGGCTGGCTCTCCTGGGAAGAAGTGGGGAAGCCACCACCTCGGACCACCCGCCCCTCCACATTTCTCTTTGCTGCAGGACCTCTTCACAAGGGATCCTTCTCTCAGGCTATTAATGAAAGCCACCGTTTGTGCCAGGCCAAGGCCTTGTGAAGCTCCTTCTGTCTGTTGAACGTGCCCACATGGGGCTGTTGTGAAATGATAACAACCGTGGTCCTCATTACAGAGCCGTGTTCCTTGCCGGCACGGGGCCAGTGCTTCCTCGCATGACCTCATGTAATTGATGGGAAGCCCTGAGCTCAGTGTCTTGCATGGAATAAGCACTTGATAGGTGGTAGCTATTACTCTAATCTTCAGAACAACCCTATGAGGTAGGTACTATGTTATCTCCATTTCTCAGATGAGGAAGTGGCTCAGAGAGGTTAAGCCACTTGCTGGAGATCACACAGGGAGTCAGGAGCAGAGCCAGTATTTGAACTGGATTGGTTTGACTTTACAGCTGCACCTAACTTCTCAGGTGCTTTTCCCTCCCTCCCCGCGACCTGGAGGCTATTAACCCCGGGGCCTTACTATGTGTAGTTGTAGGGTCACCAGGCAGGCCATGTTCTTCTCATCCATCTCTCCAAGAGCGCACTGGGGGACTAGACTTAGACCAAGAAAACCTTGGGGATCATCTAATACGACTCTACCCCCACCCCCATTTTTCAGACGGGAAAACTGGGGAAGGAAGCGCCTATGCAGGAGGATGGGCCTGGTGGGAAGATGCCTCCTCCTCAGGGCACGAGGAGTAAAGAAGCAGCGGCTCGCCCACCTGCTCCCCTGGCGCTGGCAAGGACACTAAGTAACAAACATCCTCACGAGAGAATACAGTAGCCCATTTTTCAAAAGCTTGCCTAACACCACTTGACTTTTACAAAGGACCTACATTAGTACCTGTTTTCACCAACTGAAAGAAATCCGAAGAGGATTTTCGCTTTTATGAGGAAAGGTGAAAACTAAAAATAGCATTCAGTCTCTGTTTTACAGCCATCATGCTAGAGGCGGTCACACCCTAAGCAGCAACAGTGGCGCCACCAAGCTCCCACCTCGGGAACTACACTTAGCATCAAGTCGCCGTAGCTTTGAACTGGGTCTGTGAGCATCTGTGCTTTATCTCGATTTCTTCTGTGCATGCCTGCTTTTACTATATGTTAGTGTTATTTTAGGTTTTATGTGTTATTCAGTATGATTTGGTAGGTTTTTGGGTCTGGGAACACTCAAAAATTTTTCCATATAAATTAATGGTAATTGTTTTGCTTTATGCCGTTTTGGCTTGTGAAAGTTTTCATAGGAATGTTCTACTTTCAAATAGGGGGGGAGGGGGGACCTGCACCTGGCTTTCACCCACCAGCTGGGTCTACTCCCAAAAGGCTGCCACAGGCACTTTGGGTGGTGCGGGCAGATCAGGAACTGAGACTGGGGCAGGGATGATGCACTCCACCTACCTGCCCTGCAAGGCTCTCGGAGCAGAGGGAGAGTGCGGGACAGGCCTCATCTCCTGTGGCCTGCCTCACAGGTCAGTGCTGTGACTCCAGTGCAGACACACAGGAGGCGCTTAAAAATGCTTGTTAGAGAAATGGCTGCATCCGGGCCCCACAGTAGGGAGGAGATGAAATGTGGAATGAATGGATGGGGAGGTGATAAACCGTGTCTTCTCACCGTTGCTCAGCAAACCTGAACCCATCAAATGTGACTCTCCTTCAGGCCTTGGGAAAGGGTCTGTGCAAATCTGGTTTGGACAGCAAGAAGTTTATGGGCCACTGAGGTTCCTGAAGGTGGGACACCATTCTTGGTCACTGGAGGAGGTGGCTAAGAGCTCAGGATCCAGTTTCTCTTCCTCTCCTCTGAACGTTGCCCCTTCTGAAGAGGCAGGTCTCTGGGTACCAGAGCCATAGACATAGGGGCTCTGACCTTCTTCTCTGCACCCTGCATCTCTCCCCTTTTCAAATGGAATTTTATATTTATTTATGAGATTATTTGCTTAAACAAGTCTATCTCTTCTGTTAGCTCAAGCACCACGTGGGGTGGGAACTTGGTCGTGTGCACTGCTTGTGCTCCTGCCCGCAGGGTGCACTACATTACCCAGTGAGGGAATGCCAGAACTTCCACAACAGGACGAGAGAACAAGTGTGTTCTCAGGACCACTGGACCAGCAGCAGCACCACCTGGGAACGTGTTAGAAAAGTAAATTCTCTGACGTTGGGTGTGGGATCTGGCAATTTGGTTTGACCCAGCCCAGGGGATTCAGGCACACACTCCGGTTTGAGAACCCCTGGAGGAGGCAAACCCCCTGCTGTTCTATCAGTGTCCACTGTGGCAAAGGGCAACTTAGGCTTCCTGTAAGAGGAGCTGGGGACGCGCACAGTCACCTCTTCAAATGTAGCAAAGGGCAGCCCATGTCTAACCAGGGGCCGGCCCAGTATGTGAACACTGGACCATCACCCCCTGACCCCACCTGGGGCCCATGAGTGCTATTTGGTGGGCTGGCCACTGGAGGGCAGTGCGACCACGTCCATGGAGCCCCTGCAAAGGCTTTGGGCAGGAGCAGCCCTCAGCGACCTGCCTGGAAGACCAGGTGGGGGTGCCTCAGCCAGGAGCCAAGAAACAGAAAGGGATCTGGTCCCAGGCAGCGGCCTCCGCCTGGGCCCAGTGGCCCCAGACATTCTTAGAAGCCAAAGGGGCTCAGCTGGCGTGTACCTCTGACCCCTGTGTCTCTGAGGGGGCCTTCCTGCCTCTCCCCTCCAGAGCCTGGCCTGGTGCTGGGGTTTGGCCCGCCTTGGGCCTGGAAGGTTCGGAGGCCTGGGACTGCAGGGCATCCAGAGAAGGAGATACGGTCAGGCCGCCTGGGGCAGAGTGCCAGAGAGGACAGCAGGACCTTGACTGCCTCCCCAGAGGCAAAGGGCAACCTGCCTCGTGACCCCCTCTGAAGTGCAAAACAAGTCAGCCATCTTTGGAGCAGCTTAACCCTCTCCTAGCTGGCGAGGGCTGGCTCGAGGTCTGGAGGCTGAAATGCCTTGGGAATGGGGAGGAATTTCTAAGAACTACAAGAAAACCTTGGACCCTGGCAACTTCCTCGAGGGTGTTTGGAAATCCCATTCCATTAGCCAGTAGGAGCCCAAGCTTTCTGTAAGTGAGTTGGATTCGATCCAGTCACCTTTCTGCTTGCCTACATTCAAGGAGCATAGAGCCAGAGGCAGTAAAGCCGCTCCTACTGGTCATCAGGTGTCGGGAGCTGTGTCAGGCCAGCGGAGTCCTTGTCCAACTGCAGGATCCTGTTGCTCACAGCACAGAGTGCGACTCCCTCCCAGGCCACCGGCGCAGCCCAGGTCAAGGACTGGCAGCCTGCAGCCCGGCTAAGTGGCTGACTCAACTTTCAGTCCCTCCCACCAGGAGGACTTGAAATTCCATTCTGAATGCTATTTGAGGAGCTGCGGGCCCTACCGGCCACACCGTCCCACACCACAGTCCCACACCACACCGTTGTCTGATATCTGACCTGGTTCACACATTGATGTCTCTCTGTCATTGGGGACTTTTCAGTTTCTAGAATGTTCTTCCTTCTTAATATTGTCAATCCTTCAAGGTCCAGCTTAAGTATCAGCTCCGCCAGGAAGCCTTCCTCAGCGGAATCTGTCTCTCCTCTGCCCACCTATAGTACCATTAGCCTCGCTGCAGGGACCCTCCTGTTTTCCTTGCTGCTGCTGAGGGTGCCATGGGGGTAGGGACCCTGTGACATGGCCTTTGTGTTCCGCACGGCGCTTCACACATGTGGGTCATTTTGAAAAGGGTTGCTGAGAGAGTATTGTGAAATTATTGAACGGGCTTTGGTGTTGGAAGCAAAGTTCCCAAACATTTTGAACCTTGGGCGAAGGAACATGTAATGGTGTTTTCTTAAGCCCTGTAATGGAATCCTTTTGTGTTTAATTGCTTTAAGTTATTTTTAGTGTAAATGTCAGGGTGCCATAGGAACAAAAACCATGGGTCCCAGCTCGACCAAGAGGACTAACCGCTGAGTCTTGTGTTGGTGACTTCCTCTCTGCGGCCTTGAGTTGGAGCCTGTGACATGGGACAGCCGTCAGCACGTCAGGTCCCCCAAACCAGCCAAGGAAAGTCTAAGCTGGGCCTGAGGTCATGACTGTGGGCTGAGCTCTCGCGAGGAGGCAGCAAAGCGAGCGCCTTGGGAGTTGGGGAAGGTTGAGGCTGAAGGAAGAAGCCTCTTTTTCCTCCTAGAGTCCAGAAGTGCCCCGTGAAGGACTCCAGAAAACCCCGTCCATGCCTCGCCCACAGATGATTTGCTGTACGCTCATTAAGGGGAAAACAAAGAGGTGGTTTTGTTTATTTATTTAAGAGGAAAAATAAATGAGCTGTGACAAAACAATCTGAAACCAGGCCCCTCCGAGACCCGGGCTTTCACTTCCTTGATGGGAAGTAAAACAGAGAATCGAATCCCCTCCAAATAAAAGTGAAGTTAATGATCAGACAGCTCGAGCTGGCCACATCCTGTGTCAGCTCCCTCCCTCCCTCGGCTCCCTGTTTACAGCAGCAGAGCCCTCCTCCAGAGCCCAGAGTGGGCTTAACTCTTTCCTCCCTGTCTCCGCGAGGCCCAGCCCCGCTGTGAGGCCGGCAGGCTCCTCACGTCCTCTGGTGCAGGCCAGGCTTGTCCTGGGGCCTGCCGTGGGCCGGGCCCTCACAGGGCAGTCAGCCTGCCTTTCAGCCTCTGAGGTGTTTAGTAAGCCCAGCTTAGATGTGAGTGATGTCTTCTGCTTGTCCTGCACAAAATCCAAAGTGGGCACAGGAGGGCTGCACCCAGTATCGCTGTCCCTGTCCACCACTCTGGGGAAACACTGGGTAAGCCCATTCCTGCCCCAGACTGAGGGCCTCCGCTCCGTGTCGCCTCCACAGCCTGGTGGTTTACAGGGGCTGCTGCATTCCGGTGGACAGAAACACAACTTTGGGGCCTTCCGGCCTGTGCCGAGAGCAGTATTCTATGCATGTCTCAGAGCCGCTGTCTGTGAAAACTTTATACTTCCTTCAGTGCAGTTATTTCTCCCAGGACCTTTAGGGTCATTAGTAGCACATCCCCAATGAGCTGAGGGGAAGCCTTGCTAATATATATTTTTGAATATGTTTTCATTGATTTTTTAGAAAGAGAGGGAGAAAGAAACATCGATGTGAGAGAGAAACATCCATAAGCTGCCTCCTGCACGCCCCCTACTGGGGATCGAGCCCATAACCCAGGCATGTGCCCTGACCTGAATGGAACCGGGACCTCTCAGTCCATGCGACGATGCTCAATCCACTGAGCCGCACCAGCTGGGTGCCTTGCTAATGTTTATTGAGGGATTTTCTACCTGCCAACCAATGTTGTAAGCAACAGCGCTGGCCTGTAGAGCCACTGTTCCTCATTGTACAGGGGAGGACACAGAGACACAGAGGGGTAAGTACCTTGCCCATTGTTACAGGGCTGGCAAATAGCAGAACTGGGATCTGAACACAGCCATTGTGGGTCCAAAGCCTATGCCCTTCGCCCCTGAACTCAAGGTCTCACAACAGAGACTGCTGTCTTTTCTAGAGCCAGGGGGCTTTGGGGAGTTTAGAATAATCCCAGGAATGCATTGCAAAGGTCCCAAAGCCCAAGGACCTTGTGAGAACATTGGAACTTTGTCTTGGGTGCTGCTCCCTCCCTTCTGTTTCTTCCCTGGGAAGAAGGCACAGGGAATACGCAGAGGTTTGGGGACAGTGAGTCAAGGAGAGGCTGGGTGTGGAGCAGTTTATGAAGGCACAGGCCTCTCCATCCCTCTGCAGCAGAACCCAAAGGCTTGGGGTAGCTGCTCTCTCAACAACTGGTCCTTCTGTTTATGTTCCCTTCATAGCCTGTGGGTTTCTCACCTGAAGTCACAAACACGCTCTTCTGGCTGAAACCTGTCTCACAGGAAGCCACTAACCAGCTGCCTGGGGGCAGGTGGCAAAGACTTAGGAAGGGCTGCGTGGGACACCTGCCTGTCCTGGGATTCCTCCCTCTGCCCTCTGTGCTACTTACATTTGTTCTGGAAAAGTGTCTGTGGCCAGGTCACCATGCCTAGCCATTTGGTGGGTCCCTGAGCCTGGGGAGGGTGTGTTGTGCTGCCTCCCGCTGTCTGGAAGCCTTCATGATCGCGTGCCCCAGGCTCAGGGGGGAAGGCTCCAGAAGGTCCCTGTGAAGTGTGCTCCTGAGCACAGGGCCTGCTCTTGGTCTGCTTACCCTAACCCCCCCGGCCGCCTAGCTCCATCTTTGGGAATGAGTCGATCTCCTGAAGGTCTGCTTTCTCGAAATGCATTTCACCGTTCCAAGCCGTGGCCCAGTGGGAGCTCTGCCCTATTCCCCAGTTTCCAATTCATTCTTCAACCAGAGAGAAAACCGTGGGGGCTCCATCCCAAGTGGCCCGTTCTGCCCAGAGCGGGGGTGGCCCCCCTGGGAAGCGAGGAAGACAGCAGCGACTTCTCTGTGACACCTGAAAGGACTGACACGCAGTAAGATGCCTGGATCAAAGGGATCTGAGTGTCTGTGCCCTGACTTTTGTTTAATTTAGATGTTTAAGTGCGGTCTCTATGATTCAGACAGAGCGCCCAAGGCGGGGCGGCTCCACTGTGGGTCTCAGAGGCTAAAGGCCGACATTTGTCAAAACCCCTCAAATCAGACCCCCCTTTATCAGTGCTGCCAGCACCAGGCCACTTTACACACGTTTATCTCATTTACCACCACCCTAGAAAACGGGGTCTGGGTGATTACCCCCCATTTTCCAGTTGAGGAAAGTGAATTTAGAAAGGTTGAGTAGCTTGCCCACTTTGCTGGGGGGAAACCAGTTCCTTGTGGTTCAAAATACATTGAAACCAATTAAAACACCATCTCACTGAGTTTGGAAGTAGTGCCCAGTGGACACCAGGCCCTCTGAATGTTTCTTCCCAGCGTGAGAGGCCCCGAGGGGCAGGGTACCACTCTTGGTCCTCAGCACGGCCCTGGGCAGTGGTCTTCCTGCCTGCTCTCCAGCCCTCTCGGCTCCTGGAATATCTCCCCACACAGCCTCATCTGTTGTCCAAGAACACATGTCCTTAGAAAGTAAATATCATGTTGCAAGAACCAATAAACCTTGGCCAGTGTGGTTCAGTTGGTTGGAGCATCGTTCCATGGACCAAAAGGTTGTGGGTTTGATCCCTGGTCTGGGAGTGTATGGGAGGCAACCGATTGATGCTTCTCTCTCCCTCCCTCCCTCTCTCTCTCTCTCTCTCTCCTTTCTTTTCTCTCTAAAAATCAGTGAGAACATATACTCAGGTGAGGATTGAAAAAAAAAAAAAAAAAGAACCAATAAGACAAGAATCCCTGAGTTAAAATTCATTCAGTTTTTATGAACTTAAAACATTTTAGTACGGAAAATTGCAAACACATACTGAAGGGGACAGAGTAGTATGATGAAGCCCCATATACCCATCACCAACATCACCAAATCCTGCCCACGCCTGTCTATTTATATCGCCATCTGCCTCCCTACCTCCCATATAATTTTGGAGTAAATCCTACATATCAGATCATATCATTATCAGTATTTATCTTTAAAAAAAAACAACAAACTCTGCCCTGGCCAGTTTGGCTCAATGGTTAGAGCATTGGCCCGTGGACTGAAGGGTCATGGGTTCGATTCCTGGTCAAGAGCACATACCTGGGTTGCAGATTCAATCTCTGGCCCTGGTCTGGGTCGTGCAGGAGGCAACCAATTGATGTGTCTCTCTCACATCGATGTTTCTCTTTCTCTCCCCTTCCCTCCCTTCCACTCTAAAAGTCAATGGAAAAATATCCTCGGGTGAGGATTAACAAAACAATGACAAAAAACGAACTAATTACTTAACCACATTGTTCTTATTGCACCTAAAAATTAATCATACCCCCTAAAAATCCCCAAGATTCAGCTGGTGTTCACATTTCCAGAACTTTTAAAAAACTTGTTCCCTTTCTACTTAAGGAAAACAAGCCCAGCTCTGAAAAAGGAATTTCTCAGCATTTGGTCGTGTCCTTACAATCTAGCTCCTAAAAGGACAGATTTCTGAATTTGGGCAGAAACGCCCCGTTACTAAGTCTCCGAGGCCAATAAGCACTTTGTAAGCGCTCCGCTACAGCTCTGGGCTGGGTCAGGGCGACGGGACGCACAGTGGGCACCGTGGGTGCTGGGTTTCTCGGCAGGATGAACACCTGCGAGGCTGGGGCGCAGCCCTGTTGAGCTAATGTGGGAGGACGGCAGGGCACCCCCTGCATCCTCCCGCCCACCCGGAAGTCCCGGCTGTGAGTGGCTGTCCTTGGCGCTCCGAGCGGCACTCCACCCGCCAGCTGCCTGGGCCTCCTCTGGGACCCTCTGCTCTCTCTTGCTCGGGATACTTGACTACGTTCCAGTGACTCCGTGGAACCCCACTTTGTGGGGCCTCCAACCTTCTTGGTCTTGCCAATTCACTGTTTAACATACAGCAACAGTTGACTAAGGCGCTTTTAGGGAGGGGGGCTGGGCACTTGTGCCAACCGCGTTGCTCATCTGTCCTTACAGCGGCCGCGGGAGATGGGTGTTGCTGTCACCACCACCTCACAGTGCAGACGGAGGCTGAGGGGGGGCAGGTACGTCCCCTGCTTGCCTAGGAAGGGCAGTGCCAGGATCTGAACGTGGTCAGCCCGAACACTGGGTGCTCTCCATCGCAAGGTATTGGTTCCCAAATGTTGAGACTGGTTTAGCAAACTGCTAGGCAGCTTGGCCAAGGACCAGACGCTTACCCTTGTGAGGACAAACCTTGACAAGTTGGGATCTGCAGTCACCATGCGCTTTCCCTTCAACGTTCACATCTTCCAGAACAGACACAGTATGACTTATTATTATACATACCCTTATTAGGAGATTAGCTCAGTTGAATGGAATAAGTTTTAGGTCATTGAGCCTCTAATTTCCTGGTTTGTCTTTTTTCATGGTTAAATAAGAGTTTGACTCATAGATTATACGACGGAGACAGGTTTGAAGGTGAGGAGGGATGGGAAGAAACTGGGTTGAGTGTCCAAGGTCACAACCTAGCCCTTCTGTATCTTTTGTCACATCTCTCAGTTTTTGACAGAAGAAAAATGTGACTTACAGAATGTACAGAATCAGGGTCAAGTACTTAAGAATTCTTAGAGGGAGAAAGGCTGGCACGGGCCCCATTTTCTTTGTCCCAGTCGATCAGAGTTCAGCCGGGGTGGCTTCCCTTTGGCTGAACTTCGGAGGCGCAGTTTTAGGTGCTTGGCGAGGCCCAGACCCCTGTCCATTAGGCACCCACCCCGCCCACAGAGCACCACCTGAGCCCGCCAAAGCTGGGCGCTAAACCCAACTCACTTGCATTTTTACTGCTGTTGCTTCTCGATTTTGCCTTGGTTTGCTTCAGCTTTCTCCCAACTCCTGCTGCCTTGAAGAGTGGGCAGAGGAGGTTTGATTAAGGGGCACAGAAAAGCCCAGGCAAACACAGAGAAGAGAGGCATTGGCCAACTCACAGGAGAGGCACAGAAGGCTGAGCCCAAGCCGAAAAGGGAAAGGAACCAGCATCTCAGTACTCAAGGAGTGTATGGATACAAAGTGAGCTAAAAGTAACTAGTTGCCAATCTCCGCAATGGGAAAGCTGTGGCTATCTTCAGGTCTCCTTGGAAATACCTGGAAATTAATTTAAACCATCTAAATTGTTTTCAAAAGTAGCACTTGTTGGGACACCTCTGGCTTTGCATAGAGTTGTATATGTCAGTCTTCCAGGATTACCTGTTGGTCCAGGATGGTGTGTCTGCGGGTTGGGTTAGCCTTGGTCCACAGAGAAGTGGCTGGATAAACCCTTCCCTGGAAGATGCAAAGCCAGTAACACGGCTCCACCACACCTAATGCTTCTCCTGCCCACCACAGATTTAGCAAACTGCTAGGCAACTTGGCCAAGGACCAGACGCTTACCCTTTTGAGGACAAACCTTGACAAGTTGGGATCTGCAGTCGCCATGCGCTTTCCCTTCAACGTTCACATCTTCCAGAACAGACATAGTATGACTTATTATTATACACACCCTTATTAGGAGATTAGCTCAGTTGAATGGAATACGGTTCTCCAGGGAGCCCTCTGGGGGGATCCATGATGGAAGCCACCAGACTGGGGTGAACTGGTACGGTATTCGGCCTTGCTCTGGGGGAACTGTAGAGAAAAACAAGGGCAAGATGGAAAGCTTGCTTTTCTAGGGCCGCCCTTGCTCAGTGTTCAGAAGAGTCTGAAATCCACGAAAAGCAGTAAAACTCAGAACCAAGGAGTATGGTTGGTTGAGGATAAAAGCAGTTGTTTTAAATTCATTGCTGCCTCTTTGTGTCTCCTGGGTCTTTTTAATTTTTTTCTGGTGTTGTTTGCTTTCACATTCTTTTCTCTTTGCGGAATATTTAGAACTGCCCCCTTCTTCTTTTTTATTCTCAATTCCCCTCCCCACCCTACTCTGCCTTCTTAGCATAATTTTTCTTTTCTTTCGGCCTTCCTTGTTTTACATCTGGATTCCCGGATGGTTTATTTTGTCTGTTTCCTGAATTTCTCTCCTCTCCTATTTCTTATAGCCGCCCCCCCCTCCCCACCCCTTTCCTTCAGCTTCAATTCTTTCCCCTAAAGACTTCCTTGGGCCGCACAGGCTTTTATTCTTGTTCATCTGTTTAAGCAGCGCTGGCAAGGAGGAGGCCACAGCCGGCAGGCAGGGCCACAGTGGCAGAAGAGGACCTGGGTATCTGAAGAGTCTCCCCCCGGCCCCAGGGTCCTTGGAAGAAGAGCTTCCTTCTGGAGAGGGGCTTCCTGTGAGGGCTGACATCGTCTGCCAGGCCCAGGTCGAGGGCTGGGGGCAGATGGCGTTTTCTCCGTGTTGTGTGGGCCTGGGCCCCATTGCTCAGGGAAGCGGCCCTTCTCTGGATATACGGGTGGGGGACTCGCCAGACTCCACCCAGCAAGGCTGGGCTTCAGGGGAGGTGCTGCCCTGGGCCTGTATCACTTGTAAAGCTCGTGCTGTGGGGGGGATGGCTTGCTGCATAGGGTCTGCCTCTTGGGGACACTGAGTATCCTTTGATCCTTGCTCTTTGGCTGAAGTTGGCCTGGGCATCTGGAGTGTCTGTGGGGAGACAGAGGCAGTTTTCCAGCACAAGGTCCTTCCTTCCAACGCCCCCCACCCCTGGCCAGTGGGTGTTTCCAGGACACAGGGAGACTGCAAGAAGAGGCTGATAATTGTGGTATTTTAAAGGTTCTTGGCCACTGGGGAGCACCGCAGACCCCACCTGTGGGAGGTCCTGAGGGTCAGCCCTGGTACTGATAGAAGCAGGTGGCACTTCTCAATGGGAGTGGTGGCAGAGAAATCCTAGAAGTTATAGCCGCACCCCTCCTTGTCTGGAGTGGGGGGGGGGGTGAGGAGTGTCCTGGCTCTGCTCCCCAGCTGTCTGAGGCAAATCGACTGGAGTCCATCTGGCTGTCGCCCCAGGCCCAGGCTTGCTTCCCACCCTGGGGCATCAATGCCACTGGGTGCTGGCTGAGTCCTCAGCAGGCCCAGCCGAGGGGTGGACGTGGCAGTGCTCTGCCCGGGGCTCGAGAGCAGCAGTGGATGCTCATCAGGCTGCACTCTTCCTAGGCCCTGCGACGGCGCTGGCCACGTGCTTCTCTGCAAGTGCCATCAAGGGCCCCTCACCTTCCCCACACCTTGCTCTTTTGTCGGGTCCCATCCCTTCCTCATCATTTTCATCAATGCACAATGTTCTTTGCCACTTTCTTTTTATTTTTGTTAATCCTCACCCGAGGATACTTTTCCATTGATTTTAGATAAGAGTGGAAGGGAGGAAGGGAGAGAGAAACATCGACGTGAGAGAGACACATCGATTGGCTGCCTCCTGCATAACTCCAACCAGGGCCAGGGATCAAACCCGCAACCCAGGTATGTGCCCTCAACTGGGAATCAAATGCCATGACCCTCAGGGTTCCAGCAGGCCAACGCTGTGACCCTGAGCCAAACCAGGCAGGGCTCTCTGCCACTTTAGAAAGGTACTATTGATTATATAGAAGCTTGAAAGAAATCTTTGCTTATATTTAATATCCTGCTTATACTTTATTTTCTTATTTTTATCCTCACCCGAGGACATTTTTGCATTTATCTTCAGATAGAGCATGAGGGAGAGAGGGAGGAAGAGAGAGAGAGAAACATCGATGTGAGAGAGACACATCGACTGGTTGCCACCCACACAACCCCAACCGGGCCGGGGACAAACTGCAACCGAGGTACGTGCCCTTAGCGGGAACCGAACCTGGGACTCTGTGGTCCGCGGGCCGACGCTCTAACTGCTGAGCCAAACCAGCCAGGGCTTACTTGTTTTCTAAGCCTTCAACCCTGGAGTCCAACTCTTGGAATCCAGTATTCTTTAAGACCCTAGAACCATAAGACCCAGAAGCCCCCAGCCCTACTCCTGGGCCCTGTGGGTTTGGTGTATCTCAAGGGTTATCCTGCACAGGAAGTCCCATTAGGGGACTGGTGATGAATTTTCTTCTAAGTTCTTCCCTCAACTTTGCCAATAGAGCTGGGGGTAAGGACCCTGCCTGTCTGATGTAGGAATTCAGGTAGAGATTAGGATCCCAACCACCTCCTGCCCTTCCCACCTGAGGCCACAACTCAAGCTTCTTCAACCTGCGGTCTCAGTGCCGCCTGGTTCCTGCCACCTCCCTCTGCCTTCCCTCTTCCCACGCACCACGTTGTATAAATATTTACACCCCCAGGCTGGCAGGAATCTTTCTCCAGCTGCTTCCCTGGTCTCTGGGAGAGCTTGTTCTCTCACTGAACAGCTGCGGCAGATCTGGTTGCCTTTGGTCAGACAAGGGCAGGCCCTGGTTTGGGGCCTGCAGTCCCCCTGGGGTGGAGGGTGCAGTTGGCGGGAGAAACTCAGATCTAAAGAAGTCACAGGGCTGTGGCAAAGATCCATCCTCTCTCCTCCACCGGCTGCTTATGTGGCGACCCTCCAAGAGCTGTCTGATCCCTGCTCTGGCTGGGGAGGTGGGTCCTGCTTCTCAGAGGAGCAGCTCCCCAGGGTGGGGGCTGTCCCAGCCTGGGCTGGAGGATCATTCCAAAGCAAACTGGCTGGTGCTAGGATCAACTAGGAACACAGTTCACTTGTGAGTACTTTACAGTTTACAAGTGTGTGCTGCACCCTTGGTTCCGCTGAGGCAGACCCCCATTTGGAGCGGGAACCCCCTGGAGATTCTTTACACTGGGCCTCTCCACAGAGCCTGCCCCAGGCGACCTTCCCTCCCACCAGTCCCTGTGCAGTGTCCCTGGGGCTGGGCGTGGAGAGGACAGATGCTGCTTCCCCTGTCTTTCTTGGTGACCCAGGAAGCAGGAGTTTGCTAAGGAACCAAACCAGCATTTGTTAGGTTCCCACAGGCTGGGCGCTGTGTGAGGTACTTCCCCAAATTCTCATGTAATTATTCAAGGCTTAAGCCCAGCAGATCTTTGTACTTCCTTGTGCATCTCTTCCTGCCCTCACACAGCGGCTGCACCGCAGCCAGCTCCCAGACACGGCGTCCTGCCTTTCTCTGGTCCTTCCGGGTCAGCAGGCACCTCCGGAGCCAGCCGCGGGCACTGATCTCACCTACCTGCTGTGGGTGCTGGTCACCTGCTGCCACCTCCCCTCCCGGGCCTCAGTTTCCCCCACATCTGTGGGAGGTAATTAACCTGTGCTCCACAAAGAATTCCAAATTCAGCACAAGAACAGGTCTTTAAAAATCAACCTGGTGGTTTAACTCCTTTTCTACATATGGGGCAGAAGAGACTGTTCAGGTATCAGGCACTGAGAAGAAGGTGTGTTCAGTGCTTTGGGGAGGTTGAGGAAAAGGGAACGCAGGAGAAAAAGGCCTAGATTTCATATTCAACAACCCCCCAGTTCAAGTAGTGGAGCCATTGGGGGTAGAGGTGTGAGACTGGGGAGGGGCTTCTGGTGGAAACTGGGGACAAGGGCTCCAGGTTCCCTGTACCCACACTTGTGCCAGAAAGAAAACAGATTCGATCTAAATCTCAGTTTCTCTCTTTCTCTTCATACTCAGACCCATTCTGGGAATGGGAGGAAATCTGGTGTCAGAGGTGCCTGCATGAGACTGTAGGGAAAGCCCTGCCCCCGGGCTTGGTGTTCCCGGGTAGAGAGCCATGGGAAGGCGAGCAGGGGAGGAGTGGGCTGGATGTGGCCTTGGGGGATGTGCAGGGAGAAAGGTGGGAAACCACAGCTAAGCCATGCAGCTGCAACATATTCCTGTTGCCTGCCTCACCACCCCCAAAAGGTAAAACAAAACCCAAATAAAAGCCTGACCTGGCAGATATTAATACCCAGAGCCAGGGCTGGTGTGCAGGCAGCCGCCCCCTTCTTCCCCCTTCTGTTTCTATAAGCGGCTGAAATAAATTTAGCGAAACAACCCCACCCGTCTGAGGGCCGAAGATTTCAGAGCAGTGGGACTCTTTACCCTGAAAGCCCCTGTTTTTCAGAGCTGAGAGCTTTTTGTTTAAATTCCCTTTGGGAATGGAATGCTCTCAATTTGATATAATTATTTTACTGCAGTCATCTCGTCCTCATAGAGAATGCTTTGCCACAGTATGGCTTCTAGAAAGCTGATCTCCAGGTGCTCGACAGCTTACAACTGTCAACTCCATGGGGCCAATGCCTAGTTGGAGCCATTGGATGATTTATTGTGTGGTTATTTTTTGTGATATCTGTGTATGTTCAGCTAAGTTTCCCAGTTGTCGGTCACACACAATAGTGGTTATGGCTAAGTTACCAAAGTAGAGAATTACTTATTGAGGGCCTACTGTGTGCCAGGCACTGAGGGTTGAGTTGAGAGTAGAGACAGCCTGCCCTTGGAGCATACATCCTGTTGGGAAGGGAGATGTCAAAAAGTTAAATGACTACAAAAAACCCAGCAACTAACATCATACTTAATAGTGAAAGACTGAATGCTTTCTCCTAAGATTATGATCAAGGTACGGGTGTTCACTTTCACCAAGCCCATTTGACATCATATTGGAAGTCCTAAACAGGGCAAGAAGGCAAGAAAGAGAAGTATAATGTGCCCTGGCTGGCTTAGCTCAGCGGTTAGAGGATCGGCCCATGGACCAAAGGGTCTCGGGTTTGATTCTGGTCAAGGGCACATGCCTTGGTTGCAGGTTTCCAATTATAGGTTCATTCAGGAGGCAACCAATCAATGTGTCTCTCACATATATGTTTCTCTCTCTCTCTCTCACCCTCCCTCCCTCATTCTCTCCCTTCTACTCTCTCTAAAAAATCAATGGAAAAATATCCTCAGGTGAGAATGAACAACAAAATATATATAATATTGAAAGAAAAAATTAAACAATTCCTATAATTATTTATGTTAAAAAACAAAGCAAATGTAAACTCAAGGAATCTACCCCAAAACTTTCGTATAACTAAAGTGACTTTATAAGATTATAGGATACAAGGTCAATAGACAAAAATCAACTGTATTTCTATAAACTAGTAATGAGAAATTAGAAACTGAAATTTAAAAAATTACACTAGTTGTCCCCCCAAAGAAATATGAGGTATAAATCTAACAAAACACATATAGTATCTGTATGCTAAAAACTATAAAGCACCAATTAAAGAAATAAAAGAAGACCCAAATAGACATACCATGTTCATGGATTAGAAGACTTAACATTGCAAAGATGGCATTTCTTCCTGAATTGATCTATAGACTGAATGAAAATCCAATAAAAATCTAGTATGATTTTTTTTGTAGATATAGACAAGCTGGTTCTAAAATTTATATGAAAAGGCAATGGAACTAGAATAGTTAAAACATTTTGAAAACTAAGAATAAAGCTGGAGGAATTACACTCCCTATTTTAAGACTTACTATAAAGCTACAATAATCAAGACAGTGTGGTATTGTCAAAGGAATGGATACACAGATCAATGGAACAGAATAAAGAGACCCATTCCAATATGGCCAACTGACTTTTGGATAGGTGCAAAAGCAATTCAATGGAAAAATGATAGTTCAATAAACAGTGCTGGGATTGGACATCCATAGGCAAAAAAAAAAAAAAAAAAAAAAAAAAAGGACCTCAACCTAATTCTCACATTTTACATAAAAACTAACTTCAAATGGATCATAGATGTTAGTGTAAAACATAAACTATAAAACTTTTAGAAGAAAACAGAAAATCTTAATGACCCAGGGTTAAGACATACCAAAAGTTAGATGAAGAAAAGATAAAACTGATAAATAAGACTTCATCAAAATTAAAACCTGTTGCTCTGTAAACATACTTTGTTGAGAGAATGAAAAAAAAATAAGATACAAACTGGAATAAATATTTGCAAATCACATTTTGACGAAGTAACTGCATCCAGAATATATAAAGAACTCTTAAAACTCAATAGCAAGAAAACAAACAACCAATTAAAAAATGGACAAAAGAACAGCCATTTCACCAGAGGACATATAGGTGACAAATGAAGAGATGTTCATTATTACCCACTAGAAAAATGCAAATTAAAACCTTAAGATACCACTATACACCTATTAGAATGATTAAAATAAAAAATACAATTATAAGTACAGGTAAGTATGTGGAGCAACTAGAAACTCTCAGATACTGCTGTTGGAGATGCAAAATGGTATATGCTTTCTTGAATATGATTTGGCAGTTTTCTATAAATTTCAATATACTTTTACCATATGACCCAGCAATCCCACGCCTAGTTATGTACCCTAGAGAAATAAGAATTTATATTCCCACAAAAATCTGTACACAAATGTTTATTGCAGCTCTATTCTATATGGCCCCAAACTGGAACTAATCCAATGTCCTCCAAAAGGTGAATGAATAAAAAACTGGTGGTATACACATTCTGTGACATATTATTCTTTAATAAAAAGGAATGAACTATAAATACATGTAACAACATGAATAAATCTCAAAGGCATTATGTGTGTGAAATAATCATACAGACTGTATGATTCCATTTATAAGGCATTCTGGGAAAGACAAAATTACAGTATAGCGAACAGATCAGTGGTTGACAGAGTAAGGGATGGGGAGGATGTGACTACAAGGGGGTGATGGAACCGATCCGTTTCCTGATCATAGTGGTGGTTACATGAATCTATTCACATGTTAAAATTCATAGAACTATATACCAAATAAAGGTTAATTTTACTGTATGTTAAATTAAAAAGTAAAAACATTTATAGGAATAAATGTATACTCACAAACTGAAATAACTACTTTGAAGGAAATAAACATTCCATGAGGACATGAGAGAAGGCAGACACCTTACTTAGATAGGGGGAGGAGGGCACCAAGAATGGTTGAGGAAGTGATGCTTGAGCTGAGTTCTAAAGGGTGATTTAGAATTTATTTGGGCCAAAGGAAGCTCAATTCAGATAGAAGAAATAGCATGTGTCAAGGCCCTGGGGTAGGAGGAAGGACTGTTCATTTTCATCTGAAGCTGACTAGAGCACAGGAGTGCCCTGGGGGGTGGGAGAGGTGGTGGTGGGGAAGAGGAGGAGGCTAGAGCAGTAAAAGAGCGAGATTTTGCTGGGCTAAGAGTTTGGTTTTTATTCTAAGACAGATGGGTAGCCAAGGGTTTTAGGCAATTGTAACACAAAATCAGATCTAGGTTTTGAAAAAGATCACTTGAACTGCCATATGGAGAAAGGTTTGAGGGAGGGTGGGGATGGAGCCTAACTAAGCATGTAGGAAGCATGGAGTTGGAAAGAACCCCTAAAATAGAGTTTCTCAATCTTGGTACTACTGACATTTTGGACTAGACAAGTCTTGTTGTGGGGAGCTGTCCTGTGCACTGCAGGATGTTTCGTAGCATCTCTGGCCTCTACCTTCTAAATGCCAGCAGTAGTGACCTTTTCCCCTCCAGTTGTGACAACCAAAAACATCTCTAGACATTGACAAATATTCACTGGGAGGTAAAATCACCCCTGGTTGAGAACCACTGCTCTAAAATAACTGAATCTAGTGTTTCTGGCTTCATAATAGAATCATCTGGGGAGCTTAGAAAATACAAATGCTGGGCCTCACCTCCAGACCCACTGAAGCGGAATCCTTCCAGGTGGAATGAGGTGGGCACATATATATATTTTAAAAGCTCTCCAGGTGATTCTGCTCATAGTGATGTTTGACACCATCTGTGTAGTCCAACACTCTCCACCTCTACAGGTCACAACACTGAAGCCCAGAGTAGAGAAAGACTTGATGACCAGAGGCAGAGTTGCTCTAGAATCTAAGTTTCCTGACTCCTCGAGCAGTGCTCATTCTTTAGACCACGTTGCTAATGCCCTCTCCTCTTTTCAGACCTCAGGGCTTGCCTTATCCAGGGCTGGGGGTGGTATCAGAAAGTGATGTGATACAGATCAAAGCTGTCAGTTGACCATTTCATGGACATCTATACTGAAGAATTCTTTTGCAAAATGAATACCCCCCCCGGACTTTTTGTGGTGTAATGAGACCCCAAGAATGGTTTAGTTTACATACAATGGCTAAGCATATGAAAGATTTCAGCTAGGCATGAAACTAGGCACTTCACTGGCAATTTTAGGCCTATTATTATCCCTATTTTAGAGATGAGGAAACTGAGGCTTTGGTCAGTGTCTTGAAAAGTCACCAAAGCCAAGATTTGGATCCAGAACGGCCTAACTTTTAAATCCTGGACCACAGATTCTCAAACCTTAGTGTTTGAGTCACTAGCAGAAAATTTACTAAAATGCTAATTTCTGGCCCCACCCCAAAACGTCTGATTCACTGGGCGGGGGTCCAAGCTGAGGAATCGGCATTCCACCGGCACTAGTTAAATCTAAACCAGGCACCTCTCTGGCAGCACTCGGCCCTCCCTTCTTCCCTCTAATCCAGGGATTTTGCGGCTGTTCCAGGGTCTCAGGTAGCAGAGGTTGGGGGGAAGGGCGGGGCCCTATCCGAACAATTTGGGGAATTTTGCAAATGACCTTGAGCCTGGGAGGAACTGTAACAACGAAGGGCTCTACGATGGCAGGTCCTGAGCTGCAACCAGGGCCAGGAAGGGGCTCTGGGGAGGAAGTGCCTTGAAGGCGGTTGGTGAAAAGGCCTCGGGTTCATTGGTCCAGGGGTCAGTGGCCCAGCGCCCCACACTCTCACCTGCTTCGAGGTGCGCCCAGGGTCCAGACTGGCCAATGAATATATCCGTCGCGTTTCCCTAATTCCGAGGACTTTCACTTTCCCCCTTTGACAAAACCTAACACCCCAAGCCAAAAATACCTGGCGAGGCCCTCCCCGCGAGGAGACCCGCTCCCAGCGAGCAGGGAGGGCCCGGAAGTCGGGCCTGGGCCGGCGGACCTGGCGCCTGGCCTCCCAGTCGGAAGCCGCGGTGCAGGTGAAGGGGCGGCCTCTGCGCACGGCGCGGGCCGGGAGCCGGGGGGCGGGCCGCCGAGCGAGGAGGCGGGGAGGGCCGCGCGCACCTCCCGTCGGGCTTCCTGCCCCGGTCGTGCTCGCCGCGGTTCCTGCCACCCTCGGGCACCTGCCGAGCACGTCTCGGCCGGGAGGCCGGCTCAGGCCCTCGGACCCCCATCCCTCCCCGGCCCGCCGCGGCGTGGACGCCGGATCAGCGAAGGGTTAAGGAGGCTCGCTCCCTCCCCTCGGCTCCCTCACCCTTGGAAAGTCCCCGAAGTGACGTTTCAACCCGACAATTAAAAAAAGGGTTTAATTATAGAGGCAAGCTCTGGGAGCTGGAACAAACCCGGTCGGTCGGCGGGGCCGGTAAACAACTCCGGGGAGAGCGGGCCAGGCTGGCCGCCGCCCCACGGAGGAGCCCGCGTCCCCAGGAGCGGGGGAGGGGAGCTCCCTCCGGGAGTTGGAAAAGCGATGGAAATTCGAGGAATCGCATTCTCTTTGGGGAAAAAAAAAAAGGATTTTAACTAGCCCGGGCGCCGAGGCCAGGTGCTGGTGCTTTGGCCGGTCCCGCAGCCGTGGGGGAAAGTGGCGCCCCCCCCCCCCCGGAGAGGGGGAGCAGCTAGTGCAGGCCCGGCTCGCCCCAGGTCCCCTCACCCCTCGTCTCTCCACCTCTCTCTGTCCCCCCAGCACAGATTCACGAACCCTCCACAGTTAGACCAATGGGCCTTTTTGGGGGGAGGAGCGGGGAATAAAAAACCGAAATAGCTTCACATCAGGACGCAGACAAACCTTGTGGTTTTAACGCGCACCATACTCTGTCCTGAAATCTGGAACTCATTACCTCATCTCCAAGAAACTGCACGAAATCGCCCCCCCCCCCTTCTTGGAGCCGGGGAAAGGAGCGAGCAAACATCCCTCCCTTTAAGAAAGAAACCTACATTTGATTGATTTAAATTAAGGTGGATGGAAGTTATTTCCCTTTCTGGCGCTTGCCAGATTTCAAGAAAAGCTGCAAAATGGGAGCAAAGGGAGAGAAGCAACAGGCGGCTGGACAGCAGAAGAAAAAGCAAGGGGCAGCAGCCGGGTTAAAAATGGGGGCCATCAATTTAAGTCAAAGAAGACAAATAAAAGCAGACCGGGTTGGTGATCACGTAGGTTCGTGGTTGCAGCAAAAGTTGTGTGTGTTTCGTAAAGATGAAAAACAACCGGTTCCTAAAACAGTTGTGATTGGAAGGTTTCCCTGGGTTTGCCCGGAGGTTGACGAATAAATAAGAAATGCAGTAAAATGTGTGTGTGTGTGTGTGTGTGTGTGTGTGTGTGTGTGTGTGTGTGGTAGTGGTGGTGAGAGTGCGACTCCAGCGCTCTGCTCCACCCGCCCCGTCCTTTCCAAAGAAACGTGCTCATAATGGGGTGACCTAATTACATCGCAATGGAACCCGCTCTTAGCCACTCAGCGCAAGGGGTTTCGTAACAGACCCGGCGGCCTCGAGTGCTGGGAAGAAACGTGCGAGGACTGAGGAGGCGGCCGGCACGCGGGGGAATAGGAAAGAAACGCAGCCCTGCGGTTTCCGCCCGGGTCCTCACTTCAGCACTGGCGCGAAGGCGTGCGGGCGGGTGGGGGACACGTTAACAACTTTTTATTTGGGTGAGTGGAGGGGCATCCGAACCTAACAGTAAATAAATACAAATTTACAGTTTTTAAAGGAGTAACAATCTATCGGGGGCCTTTCGGTTTCGAGGATCCCATGCCCCCCCTCCCCCATCCCTCCCAAACAGCGCAGCTTGACAAGCCATATGTTCCGTTCCCGAGGGGGCGGGGGAGGAACAACAATAAGTTAAGTGTCGCCTCCCCCATCTCTTTACCTTCATTCTTGCCAAAGTAACTTTTTTTCATTGTTCAAGCGTCTAGGCGTGTGTGTGTGTGTATGTGTGTTTCGGCGCGGCCCACAGTTCAGAACGCGCGTGGAAAGTTGTGTGTTGCTGGGTGGATTTTGGGGGGCTGGGAAGGAAGGGGCGTTCATGAGAATTCAGATTTTCTTTACAAAAAAGTTTAGATTGGATGCGTGAAATAAATACAACTCCCAGCCTGCTAAAATAAACAATCTGCCTGGGCGGTGGTCTATTTCGCGACCCCCCAGCCTACTCCCCCTATCCCCTGGCCTACACTCTGGGAGTGCTGGCTGCAAAGCGAGCGCCAGTTTAGACCCGTGCAGCGCGCTAAATCGTGCTGCGCTCACCCCCGCCAGGCCGGGTCCTCCGGGGGGAAAAAGTCTCCCACCTCTCCACACTTGAAAAAAAACACACGTAAAACTTTGGAATTGAAGGCTTTGTGCGTCCCAAATTTCCAATCCCTTCGCCCTGCCAGGTTTGCGGAGGGAGCCAAGTGCTAAAGACAACTTGGGAAAAGAGTAAGTTGTGCGGGCCACTTGGAGAAGTTTGAAGAAAGATCTGCCTAAGATGGAAACCGCAGCGGGGCTCAGGACGGGCTTCTGCTCCCGCTTGCAAAAAGAGAAAGTCGAGCCCGCCTTCCTGCCTGACAAAAAACAACACAACAAGAACCCCGAAGAGGGTGGAATGAGTGATGTCACAGAACCCAGCTTGCAGGCTTACAAAGGAGGGGCGCGCGGCTGGAGAGCAGGGCGCCGGGTAGCGAAGCGAGCGGACTCGAAACTTTTCCTCTTTAAGAAAAAAAAGTTGTGCGCGGCTCGGAGTGGGGTTTTTTTTTTTTTCCTCGCCTTCTTTCCTCGTCTCCCCTCCCCCTTCTTCCTTTTGAAAGTTTTTTTTTTTTTCCCCCGAGTTTGACCGCATGGCTGATTCAACTTCAGTGTCAATCAACTTTTTTTCCTCCTCTTCCTCATTTAAATAAGTTTAAACTCCTCCTCTCCCGAGCTACTATAAATTTGGCTTCGCGCGCCACAGCCAGAGAGAGTCAGAAAGGCGAGGGGCCCCGGGAGCAGGCGTGTGGGACTCCAGACAGGAGAGCCGGAGGCTGCGCCTTCCCCGCACCGGGACCTTCGCGACACACCAGATCCTCGTCCCTGGCCCGTGCGAGCGCCCACGATGACCACCACCCTCGTGTCTGCCACCATCTTCGACTTGAGCGAAGTTTTATGCAAGGTAAAGTGGGGCGGAGCTTTTGCTTTTCAAAGATTTTTCCTTCTTGCCTTAAAGAGAGAACCTCCAAAAGTTTGGGAAAGCTTGGGGGGTGAAGGGGGAGAGTCAAGATAGTTTTTTCCCCCCACCCCATTCCTCCCTTCCCCAGTTTGAAGGAATTTGGCCCTTTCCTCCCCACCCTTTGAGTTTCAACAGTTCCTGACGGGGATTGCATGGGAATGTAATCCAGATACCAGAGTTTTGGGGGGCTAAGTTTGCGTGACGGGGCTCCCCGAGGTACGCGGGGCATTGGCTTGGATTGGGGCGACTTTTCGGTGGTCACGTGCTGCTTGAGCCCAGTTTCGCTGGTCTGCTCGGTTTTCCGGTGTGTGCTGTGGGTATCGCCACCACCGGAGGGGTTCGAGTCTCTTTAGCCACATTGCTGTCCTGTGAGATTTGGAGAGGGGGCTCCGGGCGTTTTGCTGGAAGATTTTTCTCTGTTTTGAAGGGGCTGGAAATCTGCGAGAAAAAGGCCAAGAGTTGTCATTCAAAAGGATGTTGTAGCATTGCAGCGGGGCTTCAGTTTGCCTCAGCTCGGCCAGGCTTCCTCTTGGGATAGACGGTCGTGCTGCAGACTTTGGGGTGAAAGTGGGACTCGGGTAGACCCACTTGATTTCTAGGGGATCGAGGCTCATAGGTATGGAGCGTGGGGGGACACGATAGCAAAAATGCCATTCTGAATTCAAGGGTCTTCTCGAGGAAGGATTTAATGAGAGCGTCCTTAAGCCGTGTAGCTTGCCAGCGGGTGGGAGAAAAGCAAGTTTTAAACCCGGAATGTTCCAGGAGGGCAGTTTAAGTGTACATAGCCAAAAAAGCCTATGGATGTTAAATTTTTTCACTCCCCCTCCCCAGTTTTCTTCCTAAAGAAATAGGGAAGCTGCTAGGCTACTTTTAATTGCTAAAGTGTTTTTGCCTCCTTTTAAACACGTCGGGTCATGTTGCTCTCTTTTCCCAGCTTGCTTCTCCAGTCGGCACAGCTGCCAGGGCCCCAGGGCTGCAGGGTTGGGGTGCAGGGACGCCGAGGAGCTGAAGAGAAACATCAAAAAGTTGGAATTTCAGCTTCCTTCCTTCCCTGCACTTTCCCAAACTCCAGTTGCCCTGGTGGCTGCCTGAGTTCTCCCGCACCTCTTCCTTCTCTTCCCAGCTCTCTCGCTCTTTGATCTATTTCTCTTTCTCTCGCCCCCTCCCCCCGCAGGACTTTTTAAATGAACCTCATTGTTGGGAACCGGCTCTCAACTTGGTTCCTGTAATCCGCTCTCCGTGGGGTGGTTGCTGTTACAGATTCCCGATCCCCGGCAGCTGATCCTAAGGGACCAACTTTAGAATTTGCACAATGACACCCACATGGGCTGGGAGCCAACTCCCAGGTCATTCCCCCCCACCCCCCAGCACCCTTTCCAAATCTTGGGTACAGTTTGGGCAGGTGACCAGGGTCCCACTGGAACAGAAACCTGCCTGTGGTAGCTCTGCACCCCCCCCCCCCAATCCATTAATGACTGGCAGGCGGGTGGGGGGATTTGGTGCTTTCCTTTTCCTTCCCACCTGCAGCTTTGCGTTAAAGATTAAACACTGGTGCTCTTATTCCAGCCTGCTCCTGGAGCCAGAAGACTAATTGCAAAGGCATCTTCCCAGGGGAAGGGGGTGGGGTAGGCACTGAATGTTGGGGAGAACATTGTGGAAGGTACCCCTTTCTGGATCATGGGGCAACGATCATGGGGCAAAATAGTTTCAGGAATCACATCCCTCTCCCCCCTAACCCCAGACAGTGGACACCCCAGCAAGATAAAAGCAAAGGCAGTCTGGAAACCTGTTGCCAAAGGAAGGGAACACTTCTGAAGAAGGAAGTTAAAAGTCTTAGGACAAGTTTGGGGGTGGTCAGCTAAGCAAGGACTGATTAAAAGGGCATGGGGCTCCTAGTTTTCTAAGGATTGCCTGTTTTTGTTAGGGGGAGGGGCAGTCTAGAGAGGTCAAAGTGATGTGAGATATTTTGAGCTGAGGAATCTATTTGGGAGATAAGGAAGTTGAATTTTATGGCTATAAGTGGTAGTTTTGGGGACAGGATATGGGGGTCCATTTTAGGGGTCTGCATAGGGTAGGGTACATGCATAAAACAATTTCTCACATAGGCTAGGCTTTTTTTTTTAATGCATGGGGCTAAAGTAAACCCAGGTGGTTGGTCTGTGGGAGAAGCGGGGAGGGGGTTTGCCAGGGCAGGGGTGGGGATGATTCCTTGGAGATGGGCATTTCTAATTGTGGAGGGAGCTGCCATTATAGGGCATCCTCTTCGGGCCTGGTGGATGGCCCTAGTTGCTAACTATCTTCTCTTCTCTCTTCCCTCCAGGGTAACAAGATGCTCAACTACAGTACTCCCAGTACAGGGGGCTGCTTGCTGGACAGGAAGGCGGTGGGCACCCCTACTGGTGGGGGCTTCCCCCGGAGGCACTCGGTTACCCTGCCCAGCTCCAAGTTCCACCAGAACCAGCTCCTCAGCAGCCTCAAGGGTGAGCCGGCCCCAGCTCTGAGCTCTCGTGATAGCCGCTTCCGAGACCGCTCTTTCTCAGAAGGGGGCGAGCGGCTGCTGCCCACCCAGAAGCAGCCGGGGAGCGGCCAGGTCAACTCCAGCCGCTACAAGACGGAGCTGTGCCGCCCCTTTGAGGAGAATGGTGCCTGTAAGTACGGGGACAAGTGCCAGTTCGCACATGGCATCCATGAGCTCCGAAGCCTGACCCGCCATCCCAAGTACAAGACGGAGCTGTGCCGCACCTTCCATACCATCGGCTTTTGCCCGTACGGGCCCCGCTGCCACTTCATCCACAATGCTGAGGAGCGCCGCGCCCTGGCCGGGGCCCGGGACCTCTCCGCTGACCGCCCGCGCCTCCAGCATAGCTTTAGCTTTGCTGGGTTTCCCAGTGCCGCTGCCACCGCCGCTGCCACGGGGCTGCTGGACAGCCCCACGTCCATCACCCCACCCCCCATCCTGAGCGCTGATGACCTCCTGGGCTCACCCACCCTGCCTGATGGCACCAATAACCCCTTTGCCTTCTCCAGCCAGGAGCTGGCGAGCCTCTTTGCCCCTAGCATGGGGCTGCCCGGGGGTGGCTCCCCGACCACCTTCCTTTTCCGGCCCATGTCCGAGTCCCCTCACATGTTTGACTCTCCCCCCAGCCCTCAGGATTCTCTCTCGGACCAGGAGGGCTACCTGAGCAGCTCCAGCAGCAGCCACAGTGGCTCAGACTCCCCTACCTTGGACAACTCAAGACGCCTGCCCATTTTCAGCAGACTTTCCATCTCAGATGATTAAGCCAGGGTAGGGAGGGTCCCCCTACCCACTCCACCACCCCACCCCATATCCACATCCCCTACCCTCACCTCCCTGTCCTACCCTACAAACCCCTACATTAACAAGGTTAAGCTCAACCCCTTTCCCCTAGAACCTTGGAATGCTCCTCCCTCCCCTCCCTTTTAACCCCCTAACATAAGGACAAGTCAATTTGTCAGTAGCTTCCTCTGGCTTGAAACCCCCTCCCCTTGATTTTATAGCCCACTTACCATGCATAACAGACAAGTCCCATATTTGTCAGTAGATGCCTTTTTTCCGGCTTAAGCCTTAAGTGCCAAATCACAAAAGAAAAAGCAGTAACAGTTTACAGAAGCAACTTAGTGCCTTGTAATCTAACTTTGTCACTGTGACTACATTACCTCTTCAGCGCCAGAGGGCACCCGTGGGCCTCCCAGAGCCTCTGCCCATGGGGAGGGGGGAGGGGGGAAGGGGGGACCCAGACCAGCAGCTCCCTCCACTGGCGATACAACTGCACCTTCCCTTATTTCAGTCTCCCACACACTTCCTCCTCCCCCCCCAGTAACCCCCCCCACAGCCCCTTGGGAGAGTTGTTGCCAGACTTGGGTTTTTGGGGAAACCTATCTTGACATTCAAAACCTTTTTCTTCCTGACCTGAACCTCTGTTGACTAATCTTGCCTGGGTTCGTGTAGGTCTGCAGGAAGGAAGACT
This sequence comes from Tadarida brasiliensis, assembly GCA_030848825.1. Taxonomy (NCBI): domain Eukaryota; kingdom Metazoa; phylum Chordata; class Mammalia; order Chiroptera; family Molossidae; genus Tadarida; species Tadarida brasiliensis. The sequence continues at coordinate 215,976,286 of CM061257.1, read as the reverse complement.
GAAAAAGTGGATGAAGATTGTGACATAAGTGGGACTTTGTGATTTAATTTCTTTCTTTCTTTTTTTTTTTTAAGTGGGGAGGAAGGGGAAGCTAGATGGACTATGAGAGACTTGATTTTGGTGCTAAAGTTCCCCAGTTCATATGTGACATCTTTTAAAAAAATGACAAAAAAAAAATGAGAGAAAAGCTAAAAAAACATGTAAGGGGTGAGAGTTAATGGTATTCATTCCACATACAATATCTGTGTAAAACGATTTCCCGTAGAAGTAGCTTTAATGGTTTTTGCTCTAGAATACCGTAGGTCTATCCTTAGAGCACTCACGCCATGCTTTTTTCCCTGGGTTTTAAACTTCATATAACTTTCAGAAATTGGAGAGCAAAAATTTTGCTTGTCACTGCACATCAATATAAAAAAGCTTATTTAACTTATCAAGACGTATTTATTGCCAAACTATGCTTTTTTTTTTGTTAATTTTGTTCATATTTATCGGGATGACAAATCCATAGAATATATTCTTTTATGTTAAATTATGATCTTCATATTAATCTTAAAATTTTGTGACGTGTCTTTTTCCCTTTTTTCCACAGTTTTAATATATTATTCTTCAACGACATTTTTTGTAACTTTACACTTTTTTTGGTTATTTTATTTTAAAAAAATGAAAAATTAATTTAAAAAAATGCAAAAAACTGTTGGATTATTTATTTTAGAAATTTTCCCCCTTTGTGTTGGACTGCAAATTGAGTTTCTTTCTCTTTAGACCTTTCACAACTAGGACTGAGAATGTATGTAGAAGTTCTGTGACAGTACAGAAGGAAAACAACTTTTTATGTATAGCTTCTAAAAGGGAAAAAATAAAAGAAACCCTTTGACTTCCACGTGCCCATCTCAAGACATTCCGATCGCAGATTTGAGGTTCTGGATTCCAGGTTTAGAGTTTTCCAATGTTAATGCAAACAGAACTGGCACACACACATTAAGATGAATGTAATTATTATTCCTCTTGCTGGTCACTACCGTCGCTTTCTATTTCTCTTTCTTTGTGTGAATTTATTTAAAAGAAAAAAAACTTTTTGTAACGACTATTTGCAGTTTAAAAATCAATAAACCCCATTTTTTTTCAAGAAACACTGATGGTAAAGCTGGTTTTACTTGGTTTGTGGTCTTATTTTGAAGGTTCGTCTCGTGTATATGTTGCGGGTAAACCAGTGGCTAGCTAGCTCCCTTCGTGGATGCTGGAAGTCTCTGAGCTTAGAGGGGGGTGGGGGGTGGGTTGGAGGAAGTTCATTGCAGAGCAGCCTGTACTTCTCTATATTATATGCCCAGTGTGTTGGTTGTTGGCAAAGGGCCAGCCTTGCCCACCTGTGTGGACTCGGAGGTTCTTCAGGGCTGCTGAGGCACAGGGACTGCCAGTCTTCTCTGTCAGCTTGTGTGATGTTTGGGGTGCCAAAATGGTGAAGGGGGGATGTAGCACATGGCACACCAGTGAGCCTGGATTTGAGTGAGTGGTATGAGTGCTTCCAGGCTCATTTTACCCACGGGAAATTTACTTGAAGCCCTATCCTTGAACTACCTGGAATATGATGAAGCATTGTAGGCTTGGAGAGATCATCCAGGGTGGTGAGGGGCTCAATCACAGGGCACTGAGACAGAGGTGGTTTCACCTGGATCTGCCATGTGCTTCTGTGTTGGGAGGGCTGTTAAGGGGAAGTGGTATTAAAATGGCTAGCATAGCCGAGTTGTCCCACTACCGTTAGTCTTTGTGAACCTTAATACCATTCAGAGTAGGTAAATTGTCATCTTTGGAAGGGTGAGGTCTCTTTGGCTAGAAACAACCCAGCCAAGGCCAGATGCCCATCAAGAGGGGGGATGTTTTCTTGCCAGAGAGGTTGGATCCTTCTGGAAACCCCAAGTCTGGTTCTTTGGAGGATTTCTTTTTGGGGAGGCAGAGATGGACATTGCTATTTGGGGCTGAGCTGCCTTTGGTTCTTTGCACTCTGTACGTTTGGGGGGTAAACTGAATTTCCACCTTGACCACCTGGTCAAATGCAGGTCCGTCTGCAGAAGACATTGGCTGGGTCAGGGCTGTCCTTGCGCTGGGAAGACCTACCTTATGTACCCTGTCAACTCTTCTCAGGAAAGCAGGTGCCTGCTGGGGACAGGGCTATGAGGTAGAGAAAAGGGACTATTACCTCAGGGCAGAAGTTGGTGGTGGAGAGGGGGGAAAAGCAGGCCTTTTGGGACTGGAATGAACCTAGGCCTCTGTCCCTTAAGGAGGGAATGACGTGTGTGTGTGTGTGTGTGTGTGTGTGTGTGGTGGCATGGTGTGGGATTCTCCTCTGACTAAAAGCAATCACTCACCTTGAGCTCCTTCCCTGCAGGCATAGATGGGCATATGGTAGACATCTAATTTTCCGGCTCCTGGTTGGGTTCAGAGGGGGCAAAGCATACCTACTGCCTGCCTAGAATTTCCTCCATCAAGTCAGTCCCTGAGTGATAACAAAGGAAGCCCTGGAGGGTGGGGTGGTCTGTAAAGACCAGGGGAGGCTCCCTAGGGCCTGAGGACACTCTTCCAAGTGAGCTTGGTTGCTCCAGAGCTGGATTTTTCTACCATCTAGATCTGAAATGTAGAGGAGATAGGTCCAAAGCTACTTGGGAAAGGAAATGGCAGAATTCTTTCAGGCCCATTCTTTTTCCAGGATTTTGGAAGATGAAAGGGCCTCAGCAGCAGTCCTATGCTCTGGCTGGCAGGGAGTCTAGGGAGGTTTGAGCCCAGCTGGCAGGGGGCCCCTGTCGCTGAGCTCATCTACAGGCTGGGGGTCATAGGAGCCATGCAGAGAGCTGGAGGTAAGGTCTTTGTACAGGGAAGTGGGGCAGGAAAGGCCAGGCCAGCCTTTGTCAGCCAGCTTTCTGGGGCATGAGGCCCACTTCTCCACCTCCTTGCCCTGGACCTTGGGGCATGTCTGGTTTGGGAGCCTGCACAAGGTCTGCCCCTGCTGGTCAGGGCCTCTGTGGCTGTTGGCCCTGCACCCATGGTCCAGCCCTTGGCTAAAGGTCTTTGTTTGGAGCAGCTCAAAGAAATGAGCTGTTTTGGCCACTGAGCAATGACTTACCTTTTTAGGCCTGGAAGCCTCATTTTAAAGAGGAAGGCTGGGAACCTTCTGTTCCTCAGTGGCACTCTGGGAGGGCCTTTGAGAGAATGTGGGGGCAGACAAAGCTGGGCTTTGCAGCCAATTGGATCTGAAGCACTGGTTCCCAAAGGGGCAAGACAGGGCCGTGGCAGGAGGAAGTTTCCATGGCATGGGAAAAGGGGTGTGGAAATCCTTCTGCCTGGGTTCAAATCCAGCTCTCCTTATACCAGTTTGTGCCTTGGGCAAATGACTCAACCTTGAATTTTCCATCTGGATCTCCAGGGGGGATTGTGAGGATCAAGTGGACCATTAGCCACAGCAGCTCCTCATAAGTGCCAGTTAGTCTGAGAACGTCGTGTGTGTTAATTCGTAAAGTGCTCAGTGAGTCCCGGGAGGAAGTTCTGTACTATCTCCATCTTACATATGGAGAAATCAGGGTGCAGAGTTCACTCATTTGTCACACAGCTAGAAGTGTCAGGATTCGAACCCAGGCAGCCTAGCCCCAACATTGCATTTTACCATGTCACAGGCCAGCACACTGAATACATTTGGCACAGTCCCTAGCACATAGTAACTGCAAATCGACCCGTGCTAGTTCCTGTCTCCCTTGGCCTTTTGTGGAGACTTTGCAGGGACAGGACATGAGAGGCAGCCAGTTGGATTAGATGACTCTGTACACACCCTCCACCGAGTGTCATGATCTCATGTCCCATGAGGCCCTGGATTGGCATGTTTGGAGGACATGGCTGGGGCCACCTCCTTGGACTTTCCCCTTCTCTGCCTCCGGCAGGGTGGCTTCTGTTAATGATCGACAGGAAAGGGTGCCCCGGGCGCCTTGGGAGTTGGCTCTGTGCTCTTCTTCCCCCGGGGTCTCCCCGCCCTGCACGTAGCCAACCATTTAATCACGTCTGGCTGGACTGACTGGAACTCTACCTGAGCTCAGAGGGGGAGAGCAGACAGGCTCCTCACCACGCCGCTGCCTTCCAGACCTTTCTCAGGCTGGCCTCTGCTCTGCGGGGCAGCAAGGAGGAACTCAGAGAGTTGGGAAGAGGGAGAAACCTCAGCCTTTTCTTGAGGTTCAGTTAGCCCTGGGGAACCCTATGGTGACCACCTCGTAGTGGGTAAAGCCTGGGTTACAGAGAAAACGTCTAGTCCTAGGGCCTACAGTGCTTTTTGGAGGAGTCCCAAAGGGTGACCTCTAAACTATCATTGTGGGAAATTAGTCTCTGGGGAGCCAGGGTAGGGGCTGCTCACATGCCAGGCCAGGTTCCCTCCTCCTGCCCACGAGTCAGCGGCTGGCCAGGGCACAAGGATGCCTCCACTGCATTTAGGCTGTTTGCAGTTGTGTTGATGTGTTAGCAAAGGCCAGGTCTCAAGGTACAGGGCTGTGAGTGATGACCTTACTTGCGCTGTCAGCTTGAGGTGCAGTGAAAATAAATATTGGCCGTGGCCAAACCCGAGGCACTTTTCTCGCCACCTGGAGTCAGTCAGATAGCTGCCCCCTGACTCCCGATTGCACTGCAGGGAGAAGGAGCTCATGACCGCACGGGACAGAGTTCACGTCTGCCCACCCCAGGGTTCCAGGGGGATGGGAGACTCTGCTGCCCAGGTAAGAAGCAGATTTTGAAGTCAGGGACCTGGGTTCAAGTCTCTGCTCAGAGTCAACCTCACTCTGTGACCTCCGGTGAAACATTTAGTAAGCAGCTCAGAGCCCCAGTTTCCTCATTTGCAAAATGGGATGATGATGATGATGACGATGACACCTAGTTCAATAGATAAACAAACTGTGGCATAGTCACGCAATGGAATACTATACAGCTGTATAAAAGAATAACTGCCTTATATATACAACAACATGGACGAATTTCAAAAACATAAAGCCGAGTGAAGGAAGCCTGCCACAAAAGAGCACATGCTGTGAGTTCCTTTATATGAAGTTCATAAGCAGGCAAGACTGATCTACATTGACAGATTTGATGAGAAGATAGAGTATTTGCACATGAAAGTGATTTGAGCTGCATGCTGAAGTCCATGCACTTTACTATACATAAATTACACTTCAAAAGTGAAAACCTACAGAGTTGTGTTAAATAATGAATATAAGGGAAAAAATGAAATTCAGTACCTGGCCCATTATAGGCACTTATTATGGCTGGTTTTTGTAGTAGCAATAACCTGAGGATGGTGGTACTATTCCCATCCCCCTCCCCTTTTTTTATCCTCACCTGAGGACATTTTTGCATTTATCTTCAGATAGAGTGGGAGGGAGAGAGTGAGGAAGAGAGAGAGAGAGAAACATCAATGTGAGAGAGACACATCGACTGGTTGCCACCCACATAACCCCATCTGGGGCCAGAGACAAACTGCAACTGAGGTACATGCCCTTAGCGGGAACTGAACCCAGGTCTCTCTGGTCCCTGGGCCAACGCTCTAACCGCTGAGCCAAACCGGCCAGGGCTCCCATCCCCTTTTTTATAGAGGGAGGGAATGGGCTCAGGACAGGTGAGTCACTTGCCCAGGTGAAGTGGGATTTGAATCTCAGCCAATCAGCTGTCAAGCCTCCATAGCTGCCCACTACCCTAGAGTCCCCTTTGGTGCCCAAGTGTTGTTTCTTTAGAGAAACTAAATGAGTAGTAATCCAGACTGCAGCAAGCTGGCTAATTAGTAAATGTAATCATCTACATTAGAAAAGAGTTTTTCTCTTTGCAGATTCAAAATAAATCTCCTGTAGCTAGTTAGTGCCTCTCACACTTTGTGTAAGGTAGGGGCAGGCTGAGTTGGGGCCTAGCTGGGCTCGGAGGGCCTGGAGAGAGGAGAGCTTGGCTAGGTGGGGCAGCATCAAGGGGCCACCATCCTGGGAGTTGCCCGTGTGACCTGCCTGTCCTGGCCCATCTCTCCCTGCGGCTGATGGAGGCTGGCCCAGCCTGTCTTTCCTGCCCCTCTGGCTCAAGGGTGAATGGCAGCCTCGCATGGCCATAATGACACTACTTCTTCCTTCTGTTCCATTCCACTCTTTTGGGAAGTGCTTCCGGCAGCAGGGCTCTGGGAAAATGTTCTTGGGTCCTGACAGAGGGAGCTGTCCGGCTCAGCCAGTAGATCTGGCTGCCCCCCGGCTCGGGGCAGGTTCTTGCAGGGCTGGGCTGCAGGTGCAGTGTGGAGGCAGCAGCCTCCTGCTGGGGCCGGGCCTGTGGCTCGGCGTTAGGCAACAGAGCAGCATTTAAGGAGGTGCTCACGCTCAGGGTCATGCACTCTGGCACCTCACTTGCCTCCATCGCATTCCAGCACTGTCAGGCAGGCCTGGATTTGTGACTTTGCTGTGTGACCTTGGACAAATCACATAACCTCTCTGAGACTGGTTTTTCTCCTCTAAGCATGGGCTCAGGAAGCCTATTCACCCTGTTCAGCTTATAGGGCTGTGGGGAGGATCAGATGAGATGGGGAGGAAGGAGTTTTGGGAAAGAAAAGGCTGTGGACAAAGATAGTATTGAGACTGGGGAGCAGCTTGCAGTTCTTGGTGACAGAGCCCTTCTTCCAGAGAATTTTAGGGTTGCAACCTGGCAGACTTACCGTGCATGCCAGGTGCTGGGCTTAGCCCTCCATGGCATGGTCTCATTTGATAGTACCTATGAGAAAGTGCTATCATTAGACCCATTTTACAGGTGGGAAGTCAGGCTCAGGGAGAAGTCACTGTGCCCAATTACATAGTTGTTCATGACCAAGCCAGGACCCCAGTCTGACTCCAACACTCAAGCTCTCAGCCCCCACACTTGGCTTGGGAGGCAGATGTCAGATGGTACTGTGGTCAATTGGCAGGTTTGGGTTGTGCTATTCACTCTCCCCAAGGGACCCACAGTTATGGAAGAGGACGTGTCTCCTCCTAGTCCATCCTTCCCTGAGATGTTTCCATCTCATCTGATTGCCCTTTCTGCAGCCCAGAGGGTTGGGGTGATAAACGGAGGGGTGTATGCCTCTTTTACAGATGGAGAAATTGAGGTACAGTACGGCAATGGGAGATGCAGTGGGTTCACCCTCGGGTGCAGCAGCTGCATTGAAAACCAAGTCCCCGCCTCAGCCGTGCTGCTGCATGGCCAGTGATGGAAGATGTAACATTTTACCACGCAAAGCGGTGTCACTCTGTCTGATGAGTGATGGAGACACCTGGGTAATGCAGGTGCTTACTCTAATCAGCTACCAGCCTTACTGTCTACCTGAAACTTGAGACCGTGGGCTTGCTCTGGAAGGCACCGGTTGGTGGCTGGAGTCGGTGTTCCTGCTTTTGGTGCTTTCTGTTCTGCAAGCTGCTGCCCATAATTACTGAATTGCATTCCAGCATTTTCCTTCCACCCAAGGAAGCCATTGATTGTCCGTTCTCAGAGCTCCAGCCGCAGCAGAAGCCAGTGAGGGCAGAGGGGGGAGGCACCGCCGATCAGCTGCAGCCACGGCTCCAACCCGCCCCCAAGGGCTTCAAGCTGGGGAAAGGAGGGCTGGGGCTCTTCGTTCATTGCTCCAGAGGGCCTGTGTCCTCAGGCATCTTTCTTCCCACGTTACTGCCCGTTTCACTGCCCGGCCTAGAGCTCACTGAGGCATTACAGGTGGACTTCTAGACTCAGGTAAAAGCTGAAATACTTTTGGCTGCTGTGTTGTCCCTGACTTCCACCGCTCTCGCTGCATCCTGCAGCCTTGGGTTCGGTGTGGAGCAGGACCGGCGTCTTTCTGCACAGTGGAGGACCCTTGCAAACCAAACATGCGTGTCATTGGGCCCCTTCAGTGCGTTGTCAGGTGTTTGGAAGATTTCTGGACTGCAGGGCCACATGAAAAGGGAGTTAAGGAGCTAGGCTTTGTCTTCTTAAACATGCATTAAAAACCACGGGAGGACTGGAAATCCCTGCCAACATGTGAGCAAACCCGGGAGTTCTACATTAGTGCAATTGCCCAACCCTGCCCCGCCTGGTTTGGGGACTGGAGGGGACATAACGTGCTGATGGACCTGGGTGGTCACTTCTTCTTTCCAGACTTCCATTTCCTTGTCTATGAGATTAGGGGGTTGGGCCAGACGAGCTCTCTGTTCCATGATTCCACGAGTGTCTTAGAAAGTGCAGAGTCAACTTCCCTTTGCCGAGCAGAACAGCGGGGCAGTGGGCCAGCAGAGCCATAAAGCCCCAACTAGAGTTCTAGCTAGAAGGGCGTTGGTGTGTCCTGTTAAGGATGTCAGGTGACTCCCTTGGACAGGTCTGGGACTCTAGAGATTGGCTGTCTGAACCTGGTGGTTTGAAACAGTTATGAACTGGGGGTTGAGTGAGAACATGGAAGTCACCTCGTTGATATGTTGTATTTTCCCGAAAGCATCTCTTCAAATTAAGACACTGAAATAACTGTCTTATTTTAGGACTGTGCTTTGCATTTGACATGCTCCTTAACATCTATTAGCGGTTTGGTTTCTGTGATGCTCACTCAGAGAACTGAGTAACTGAAGATGGAAGCCCCAGGGAGGTAGAGTTCAGCTCATTTCAGGAATGAACTTCTTAACAAGCTGAGTTGACCATCGGAGGTAGTGAATTTCCTGTCAGAAGTAATTAATATTCAAACCAAAGCTAGGGGCTTACCCCCCACACCCCCCATCAGGGACACTGCAGTGACTCCCTGGCGCCCTGTCCAAAGCAGCCCTCCTGGCTCTCTTGTGTGCCATCCTGGTTTGAACGCTTACCCTCTGAAAGTGTCACGTCTGTGAATTCTTTCACTCGATGGTCACCATCTCACCAAACTTGAAGGTAAATCTGGAAAAGCAGGGGCCTGGGCCCTTGTTCACGGGTCGGCCTCCTGTGTTCCCTCCCCTGGCACTTAGCAGACGCTCAGCAGATACTGATGAAATTGTGCTATCGGTATAGCTTGATAGCTTTCTGTTCTCCGAGCCCATCGTCCTACGGGGTCAGGCCTTCAAGAGTCTGGCTGCAGGTGTTTGAAGGACCCTGGCGTCCCAGCCTGATGCGAGTGGAGTGAGCTGGGAGCCGGATGTGTCCAGTCCTTTCTGGGTCTTGGTGGCTTCATCTGTAAAAGGAGAGAGCTGGATTATTATTCTCTTCAAGGCTCTTTCCCACGGCACTACCTGTGATTCGAGTACTCTGTGTGCACTTACGCAGACGGTTTGTTCAAATTCCTTTTATTGGGAGTTCTAGGCCTATTAAAACAGAAAAAGAATTAAGTAGCCTTGGGAAGTGAAGAGTAAATACAACTGCAAACGAATTATTGTATTCTGCAAAACAAATTACAAGGACTACAGCTAGACCCCAAGGGAACTGACTGCTTAAATAACCAGTAGGTTAACTATAGGTAGTTCAACTCAGGTATACATTAACAATTAAGGATTTTTCTTTCTGATATACATTTGTCACCTAACAGTGTACTCAGCCTCAATGTACCAAATATTCTCTGATTTTAAATATACTCTATAAATGAGATGGCTTATGCATTCTTTGTTCTCTCTGGCCCCTCTAGGAGGGGGCTCGTAAGCCTGGGTGATTCCATTTTACTGGTGAGGAAATGAAAAACAAGCGGCTCTGAATGACATTAGAGCAACCCGTTACAGGATTGCACTTTATGCTGGCATGAGTTGACGTGGAAGGCACAGAAGTGGCTAATTCTTTTGCCGTAAGATAAATTTAGGACTGGCTCCTACATATTCCTCTTTCTTGGTGTTCTTGGGAGAGATTTCTTCTGTATCTTGAAGAGTTACCCAAGTGCCACCCCCAACAGCAATGAATTCAGAATTATCTCTGTGATGGAGGTAGGTGTGGGGTGTGAAGACAGGGTAAGAGGGGCCATATGGTTCAGAAAGACATCAACTGTGATCCCTGTTCATCCTTTACATTTTAGTTGGGGAGACAAGACGTACACGAACGAAACCGTCTATTAACAGGACCGGATTTTGTGCTTTGATAGCACTGTATGCTGATACAATAAACCAGTAGCTGGAGATAATTAGATAATAGTAGCTGGTGATACTCTGCTAATTGGGTGGTACATTTAGTGCCAACAAGTCAGAGGAGGGGGAGATTGGCGAGGACCAGTGTCTGTGTGGAGAGAGGTTTGCTTGTAGCTCCATTGGCCTGGCCTGGGAGAATAGGAGGGGCCCTGCCACCGCCCTGAGCCACACGTCTCAAAGCCTTGAAGGCGAGTGGCCCATTGGAACTGCAGAGTGCGGCAGCCCCGCATCACAGCTCAGACAGCGGAGACCTAGAGATAAGCACACGTCGGAGAGGACTCCAGGTCACTGCCCACAGACCCATCAGAACGCACTGTGCTCTACCTAGTATTTCTAAATATTTTGAGCCAACATTTAAAAATCAAGAACTTTATTATAATCCATGTTTCTGGCGTCTCTGGAAACACTGGGCTATCTGGCCACGGTGGGCTCAGGTTCCCCTTGGCATCGATTGTGGCATCGGTCGCGTCTCTTAAGACATGTTTTGTTTCCCCCAGCCTGCCCCAGGCCCCGTCTCTCCCTGTCCAGGACTGCCTGGACATTCCTCCTCATGGGAGAGAAATATTTCTCTGCATTCAGGGCTCTACCATGAATAAGAAAAATACAAGGCCAAACAGGCTGTGGGTTCTTTTTAAAAAGCAATAATGAAAAGCCTATTTCTTCACCGAGCGAAGAACATGCAGACACAGCATGGCTATGTTGAAGGAGCTTAGCCCACCGGCTTCACCCATGTGCATTCCTGCGGGGCCCTGTGCCGTGGCGTTTGTGGGAAACGCGGCAGGTTATAGAACAGAAAGGCATTGCCTTAACAGTCCCACTAGCTGAGGTTTATTAAGGGCTTATATGTATCAGGTGTCACCCCACTTAACCTTCCCAACAACCCTGTAAGAGAGGTACTGTTATTTTCCCGGCCTCAAGGAAGAGGGAACAGACACAGAGATGTTGATCAGCATACCCCGGGTCATGCAGCTACTTGAGAGTGGAGACAGGATTTGAACACAGGTCTGCCTGACCCAAGAACCCATTCCCATTTCTGTTTCCTATGTGCTGTGAGTCTCCAAGATAGATATCTCTGGCCTGGAGTGACAGATATATGTAGTATATGTGTGTGTGTGTGTGTGTGTGTGTGTGTGCATGTATGCACAAGTGTGTACTATATCCCAACATCCAGGGCAGTGTGTGGCACCGAACAGGCACTCAGTAATTATCTTTGAATGTATGTGCTGGGAGATGTCCCTGGAGCCCTTGCGGCCCAGGGCGGTGTTTGTTGAACTTTTCCTTCTGAGTACCAACCACATCCTGCTGGGGGCTCAGGTTGGGCCTTTTGCCAGATCTGGGCGGGGTAAGAAGAACAGGTGGGGACAGGCCAGCCTGTTCTACACCTTTGTCTTCCAAGTCTGGCTCTTCCTCTTCTCTAGTCTTTCCTCCTCCACCCACCTTTGCCCTCCAGACCAGGAGACAAGGCAGTTGGCGCACTGGAGAGCGAAGGAAAAAGCAACAACAGTTGCCCGAGTCAGAGGATGGGGGAGCAGTTCTTCAAGCCACTGAAGTCCCGTGAGTGGCTGTCGTCAGGTGTCTGCGCCCAGGGACATTGGGGGTGTGATAGTGGGCAGTGTCGATGCAGCTGGCTCCCGAGTGGACTGGGGGTGGAACACGGAGCTGAGAGGCTGATGGCAGCTCTGGTTCTGGGTGGGAGCCCACCTCAGTGCCCACTGGTCTTAGTTGCTTAGAAGCAAACCTGGAGATGAGGATTTGAGTGCAGGTAGTTTATTTGAGAGGTGACCCCAGGAAACACCAATAGGAGTCGGGGGAGTGGGTCAGAGAAGGGGAGGCAGCCAATAAAAGGTTTGTTATCAAGTTAGTTATCCGTAGGGGTAGCTGGACCTTGATCCCGCGGGGACGATCTGGAGCCATAAAGGACACGTGCCTCAGAGACAGCACACCCAAAGGGCATGGGAGACAGGGTATTGATACACCAACCCTGCAGTCATGGGTGGAGTCCCACCTGGCACTTCTGGCCTGCTGTGAGGGTGGGCAAGTGGGCTCTGGTGGCAGAGAGAGCCCCCAGGCAGAGATACAGGTGCTGGTGATTGGCAGTTGGACAGGCATGCACTGGCATGGTGAGGGCGAGGGTCGAGGGGACGTGGGTGGGGCACCAACTGCATCTGCGGTCACCTCTGTTCACATGGGCCAAGCACCATGTTTGGAGCCCAGGGTGCTTTGCAGAGGAACTGTCCCATATCAATGAGCTGTTGCTCCATTACAGACCTCCCCAAAACTTAGTGGCTTAAAATTATTTAGCTCCCAGTTCGGTGGGTGAGCAATTTGGGATAAGTTTAGCTGGGTTGTTCTGGTCTCAGCTGGGCTCACTTGCGTACCTGTGGCCAGCTGGCAGGTGGGCTGGGGCCTGGCACAGCGTGGTCTCATCCTCCAGCAGGCTAGCTGAAGCTTGTCCTTATGGCGCAGCTGCACGCAAGCGAATGAGTGTAGGCAGACAAGGGCTCTGGAGAACTAGTCTTGGACCTGGCATAACATCACTCCTGCTGCATTCTGTTGGCCAAAGCAAGTCGCCAGGCCTGGCCAGATTCAAGGGGTGGGGCAATAGGCTCTAACTCTTGATGGGAGGAGCCGCAAAGTGACCCTTAGGAGGATGGGTACAAAAAGAGGAATGTTCACAGCCATTTTTACAAGTAACCTCCCACATATCCTGTGTCTATAGGCATCTCAGGACCTGGGGGCAATGAAATCCAGTGTGTGTTCTGCTCTTTCAGACATTGTAGGAGTCAGAAAGCTGTCTGGGTCAAGCGTGGGAATGTCTCTGTCCTAAAGTGTCTCCTTCACTGATACTTTTTGTTAAACATTATCCTTTCTTGGGTCATCTTTAAGGAAGCCATTATTTCTGAGGGATAGCACATTAAGTCTCTACTGATGGAGGCAGTGGTTCTGAGTGGGTGGGGGGCAGAAAAGAGCTGAGTGGCTTTGGAGAATGTAATGTGTGCTTGCTTTTCTTCTGGCCAGCATCCGAGCCTTTCTCCACGTTTAGGGAATTCCTACCTTTCTTGTCCTGATGGGTGGAAGCATGGCCTGCCACTTCAGCAGATAAAAGTGCCATGTATTCTCTTGCCCAGCCTCCCTTTGCAGCCGGGGAATGGGCACACGACCTGGGCTTTGCCCAGCAGACACATCTGCCCCGACACAGAATGGGAGCTGGTGAGATGAAGAGGTGGGAATCCATAAACTCTCTGGAGGGGGTCTGAGTTCCTGGGGCACTGGTGGCCGTGGAGCAAGAGGCTGAGTCCAGTGTCCAGGAATAGTGTGCTGGTGGCACAAGCCACGGTGCCCAGTGCCCACGGCAGTGTTCTCACCAGACAAGTCCTGTGGCGAGTTTTAGGGAAATTGCTTCTGGCTGCAGAGTCTCCAACTTGGTTCTCTCGCCCTCCCAGAGACTCTGTGAAGTATGCAGTATTCTTTGTTCAAAATGAATTTCTGTTTTGCTTGACTCAGCCAGACTTTGTCTGTTAATTGGAGCTAAGAACCCTAACTCGTATGGTGGGAGTGGCGGAGGCAGCGTACAGGAAGAAGGGGAGAGGCTCACTGAAGGGAGAAGCTGGGTCTACCTCAGTGTTTTGCCTGATGCTGGCCCCACTCAGAACTGTAAAGAAAACTGGATAACTGTTTTTGAAAGCATGTGATAGTTTATTAGTTTGAAATAAAAAAGAATTTTAGAAGATAACAGGTTTGCCCCTTTAAGAAGCTGGCTGGAAAACAAGGGACAACTGTCTGGGAGCGAGGGGCCGCTGTGGAGACACGGGATGCCACGTGCTTCCGGTCTGGAGCCTGGAGCAGACAGGGTCTGGACGCCTCGGTGGAAGCGGAGAGGTGGCTGTGGGGGGCTGGAAGCACAGCACCGACCCCAGAGTAAGAGGACCGAGTATGTCATCCATTATTTGTCTCTGAAGAGCATGTAGGGTTGGATGGGGACCTGTTGAGTCAAGACCATGTAATTTGTATTTCGTGGTTTACCTTTTTAAAGCCCTGTACTGGCTTAGCTAATACGCATTTTCCCCCCTTTAATAGAAGGTATTTTTATAGAAAAAAATAGGTGAGTGGATCACATAGGATGTTACTACTTCTCTTGTTTTATCAATCCTTAAAGAAAGTTTACTTTTGATCTTAAGGAAATTTGGCAGTTACTTTAAATGTGGTGGCATCACCAAGAGGTATTCATTCACTTCCCAACACGAAACACAGATGAAACATACTTACAAAAAGCCAATTCAGAGAGCTTTGCAACAGTGTACAATGTGACCGTTCTTGTCAGACATGGGGTGGGAGGTTAGAAGTGTCCAGCTGTGGTCTATTTCTTACGCTGCCTGGGGTCACACCTCCACCTTTGGGTCACCCACCTCTCCCCATTGCACAGCTTGTAAAGTGCCTCCAGCAGGTTCCTGGCCCTTTGTTCTTGACTCAACTGCTCTTCCTGGGTTACCTGTACTGCCATGTAGAACCCCACTGTGTTCCTTCAGCACCGTCACGCTCAGAAAAGAGCAAATCCAGATGTTCTCCCAAGGTCTGGATCTATATAGCCCAGCTGGGCAGGGACGGGAGATACCAGGTCAACCCGCCTTCAGAGGGAGGAGATCCTGCCCAGCCGGCGTGGCTCAGTGGATTAAGCGTCATCCTGTGGACTGAGAGGGAGGAGATCCTCCCAGACTCAGGAACTAGACTTCTACCTGAAGAAAGGCTGCAAATCTCTGGCCCATGCTTGTTCCCTGGAGGTATGGGCTTGCTGAAAGGTGCAGAACACCTATATCATGACATCAAGGCTGCACTAATTATAATGGAAGTCCCTCCTTCCGATCCAGGCAGCAGAAACATTCTTGCAGTATCTCTGCATAGGACCAAACGGGTGTGAATTAAGCATGCATTTTTCAAAAGCTCATGGGTCAGGACTGATCTGAGTGAACGGCCCTCACCTGCAGTGCTCACTGTGCATCTTGGAGGCCAAAAGGAACTTCCTCCTGGCTCTTGGTGTCATTGACTGGGGATCTTCAAATGGTCAACCAACCCATAGCCATTGTGAACATTTGTATAGAAACTCTTCACTTTGAAGGGCTCTCATTTCATTTGCTCCTCACCATGGTGCTCATTTTATAGATGCAGAAACTAAGGTGTCTAGAAGTCAAGGATTTGCCCAAGGTTACAGAGGTAGTAAGGGGTGGAAACCAAGTCTTTTAATCCCAAACCCAATACTCTTATCACAATACCTCACTATTCATCTGGAATTTGCTCAAATATTACATTGAAATTATTTAGAGATTTGAGAGTTATCTTCCTACAAAATGTTATGCACTTTAGGAATTTTTCCTAAAATTCTACCCTTTTTAAGACATCAACCCTGTGATGATTAATTTTATGTGTTAACTTGATTGGGCTAAGGGATGCCCAGATAGTTGGTAAAATATTTATAGAAACACTTCTGGGTGTGTCTGTAAGGGTGTTTCCAGAAGAGATTAGCATTTGAATTGGCAAACTGAGTAAAGAAGGTCACCCTCACCATGGCAGGTGGGCACCATCCGAGTTCATCGAAGGCCTCAGTAAAACGAAAAGGTTGAGGAAGGGCGAGTTTGCTCTTTGTTTGAGCTGGAACATCCATCTTCTCCTGCCCTTGGACATGGGTGCTCCTGGTTCTCAGGTCTTCAGACTTAGGATGGACTTGCCCCCACCCCACCCCTCGCCCCAGTTCTTGGGCCTTCAGACCTGGATTGAAACTGGGATCAAGATTTACACCATTGGCTTCCCTGGTTCTCAGGCCTTCAGGTTTGGTGTGAACTACACCACTGGCTCTTCTGGACCCCATGCTTGCGATGACAGATCGGGGGACTTCTCAGACTTTACAATCATGTGATCCAATCCCCTATGATTAATCTCTTTCTCTATATCTCTCTATATCCAGCTGGTTCTATTTATCTTTATTAGTCAGAACCCTGACTAATACAAACCCCAATTCCCCTTCCCTACTCTCAGGAAGTGAAACTTTCTCTCTGCCCCCAGTCCACATAGCACTCATGTTCTCCCGACAGGACATGGCCGTGTCTCAGTACCCTTCCTTCTCCCCATCACCACCTTTGGGTGGTTGGTGACTAGTAGGGTATCAGGGAACTTGGGAAGCCACAGGTCAACAGGCCCATCTCCCCCTGGCGTCAATTTTATTGGAAAAGTTTTTGTGGGAGAATAATACTATAATATATACCTACCTACTATGTAGGAGAAAGTATACTTTAAAGATTTGTGTTTTTTATCTTTCAATTTTATGCAAAGAAATTCTTGCTTGCAACTGTTTTTAGAAAGCCCTGCATCTTCCAGAGACGGCTCAGTCTCCTGGCAGGCTGTGGGGGTTTTTGCTGGAATACAACCCTCATTATCTGACTGTCTCCCATATGCCCCTGGACAATGTACTGAGCCATTGTTTTTCTTGTGTATTGTTAGATAACGTTTCTTGTCTACTCTGTTAGGTTTGCCCTCCTTGAAGCTCTTGTAGTAATAACAGCAGGTACCTACTATGTGCCAGGAGTAGGGCTGGGACTAGGGTGAGGCAAGTAAGGCCCCTAACATACGAAATTTAAGGAGGCGCCCGGTGCCAACCTTGCACTGCATGACCCTGAGAGGGTACGTGGTTGAATTTTTGCACTGCAGGCTCCTTGCTTGCCTCACTCACCTTGGTCCTGCCCTGGCTAGATTCTTTGAACACATTTTCTTTTTTATCCTCACCTGAGGACATTTTCCCATTTATCTTTAGACAGATTAGGAAGTAGGGAGGGAGACAGGGGAGAGAGAGAGAGAGAGAGAGAGAGAGAGAGAGAGAGAGAGAGAGAGAGAGAGAGAGAGAGAAACATCCATGCGAGAGAGACACATCAGTTGGTTGCCTCCCGTGCAACCCTGCCCAGAGCTGGGGACGAACCGCAAACGAGGTGCGTGCCCTTGGCTGGAATTGAACTCAGGTCTCATTGGTCCACAGGCCGACGCTCTAACCGGTGAGCCAAACCGGTCAGGGCTAAACACATTTTCTCGTGGAATCCTCACAACGGCCTCCTTTTACAGATGGGAAAATCGGAAGCACACAGTGGATAAGAAACGTGCCCAAGGTCCCACAGCTGGTTCCAGCACAACTGCTGGTTGACACTGACGTGATCTCCTTTAGTTTTGCAACAAACCTGAAAATTGGTCATGCATGTTATTGGTTCATGAGAGCTGATTGCTAAATTTCTCGGAATTTTGTGAGTCAGTTGTTACAGCCATTATTAAATAGTAAATCATACAGACTTGTAATTAATTAAATAAATCATATTAAAAACAAAGGTAATTAATACCCCCAACTCATCGCTTCCTGATTCTGATTCCCTAGGATCAGGATGGAATCCCGGCTTTGCCCCTTGCCGGCCGTGTGACTGTGCTGCGAAGTCTGCGGAAGAGCGGGGAGTCCTGAGAAGAGTACAGGATTTGGAACCAGGCTCTCGCAATTCAAGTCCTGGCTTACTCCTACTGTCCGTGTCCGTTTTCTCATCTGTAAATTGGGAGCAGTTTACGGACGAGACAGTTGACCCTATGGTAGAGTCTGTCGCAGCTCTCACATGCTTTTGAACATTTGCTGATCACTTACTCATGTGCCAGGCATTGTTCCAAGCCACTTGCTTATATTTTCTTATTAATGTTCCAGCAACCCAATGAGATAAGTGTTGTTTTTCTCCTGTTTTCAGATGGGGAAATAACCTCAGCACAATTAAGTACCTTGCCTAAGGTCACGCAGCTGGAGGTGGCAAAGCCGGAGTCCGTCTCAAGCAGTCGCCCGTGCCCAGGAGATGCCCACTAACTGTTCATTGGTCCGCTCCTGCAGCTCCCATCCAGGGAAGGTCTTGGGCCCCAGTCTCATTTTCCGGGGCGTTCCCAGGTCAAGTGTCAGAAAGCGTGAAGCCCCTTACATTTTTCAGTTGGTGGGTTCCAAAACTGGCTAGGCCTGAATAGGCAGGGGCACAATCCTGTACCCAAACCCTCCTCTGTCCAAGGGCTAGGCAGTGGCAGCTGCTGCTTTGGAGCAAAAACCCCTTCTCTGTGGAGTGGGAAGAAGCTGGCTCCTCCCTTTGCCAGCCGGAAGCCACTTCTTCCGGTCATTCTCCAGGGCGGATATGCTGTAGGAATCAGCCACCAGGGCTGCAAGGAAGAAAAACACCCGCTTCCTATGCTCCCCACTCGGGTGATGGAAAGCTCCAGGCCTGAGCTCTCCGAGACCTCTCCCCGTGTCACAGGCTCCCCACTGGGTTGCTGTGCTTCCGTAGCCCACAGGTCCTGAAGGGTTTGATGACAGAGGCTATTGCGTCGAGGCTGGGGAGGCAGTGGGCCTGCAAGACGGAGCTTGGCTTTGGACACCAGACGAGCCTGGGTTTGAATCTTGCCTCTACCTCTTACAAGCTGGGTGTCCTCAGTTAACTTCTCTGAGCCTCAGTTTTCTCATCTGCAAAATGGGAGAATATCCACCTGTTGGACTCTTACGGAGTAATGGTTTAAGGTCAAAGAAATGTGTATAAAGCATACAAGACATGAGTGGTGGAAGAACTGGAACAATGTTAAGGGGATGAATACCCATAGCAGTTGTATGCCAGGCACCGTGCTAGGCAAGGAAGATTCCAGCAGGTGGGCCAGAGTCAGAGACTCTCTTTGCAGAGGCAGAGAAACAAACCAGGAGAGAAGGTGATGTGGACTCGGTGGGGAAAGAGAGGAACACGCGACAGCTCCTAACTTTCCCTGCACAGGCGCTCACTGGACAAGTAATTGCTGAGACCTACCGTATGCCTGGGGATCAGGGGGATGTCACAGAACAAGCAATGTGGAGAACACTTTGTTCAGACTTGCAGGAGAGTCCGGGGAAGGGGCTTCGGGACAGGCTTGACTTCTTCTCCATCTTATTTAGCCAGGTGGAGGGCAGAGGAGGGGCCTGGCCCCGGTTGGCCTCCTGCTGCCCCGGCTGGTCTTCCTCCAGCCCCTGCAGCTGGGTCTCCATAGGACCCAGAGCCACGCTGGGCCCTGACGCGCTAGAGTGTCCCCATTCACGTCCCCCAGGCATGCTGGGACACGCAGGGAGAGGGAGCGAAGAAGCTTGGTAAACAAAGCCAGCACTTGCATCCCTTGCAGGGTGGAGGGATAGAAACTGGCCCGTTGTCACAGATCTATCCCGTCCTGCCCCAGGCTCCTCTTACAAGACTCGGTCTCAGTTGAGTCAGGCTGACCTTCCTGGGTTAAAGAAACAGCTTCAGGAAGAGTTTGGAGATAGTGAGGCTGGCAGGTCAGAACATGAAGCCCCCCTCCCACTCTCCGGCCCCTGGCCCCCGGTAAGGCCTGAGCTGGCATGGGGTCATCTTGCTTTCTTGGAGGCGTAGGGTGTGTTCCTGTGGCTCCCCTGTCTCTCCTTGTGTGAAGTGGGTTTCTCTTAGAGTGCGTTATGTGCTGTGACAGTGTGCTGGTGTTCGGGGACACAGCCTCTGGGCAGGTGTGCCCTTATGCTTTGCCAAGAAGCCCCTTTTCTCCCCAACCAGTAACCACAAACTCATAACAAACAATAAAAAGATAGCACGATGATATTGCAATCAACACTGTTCCATGCCTGCAGGACATTAAAAAGGGATCTGTTTTTATTTTATTTTTATTTTTTTCAAAATCCTCACCTGAGAATATTTTTCCATCCATTTTCAGACAGAGTGGGAGGGAGAGAGAGGGAGAGAGAGAGAAAGATCAATGTGAGAGAGACACATCAATTGGTTGCCTCCCGCATGACTCAGACCAGGGCCGGGGACCAAATCGCAACCGAGGTACGTGCCCTTGACTGGAATCAAACCCGCGACTCTTTGGTCCGCAGGCCGACGCTCTAACTGCTGAGCCAAACCGGCCAGTGCAAGGGATCTGTTTTTAAAATGAGGGGTGTAATGCATAGCTGATGGACATGGACAACAGGGCTGGGGACGGGGTGGGGGGGATGGGGAGGAGGGTGTCAATGGGGAAAAAAGGAGAAACATCTGTAATAAAAATAAATTAATAAAAAACAAAAAGAAAAAAAACAAAAAACAAAAGCAGGTTAATTTTGTAAGGGTTTTTGTTTGTTTGTTTGTTTATTGAGGTTCAAAATGTTCTAAATGTAAAATCTCCATGGAAAAGCTCTAAATTGTAGGTAGAAATGTTTTAATGCAATCTAAAGAAAATAAAGTGGTGCTTTATCCCAAAAAAATAAATAAATAAATAAAAATAATAAAATGAGGGGTGTAGAAGAGCAGATGAAAGGCCAGGTTCACTCAGTAGTGAGGGTGAGGTGCCCCCAGCACAGCCCCTGTCTCTGTACCTGCCATGCTCACACCTGTGCCCGCAGAGCCTATCCTCACACGGAGTGTCCCCATGTGCATTTCGGGTTCAGGTCACCTGACTCTCCGGGAGGCCAGAGGTTTTGGAAGACATAGGCTGACGTGGGGGATGGGAAGGGAGGCAATAGGGACTAGTGGTTACAAGCATGGGCTCTGCAGTTGGAAAGCCTGGGGTTCAATCCTGCCCTTGCTCTCTGGCTCCTTGCCTAACCTTGGGGAAGACCTCTTTGAGCCTTAATTCCTCATCTGTGAAATGCAAATAATAAAAGTGAATGTCTTCATGGAAAGGCTCCATGGATTAAGAGAGGTCACATGGTGGTGAGGAGTTGTGGAGCAGGAGCTCCGTGGGCGGGCTTCTGGGACACGTCTTGTGGTGTGACTCTGGGAAAAGGTTTCTCACGTCTGGGGGGGTTACATGCAGGACCCATTTTACAGAGTTGCTGTGTGTCGGGAGGGTCAAATGAGATCTCTGCGCGATGAGAAGCGAGTGGTAAATGCTCAGTAAATGTTGGTAATGATGGTGGCTGTGGCAGGCTGGAGTGAGGGGCGAAGGACAGGAAGGGGACATCTTTTCCACCTGGCTCTTTCTGCGTTTCTCTCAGGAATCCCAGTCCTGGGGCACAGAGCAGCCCCAAGGCCAGGCAGGTGTTCCTCCCTCCTAGGTACAGCCCTCCCAGGGGCACCCTCGGGCTCCTTCGCCTACATCAGCTGGGCCATCAGCCACACTGCGTGGGTCCATGTCCAGCAGCCACAACAGAACCATACTCATGTCACAGCCTCCACAGTTTGGAGACTTACGCTCCCTAGGATGGTGGGGCCACCCCCTCCCGTGACCTGGCCATGTTTTCATTCCTAACCATCCTCGCCAACCCAGAGCACTCAGATTCTCTGGTCTCCAGCAGAACCCAACACCTGCCACCCCCTAAGTGTCTGCCACTCACAGGAGCCAGAGGCTGATAGTGGATGGCTGGCCGGGGCCGTTTGCTCAGCCCTTTCCCGAAAGGCCCACCTTGGCTGGTTTTCTCAGCTCTCAGCAACATCAGTGCTCCTCGAACCCTGTTTTCTTGGCCACTAAAGTGATCACACTGAGGCTGGTGACCAGCTATTCATCTCCTGGGGACAAGCAGGGGGCTTAGGCCGCAGTGAATGGCGGCGTCTGAGAGGGGCCAGCGGGAGAACAGCCCCAGGGTTGTTGGGTTGCAGTGAAACCTTTGGCCCTGGAGGTCTTTCACAAACAGGATGGAGTTTCATCTCTCTGGAATGTGTTAGGGCAGCAAGGCCGACCCTATCCTCTCTGACCAGATGACACTCATCTTCCATGAAGATCGGGGCCCCATTTCCGAGCTCCACAGAACTCCACGAACACACAGAACATCGAGCACCACTGAAGGCCTCGTCGTCCTTGAGTGCTTATCTTTCTCCAGGTACATGTTTCTTTAACTCCCTGGAAGGTGTGAGGACCATGTCCCCATTGATAGCCACACGTCACTTATCACAGCCCTGGATACTTAGCAGGCATCTCCTGAGGCCTCACTGCAGTTAGGTGGCTGCCACAAAGAGCAGAGAGGATGAGTCCCAGACTAGGAGGTTTGAAAAAGCTGTTAAAGGCCTGGAGTTTGAGGTTCTACTTCAGGAAGGGGACTCCACAGTGGGGCCAGGCAGTGGGGCTCAGGGCTGGGAACAGCCAGAGAGCGTAGCGGCCTGGGGAGAAAGGGTTGGGGTAGAAAGAAGAGGTGTTGGGACAAGGAAGAACCATCTGGGGAGTCCCCCACGCGGCCCCTCTCTTTGGGTCAAAGTGGGGTGAGACCAGGTAGGCCTCTGCTGACCTCCAGCTGGCTGGGGCGAGGTGCAGAGGACGCATGAATGAGGTGTGGCTTTAGGAGAGATGGGGACTTGGGTGGGTAGAAGAACCAAGGGATGAGCACCCGGGCCAGGGAGGACATGGGGAGACGAGCCTTTGCAAGTGTTGCAGACCACAGGGTTTACCACAAGCCTGGGGATGTGGCCAGGCCCTGTGTCCTTAAGGAGAAATTGAGTTCTGGGGTTGACAGAGAGTGGAGAACAGTGACCATGGAAATCCTTTACATTTGTGGTGGTTCATAGTTTACAAAGGGCTTTCACATCTATTAGCTCATGAACTGGGTGAGGACTGAGAAATTTCAGTTGCCTCCACCCCACATATTCTCAGGAGAGCCTTCACCTTGACCCTCTCATGGCTCTCCTCCCTATTTCTGGGGCTGAGAACTTGTGCTGGGCTGTGCTGTTGTATGTGCCTTTGCAGCAGGGTGACAGGAGCGGATAAGGCTCTGGAAGTGTGCTTCCCCCAGCAGCCCCTCTTATTGTCCCTTAATTTTGCCCCCTTCTCCTTCTCAGAGATGTGTTCCCACACCTGGCTTACCTGGAGTCTCAGGAAGGCAAGGAAGGTAGAACCGGTCCTCCTGTGTCTCCCAGAGGGGAGGAGCTCTGGGCTAGGAGGGGGAGGGGAACAGAACTCCTGGGACCTTGTTGACATCCCAATAACCCCTGTTCCTTTCCTCACCTGTCCTACTGATTAGGTCCACCCATGCTTTCCATCTTGCTCTGCCAGGCTCTGCGGGTCTGCCAGCCATGTAGGGCAAAGGTCAGTACCTGTCTCCCACACAGAATCAGGTTTTAGCCTCCTTCCTGCCAAATAGCACAGATGGCAGCCCCAATCCTGCCTGGATAAACACTCCAGCATTTCCCCATAAGCACACCGGTCTTTCCAACTTGAGGATTCTAGCTCCAGAAACGCCAGCCAACACCTGCAGCCTGCCCCGGAGCGGCCAGGAAAGTAACAGAGCCAGAAGAAAGGTATGCAGAGGCCCAAAAGACAAGTGTTTTTGATAAGAAAACTGGGGCATGCCCTGGAGAACAAGAACGCCGGCCACCGGCGGAAATGGCTTCTCCTGTGGAGATGAGGCCAAGTGGGCCAGCGTGAAACACCCTGAACTAGAGCGTAGGATGAGGAAGAGAAAAGTCAACTGGGCGCTGATGCGCAGGTAACGTCTGGCTACATAGAAGACACAGATACACTTGATATATATGACTCTGAACGAACACGACTGACACATGAGGACATGGATGTATTTCGTATAACCAGCGGACTCCTCTAGAATTTTTAGGCTAGGATATACTAAGTATGAGTTAGATGTTATGCCTATTAAAAAATGTGCTATGACAACCCAGATCTACCAGCCCTCCTTTCAGAGTCTCGAAAAGGAGGTACGGGAGCTGTGAGTGTAACAAGCAAGCAAAATAACAAGTCTCCTGGGAAGGCCTGTGTTGTACAGGAAGTGTCGGGGTGGGTCCATGCAGTCTATGGACAATAATGTCATCTCCTGGAATCAGTTGATCATTTCCCAATGAGAGTCAGTGGGAACATAAAACACACACACATATAGTCAACTTTACTGGGACACGTGTAGTGTACAAAGACGAAGTCAGGGTGTGTGTGGTTATGCTGCGGTAGCTACCACAAAATCTTGGTGGCTCACGATAACAGAGGCTGTTTGTCATTTGTACCACATGTCGGTTGTGTGTTGGCTATAGGTCTGCTCTGTGGTTTTCACTCCTGGGCTGATGGAGGGACACTGGGACTTGTTGATTTGGGACACCGATGGTTTCATGGCTGAAGGAAAAGAGACTAACATGATGAATCACTCACTGATCCTTAAAATTCTGTCTGGAAGGGATACCTGTCACTTCTGTTCACATTTCATTGGCCAAAGCAAGTCATATGGTTAAGCCTAATCTCCCCTGGGAGAGGGAAGTAAAATCCTCCTCCGATGAGTAATAACAAAGTCTATCACACAAAGGTCCCTAAAGTCAGTTCTGCTTTAGGCCGTATGGGGGTCCAGCCCCCGTGTGACGTAGAGACCTCAGAATCCAGTTGAGGACAACTGTCTTGGGGTGGAGACTTAACCCAGTCACTAGAGTATAAGCTCCAGGAGGGACAATTCTTGGTCTATTTTGTTCACTGGTGTATCCTAAGGGCCAAGAACAGCCCTTCAACATATATTTGTTGCTGAATGAATTATAAATGGGTTTAAGATGCAATTTTACACTTCCTACTTCAGCCAAGGAGTATCTGTGTCCCACACTCTGATCTCTTGGGATGCGGAGACAGCCACACTCAGAGAACCCACAGCTCTCTGATGAAACGAGATGAGTTGGGATTTCACCTTCTGCGTTGGGATGCTGTGTTTTTAGCCTGCTTTGTCTATCTCAGGAGTCAGGAAACATTTTCTGTAAAGGGCAGATATTAAATATTTTAGGCTTTGCAGGTCATATTATATGTTCTCTGTTGTAACTACTCAAGTCCGTTGTAATGCTTGAAAGCAGCCATGGATAGTATGTAAATGTTCCAAGTGTGGCTATGTTCCAATAAAACTTTATTTGCCAAGATAGGCAGTGGGCCAGAATCGGCTGGTGGGTTGTAGCTGGCCTCTCCCTAGTCTAACCACAAAGCTGGCTTCTCAAGCTCTTGCTTTCTCTAGTACTCCTTTCAGGACTACCGTAGGGTCATGCAATTGTCATTCTCATCTCCACAAAATGAAGCGCCACGATATTGTAGTTTTGAGACCTCTTGTCTGCTTTGAGTGTTTCAGGCTTCGGTTTATTTTCTTCCAGGGAGTGTGTGCACCCCCAAACGTCCCTGACCTGGCCAGGTTCCAGGTTGCACGGTGCTGTTGTAAATCCCAGGTGCTCCACAGCATGGGTACGCTCATCTGTCTTGCTTCTGGGTCATGAGTTCAGTCTCTGTTTGACTTCTCCAAGGGCCTCCCAAGGCTATTGTGGGGGAAGAGAGGGGCCGTGGTTGAGTGAAGGGGGGAGGAGCTCGCCTCTCCCCTCACAGTTCAGTTGGTCTGAGAAGTATAGAATCTATTTTCTTAGGGATGTGGCTCAGATATTTTCATTTCATGGAACCTGATGCCTCCGACTCACAGATTTTTTCAGGCTGGAATGCCTCTGGTATAATATGACAGTCTGGAGAGTATTAGCCGGCCACCCCCTCTTTCTGGGTCAGTACCAGGCTTATGTAATTAGAAGTCCAGAGAGGAGACAGGCAGACAGGCGGACTCACCCCTGCCAACAGCCTTCCCCCGCAGCCCTCTAGCTGGTTGTACAGAATTTTAGAGCAGGAGGAGACCTTACACCTAATGAACTCTTGTCCATCTGATTCCAACTGGATACTTGGACACGACAAGGATCCAAACGCAACCCTCTTGTCCTACGTGTCAAAGCCAGAGCCTAGGACCCATGGGCACTCCACACCCTTCAGCTAACTTCCAGACTGCTGCCTACCCCCCTCTCCATCGCCTCCAACAAGATAAACACATCTGTGACCCCATCCCGAGGGAACTGGGAGGGAAGGAAGGAGGGAGAAGGGAGCCTCCCCAGCGCAGACAATCAGAGACTCGGCCTTGACTTGGGCTGTGAATGTAGGACTGCCTCCCTTCTCCAGCTGGCGGGATCAGGGACCCCAGGGAGCTGAAGCTTTGAGGGAGGAGAAACTGGCCAGGGAGAAAAGATAAAGGAGAAAAGGGGAGGAGTCTGGCCCATTCCCACCTCCTGCTGAGGGTCCAGCCAAGTGGCTGAGCTGGAGAAAGAGAACTGATAGCAGATAAGGGTGCTTGCTTTCCTGTGGCCTTGTTTACACAAACTTGGGTTCTTGCTGCTGGTCCCTGCGGGTGGGGGCAGAGGAGCTCTGTGGGCGGAGGACAGGATGGTGTTCCTGGACTGAGGCTTGCTTTCAGCTGGCCAAGGCCTGGGTGGCTTACCGCCCCCTGCCAACCCTCCCCACCCCCTCACCCCCCGCTTTCTGTAAGAAGCCAGCTAGGTGATGGCTTGAGCTGAATACAAGGCTCTCCACACTTGGAGTGAGGCCTTTCACCAAAAAAAGCAGTGAACACGGCCCCTCTGCTTCTCACCTGGACTCCTGGGTCTCCAGGCACCTGGGAAAGGATTTCTAGCCACAGCAGAGCCTTATGGTAACATGTTTAATTAAGCTTATTCTGCACTGCATTCCTCAGCCTCCCTGAAAGAAACTGAGTACGAACTGTGCTATGAGCAGCTGGATACGACTGAAGAGCCACTGCTGTGTGCCAGGGAATAAGGCTGGAGTAACGAGCCAAACAGACACGGCCCATGTCCTCATGGAGATGAAAAGCAATTAAGTGATTATATGAATCATGGCCAAGGCAGGGTGTGCTATAGAAGTGCATGGCAGGTTCCTAACCTTCCTGACGGTTCAGGAAGACTTTCTGAAGGGTGAGCAGGATTGTCTAGACATTCAAGAGGGGGATGGAGAAGGAGCGTCTCAGGCAGAAGAAATACTGCAGATGAAAGCACTGAAGAAGTAAAAGGGAGTGGGGTATTCACGGGGGAAAGAAAAGAGTGGTGTTTCGTGAGACCCAGAGGGGGAAGGAAGCAGTAGTGAGAGATGAGGCTGCAGAGGCAGGCAGGGGCTGGGTCATGGGGGGCAAAGAAAAGGAAGAAGGGGGACCTGCAGGGAGGAGAAGAATGGGAGTGTTGGTGGACTGGCTGTAATGGGAGGTGGGAGGACTCCAGGAGAATGGGATCCACAGTCATCTCTGAGATGTTCTTAAATGGTAACTCCTGGAGCAGAAGCCTTTTCAGCCTCACCTGGTTGCCTTCCAGTGTCAGTGTCAGCAAATGCTTGTGGGTTTGGGGCTCCCTCCCATGGGTGTTCCTCTTGGCCTCAAGCCTAATCTGTGACAGGCATCTGTCTGGTCCCTCAGCCCAGCCTTGGATGGTTTGAGATGACACCAGACTGGTGGTGTTGTCCTAGGTGGTCAGCATCTCCGAAGCAGGATGAGTGGGATCCAGATTGAGGGCTGAGCTGCAGCTCGTCCAGGCAGGGCCTGGGTCCTCTGAAGCTGTGCGGTGCCCACCTTCCCATCTTGCCCTCACAGGTTGCAGTTACAAGGATCTAGAACACCTTGCTGATGGCCAACTCAACCCTTCCATGTGTGTAGTCACTCCCAGGACCCCCTCAGCAAGTCATCCATTTGCCCCCTACTCATTACTTCCTTTCTTCCATTCCAGCCAATGGTAATTGAGTGTTTTTGACTTTCTGGCACTTGCGCATAGTAGGCACGTTCATTGGCTCATGCTCCATCCTTGGCTCAGGGAGTCCCAGAGATGGTAACATAAAGTTTAATGAGTCAGAGTATAGGCTCCAATATCAGAGTATCGGAGTTCAAATTTTCTAACTATCTCAGAGAGTTGGGGGAAATCACTTTTGCACCTCAGTTTCCTCATCTGTAAAACAGGGAGCAATCATACCTATTGCATAGGCTCTTGGCGGGTTAAATGAGAGCATCCCTGTATCAGGCTTTGTGCGTAGGTAAGTGGTTAATGCATATTAGTTGCTACTGTTTATACACATCAGCTGCTCATTTTGCAAACAGAAAACTGTTAGGAAGGAATCTTTGGTATTTTTCACTGAGAAAGTAACACAGCAATATTACAGATATCTACCTAACAGCAACTGTTTTTACTTCTTCTATTCACTTCCAGAATTTATTGTGAGATCATAATAACAAACCCAGAAGTCCATGGTGCTTTATGCTCTCTTTCTTTTCATGGGCTCCTGTAAACCTGCTATATATAGACTCAGAAAATGTGCTGCCTGTGATCCACCCCCACACCCAGCCCAGAGGTGAGAACCCTGGATGTATGTTCCGTTCCATCCCTTCTGTCTTGTGCATCTCGGAACCTGTTTCATCTCATCTGTTAAGTGGAGATAATAATACCCTCTGTGGGTTTTGGGAAGTAGTGGGAACATGGGCAAAGTGCCCGACATAATAGAGGATTAGTAAATGCTAGTTCCCTGCCCCTCCCTCTGATTTAGTGTGGGGTTCAGAGCAGGAGGTGCCAAGGGGTTGTTGCCACCAGGCTGGCCCAAACCCACCTCCAGCCTTCCCACAGGAAGACGCTCACCTGCCTGAGACGACAGGGACTCTGCTCTGCCTTAAAGACCAGGGTCAACCGGACTCTCTGACACCGGTACAGAAAAGAAGGGCTGGGCCAGCTGCCCCAGAGCTGCCCAGTCAGCTGGCCCATTGGAGGGGAGCTGGGACTGGGAGAAGGCAGGGAAACCCTTTCCTGAGAGCCCTTGGGGGCTCCATTGTCTGTGGTCAGGGGGCTGACGGCTGAGGGGGGAGGGACCGAGGGATGTGTGGGTGGGTCAGCTGAGACTGCAGAGTTCAGAAAGCAGATGGAATGAGCCAACCATAATGAGAGAGAAGCTTCCATGGCAAACAGGGGGCTCATTAAATCAGGCTGGTGGGAGCAACCTGGCTGAGTGACCCCGATCCCCTTCCTGTCCCTCCACAAAGGGCCTTTCTCAAATGCCAGGAGAGTACTCTGTTAATCATGACTAATTGTTTGACTTTGTAGAACACTTTACAAAGCACGGCATTCTTTTCCATCCATTTTCTAATTCAGTCTCGCGAAGACGCGGAAAGGGACGAAATAGCCCTACTTGACAGATGAGAAAGCTGAGGCTGCGGGGCTGAGAAACGGGCTGGGTGTGGAGCTGGGGTTGGGGCCGGGCTGCCCAGCGCCGGGGACCCACAAAGAAAGGCGAGCGGGAATTCTCCAGGCAGCGACTGACGTGATCACTCTAATAAGTTAGAACTTTCTTCATTAATTTTTTTTTTTTTAAATGAAAGTATTATCCGGCCCTATTCCTTTCCAGAGTTTGCCGCTTCTTTTCTGACCGGGAACCTGACTCGGGCGGGAGCAGGCTCCCAGGGCCGGGTCGCATCCAGTCCCCTGCGGGCGGAGGGGACTCCTGGCAGCCTGCCGCTGGAGGATTTTCAGAGCTGCTTGTTAATAGGTGACTAATTGAGGTTACAAAACCATGCTGTCTGGACATCAGCTGTCAGCAGTAGGATCAGGGGCCTCTGGTCCGTTTAGTTTGTAGCTAAGAGTTTATACCAATAAACAGTGTGAACTGGGGCCTGGAGAAGCCCCCATGGCCTACCTGGGCCTCAGTTTCCTCATCGTAAAGGGCGAGTCTTGTTCCACACACGCCCGTCTGCCGTCACAGTTCCTTTAATCTGACTTTCTGTGTGCAGGTTGGAGCAAACATTTCTTGAATTCCTGGAAACCAGCCTTGCTCTGCTATTACCAAGTGGTGGCCCTGGGCCTGTCGTGATCACTCTAATAAGTTAGAACTTTCTTCATTAAATTTTTTTTTTTTTTTTTAAATGAAAGTATTATCCGGCCCTATTCCTTTCCAGAGTTTGCCACTTCTTTTCTGACCGGGAACCTGACTCGGGTGGGAGCAGGCTCCCAGGACCGGGTCGCATCCAGTCCCCAAGTGGTGGGCCTGGAAGACTGGTAGGAGAGTGAGGCTGAGGGGCTGGCCTGGGAGGTTCTGAAGGAGGAGACTGGGCAGATGAGCAGGGCTCACTGAGGCCAGGGAAGGAGTCAGAGGAGAGGGGCTGGAAAAGCTGGGTCAGGAGTTGGAGGTGGTGAATAGGGTATCAGGGTTCCCTCTCAGGCCTGGCCCTTCCTAATGGGCCACCTCAAAAGAGGTTCCTAGGTCCAGGTCCGGCCTGGAGACCCTCAGAGGAAGCTGGAGTCAGCTAAGAAGCCCTGCTCATGGAGACAGGCTTCCATGCCTGGCCAGCTCTCTGCGAGCAGACCAGTCTGAGGCAGGAGAGGAGGAGAGGAACTCCCATCTGGACCTTGCCGTGGAACACAGCCAGGCCAGCGTGGGCTTAAAACTAAGCTCTTGGGGCAAACAGTATCTTTGCTATCAGGTTTGGATCCTAGCACGGAGCAGAGGCGGGGTCCATGGGCGGCCAGTTGTGTCCAGAGCTGCTGTGTTATCTTGGGGCAGGGCAGTTAAGGGGGTGGGGGGTGGGGGAGACAGGCAGGGCTGCAGATAATGGCCAAACTGTGTTCACTCTGGCTGGCTGGATTTTTCCCATCAGGGTCACTGCCTTTCTTTGAGCAAGTACCCCGGAGCCGCCTCCAGTCCAGCTACTTTGAGAGACCTAGAAATGTATTCATTCTTTCTCTGACCAGGGTGAGGCTGGAGGGGTCTTATGGTTATGGCTTCCTGGCAAATGATGGGACCTGAATTTCAGTTCTTGCAACTCACTTTGGCAAACCCAATCCCCTCCCCATGACTCAGTGTCTCCACCTTTATTTTATTTATTTATTTTTTTAAATCCTTACCTGAGGACATTTTTCCATTTTTTGTTCAGATAGAGTGGGAGGGAGAGAGAGGAAGAGAGAAACATCGACGTGAAAGGGACACATCGAGTGGCTGAAAGGGACACATCGAGTGGCTGCCTCCTGCATGACCAACCAGGGCCGGGGACAAATTGCAACCGAGGTACGTGCCCCCAGCGGGAATCGAACCCGGGTCTCTCTGGCCAAACCGGCCAGGGCAGTGTCTCCACCTTTAAAAGTGGTCTCCTTTGGCCACCCCGCTCATTCTGGCTTTTGAGGGTTATCACGAGGCGACATGAGGTCATGTATGTCACAGAGTGTGGATTCTTAGAGAGACCCTAGGAAAATGTACAGGTTTGAGGTTCAAGACAAGCCCAATGGTGTTATTACTCATTAGGTCCCGGCCTCCATGCTGATCCCAAGTGGGACGTGGTTAGCCAGGCCCAGACGGAGCAGGAAGCCAAGTGCCCTTCCTTTTTTGCTAGTGCAACCTCGGAAGCCTGGGTCTCAGCCCTCAGAGTCAGCTGATACTCCTTGCTCAGCAGCCAGGGTGGCGGTGAGGGTGTTGGTTTCTGCAAAGGGGCCCCGAGTCCTCTTGGGAAATAACACATGGCTGTAATCAGCCCCACAGGCCATCATCAGGTGAAAAATGTGACCGTGGGGCCATTGCCCTGACAGTTAGGCACCCTCTGCTGTGTGAGGATAAGAGGTGGGGGAGCTGGAGACCAGTGTCCTAGACCTAGAGTCCAAAGGCAGATCCCAGTTCTGCTGCACATCAACCATGTGACCTTTGTCATGAACAGAAGCTCTATGCCTCAGTTTCCATATCTGTAAAACCAACACCACAATAAGAATACACGCCTTGTAGTGTTGTTGCAAGAACTAAGCATGGTCTAGAATGTTAATGGTCCCAGTGGGACATTTGGCACATCGAAACTGCTCAAAAATGTTATAGAAGGGAGAGAAGATAGAGGGTGAGGTTAAGATAAGCAGACAGAGAGCACGCCCAGCGACCTTTCCCAGCCTCAGGATGCCGCGAGCTGAAAATAGCTTGGGGTGGAAGTCCAGCATAGACCCAAAGACATGGCTGAAGACCTCAGTCCAGGGCTGTCTGCCCCAGGAAACAGCATTCTTTACATAAATTCATTTGGATTAAGGGAACAGAGGTGACAGAGTAGGAGAAAGTTCCTCCTCCCACTAGAGCCTACAAACAGTTCAGCTCTTGAATGCCCAGAGCCCAAGGGCCTTTGGAGGTAGGTGTGGGGAGAGAGGGCAGATTCTACGGTCAGAGCGCAAGGAGGGCAGGGAGGGAGACTTCTATTCTCCTGGAAGCTGCCTGTTACATCACCTGGAGCAAATTTCTGAACCAGCCAAACCTGGGCAAAGGGGAGGCTACAGACACTAGGTCTTGCTGCCTCTGGACTCTGTGTCCTTGAGCATGTCATTTGACCTCTCAGAGCCACAGTGATGGGGATCATAATCAAGCCTCCTGGGATTATTGTGAGGATAGAAAGACAGCACCACGTGCATTGGCCAGGTGAACAGAGGGGTGGTTGTGAGGAGCAACCTACACTCACGTCGAGGGGCAGGGCTGGCCAGTGCCTGGGTGAGCAGGGGCGGCTCTCCATCCCACATGAGGCTGAACAGAGAGGGAGGTTCTCAGGTAAACGCTCCAATAACTTTTTGGTGCCACCTTAAAAGCAGTCGGTTAGGAGTCTCGGTTCATCTGTAAATTGAGCAAATCCTACCGCCTTCCTAACAGAAGGGACAAATAAGAATTAATTAGTAAACGTGGCTGTCAAACTGTGGTCAGTGTTATTATTAACTTAATGTGTTTGTTTAAAAGGGGAGGCAGCTTGCTCCAGTCTAGGCATGTGCGCTGCCAGCCGGCCAGGTTTGATGGGAAAGTCTGTCGATTGTTTCCACATGGGAGTTCTCAGCACGAGTAATTCGTTGCAGTGGTGGAAGGCCTTGGAGGCCAGGGATGCGGGGCTCTGATGATGGAGTTCGCAGTCCTTCATATGAAACACAGAGGCGGTCCCTAGGGGGAGGCATTATTGTGCTAAGGACGTGGCACCCCAGGGGCGGAGGCGCCACGCATTCTGAAGCTAGCAGGCAGGGTGACCAAGGGGGGGTGTCTGCATGGAGTTGGGGGGAGGGGCAGGAGCAGATAGGTGCTGAAAGACTGGTTTGTAATGAACAACTTGATCCTTTCAAAATGTGCTCGGGTGTGAGGGTCAGCAGCTCGCATCTTTGTTCTGAATGTCACTTTAGTTGACTCTGTGGCTTCGGCTTCCCTCACTGCTCTTTCTGGATGATGGGTTCCCACACCTCTCAGTCCTTTCTTCCAAGGCGGTTTAGGGTAGTGGCTAAAAGCCTGGACTCTGGAGCCAGACTGCTTGGATTAAACATTGGCTCCACCATGTATTAGCTATGTGACTTTGGCCAAGTTACTTAGCCTCTCTGTGTCTCAGTTTCCTCATCTGTAGAATGGGGGCAATGATATCTATTATGCTTGATTGTGGGGACTGAATAAGTTCACATTGTGAAGTTCTTAGACCCATGCCTAGCACATGGTACAGGCTCTGGAAAGGCTAACTGAGCAAATGGATGAGTTCTCGCTGCTCTAATCGGTGGCAGAGTGGGCTGCTTGAGGTTGCCCATATCTCTCTGTCATTTCCTCTCCCCGGAGCCGTTTCAACACACAGTCTAAAAACAACTTGCTTGCCACGCGTTTGACATTCTGTTTTGTGCCTCTTTCTGACCCCGTTGGCCACCATCAGCTGCCCTGAGCTCACTATGGCTCTGTGAACAATTTTCCTCCCAGGAATCCCCCAGTCCTGCTGGTTGCTGGGTTCTTGATGTTTGAAAGGTGATCCCTACTCATCAGGGAGGGTGGGCCCAGCTTCCACGACACCCATGTCGCTGTGTACCTCCTTCAAGTGTTGGTCATCGCCTTGAATCGAGGAGAGCACTGCTCCGTGGCACGTGGGATGGCTGTGTCCGTGTTGAGTTCTGGTTTGTGTCTGGAACCCTTGAGGTGCCCATGGTTATCTGCTGCCCTGGTTTCCCGTGGGGCGAGGCTGGAGTCTTTTATGCATCAATAAAGGGCATTTTACTGACTGCTCACTTCGTGCCTACTTTATTGTGATCCAACTCAATATTTTTGGTAGTAAAGATAGAACTCTGTTGAAAAGAGAACTGGGAAACAAAAGCTAGTGTGGAGCCGGGATGTAGATGAGGAGATGCCCCCTGACTTTCCCCGGAAACCTGAGCAGACTGCCGAGAGGCGTGTGCAGGCGTGCCCTGTGTTTATCAGGAGTCTTCAAAGGTTTACATCTTTGACCAAATGATATCGCCTTTGAGAAACCATCCTGAGGAAATGTTATAAAAGTCGCCAAATGCTTTATGCACAAAGGTGTTCTTTATGCAGTTATTTGTAAAAGCAAAAATTGCCAACAACTGAAACGTCCAGCATTTGGGGTAAGGTGACCTGTAACTATGGTTATACCGATTTCAGTGGTTTTAAAAATGTTTTGGAACTTAATGGGTTGCTTGAGAAGCTTATTAAGACGAGAATTCCCAGCCTCCACTCCTAGAGATTGATATAGTGGTTCTGGGACGAGATCCAGAAATCTGCATTTTTAACATATGCCATATAATTCTGAGGCAGATGCCCTGCAGTTCACATTGGAGAAAGCCGATCAGCTTGCTGGGATACTTTGCAGTCATTTGAAATAATGTTTACAGAGAGATTATAACAACACGGAGGAATGCTTTATAAATAAAAAAATAAGATTGTATATGTAATTCTGTATCCATTTATGAAACATGACCATGTAAAACAAAGCAGCAAAATGCAAAAAAGTAAACAAAGTGTCAGGGTGGTAGGGTTATGGGGATTTTCTTCTTTTTTTCTTCTTCTATATTTTCCAAAAATTCTAAATGTATTATTTCTATCATACCCCGCCTCCTCCTTGGAACAAACGAAAGGGGCTTCCTCTTCCCTGGGATTCATATGTGAGGGGTTTCGTTTTCTCTGTGAGCAGACTGAGGACCCTGAAGCAGAGCGGTGCTGGTTCTCCATCCTCAGACGGGCCCAGACCTTTCTAGGGAGAGCTCTCACCACCGGGCTTTGCCTATAGATATCCAATGAACTTCTAGAGTTACCAGGGCACATTTGTCCTCCTCAGTCATTGTGAAGTTCCACCTAAAGAATTCTCCGTCTGGAGAGGTCCCGGTTTGATCCCGGTCAGGGCACATGCCCAGGCTGTGGGCCAAATCCCCAATAGGGGGCAAGCAGGAGGCGGCCAATCGATGTTTCTATCTCTCTCTCCCTCTCCCTTCCTCTCTCTCTAAAATCAATAAAGAAAAAAAAGATTAAAAAGAAAGAAAGAAAGAAAGCACCACAGACTGGGCGGCTTAACCAATAGAGATGCACTGTCTGAGTTCTGTAGGCTGGAAGTCCAAGGTGCCGGCACAATTGGTTCGTTCTGAGGATCATGAGCGAAGGGTCTGTTCCAGGCTCCTCTCCTTGGCTTGTGGATGGTCATCTTCTCCCATTGTCCCCACATCATCTTCTTTCTGTACATGTTGGTGTCCAAATTCCCTCCTTTTATAAGGACACCGATCCTATTAGATTAGGACCCACCCGAGTGACCTCATTTTAACTTGATTACCTCTTTAAAGACCCTGTTTCCGAATATGGTTACATTCTGAAGTACTGGGGGCCAAGACTTCAACATATGAATTTGGGGGGAACACAGTGCAGCCCATACCGATGCAGTACTAGGCAACAGGTGGTAGAAGACAGAGCTGTACAAAGACACCTCATTTGAAGAGCACGAATGGGTCCCCGACACATCATTTAACTGCTGGAATGTGTTAGCTTGCAAATGGAAAGTTAGGGGCAATGTGAGCTGTTGCCACTGAGCCCTGACCAGGGAGAGCCTGTTCTGGGCCCAGGGTTGCCACCTGTCTGGTCCTGGGGACAGGTATGCACCTCTGCAGTGGAGACGAGCACATCTGCTTATGCTTAACTAGCTTCCAACCTGATTCAGTTGTGGCTCACACTGACTTGCCAATCACATGACCAGGGGCTGACTCCAGGAACGTCTCTAAGCCTCCACCGTAGAAATGGAAATAAAAATTCCTGTCCTGCCCACCCTGCAGGCTGTTGTGAGATAAGGCAGTGAAGGCACTGTGCAGATTGCGCAGCTCTGTCTGTCCCCAGCAAGCAGACAGAGCAGTGAGCACGCGCTCTCACCTGGCAGCAGGTGAGCACGGTGCTCTCCCTGACAGCTGTGGGGTCGATCACACTCAGGAGTGTGGAACTTGAAACAGTGCGCAAGGAGGTGAGGTGGCCTTGGCTCTGGTCATGGACTATGTTTGCTGATAAAACACCAACAAGGCCCATCTCCAAAGGCCTCTGTAATTCTATTTTTAAATCCTCACCCAATGATTATATATATATATATCAATTTTAGAGAGAGGAGGGAGAGAAAGAGAGAGAGAGAAAGAGACATCAATGTGAGAGAGAAACATCTATTGGTTGCCTCTTGTTTGCACCCCAAACGGGGACCAAACCTACAAACTAGGTATGTGCCCTGACTGAGAATTGAACCTGCAACCTTTTGGTGTACAGAACGTCGCTCCAACCAACTGAGCCACACCGGCCAGGGCTGTAATTCTTTAAAAAAAATAAAACAACCTTATTATGAAAGTCATATATCTTTCTTCTAAGAAAATTTGTAACTTTGATACAGCAAAACAAGAAATAGGAGTCCCCCATTCTCTGCCCCTCTACCTCCTTCTACCAGAGCCCCTCCCCCAAGTGACAAATATCATCTTGATGTTTCCTACATTTATAAAAATATATATATGTATATAATTAGAAAAAAACACACACAATTTGGTTTATACTGTTTGAAAACTTGTGTCTCTAACTTAATGAGTAATATCATTTCTTTCCATATCATTTCATGTATATACAACTTAACATTATTTAAAATAAAATTTTATTTATTAATTTGAGAGAGAGAGAGAGAGAGAGAGAGAGAAACATTGACCTGTTGTTTCACTCATCCATGCACTCACTGGTTGATTCTTTTTCTTTTCTTTTCTTTTCTTTTTTTAGTTCATTGATGTGAGAATAGGTTGGGTTGAGAAGATGATTGGAGGTAGGTCAAGCTGAAGGGCTCAGTGTTGACCACTCCTTACTTTCAGAGGAAGCAAAGGCAGGCCTGACTAGAGGCTGAGCAGAGTGCTGCCAGTTGGCAGCACAAGAAAAATAAAATGGGATATTAATAGAGTCTCTTTCTTTGAATGATTTGAAAAATCATCATTGATTGATTCTTGTATATGCCCTGACTGAGGGACTGAGGATCAAACCCCTTGGCATACCGAGACGATGCTCCAACCGAGCTACCTGGCCAGGGCTTAACATTATATATATATTTAAACTTATCTTTATTGTTGAATGTATTACAGATGTCCCCTCTTTTCTCCCCCGTTGACCTCCTCCTCCCCAATCCCGCCCCGCTCCTGCCTTCCCCACACTATTGTCAGTGTCCATTGGTTATGCATATATGCATAGAAGTTCTTTGGTTTATCTCATCCCACCCTCCCTCCCCATTCCCTTTGAGGTTCATCAGTCTAACAACCAATTTGTACTTCTTAATTCCTTCATCTTTTTCACCCATCCCCCCAGCCCCCTCCCATCTGGCAAGCAACAAAAAGTTCTCTGTATCTATGAGTCTGTTTCTGTTCTGCTTGCTCCTTTTGTTTGTAGATTCAATTGTTGATAGATATGTATTAATTGCCATTTTATTGTTCATATTTTTGTTCTTCTTCTCCTTCAAGAAGATCCTTCAATATTTCATATAATACCGGTTTGGTGGTGATGAACTCCTTTAGCTTTTTCTTGTCTGGGAGAAACTCTTAATATGTCCATCGATTCTAAATGATAGCTTTGCAGGATAGAATAATATTGGTTGTAGGTTGTTGCTTTTCATCACCTTGAATATCTCTTGCCACTCCTTTCTGGCCTGCAAAGTTTCTTTTGAGAAATCGGCTGACAGTCTTATGGCAGCTCCTTTGTAGGTAATAAACTGCTTTTCTCTTGCTGCTTTTAAGATTCTCTCTTTGTCTTTAACCTTTGGCATTTTGATGATGATGTGTCTTTGTGTGGACTTCTTTGGGTTCA
The DNA here is from genome assembly GCA_030848825.1 of Tadarida brasiliensis. Classification (NCBI taxonomy): domain Eukaryota; kingdom Metazoa; phylum Chordata; class Mammalia; order Chiroptera; family Molossidae; genus Tadarida; species Tadarida brasiliensis. The sequence goes on along the minus strand of CM061257.1, from coordinate 215,938,331 downwards.
TCTTGTTTGGGACTCTTTGTGCTCCCTGGACTTGTATGTCTGTTTCCTTCACCAAGTTAGGAAAGTTTTCTGTCATTATTTTTTCAAATAGGTTTTCAATTTCTTGCTCTCTCTCTTCTCCTTCTGGCACCCCCATGATGCGAATGTTGGCATGCTTGAAGTTGTCCCAGAGGCTCCTTACACTATCCTCATTTTTTGGTCTGAAGCTGTCCACTGGGTGTGCTGGCTCTGGGGCAGGGTCAGCCACTGCCTGTGTTCTATCCAGGGCCACCTGGCATAAGCTACAAAGTGATTTGCAGATGGCTGCTTCTTGTGCTGGGCTTGGAGGTGCCCAGGAAAAGCCAAGTTGTGAACCAAGGCTGGCTGCTTCTAGTGCCAGGCCCAGGGCCACTTAACGAGAGGTATGGGGCTCACTGAGACCAGATGCTGCTTGTTCAAGAGACTTTAGGAAAATCTGAAGCAGGAGCCAAGACAGGCCAATCCTATGGTAAAGCCACTGGGAACAGCTTGGGTGGGCCTGAAAGTTGGGTGGGGCAGGGCCTCAGGGAATCACCAGGGCATGGCAAACAGTGTGAGCCAGGTTGCTGGAGTCCCAGATATGGCGCCCGTCTGCTGACCTGGGGAAGGACTTACTAAAGGAACAAAGGCCTCCACCAGCATGTCTGTCTGAGAGAAAGCTGCCTCTCCAGCCCTCATCCCGAGGCCAAACAACTCAGTTCTTCCCTGCACATCCCCAGTGCCTTTCAAGTTGCCTCCCTTCCGAGCTCAGAGGGAGCGGGGTCCGAGTAAGTCCATGAGAGGGCCCTTTAAGAGGAGCTGCCTGGGGCTCCAGCAGTCTCAGCCTCACTCAGCCTCAGTTCCTGCTGGTTTTACAGCCAGAAGTTATGGGGACTTCTCTTCCTGGCACTGGAATCCTGAGCTAGGCTCCTGGTGTGGGATGGGGACCCCTCACTTCTCAGGGAGGCCCTTCCCAGCCGAGGTGTCCTTCCTGATTTTTATCTGCCACACGTGGGTGTGGGATCAGCCAGTCCCCGCCTCCGCCCCTCCTACCAGTTTCGATGTGGCTGCTTCTTTAATTTCGTAGTTGTAGGACTTCCATTCAGCTCGATGTCAGGCAGTTCTGAATGATGGTTGTTCTGTAGTTTAGTTGTAATTTGAAAATGATTGTGGACAACATTATATATATCTATTTTTTTTCCCCCCACAGATAATTATTTATTAAATCTCTTCTGTAGGTCAATGTATTTCATCGCATTCTCACAACAGCCCTTGTAGGTGTATCTTACCCTCATTTCTTTTTTTATTAATTTATTTTTGTTACAGATGTTTCTCCTTTTTCCCCCTAGACACCCTCCTCCCCATCTTGTCCCCCCACCCCCCTAGCATTGTTGTCTATGTCCACTGGTTATGCATACATGCATATAAGTTCTTTGGTTCATCTCATCCATCCCCACCCCGCCCCACTACCTTGAGGTTTGTCAGTCTGAACCATACTCCTTTCTATGTCTCTGGGTCTATTTCATTCATCAGCCTACCTTGTTCATTATATTCCACAAATAAGTGAGATCGTGTGGTATTTGTCTTTCTCTGATTGGCTTATTTTGCTTAGCATAATACTTTCGAGGTCCCTCCATGTTGTCTCAAAGGATAAGATATCTTTCTTTCTTACAGCTGCATAGTATTCCATTGTGTACATGTACCACAGCTTTTTTATTCACTCATCTATTGATGGACACTTGGGCTGTTTCCACATCTTAGCGATTGTAAATAGTGCTGCTATGAACATAGGGGTACATATATTCTTTCTGATTGGTGTTTCAGGCTTTTTAGGATATATTCCTAGAAGTGGGATCACTGGGTCAAATGACAATTCAATTTTTAATTTTTTGAGGAAACACCATATTGTTTTCCATAGTGGCTGCACCAGTCTGCATTCCCACCAGCAGTGTACTAGAGTCCCCTTTTCTCCACACCCTCGCCAACACTTGTTGTTTGATGATTTGTTGATGGCGGCCATTCTGGCAGGTGTGAGGTGATACCTCATCGTTGTTTTAATTTGCATCTCTCTGATGATTAGTGACGTTGAGCATTTCTTCATATGTCTCTTGACCATTTGTATGTCCTGTTTGGAGAGGTGTCTATTTAGCTCCTCTGCCCATTTTTTAATTGGGTTTTTTGTCTTGCTTTTGTTGAGTTGTATGAGCACTCTATATATTTTGGAAATTAACCCCTTATCTGATGTATCATTGGTGATTATGCTCTCCCATATAGTGGGTTTCCTTTCCATTTTGACTGTTGTTTCTTTTGCTGTGCAGAAGCCTTTTAGTTTGATGTGGTCCCATGTGTTCATTTTTTCCTTTGTTTCTGTTGCCTTAGATGATATATCGGTGAAAATTCTGCTGTGTATGATGTCTGAAAATTTGGACAACATTATATTTTTTAACTGCTGCATAGCATACCATAGAATAGACATGCCAGACATTATTTAACTATTCTTTCATTAATGGACATTGAGGTTATTTCCAGTTTTTTAAAATGTAATAAAAATGACTGCAATGAATGTCTTTGCTCATGTATCTCTGAGTACTTACGGGACTGGATCTCTATGGGATAAAATTCTAGACATGACATAACTGAGTCAAAGGTCATATTTACACACTGAAAATTTTGATAGGTTTATACATTGCTCTCCAAAAAATTATGTCAATTTATACTCCTTCCAACAATTTATAAGAATTCCTGTTTCCTCACATCCTTGCCCACAGTGGGTCTTATACCATTTTTGCCATGTGTACTTTAGGATATTGAGGCTGAATATTATTTTGAGACTGTGCTCTTTCAGTGTCTTCCTAGAGATAGTTAAAATCATAATCACAAGGCCTTTGGAGAACAACCATGTCCAAGACCACAGGAAACTGTCAATAGATTTCCCAAGGACCCTCTGACCCTCTGAGCACTGGGATTTTCTTTTTATTTTATTTTTTAAATCCTCACCTGAGGATATTTTTCCATTTATCTTCAGATAGAGTGGGAGCGAGGGGGGGAGAGAGAGAGAGAGAGAAACATCAATGTGAGGCACATTGATTGGTTGCCTCCCGCACGACCCGACCAGGGCTGGGAACGAACCGCAACTGAAGTACGTGCCCTTGACCGGAATCGAACCTGCAACTCTTTGGTCCGAGGGCCGACGCTCTAACTGCTGAGCCAAACTGGCCAGGGCATGAACACTGGGATTTTCTACCTGAACCCAGACTCATGGAGAAGCTACACATCTTTCTTTTCATGTGAAGGGGAAAAAAGAAACAAAAATGAGTTTTACTATCCAACGAAACCCGCTGACCTTGAAACGGTTCTCTCTCTCTGGTTATCTCATGGCCTCATCAGTTTTTCCGCTTCTCAAAATAGAGTTCATAAGGGGGCGCCCCTATGAAATGCTTGCAGTCAATCAGCTCCTTATCAGTGGAAATGGTTTGGATGTAGCTGACCTTGCCTAAGTTCATTCACCCCTGATCGCGTGAGGACACAGCAGCACTGGCTGCTGCCTAACCCCGTAGGCAGACCAAGGGCCACTGTACCAGCAAGTCAGGGGCTTGCTGAGAAAAAAATAAAATGCAGCTTTAATAAAGTTGTCCAGAACATTGCGTTTGGAAACATCTACAGAGAAGCAATTTTAACTTCAGCATGCATGCAGCTGTTCTGTTTAATGAGTCTATAGTGTTTTTATTTTGAATCACATTGCAGACGGTGCCATGTTTAGTGCTTAGGACTTCTAAAGGTCTGAACCGGCTCCTCCTGTGTCTTCCCCCCACACCCAAGTCATGGCAGATTAATTTCGTGCGGAGGCTCTGGAATTTTCCAGGCTTTCATGGAGGCCCTGCTTGCTCGGCTTCTAGAGATAGGGCTTCGTTTCAGTGATGTGTTTAGATACCGACATCACGGGGTGGTGGTGGGGATTTCATCAGAAAGCACGAGGAGGCACCGGCAGTGTTGGTGCTCGAGCGGTATTAATTTCCTCCCCTCATAAGTTCCTACCATCTGAATCACGGGATTAACAGAGCAGGACTTTAAAGACTTTAAGAAGTCCTTTATTGCTTTACACACAAAGTTCTAGAGAAACAGAAAGAGAGGGATATGGAATTGGAATTCCAGCATCTTCTCCTTAGGCTGCAGCACAGACACGGGCCCGCAGGAGGCTCCTTATGAATACTTCTCCATTGAGTTGAGTTGAGTTGAGTTGAGTTGAGTTGAGTTGAGTTGAACAGAACCATGCTTGTATGCACCCAACCCAAGGCCAAATGTGTGTAATTTATGATGGGGAGAAGCTTTGCTCCTTCCTGGAGCTTCTTAATTTCTACCATTTTCATGACTGGTGGGAAACTTCTATTCCATGTTGGAGGGAGGGAAGTGAAAATGTGCATTTCTGCCAGGTACTAAGCACGGTGCCGCATTTTACCTTTCCAACAGCAGTAGGAGTATTTCATAACTGAAGAACTTCAACCGTGAAGAACTGAAGAGTTTCCACCATTTCTTCTCAGGGTCACGCAGGTGACCAGGGGCATAGCTAGGATTCAACCCCAGGTCCGTATTCATCTCACTTGCCACCTCCATGGAGTCAGCCTGGCCTGAGTAAATCCATTTCAGGCATGTCAGCTCATTATTGAGTTTCAGGTCTAAGTATAAACAGAATCCCTGGTTAACACACCTGCAGGTTAGCATGGGATTTGTTTGGCCACAGAGCGTCAGGTGGCTTAGACCCACCCACCACTGCTGTGGGATAAAGCCACGTCATCCAGGGTATAGGAGCTAGGCACAGAGGGATAAAGAGGCCTCCGTGGTGGACATGGTGATGTGAGTTTGCAGCCTCCTTCATGACCCAGGCTCTTCAGTGTGTCCTGATCATGATCCTTCCAAGGCCCCTTTCTCAGGAGAGGTCTACCTTCTTATTTATTTATTTTTAAAAAAATATTTTTTCTTTATTGATTTTAGAGAGAGGAAAGGAGAGAGAGAGAGAGAAAAGGAGAGAGAGAGAGAGAGAGAGAGAGAGAGAGACATCGATGAGAGAGAACATCGATTGGCCGCCTCCTACATGCCCCCCACTGGAGATTGAGCCCACAACCTTAGCATGTGCCCTGACCAGGAATCGAACCGGCAACCTCTTGGTGCATGGGTTGATGCTCAACCAGTGAGCCACACTGGCTGGGCAGAGGTCCACCTTCTTAATTAGTTTCCATAGGGCTGCAGTGATCACTTAGAGTTCATTCATTCATTCATTCATTCATTCATTCATTCATTCATTCATTCATATGTTGGGTCTTTCATTCATTCACCCAGTGACTCTTCACTGAAGCACCCCTCTTCTGCCCCCCATCACTCTGGGTGCTGAGGATAGAGCAGAAATGAAGAAACTCACTGTCCTTGCTCTCCAGGGGCTCACCAGGTAGTAGTAGTTAACAGTCAACAGTCACAGAAGTCATGCACTGATCAAAATTATCTAAGTGTGACAAGGAGAAGAAGCTGCACAGAAATCTAGAAGTGATATTTACACTCAGACCTAAAGGGTGAACTGAAGATAGCCAGGTGAACAGGTGGGAAGAAGCATTTACTGAATAAACCTACCAGGCATGTCTTAGTGCTGTACACATACTAACTCACGTACTCTCACCGCAGCCCTGTGCTCAGGGTACTCCTCTACAGATGAGAAGACTCAGGCACAGAGGATAAAGGACTTGTCCAAGGTGCCCCAGCTAGGAAAGGTCAGAGCCAGGATACAACCTTATCAGCATATGAATGGTTCCTAGAGTGGGGATGTGAGGGGATTGCACAGGCAAGAAAACGAGAAGCCCTAGGGTGGAGACTGGAGTCAAGTGGACTGAAAACAGCAGTCAGGGAGGGAGAATCAGAGACGGGTGGTGGGAGAAATGGAAGGAAGTATTTCTAGAAGGAGGGAGCGATCAACTGGCCAAATGCTGCTGAGAGGTGGGGGAGGACGACTGAGAGCTGCCCAGTAGGTGCTATTGTGACCCCTGGCAAGATTGGTCTCAGGGGCATGGTGGGGAGCACAGCTCAGCTGTAAGGGGGTCAAGAAAAAATAGGAGGAGAGGCAGTAGTGACTGTGAAAATCAATAATTCTTTTGAGGAATTTTATTCTAAAAGGGAGAAGAAAAAGAGGGTGTTAGCTGAAGAGTGACCAGTTCCAAAGGGTATTTTTTTCTTTTTCTTTTGCGATGGGAGGTGGTAAAACGTGGATGGGAATGCTTCAGTAGAGGAAAAACTCCCTGGGTAGAGAGGACACATCCAGCGCAGAGTGCTGCCCTGGGCGACACAAGGGCATGGAGTCCAGGGGGACTGGAGGGCTGGTGTTAGACGGGGCACCGCAGATAGGCTGCCAGCCACCACCCTGTGAGGCCTCCCCAGTGCGTGCGCAGCATCCCCTCTGGAGCAGTGGGGTTTGATTTCTCCCTTGTACTCACTGTGATCGCATCAGAGCCACTGAGAAGTAGGCAACATTCTTCTCCCACGGTGCAAGGGCTGAGGGGCGTCTCTGGGCATTCTTCTGGTGTCACCAGCTTTGCTGATGGTGCAGGCTGAGGAGAGAAGCTGAGGGGAGGGTGGGGCCAGCAGCCCATGCGCTCCTTGAGGAGCTGGGAGCTGAGTGAGCAGGAGAGGGTGAGCTGCACCAACGAAGGGGAGTTTTCTCAAAGGCCTGTGTGACCCTTGCTTTTCGGGGTCTTGGGGGTCCCGCTGTCATGTCATAGACTCAAGGGACACATAGTATTGGCTCAATGGACAACCAAGATGGCCATGAACCGAATTCCAGACAGTTCACTTAAACTTACCTTAGCAGTGGTTCTCAACCTGTGGGTCGCGACCCCTCTGGGGGTTGAACAACCCTTTCACAGGGGTCGCCTAAGACCATCGGAAAACACATATTTCCGATGGTCTTAGGAACTGAGACACCGCTCCTCTATCCGTCTCCAGGCGGGTCCGCCCACATACAACATGAGGAACTGTATTACAGGGTCGTGGCATTAAGAAGGTTGAGAACCTCTGCTTAGAGCTTCTAATGCACAAAATCGGCCCGTCAGCAACCTGAGGTGATTTACTCTTTTTCAGGATTTGAACTTAGGGAGTGCACAGTCCATGGTAGGTACCTCAGGTTCCATCCCTGTCCTCCAAAATTTACCTTTTCAGCCCATGTCTGTTTGACAGATAAATACACAAACAAAAAGAGGGAAGAACTAAATTTGGAGAGCTTAGAATGCAGAATCCGGGGATTCCCCATTAGGGAAAAATTCCTCTGGTTAAAAAAAAGAATTGGGTAGATGAGGCAGAAACACCAGTGGTATAAGACCGCAGGCCTGGTTACTTCATGAACCACTTGATCATTTAAAAAGAGTCTTAAAAACAATACATAGGTGTGTATATATCCCTGGCCCGCCACCCAGAAGCACTTGTTCAATTTCTCTTTTCCTCAATTTATTGTAGGTTGTATTGTAAGTCATCTTCCTACAAAGTAGTAAAATGTAAATGTGGGTTTTAGGTATGCTAATGTTTTGGTTGGCTGAGCATGAGTTCCCAGCTTGTTATGGGTGAGGGGCCTACCAGGAAGCTGTGAGAACTGAGTGGGAGGTGCAGAGGAGAAGGAAACTAAAGTTCCCCATTGTTCCAGTTTGAGAAAACTGGGATTTAGGACAGGATATGATTTGTTGTGAGCTGGAGACATCAGGGGACATCAGAAGTGAATGTATACGTTAACCATCAGGGGCACATTGGTTTCAAAAGGGCTGAAAAAAATGAACAACTCTTCGGAAAATCTCTCCAGCCACAGAGCAGAAAAGGAGGGGCTGCCTCAACTCCAAGATAGGGGGTGGGTGGGGCTGAGCTTGACCCTTGCTGAAGACCCCATGCAGAAAGGGGGCCAAGAGAAGGCAAAAGTGAAAGGCTGAGGTCCTCAGTAGAACATTGTGGGACAGGACTCAGGCTATGGTTCCCCATGGAACATTGTGGAACAGGACCCAGGCCGAGCTTCTTCTTGGAACATTGTGGAACAGGACCCAGGCTGTGGTTCCCCTTTGAACATTGTGGAGCAGGACTCAAGCTGAGGTTCTTCTTGGAACATTGTCAAACGGGACCCAGGTTGAGGTTCTCCTTGGAACATTGTGGAACAGGACCCAGGCCGAGGTTCTCCTTGGAACATTGTCGAACAGGACCCAGACTGAGGTTCCCTGTGAAACATTGTGACACAGGACACTGCAGGTCCTTTGGATGGGGACCCATGGTTGCCCCAGCAGAATGCTGGGAGGCCATCTATGAGCTTATTTTCTTTTAAACACATTTTTCAATTTAGAATGAAAATCGGTGGTGAAAGAGGATTCATGTATAGAAATCTGTTGAAAACCAAAATGATTTGGTAAAATAGAGGGTATCTTAAGCTCCAGGGTGAGATTCATCTGTAAAGGCTTCACAAAAGAAGGTGACTCGGGTTTTGAATTTCTGGATGAAAAATCCAACAATCCCTACACTTTAATGGCAGGCTGGGCCTGGAGGCGACTCCAGGGCAGCTGGGGACACACCAAATGGAGGAAGGGAGGGAGAGCAAGGGACATGTGAGGATGCTTAGGGGGTTGTATAGGGGACCAGACAGAAGTGAAGACCAGTGTGGTGGGAGAGCAGTTGGCCATTATAGGCAAGGAGGCATTTAATAATAGCCTAGAGCCTCCACGAGCTTCAGTGAAGGTGATCTGATTCAAAGTAGTCTTAGGAAGGTAGAAAGGCAGGAGTCAAGGGAGTCAGAGAAAGGCTTTCTCTCAGTCTGCCGGTGCCTGAAGAGTTATAAAATAAATAAATCCTGGGGATGGGATGGTAACTATATTTAATAATCCTGTATTGTATATTTGAAAGTTGCTAGGAGAGTAGATCTTAAAAGCTCTCATCACAAGAGAAAATGTTGTAACTATGTATGGTGATTGATCTTAACTAAAGTTATTGTGGTAATCATTTTGCAATATGTACATATATAAATTCATTAAGTTGTACACCTAAAACTAATACAATGTTATATGTCAATTATATCTCAATTTTAAAAAAAGAAAACAAAAGTTATGATTTCTGGCCCCAAGGGTTTTGGCTGAAGAATTGACAACCTGTGTTCATCACACGCTAGACTATGTGAACCAGGCATTTTACCTCATTTCACCCTCAGCAACCCTACAAGCCTGGTGCTATTATTATCCCCCTTTTGTAGATGAGGAAACTGAGACCAGAGAAGGTAAATAACTTGTTCAAGGTCACACACTTTAAGTGATGGAGCCTGGATTGAAGTTAAGGTCTTCCTGTTTGGACAATAGCATCTTAGTGATGGCCTTGGTGGGAACACTTTTAGAATCAAGGTAAAGATGGAAGTCAAACTATGGAGTCCTGAGGAGGAAGGAGCTGGAGGGGAAATGAGACCCCGGGATCAAGTTATCCATCTGGGTATTAACAACAAGGAGAGGGCAGTGGGGGTCTGAAGTGACATCCTGATCAAGTGGGCCCAGGTGAGTAGCCAGGGTTGGGGGCTACAGGGAGGAGGGCTTCTCAGGAGAGTCTGGGTTCCTTATGGCTGAGACTACTATTTGGAGAGTTCCAGAGAGCCTGAGTCCTGGGTCCCCAGTCTTGACCTTTAACTTGTCCCCTACTCTCAGACATAAATGGCAACCCTCAGGCTGCAGCCATTCCCCTCTTTGTTGAAAGAGGAAGCAGCCCCAGAAGGTCCCCTTTACCCACTCTCTGTGGTGTGAAGAAGAGGAACCTGGATCTGATTTGGAGTTTTTGAAGAAATCTTTCTTTGATGTGGTCCAGTTCAACTTCTTCATTTGCTGGTCTGACAAGGACCATGGTGGCTGCACCTCCTCAGGGACCGGCCAAGGGGACTCTCTCAGCTAGGGACCCCTGAGGGTGGTTTCCCAGCCCTGGTTCTGTGACTCCTCCGAGTGTGTTCAGTCATCTCCAGGAAAAATTTAAATATTGAAATAAAATTACTGCAAAAATTGACCTGTGGAAAACAAGATAAGCCTATACCAACCAGTATTTTTTTTTTGGAGAAAGAAGGGGAAAATAGAGCTATAATCTTTTTTACAGATGCCAGTATTCTACAAACATGGCCAATTGGTGTGTAGATTCTAGTCTTGGCTTCGTCATTTCCTCGCTGTATGACTTGACACATATCTTTTAAAGTCCTAATAGAATAGGGCTAAAGATGGTCCTGCCAAGGTTGCTGGGAAGATTTAGCAAGATGGGCCCATGAACGTGTTTTGTTGCTAAAGCACTACACAGTGATGACAGAATCGGTGCTGCTTGGTCATCCCCTCAGAGCAGAAAATCCTACCACTTACCTGCATTCATTTTGTTTTCCTGATGGGGTAGAGGGATCTGATAGACACCATTCAGGGTTACTCAATATCCATATTTCCTTCTCTGGGCCTTGATTTCCATATTAGTCAGACTAAGCCAGGCCATGCTGCATTGACAAATGAAATCCCCAAGTGTCAGTGGCTTACCATGATCCAGCTTTATGTCTTGCTCTGGTGAAGATGGATAAAACCTCTTCCATCATACAGACATGCTGTCAGAGCATGTGGGCTATAAGATCACAATGGCAGTGTAGAGCAGGATGGAGGAAGTGTATCACCTCTTAACTGTTTGGGCCCAGAAGTGACACATGTCACTTATAGCTTTCATGGGAGGAACTGTATACCACCCCCTCCCCAATCAATCCCACTTTCCTTACTCTCTCCCAGACCCTTCCCTGAGCTATTTCCTCTCTGCTGCCCCTCCATGAGCTTCCGAGTCCCAAATAGTCCAACCTGTGAGGTACAGTGGCCTTCAAGTGACCCAAGACCAGTGCAAATGGTTTGCTTTCTGAAAGAAATGGGGCCTGCCTCAAAGCAGGATGAAGAGCTGAAAGCTAGGCAGCTGGCAGTCCGGGACCACTGGAACTACTGGACCCTGGGGCCCCACCTCCTCTCTAGCATCTTTAGAGGAACCTAGGAAAAATTCTAAAGACCTTCTCCCTTGCTTTCTTCTATTGCCCTATTGATCTGTTTAGTGCTTACTTTCTTTCCCAGTCTGGTGAAATCTACATTGAACTCAGGTAGTTAAGGATGGTCTATGTGTTTCAAAGGCATGGTGATCACTAGAAACTGGCATGGGTTCACCATGAACAAGCCTTGATCCCCTTCCTTTTTTGATACAAAGTATAAATTGTCAGATCAGGAATATGCTGTAGATAGAATATCTTCACATTTCAGCGCAGGCACTGGACAAGCTCTCGTGCACTCTCCAGACGAGGATTGAAGGTGCTCAGCTGAAGCTGTTGACAGCATCATGTCACATGCTGCTGGTTTGACCCTGTGCACACCCCAGCAGTGATAACTGGACTTGTGCCTTTTTCAGGAGACCCAGTAGCCACCTGAATCTCTGTTGTAGAGAGTCCTTATCATGGTAGCCTGGTCTACAGTCCTCTCTGTAAGAACATCAGAGCCTCAGAATATGGCTTTTTCTCAATCACCACTGAGTAGCCTGCCAGCCAGAAAATATACTCTGACTTGGCAAGGGAGCCCCAATTCTACGGATCTGCACCTGGGTGTAGGCTTTCAGTGCTGCTGCAGCTGTTTAAAATTCTTTGACATTCCTCCCATCCAGAGGTGGGATCTATGTCCCCCCCTTGAATCTGATAGTTTGTGACTGCTTTGATCAGTAGAGTATGGAGAAGGCGATCCTCTGTGACTATCGAGGCTTAGTCATAAGAGGCCCCACAATCTCTGCCTGCTTCTCTTAGAATTCTCACTCTTGGAGCCCAGTTGCCCAAGAGTGACACCCAAGCCACACGGAGAAGTCACATGTAGGTCTAAGTCGGGCAGTCACAGCTGAGCCCAGCCTTTGAGTCATCCCAATGCCAGTGCCAGCCATGTGAACCAAGAAGCCTCTAGATAACTTTAGCCCCAACTATTCAGGTCCCCTCCCCTCCCTTCTGTCATCTACCTTTCCCACCTGAAGCCCTGGACATGGTGGAGAAGAGAAAAGCCATTCCTGCTGTACTCTGTCCAAATTCCTGACTCAGAGAATCTGTGAGCATAGTAAAATGATTGGCACTTTCCATCACTGAGTTTGAGCTGGTTTATTCCATAGTAAGTGATAACTGGAAAACCACCTTGTCCTGCCTTTGGCGTGGTGATGAGTGAATCCGTGTCAGCTTCTAGGAAGGAAGTCTTTGATAGCAGGCTGCAGGACCCAAACCCTATCCAACGTCTTAATGACAAAGACTTACAGGATGCCACAAAAGCAACAATAGAACAACAGCAGGCTGTTTGGAAATTGTGGTTGTCACAAAATGAGATAGATAGGCATGACACTGGAGGATGAGGCCAACATCCTGAAAGGTCTCAACTGCGAAGATAACCCTACAGCCTGCACTGAAGTCTTAGGATTCCAATGCAGAAGAACAGGGTGAAGGGGGTTAGCCAAGTGAAGAAAGAGGCTGACTATCTCAGGCAAGAGGGAACACCTGGGTGAGATAGGAGAGGGAGGATCATGTGGATGGAGCACAGAGGATGAGGGGTGACTCAAAATGGGACTGGTCAGTGAGCAGAGTCGTGTCAAAAAGGGTCTCAGGGGCCATAGTAGGAAAGTTGTTAAGAGGTGCTGGGATCCCGGGATCAGTTTACTTGCGTCCTTACCCTTGGTATTGTAGAAGTCTAATGGATCTGGTCGTTTAGCATCTTGGGTTGCCAATTCTCCTAGTTAAGCCAAGACAGCTTCTAAACATATAATCCAGGGACCCAAGGGCAACAATGGGTAGGCTTCCCAGGAATTTCCCAGGTTCTGTTGAGACCACCCCACCATCTGATCTGCCTACAGCACTGGACACAGTGTGCTGGAGTGACCCTACGGAAAGACCACTGGCCTGGGGGGTACTCCCTTCCCTTGGTGAGCCGTTGTGCTGGCGGTGCTCATGGATTATATTTGGATCCCCATCTTCCTTCAAGAAGTTCCTGGAAAGCATGGGGTGGGGAGAACCCTGGACTGGGGTGAGTTTCCGGGGCTACCATGTCCGAGCCTGGTGGGATAGGAGCACTGTAGACACTTCTTTTCATGCAGGGTCTAGTCTGGGTAAAGGACCTGTGAAGGACGAGCAGCCCGCCAGCACACGGCCTCCAGGCAGCGAAGAGGAGGAGGGAGGGAATTCTGGGTGCCAGGGAAGCACAGCGCAGGCCCAGCCTGTCCTCTTGCTCCTTCTCAGAGTTTATCAGGAGGCCATGCCATACCCAGACTCAGTTCTCCTCCAGGCCTGCGTCCAGGGACACAGAAAAACTAGAAACTAGCTGGCTAAGCAGGCAGTGGCTGCGTATACAAAGAGAGGCCCCCCTAACCTGCGTTCTGTGCCTTGTGGGTTTGTTTCTCCAGGGCCAGGAGGGGGAGTTGCCTTTAGAGACACCAACAAGGAGCAGGAGGGCCTTTTTTGTCCCTTCAGTGTAGGAGAGAGAGGCCCACACTGAGACCGCTAGCTGCCTGGTGCCCTCCTTGGCCGCCATTCATGTGAGGCTCTTCAAAGCCCGCCTGTGCACGGCTGCCCACAGCCACGGTGCACTTGTTACTAGTGCTTGGGTGCTGGGCAGGTGGAAGAGACATGACTGTGGCCACTCTTTGAACATTTGATGATACCAGACTGAGAGTTTTTATAGCATCACCCAAATCTAATCTTCATAGTAATCCCCTGACATAGGTATTATTCCCATTTTGTAGATAAGGAAACTGAGACTCTAAGAGGTTAAGGGGCTTACCCAGGTCATACAGCTTGTTAGGGGCAGAGCAAGGACACAAACCCACAACTGCTTGACCCTAAACCCAGTGCTCATAACCAGTGTTGGTGGTTATTTCAAAGGGAGTCATCAAACAGCAGGTGGAGACCCCCTGGGAACATGAAGCAGTTGGGGGTGGTCCTGAGCACTATGGATCATGGAGTAACCTCATGAGACGGGAGATGTGGAGTGGTGGCCAGCAGGGTGCCCCACCCACCCACCCCCGCCTTCCCCACTTCCCACCCATGTCCTGCTGAGGGCCAGAGACACTGTGAACACCTTTTTTTTTAAAAATCCTCACCCGAGGATGTTTTTACATTTATCTTCAGACAGAGTGGGAGGAAGAGAGAGAGAGAGAGAGAAACATCAATGTGAAAGAGACACATTGACTGGTTGCCACCCACACGACCCCGACCAGGGCCGGGGGCAAACTGCAACCAAGGTACGTGCCCTTGGCCGGAATTGAACCCGGGACTCCCTGGTCTGCAGGCCGACGCTCTAACCGCTGAGCCAAACTGGCCAGGGCTCAATGGACACCTTTTGATAAGCTCTCAGACATCACCTAACTGTGGCTTGGAGAGAGGTGCCTCCAAATCCCCAGGACCACACCTCCCCTCCGCTTCCAGGCTGCTCCGGGCAGGAGGGTAGGGACTGAGGCTCTCAGTCCTGGCAGGTTTGGGCCTGGGCAGAGGACTGAGGAGGGCTGGGGTGGCTGAGGGAACACTGGGTGGTGGAGCACCCGCAGGACTTTCCCATAATGAACATGGCCCTGGGCATCGGCTTCTGCTGCGAGAGCCCTCCCATCAGGGGCAGCCAGAGTGTGGGTTCTGGCAGTCGAGGGACCCGCCTGGGACTCGAAGTTCCTAGTTCTCTCCAGGAGTGAAGGAGCATTTCTCTCCTAAATGGTGAGGCCTGACGTTCCCTCTCTTGGCAATGTGACTTTCTTCTCTTTCAAACACGCTGTTTTAAGTTCCTCAGCGACCTTGTGGTCTGCGTATGAAGTCTCGGGTGTGGGCAGAGGTTTAAAGACATGTGAGGCGGGGGTGGGGACACTAACTCTGGGTTTGGGTGAAAGTTTGGGTGTGGAGGTGGATGGGAGAGAAACTTGGAAGCTGGGGGGGAAGAGACTTTAGGTATTCTAATCAGGAACACCTCAGGGTTCTCCTGCCCTCCCCTGTCCCCTCCTCCCTCCCCCTTCAAAAAGGCATCAAGAAGCTCCTACCCACTGATAGTACAAGAACCGCAGAACCTACGTGGAGTGAGAGAGCCCGGGGAATGTCACTGCCTAAGTATGGTGTTACGCTACCTTTGTGCAGGAAAAGAATGAAAGCCTGGCCGGTGTGGCTCAGTGGACTGAGTGTCGTCCCATGGATGAGAGGTCCCGGTTTGACTCCCGCTCAGGGCACATGCCTGGGTTGTGGGCTCGATTACCGGTAGGGGGCGTGCAAGAGGCGGCCAATTGATGTTTCTCTCTCACATTGATGTTTCTCTCCCTTCCTCTCACTCTAAAAAAAAAAAAAATCAATAAAAACATATTTTAAAAAAGAATGGAGAAAGCAAATATCTATAATCATAAATCGCTTGTAATTACATAAAGAAATTCTGGAAGGATATGTAAGAAATGAAGAAAGATATGTATATGGGCCTAAAAACTGGACAGTTGGAGAAAGAGATATTGTCACTTTTTGTTTTTATTTCTGACCATGAGATTGTATTCCTTACCCTCCCGCTCCCAATGTCCTTTTTGAGTTTTGACCAACCCCCCCCCGCCCCCCCTTAGGTGACTTTCTGAGCCAGTGCCTCTCATTTCCTACCCCTGTTCCCTGCTCCATTTTTGCTGACATCCCTCACTGCTTCCTTTGCCTCTCTTTTACCTCCGCCCACTTCCAGGCCTCCTTGTTGGAAACAAAACACAGAGCGTTCCCAGCCTCCGCTCTCCTCCGGGGCTTCGCAGCGCGCACAGAGGTGGCAGCCGGTCCCTTCTCTCGGCGGAATCTGCGCTCTACGTCCTGATCGTCCCGCGCTCCTGGTGAAGGCGAGGCTGCACCCTGGCCTCGGCAACCCACTGTGTCGTCCAGTCATCTTCAGTACATTCTTGAACCTTCCCGGTCTCTGCTCCTGGTCGGGCCTGCCGGTCTGTGGTCAGCAGCCATGGCAACGTACAGCCTCTGCCACCGTCCATCAGCCCGCCCGTCCTCACCTGCTTTCTGGTTCTCCAGCTGTCTCTTGGTCCTTCCTCACCAGGCTAACCAGTCTCATTCCCATCACTAATTTTACAACCCAGTCATCAGGACTTCTTTTGAAATACCTCCAAGCATGTCTCTTAATTTTTAGAGCCACGGTTTTATACGGAGAGGCTAAGTCCCAAGTCCACGGAGACCCGTGGCGACGTGGCCACCTGGTTTCCCTCCGCCTCTCTGCTTGGATTCCTGGGGAACGTCATTCACGTCTTTTGGTGCTGTCATTTCACATCTACATGGCATTGCGCTGTGCAGTCTGTGGAGCACCTTCCCCTTTATCTCCGTCCATCAGACCTTCTCACTGTTGCACTGTTTCCATTGGTTCGGGCGAAGCGTGGTCTTTATTTAGATGATCTGTATCATACCTGTGGGTTGATTTTGTAAGCAAGCCTTCGTATAGGTTTACTTGTGGGTTTCCTTTGAAAAGGTCAGTGTGAAACAGGAAATGTGACTAAGAAAATCTTCTTCCTCCATGAAGCCTCACTTCACTAACTGGAAAAAGGCCCCATCCCCTCTCCCCGATACTTACTCATGGCCCAAACAGACACATTTCAAAAGAACGCACAGTTCCCAAGACGCTGCGCTGTGCATGCGAAGGCTTATGTGCGGGCTGAGAGGTTATTTGTCAGGGTTGCTCTGTCTGGGGTCCGTCCTGGCGCCAACACATGCTGCCTGTCACTGTTCTTTACAGAATCTGAGGCGGGGCAGGGGCCTGGGAGGCCTGGGGAACCTTCTGGCTGACTGAGGGGGAGAGTGGAGTTAAAAGAGCTGGAGTGGTCGGCAAAGCTCATAGGAATAAAGGCCAAGCCAGAATTTGAATCTGGGTCTCCTGACTCTCAAGCCATGTTTGCCCAATGAAACCATGGGCCTACCTCCTTAAACTTCCCGAGGGCCCTCTGCACTTTCTCTACAGGTGGCGTGTGGTGCCAGAGAGGACGCCAGGCTTCCAGGCTGAGCTTCCCAGGGGAGCCTAGATTATTTGCTGCGCTTGGGGTCGCCCGGTTTGCAACCTGGCTTTGGTCTCTTCATCCGTAAACTAGAAAAAGAATGATGCTTACCTTAGGTAGTTATCTTGAGGTGAAAAGAAATGAATACATAAAAAACATTTAGAATGGTCTTGGTGTATGATCGCTCAGTAAATGTTAGCTATTATTATTCTGATGGGTTGGTCCGCTTTCCTCCATTCTATTCAGCTCAACGAGAATTTGGCACCAACCATGGACTTTGCTGGGGCTGTGAAAATGGCTACATTGAAGCTCTACCTTAGCCCTGGCCGGCCTCCCAATGGCCAGCAGTTGCCTTAAGAAAAGCACCGATGGGGCTAGGGGTGTCTTTGCAGACAGGCCATGCGGCAGGGAACCCGCCTCTGAGAGGGCCTGGTTCAGGGCCACCAGCAGTGCCCACTCCTCAAAGACTTTGCGTGAGTGGTGCGGTGGACGCAGCGTTGATTCTGGCTTGGCAGCCGATCCTGTGGCGGGGGGGACGGATGGAGGGGCAGGAGCTTGGGACTCCATGTTCTTGGACCAGAGGCAGAGTGTGAGTGGGAGATGATGTGAGGGAAGCCCCGGTGAGGCTCAAGGCTGAGTCCCAGCTTGAGTCACCCATCTGCTGCTCTCTCTCAAGCCCTTTGTATGCTGGGAAATGACTGGGGGGAGCTTAAACCCCAACCCTGAATGGCATGTAGACACATGTAGACACTTCTCCATTGAGACACGTTGCCTCATTGTGCCCAACATCTTCCTGAAAATGTAGTCTTGCCACAGGAGAGGAAGGATCGACCATGTGCAATGTGGAACCTCATGCAGTGTGTGTGTGTGTGTGTGTGTGTGTGTGTGTGTGTGGTGGGGAGAGCCAGAGCTGCAGCTGAATGGTTGAGAAGTTAACAGAGCTGAAGTTTTAACAAAACTCTTATTTCTATTGCTCTGATGTTAATTCTATCTAGGTAAAACTGAAAGACAAAAACAAACAGAATGCACGTGGCATACAGCAGGCATTCAATAAATACAAACGATTGCTACCTAAAAAAAAGAAAAAGAGAAATCTGCTCTGTTTCTAAATGGGATCAGGATGATCCTTAAACTCTTTCATGGATCCCTACTCGAGATCCATTCAGTCTTCACACAGAATGGCAGTGGGTCAAACTTCTCATTGATTTCTAACTGATTGGTGATGAAATTAAATTCCTGAGTAAAAAGCATTATTTGGTAAACTTAGAAGTGGGGCTGTTGGGTGTTTCCCACGTATTAACCTAGTACTGAAATGCATTATGTCTTGATCTTCCTGGTTTTTACTTTGTCTCATTCCTTCCAGAGTTCCTTATGCAGATCTGGGAAGAAACAGCAGGGGGAGAAAAGCTGGAGCTGGTTTGGGGGTTTGAAATGGGAAGGAGGAGACATTTCCAGCTCCCAACATCCCTACTTCCTGAGTATCTTCTGAGCTCTGTCCCCTATGCGGCTAGGCTTGTTTCTTCGCTAGCTGTCGCAGGGGAGGGGCGCACCCCACGCCCAGCCTCCTGGGTGCTGGTTGGGGGGAAGATGTGTGTGCAGGGCTGGGAGCTTCACACCCTGATGGGACTGAGCCGGCCACACCGCCTGTCTCTCCCAATTAGTTTCCCAAAGGGAACAAAGCCTTATTTCTTTCCTCTCTTCGTTCCCAGGCACAGGCTGGGGAAAAACAATCCTCGGTAGCTCAGGGGTTAAAAATAAAACACAGCGAGGGGGAAAACAAGCCAAGCAGCTGCAGCGGCTCCTCAGAGCCCACTCCAGGCTAAACAGAGGCCCCAGCAACTCCTTGGAGACTTGAACCCTGGGCGATGGAATTTTCCCTTGCATGGAGGCTATTGTCCTCTGGAAAGGGCCAGGGCCAGAGGAGGGCCTGGGGAGCACCGCTCTCGAGGCGCCCACAGCCAGGGAGCTCCTGAGAGCCCAAGGGCTCCGTGCCACCCAGCTGGGGTTGGGTGAAAAGGCAACAGGGGTGCAGCCCACCCTCCCCCTTTGAGAAAGAGGGGGGTCTGGTCGGGGGCTTCCCAAGGCCGGGGCACCAGTTGCTACCTCAGTCCTCAGCCCCAACCAGCCAGTCACTGGGATGGAATAAAAGGCTTGGTTCCCTTGGCAACTGTAGGGTCTATGGTCTTTCACAGAGTATGGGATGGGCTGCGGGTGGGGTTGGGTGGGTGTTAGGGGCCAGTGTGGGGGGGAGATGAGGGGAAGGGGGATGGGCAGCCTGTTTACCAGCTCTGTTGGAGGGAAGCTTTTGTAGGTTCTGGCCTGGGAAATACAGGATACCCTAAGTGTGGGGGATGTTCCTAACCGCTTCCCAGTTTTGAGCGACGGGTGGTGGGAAGGGGACTGCATAGGCCTCGTGTTAACTTCATGGATAGCTCAGGAGAGTTCAGCGGAGCCTACCTTCATAGGTACCAAGGCCTGGTCCTGCTTTATAACTGGAGACCCCTGGAAGTGTTGATAGATGCTCGAGGCCATAGAGAGCTATTTGTGAAGCCGAGATTAGAATAGCAGGCGCCTGTCTCCTGGGTCTGATCTCAATGGACTAGACAAAGCTATTTTTAATATCAAGCACAAGAGTTGCTGAAATATGGACAAAGTGCAGAACCTGGGCTGACTTTGTCTCAAGCACTAGACTCTGTGAAAGGAGTTAAAAAATCTATTCACATCCAAACAGATGCGTTTAGCCTCAGTGAAAATAAGCGATAAGGGACAGGAGACCTTGACCCAGGACTTTGGAAGGAGTGGCCCCAGCATGTTGTCGCTAGCACAGAGGTGTGTGGGACTCTCGGTGTAATCCTCTCTGAGGTTGTAGATTGTGAGGGCTCCCAACCTGGCATTGACAGCAAGCGCCTCTTACGATGCCCTGAAGAGTGGGGCATCCTCCGGCCAGTGTGGCTCAGTGGTTGAGCGGTGACCCATGCACCAGTAGTTGGCCGGTTCGATTCCTGGTCAGGGCACATGTCCAGGTTGTAGGCCCGATCCCCAGTGAGGGGCATGCAGGAGGCGGCCAGTCGATGTTCTCTCTCATCGATGTTTCTATCTCTCTCTCAAAATCAATAAAGAAAGAAAAAAAAAAGAGTAGGGCATCTACCAAGTGGAACCAAGGAAGCAGAGTCAATAAGTTGATCTGGTGGCTTAAGGAGAAAGGTGGATAGTATAAATCAGCACACTGTTCAGGAGTCTTAGATGCTTTTCAAAAATGAAAACCAAAAACAAACCCCAAACTCCTGTCTGTGCAGCCAATGCAGTTCTTGGAGGCAATGAGAACTGTGCTCATGGCTGCTTCTGGTGGAAAGCTTGCTTGGTTCTTCTGCTTTTGTTTGAGGATCTGGGCTCCAGAGGGGAAGGGAAGGGGAGAGGTCATTATTTTTCTGAGAGAGTGTGGCTAGAGACATCATCAGTGAAGTACTTCCTCATGCACCTCAGGGCCAGTTCCTTCAAAGCTCAGCTCCAGCGGGTGGGTCTCATCTGAAAGACACAATTTGAGGAAACCTAGAGGGTGGGTCCTAAGATGAGGAAACACCTGGGTGGCAGGTCCTTGATAAGGATAAAATCCTGAGATACCACTGCAGCTGCTTTGCATGCATGACCTCTGGCCAATCTGATGGCCACCTGCTTTAATAATTATCATCAAAATAATGATGATGATAATAATAATAATAATAAAAAAGATCAAGGAATCACTTATCACCTAATTAATTTACTTGCTGACTGGTGAATTGGCAGAAACAAGTCTGGACAATATAGAATAACAACCCATTTAGAAAATATACAGAGAATGGGAACCCGGAGAAGAGAAATTAACATTAGCTCACTTTGTAAACTGGTGTGTGTGTGTGTGTGTGTGTGTGTGTGTGTGTGTGTGTGTGTAATCTCATTTCAGTTTAATGACAATTCAATGAATTCAGACTGATTATTATTCCCATTTTGTAGATGAGAAAACTGAGGCCTGAGTAGGTGAACTAACGTGAGCAAGATCTCGTAGCTGAAGTGGAGAGAACTGGGTTTTGAATCCTATCTGATTGTCTTAGATCTATATAACAGCCACTTTCAGATATGAAATCTCACTTGATTGTCCAAACCACTTATTAAGGCAGGAGATTATTCTTGTTTACAGCCTCAGAAGCTGAAGGTCATGGAGTTTAAATGACTTGTCCCAATCACAAGACAAGGATGTGGTAAAGCTCTGACCACTCTGGGGCTTTTCCTACAATGGCATGTAGCCTGGTCTCAAGTTCCATTCTCATGTATCTGAGAAGATTTTAATGTCCACCATTTGTGCATTCATTTATTCATTCAGTTATTCCACTAATATTTGCTAAGTACCTATCATGAACACGGCATCAAGGGGAATAGAAAACAAATTAGATTTTTTAAAAAGTCCTTGTGAGTAAAAGGATTTTATAACCTCACAGTCTTATGTCTGCAGTCATGGTTGTCAATGGAAAATTTCCAAAATCAATGTGCTAACTGATGGGTCTCATTCAATAAGCTGACACATTTACAACAGAAGAACTAACACATTAAGAATTATTGACTCAGCCCTGGCCAGTTTGGCTCAGCGGTTGGAGCATCGGCCTTCGGACCAGAGAGTCCCGGGTTCGGTTCCCACTAGGGGCACATACCAAAAAAAAAAAAAAAAAAAAGAATTATTGACTCATTCCCTGGCCAGTGGCTCAGTTGCTTGGAGTGTCGTCCCATACACCAAAAGGTTGTGGGTTTGATTCCCGGTCAGGGCAAGTACAGGAGGCAACCCATCAATGTTTCTCTCTTACATCAATGTCTCTCTCTCTCTCTCTCTCAACAAATCCTTGGGTGAGGATTAAAAAAGGGGGGAACAAAACGATTGAATCACAAACACTCCAGGACACCTCGCTCCTTAAAATGGACAGAGTAGTCAGCAAGCTTTGTCTGGACTCACAGTGACACCTGAGTGGAGGTGGTGGGAAACGCGTGTTGGCCAAGGTTCTCCTGGGCTGTCCTCGTTTGCACAGCCCCTCAGCCTGGCCAGCATTCCTGTCTCCCCTGGTCCCTGTAGACTCCATTGTGAGGAGGCCCCTCCCACGGACAGACTTCCTCCCATATCTGATTTCATGGTCCAGCTACTTCCTGGACAGGACCAAACACTTATCAGATGCCTACACTTATATCAGCCCCAGTCAGGGTGTATGCTGGTCATATTCCCTACTTACCATCTGTACAGGATTACTTATTAAAGATGATTTCTCACTACCCTGGGAAAACCTTGTCTCCCAAGCGGCAGAAGTCACCGTAATACGTACTGGAGGCCAGAAGCACTGAAAAACAAGTGGGACGTGGTTGGTGCCTGTGGAGAGCGCGCGGTGTCAGGCGGGCCCGTGAACATTTCCTCCTCCGTCCATATGACCCAACACTCATTAATCATGACGCATCAAGTGTGGGCATTCGTTAGGGTGGAGGGTGGGGGTGAGCGAAGGGTCTCACAGGAAAGTGGAGATGATGACGGAATGCTGGGGGAATGGCTTTTGAAGAGTAGGGGGTTCATTCAGGTATTCGACAAACACACACCCTGAGCTCTTTCCTGGCACCTTGGCACGGCTCTTGCTCGTGCAATGCCTGGCACTCAGTAGGTTTCTGTAGCTGGAGGATGGGACCAGGTGGCGGGCTCTCTCAGGAATGGCGTGACCTCTGAGAGGGTGGAGGTAGACAGGGTGGGGAACACAGGGGCTCTCATGCTGCCATCCACCCTGATCCCGGCGGCCTGGGTTTGTTGCTGAAAGGCTCCCAGGGAGACACAGTTGCCTGGCGTGTTAGGAAACAGTCTCAGTTTTAGAAGCTTGATTTGGGAAACTTTCACATTCTTTTTGGTAAACACTGATGAGTATATTATTTATAAATGAGACCCAAACTTTTTTTTTTTTTTTTTTTTTAATCTTTCACATTTTGCTCACTTCACTTTGCTCAGTCTCTGCCTCTTTTCCTTCTGCCCAGCTTCCCCTCCTAGGCAGGACTGCTGAATTTAGCGAATCTAAATACAAGAGACTCAATTAAGTTTAAATTTCAGATAAACAGCAAATAATTTTTGAGTTGTTTATCCAAAATTAAATTTTAACTGGGCATCCTGTGTTTTATCTGGCAACTCTGCTCCCAGCCTTCCACACCCAAATCTCTTTGAATTTATTTTTATTTCCTGTCAATATGCAGTACCTGTCAGGGCAGTTTGAAAGTTATCCCCTCTGGCCCGGCCTGTGTGGCTCAGTGGCTGAGCGTTGACCCATGTACCAAGAGGTCGCCGGTTCGATTCCCGGTCAGGGCACATGCCCAGGTTGTGGGCCCGATCCCCAGTGGGGGGCATGCAGGAGGCGGCCAATCGATGTTCTCTGTCATCAATGTTTCTATCTCTCCCTCTCTCTTCTTCTCTCTCTAAAAATCAGTAAAGAAAAAAACATTTTTAAAGAAAGGTATCCCCTCCATGTGAAGCAGTGTCACGAGTTTTGTTCACCTCTCTTCACTAAGTGTCCCCTTTCCAGATATTTCAGAAAATGCTATGTTTCTGCTGAGTTTCTTTTCTCTTTAATTCTTTGGGCTTTCCAAACAGGGAAGCGCTGGGCACATCAGACAGTTTTCACAGCTGACCTATGTGTCCCTCCCATCTTTTTGGTCACCTTTGCTCAGGTCTTTGGTAGAGACTTCTGAGTGGATAGCATCCAACAGTGCCTCGTCCAGATGTAAGGACCCAAGGGGATTAAATATTGGCAGGGTGAGCTTCTCTGAGGTTTCCCCAGTTTCCTTCCTGATAATGTCCCTGTTAATCAAGAACCAAATGTTTACTGAGCACGTACAAGGTTGGTAAGGTCATAAGGTAGCATAGGTCCATGTGATAGGATTCTTGAAGTCTACGTATTTCGCCTTTTCCTGGCATGTGTGTGTAAAACAAGGGGGAGAATGAGGAAGGGAAGGCAGGTAGAAAGATCATATCGTGGTCTTGATGGTTCTTTCACTGCAAGAGAATACACAATGAGGCTGGTGGCTGTGTTAGGAGGGTACAGTTATGATTTTTTCATCTCTCTTTTCTGCTTTCCAAAGTTAATGTAATGTAGTTCTCTAATCTAAACAAAACATTTGAAAGAGTGCTTAAATTTTTATTTAAAAAAAATGCAAGGTCTTGCTATTAAAATACCACTGACTATAAAAAGAAAACATGGCATTATAAAATTAACAAAACATGTAAATACTTTATAAGCTTTACATGCTGTTTCCTGAGTACTTTCCAGGATCACACAGCTAAATGGTAGTGTTAAACCCTGGCCCTCCCATTATGTCATAGCAGAAATTTACCAGTTGGATCGTTAGGATCTTTAAAAGTAAGAGTTACACGGATTTCAGCACTTTATTACTGAATTATTTCTGTGCACTCTGAAATCTAACATTGCCAACCTATGCGATAATGATTCTCACGATTGATTCTTCTGCACAAAGCTTCTAGAGCCAATGAATGAACCAACAATGAAAAGTCAATTATAACAATAGCTACTGTTTCCTGGATGCCATGTGCCAGAGGCTGGGATGAAATTTTACTTAGTGTTACTAATTTAATCCTTGCAAAATTCTGAGGTCAATTCTAGCCCTATTTTATAGGTGAGGGTATGGAGAGTTAGATGTGTTAAAATCACTGGGCAGTAAGTCTGGAGGCTGAGATTCAGAATTAAAGCCTAGGGAGGTGCAAAGTGTTTCATTGTATGCTAATCCTTTAAAATGCAATCACCCCTGTGGAGGGTAGTAACTCTGTGCATCAGAAAAGGACAGCGCATGCCTCCCATCCTCCCTCTCTAAACAGTGGGTAAACAGTTCCCTAAGAGCCTTAAAAGAAGAGAAGCAGAGAGAGTGCCCAGATTGAGTCACAATCCACAGAGTTGATTTAACCCTTCAGATGGATACAATTAAACTGGGGAAGCAACACTCTGAAGGACCCACAAATTCCAGATCTTTCTTATGCACCCCATTAAACTGCCCCTTCCCTCGGAGTTGGTGTTGGGCATGTTGCAGGGAAATCTGCTTCTTCATTTCTTCCCAGGAGCTGGGAGGCTCATTTTCCATATTAAACAGAGCATCAGACATTCCTGAGAATGTCTCTCCCACAGACTTGTTTTGACAACCAGGAGGGCAGGTGGGAGGCCTGTAGCATGGGCTGCGTGGCACCTCAAGAGGCTCCAGGAAAGCCTGTGCCAAAGCCACGGTGGGCTGTTTTCAGCTCCCTCCAAGGCTGGGCTGCTCAGAAAGCAGCACTTATCAAAGGGGAGACACCTGGCTCTCTCGTTACCTTCCCCCTGGTCAGAGGGTGTGCAGAGGCTTCCATAACCCTGGTGGTGACCTGCTAACCATCAGTGCTTCTGGTCAAAGGTTTGTTTATGTTTCAGTGAATAGGTTGAGCATTTATCAACCATTATTGGTATTTCATAACCATTCCTCTTGATGTTGTAATTAGAATTCTTCTGCATTCTCGAATTTTGAGAAGTGATTTTTTTTTTTTTTAATAGGATGCTTTGGTTTCCAACTCATGCAGTTTCCACCTTTGTGTGTTTGCATGGGAACATAAGAAATCGGGGAGAGTAGGCTCTCCTAGAACTTTTACACACAATGCCTTCTTTCCAGAAAGCCCCACTTAGCATTGTTTTGGCTATCAGTTTTGTCATAGTTATAGATTTCCTTTCCTTTGTATATCTAGGGCGGGCATTGGTCCCTATTTTATAGGCAAGGAAGATTGACTGTTTAAAATCTTAGTGCTTTTGCTTCCCCGCCAGAATAGTACTTTTATCATTATGTAGCAAGAATATCTACACAGATTTATTGGGTAAAGCGTCTATTCAAAGGTCCAGGTACTGATTAACACCGCTTGGCCTACTGAACAATGGGCGTAACCTGGGCTTGATAAACCAAATAAGACCTTTGTCTTGTTTTGCTGGCTGCTCCAATTGCCTCTACCATAAAATCATTTAGCCTCCAAGGAGAGGCCAGGGTTCTCTTTGTAAAGACCTGGTTTTTATTTCCTGCCCCTGACGGATATACAGGTGGGGTGCTGAGGGGAAAGGCCCCGAGCACGTGCGTTTGTGAGAGTCCGAGTGTCTGTGCACATGCTCACGCGTACTGCTTCCCACAGGGATCTGGGCTGTGGGGACGAAGGGTGAAGCCCCTGGAGCACCTGCATGCCTAGTAAGGCTGGACCATGAACTGTTTGCACCCAACGCCTGCTCTGAAGTCTCCACATTCTCTTCCTCGCCTGCACTGACGTGGACCATTTTCCCAAGGTGGATAAAACGAAGACCTATGGAAGCTCCAGCCCTGTAGTTCCCCGAAAGAGCTCTGTGGCTCTCCCCACAGGTGCCTGGGAAACAATTAAAGTGAGCTCGAGTGTGTGACTGGAACCGCACAGACCCACCCTTCTCCTGGGAACACTGCTTGGGCTTGTTCCAGATTGGGGCCAATAGTGTCACCCTTGTTTCCTGAAAACACCCCAACTTGCTAAAAACGTTTTACAAAAAGTAAAACCCTCTGTACTGTAGTATATGCCTTTCATCCCTGGGAAGCACAGCCTGTACCTTTGGGCAAATCCCGGAGTGGGTTTTCTGGCCCAGGCAATCCCTGATGTGGGCCTGGCTTCAAGACAAGGGAGAGAAGCATTGGGAAGGCTCCATTCCCCTGACTGTGCTGCCCGGCCATGGCTGTGCTTTATAAGGCATGATTTGGGGAACAGGGAATGGTTAGCCCGGGGAAAAACGCTCAAAGGGGGTCAGGCTGGCAGCCTTAAAACACCCAAAGGCGCCCTGGATGGTTTGGCACAGTGGTTAGAGCGTCAGCCCGCCGACCAGAGAGTCCCAGGTTCGGTTCCCACTAAGGGCACAAACCTCGGTTGCAGTTTGTCCCTTGGTTGCATTTTGTCCCCAGCCCCAGTTGGGGTCGTGCGGGTGGCAACCACTCGATGTGTCTCTGTCACATCGATGTTTCTCTCTCTCTCTCTCTCTCTTCCTCCCTCTCTCCCTCCTGCTCTATCTGAAGATAAATGCAAAAATATCCTCGACTAAGGAAAAAAAAAACAAAACACCCAAAGGCTTCTCACCAAGAGGAGCAAATCTACTTATTCAAATGATGACTGAAGGGTGGAAGTTTCTGGAAGGAGTATTTTGGTTCAGTAGAACGACTGTCCAACAACCATTCAGCAATGGCTGGAAATCTCCCCTGCGGCGCTGAGAAGGGCCCGGCTCAGGACTGGCACGCAGAGGGCAGCAGCCCTGCTGTCGTGTGGATTCCAGAATTAGGCGGCAGGTTCCACGGATGACCTCCGAGGTTCCTTCCAGCTCTGAGATGATATGATTCTATATCTGTAACTTTCCATTTCCCTATTAAGAACGAATTTTCCACACTCAAAATTGTTTTAGTATTTGATAGCGTTTGTGGGAGGATTTCTGCTCTGTTGGCTTTAACGTGGGGCTTACTCCTTGGCCCGATGGCTTAACCAGACATAAACACATTCGTGCTATTTGTCAGGCAGAGGGGATGGGAGTTTACTGCTGGGTGGAAGGTCCTGTTTACATGGGCCTAGTGTGGAGGGCTTGGGAACTCCATATCTGGCCTCACATCCAGTCTCTGAAGTTCCTCTACCAAAGGACCTGGACATCTTACCCCAGTCTGGATGGGATGTAGCAGAAGCCATCTGTGCCTTTCACCAACTGCCTGGGCAGTTCTCTTGGCATCCTCCCAGTCCCCCATGAGTCCATATCCTCTCACAAAGCCTGCATGATAGGAACATGCTAAGGAATCTTCTGAAACTCTTAACTCTTACATCACCTCTCCCTTACTTGAGGACAGAGGAAATTTTCTTTGAAAAATAACCAACTCTCTTTCAAGTGCTCATTCCATTAAGCTATCATAAAGAATAAAAACTTCTACTTTAAAACAAATGAGGGCCCTGGCTGGTTTGGCTCAGTGGTTAGAGTGTCAGCCTGCAGACCAGAGCGTCCTGGGTTCGGTTCCCGCTAAGGGCACGTACCTCAGTTGCAGTTTGTCCCCGGCCCTGGCCGGGGTTGTGTGGGTGGCAACCACTCGACATGTCTCTCTCACATCGATATTTCTCTCTCTTCACCCCTCTCTCTCTCCCACTCTATCTGAAGATAAATGCAAAAGAACAAAAACAAAAAAAACAACAAAAAACAAAACAAATGAGGAACACTAACCTAAACATCCATTAAATACTAGATTATAATTTCATCCGACTTTAACTTTTCAGTGGAAAGTTCTTTTATTTAAACATAGTTTGATCACCCTGGCTGGTTTGGCTCAATGGTTAGAGCATCGGCCTATGGGCTGAGGGGTCACAGGTTCGATTCCTGGTCAAGGGCATGTACCTCAGTTGCGGGTTTGATCCTTGGCCTGGTCGGGGTCGTGTGGGAGGCAACCAGTCGATTGTCTCTCCCACATCAATGTTTCTCTTTCTCTTCCTCCCTCCCTCCCTTCCTTTTTATCTAGAAATCAGTGGAAAAATATCCTTGGATGAGGACTGAAAGAAAAACAGTTTGATCTTTACTTCAAAGGTTGACTGGTCAATTTTTCTTCTTATAGTTACTTTTATTTTATTTTTTATTAAAAAAAATTTTTTTCTTTATTGATATTACAGAAAGAGAGGAAGGGAGAGGGAGAGAGAGATAGAAATATCGAGGAGACAGAACATCGACTGACCGCCTCCTGCATGCCCCCCAATGGGGATTTGGCCCACAACCTGGGCATGTGCCCTGAGCAGGAATCGAACTGGCGACCTCTTGGTATATGGGTCAATGCTCAATCACTGAGCCACACCAACTGGGTTAATAGTTACTTTAAGAATACTCTTTGTCTCTGTTCCTTGGGTTAAGGATATGTTGCATGGAGAGTTCTAGGAGTTGGAAGTGAAATACTGATGATTTGAAAACAAACAAACTTGTACCAACTGATTTTATATCAATGTTCAATTGAGTTAGTAGAGATTAAGGGTCTGGAATACAAAGACCTCAGCCTTGATGGGGCCCCGCACGTGGGACCCAATCCTCAGCTTTTCCAGCAATCACCAAGGAGAGGAAGTATTAGCTATCAGATCCCATTAGCTAAATTTCAGACTAAAGGCAATGAACAAAGGTACTCAACATAATTAATCACAGAGAAATGCAAATTAAAACCACAATGAGATACACATTACATTACACATCCATCAGAGTGGCTAAAACTTAGAGACCAACATATTCAAGTGCCGATAAGGGTGTAGAACAACATGGAACTCTCATGCACTGCTGGTTGGAGTGTAAATTGGTACAACCACTTTGGAAAACTGTTTGGTGAGATCTACTAAAGCTAAAACTACCCCAAGATCCAACAATCCCACTCCTAGGAATATACCTAAGAGAAATAAGTTCATATGTCTTCCAGAAGAAATGCACAAGTCTGTTTTTATTGTTGTTGTTGTTAATCCTCACCTGAGGGTATTTTTTCCATTGATTTTTAGAAAGAGTGGAAGGGAGAGAGAGAGAGATAAATATTGATGTGAGAGAGACACATTGATCAGTTGCCTCCTGCAGGCACCTGACCAAGGCTGGGGATCAAACCTGCAACCCAGGTAGTGCCCTTGACTGAGAATTGAACCCATGGCCCTTTGGTGTGCAGGCCACCACTCTAACCACTGAGCAACACTGGCCAGGGCTCTACAAGTCTGTTTTTGTTAATCCCAAATGGGAACCAACACCAATGTCCACCAATAGGAGAATGGATAGATTTCAGCATATTTATACAATGGAATACTACACAGAAATAAAAAAGAATAGCTGAAACAATTGATATCACATTTGTTGTTATTAAATTTTTTGTTCATTGATTTTAGAGAAAGAGGAAGGGGGAGAGAGAGAGAGAGAGAGAGAGAGAGAGAGAGAGAGAGAGAGAGAAACATCAATTTGTTGTCCCATTCATTTACGCATTCATTGGTTGATTCTTGTATGTGACCTGACTGGGGATCAAACCCGCAACCTTGGCATATTGGGACAATGCTCTAACCAACTGATGCTCTAACCAGGGCCCACAATGTTTTTTGAATGAAAGAAGCCAGACACAAAAGAATAATGCTCTATGATTCCACTGCTATAAAGTCCAAGAACAGGAAAACTAGTCTATGATGATTCCGAACAGGGATCACTTTGGGTAGGCAGTAATGACTGGGAGGAGGGATGAGGGAAATGTTCTATATCTCAGTCTGGGTGGTGACTTCATAGGTATATACATTTGCAAAAATCCATCAAGCTGTTAATTGAGATTAGTGCTCTTCAAAATCACGAGATAACACTTAACCACTAGGAAGTCTAAAACAAAAAAGACAGATAATAACAAGTGTTGGTGAGAATGAGGGGGTGTGTTGGAGCCCTCATACACAGTTAGTGGGATTGTAAAGTAGTTTTTTAAAGAAAAGTTTGGCAGTTCTTCGGAAGTTAAACACAGAGTTACTATATGGCCAGCAATTCCACTCCTAGCTATATACCCGACATAATTAAAAAGCTAAGTCCACATAGAAATCTGTCCATGAATGTTCATAGCAACATTATTCCTAATACCCCAAAGTAGCAACAACCCATCCACTGATGAATGGATAAACAAATTTTCATACATCCATAGTGTGGAATATTGTTTGATAATAAAAAGGAATAAAATGCTGATACATGCCGCAACATAAACGAACCCTGAAAACATGCCAAGGGAAAGAAGCCAGTCACAAAGGGCCACATATTGAATGATTCCATTTATATGCGATGTCCAGAATAGTAGAAAGAAAGCTGATTGATGGTTGCCAGGGGCTAAGGGGAGGATGCCACGAGGAATGACTGCCAGTGAGTTCAGGGCTGCTTCTTCGGGGGGGTGAAAATGTTCTTAAATTGTGGTGATGGTTGCGCAAGTCTGTGGATATAGTGGAAACCGCTGAACTGTGCATTCTAACAGGGTGAATTTTATGGCATGTCAATTATATCTCAATGAAGCTGTTATTTTAAAAAGATTAGTGCATTTTACTGAGTGTATTTACACCTCTAACAAGAAAAGAAAAAAAAAAAAAGAAAGGTGAACAGTAAAGGTGAATTCTTCAACTGAAAAACCAGGGGAAGGGGTGTGGGTTAAGAAGAGAGAACTGATTGGCTTGAACATCTCAAAGTGCCAAGTACTTTATAGTATTTCATTTTGTTGTCAAAGAATTATTACATATGTATTCCCAAGTTAAAGGTGAAGAAGTTTTCTTCTTCCATAATTTGCTAATATTTCCAAAGCTACAACTTAGGGTCCAAACTTTCTCCTCCATTGTACTGCGCTGTTTCTCAGGTGGATTCCCACTAGCGGTTTGAGTTGGCCTTGGAGCTGACTTTGTCTGCAACACTCATTTGGCAGAAGAGGACCTTGAGTCCCAAACACCTGATGTGATATATACGATCTCGTGGCCAGTTTGTGGCACAGCTGGGTTAAACCCTGATGTTCCAGTGCAGAATTCTTCAGTTAATAGCTGATAAAAGTAATAGCACAATAGCAAGCACCTTATTAAAGAGATCTATTTGGTCCAGTCACCCAGAGAGCATCTGGAAGGGCTTGGTGCCTTGAAGATATGTCCACCTAGGGCACAAGAACCCCTGTGAGAGTCTTACGCAGAGCAGTCTTGCAGGGGCCACCCGCGCGTCCACTTCGGCCTTGTTTGTGGCCGCCCGGCTGTCCACCACCACGTGACTGGATAAGTTAGCTGTGGTGGGCACATCCTATGGCGTCTCACAGCCTTAGAAGCAGGGAATCGCATGCCTTAACCTGACAATCATCTTAGAGCTAGGGGGGCGGGGGGTGGCGAGAAAGGCAACCAAATACTATTTTGAGCACACCATTTTTGTAAGTTAAAAACACAACTCCCCATAAAATAATGCCATATATTTCACAAGGATATATATATATCAAAATATGCCTAGAAACAAACGAGTGTAGTGACTATTGTGGTGAGGGCAGTGTGGTGGGCCTGGTGAGGCCTTGGACAGAACAGTATGAATAACTCAATTCTTTACCCCTGAGGCCCAGGGGAAAATATTTAAATATTGCACCATCAGATATTTTATGTGGAAACAAATCTGTCTCTTTTATTTAACTGACAGAGGCCCAAGTTCCCCTGAAAGGATCTAAATCAAAATCTACAAACGTTGCCTTAGGAAGTAAGGAGCAGGAATTTCAGAGAGAGGTGGTCCCTCGCTGGGCGGTATCTGGGAATCTTCTGCAGGGGTAGCTGGCTTTTCAAGGACAGCTCACAGCAGGCTCTTTTTAAAAAATCCTCATATGAGGATATTTTTCTATTCAAATAGAGTGGAAGGGAAAGGGAAAGAGAGAAAGGGAGAGAGAGAGAAACATCGATGTGAGAGGGACACATCGACTGGTTGCCTCCCGCACGACCCCAACCAGGGCTGGGATGAACTGCAACCGAGGTACGTGCCCTTGGCCGGAATCAACCCGCGATTCATTGATCTGAGGGCCGACGCTCACTGAGCCAAACCGGCCAGGGCTCACAGCAGGCTCTTGCCTGCTCCTACTCTGTCCTTGACATTTGCTACACAGGTCTTTTTTGAGGCATAGGTCCGTGCTGTCTTCCTCAGAAAGCCCGCCAGCCTGGACATAGGTTCCAAGTGAGATGTAAAGGCACAGCGTGGGAACACGATTTGGCCAAGGCAGGTTTTATGGCTGAATTACGTCCACACTTTGTATGCTGAAGTCCTCACCCCCAGTACCTCAGGATAGGACTATATTTGGAGATAGGGCCTTCAAAGAGGTAGTTAAGTTACGAGGCCATTAGGATGTTCCCTGGTCCAATCTGACTGGTGTCCTTATTGGAAAAAGGACAACTGGACACAGAGAGAGACGGGGGAGGGGTTATGTGGGACGCGCACAGAGAAGAGGCCGTGTGAGGGTACAGTGAGGGGCGGCCACCTGCAAGCCAAGACGAGAGGCCTCAGAAGAAAACAAACCCCCTGACTCCTTAATCTTGGTCTTCTAGCCTCCAGAATTGCGAGAAAATACAATTCTATTGCTTAAGCTGCCCATGTTATTGGCAACTGCCAATAATTCCTTTACAAGTGCCACTGGCCTTCGAAACGATGTAAATACGTTGAATCCTATGGGCTTTTGCTATGGCAGCCCGAGCAAACAAGCAGAGTAGGAATGAGCAGAGCAGGGAACTTGTCTCACAAGTTTAAGAACAAGTCTTGGTCTGGGTTCCCTGATTAGTGGAGTTTTCCCGTAGGTCTTGTCTTCGTGGGCAAGGCTCTGGTCAGATTTTCCCAATAAGGACACTCCATCTCTTGGGGGTTGGAAGGGCTGATGAAGGTGGAAGTCCAAAGAATAGTGGTTAGGGAAGCCTTGGCAGCTGGCCCACTGAGAGGGCACCTGGCAGTTATGGGGCCCCGGGTGAGGGGAGTCACCACACCTTGAGGGAAACGTTCAGCTGGAAGCGCTTCTCAACCGCCAGTAATTCCTTTACAAGTGCCACGGGCCTGAGTAAATATGCACTTCTCTTCATGGGCTTTTCTAAAGACTGCTCACTCGAGCCAGCCCATGGTAGGTGTTTGAAAGGACAAATTCCTTCTGATATCACACCAGAGATTATGGTTCCTCAATCAAAGGATAAATGAAGTTAAACAAAGCTCAGGAATGGAGGGGCTGAGCCTGGGTCAATAACGAGGCTAGAGGGCCAGGCCAGTACTATACACACTGGGAAAATGTCTATACACACAGCAGGGAGTGGAAAATAAAGGCTACTTCCTGTACTCTTGAGTTTGAGCCGCGCAGAGGCAAAGCACAGTGTTCTCTGTGTAATTCCTACTGGCCGAGTTCTTGGCTGGCAGTGTGCAGTCTTCTAGGAACCCAGAAGGAGTTTCACTGGTAAAGGAGAATAGACATTGTGCGTCTGTATTTGGGGGAGACCTTGTAGCAGGGATTTGGGGGTGTATGTATGCGATGGGAAGGTGGGGCTAAACTTAGGTAGAAAGGAAGGAAGAAGGGCTAGCCCAAGCTGCACTGGCTTCCGTGAACGGTTCGAGAACCTTCTGCAGCTTGGGCTCTTTCTCAAGCAGCAAGTGCTGATTAAGAGCCTGCTTTGATAAGGCCGTCCTGCTACTCACAGGCAGCCTGTTGGCCTGTGACAAACCAGGACAGGTCCTGTTAGACTGCGGGCAGCCCAGGCCTGTCTGGACCATTGGCTGGTCCAGTTAAAACACTTGTTGACGAAGTTTCTCACCTTGTCTTGGTTCAAGGGAGTTTACTTCCTATCCCCATTCAAGGCCCTGTGTCTGGAACCCAGCCACCCCGTCCTGGGAATTCAAATTCTACAACTTCTGTAGTGTGATTCCTTGGTGAGTTGTTTAATGCTCGAGCCTCTGTTTGCCCAACCATAAAGTGGGAGGGTAATTTTGCTTCCACAGTGGCTGACAAGAATGAATAAAATAAGAATATAAAATGCTCTTGGCACAGGGTGGCACTTACAAATATTAGTTTCCTTCTTTTCACCCCGGTACCAGCTGGGCAGTTTGTGTCATTCATTCATGTATTCAACAAATGTTTATTGAGTGGCAGCTAAAGGCTGGTGGAGGGTGCCCCCTGCACTTAGGCAACATGGTGGCACAGATGTCCCTGCTCTTATGAAACGCAGTCTAGTGGGTAATAGCCAAGTGGCATCAGGTGTTAGGGAAGTTGTGGCATCATGTTTTCTCAGCCTTGTTCTCTGATGTCTTGTCATCTGGCCACGAGGCTAGACATGAACATGAAGCTCAAGGGAAATTCCCTGAACCGGCCATGAGAACAAGTCTGCAGTGACTGATGACAGGTTAGTTTCTGGCAGCAGCAGATGAAGGTCTGGGGAGGAGTTCGGGGAATCAAGCAGCTGTCACAACAATCATCATCATCTTCTGTTTATGTGGGACTCTTCTCCCCTCGCGAGCTAAGTGCTTCATGCGTATTACTCAGTCAGTTCTCACAGCTTCCTCGTGGGGCGAGGAGGAGGCAAAGACCATTAGAGATGAGGAAACAGACTCGGCGAAAAGATAACTCCCGGCCTGAAATCACACGGCCGACAGAAGTGCTAGACCCAGAAGCGGCTTGCCCAACGCAGAGTCCCTTGGCTCATCTGCTGACCAGCAGGGCAATGAGGTCAGGATGCTGTGTGACTGTGGGAAGCAGGGCTCGCTGGCGGTAGGACCGCCTTCCAGCTTGTTCTGGTACCTCTCAGATACAGGTTCTAATTCTGTGCTCTATTCTGCAGGTGGCTCTGAGAATTCCATTTAGGACTATCCCAGTGGTGGTCTCATCCCTGTCCTTTGATACTGTCCTTAGGATGTTAGTAAGACGGGACCTTGGAGGTAAACCAACCCAATCCCCTTGTGTTACAAATGAGGAAACTGAGGCCCAGAGAGATGAAATGACCCCCCCACCACCACCAAGGTCACACAGATAGTAAGGGTTGAACGAGACCCAGAACTCAACTCTCTCAGCCACTACCAGCCCAGGATTCTTCTTTCTCCCCCAGGAAGGTTCCCAGTAATGGTTTAGCATCCAGTCCCAACCCTCAGTTCCTGTCTGTAGCAACACAGACCTTCCATAGTGGAGCCAAGCTTCCGGTTCCGCCATCAGGGATTTCTCCAGGAGTACCATCTACCTTGAGGGCTGTCTTGAATACTGCCCACAGGATGGGAGCCTGGGTTGCAGTGAATCTTGGAGCTTCAAGGGTGGGAGGCTGAAGCTGCCCCACTCTTGGTTTGTCTGCAGCGTCAGCCTTCTGAATCACCTCTCTCTCTCTCGTGCCGAAAGCACTTAGCACAGGTGGGAATATTTTCCGATGACAGTGACTTCTCCGCCGTCGATAACATCTGAGTTATAAACTCTTTTACCTACCAAGCTCGCTGCTGTCTTCCACCACACTGTCATCCTACCCCAGAGGCCTTCAGGCGAGTGCCCGTGCCCACGTGGGCAGACGGCCATCGGTGACAGTTCTGGTTGACAGACAGGCAGGAAGGGAGGCAGGAAAGACCCAGAGCAGTGTCAGTGAGAAATTGCAATTCTGGCCATGACATGAGCCACCCATGTCCAGAGGGTGACGGTGTCTCGTGACACAGCTTCAGAACAGCAAGCATAAACGCGAGGCCTCCCCGTGCAGAGGAGACAGAGAGGACCAGGTGTGAAGGTGCTGGAGATGGGGGCTGGGTGAGTGCTCTTAGCACCCCTGATCAGTCACGAGACATCTGCCTTGGGTGCCTGCTGGTTCTGTGTGCATCCCCTGCCCCCTTGGGGTATCTAGTCCCTCTCTTCCTCGATGCGCCAAGCACTTTACATCTACGTCACCCATCTGCGCACTCTGAGATGTGGGGAAGAGACAGGTAGTATTATCGCCATCTTGCACATAGAGAAACTGGGGCACCGAGCAGGTGCGGCACGTGGGTGGGGCCAGGCTGAGAACACGGTCTGACCCCAGCTTACAGAACAGACTGTCCTTTCCTATCCATAGTCCCCTCTAAACACAACAGCAAGTAAAAACAAACAAACAAAAAAACACAAAGCTTCTGAAGGAAGCTTTTTATCTGATGGCAAACCTGATGTATATTGATTGTAAAAAATTCAGATGGTCACCAAATTTGGGATATAAGTTCTGAAGGGGAGGAAGGGGGAGGGTGATGGTGTCAGGATAGTCTGGGGGCTTCAATTCTAATAATAACGCTCTAGGTTTCGTGGGGTTTTTTTGGTGAGCACGTGGGTGCTATATTTTTCTTTATTCCCTTTCTGTATATGTTAAATATTGCATGCTAAATGAAAATCACTTGGACAATACAAAAAGCATAAGATTATTGTTGAAGGTATTTTACCTATTTTTAAGCCCTGGGGCATTAAGGATTGAAAGGAGGTGGTGTCCTGTTAGTGAGGAGGGGAGCGGACCACTCGTGATGAAGTCAAATATTTAATGAGGGCTTACAATGTGCCCGTGCTAGTTTAGGTCAAAAAAAAAAAAAAAAATGTAACATGGCTCCTATTCTCATGGAGCTTTGATTCCAATGAGGAACAAAAGTGACAATCAGTCAGTGGTCAGCAAATTTTGTACAAATTCGGCTGAAGACAATAGGAAGTGGCTTAGAGATAACAGTTCAGAGGGAGAAGGGCTCCTGGAGGTGGGGATCCCCAAATAGAGCCATCTCTTGCTCCCAAAGGGCTCCTCTGTTATCTCCCTAGGGAGGAACAAGGTGAGGGTAGGGGCAGAGCCAGTATGAGGAGCACCAAGAAGGCCTAGAAGCCTAAGGCCCGACCAGTCTGGGCGCTGGTTCCACCCTGGGTGTGCCCAGGACCTGTGCATTGTACTCTAATGAGGGGTTGGGCCAATGGTGGTGTGTGTGTGTGTTCTTTTTTTTTTTTTTGAGGTGCTGTTTTGCATAGATAAATACTATGATTGTGATGTGGGAACCAAAAGGCAGGTCATTATGCAAAAAGCACCGGCAGAGGTGAGATTGTGAAACCAGTTCTGCTTCAGGACTGCCATCTGAGCGTGGGAACTAGGAGGTGTCTGTCTGGGCCTCAGCCTGGGCCAACTGGATGGTGGCCGCCCTCTCCAGCTCATCTCATGACAACTGGGTGGAGGGGAAGCCCTCCTCTCCACTTTTCACCTGGGATTCAGAATCCCAAGAAGGGGAAGTAGATGGGGAGATACAGGCGGATGGGGAGATGCAGGTGGCTCCCCCCTCGTCGTCCCCACCTGACTTGGGTCTGTCGTCAGTGGGACCGAAGCTCTGCAGGAATCCGTCTATCAAACGGTAAAATAAGAGCGGGGACTTCCGTGTCCCATGTGAAGCTCATATTGACCCTAGGCCTGGGAGGAGGCAGAGAGCAGGGAAAAGAAGAATGTTCTTGGTTCTGAGTGTATAAGCTGACTTCCTAGCTGGGGTGGTAGGATCTCAGAAGAAGAGGTGGAGACCTGCAGAGAGACACTGCTTGGGCAGCCAGGGATGAAAACTCAAGCCGGCTGAAGAGAGATGGAGACGGCAACTGAGGAAGAAGAACCAGGGCCCCAGTTTCGAGAAGAAGAGGCTGCCTTGGTGTCTCAGGAAGGGGGGACTCTGTACCTGCTAGGGTGGTCAACCAGCTAATAAACAGAATGTACTTAGTTTGTGCTTTGAGGTACCCATCAGGCTGCCTTTTGTCAGGCTCAGAAAACCTGTTGAGACTGAGCTTGTTGACAGCCTCCAAGAGATCAGATCCAGGAGATAAATAAAGCCGAGGGCAGCACTGCCCAGGATGGAGACACACAGCTACCTGCATCCCAGGTGTTGGCTGCAGCGAAGGCCATAGTGAGAGCACGCTCTACAGAGAACATCAGGGAGAGGCAGCCTGGGGAACAGGGAGCCTGAGGGGCTTAGGAGGCTAGGCAAAAGCCATCCTTTCATTTACTCAACAGGTATTTGTTGAACACCCACTATGGTATCAAGAAGTCAAAGATCCTGTCTTCATGGAAGTGAAATCAGAAAAAACTCCTTATTTTACACTTCTGGAGAGCAATGGGATTGTTCCTCCTGGGTTTTCCCTGGTTCCTCAGCACACTGTTACAACATCAGCTCTAAACAGGAAGTGAGACTTGGCTAATGGTCTTCATTATCTGCAGACTTCCATTTGCATCTTCTACTGATGGAACAGCTGGGGAGAGGGCAGGATGGGAATTGGGGGACTTGGCTCCACACTTCTCACAGTCTTGGGACTCAGTGGGACAAATCTGGATATTACCTAGACACGTTGGGTGGTGTGGTGAGGAGTGTGAATGATGCAATTCAATTATGCCAGACTGTTAATGAGCTGAGTGCTGTATCTTTATTATGCATCGAATACTGGAACATATTACTTACCTACAGTGTCTCAGGCCTTCCCAACACATGCTACACTAACAGCATGATTCTATAAGAAGCTCAGCACTCCTACTTGTCCAACTTCTTCAATAACCTGATCTGTAAAACTGTGACCCTTATTCTTAGGGCTCCATGAGAATGACTTAAAGGAGGATCACAAGATTCATGTTTCGTGTCATCCCAGGAATAGTCGTTGGACCTTATTCTATTCTGTTTTCACTGTAGACGCCCACCACACCACAAACTAGTCCTGCAAATGAGTTCTGAGGAAATCACTCAACAGAAGCAAAACACTGTATGTTTAAAGATGCTCATTGCTGCTAAGAATTGGAAACAACTTAGCACATAAGGGATGTAAAATATTAGAGGACTAGTTGAACAAATTTTTAGCAAATCTGTATATCATA
This sequence comes from Tadarida brasiliensis, assembly GCA_030848825.1. Taxonomy (NCBI): domain Eukaryota; kingdom Metazoa; phylum Chordata; class Mammalia; order Chiroptera; family Molossidae; genus Tadarida; species Tadarida brasiliensis. The sequence continues at coordinate 215,898,922 of CM061257.1, read as the reverse complement.
CAGTCTTTAGAAATTATAATAATAATGCCTTTGCAGAATGTTGGAAAATGTTTCTTATATGGTGGTAAATGGAAAAGGTAGAATATAAATGTGTACCTTTTGGCAATCTGTAAAGTGTGCAGTTATGGTCAAGGCTGTTGGCCAAAAAGATAATTGTGTTAGAATGGTGGATACAGGTGATTTTATTATTTCACAAAATTAATGTTAATGTTAGATGTAATTTTTTTTAAAACTATGTTTTTATTGACTGTTTAGAGAGAGAGGAAGGGAGAGAGAGATAGAAACATTGATGTGAGAGAGAAACATCGATGGGCTGCCTTTTGTACGCCCCCTACTGGGGATTGAGCCCAAAATCCAGGCAGGTGCCTTGACCAGGAATTGAACCAGGACCTCTCAGTCCATGGGATGATGCTCAATCCACTGAGCCACACTGGCTGGGTGTTAGATGTAATTTTAAAGCATTTTATGAGAAACAAAATATCCTACCTTAGACTATCACAGTAACTCTTCCTGAGTAGTCACTTTCCCTATTACCTTAGAACTGATTTTCACTGTGAGGTGTGGAATCTCCCAGCATCCGAATGACCTTGGGATCATAGTCAACATGCTGATTTCTGGGCTCTGCCCCACCCACAACCAGAATCCCCTGGGGCTGTAATCCAAAAATTAGCAGTTCAGCCGAACCACTGTTCTAGAAGTCTCAGAATCAAATAACAAATGAGAAGAGGGAGACATTGTTTTTCTCTCATGAGAAGCAGGGCGATTCCTGAAAGCCAAGGTACTCAGTAATCAATTAATCAATTCTTTGAATTTACCAAATTTAACAAACTTGTTTTAAACAATAATCTTCTGCCTGGCCGGTGTGGCTCAGTGGATTGAGCATCATCCCATGGACTGAGAGGTCCCAGTTCAATTCCCAGTCAGGGTACATACCTGGGTTGCTGGCTCGATCCCCGTGGGGGTCACGAAGGAGGCAGCTGATCGATGTTTCTCTCTCACATCGATGTTTCTATCTGTCTCTCCCTTACTCTCGCTCTAAAAAATCAATAAAAACATATTTAAAAAAATAAACAATAATCTTCTGAAATATATTAAACAAATATATTCTCCATGAACATGTGATTGCATTCTGCCTGAATATGTTAGTAACTATACATTAAAATATATTCTTATTTGACTCAATATATTCTTCATGAATATATTTCTTGCAAATACATTTATAAGAAAAATAAAATACTTTCATTCAATAACATCTTTAAAAGAAAATATATTCATAAGAAGAATATATTTATAATAAAACTAAGTCATTCTAGGTCTCTGAACTTTTGACACATGAAATATTTCTTAAATCGCTCTTAAGAAAATACATTCATTGTGGCTATTCAAGAAGTTTTCATGAAATTAGTGAATCTGATGAATTCAAAGAGTTGTCATTCATCAGATTTATCCTTTGGGGATTCAACATTTGTTGAACTGACCTAGAATCCCCTCAAAAATCCCAAAGGACCCCAGCCATGCTGACACTCAGGAGCAGCGGAGGTCTGGGGGCCGCGGATGTGTTCACTGGCTGCAGAAGGGTCTGGGGTGTGGGCTGTGTCTCTCACGAGGCCCTGGTGCTCACCCTTAGAGTTCTAAGGAGGCCAAGGCAGCTCTTCTCTGCCTACATCCAGTGGGGTGTGGAGCCATTTCATCACATGGAAAGAGAGTAGCTCTTATCATTCTTTAAAGATGTGAGACCCCTTCTTCTGGGAGCTTCAAGAAGGAGAGTAATGCTTTGTAATTTAATTGGAGAAGTGGGGACAGGCTGCACTCATAGAGGAAGCCACCGTATGTCTCGAGCCCCCGGACTTAAGGCGGGACTTCCCACCGAAAACCTCCCTTCTCCCTCGGATGCCCGCCCTCTGTGACATTGCCAGAACTCTGTTGCTCATGCAGATTCACAGGCGACCAGCATTCTGGGCTTTTCCCTGACGGGCCTCGAAAGGAGATTGTGCCAAGGCCAGCAGCCACAGACAGCCGTAATCACTGATGGCGGTCACGTTTGTTGAGTGCTTTTCACGTAAGATCAGTGTCCTCACCCATTTCCCCGTACTCTCATTTAATTCTCCTTATAACCCTCTAAGGTAGGTATTGTTATCATCCCTGATTTACAGATGGGGAAACTGAGACTTAGATATGCTAAATCATCACTGGAGGCTTCACAACGTTATGTGGTTGACCCGATCTTTGCAACCAGGCAGGTTGGCTCCAGAGCTTCTGCCTCCCTCGGTTAGCAAGAGGCACTCAGCTTTATGACCTGAAACCCATCTGCTGCTAGTGTAGTCTTTTTTTTTTTTCTTTCTCTCTCTCTCTCATTGATTTTAGCAAGAGAGGAAGAAGGGAGAGGGAGAGAGAGATAGAAACATGGATGAGAGAGAACATCGATTGGCCGTCTCCTGCATGCCCCCCACTGGGGATTGGGCCCACAACCTGGGCATGTGCCCTGACTGGGAATCGAACCAGCGACCTCTTGGTGCATGGGTCGATGCTCAGCCAGTGAGCCACACCAGCCGGGCATGCCAGTGTAGTCTTGAGGACAAATTTAGAGAGAAAATAGGAAATTAAAGGAAGAGGTATTCTCATAAGTGGCCTGGTATGGGCTTGTTACAGACTTTCAGACTGAACCAAAGGCATTTGAATGAGCTCTGGGTCTTGACACCAACAGCAGATGAAAACTGGCAGTTCTCTACTGAATAAAAAATGAATTAATCAACAATACAGGTCCTGAGGAACTCCTCTGAGTGGCAAACCCACAGGAAATGGAAAGAGCCAGACTCAGGCTTAGGCTTTCTTTGCTGGGGTGCTGAGTTAAATTTGACTTTCAGATAAACAAGTAAATTTTTAGTATAAGTATGTTCCAAATATCACATGGGATATATATTTTTTTAAATATTTTTTCTTTATTGATTTTAGAGAGAGAGGAAGGGAGAGGGAGAGAGAGAGAGAAACATTGATGAGAGAGAACATCGATTGGCCGCCTCCTGCATGCCCCCCACTGGGGATCAGGCCCACAACCTGGGCATGTGCCCTGAACGGGAATCGAACTGGCAACCTCTTGGTGCATGGGTCAACACTCAGCCACTGAACCACACTGGCCGGGCTCATGGGATATACTTATACTAAAAATCTTTGTTGGTTTTTTTATTTGAAACTTCAATTTAACTGGGAGTCTTGTATTTGTATTTGCTAAATTTGGCAACCCAACTTCTTTAGGGAGACAGCTCACAATGCAGACAGTGTGTTAATAAGGATGGAATGAGAAGTACAGATACTGAGACCCTCGGAGAGGGGAGAGTTCTGGATTTAAACTCAAGGAGGTAACATGATCTCCTGGGGAACGGGCTCAGTGGAAGGGGCCTTGTGATGGGAAGGCTTCCTGGCAGAGCTGGTTCCTGAGGATAGGTGGGAAGGCCCTGGAAGGGTAGAAAGGAGGAAGGCTCAAGGCACATGCTGGAATAGTGAGTAGACAGTGAAATGTCTAGAGGAGACATTACACTGGGGAGGACCAGAGGTAGAAGAATAGTCTCTGGAGGGTCTTAAATGTCCTGCTAGGGATTTTGGACAACGTCCTTTGGACAAGAATGGGTGACCAACTGAAGTAGTATTTTAGGAAGGTTAACTTGGTGATAATGGCATGTAAGATGGGTGGGATGGTGAATGGGGGTGGGGGTGTGGAGCTAGGCATGAGGTGGTGAGGCCCCGTGGGAAAGGAAAGGTGACCAGAAGGACATTCCAAAGCAATGGCCTCATCTTTCAGATAGGACATCCAGGTGTCCCTCAAGAGGCTAGATGGTTTAAAGGGGCTGTCTCCTATCAGGTGGTAGGTCTGGGCCCTGCTGGAGAGAGGAGGAGAGAGGAGGCAGCTGTGAGTGCAGAATCTCAGAGGGAAGATTTTATGTTAGAGGCACCCTCAAAAACCTGTCGCCACAGGAAGGCAGATAAGGAAAAGGAGAGTGAGTATTACATCTTGTTCTATTCTGCCCTCCTCTTCGCAACACACACACACACACACACACACACACACACACACACACACACTGGGTATTTATTAGGCCTGTATAGGTTTCCATAGAAGGGGAACTGCTATACTATCAGATAATATTTGTTAGGGATGCCATTGCAGCCTTTGGACTCTGTTGTTTTGCTTCCCTTGGAGCCAGTCTCTTAAAGCATGCCAAGCTGTCACCTTCTTGGCATGTGACATTTCTTCTCTGGTTCCTCTCACAGCTGGGACAACCCCTATTCCTTGTAAATGTTTTTGAGGTCCTCTAAAGAAAAGCACTTGAGCAGCATACAAGATTGCCAATCCTGAAAAGCCCGTCAGCTGTTCTAGGTTTTCCCAGAAGAGCTACCTGGGCAAGAAGGGAGAAGTCCAGACACGTTGGAAATGGAAACCGTTCCAGCCCTTTGCTGGGACTGGGTGGGACGGGGCAGACCCACAGGGGCAGGGCAGGTGCAGGTGCGAGGAGCTCCTCCAGCGGGCCCTGGCTCTCTCAGATCCTTTCCCTGCCCCTGGATGATTGAGGGCTGAGTTTACAGCAAGGGCGGCTCTCCAGAATGGCCTGGAGGAAAGGTGTGGCCCCAGTGGGCCACTGCCCGTCTGGGAGGGAAACGTTAACCTCCTAGTGGGTAACCGGTACTCAGTGAAAGCAAGGTGTGCAGGCCCTATCTCAAACACCATTTCCTCCTGACTCCTGCCTGTAGGCCCAGGTGACTGTTAGCTCTTCCTCCTGCTGGGCAGGGCAGGGCCGGGTGGGGTGGGGGCAGGTCTCAATGTCTTCCCCATGGAACTAACCAAGGCCAAGTGTACGGGTTTAGGTCTCTCGTAGGAACAATGGCTAGCTGGCTCAGACAAAGATAGCTTGACCTTGACATAAAGGTGATCTGAACGTCAATGGGGGAAGGGGAAGGCAAACTACCCACTCATCCTCATGGCCACCAGCCACTTTCCCAGGGGAAAGACTTACCACCCTCACGCCCCGTTGCCCGAGAGCTAAACCGTGCTGCCCGCCAGGGGTCTGACACCAGCCCCACAGACCCGTGGACCTTCCCCGGGCCTTGGGCAGCCCCGGCCTATGCACGCTCTGTGCACCCTTTCCCTGAATGCCCTTCCTCCGCTGGCTTCTCTGCCTGCCGAACTCCTCCTCCTCCGACAACACCTGCTCCAAAGTCACCTTCCCTGGGAAGCCTGCTGGGCTCCTCCTCTACACCTTCTTAGGGCTCTTTTCTGTCCCTTTGCTGGAGAGAGCTTATACACCCGCTGCACGGAAAGCTCTGTGACCCCAGCTCCCAGCCTGGGGAAGCCTCCAGAACTGGTCCATGCGACCGCCCTGGCCCAGCCTGGTTTACTGAGCGTTGGACTCTCAGGGTCTCTGGGAGGCAGTGCCTAGCATCTGGGGCTCTGAGCTCCCTTTCAGCTCCAGATGGCCTCCCCAGGGGTGGGCTGCGGAGCAAGCAGGAAGTGCCCAGGTCAGTGCCCATGCACACCACCTGTGGCCTTCCTTCAGCATCTCGCCTGCCTTTTTGGCTCATCTTCGAGGCACTGGATTCCTCCTTTACCCCCCAGACTCCTCCACTGACTGCTCCCTGGCCCAGCGCTGGCATTTCTTGCCGAGTCAGCCAGTCCACTAATTGCCAGCAGCTGGGCCAGGCTGCCTTCTGGAGATTCAGTGGGCTGCCTGTGCTTGGAGGTTGGCTTTGGGCGGCCCATTTGCTGGGAAACTGGCATTGCTACCTCCAATGAATGGGGTGGGGCGAGGTGGGGGGAAGGCCCCGGACATGGGAGATGGGAAAGGGACCTGGAGGGGACAAGGGGCCCTCCTCTACTGCTCATAGCCTTGCGTTAGATCAGCTCTTCCCAACAGAGGCGGGGGTGATTTCCCACCCCTCCCGGGGCCTTTGGCAATATCCAGAGACATTTTCGGTGGTCACAGCTGGCAGGGGAGGGCAGTGCTACTGGCATTCAGTGTGTCGAGTTGGGGGATGCTGTTAAACACACTACAATGCACAGGACAGTCCCCGTAACAAAGCATTATGGGCCCAAAGTGCCACAGCTGAGAAACCCTGCTTTAGAGAGAAGAGGCTGGGCCAGCTGGGGTGTGGGGCCTTGGGTTTGAGAGGTGGCCTCAAGTGGCTTCCATATGTCCGGGTGACTTGTTCTCAGAGCACATATGCAGCCTCTCTGCCCCTTTGGGGACCTCTCATGGACCCACAGTTCTCCCTGCACCAGCCCTACTCCTCACTGTCCACCCACACCCCACCTCCACCACCAGGGCGGGGGACACTTTCCACAGCCAGTGGATATTGAAGCTGAGAAAAGTCTTACCTTCTTTAATTTTGTTCTAGATCAGCCCATAGTTTCAGAGGGGCAAGGAAGCCTATATAGACACTATATATAAGATAATATTTTTATTTTATTTTATCCCTATACAGTACAATAACAGTACTCACTACCACACACTGACTGCTTATTTTGTACCAGGAACTTGCACATACATAGTATGATACCGTCGTTGCAACAGTTCTATGAGGTCAGTATATGATTATTCCTTGAACAAAATCCAGTTGAGGTCTACACTGTTTTGCAATTTGCCCAAGTCCCATAGGTATACAGGGCGATGCTGCGATTGGGACCAAGTCTTGGCCCCCACATCTGTAATTAAAACACCCTCGAAGATTTCTCCTGCAGGAAGTCAGCATCATAGAGGAACGTTTTAAGTGAAAAGGACCACGAGGACTCTCGTGTCTGCCTGAATTGGGGGACCTGGGAGAGAAGCTTCCGGCAGGTGGGCACGGGGCAGGGGACCCAGGAAAGAGGAGTCCACTACAGGACGTGGCTGGTTCCCGAGAGAGGGTCACTAACGCTACCATGGGTCAGCCTGGGCCAGGGAAGGGTCCCCTTCCTCCTCCCAGGCCCATGTCCTAACCCTGGGGAGGCTGGACCATGCTCCCAGCCCTGGCGTTGATTAAACAGCCTGAAAGGAAGGACCAGGGTGGCACTTTCCGCTCAAGAGAGCAGTCTGCCCCTCGTGTGCCCAGGCATCCATCCGGGGAGCTGGGCTCTGCCGGCTGCTGCTGGCGCTTGGAAGCTGCAGGAGGCCGGCGTAAACAGGAAATGGTTAAGTAAGAGCAGGTGGAGTGAGCATGCGGGTGCTGGAGCAGGGCAGGAAATAGCTGAGCAGCTGAATGGACTCAAAAGAATGCTCTGCTCTCCTCCCAGGCTCTGGCAAAGGCGCTGTCCACCCACCCCTCCCTGCCTTGCAGGGTGAGGCGCCCAGCCTGGCGCAGCCCGCCTCCCCCCACTCCTCAGCTCAGCAGGCGCTGGGGGAGGTGTTGGGAGGGGAGGGGCCCGCGGCACCAGGAAGTCCAGCCAGGACCAATGGGGCAAGAAAGAGGGAGTTCTTTCCCTTGCAGGCCTGTGAGTCAGGCTCGTCCAACGGCCCAGGTGTGAGGGGCAGCAGGAGGTGGGCAGGCTCTCCAGGAACCAGGGGTTGTTTCCCTCTTCCTGGTTCTTCCTTCCTAGAGGGCCTTTGCACTGACTGGGCTCCCAGGAATGCTGCGTCCCACCCGGCAGAGCACACAGCCAGGTGTGTGGCCGACAGCCAGAAGGAAGGATGCTCTTGTAGCCTCGGGTGTCAGGCTGCACTGCCCTCTGAGGCAGCGGCTCTCAACCTGTGGGTCGCGACCCCTTTGGGGGTCGAATGACCCTTTCACAGGGGTCGCCTAAGACATAACAGTAGCAAAAGTACAGTTATGAAGTAGCAACGAAAATAATTTTGTGGTTGGGGGTCACCACAACATGAGGAACTGTATTAAAGGGTCGCGGCATTAGGAAGGTTGAGAACCACTTAGAGTCTAAGGGGAGATGGGGAAACTGAGCTCAGGGAAGTAACTCACACAGCGAAGGGGAGCTGGGGCCTGAACCCGAGTTCTGCCTCCATGCCCTTCCCTTGCTCTTTCCCTCTTCCTTTCCTGTTTAGACGGTTTTCTTTGCTCTGCCCGGGAATATAATCAGTGCTCTGGGTACTCTCTTGACCCCCTTCTCAGGGGGACCAAACCTCCTGAAAAGCAGGGCTCTGCTTCCCAGGGTCCCCGTGCACACTGTGCGTGGGCTTCCTCCCCGCACAGCAGGTGGTCTGGTTGCTCTGGCCTTGACATGTCACTGACACATTGCTGTCTGAGGACTCCGGGCATCCAGGTAGGAACTCCCGACTCAGGTCTCGTCAGGCAGAGTCCCCCATTGCTGATTGGCACACAGGGACACTGAAGCAGGGGGTAGTGTGTTCCCTAGCATGTGGCTCCTGGGAACAGCAGTGCTACAATGAGCTGCTGATGGCCTTGACGTTGCCTGAATGTGGGGTGATTAGTGGGGGAAGAAGCTGTACTCACTTTTGTTGACAACAGTGGACATCAAGTATATCTCAACCCCAAATGATGATAATAATCCAAGTTTATTGGGTATGATTTCTATTTACTTATAGTAAGTATATATTTAATATGCACATGTATTTATTTATGCATATATTGATTCATTTAATCCCTACAGCAACCCAAAGAAGAGGTGCTTTGATCATTCCCATTTTACAGATGAGGAAACTGAGGTCTGGAGAAGGGAACTTGCTTGCCTTAGTTGTAGGGTGGCAGTGGGTTCAGGTACTCTGAATTCAGACCTGGGCGTCTGGCTGTAGTCCACATCTGGCCGCTGTGCCGAGTTGTTCACGTGGGGAGCCTTTTGAGGAAGCTGGCTCCCTGGATGTCCTTGGTGAGATCCCTATTCTTTAGGAGAAGTGCCTGTTCTCTCAGGAGCCAGAAGTTTCTGAGCATCCTTCTCTAGGCTGAGGCTCTCTGAATACGAACTCGAACTCCTGGGAGAGGAGGAGAAAACGGTGGGAAGCTTATTGCCTCTCCAGGTGGGGCTGTGGCCACCGTACCTTCCCATGGTTAGCGTCACGGGGCCTGAGGAAAATCTGCCATGGATTCTGTTCATTCAGGAGTCATGTGTTGGCATCAGCTTTGTGCCAGGCCCCGGGCTGGGCACCGGGAGCAGCCCGCCTAAGTACACACAGTATGCACACCAGGGCGCTGGTGGTAGGGGAAGAGAGTCACTTCATGTCTGTTGATTACATGTGGTAGATGCTGAGATGGGGGTGCGTGGGGGCAGGAGTGTGAAAGCAGGGAGCCTGGCACCCAGCCAACCCAGACGTCAGGGAGGGTGTCCTGAAGGTGAGCATGCCTCAGCTGAGTCTTGAAGGATGATTCAAGTTAACCAGAAGGAAAAGGGGCGGGGCAGGGCAGAGGCCCGGCCTTCCCGACCTTGGCTGCAGTGTAGGCAAAGGCTTGGAGGCCTGCCGCTGCCAGGACACAGCAGAGAGCCTGAGCGCATCCGCATTCCAGGCAGTGTGCTGGAGAGGTCTGCGTGACCAGGGCCTGCGAGGCCATCAGGGCCCTGGAGCTCTGTCTAGCCTCTGCCTCCTGCCTGAAAGGCCACAGGAAAGAGAAGGGCCTTGTAGAAAAACAGTGCAGCGAGGTGGACGCGCACTCCCTCAGTTCAGAATGACTACAGAACTGATGAGAGGGTAGCCTTTATAACCACGGACACAACAGAGCGCAGAAGTATACCCACACATGCATGGTTAGTTAATTTTTGACAAAGTGCAAATGGAATTCAAGGGAGAAAGGACAGTCTTTAAAACAAAAATGAGTCTGGCTGGTGTGGCTCAGTGCTTGAGCGTCGTCCTGTGCACCAAGAAGTTGCTGGTTCGATTCCTGGTCAGGGCACATGCCCAGGTTGTGGGCCAAATCCCCAGTGGGGCGCGTGCAGGAGGCAGCCAATTGATGTTCTCTCTCATCAATGTCTCTATCTTTCTCCCTCTCCCTTCCTCCCTCTCTAAAATCAAAAAAGAAAAATTATTTTTAAAAAACCCAAAAATGATGCTGAAAAATCATACCTCCATATGCAAAATAACCCCCAAAATCTTGGTCTACAACTCAAAATGGATCATAGACCTAAGTGTGAAACATAAAAGTATAAAAGACAGAAACATAAAAGAAAGTGTAAAGGCAAAAAACCCTAAGTATAAAAGAGGAAAACATAGGAGAAAATCTTTGTGATTTAGCTTAGGAAAAGAGTTCTTTGATACGACACCAAAACCATGATCCATAAAATAAAAAGTTCACAAATTGGACTTCTCAAAATTGAAAACTTCAGTTTTTCAAAAGACAGTGTTAAGACTGGGAGAAGTCCGGCTGGTGTGGCTCAGTGGTTGAGCGTTGACCCATGCACCAAGAGGTTGCCGGTTCGATTCCTGACCAGGACACATGCCCAGGTTGTGGGCCCGATCCCCAGTGGGGGGCATGCAGGAGGCGGCCAATCGATGTTCTCTCTCATCAATGTTTCTATCTCTCTCTCCCTCTCCCTTCCTCTCTCTCTCAAATCAATAAAGGAAAAAAAAAAAACTGGGAGAAAACATTTTCAAAACTTCTATCTGACAAAGGACGTGTGTATAAAATACATAAAAAACCTCTAAAAATTCAATAATAAGAAAAGAAACAACTGCATTTTTATAATGGACAAAAGATTTGAACACATACTTGACCTCAGAAGAAGTATGGATGGCAAATAAACACATGAAGATACTTTGCATCATCAATCGCTAAATTAAAATCATAATGAGAAAGCGTTTAGAATAGCTAAAATGAAAAACATTAAAAACAGAAAACTGACCAAACCAAGTAGAGGGGAGGAGGTGGAGCAACTGGAACTCTCAGGCATGGCTGGTGGGAATGCAAACCGGTGCAGCCACTTCGGAAGACAGCTGGGAGGTTAAGTGTGAAGTTAACCACACACTTACCTTATGACCCAGCAAACCCCACTCCTTCCTGGCAAGTATTTACCAAGAGAAATGAACACTTGCGTCCGAGTAAAAACCTGTATGCAAATGTTTATAATGGCATTATTATAATGGCCCCAAATTGGGAACAACCTCAATATCCTCCGGTTGCTGACTGAATAGACACATTGTTACATGTCATTCAGTGGGGAGCTACTCAGTGATGAACATGAACTTCGGATCCCTGCATTAACCGGACGAATCGCATTCACCAGGCTAAGTGAGAGCAGCCAGGTTCTGGTGGCTCTGTACAGCATGACTCCATTTAGACAGCCTTTTGGAAGAGGCAAAGCTACAGCAGAGACAAAACTGCTGAGTGGTTGTCAGGGGCTGGGCTGGGGGCAGGGGTTTTAGCTACAAAGAACACTGGAGAATTTTGGGGGAGGGGGAGAGTGTGACCGAACTGTTCTGTCTTAATTGTAGGGATGGTTACTTGACTGCATACACTTGGTGAAATTCATAGACCTGTATTTTAAAATGGGTGGATTTTACTGTATGTAAATTATATTGTAATCAACTTGGCTTTTTAAAAAAAACAAAACGGTGCAGCGGGGTTATAGAGCCCTTGGGCCTGGCCCATCCTGGAGGCCCATAGCTCTGATGGAAACCTTGCCCCTGGTGGTTTTCAAGGGGCAAAGGGAAGTGTTATTAATGAGTCCTTCCTTTGTCATGTGGGACACTTCTTTTTATTAAATGAAAGTGCCCCTGGGAGGGTGAATAGCTGAAGCTGAGGAAGGTTCTAGCAGAATGAGAGAGAGAGGGAGAGGGGGTCCAGTGGGGAGAGAGTTTCCAAGAGGCTGGAGAAGGGTGGGGTGGGGTGGTTGGCTGCTGGGCCCGGCCCATGCATTGTGGGATATGGGGGAGTGTTAGGAGCTTTATGGAAGGCAGAACCCCAACCTCCCCCATCATTGTCTTGGCTGAGTAAGCAAAAGTCCTCCGTCTCCACCTGGCAAAAACAGCCCCTGCCTGGGCTTCCTTCCCAGCACCTTCCCCCCACCTCCTAATTATCCAATTCCAAGTACAAATTGCCCAGACAGGTTTGGGGGATTATTCCTTTATGGTAACCAAACACAAAAGGTCTCAGCATCCTTTCTCGGTATATTTCCACTCCCCCGGTCCTTGGGGGTTCAGATCACCTTTCCAGGCTCTGTCCTGTTGGGAGTTTCCTGGCCGGGGAGAGGAGCAGAGGCCCTGAGTAGGCATCAAGGCCTCAGGCGTCCGCGGTCTGGTGTTGCAAATTGCAGGGTAGGACCAGTGGTTGGGGCATCTGTTTGGCCTCTGTAGCTGATACTTGTATGTTTTTCTACATTTTCTTCAAATGTGCTCTTCTCCTCCCCCTACAGGGCCTGTGCACATACTGTCCCTTCCTCTGGGGCGCCGCACCCTCTGCAGTTTAATTAAACCACCACTCACTGGGCCTTACTGTGTGTGTGGTGCTGAGGAGCAGAAATAAATAACAGAAAATTCCTTATGCAAAAGAAGACTTTGCTCAAAGGAGAATGGTGGTGACAGTGGTAGTAGTGATGGTGATAATAATAATAATAATAATAATAATAACAACAACATTAGCAGCAGCAACAATGGCAGGGCCATCTGAGGAGCATTTACCATGTATCAGGCATTTATGGACACAATGTTCATATTTAAAACTCACAACAGTCCTACAAGGTTGCCATTATTGTTATTCCCACTTTATAAGTGAGGAAACTGAGGCTCAGAGAGGTTAAGGCATTTGCTAAGCTGGTACATGGCAGAGCTGGAACCTAAGTCCAGGCCTCTGGGTCTCCAAAGCCACCTTTGTGGACACAGCATTATCCCACGACACCCCAAAATGCCCCCCTCTATCCCATGTGAAACAGCACGAACATCCAATTCCAACTCCACCTTGGCAGGTCCTTAACTTGACTTGCCATAGAAGGGGTGAAACACCAAGATAACATTGGTCTATCTCAGCGGGTGCAGGCTACAGCTGGCAGGTGCCAGCCCAGGACTGTGGGCAAAGGAGGGCTGGACCAGGATGCTGCCACACTGCCCCCCTCCCTTTCCTCCAGGACCCTTTCCATTCATTGCACTCTCAGGGGACATTTTTCTAAGGTGTGAAATGTGGTGACCAGAGGCCCCGGGGAAATGCTCCAAAGATGAGTCTCCCTGACTCAGCGCTCCTGCACTCCATTTTTTGGACCGAGGTAAGGCGTGTACTTGATGCTGGGCCCACAGCAGACCAATAAGTCATGCTCGGGCTCCCAAAGTCCTGGTTGGGCTCTGCTGTCTAGTAAACCAAAGACAATCATTTATGAATAATGCAGGCGTGATATTGTGTAACAGTGATGGGCCGGGGGGTGACTCACTTCTGAAGGCCTCGGATCAGAGCAATGTTATTTCCTTTGGCTTCCAGTAGACTTAACCCAGACTCCCCTAAACACCTGCCTCCATCGCTGAATCAGACGTGTGCTCTGGATGGTGACCTGACTCGGCCCGAGACCAGTGAGAGCCACTGCTGAGGACATGATGGACTGGACTCAAGGCTTTACAGAGGGCTGGGGTGCAGCGCGGGCAAGGGACCTGGTCCATGTGAGGGGCATAGAGATCCAGCCCACACAGAGAAGGCAGGGCAGCGTTTTGGTTGAAGCCAAGAAGGCTCAGAGGGAAAAGATGCAGAATATGATCCTTGAGCAAGATTTGATTTCTCTTGTCCCGCCCTCTCTACGATCCTCTCAGGGGGTGGAAAGAGAAGCAAAACTAGGAAGCGCCTCTGGGTGAAGACAGCTTTTGGAAAGGTCAGGGCTTGGTGCTCAGCTGCCTGAGAATGACTGTGAGCGAGACCTGAGCAGGCGGAGCCCAAAGCTGGTCACAGAGCTCCGCCTGCCTGTGCTGTTGGGCAAATAGCAAGCTGACTTCCCACAGCCCGAGGGATCCCCCCAGGAAAGAAGAGCAGGGAGACCCACCTCCTGGGGAAGCCCCCTGTGGGCAGGGTGGAGTCTCCCCTTGTTCCCGCCTCCCTCCCTTCCTCCTCCACCTTCCTCTCTTCCTCCCTTCTTCCCTTCCTTGCTCCACACCCTCAGAGAGCTGGACAGAGTAAGCACGTACTCATCAAGGAGAAAAAGCCCAAAAGAGGGTGTGGGGGAAGATGCTGGGAGGGTGACTCTGGGGCAGTCACCAGGGACCAGAAATGCCAGCGAAACCAAGTCGGGAGGCCAAGACTTAAGAGGGACATTAGACAATCTGTGCGGGTCCAAGTGGGAGGCGTCCGGCCACACACAGTCAGTGCTCTTGTTATGGTTAGGGATGGTGCCGGCTTCAGGCAAACCCGAGACAGAGGACCGTTATCCAGTTATCTGGATTGTAGGAGCCCACTGTGCGAAGATCGGCCTTCCTGGGACACCTGGAAGTATTACTTGTGAAGGGGAGCAGAATAAGCCACCTCCAAATGTGCCACTTTGGCATGTGGACTATTTTAAAGTGACGGTAATCAAGGCCCAGCTGACTCAGGAAAAACTTTTACTTCTACCTTAACTGTGTGAAAAAATTTAGACAGCAGGCCTGGCCCAGAAAGAGAGCTAGTACCCAAAATAACTTTCTACCTAAGAGACTACGCTGCACAGCAAGGAAAGTGATTACCAAACATCTGCTCTTCAGATCACCCTGGGAAGTACCCTCCCCTTTGGAGCCTCAGGCCCTGATCCCGGCCCTGGACTCAGAAGGGCATAGGAGCCTCATCTGCCGGGCTGCCTTTGGGGCTCATATTTTTATGGGACTCCCGTACATACAAATTAAATTTGTTTTTCTCCTGTTAATCTGTCTCATGTCAATTTAATTATTTGACCAGCCAAAGAAGGATAGAAGGTAAAATGTTTCTTCCTCAACACTTGCATTGCACCATTTTAACTCCCAGACGGCGTTGGGGGAACACATCTATTGCACAAGTCTGTGGTTTTCGTGTGAAATGTGCGAACGGCAGGTTGTTCACCTCCTGGTGTTGAGGAACATCATCGCGACGAGGCTGGGAGACCCTGCCCTGCTCCACATCTCCTTCTGTGACTTTGGAAGTCCCGTGACCAGGACAATGTGCTCTGCAGAGAGCCTGGGTCCTTCCAGATGACCTGGGCTGCAGAACGGGAGTCCCGCTCAGATGGTTTGCGTGGCCAGGGCCAGGCCTGGGGCTGGGACGTTTACTGCCTTTGCAATAAGAAGCTAAAATGCTAACTGGGTGGGCTTCTCTGCTTTGGGGCACCAGCCCTGGCATCACAAAATGTGGCACCGGGAGGGACTTAAAGACCCTAGTCCAACCCCCTCCAGGGAGTTTCTTCTATACAGTTCCAAAGGCTGCCTGTGGCTGGTGTGGGGCAGCATCTCCCCTCATGTTGCCCCTACTCCTCCCACCCCCTTGTCTGCACACCTTGCCAGGCCCCGTGTAGTTTGCTCCAAACTTTCCCTGTCTCTTCACCTCTTTCAAAGGAGAGGGGAGTTTTCACGCGTGTGTTCTCCCAGCTCAGGGAAGGGCGTGACGAGCCCTTTCTGTGGCAAGGCCTCCCCAGCCAGCCTGTCTCACTGTACTCCCCAGTGAGCCGGGTGAATGAAGGCAGGTTTGAGCCTGTGTGGCCAGACACCAAAGCTAGGGGTGAGGGTGAACAGGAGGCTGTGGGCTGGAACACAGCCTTCCACTTGCTCTTCTCCCCTATATTGTCCCCTAGCTTCCTCAGCCCCCCTCTATTTCACGTGCTCTGAAGCTCAGCCACGGCGTCCAGGCACCCTGGCATGGTGTTTGCAACCTCACGCCTCTGCATCCCAGGCTCACCGCTCAACTCCCTCCACGTTCTCGCGTGCTGACCACGCTGGTCTGCCTAACACCAGAACCTGGGAGGGGGTTTGGGGGCCTCCATGCCTTTGCACCTGCTGTTCCCTCTGCCTAGAACATGCTTGTTTCTCTGCTAAGCTCCTATTCATCTTTCAAACTCAAATCAGATCCTCGGAGTCTTTCTGGATCTCCAGAGGGAGTTCGGCAATCTCAGCACGCATTGCCAGCCTCTTTGTGGGAGAAAGGGTTAATCTAATTGCGCTGTAATTAATTGCTGGCCTTCCTGTCTAATTCTCCTGCTCCAGAGTGACCCCCACGGGGAGTTCCTGCTGCATCTGGCATGCAGTACTCACTCAATAAACAGGCATGGGAGTGAATGGATGAATACAGGAGAAAAGGAATCGGAGAGGGACCCTCTAAGGGGAATGCTGCCTCTGTGAGCCTTACCCAGGCTGTCCTCTCTAGAGCTTGCTTTGGGCACTGCTGCCCCTCCTCCTGCCCTCAGGGCAAGGTCAGAAGTTCAAGAGGCGGTGCCACCTGCCCTGCCACCTCCAAGGATTTCTTCATGGCTGTTTGCCTGTGGCTTTTCTGGTCAGTCCAGTGAAGGACTTGCACATTTGGTGGGGACTTACTGCTCACAGGAGCGTGGGAATCAGGTCTGGGTGAAATGAAAGGAAGGACCTACACTCTACAGTGAGATTGGGAGTCTGCCCGGGGGCAGCAGGAAGAGACAGGAAGGAAAGGTTTCAGGGTTTAGGGTGATTCCTCTGGGGGACAGGAAATAATAAGGGTGATTTATGGAGTTAGGGTGGTGGGAGGGGGCATGGGTATGTGGCAGGGTGGGAGAGAGTGAGTGGGTACGTGTGGGTGGATGTGGCGTGGCTGAGGTTAGGAAGGAAGGGGGTGTGGGTGTCTCGTCTCGGTGGCCCCGGCTGTACGGCAACTGAATAGTATGAACCTACGCAGATTGGAAGTGAGAGTTGGAGAGAGGAAATGAATCAGGGAAGCAGAGGAGCTGGGGTCACATTGGAGGGGCAGAGTCACTGGATCAGTGAGAGCCCTTGGCTTGGAATCGCTAACCCAGGCACTGAGGTTGCTCCGGGCACAGGTCAGGGCCCTCAGAAGAGATGGAGGGAGCAGGAAGCAGACATTAGGACTTGGCCGGTGCATCCCCCTTTCCTGACAACTCAGGGAACAGGAAGGATTTGAGGCCCAGGCTAGTCCCCTGAAGGTCCAGCCCCAAGCTGCTGAGGAGTGCCAACAACCAGTTTCTTCACCTGTCCCCTCCCCCCCCCCCCCCAGTCCCTTACCCGGCAGTTTCTGCACTAACAGCCCACAGCACTCCAGGAGGGGTAAATCAGGATCCATTTGTTTTTCCAGGGTTTGACCTCGGAGTAAAACTCTTCCCCCGAAATGTGCCAATTTAAGTGAAAGCGATAAATCAGCCCCTTTGAAATGCAGAAGCAGCTTGGGGAAGCCCCCTTTGATATGCAGCTTGGAAACGCGGCACTTAAAACCTGGGTTAATTCTCCGGCTTTATTGGAGGCAGAGAAAGGGAAGAGGAGGAAACCCAGGGCCCGTCATTAAGTCTGGGCACTTGAAAAGCCTGGGGCAGGGGCGCAAAGGGATCGCGAAGGCCCAGCGGCCCTGGGAAAAGCATCCCGGGCCCTGACGAACTCTAATCCCAGTTCCCACCCAGACAGATGAGACGCGAAGGGCGGTGGAGAGGAGGGGCAGGCAGAACTGCCGAGAGGCTCCCAAGGATGGGGAGGCGGTTGCTATGGAAATGGAGTGGGGCCCTGGGAAGGAGAAAGCCAAGGGCCAACTTGGCAATTTCCTGAAAGGAGCAGAGAATCCAGGCAAGTGTGTGTGCCATTCACTGGGCAGCTCTTGCTTTCGGAGCCCAGGGGCTGCAGACCCTCCTCGGGAGCCAGGGCAGTGGGGCTTGCCATTACCTTGGGGGGATGGGGCCCCGGGTCTGGAACCTCATTAGAAACATCTGTTCCTGGAGGCACTCCTCCTCCCAGGGCTGGGGGAGGAGTAATGCCTGAGGGCTCCATGCAATTTTCACACAGGGGTGGGGCTCTGAGGACACCCTGCTCCCCACGTCCCACTCCCCGAAGGGAGGCCAGGCTGGGTGTGGAGACACAAGAGGCCCCAAGGCCAGTTGATGTTGGTGAGGGGACCCTGCAAACTGGATTTTAGGATGGTTCCCACTGTTATCCCTACAAGGACAAGTCCAGGTCCGGACTCGGCAGGCATATGCTCCGGTTCGAGGCCTGGGACAAGCAGCCCCGGGAGTGTGACTTGGCAGTGGGATTCTCTGGAGCTTCTGAATGTAGCGGCCACAGCTGACGGCTAGTCCTGCCTCCTCCAAGTGGCTGCATGGGCCACCTGTCCACCCCGCCTGCTCAGCCTGTGTTCTGTGCTTTATTTGTGAGGCAGCTGGGAAGATGGGAGCTGAGAAAACCTGACTCCAGGGCTTGGTCCTTCCGTTTGAGACAGGCCAGGGCAGAGGATGGCTGACAAGCTCTTGCCACCCCCTGCCCCCTCTGACCTTGGGGTGCTGAATTCTGGGGAACACGTTTACCATGCAGCTGGGCTGGCCTTTTGCCACACAGGTCCTGGCTCAGTGGGCTTGGGGTTCCCACAGACACTCAGGCTGAGCTTAGCAGCCAGTGACAGGCGCTTGTCCAGGCCCCAAACCACCCCTATCAGGAATCAGGAACCCATGTCCATTTGGAAAAGCGTCACCTCCATCTGCACCTCCCACTGAGACACCAGCTCACCTTGGCTCAAGCAGGGCCTCAGGGGTCCACCTGGACCTCCCAAAGCCTTTTCCTGTCAGAACCCCCTGCTTCCGATCACAGCCCCAGTAGGTCTCAGACAAGGAGTCAACTAAACAAATCACAGAAATAAGTCTTTTAAGCTTTTTAAACTCAGGACGAGCTGAGAGCCCCCAGAAGGGAGGGGTAAAGCAGGATTTTCCGTGTGCCCCCCTGGAGGGGGTGAGAGGAGGGACAAGGACCCTGGGCAGGCCCAGCTCTGCAGAGCTGCTGCCACCTCCAGGCCCACTCCTGCACCAGGGGCTGCAAGAGGGGGGAGGCTCCCCGGTGCCTGCTTCATCACACTCTCTCACCTTCAGTCTCCAGAGTCAATTAAATTACATTACATGACTCCAGAGCATTTCACTTGAGTTAAAGCAGCAGGAGCCGAGCAACATCAACCTAGCCCCATGGCCTTCTAGAAGTCCAGGGCAGAGGCGCCGTTTGCCCCCCCCCCCCCCCCACACACACACTGCTGGGAGGTTGGACTTGGGAAAGGAGGTGTGGAGTCAGGCTCACAAAACGCCTGCTTGGAAGCAGAGCCAAGGGGACTTAAGGAAGGGGGCAGGCCAGACAGTCCACCCAAGGCCCCAGGAAAGGAAGATGGCGGATGGGAAAGGAGGAGGTGTGTGGGTGTGGGGTCAGGGTCCAGGAGAGGAAGGCAGGAGGGAAAAGGCAACCACAGTGGCCGAGGGGATGTCAGAACCAGTCCAGGGTCAAAGCGAGCGAAGGCCAAATTCGTGTTGTCGGAGGTGTTGCTGGGAAAAGATCTGTGGCAGTGGTGTGTGAGTATGCACACGCCTTTGTGTGTGCATGAGAACAGGAGACCTGTGTACACACACACACACACACACACACACACACACACACACAGCTATAAGGGAGGCCTGTGCCAGAAACTGCTGCATTCCTTTTAACCCCAAAGCCAGCCCTCTTTCCAAAATGCTTTCTCATTATTCGCAGGCACATTTTCCTCCACCACACTCGGCTCTTGTTTCTGTATTTCTATACGCTCGCTGCAGTTCAGACTCTCCCCTGCTCTGTAATGCAACTGTGAAAACACCTGCATTTTATTAATGCTGCCTGGAGCTGGGCTGGGCAGGGCCCCTCTGCTCTCGCACCCCCACCCCCCAGCTCTCCTCCACATGCTCAGTGAAGCAAAGCACAGGGGTTAACCCTGTGTGGCTGGGTCTCTGTCCTGGAGGCGTGGTGACCCACGAGGGGTGTAAGACCTGTGGAAGAGGTGGAGGTCTCCTAGGTCCCCTAGATAGCCGGGTAGATGGTGTGGGAGCTCCCCTGACTCCGTGCTTCCCTTGCCCTAAACTTCTGGCCTGTTCCTCTTATCTCTGTCCCTCAGTGTTTCTCTTCAGAATACGAGAACATCATTCTGTCTTGAAAGGAATTCTTGCAAAGTTCTAAGAGAAACTACTAAGAAGCCTGGCCCTTTAAGCATCTACTCTATCCTGTTGACTTTAGGAGCCAATAGGACTCCTAGAAAGCATTCCAAAAAAATAGCTGCTTTCCTCTTTAAACTATTTTCAATAAGGAAAACATAAAAAATATAAAAATGGCCCATAGTTCTATCACCCTAAGAGTCCTGTTAACATTTCTTTTAATGCAATACATGCACAGAGCTAAAAAAAAAAAAAAAAAAAAAAAAAAAAAGGAAACAAGCATAGAAGATATAAACATGAAACTTATGTTTCTCTCCCCTCAAACCACAGTTGCACCTCCCAAAGGTAAGGATTGCAAACAGGGAAAGAATTTGAGTGTATACTGACATCTTTTTTCATTGAAAATAAGTCTGAGATTCTCACCATATCAGCACTTGAAGACCCCCTTTGTTCTTTTTAATGGTTGCATATTAATTCTTAGTGTGGCTACACCATTGTTTAACCGGGTCCTAGTGAGGGCAAGGAAGAGGGTTGCAGTTTGTAAGTTTCATAGACATCGCTGCTGCCGGGATCTTTGGACATATGCTTTGGGTGTACCTGTGAGTATCTCTTCCAGGAAATTCCTACCAGCACCATTGTGGGGTCAAAGGATGTGTTCATTTAACATTTTGTCTTTTTTTCTGAGTCATTTCTTTTCCTGCTCTTCTCCATTTTTTCTACCAGACAAACTCCTAGTCATCTGTCAGAATCCATCTCCTCTGTGAAGTCTTCCCTGATTGATCGAGTAACCCACTGACTCCCCTGTCCATGCTTACCTGAGCCTAGTTGTAGTGCGATTTTTTTTTTATAATCCTCACCTGAGGATATTTTTCCATTTATCTTAAGATAGAGTGGGAGAGGGAGGAGGGGAGAGAGAGAGAGAGAGAGAGAGAGAGAGAGAGAGAGAGAGAGAGAAAGAAACATTGATGCCAGAGAGACACATCGATTGGTCGCTTCCCGCACGATCCTACCAGGTCCAGGGACTGAACCTCAACCAAGGTACATGCCTTTGATCAGAATGGAACCCATGGCTCTTTGGTCCAAAGGCCGACGCTCCAGCCGCTTAGCCAAACCAGTCAGGGCTGTAGCCCAATTTTTAAAATGTCTGTTCTCCACACAGGATCATGATATGAGTACACTGACATTGTTACTCCTGGGGCACAAAACTTTTGTCTTTGAGCACCTTTCTTTGTGCTATTCCAGTGACGTGAACATCTGTTTGTACACCCATGTTCATAGTAGTGGAAACAAGCCAAATGCCCATCACAGTTGGACAGATGAAATGTGGCATATCCATACAATGAATATTAGTCAGCCTTAACAAGAATGAAACCCTGACACATACTACAACACGGATGTACCTTGGAGATAGTATGCTAAGTGAAGCAAGCTGGTCACACACACATGATTGTTAACATGAGGTCCCTAGGGTGGCCAAATCCACGGAGACAGAAAGTGGAATGGTGGTTGCCAGGGGCTGGGGGGAAAGGGATGCAGACAGAGCTTTGGTTTAGGAGAAGGAAACGCCCGGGTGTTGGGTGGTGGTGATGGTTGCCCAGCGCTGTGAATGTATGCAGTGTCACTGAGCGGTGCACTTAAACGTGGTTAAAATGGCAGGTTTAAATTTTTATTGTGTATATTTTACCACAACAAAAACATTCTTTTCTTACGAAAATGTACCATCTCATAGACAAGGTTCCCGGCAAGCTCTCTCCACGGGTCAATGTACCCACCTCCTCACCTCAAGGCAGTGCTGACCCGTCCAAGATGGGAGAGTACTTATCCTATTTTCAGCTCTTTCCAGGGCAGGGAGCCCATTACGTTATTAGGCAATCTTTTCCAGTGTCTCAGAACCCCAGACATTCTTGGTCGCAGACCTTCCCCGCGGCACCTGAAGTGCATTTTCCTTGGTCAGTAAGTGTTTTGTCAGGCACCGGCTCTTCACATGCTCCAAGGCTCTCGTTACATCACTCCCAGCTTCGGAGTGAGGGCACCGAGGACCAGGCTGGCAAGTGGGCTTCGAGAGCCTCTTGAGACCTCCTCTCAGGCTCCATTGTCACCAGCGTGCGGGACCCACGTCGCCGCGTTTTGCTTCCTAAACAGCGCGGGGCGCGCAGGGCCCTGGGCCCTGGTAGGTGAGAGCGCACTGATCTGTCCCCGGGTTTGGGGTGTGGCTTGTTGGGCTCCCAGAGCTTCGTCCTCTCGGTTCTCCACCTGCACCCTTCTGTGGAAGGTCTTTTGCTCACAGGGAAGGACAGGGGCAGAGCTAGTGAGTCATGTCAGCGACCCCCTTTGTCCTCCAACCAGACACCGCAGGGTATCTTAATCAGCTCCTTGGAACGCGTACCAGGCAGGCGCGTTCCCGCGGCCTGGAAGATGCTGACCTTGTCAGCTCAGAAACTTCAAAGGGCTAAGGAGAGAGGAACTGGGGCCGAGAAAGACCTCATCACCTGGGTGCCTGTGACCGCAGGCTTGTCAGGCCGACGCGCTGAGAAATGTTGCAAGCACGGAGGAAGTGGAGCCTTCTCTGCTGGGAGGACCTGTCCCCAGCCCCCTGCAGGGGGCAGGAAGGGGAGGGGGCGAAGCTAAATGGTGGCCCCACGCTCAATGACAGATGTCTCTGCTACCACAAAGGGAAATCCGTGTGGGGTGGGCACCTCCAGAAACCTCATTCACCTGCGATCTGGGAGGAAGCATCACTCCTGCCCTCGTGCCAGGCCTGCCAGCCCCGGAACATTAGTCGGAAGCTGGTGCTGACAGTTCTGATGTAAACTCATGGCTTACACACAGGACCTGGTCTCAAGAAGAAATTGAGGCCCGAGGAAGACAACAACTCTCAGGTACTTCCTGCAACTACAGCTGAGATGAGAAAGGAGAGTTCCCAAGGGCCAGTCCAAACTGGAATTTAACAGGAGCTAGGAGATGGGCACTAACGCTAATGTAGTTCCTGAGTCATGAGGTGGTCTTGTCCTTTCTGTTTCCCAATAGCTGGAATGTCTAACAGAGCAAATTCCAGATGCCCTGGTAGAATTTTCATTATTATCAGGTTGCTAAGGGACTGCCCTCTACCCATGAGCATTTGGAAATGCTAGTATTAGTATTTGTTTGTTTTTTAAATTGTAGTGTGTGTTTATTTTTTGTTGTATTTGTTCCTGTCCCATCCCTCAATCCCCAGACTCACCCACCCAAGGAGCTGGTTTCAGAAGACTCAAGAAATCACGTGGGGCAGAACCCGTGGGAAAGGCTGCCAGGTTTCACAAGCAGGAAAGGACTGCCTCTGGGTGGATCGCTGCGCCGCCGCTACCTTGCATGTTGCCGGCGTGTAAAGGCTCTGATTAGTAGTTGATACATCTTGAAGGGAGGAAAAGTTAGTCGAGAGAGTTCACGTGAGTTGTCTGAAATTCCATAGCAAATCAACAGAAAGCAGGAGACTCTGCCCTTCCAGCACGCAGGCTGGTTCTCCCAGAGTCCCTTGCCTGGCTTTAGGTGCCACGAGCTCTCCCAGGAGCAGCAGTGCCTCGGACAGGATGGGCCCGGCTCAAAGGCCTGGAAGAGCCTGGAAAGGCCCTGATTGGGTAAAATTGAGCCTTCCTGCAGCAATTGGCAGGGGCATTGACCTGGTCTTTGGGACTGTAGTTCCCTTGGCCCAGAATTGCCAAGCAGTCAAATGTTAGGACCTGGGTCCCTGGAGGTGCTCCTGGAAAGGGTCTCCTCCCAGCCTCGCCCTGCGGAGCTGAGGCAAGTCCGGGCTCTCTTCTAGGACAGGCTGCAGAGAGCCCAGAGCCAAAGGGACGATGGGGGCGTCTGCCTTGCTCGTCTCTGTTCTCTTTCTTAAGGAGAAGCTTCTTGCTCGGTTTTTGGTCATCAGGGTTCAGAAAGCTCCCTTTCCCATGGACAGCTCTGACTGGGTCAGACTGTGAGTAGGAGGGAAATCATGACTTTCCAAGAGGGCTCTGTGCTTAGACTGACCATCCTTTGCGTCCTGGTCCTGAGAGTCAGATGACTGAGAGTGTGAGACAGAGGCAGTGACGGACCCAGGCTTTAGGACATCTTTTTATTTATTTATTTTATTTTTTATCCTCATATGAGGACATTTTTGCATTTATCTTTAGATAGAGCGGGAGGGGGGGAGAGAGAGGGAAACATCAATGTGAGAGAGACACATCGACTAGTTGCCACCCACACGACCCCAACCGGGGCGGGGACAAGCTGCAACTGAGGTACGTGCCCTTAGCAGGAACCGAACCTGGGACTCTGGTCTGCGGGCCGACGCTCTAACCGCTGAGCTAAACCGGCCAGGGCTAGAACATCTTTGTTTGCCGTGCCTCAGTTTCCTCCTAGGAACCTGTTGTCCACGGGTTTTGGAAAGCCAATCCCCTGAGGTTGTACGCAGGTCTGGTCCTTCCCCAGCCCCTGCTCTCGAGATCTCCCCAGAGCCAAATGTCCTTCCACACAAATTCTTACTGTTCAGTCTGTGGCCCAAACAGCCTAGGGCATGGTGGAGGCCGGAGGCAAGGGTTTTGCTGAGGCCATCAGAAAAGCTTACGAAGCATGCTGGCCACTGGCTGGGCTCGTGAACTGGTGTGGGCTGCCACAGGTTCCCTGTGGGACAGTTAGCTCACCCACTTACAGCCACCAAAGGACTGCAATATCCCAGGCCCTGTCTGTCCATTTTCCCTCTCCCCCTGGGCTGTCCTCACACACTCTCCTCCTTCCCTCCCCTTGCTAAGCTCTTTCTAGGCACCACGTAACTGCAAGGACTCTGAGACCCAGAGCATCTCGTGGCCCCAGCTTTTTTCAGTCCCGACTCCATCACGAGGGAGAGTCTGAAAGCTTTTCTTTTACAGAGAAACTGGGAAGAGGGTTGGAAGAGCGCTGAGAAGTTACTCCTGCTTCTTCTTTTCTTTTCCTTCCCCCGCTGGGGCTGAGAGACCAGATTTTCTTTTTCTTTTCTTTCTTTCTTTTTTTTTTTTTACAGTACATTTTGGCAGGCCCCATTTTTTTCTGACAGAAAAAAAAATAACAGGCATATTTTGGGCGATTACTCAACTGGGGTCTTTTGGGACAGGATATGCAGCTGCGTGACTAATGGCTGGCTTTCTCCTGGCTTCCTTCCCCTTTCAGAGCGCTTGTTTACTGCCCCATACTGAAAAAAAAAAAATGCCATAAGCTACAGATTTTTATTTAGAAAAAATGCCTTGTGAGATACTCAAAGGCAATAAATCCTTTGCATCGTCCATTTCCAGGGCGGCAAACTCCACACCCTCTCCCACTTTTTCTTTTCAAATGCACAAGCTCTTGACTCATGACATGTGAATCTTCTTCTCCCACCCCCACATCCCTGCTTTCTTCTGAACATATGTCCAGCAGACCGTGTGTGTATGTTGGGGGTGGGGTAGAGGTGGGGGAAGGGAGCAAGATGGGAACCATATTTTTGGTGCTTAACTCAGCAATTGCTAAAGGAAGGAATAATGACTTCCAGGGGCCTAGGGACTGTTTTTTTGTGTGTGTTTTTTTTCTTTTTCCCCAAGGCCTGTGTGTTTCCATAATCTGTGACAATTTTGTGTTGTAAGCAAAAGTTATTACAAAACATGGAACTAACTTAATGAAGAAGGGTATGTTCTAAACAGGGAGGGACGGTCTCTTTATAGAGGAAAGCCAGATTTGGCTGGCTTGGAAATTCAGAATCCTTGTGCTTCTCATAGAACTTCTAGAAGTTCTCTCTAGTTTTTAGCATTTGACAACTGGAACTGGCCTTTTGGTTTTTTTTTTAGAGATCAATAGTCTTTTTATTTCAAAAGGTGTCTGGCCTATGGATGGGAAAATTGACTAGCTAGTTAAGGTTGACAGAGTCAGACTGATATAGATGAGTTAGGAGCTGTGTGGCTAAGGGATGGGTTTTAGCCTCAGTTGTGATCTGGAGCAAGTCATTTACCATCTGTGGGTCTCCGTTGCTCTGAGGTTAAGATTAGGATAGCATCTTCTCCTCCAAGGTTGCTGCTAAGAAAAGTGGGACTGCTGGAGGTCCAGGGTGGGGGAGGGAACTGTAACATATGCAGTGATCACTTCTAATGCTTCTTCATCCAAAGGGCTGCTCTGGCTTTGAACAGAAGAGAAAGGCTTGTTCCATGGGAACCATGATGTCATCTGACGATCAGAAGGGAGGTTGTTTATACGGCGGCCTCAGTATTCAGGGTGTTTCTGAGGTGGGTGTTGCCTCCAAGTTTGCCTGCTCCTCAGGCATCTTCCACACAGGTCTCAAAATCATATCTTTGATCACATTGTTTTCTTTTTTACTTAAATTTTTTTTTTTTTTAATTTTAGAGAGAGGAATGGGGGGCGGGGTGGAGAGAAACGATTTGTTGCTCCACCCATTCATGCATTCATTGGGTGCTCTTGTATGGACCCTGACCAGGGACCGCACCTGCAACCTTGGTATCAGGATGATGCTCTAACCAACTGAGCTACCTGGCCAGGGTGATCACATTCTTTTCCTCCTCAGGAAACTGTCCCATCAAACCCAGACAAAAGGCACCCTAGCCCCATGTCTCCTGTTTTTCTGTAACTAACTCATGGTTTCATGTACTCTGTCCTAGAGAAGTGAACACTGACACAGTTTACACTCTAGCCCCGACCCACCATTTTCCCTGGACATTGCTTGGAGGCCCCTCTCCTCCTTTACCTTCCTTCTGTTTTTCTTCCTGCTGCTCTCTGTTAAACCTTGTTCATTGATCACTTCCTATTGGAGTTCATCTAAAGCACGCCTCTCCTAGCACCTCCGCTGACTAAGAACACCTTGAGTGGACACTCCAAACCCTCTAGTAAGCCCTAGAAACTATCTTTTTTACTCCCCAATGTCCTCGGCAAAGGCGGTTGACTTGATTTTGCCAGTGGGTAAACTGAGTCACCAGCCGGGCAACTGGTGAGGGGTTACGCAGCAAGTCCTTGACACAGACAGGAATAGAAACGCCACATCCTGATTCCAGTTCGCCTGAAGCCTGAAGAGGCACCTCAGCTTGGATATCCCAGAATAGCTTCTCCCAGGCTGACCAGCTGTGAAGTGATGTGTTGCAAGGGTTATTTTTTGCCTTGGCTTAACTCTTAAAAAAACACCCCAAGCTCCTAAAATCGGCCTAAGAAAATCCATTTCTCACAATGTCATCCGCTTGCCAAGTTTAAACCTAGTATATTACATCATGAACGCCTTCGGTCCTCACTCTCAGCTTACAGCAACGCTCAGGTACCTGAATTAAGTTCAGAAATCACAGTTTATTGAAGGAAACAGATCATTAAGTCACTCCACTGGACCGAAGCTGTCGACGTTGCTTATTTGGAGAAGCTGAGCACTGAATAATGTTCTCTTGATCCATGCGGACTAGGACTAGCTGGAGCTATTTAACAGAAGGTGAGGCCGTCAGATGGCATGCGGCCACGGGGCAGTCGGAACAGGGGAAGGGACAGTGGTGCACTGGAGCTGCTTGCGCTGACTGATTGTTCAATTTCCAGGAATTTTGTGAGCTGGTTGTTCAGCACGGCCATTATGAAAAATTAAATTATATTAACTTACAATTAAGTTACATTAAAAACAAAGGTAAGAAATACTAAAAACAGACCACATCCTAATTATTTTGCTACAGTTTACTATTACCTATGCTCCTGAGGTATGTGTATATTATATCAATATGATGGGAACGCTACACACTGTGCATCTCTACGTCCCACATTCAGTAACACCACGTTGGGCAGCTCAAAACCAACCATGGTAAGAATATTTACATCACAGCAATGGGCAAACTCTACAAATCGGGGCTTGTATTGTTGATTGCCTAGACTTAAGAAAGTGATAGAGAAAATATTAATATGTAGATTAAACATAAAAGTATGTCATATCTGTAGCAATGACATTTTGAATTGAGGTAATATTCTTCCAGTATTCAAAAATGATTATCCATGCCTTGGCTGGTTTGGCTCAGCAGTTAGAGCACTGGCCTACAGACTAACGGGTCTCGGGTTCCATTTCCCAGTCCAGGGCATGTACCTGGGTTGCAGGTTCAATCCCAGGGCCAGGGATCATGCGGGAAGCAACCAATTGATGTGTCCCTCTCACATTGATGTTTCTCTCTCTCTCTCTCTCTCTCTTCCTCCCTTCTACTCCAGAAAATCAATGGAAAAATATCCTTGGGTGAGGATTAAAAAAACAAACAAACAGACAAAAATGATTATTCAATTCTGCAAAGAAGACATTCCTGTCATTGACGAATGAAGTTCTGAAATATAATTTTTGTTGTTTCATTTTTGTCTCATATATTATTGTAAATGAAATTACCACCCACAGTCATGTCAGATCTACACTTGGAAAGCCGATTGCTAAACATTTACTATGACACTACTCGAAAATATTATATGTGGACTACTCCCTTAGGGTCTCAGAAGGATCACCATTGTAGAATACCTACAACCTAGCAGTAAGAGGCATGTCTGAGAGACAGCTATAGAAGAGGAGGTATTAATTGCTGGGAAGAAAGCAACACAGGTGGCACCATTTAGATTCAGCAGCCAAAGACTAGCCCATCAGATCAGGAATGTAGAAAATTTAAATGTACTGCGGGATAACAAGGTGAGATAGTTGAAAAATAATAAATGACTTCTAAAGTCAAGATGAGGATGAATACCATATATTCACAGTGCCTCAAAGTTCTAAAGGTTTTTCTTTTTTCTTTTTTTTTAATCTTCACCCGAGGATATGTTTTTCATTGATTCTAGAGAGAGAGAAAGGGAGGAGAGAGAGAGAGAGAAACATTGATGTGAGAGAGAAACATCGTTCAGTTGCCTCTAGTACATGCCCCAACTGGGGATCGAACCCGCAACCTAGGTATGTGCCCTGACCACAACCTTTTTGGTGCATGGGCTGATGCTCCAACTAACTGAGCCACTCAGCCAGGGCAAGTCTTAGCTTCTTTTTACTTGCAGATTGGGGATGATAATGCCTAGGTCACAAGTTTGCAAAGAGTGTTGGTTTAAAATGAGATAATAGGTACTGGAACTTAGGAGACCATCAATAAATGTTCATTTCCTTCTCCCTTCCACCATGGTGTTTTGTAATTATTTACACTTGATTTTGAAATGCAGTAAAAGACTCTTTTGGCTAACATATTTACTTTTATAATTATTTTTTAGGATTAGATGAAATTACTGTGCATGGTTTTAGGCCAAACCAATTTGAGGAGGTGGGGCAGGGGCAGGGAGGAGAGGGGAGGTGGGCTAAAAGAGGGCTAGCTGAGGATTCAGATTTTGTAGAGAGCTCCTTCACTCACTGGCGTTTGGAGAGAATCCCTACGTGCTATGGTGTTCAGCAAGGCCATTCTGGGCAACAGGAACCAGAGCTCCATTGGCAGAAATGAGGAGGCCCAGCTTCTCACCCCTCTGTCCCCTAAAACCCTCTCAGCCTCACCACCAGTATGTGGCCCGAATACATCAGGCACTAGGTGGACAGTGCCCCCTGAACTAGTTCCCCAGGGCCAGCGTGACTTAGGTCCAAAGATCCCTGTTCTACTTGGTATTGTAAATGCCGTGGGAGCGCATGACAGTATGGTCTGTTTGACGGTAGATCTGGAACAGGGGCCAGGAAGTTTACTTTGAGTTTCCCGAAATTTCATTTTCCAACCCCCACTTTGAGCCTGTTTCCTTATCCGTGACACAGGAGCTCACCTAGCTCTTCCACCAGGTCACCGCCAAAGCCGAGCCAGAGAAAGTGTCGAAAGTGTGGGACCCATCTCACAGGCTTGCCTCTGGCCCGCCTTTGGGTCTGGGTGCTCTGCAGATCACTGCCTTCGGCAGGCAAGCCCACGGGGCTGCTGCGGCGCCCGAGAAGGGCAGAGCTCCCGGTTGACTCTGACCTCGTGCTGGCCTGCCTGCACGTGGAGACACAGCCCCTGGATGCTGGGCGGAGAGGCCTGCCAGGCAGGCAGTGCAGCTCGGGCGCTATGCGCATGAATGGATGCCCACAAAGCACTCCGGGCTCTTCGCTTGAAAGGCACTGGAGCGAGACAAAGGGTGCCTTCCCTCGCCACATTCCTCAGTGGGGGCTCGCCCCACCTGCCTCACCCAGAAGCACCTGTGCAGGTGTAGACATGTACACCTTCCTGGACTCTGGCTCTACCCTGACACTGTGTGATGTAGGTGCAGATTCCACTCTTACAAGGACCTCTGCAACGGTGGCGTGCCACGGAGCTGTGATCTCCACGGGGCTGTTTCCAGAGCAGCACAGTAGAAGCCTCAGGCGCGCTAAACCCTGCTGCCCACTGGGAAGTCGTCAGAAAGCTATTAAGGATGGTTTTACTTTTTATTTATTTTTAAAATATTTTTTCTTTATTGATTTTAGAGAGACAGGAAAGGAGAGGGAGAGAGAAATAGAAACATCAATGGGAGAGAACATCGATTGGCAGCCTCCTGCATGCCGCCCACTGGGGATCGGGCCCACAACCTGGGCATGTGCCCTGACCGGGAATCGAACCGGCGACCTCTTGGTGCATGGGTCGATGCTCAACCACTGAGCCACACCAGCCAGGCAAGGATGATTTTAGATTCTCTGGGACCTCTCTGGGCCAGCCTGCATTCCCAAACCAAATGCAGCCACTCCTCTTGTCCTAGCTCTGAGCCTTTGGTGTCCCTAACTGTCACCTACTGTGAGCCTCTAGAGCCAGCCTGCAAGGATGTGGTTCTGGCTTCCATTTACCAGCTGTGTGACCCTGGACAAGTCCCTTTAACCTCTCTGTGCCTGTTTTCTCATCCCTAAAAGGAGGAGTCATAGTTGTACTTACCTCACAGGCTGTTATACATGTTGTATGAGCGCATGCAGTTGAGTTACAAATTAATGTATGAATTACAAGAGATAATAATACTAACCACTAATATTATTATCAATTGCGACCACGGTTATTTTTCCGGTCCCATTTTCTCACATTCTAACCATAGCCTCAGGGCCCAGCCTGTCTACACTGGGATGGCCGCTCCCGTGAACACTCCAAAGTGCGTGGGAGAGAGTTACATAAAGCAAGTTGGGATGGAGGACTGGGAAGAAGATGTGGCTCAAGGGAGGGCAGGGGAGAAGGGAAAGGCCATGGAAAGCAGGATGAGGGGACAATGCGTGGGCCAGCCTCCCAGAGGCCTGACAGCCAATGCTTCTGCAATGTCTGTGGAATTGTTCCCATATCTGGGCCGCCCCGGCATGTACCTGAATCTGATTTTTTAGGAATGTGTGTAGCACATGGTATAGAATGAATTAAACTCTCCAGATTTCGAGTTCCTTGAGGGTGAGGCCCCATCTCTGCATTCCTCGTGTGGGGTGGGAACTCAGTGGGTCCTGAGCTGAGCTGCATTAGAAAGTTAGTGTATAACAACCTACCTCCTCCCTTGGCTTAGATCGGAGGGTTGAGAATAACTGTGCTTTCTTGGTCCCAACCCCAGGCCTTTTCTTTGCACTTGTGTGCTGGCCCACGAGGGGATCAGGAACCCCCTGGACACCAAGCAAGCTGAGTCAGGATGCCAGCTCCTGCCCGTCAGCCTTGGCTGCACCCCTCCTCCGTCATGTCTAACCTACCTCGTGACCCTCTGCTGGATCTGGGCCAGATAAACCCAGTAGACGTGAAATCTCATCAAACTCTATCTCAGAATACCAACTGGATATTTTTAGATCCCCAAACTCCTTCTAGATGTTGATAACACCCTGCTCCTCAAGATATGATCTCCAGGATGGGGGGCAGGAAAGGCCTGGCTTGTCTGACCACGGCCTCTCTTCCCCCTGCTTTGCTTCTCCTCCTGGCCTGGACATGCTTTCTACTCTCCCTTCTCACCCGGGGAACTTTCCCCAGGCTACCGACGGTCTTTTCTGCCCTGTGACTTACAGTCAAGTCCTGCTATCCGACTTCCTGGCTTTGCTCTTGTTATCTAAAAGGAAGATTATTAAATTTAGGCCTGCTTTTCCCCACAAAGCCTCCAGCAACCCAGGAGTCAGTGCAGCCCCTCGAGGCTACGCCGTGGCCCATCGTCCAGGGCAGTGTCCTTCCACCGGGAGAAGCCAGAGCATGAGAGGACCCACGGGGGAAGGAAAACACAGTTTCCAAGGTTCACCGCATCACCCCACGTACTTGTGAAATAAAATATGTACCACAATGCCTTTTCTGTATCATTTGACATATCACTCCATCCTCCTGTGTGTATATTTAAAATAAATAGGAAGGGCACACAGCAAATGAAAGTGGTCTTTCCTGAATGGTGGCAATACACATGATTTTCACCTCTTTCTTTCGGTTCAAGCATGTTTTCTGACTTTCTGTAATTAATATATGTTACCTTAGAGTAAAACTAAGAAGGCAAAAATTGATTTCTTACATTTTATATGAAATCTGCAAATATATATTTCATAAACAAATATATAAAAATATACAAATGACTTTTATATGTAAAAATTCTGTATACCTCTTTTTATAATTATATTATATAATATATCACATAATACATATAATTCACAACATAATACGTATTATACATTAGTATATAGGTGACTATTCATAGGAAATGCTGGAAAGCAGTACAACAAAATACTACCAAAAGTTTTCCTGTTGTGTTTTTCTGTACTTTCCAAGGTTTTTGCATTGAGCATTTATTCTTTTCGTAATTTGCAAAACTAAAACGGTGTGCTTCACTTGAAAAATAAAAATGTTCAAGTTATTTCAGATCATTATTTTTGTCTGTTCTCCTGGTACAGGTTATCTGCTTTTTTTTAGCCTGAGAACAGGTGCAACTTTTTTTTTTTTTTTTTGCCTGTTTGACAGCTTTCAGAAGTCGAGCTTAGACCCCGAAGTTGCTACAGGATTTGCTGTTTCAGTCTGGCCAGATCGAGCTTGTTCATAGACCTGGTCAGACGGCCGGGTCGATTGTCCATGAGCGTTTAGAGTTGTTTACAAATAGTGGGGGAAAACCACAATAGAGAATGTTCTGGACCTCATTTCCATGCACTAGGAGCTCTGTCCTGTAGGGCTGCTGTGTGTGTGGTGGGGGGTGCTGGTGTCAAGGACATGAATCCAGAACGCTGCTCACAGTCCAAGCGACAGAAAGGTGAGACACCCTCAGAAGGGGGATTGTGAGGCTGCGCCCGGCTGCTCAGGCCCCCGGGGAGCCGAGCGCGATGATCTCATGGTTATTTTCCATGCCCTGTGATCTATGGTACTTCCCTGATGCTTGTGTAGCTGTTTGTAATTTGCTCTTTGGCTAGTACTTTCTAGATTGCTCTGAGGGAAAACACTGATTTCTGCATTTATATTCTGGGCTGTTTAAACAGCAGTTTTCAGTTCCCACCCTCTGTTTATGGATTTGCCTTAGGAAATTTTATCCAATATAAAAATGAGCTCAAGAGAAAGAAAGGTCTTAAATAGACTCTCCGGACCCTCTGGGCCCAGGTGGGTCCATCTGCAAACAAGGACTTACTATGCCTCCTCCCAGCGCCGTGGCCTCGGAGGTCTCAGAGGGCAGCTAGGCTCTCCTCTCTGCCTAGGATTTTGAAATTCTCCGATGGAAGATTCGGTGTAATGGCAAATGTCATCTTGAGGCCTCAGAGTTTTCCACTCATCACCAGTCATCCTTCCACAAAGCAGTTTTAAATCCTTCTTTAGCACTAGTAAGGGTTGAGACACAATAGAGGTTTCACAGCCCCGTCCAAATGGCATGGAAAGTTCCAGGGGAGGCGGGTGGGAAGGACGAGGAGAAGAATAGAAACAGAATGTCAGGGTCTCAGGATGTCCAGCTTAAAATATTAGCCTTCGGGACGCACTGCTTCAAACATGTCACTGAGTCTATAAATACCGTTTTCATCACCTGGAGTTGTAAAACGAACATTGTTTAGCTCCCCGGCTTTACACTGATGGTCTTGCTTGATTGCAGGACCCTGTTCACTCAACCACCACCTTCCACGGGCCTCTGTGCGGTTCTGGGACTGTCAGGGGACTGCCAGAAAGGAAAGCCCGCTCTAACACTGCCCCCAAGAAGGGCGCACCTGGGCCACACAGCTCCACTGAACGCTTCTCTGGTTCTAGGTTAAGTATCTTTCCAATCGCGTACATTCCTGTAAGTATAACCAATCAAAGCATTGCCTAAGGCCGTACAGTGTTCAGAGCACTGAGGTGGAGACATCCTTGGGGCAAGAATCCTGGCACAAGGTTGGGGACACAGAGATTTGGGAGACAACGGCCAACATGTCTGAAAGAGAGGACACGTGGGGTGGTCCTCTATGAAGTAGCCACTATGTGGAGTGGACGGAAAGGGCCACGAGTGAGGACAGAGGAGGATGGAGCGCCAGGCTTCCCAGAGTTGGGCCAGGGCAGGGGTGGGGGGAGGGCAGTCCTGGAGCTGGACCTCAGAAGATGGGCGACACCTAGACAGATACTGTGAGCAAAGGGAGTGGAAGGAGCAGGATACAGGGTAGACTGTAGGTCTGGGCAGGATGGGATTCACACGGGAGAGGGGATGGCAGAGCAGACTGGAGCAGGGCAGGACAGAGCTGGATCGTGGGCTGCTTTTAACGTCTCGTTTCCACTCTAAGTCCTGCGTGCTGTTTTTCCAGATAAAGACATGTTACTAGCAATGGCTTGTCCAAAAATCTGACATTTGCCCCAGACCTCTTGCTCCTGTCTTCTTCCTCCTACTGGCTCACTAGTAAACCCCCAGGCACCAACCAGCCCAGATGGGTGTTTGCCCAGTTTTCAGGGGTGCCTCATGGGCAGTCCAGGCTGGCTTTTCTTTGGCAGGGAGTTTCATTTTGCCAACAGAGCTGGACTGGGAAGAGGCTGGATCAAGGGTTTGGGCTGTGTCTCCCCAGGCTACAATCTCGGGAGGGCCAGTGGCAGACGCCAGGAGCTGGCTGGCATCAGGGTGCAATCTGGTATCCACTGAAGAGACCCTCATCCTTGGAGGGTCTGTGAGCCCACAGACACCTGCTGGTTTGGCTCGCTTTGGCTGGGAGCATTTCCGGCAGGGAAGAGCGGGAAGTGGGTGGCCAATGGAGAGCAGACAGTGAGAGGGAAGAGAGGATCTTCATGCTGAAATGAGATATTTGTGAGCCCCTCCCTATCACGTGGACTAGAGCTGGCTGTAGAAAATGTTTCTGGCAAACTTGAATCGAGTTACATCGTTGCCTGAGCACTGCCATGGAAGATGAGGGTGGAATGGGCCTGCCAGGGCTACTCTCCACGCCGAAGGGAGGGTTAAAAGGAGCAGATGACAGGAGGGCAGGATGGACCGTGTAATGAGACAGATGATACGGAGGGTCAGGGTGTGGGAGGGAAAGCCATTGCTAAGGGTTGCTGGGGACTGGGAGCTCCTAGGGATGGGAACTATGGTCGCAGTTCCTGGACCCTTTCCATGTCTGTGCTCCTGGCCTGCTGCCCTCCACACGGATTCATGAGACCAAGAAGCAAAAGTGAGGGAAGAAGGACTTCTCAGCAGAAACGCCCCATAAACAAAGACTCACCCCCACAGCAGAGCTGCAGCAGGGGGGACACTTGTCACTCCTCCTTGCCTCATAACCATGACTTTCTCACTCAAAGACTGTCCATCTGTCCAGCCATTCCGCCAAGCCCCAGAGCCCCATGCTGGTTTCCTTTGGAAGAGCCCCAGCTCCTGGGGCGACCTCGGCAACAGCAGGGCCCACGGACGGCTCCAGTCCCAAACTTCCCATCGCAGGCAAGGGTTGGCCTGTCCCGTGGAAGTTAAAATAACATGCTGGCTGTTCATGAGCAAGAGCCCTCAATAAAGTCATCGGGACAGTTCTCTCGGCAGCGTGTCTAATCTTCTCTGGCTGCCCTCTGGGCTCTGGGCTCCTGATCTATTTTGGCCTGTTTTCTTTGACTCATTCTGGGACTTCGTGCCATAAATCCGAGCCCCCTCCAGTGCCTGGTCCCATCAAGCAGGCAGACCATTCAGAATTAGCTGTGGTCATGGTTGTCCAAACTGACAGGCAGGGAAACTGAGGCACAGCAGGCTACAGGGGCCTTGTCCTGCCTCCCGCAGTGACCCAACAGCTCAGCTGCCAGCAAGGCCCAGGGTTCTGGCTGGGACTTTGACATTGGATCTTGTGGGTAAGGCTGGGGGACATGTGAACTGTTATAAAGTTCTCACTGGACCACACTTGGCCACAAATCCCAGAGCTGTGTGGCAAATGAAATTGCAATGGGGGTGGTGTGTGTGTGTGTGTGTGTGTGTGTGTGTGTGTGTGTGTGTTGCAAACTTGATGATGGTGTTTGAAATCCTCCCCATGCTTGGAATTTGACAAGCACAGAATAGAGAAGGACCAAAAAACCCAAAATAATGGGGGCGAGAGAACAAAGAACCTTCCCAAAGCCATGGTTCAAGCTGTGGGCAAACTGTCTTCCTGTTTCTCATGCAAAGCCCCTGCCCCCAGGCCCAAGGGGCTGGCTCGGCTGGTTTGGCCAGTCCAAGGCCATAGCTAAACTCCTGATTCCAATCCCTCCTCCTGCCCCAGGCCTCCCTGGGTGCAGGCCTACGTGATCTGGAGAGGGGAGTCTGGGAGGGGGGAGGTGGGGAGGCTGTTAGGATTTCAGACACTTTCTAGGTGCCTCTGGGGACTTACATATTTCCTATGTAAAGTTCAGTCTGTTTGCAATTAGGCCTCTCTTCTTTGCTTATTTCCGGAGAGATTAAAAATAGCGAAATCAGCTTAATCTGGACTCTCTGAGATCAACAAGGCCACTGTTTCCAACAGCATGAAAAGACCGAGCAGTCCCACCCACATTCATGGGTCACAGAGCATGGCAGGCCTGGTAGGCTTGCTGTGATGAAGGAACCTTCAGTAGCACGAATTCTCAACAGATAAGACTCTGTTTTTGGACCCTAGCAAGGATATCTTTAACTAAAATGGAAGGAGTTTAGCCCTATTTAGGGACTGAAATCTTTTTCTTTTCTTCTAAATGAGCTCAAAACTGTGGAAAACCCCCCTTGGTTCAATTGCTTCACCAGTTTTAGTCTTTCCTTGGGGATTTGGGCACACAGAGGATCTGGGGTAGCTTTACACACAGGTCCTGGTTCTGATCTGTCACCGTCAGTACAAGTGTCTGAGGTCATTTCATCAGAGGTTGGGAAGGATGTCACTGATCACCAGCCACCCTGGGGAGGAACAGCCCCATGTGTGAGATGGCTCATGGGCTGAGGAGGACCATGGGTCCGAGGAGTACTCCCTTTTTATGCTCTGTGTTAGTCACAATGTGAAAGGCCATGCTGCAGTAACAAATACACCCTCACATCTCAGCTGTTAGGCCATCGAAAACTTGTTGCATCAAGATTGCTGCAGTCAGAGAAGACAGAACTGGATGGTTACTGAGATGTAGTTAAGGGCCAACTCTGCAAGTGGCTGACATCACTTTTGTCCACACCTCTTTGGCCAGAATCCTGTCATATGACCTTGTCCTAACTGCAAAGGAGGCTAGAAACGTAGGATTTTTGGTGAGTAGGCATCACCAGCCATAGGCACCGAAGCCTAAAGGACATCCTCAGAAAAACCTGGCTATAGGCAGAGTAGTATTGTGCACCCATAGGGCCTGCTGGTTGTCCCCCCACCATTCCTTCCTAGCATAGATGCCCATATGAAAAATGGCTGCTTCGGGGGGGTGTCCTGGAGTATAACCCTGGGCTGGATGCAAGGTGGAGCCTATAGCAGGTAACTGGAGAGAATGAAAATAAGTACCTAAGTTATCAGTGTAATTAGATGTGTCCCAGACCATCACAAGACAGGGCAAGTTCCTTTGGTTGACAGCATGGGAATGACAATAACTTGTTTCCTTTGGGGCCACAGTCAGGTTCCCTAGCAGGCCCAGGCCAGGTGAGATGTTTTCTTCATGTCTGTTTTAGGTAAGGCTTTCCCACAGGCAGCACTCACGGGGCAAATGCTTTCTCCCACTGGAGGTGCCTCATCCCACCACCCCATGCTGGTCTGCCTTCGATTAGGACACAGTGGACACATCCTCACCCAAGGGGTATGGGGCGAGGGAGGCACGGGGCAGGGCTCAAGTGCTTTTCTGGAATGGTGGCTGGGAGGGGAATTCTGCAGAGAGTAAAAAGTAAACCAAAGGAGATTTAGTGAGTGAGACTGATTTACATACTTTAACAGCAACATGAATAATAAAGCCTTCTGTCCAGACTGAACTGAGTGATCATGGATTTTCTTACGTGCTAGGAACTAATAGAGCTTTGTCAAGGGGATGTTATTTGTAGTGTCCACCTTGGTATGGGCTTGAGAATCCAAAGCTGAACCCTCACTAATATTCAAAGTGGATGTGATGGTTAATTTTATGGGTCCACTTGACTAGGCTATAGTGTCTGGTTATTTGGTCAAACACTAGTCTAGATGTTTCTCTGAAGGAGTTTTTTTTTTTTCTTCTTTTTTAGATGTGAGTAAGTTACAATCAGTTGATTTCAAGTAAAGCAGATGTCCTTCTATAATGTGGGTGGGCCTCATTCAACCAGTTGAAGGCCTTAAGAGCAAAGGCTGAGTTTTCCTTAAGAAGAAGGAATTCTGCCTCCAAAATGCAACAGAGAAATTCTGCCTGAGTGTCCAGCCTTTGGACCCAAGACTGTGACATCAGCTGTTACCTGAATCCAGCCTGCCTGCTGCCCTGCAGAATTCAGACTTGCCAGCACCCTAACCCATGAGCCAATTCATGTATATATATCTCTTATTAGTTCTATCTCTTTGGAGAACTCTGTTTAATATAACCAAGGGAACGCAGATTAAATTAAATACATTAATGGTTGATAGACATTTTTATTAATTCATAGGGAAAGAGAGCAAATTATAGGGTATAAATGAAGGGGTTTCATAGCAATAGTATTTACTATTGCATTAAATATACGAAGTGTGTTATAACAGACTAAACTCAATAGAAACGGTGTGGTCTTTCAGTAACTTCAGTTCTAATGAGGTGGT
Source organism: Tadarida brasiliensis (assembly GCA_030848825.1). Lineage (NCBI taxonomy): Eukaryota > Metazoa > Chordata > Mammalia > Chiroptera > Molossidae > Tadarida > Tadarida brasiliensis. The sequence continues at coordinate 215,859,950 of CM061257.1, read as the reverse complement.
GTTTGCTGGGGGACTTCCTGTCTGGGTTCTTCCTCTTCCTGTTTGGGTACATCCTGGTGCTGCTCTCCTCACATCCACGTGTGTGATAAGCCTCTGTCTGTGTACCTGAGCCACAGATTGTGCTTGCAAATTATAGGCCTGGTCCTGCCTCCTTTTTCTGGTTCCATTTAAACTATGTGTAGTTTTAAACAACTGTCACCTAGGGATTTTTGGTTGCCAGGGACAGAAAAATCTGTTCCAAACTGTTTTAGCAAAAGGGAGACCTAATGGTTCATGCAACTGAAAGATCCAGAATTAGGGCTAGCACCAGACACAACTGGATTCAGAGCTATAATCGGGGCTTGATTACTTTTCATCTCCCAGCTCTGCTCTCTGTTATGTTGGCTTCAGACACAGGGTCCATATAACAGAAAAATGACAGCAGTTTCAGGTCCTATATCTCTCAAATTTGAAGTTCAAGGGAAAAGAGTGAGTCTCTTTCCCAGACATCCTAGGGAAAACCTCAAGGCATCTATTGGCTTTGATTAATCAGGTGCCCATTCAGGAGAATGGCCTGCGCTGATTGGCTTAGGTCTGGGCCAAGCGCTCCCTCCTGAGTTGAGGGTGGTGTTGGCTGCATTGGAATCTCATGGACTGAGAACAGAGGACAGTGTGGGATTCTCCAAGAAGAAAATTGGGCATGGGTACCAGAAAAGAGTGGATGAATTCTGAATACTTACAATGACAAATGAGAAAGCTTAAACATTCATAATATACTTATTCATGGAAAAGCACATCTGGGGGCACTGCCAGTGTGAAGTTGGTTCATCCTTCTTTTGATGGCCCCAGGATTCTTATCCATAAATGCTTGGTACAATGGCTCCTGCCAGGGTGATGCAAGTTCCATTAGTAAAATGTTCTTAAGTCCCTTTCCCAATACCCGGCTCTATTTCCAGAACCTGATTATAGACACAGTTAGGGAGGAGGTGGGGGGAGTATATTTCTGACAAAGTGATATTTCCATTTTACACATATGACTAATAAGGAACTTGGCCAGGAATAGTTCTTTCTACAGTTTTGGAAACCCTGGCCCAGACCATAAATCACTAAATCAAGCTCTATCCACATCCTTTAACTTCAAACTCAGTTTCTGTCTTCCCAGTATCCTGCCAGAGGAGCGCAGCAACAGATGAGCTGACACTGAGTGTCCAATGGTGTCATTCCATTGGGACAACCCCCAGGCCTATGGGAGGTCACCTTCCCATGGCATCGCCCTCAGCAGCAATCTGGGGTCAGGCAGAAACTCTGAGCTTGGTCTCACACTCCCTTCTCCTTGCTATCTTGCCAATATAAGCCTTAAAAGTCATGAAAACATCTCTGGTTTTCTAACTCAAGAGATTCTAGCAATGGAGGTCAGAGAGTGGAAGGTCACATAGGAGTACATGGAAGAGCATCTATCTCTGTGTGGAAGATGCTTGCCTTTGGTGCATCTGTGTGAGTAAGGGGAGAAGGGGCTGAGAGGACAGAGGAGCATGGCAGAGCTTGAGGGGTCTCAGGAGAGAGAAATCAGCAATGAGGAGCATGGCAGGGAAAAGAAGTGAAGTGGGTCTAAGTTGAGAACCAAGGACCTTCATCATGCATTTCTATTAGGATAGACATCCAGAAAACTACCAAACTTGCAACTCAGGAACTAGAACATAACATGGCATGAGATGGCCCACAGGATGAGTTGACACATTAATAGTTCAACAGGAAAGGCTCAGTTGTAAAGGTTGGGGTTGGAATGGCAAATAAGTAGACCAACCCAATGTGATCTAATGCAAGCAAGACAGAGCAGGTGGAAGATCTGTTGGCAGCAAATAGATATCCTGGGGCAATGAAGGAAGGAATTGTTCTTTGTCTTCCAATGGGGAGAGCTGTATCCCTCCATCTTGGCAGAATTTCTGACTTTCACAAGACCCAGATCTTTGGGAACTTTGTTTCGCCCTATGTCAGCTAAAAATAGTTGAGTGAAATGTGACTGACCAGAGAACCTTTGACCTTTTTAAGGTTTAGCTTTTGGACAGAGTTAAGAGACTCTCTTCGGAGCCTAATTTTGGCAAGAGCATCATTTAGGGGTGGGGTGTGGGCGGGAAGAAGCCCTGTAAGGGCAGGCTAAAGGGCACCACATTTCTATACCTTAAACATGTAGGGATTGTGCTTTGTGGTTGGGGGACTTTAAGAACATGCCAAGAAAGGATAGTAAAGGGGGTGTCAGATAGAATGCAAAAAAACAGCTTCCTACTCAGCCATAAGAAAAGATGAAATAGTATCATTTACAACAACATGGATGGATCTTCAGAATATCATGCTAAGTGAAATAAGTCAAGAACCGTATGATTTCACTCATAGGTGGGTTATAAAACTGAAAGCAACAAATGAACAAACAGGACAAACAAAAGCTCATGGACGCAGGCAAGTGTATGGTGGTTACCAGAGGGAAGGGGGTTGGAGGGTAGTAAAGGGTAAAGGGGATCAAATATATGGTGACAGAAGATTTGATATTGGTGATAAACACACAATGCAATATGCAGATGATGTATTATAGAATTGTACACTTGAAATCTATATAATTTTATTAACCAATATCACCCCAATAAATTTAGTAAAAAAAGCTTTCTAGAACATTCTTTGCTAAAAATTTCTCTTGAAAATAAGCAGTAGAATTGAAAGCCTCTCTAGTTACTAAAATAACATCAATGATAATTATGTTGTCTTTCTCATGTAGCATGTAGGCAGATTACCTGAGGCCAAATTCCCTGGTAGTCTTAAATAGTAAAATCTTGTAGCATAATGCTAACTTATGTTAGCACCAAAGCAACACTCTCAATGGTTAGATTTTTCTCTTAATAATAAACTGGAATACTCTCATTTACTGAGTGTTTATAATTTGTTTGATGATAAATGTGATGTCACAAAACTAGAAAATGGTAGAGATAGAATTCAACCCCGGTGAGACCACAAATTCTGTGTACTTAACCACTACGCTATTCTCACCAATGCCTACACCCCCTAAGTCTTCAGACAACATGATTCAAAATATGAGTGCATCAGTCAGCCTCATGGCAAGAGAGATGGCACACTCCAATGGTGTAATTGAGAAGAATTTAGAAATAGGATTACTTACAGGTATGAGTAAGGTTAATGTAAACCAACAAGGCATGGTGAGGTCCACCAGGGTGGGAGCCTGAAGGGCCAAGAGAAAGAGGCATAAGAGAAAGTGCCTTAGGAGAGAGCCACCCAAAAGGAGACATGGCCTCAGGTGGAGAAACAGTAGAGACACAGCCAAGGAAGAACCATGGAAAAACATACCCTGACCTTGCCCCACCCTCCTCTCTCTTGTTAGTACCTCCCGTTGACTGAACCCAACAGAAGCCAGAGGGCAAGGGCACCCAGTGATGCAGTTCTCAAGGTCAGGGGCACAGAGCAGGGGTTGAAGGACAGAGAGGGTATCTGGAAGAGCAAATGGACATGCCCAGCATAATGAGTTCACAAGTCTGGCTGTCTGAAGGCAGCTTCTGCTTTCACCTCCAGGCAAAGGAAAGGCTTCTGAAGATTTAACAAAGAAAATGCTGATGACTAGGACTCAGCATGGCCTCATCAAGAAAAGAGATGGTCTGTTAGTTGCATTTGGGTGGGTGGAGGCATGGCAATCCTAGGTTGGGAGCTCATGGCATTGCAGTAGGCAGCGCAGTAGGTACCTCATGGCGCTCTTGAAGACGGTGTGGGCTGGAAGGCAGCACAAGTGGAGTGGCTGGGGATGTGCTGAGTGAAAGGCCCTAATGTGCTGATGAACAGAGGAGCATCAGTCTGGACAAATGGTCTCATTCAGTGTCCCAGAGCCCTCCCATGGCCCTTACAGTTTGACAGTTTCATCAGAGACTAGGAAGAACTGTCAGAGGTCAGACGTACTCACTTGCTTTTGGGAGGTGTAGCTCATACCTTGGATAACAGAATTAGAATCCCCAAAGATCTCAACAGTTTGGATGAATTCTAGCTAAATGTAGCATAATGAAATATTGAAGAGTTAAATGTACATCTAAAATCTTGGGGCCAAAGCAAATGGAACTATACATGCGTAGGACGGGGGAGATGTGAAAGGCTTGGGAGTTTGTGTTGATATTAAACTTAACGTGAGTCACTGTGCATGATTACCAAGAAAATTGGTGTGATCTTAGGTGACATGAACTGAAGAAGAGCATTGAAGATTAGGGAGGTTTTCTCTTGCTGGACTCTTTACTGGTCTGTCCCACCTCGAATGCCACGGTGTTGCTTTTAAAAGAGAAGCACAGACATTGTACAGCACTTGAGGAGAAGCTTGGGGATGGGTGGAAGGGCCTGAAGGCATGTGACATGAGGAACATGTGAGGGGCATGCAGAAGAGACAAATAAGAGAGAGGTCATGCTGAAGAGCCTTGTCCAGGTAGTGCAGAAAGCAAGCACCATGACCACTGGGTGCGGGCTGAGGGAGGCAGAAGGAAGCTCAGCCTGCTGGGAGTCAATGGGGTGTGAAGTAATGAGCTGCTCTCCCTAGAAGTGATCCAGCTAAGGGTGGTTGGAGGGGACACGGAAACAACCAGTGAAAAGGAAGGCCATGTTGCTTCAAGGGGTCTCTGTCGGACCCAAATGCTTGGCCAACAAGTGATGTTTGCATACTGTACCTCATTCACAGTGACAATACATCAGCGTGGTGACTGATGATGGACTAGTAACTACTTAGGGACCTTTGGGAATGCAGGTTTCCCAACATGGTGGCTTTGGGGTCAGGCAGACCTGGGTTCGAGTCTCCTCTTGGCCACATCCGGCTATGATACTTCAGACAAGTCACTTAGCATCCAGCATCACTCAGCGCCTAGGTGCAGGCCCTGTGCTGGCACCTGGGTGTCAATAGTGAGCAATGACCAGCTGTTTCTGTCCTTGGGGAGCTCACTGCCCTGCGTCCATCTGCTCTCTGGAAAATGGGAATAATCCCTGCTGCCCTGCAGCGTGCTGTGAGGAACAGGTGGGGAGCCTGGAGTCAACCAGGACTGGTTCCCTTTCCATGCTCTTTCTTGCAAGGAGCTGAAAGCTATGGACAGTGGCAGGAAACCACGGGTGCCCAGAAACTTGTGTCTCCCTGTGTCCTTCCGAAGGATTGCTGAGCATCAGGCCTGCCTAGCACTCCTTCCTAAATGGCGGCCCCAGCTCCACGGCCTGCTCTTGGCTCATGCTCCCCAGCCTACTAACTTTTCCTTGGGGACCCTACCCACAATTTGGTGGCAGTGGGGGTGAGCGGGTGGGGTGGGGAAGTTGGTGGCAATAGTAGGGTAGCACTCTTTCTTAGGAGGGTAGCTCTTTCCCCTCCCCTGTTTCTGTAATTTTGGGTCCCAATTCTACAGAGCTCTCAATGTCCTGGGTGGAGTGGGAAGCCTTCCATTTGCAGGGTTCATGATCAGCCTGAACGAGTGGGCATTCCACCCGTTTGTCAAGGTTCGGCTTAAACACTGTCTCCTTTGGGAAGCATTGCCTGATTCCCCTCCGTTCCCTGAACATCCCACGCCACACGACCAAGCACTGTCCAGGGTCAGTCTCCTTTCCTGCGTCCCTCTGTCTCCCCATTCACAGTGCAACCCTCCAGGGCTGGGACCAGGTCTTCTGATTTTCTGAATCCATCATATTGTTTAGCTTCGTTTTGGGGAGACAGTGGGTCCCCAGTAAAAGCTTGCTGTTTGATTCTTTTTCAGCCTTCCTCTCACGGATCCCTTAGTGGAGAACAGGAGTAAACAGCAAGTGAGCATTCATTCGCTCAGCCAACATTCTGCAAATGTCTCACACCCGTTAAAACCTGCCCGCAGGCAGGCCTCACGTGTCTGACAATGTTTCCTGTTTTAAATTATTGCAAATATTTAAAGAAACAACAACAAAAAACTGGAGGTTTTATACAAAACTCTGAATTTCTGGGCTTTCTTAATGATTCAGTTGAAATGAGTTGTGCCGCCCCCTTTAGATGGGTCTGCCTTCTTCAGGTCACCACAGTCCCACCTTGCCTCACTCCTTGGGTGACTGCCAGCCCCAACAGGCACTGAGTTTAGTCTAAGAGTTTAGTTTAAGAACTACTGACATCAATACGAATGCCATGACATTTCGAGCTTAGAGACATCCCACTTCCTGGCTTCATTCCCTGACCTTCTCTAGGATGTGCTCCTCCAACCCAACCCAGCCCGAGTCTCTCTCCCTTTGCAACAAGTCCTCATTCCCACTGTGGGTGCCCACAGCTCCCATCGGTCTTCTGACAGCTCGGCTGGCCCAGGCCCCTGCCCAGCTTGTGGGGAGCACTAGGTGGGCAGGTGTGTGGCCCAGCAGGGCACGGCTCCAGGTGAAGCCCAGAGGCCCAGCAGCTGCTCTCCACGTGTCAGTTCCCAGGCAGAGGGAGGCTGTTTGGGGAGACCACCCACTCAAAGGCTGGGCCATTTCTCTAGAACCTCCTTTCAAAGACACCCTGGGAAGTGACCCTCCGCTTGGCCCGGTGCAGTGACCTGAGGTTGCCCACGCTCTCGAGGCAGTAGGGACCCTGCCGAGGTCCTGTTTCCTGCCCTGGGCAGGCCCAGATTTCAAAGCTGTTGATTCACTCTTCCTTCTCCTCCTGCCTGCCTCCCGCCCTCTTCTCCTCCCCAACATTCTTTGCTTCTTGTTTATATTGCAGAAAACATCTGCGAGAGTAAATGACTGAGATGAAAGATCTTGGCAAAGAGCTATTTTTCTTTGCTTGGCTTAAAAGGGGGACAGATGAAGACTTCAGCCTCCCCCAGTGAGACTCCCTCCCCCACCTCCCAGAGAGGAGAGAAATGGGATCTGAATGAAGACAGACCAGAAGGTGGCCCAGCCGGCCCCAAGTCCCCAGGCAGGGGAGATTGTTTTTGCAGTGGAACAGGCTGGAGGGAAGGAGATCGGCATGCTTCTGCAGCTGGTTCTGCAGTTTTCCTGCCGGCTCCCCACTCTCCGTCCTCACTCCAGGCCGTGCGGCCCCTCTGCCTGCGGCAGACTCCTTGCTCTGGGCTCTGAGGCCGGTTATGGAGGAGAGGCCGGCCCACCAGCTCTCTGCTCTTTTGCTCTTCTCTCCCGATAGTTGTGCAGTTTTGCAGAGAGTGACAGCCTGGGTGTCACATCTTCTCTGCCGCCTCAAAGGAGCTGTGTGGTTTTGAATAAGTGAGTAACTTCTCTTATCCTCAGTTTCTCCATCTGTGAAGTGGGGATAATGATATTTACTTCACAGAGTTATAGTGAGTGTGGAATGATACCACAAAACCTAGCACGTAATAAATACTTAATGAATGGTGATGATGTTGGTGACGATGATCTGATGGGATGTAGGGTGGGGAGGAGGGAGGAAGATAATGCTGAGTCTCTAGGTGACTTTCTAAACCTCCACCTTCTCCTCTGTAGGTGGAGCTGGGTTATTTTTTGTTGTTGTTAATCCTCACCCGAGGATATTTTTTCATTAATTTTTAGATAGAGTGGGAGGGAGGGGGAGAGAGAGAGAAACATCAACGTGAGAGAGACACATGAACTCGACTGGGGCCGGGGATCGAATCTGCAACCCAGGTACATGCCCTTGACCAGGAATTGAACCTGTGACCCTTTAGTCCTCAGGCCGATGCTCTAACCTTGAGCCAAACAGGCCAGAGCGGAGCTGGGTCCTTTTTGCCCTCCTCTATGTAATGTAGAGGGATTGGGGCGGTGAGGCAGCGCTGAACAAATACACTTGGGGCTCCCCAGATGAAGGGCGATGGGGAAACCAGGCTTTGCCATCCTTGGCATAGTGAGGGTCTTTTGACTTTGTGTCTGTTGGCTCCCTGGCACTCGTCAACTCTTCTGCCTGGCCATTGTCACTGGTGGAGGTAGGTCAGTGGCCCTCATCAGATGAAGCCCTGGCGCCATGCGCTGTGGGGACAGCTGGGGCTGAGTGTCCTGGGCCCAGACCCTTGGCCAGCAGCCCCCCTGACATGCAGTGGTAACCCCAGGCTTCCGAGGAGGCCAGCTCAGAGGCGCCCACAGAAAAAGGCAGAGGATGTAGCTGCCCTCAGAGGGCAGCGTGTCCCACCCCATCTCATTGCCCACCTGGCCCAGAACCTTCCTCCTTCCCCACATTGCCTGACATTCCTTCTCTTGGCATCCTGCAATGGCCCTGGGCTTCTTGGAAAGGCCAAGGACAGATCATTGGAGGACATCCGTATCTGGGACCATGGCAAGGCAGTTGTCATCGGGGAAGATCATGAGCAGATTCTTACCAGGATGGGACATGGGACAGATGAGTTTGACTCAGGTATAGGAAGAAGAAAAGTTGGCACACGGGCATGGCTTAGGGGGAGAGCAGCTGGCAGCTGAGGACCAGGGCAGAAAAATTCCTCTTAGCCACAGCGTCATCCCGCCTGGGTCCAGCAGTCTCGCCAACAGAATCCAGGGACATCGGTTCTCCAAAGGGTCAAGCTGGTGGGTATAGAGCAGAAGCCCCAAGCCTGGCGACGTGTTCTGAGGCTCCCAGACCTGCCCTGTCAAATCTTCTGTGCACCACGGAGAGGTGACTTTTTCCTGAGCACAGGCCTCAGGAAACAGTGGAGAAACGCAGACCGTGGAAGGAAAAGGCTGGATCTGTCTCCTCCTGCACGTGGAAGCTGGAAGCTCCTGGTCAGCTCTCTGCTGGGAGAGGTGAGGGCATGCACCTGGCCGAGGCGGCTACCGGCTCCTGTGCGTGGCCCCCACGCAGCTCTCAGAATGATCATTAATAATGGGTAAACCGAGTTCCAGCAACACAGACCAGGCACACAGTGGTAAGGATAAGTTACAGTCAGGATATGAACCTGGGGCTGTGTGGCTTCAAACCCGTGTCGCTTCTCTACTAGACCAGAAATGTCCAATAAGGATGCCGCTAGCCATAGGTGACAGCCATCGGTAACTTGATTAAATTAAGCAAACAGTTCAGCTCCTCAGCCACCAGATACAGTTCAGGGTGACCAGCGGCTGCCACGTGGACAGTGGAGATATGGAACGTCCCACCTTCGCAGACAGTTCTATTAGACGGCACTGTGACTGGACTGTACCGCCTGTCCGTTTGAGCCGAGCTGTGTAAACCATTTCATTCAGTTACGCACTCATCTACCCTCCAAGCACCTTCTCTCCCTACACTGTCTGTCCCCAAGGAAAGGCTGGGAATTGCTTCCCCCACTCTGGGAATGAATGGGAGCAGGCAGAGCAGAGGGACAATTGCTCCCTGAAGGCCGGGAGCCAAGTATTCACCTGTCTCCCTGCCACTCTGCTCCTTCTTTGCTGTGTCTGTGCAGAATTAGGGCCCTGCCAGTCCCTTCAGGGCTGGGGGGCCTTGGGGGTCTAACTGCCTCACCCACTGAGGCAGGCCCGAAGGTCGCTCTGCCCGCCCGCAGCCGCCCTTTCAATCACCTAGCTCTCTGAATAGGACCCTGTGAGCGAGCTTTGTACAGGGGCACAGGAGAAAGGGGCTCTGTCTGGGAGTCTGGGAGCTGCTCTGAGCCCCACACAGAGGCCAGCCCTGTGCAGCACTGCCCAGGGAGGTCGGGCCGGGAGGAGGCAGGAGCGCCAGCACCACACATCAGCTTCTCTGTTCTCACACCGGCACGTGTGTGACGGACCGTAATCCTCCGTCATCCTGGGAAAGGGGGAAGAGAAGGATATTAGGATCAGACAGAGGGTCTAGACGTTGCCGAGGGATCTTATGCACAGTGTTCCCGGAGTCTCACCATCCGCAGAGTAGATGAGGCCCTGTGACCCTCCTCCTCGGTGGATCTAGATGACCGAGGCACACGGACAAATCTGCCCCAGGACGCGCGAGGTCACAGAAGAGAAGGCTGCCTGAAGCCAGGTGAGCAGGTCACCAGGTTCTCAGGGGAACCGAGGAGCTCAGATCTGGAGTGTCCTGCCGACCCCCCTTCACACTGTGCTGTTATGTGGGTTCTCTGCTAGCCGGGGCTCCCAGAATGCAGGGACCTTGTTCTGTTCCTTGCCAAAAGCCTGGACCGTGCCTGGCACTGCGAAGGCCCTCAGCAGCCTTCGATGGAGGCATGAGCAGCTGGGGTCGCGTGTGGGTGAATGCATGGGAGAGCAGTGTCACCTGGCTTCTGTGTGCTGTGAGGAGGTTACCTGCCTCCGAGAAAAAGGGTTGAGGCCAGAGTCTGGGAAAGTACCATCTCTACCCCCTCCTTCACAAAGCACCAGGACAGACAGAAGAGACACAGCCAATTTGTAGGACAGGCCTATGGGAACGCTTGGTGCTCCCAGATATTAGGGACCGTCTCCACCTCCTCTCTGCCCTTGGCCCTGGCTGTTGGAAGCCAGAGGCTCCTCCAGGGCTGACTTCCGGTGAGGGCTCCCTGGTAGGCCCGGGGCTGGGAGGAGACTGTGTAATTGGAGCGGGAGCTGCGTGTCAGAGGGGACAGGCTGCACAAGAAGACCTCAGCCAGGATGAAATAAATCTGCCCGTCTCCCCCCACTCGCCTGCCCTCTCCCCCGACCTGCACAGGTTTGCAATTCATCCGCCGTCCTCAGATGCTGTTCCTGCTATCAGATGATGAAAATGGAGATTCGTCTTGAAGTAAGAAAGAAGTAGCTCGCTTCCCCCCTTCTCAGTCTATTTGAGCCCCCTCCCTCCCCCCTCACCATGTGTTCCTGAAACCTGGGGCTGTTCCAAGTCCTAAATGTGCTGGAAAGTATATCCCTGAGCAGCTGCGAACCTGCTCAGGCTGCAGTGGCCTGGGGTGAATCAGAAACCAAGAGATAGGCAGGCTAACAATGCAGCCCCTTGTTCCTGCGTTGAGAGAGATCACCATCAGCGCTGGGGCTCCTGGGAGTGCAGGGCAGTGAGCTCACACGCACACACACACACTCTCATTCGCACACACAGACCCATGGACTCACACCCACCATTTGCCTCCTGGCACCATCCACCCACCTTGCCCACCCAGAGGAAACAGTGGGGAGACGTGTTCCATTGCAAGCCTGAGGCCATCACACAGGCCAGATGGGCTAGCCGCTCTCTAAGTCGCCTCTGTCCCAGCCTCCACTCTTTCATTTCACTCTAACTTAACTGGGGAGGCAGGGAGGGAAGCTGGGAGGGAGGGTTTGCATGAAACCAAAAAGAGTGGGCTTGTCTCAAAGTTTCCTACTGAGCAGGGGATCACGAAGGACAGTGGGATGCGCAGCCAAAGGGACTTCTTGGAACCTGAGATGGTTTTGGGAAGACTATTTGCAGACACCAGACACCCTGAAAAAAAGAATTTGCAGGCAAGTCTCAAAGCAGGCCCGGTCAGGAGTTGGCAGCCGCTCAAGGCCGCGGTGGAGTCAGGGGGCCTTTCCATCAGGCCTGATTACAACCACTCACAATCCGGGCCAACTGCAGGCATGAAGTGCCAAGTACCTACGGGGGTCTGAACCACCCACAGAAGCTGCCCTATTCACACTCACCACATCCTGGCGAGGCGGGGGCAGTCTCCTCCGACCACAAATGGACAAACTGAGGCTCAGAGCCACCTGACTGCCAGTCACTGGCAGGGACAAAACTAGAGGCTCAGTTCCTTAACCCAATTCCTTCCTTCCTTCCTTCCTTCCTTCCTTCCTTCCTTCCTTCCTTCCTTCCTTCCTTCCTTCCTTCCTTCCTTCCTTCCTTCCTTCCTCCCTTCCTCCCTCCCTCCCTTCTCCCTCCCTCCCTTCTCCCTCCCTCCCTCCCTTCTTTCCTTCCTTCCTTCCTTCCTTCCTTCCTTCCTTCCTTCCTTCCTTCCTTCCTTCCTTCCATCAGATGCCTCCCATGAACCTGGTCTAAAGGCAGGCGAGGGAGGAGGATTAATAGAAACACTCCCCAATGTAAGTGTAACCCCCAAACCTCATCTTCCCACGCAAGATAGGCACAGCCCAGATCCCTGAGCGTCTCCTGCAGAGAAAAACTCCAGGACTGATGCAGAAGGGTTCTGTCCACTCTGAAGCTTTGGGGTTACCTCCAACTCTATTCTCTCTCTTTGTTCTCCATCCACTCTGTGTGAATCCTGCGTGTTCTGTCTCAGAAAGAACTCAAATCCTGCCCTTTCCCCCTACCCCCTTCCCAAGCACCACTGCCTTAATTCAAGCTCACACCACTTCTTCCTGAACTACCACCACAGCTTCTCCCATTCACCATCTTATCATGCCCCAGATGGGTCTGTTCATGATGCTCCCCAGCTTCAAAATCTCCGTGTTTTCTCTTATCCCCAGGATCAAGTGCAAACATCTCAGTCACACCAGCCCTTTATAATCTGGGCCCAACCCCAATTTGTCCTCATCTAATGTTGCTCTCCAGGCAGCTGCCATACCAGGCACATTGAACCATTCTGTGCTGCTCCCGTGCCTTTGCACATGATGTTCCCTCTGCCTAGAAGATCCTCCCTCTGACATCGTCTCTATCCAGAAAACTTGTATCCATCCTTCAGAACACAGCTCAAATCCCTTCTCACCCCATGCACAGCCTTGAGTTCATGTCTCTATCATAGGGCTTCTTGAAATTGTAACCATCATCCACTTATTGTCCAGCCCACTAGGCCAGTGGTTCTCAACCCCAGGTGATTTTGCCTCCAGGGGACATTTGGCCATATCTGGAGACATATTTGGTTGTCACAACTTTGGGGAAGGGTGCTTCTGCACCTAGAGAGCAGAGGCCAGGGAGGCTGCAAAGCATCCTACAATGTTCAGGACGGCCCACAACAAAGAACTACCCAGCCCCAAGTGTTCATAGTGCCAAGGTGGAGACACTCTGCCCTGGAGTGCGTGCCTTTCGAGGTGAACTCTCATTTGCATCTTTTTAGCACTTGGCGTAAGGAGGCATGTGATAACTGTTATTTTGAAGAAGTAAGTGAACAGATGAATACTAGTTTTATATCAGCTCTATCTGTAGCACGTGGGGCTCTTTGAGACCGCCAAGTTAGAACTCAGGAGAGCTGACTGAGAGTGGACAAGCCTATTGAAAAGGATGGAACCAAATGCACAGGTCAATCAACATTTGCTCTCAATGCAGGAAAGGACTGATATTATATCACTGGAGTGGTTCTCGAGTTATGCATGAACACGCATCATTGTGAGACTTTTTAAAAATTAGATAGGGGCCTGTGATTGAGAAGTATCAGGTGAATTTCTCCAACACACTCACACAGCAGGAGTCAAACCCTTATTGGGGCCGGGGACTCAAGAACCGGCTCCACAGCCTACGCACGATATGGCCATCTTGGAGATGGGACAGACAGAACCTGTAAAAATGATCAAAGCTCTGGACACCTGGGCCTCATAGAGAAAGGCAAACGGAACTGCTATTACTTAACCTCAAGGAACTGAGGTGTGTCCCAGGAGCTATTTTTCAAACGCAGGAAGTTGCTACATGGACGAAGTGACCAGCTACTCTTTGGAGCCCAGGACCCAAGAAGAAGAAGAAGAAGCTGATGAGGGGCTGGAGGTTAAATGCTCTCTGGACCGAGCCAGTAAGTGAGGGAATGGCAAGGGCTTATGGGAGCCTGTTGCTGAGGGTCTGAGACGACTCTGTGTCCCTCGCCTCTTCCTGAGATTTTATCCCTGCTTTACAACTAGCACTGTGGGAGAGCTGGGGAGAGGGCTGCCCTAGCGTCAGGACATGCTTCTAGAACTTTCGCAGGAGCTAGGAAAGCAGGAAAGACAAGAGGAGCCTGAGAGGCAGAGGGCAGGAGCATTGGGGAAGGAAAAAAAAAGGTGAGAAAGAAGGAGAAGGAAAAGCAAGAGCAAAGAGGCAGCTGGAAAGACATCAGGAAAATGTCGGGGCCTCAGCATCTGGAAAACAGACTGGGGGCTATATTTAGACTGCCATGACTTGCAATAATTTGTGTGAGGGGGGAAAAGGGGAAAATGTGAAGTTGGCGTCGTTTCGGGGAGGGAATGAATTATAAGAAAAGAATGGCTTGATAGGGGAGAGCAGCAGAGGCCCCGGTCTTTGGACCTTAGGGAAAGGCGTCTGGACAGTGCGGGTCGTCAAGACTGAGTGATGGTGTTCACTCAGCTTAATGCAGCTCATGCCCCCGGCCCCCGATGGGCCCATGTCCCCACCAAGAATGTGGGTGCATTCCTGTGCACGGCGGGCGGCCCGTGCACCGCAGCACCAAGACGTGTCTACAGCGATGCAGGGTGCTCTCTGGAGAGGCGAGGGCTGAGCCAGGGGCTCTGCACGGGGCTCAGGGCTACGTGAGCAGCTCTCTGCAAATCCTAGGAATTTGTATACATTGCTGAGGCCTTTCTCCAGCTGGGTTATAAATAGAGGATTAGTTCAAAGGCAGGCAGCCTTTTAAAGAGATGGTGCCAAGTGAAGCCTGCAAACCAAATACAGTAAAACCTCCTTAAGCCCCTATTGGTTTATTCCAAATAGCATATACGTCAAAGCATCAGCATTTCCCCGGCTGGACTAGGTGCCCTATTTTCCTTTAGGGAACAGTCTAGAGAGTTCAAATGGAGTTACAGTAAAACCTCAGTTATCCAGAAAGAAACCTGTCATTTTGGATAGTGGAGCTTTCCAGTTAGCTAAAGATTTGAGCTTTGAAACATCACATTAAAAATTTTAATTATTTAGCCCTGGCCAGTGCGGCTCAGTTGGTTGAGCGTCCTCCCATGCACGAAGAGGTCGCTGGTTCGATTCCTGGTCGAGGCACAAGCCTGGGTTGTGGGCTCCGGCCCCGGTGGGGTGCCTGTGTGGGGTAGCTGATCGATGTTTCTCTCTCATCAATGTTTCTATCTCTCTCTCCCTCTCTTTTCCTCTCTCTCTGAAATCAATAAAAACATATTTAAAAAATAAAATAAATACTTAATTATTTTGGATAGAAGCCTTTCTAAAAAAAAGTCACATACTTCCCAGGTTTTAAGATAGGTTGTACTAATATTAATTTAACATTTTTGTTCTGCTTAGAGTCATTTTTATAAACTCAGTTACTATGAGATATGTGTGGCCATTTGTCTCTAGTCCAAGTCACTTCATGTCGCTGTGCATTCGGGGTTTCTAGGTCTACATTTTAAAAAAATCCTCACCCGAGGATATTTTTCCATTTATCTTCAGATAGAGTGCGAGGGAGGGAGAGAGAGAGAGAGACATGTGAGAGAGACACATCAATTGGTTGCCTCCTGCACGACCCCAACTAGGGCCAGGGACTAAACCACAACCAAGGTACGTGCCCTTGACCGGAATTGAACCTACGACTCTTTGGTCCTCAGGCCGACACTCTAACTGCTGAGCCAAACCGGTCAGGGCTCTAGGTCTACTTTTTATCAGGGAGCGTGTCACTTTACCTGTAGTGACCTCATGACCCAACTTTTTTTAGTCTGTTCTGAGTTGAGAAACCAGATAGGCAAACTCGTTAAAATTCTGGGTAAAGAAAAAGCAAATAGATTGTGAGTGAGGAACTTAGCCTTTTCTATCCCTATAGGATTCATCCAGTCCTTCTCAGAGGGTAACAGTTCATCTAGCCCTCTGGGGACAGTTGCTTTGAATTATATGCTACTTTAAATAAACCAATATGAGCCTACACAGATAATTTTGGCTACTTAGACGTCACTTGGCTCATCTCCAGGTTCTGGTCTGATTTTAGATAGTGAGGTGTCTGGGAAGTTGTGTTTTGGGTAGATGAAGCCTTCCTAGAATTTGAAATCTGTGTTCTCAAGGCCCTCGCATTTAAAGTAACTGGGTTTTCTGCCTGTCTATATTTGAGGCTGGTAATGTGATTAAACCCAACACAGGAAAAAGACCGTAAATAATGACCCCACCCACTTGTTCATTAATGTCTCATTTTCTATGTTCTGGGAAGTGATGAGGATTTGGGCAGGATGCTGAGTGGAAGAGCCACTTGTAGCATTAGAGGCTGAGAGGACAATGACTCAAAGGTATTGGACTGTGTGTTGGTTCAGGGAAGCCGGCAGAAACTGGATAATCAAAATGGATGAAAACAGGCCAAGCCAACCTGGGAGGGCTGAGGTCCTTGGGTTGTTTTTGGCATCTTCTGGTTAAGCAGTGAAATTCCGTCTGTGGTTAATCAGATTTGGTGCTTTGTAAAGTCCTCAAATGGTTGATCTCCCACCAGCAAAGATCAGACATTCCTGACAGTGAAATTAGGCTCCAACAGGGGAAGTGACTTTATATTCTCCTAGGCCAGCAGGCCAAGAGGTGACTCCCAGAGGACCTTCAGGCCAGGCCACTGCCTCGAGGCAGCCCTCTGTCAGCATGCCTTGCAGCAGGAGTAGGCTCACATAATTCAAAGGCTGTCCTGAGAAGCCCTGTTATGACGCACTCCTATAGAAGAGCCCAGGCTCAGACTTAGTTTGTTCTCCTGTCATTGTAGCCAGTCTGCCAATATGCTGACCTGAAGGAAATCTGCCCTAAACAGCTATGTTCCGGAGCCATGCCCCTTGTCCTCTCCTCACTGACCAGGGGTGGGCACCTGAGCCCTGGGTGACCCGCTAATGATGACCAATGATTGGGGTGGCCTGGCTCAAAAAGATGAGCTGAAGTGAGTAAATCCTGCCAAAGGAGTCTAGAATTGAAAATGGACATACTAAGCCAATTGGCAATGGACAATGTAGTTAAAAATGTAGCTGTAGAGTGGGGACCATGATGTCTGTCTGTAAGCTAACTTTAGCAGTGAAGTGGAAAGTAGGACTAAGAAGTGGAGAGCAGAGGTTCAGAGAGAGAGAGAGAGAGAGAGAGAGAGAGAGAGAGAGAGAGAGAGAGAGAGAGAGAGAGAGAGAGAGAGAACATGCAGAACATAAGGCCGCTAAGAGAGATGTTTGAGTTCCTCGCAGCTTGTTTGTTCCAATGAATCCTGGTTACACTTACTCTGGCTGTGGGTGCTATGATGCCATGAGCTAGCTGAGCAGGTCTCTGTTCTTTGCAACAAAGAGATCTTCATCTAACATGCCGGAATCTCTAGAAATAGTTGCTCAAAGGCCAGGAGCTCGAGGCCAGATCCATCTTAATATGTCCTTCTCCAGCCTGAGGAATTTCATGTCTTTAACTTTTTCTCACAGGACCCATTTTTCCAAGGCTTTAATCCATATGTGTTCTTTCTCTGATCCTGCCTACAGATTTCCAAATCCTTCAGGTCCCATTGCTCTGACTGGTGCCAGCGTTGCCCCTGGGGACAGCCAGGATTGATTATAGTGCACACTGCGCTTCTGGTCATCAACCCCAGAACTGCACTCTGCTTGATTTCCTAATGACAGAGCTGTCCTGCTGACTGACACGCAAATCTGCTTCTCACCTAACCCGAAACCCCCCCAGGGTCATCACTGTTACAAAATGTCAGTGCAGGAAAGGACTTGGAGGTCATGTAGCACAACCCTGTCATTTTAGTAATGAAGAAACTGTGTCCCAAAGAGGCTACATAACTTGCCCAAGGTCAGGCAAAGTTGAATAACTTGCTTTTCCCTCATCCTTTGTGCGTGTGTGTGTGTTTGTGTGTACTTTTTGCCATTATTGAGCTTTATCCCACTAGGTTAAAAATTCTGCTTCAAGCATCAGAGGGCATTTTGAATTGTGCTTATTCAGATTCGAATGCATTATCTGTGGTCTTCCATGACTGATGGAAACAAGTGTACAGATGTTCCACAGAACTCTGTATGTAAACAAGGTAGAATGTACCCACACATATCCCACTAGTACTTATCTTCTAGATAACTGGTCTCCAAAGTAGGGTATGTGCAAGCTGATTTATTGGGGTAAGGGGAAAAGATTAGAATATCTTTTTATTTACTTATTTTTATCCTCACCCGAGGACATTTTTCCATTTTTTTGTTCAGATAGAGTGGGAGGGAGAGAGAGGAAGAGAGAGAGAGAGAGAAACATCGACGTGAAAGGGACACATTGAGTGGCTGCCTCCCGCACGACCCAGCCAGGGCCGGGGACAAACTGCAACAGAGATACGTGCCCCTAGCGGGAACCGAACCCGGGCCTCTCTGTACCGCGGGCCGACGCTCTAACCGCTGAGCCAAACCGGCCAGGGCTAGAATATCTATTTTTTAAAAATTTAATTTGTTGTGTTTTACAATGTCCTCAGCTTTTTTATTATTATTATTGATAGGCGTGGGCAATCAAGACTAACACATAGTTCAATTTCAGAAGTGCTGCTTACAAAAGCACCATATAATATAACGTGGTGGGGGTGTGTGTAGTCCCCCTAATTTTCTGCCTCATGCAATTCCGCTAAGCAGGTAGTGCTTGTACTTCAAAACGGGAAACTCATAAATAGTGCAAATACACTTAACAAAATTAATTAATTATTCCTGATTTTTCTTTAAAAAAAAAAGTCTTGGAAAATAAGAAGAGGCGATTACTTTCTTAACACAAAAATGTTTTTTATCTTAAATCAAAAGTTATGGCTATTCTTTTTTCTTTAGTTTTGTTTTTTTTATTATTAATTTGTTTTTGTTACAGATGTTTCTCCTTTTTCCCCCATTGACACCCTCCTCCTCATCCCCCTCACCCCATCCCCAGCTTTGTTGTCCATGTCCATTGGTCATGTATACATGCATATAAGTTCTGTGGTTTATCTCTTCCCTCTCAATCACCCCCTCTCTGAGGTTTGTCAGCCTGTACCCCACTTCTATGTCTCTGGGTCAATTTTGTTCATCAGTTTGTTTCATTCATTATATTCCACAAATAAGTGAGATCATGTGATATTTCTCTGCTTGGCTTGTTTCGCTTAGCATAATACTCTCCAGGTCCTTCATACCATCTCAAAGGATAAGAGATCTTTCTTTCTTACAGCTGCATAGTACTCCATTGTGTATTTGCACCACAGCTTTTTTATCCACTCGTCTACTGATGGACACTTGGGCTGTTTCCAGATCTTAGCTATTATGAATAGTGCTGCTATGAACATAGGGGTACATGTATTCTTTCTGATTGGTATTTCAGGTTTCTTAGGGTATATTCCTAGAAGTGGGATCACTGGGTCAAATGGCAGTTCAATTTTTAACTTTTTGAGGTAACACCATAGTGTTTTCCACAGTGGCTACACCAGTCTGTATTCCCACCAGCAGTGTACTAGAGTCCCTTTTTCTCCACACCTTCCCCAACATGTGTTGTTTGATGATTTGTTGACGGCAGCCATTCTGACAGGTGTGAGGTGATACCTCATAGTTGTTTTATATGGCTATTCTTAATGGCATAACATTACAGGCATTCTTATTAAAAGTAGAGATAAAATAAGGATGTTAGCTATTACTTTTACTATATAGCTTTATTATGTAACAACCATTTGGATGTTTCTTCCAATGCAATAAGACATGATATAACAATGAGAGATAAAACTCCTGGAAAAGAGATAAATAAAATTAAGTTTCAGTAAAATAGATTAATGTAAGACACAAATAAAAACAAACACTAAAGCAAATTATGCCAATTATCTCCAAAGATCCAAGAGTAATAAATAGATGTTTCTTTATATTTGTAATTTTAATGCTGGAAGAGATCTTAAATATGTAACTGATGAACAATTAAATGATACAAATAAGGTCATTTTGAAGAAAAATGGCCTTTTCTTTATGTATATGACTTGAGGCACCACAAATCATTGAGAAGGGAAGAATTTTATTCAGCAAATATAGCTGAGACAAATGAGAGATTTGAGCAGAAAATTAATTTATAAACTCATTGTACATCGTTTCCAAAGAAACTCCATATGGGTTAAAGAGTTAAATATAAAAAACAAACAAACAAAAAAACCTCACAATAAAAGGAAACCACACAGATTTCTACAATAAAATATAGGTGAATAGGTATACCTAATTTATAGATGAGGAAGGACTCTCATCTATAAAGGGTCAAACGACCCTTTCACAGGGGTCGCCTAAGACCATCGCAAAACACCTATTTCCGATGGTCTTAGGAACCGAGACACCGCTCCTCTATCCGCTCCTCTATCCGTCTCCAGGCGGGTCCGCCCACATGCAGATACGCCCACATACAACATGAGGAACTGTATTAAAGTGTCGGGGCATTAGGAAGGTTGAGAACCACTGCTCTAGACTAAAAGCAACAAAAAAATCATAAAAGAACTAGAGATTTGTCTACGTAAATTGTTAAATGCCTTTACTTTGGAGAATAATTGCAGCTTAGTTAAAAGGGGAAAAACGACCTGGGAGAAATACATGCAACAAAATGTGAGAGACAGGGTTCTTATTATCCTTTAAGAGCTCATATAGTTTGACAAGAAAAACAAAAAGACAAGTCAGCAAAGGATAGGAACATATAGTTTATATTAAAGGAAGTGCAAAAGACCAACCTTTAGAAAAAAGGGTCAGCTTCATGGATAATCAAAGCTTTATGAATGACCATTTTCTCCCTATCAAAGAAGCAAATTTCCGTTTCTTTGTAAATGAAATAACTCAAAGCTGCCACTTTTATGGAGAAATAGGCATTCTTATTTACTGTCGGGGGACAGAAAAATAATACCACTTCACTAAAAAGACCTTTGGCCATATGTATGCAGAACCTTAAATATGTTCAACTTTGACCCATCATTTCCACTCCTGAGAATTGTACCTATGGTAAAGTTGCTAGGTTTAGCAAATAAAAATATAAGATGCTCAGTTAGATCTGAATTTCAGATATACAATGAATACTTTAAAAAAATAAATTTGTCCCCAGCAATGTTTTGGGCAACTTATACTAAAAACAAACTATTCATTGTTAATCTAAAATCCCAATGCAACCGGGCATCCTGTGTTTCATCTGTCAATCCATGCTTATGGAAATAATCCAAAATGCAGCAAAGATTTATGCATACATCTTTGTTGTGATTTTATTTATAACAGCAAAACTACTGAAAAACATGGAAAGAAAAAAACCCTAAATTTCCAACAACAGGGGAATAAGAAAGGGGTCAGTTTTTAATGACAATACTAACAATATAAGGTAGACCTAAGGCATTTCATACCCATAAGCATGCCTACTGGAAAAACCCAGAAAATAACAAATGTTGGGGAGGATGTGGAGAAGAAATTGGAATCCTTGTGCACTGTTGGTAGGAATGTAAACCAGCACAGCCAATGTGGAAAACGGAATGGCAGTTCCTCAAAAAATTAAAGATAAAATTACCATCTGAATCAGCAATTCCACTTTTGAGTATATATCCAAAAGAAGTGAAAGCAAGGTTTTGGAGAGATATTTGTACAACCAGGTTCACAGCAGCATTATTCAAAACTGCTACAACATGTAGAAGCAACCCAAGTGTCTATTAACAGATGAATGGATAAGCGAAATGTAGCACACACCCACAGTGGAACATTGTTCAGCCTTAGAACGGAAAGCCCTTCTGGCACATGCTACAACATGGATGAACCTTGAGGGCACTGTGCCAAGTGAAATACGCCAGACGCAAAAAGACAAATACTGTCTGATTTTATGTATATGAAATACTTAGAGTGGTCAAAAATCACAGAGACAGAAAGCAGAATAGTGGTTGCCAGGGGGTGTGGGGGGTTCGTGGAGAAAATGGGAAGTTATGGTTTAATGATTAGAGTTTCAGGTTTGCAAGATGAAGAGTTCTGGTGTTTTAATACCACTGAACTGTACCTTTAAAAATGGTTTGGATGGTAAGTTTTAGGTGTATTCATTTTACCACAATAAAAAAAAACAAACACAAAAAACAGAAAACAAAAGCAAGGTCAAAACTGGGATCTCAAGTACATAAAACAATATGCACAGGAGAGTAACATGAAAGGCCAACAGGGACTCCCTGAGAGCTGACATTGTGGGTTACATTTAGTCTCTTCTTTATATAGCTCTGTATTTTCTAAATTTCCTATCATGAGCACATAAATCCTTTTTTGGGGGTGGGTGGGGTGGAGCTAATAAAGAAAATAAAAATAAAACAAAAACAAAACTGGATATGATCAGACCTGCACTATTGATGTTTGATGACGTATCTAGGTGGGTCCGAGGATGACGCTCTGGGCGAGGTGAGCAGTGGAGTGGAGGTGACACTTGGGCCTTGCTCTGCAGGCACGGACCCAATAGGGAGGACACCCCTCAGGGTGGTTCGTGGGCTTCCAGAAGCAGCTGTGGACCCCTGCGCCCTTTTTCAGGCAGCACTCCCGGAAGGTGTCCAGGCCTCAGAGAAGAGGTGATAAAGACGTCCTTAGGTGTCTCACAGGAAGGGTTCTGAGGTTCCCCCAGGAGGGCAGAGCAGAGGAGTAGCAGAAACAAGTAGGTCCTGAGGTCACATGACCAGGAACAGGAACTGCAGCAGGGTCCTGAGCCATGGTCTGGGCACCAGAATAGGGCAGACACCATGTTCCTGCACAGCCCTCCAGTATCCCTGAGCCCTTAGGGGCAACCTTCACGTCTGAGCACTTGGTAGGTGTTCACTGCAGGAATTACCATGACCAGGTAAAGGCTTGCTGCATGAATTTGGATGCCAGTGATGCCCAGGGCAAGCCCAGAGCAAGGCCTGGGAAGAGGAAGGGAGGAGAGGGAATCCTGGGTAGAGGAGTAGGGAACAGATGGAGGCAGTAAGGAGGGGTATGAGGCAGACAGTGGCAGAGCGCCCCCTCAACAAAGGGGGCGCAGCCCTGGGAAAGGCTGGTGACAGACCCTGGGAGAGGCGGTCCAAAGTGGAAGCTGAGCGATGACAGGCAATGGAGTCAGGGCCTTCTCCCACCCAGAGAGAACCCCGCCCCCCATTTTACATCTCAGCTCCTCTCTCCCGACCCGCATGGCTCTGTCCAGGGGAAGCTGGGACCCCGCGCCGCAGTGTTTGAGGCAGGGCCTCCAAGGAGGGTGGGGCCGTCCCAAACCTTCAAAAAAGGGGAAGACACAGGGCTGGTCAGATTTTGTGGCACGTGGTTAGAATGAATAGATCGTATTTGACGTGAGTTACATGTTCTGAACATGTCTGCCGTTCCTCTGAGGAGCAAGATAAAGGAAGAAACAAAGGGCAGGGAAGGAGCGATTCCAGCAGCTGGGACCTTTTCTCCTTTCTTGGAAATAAGGAACTGGAAGGGCTCCATTATAGCTCCATCTTACTTGAGAGGGGTCTGGTTTAATTTTTATTCCCCCACTGCCCCTCCCGGACAGCCCCCAGAGCAGGTTGACAATGGAGATGGTCGTCATTCACAGCGTGACGGCCGTGCCCATCGGTGACTTCTGCTGGACTCCCCATCCGCCGCCCTCGCCATTTCCCCAAACGAACTCCTCGTCTTCCCCCCAAACCTGCACTTGTCTGGCCTCAGTGGCAGGTGGGGGCACCACCATTCCAAGGGAGGGAGCAGGAGTCATCCTCACGGCCTCCTTTTCCTCACCTCCCACGTTGAAGGTGTCTCCACATCCCTCCATGTCATCAACTCGCTGTTGCTCAGTTACCATCCTGCAGTGGTTAAGGTCTCTGGCTCTGGGTAAGAATCCTGGCTCTTCCCCTTAGTAAGTGTGTGAACTTTGGTGGGTGCCTGACCTCTCTAAGTCTCGGTTTCCTACTCATAAAATGGATGTAAAATAATAAGTAAAGACGATGCATGTAAATATCAGTACAGGGCTTGCGCTTGGTACGTAGGCAATGCTTGGTAGGCATGATAAATTATTATCACCACCACTCTCATAGACCTTCATCATCTTGGATCTGAACTGTGTCTTGGGCTTCCTTGCCTCTGGTCTCCTCTCCTCAAATCTCCCTTCCAAATAGCAACCAGGGTAAGCTCACTGGAATACATACATGACCATGATCAGTTTCCTGCTTAAAGTCCTTGAGGGTTACCCACTGGGCAAGTCCCTTAACACCGTCGATAGTCTCCTGCCTACATTTCCCATTGCACCTCCCACCACTTCTGCTTCAATTTTATGGTCAGAGACACTAAACTCTGGGATGCTTGCCTCACCCCCATCTCGGCACCTGCTCCAACACACAGGGTGCTGTTCTTGTGGTTCTTGAGTCTGGGTATACTCCAGCCACCCCTGGACAACTCTTCCCTACTAGGAGCTGGCAGGTCGCCTCCCCCACCAAGCCCGGGCTGGGTCTCCCTTCTAGGAATACCTTGACCACTGCATACACCATGCTGCATTTTAAAGATCTGCTTCTGTGTTTGTTGGCCCAACTAGAGTAAAAGCTTCTTGAGGACAAGAATTTTATCTGGGTCCTTTGCATACTCAACACCTAATAAGGTGCCTGGCCCTCGGTAGGTGCACAAGGACCCTCAGTAGGTGTACAGTAAGTGTTTGCCACATAAATGACTATGTACTGGCAGCGAGCGAAGCAGTTCACAAAGCAGATTACTTTTAACCCTTACAACATGCTTGAAAAGAAGGTACCAGTATGCCCATTTCATAGATGAGGAACAGGGGTCAGAAAGGTTACATTTTTTTGCTTAAGGTCAAGGTGGCTATGCCTGGCTTCAGACCCAGATCTTCTGACTCCAAAGCCCACATTCCTGCTGCTGCCCCACAGTGAGTCCCTGGAAAAGGGTACCTTCTGGGGCCCCACTGGGTGTTGGGAAGTGAAGTGAATGTCCTACCAGGGGGTCCCACACACCTAGTTCAGGGATGAGCTCACGGGAAGTACTAGGGAGTCATTGCTGGCTGCTCCCAGAGCCTTGAAATCTGGCTTCACCCCACCTCTCCCATCAGTCTTGCAGGAGGGTTCTTTCCTGGTCCTCCTTTTCTTGATGTCTCTGCCATGCTGACCGATTCTTTCTTTTTTCCCTCAAACTCCCTCCTTCCGCTTTCCTTCTCTGGCTTCTTCTCCTTTGAATTCCTAAATATAGGCAATCTTCCTGCTTCCCCCCTTTTCATTTCTGTTGCCAACATCCCCCTTCAGATCCCAGGCCCTGTCCCTGTCCTTGTGGCAGAGATGACCACCAGATTGTCTGTCCTGCTCCCAGAGATGCATGGCCAGCCAGGGTCCACTCATCCAGGCCCCCTGCATGTGGGTGGGGCCGTGTGACTGCGTTCTGGCCAATGGAGCTCCTGGCTCATGAAAGCCTCCTTCGAAATCCTCCGCATTCTCTTGTGCCAGATGGATGCTAATTGCAGGGCGACCCCAGAGCCACATGTTGAAGATGGCAGAGCCTCACCCCTCAGCCCTGTGCCAAGTTAGCTTTATGTGAGCAAGAAATAAACTTCTATTGTGTATCAGAGGTTTGGGAGTCTCTAGCATGCCTTAGCTAACTCAGACCCTCACTGATCTTCGTGCTCCAGCTCTCCCCACCCCAAGAGGCTCCCCCTTGCAAGATCAACCTTCCTTCAATCTACCTGGGTTGCATTGCCACCTCTCTCCCAATTATTCAATGGCTCCCCCTGTTTTTTGTTTTAATTTTTACTTATTGATTTTTAGAGAGATAGAGGGGAGAGACATAGATTTGTTGTTCCATTCATCCATGCATTTGTTGGTTGATTCTTTTTTTTTTTTTTTTTTATCCTCACCTGAGGACGTTTTTGCATTTTTCTTCAGATAGCGTGGGAGGGATAGAGGGAGGAAGAGAGAGAGAGAAACATTGATGTGAGAGAGACACATTGACTGGTTGCCACCCACACGACCCCAACCAGGGCCGGGGACAAACTGCAACCAAGGTACGTGCCCTTAGCAGGAACCGAACCCGGGTCTCTCTGGTCTGCGGGCCCACACTCTAACCGCTGAGCCAAACCGGCCAGGGCGTTGTTGGTTGATTCTTGACTGTGCCCTGACCAGGGATCAAACCTGAAACCTTTACATATTGGGACGACGCTCTAACCAGCTGAGATACCCAGCCAGGGCAATGGCTCCTCTTTATCTGGAGACTCCAGCACAAGCTTCTGGGAGAGTCATGGAGACCCCGGGCATCAAGACCCCTCCGCCTTGCTTACTCTCACATTCTTGCACTCCTGTCAAATCTGAATGCTTAGGGCTGGCCAAATACATCCTGCCCACTCTTGTCTCTGCTTCTTGTCTCTCCATCTTTGTCAAGATCCTCCCATTATAATCCTTTCTTTTCTAAGATGGACTTTTCCGGTTCTCTAGCCACATGGAAGGCTCCCCTCGGATGGTTCCCAGCCCTCTGCTAGTCTCTCACATTGAGCCCATCAGCCGTCGCCCTGCACTGTGAGGATGTGCGCCTGCTCAGCCTGCTGCCCTCCCGCCGGCTGCAGCTCCCTAGCTCAGGCCGGGGTCTCTGTTGTCCCTACCAGGCCAGGCGCAACCCACAGCTCCCCATCCCTCACCCAACAGTCCTCCGTCTTTCTCCCTTGAGGGTGAGGCCAGGGGATTGCAGAATGTACACAACCAGCTCATCCATCTTCCTCCTCCCAACACACTGAGAGGCTGACTCTGTGACCTTCTGCATCTGTGGATTCCTCTCTCTCTTTTTTTTCTTTTTGAATACAGGGTCTTGGAGCTTGCTCAGAGGCCTGGCCGGGCTGGGAAGAAGTTGGCTGCACCGTTATATTTAGGCTAGCAGAGACATCAATCTAAGCCTCTTTAAAAATAAAGTCCTGTTTCAGCTGGATCCCCCAGGCACATCCCCACCACTCCTATAACAGGAAGCAGGGTGCCTCCTCCGGGTCCCCCGCCGTAGTCACAGACCTTTCACATGGCCCACACCTGTGTGCACGTGTTAGGACGTCGGTGAACAACGGCCCAACCTGCCCTAGTTGAAAGGATTTCCATCCTCTTCCAGGCCTTTGCTGGGCTTTTCTCTCCTTTCTGACCCAGAAAACCTTGCAACCTTGATTGGGGTCCCTTCCCTCTCACACTAGCCAGAAGCAAACCTTGTTGCTGGAGAAGATACTGCCTCATCTGGAGTTTCTGAGTCCCTCCCAGCGAGTCCTTTCCTCCGT
Organism: Tadarida brasiliensis; assembly: GCA_030848825.1. Taxonomy (NCBI): domain Eukaryota; kingdom Metazoa; phylum Chordata; class Mammalia; order Chiroptera; family Molossidae; genus Tadarida; species Tadarida brasiliensis. The sequence continues at coordinate 215,833,102 of CM061257.1, read as the reverse complement.
GGCCACAGGAAGGAGAGACAAAAGACAAAGACCAAAGACTGAAGCAGAAAACAGGGTTTGCAGTTGTGCTAGAATGTGTGATGGGGGCCTTTGAGAGAGCGCTCCTTGTGGGCAGCCTGTGTGCGTGAGTATGTGTGCGTATGTGTGTGCATGCGCGTGTATGTGCGTGTGTGTGCATGTTGTATGAGCGTGTGCATGTGTGTGTGTGCAAGTATGTGTATGCATGTGTGTATACATGTGCGTGTGCATTGTGTGTGTGTGTAGCACACTGAGGGTGCATGAGAAACAGCGCACGGGAACGCTGGGGCCGACCCTTCCTACTCCTTGACTTGGCTACTGCAGCCCTGGTTCTTTTCCATCCCCACTGATGAAATGCTTCTTTATGTCTTATTCACATCCTGTCTTGACTACCACAATTGTCTCCTTGCCGGGCCCACATGTCTCTCATCACCAATGGGATCCAAATGTTGCTGACAAAATAATCTCGCAGTCTTTGTGCTGCAATCACATTCCTCCACTTTTTCAAATTCTTCTCTGTCTCCCATTACGAGGGGATCACACACACAGACCACCATCTCTCCCTGCTTCTTACATCCCCCTCGCCACCCCACCCACCTCTCTCTGCCTTTCCTACCAGCTCGTTCCCATCCTCTTGCTAGTTCTAAGATCACCGCTCTTTCAGGCCTGCCCAGTGTTCCTGGCACGGCCCCCTAGTACGATTTACTCAGTCAGCACATGTTTATCCAGAGTGACAGGCACTCTCCTAGGCACTGGGGTGCAGCAAGAACAAAACTGAGGACAGCAGTCAACAAAGCAAATGTATAGCACGTCTGAATTATAAGTACTATGAAGAAAATAAAGCAGAGAGAGGGGCCAGAGAGCAGCTCTTACACAGAGTGGTCTCGAAGGCCTCCCCGAAGGGGTCTGGTATCTGCTCCTTACCTTCCTCCCTTTGGGGCTCAGGGCTGGCGTCTTAATGTACTCCTGCTTTGCCAGAGGCCTCCCTTGCCATCTTTCTCTTTGCATCGTGTTGATCTCGATTTTGAGAGCAGGGAGGCTCTGGGCATACCTCTGCTGCAGCAGGAGACCTGCCGTATTATCAGCTCATTAAAGACCCTTGGGGAGAAGGAACCAAGCGCGTGCACACACACACACACACACACACACACACACACACACACACACTGCTGACCCAGTCCTCTTCTGTTGCCCTGTCCAGAACACAGTCAGTTAAGTATAGTGTCTGAATGATGAGTGGGGCTCTTCCTGAGTGTCCTGTCAATGTCTGAATTGTGTCTCCCCATTCCTGGAACCAGGCAGCATCTCATGGCATTGGTGACCCAAACCTGGCTCTGTCTGTTCCAGCCAGCACCCCCTGCCCCCCTTCATATAAAGTGCAGCGGAGCTCACTGCATGGATGCTGGGTGTCAGTCAGCACCATCCTCGCTTTTAATCAGCCTACTGGAAATGCACCCAGTGATAGAGGCTTCCATAAACAATTTTATTAGCAAATGAAATGATGAACATTAAATTAGCAGCAATAAAAATTGCTGCCACTTAAAAAAGTCATTGCATATGTGTGTGTTTTCCTGTCCTTCAGGGAGAGGCTAGGAGGGGTAGGAAGATGGAGTCTGGGCCTCAGTTTCGACTGGGAGCAAAGCTGAGGACTGCTCATCTTTTTCACAGAGGCTCTCCCCTGGCAGCCAGCTCCAGGGTGATAGCCATGCAGCCATGCAATCTGTCTTTGTCCGGGTTTCTTTTCCTGGTCTGTCTAGCTCTTCCCTGCCCCGTACAGCAGCCACCGCCCACAGCGGGCTACAGCAGGCTCGGAACGTGCCAGTCTGAGTCCCACATGCTGCAAGTGTGAAACACACTGGATCATGAAGACTACAAAACAGAGAGTTTGAAATACCTCACAAATTTTTTATTGATTTTTTAGAGAGAGAAGAGGGAGAGGGAGAGAGAAACATCAATGAGAGAGAAACATCCATTGGCTGCCTCCTGCACACATTCCAACCGGGGCTCAAACCCGCAACCGGGGATGTGCCCTGACCAGGAATTGAACCGGTGACCTTTCGGTGCCTGAGATGACGCTCAACCAACTGAGCCACACTGGCCAGGGCTCTCACAAATAATTTTTATATTGATTATATGTAGAAGTGATATTTTGGGGCTACAGAAAATGTATTATATTAGTTATAGTAAATACTCTATAAGTAATTATAATTATAAATGAAATGCATTCTTCAAATTAATTTCACCTGTTCACTGTTGCTTTTCCATGTGGCTATTCGATGGCATGAAATTGCACGTGGGCTTGCGTGTGTGGCTTGTGTTACATTTCTCCCGACGAGCACTGGTCTAGCATCTGACCTCTGGTTTTCCAAACACCGTTTAAGGCAGGTACACACTGTTTGGTGGAACTCTTACCTGGAACTTCACTCTGTAAAGCGTAAAAGTGCAGCTGCCCAGGTGGAAGAGGGGGTGTTTGTAGGGAGAAGAGGTGAGGGTGCTTGGCGGGGGGCTGGGAGAGTGGGAGGAGCCCTATCCATCATCAGAGCCTGGTCTGGCTCATTCATTATTGGATTGGATAGTCCATTCATTTGAAATTGTGGGGAAAATACTGGAAGGAGGCCCCATTCAATCATCCTAAGTGGAATCTGATCGTTATCTTGGGATAAACATTCCAAATGGAAGGTGAGTGCTGGGAGATAAGGAAGATAAGGAAACCATATGGCCCTGTCAGGCGGCTCCTAAGGCCTTATTCTCGAAAGGATTAATGAGCCCAGAGGGGGGGTTGTCATCCCTGTTCTGTTTTGAGGAGGCAGAAGCCCAAAGCCCCAAATCGGAATGTGAAATGTGCTGAGGCAGGGAGGACTGGAACTCAAAACACTCTCTTGCCTTTCCTGGATCCCGCCCCCAATTTTGTCCAGCCCTCTTCACCACAAGGCCCTGGGGCTGGTGGAAATGGCCGGCCCCATCTCTAACTGCGCTCAGCACCCCAGGCCCTCAGGGTTGGATGCCACCCTTCACCCCCCTTGACCTAGCAAAATTTCCAGAAACTCCACCTCTGCCTCCCCCTCCTCCCCCACCGGCCTCTGGTGGCCGCCAAGATGGGTACACAGGGGAGAGGGGCTTTCCTGGCAGGATTGGGGTTCTGGTGGTCCTGCTGGGCCACGTGGCAGAGCTGGGAATCGACTGCCATGGGGAAGGTGGGTAACATGAGCCCTGGAGAAAGGGACCTGGAGCTGCGGAGAGGAGGAGGCAGCGGCAGTGGGCTTGTGAGCACGTTCTCTCCTCCTGCGTCACAAGCCGCTTCATCCTTCATTCCTCCAGCACTGCCGGCCTTGCACAGCTGTTCTCTGACCCACAACCGGAGACTGTCGAAGGCATTCAGCTGAGAAACAAACGCGGGTGCCCACGGCAGAGAGGGTGGCTTCGGGATGGAGTGACAGTGGTCACTGACAAGCATGATGCAAAGAACAAGCAGTATTTACTGCGGCCTCATTGCGTGCCAGTGCTACGTTAGCTGTCTCATTAAAATATCTATAATGGCTCTATGAGGTAGGTGCCATTTTACCAAGGGGAAAACTGAGGCTCAGAGAGGCTGCGCCACTTACCCAAGGTTACACAGCTAGTAAGAGCTAGAACCAGGAGTCAAACCCAAGAGGCTGAACCAAGTTGTTGATATAGTCTGGGGCCCAGGACACGAGTATTGCTGTCAAAGGTCGGCAGCCTTGGTCAGTGACAAGCACTTAGGAGAGACTCTCCCACCCACATTTTGGACGGCCCGAAGGTAACATGGCTGCCAGCCAAGTGAGACCCAGCTGTGGCCTCACACCTTGCTTGGTGGGACAGCCCAAGCCCACTGTTGTTCAAATAGCCCTGACCCCACTCCCACCACGGTCACCTCTGAGGGAGAGATCGGAACAACTGTGGGGGCAAGTGGCACAGGTCCCACTGAGAGCCAGCTACAGGCTTCCCTGCCTCAGACTGGCTGGCCCTGGCTGATGGTCTCCATTTGGGAATTTTCTGTGCTCTGAACACATCTAAACATTTGGAGAAAAACAAGAAAGCGAACAATAGAGGCTTGTGGGCTAGAGGACAGGGCCGACTTCCCCCGGGACTCGGCGTTGTTCATAAACTGCCCCAGCTGCACTCTCACGGCTGGGATGTCACTGGAGCCTGGCTGAATGGCAGCCTTGTCCTCCCTGGGGCCGCTCCTGGCTCCTTTTATATATGGTTGGGGGGTGCACATCCAGTGGGGGAGCCGGGCGCTCATGGGGAAGTCATGCTTTCTTGCCTGCATTTTGGGAAATCACACAGAAAAGATGCATCTGAGCCTGGCATTGTGACTCTGCCAAGTTGTCCCCTGACAGACGTGTCTTGATCATAGCTGTTTGTCCCACAGGAAAAGAATCAGCTTTCCATCAAGTGGACTCTCGGCACCGCCCCAGAGAGCTCCAGCTCCAAGGATGTGGTGACTGGGGCTCACTGGGGCTGAGGTCAGCGTGGACAGCCGGGGATGGCCTGCTGGGCACCCACTGGGTGGGCCAATGGTGGGCTCCTCTGAGCTGCCCCTTCCCCCGCCCAAGGCTTACTGCCACAGCCAAGGGCAGCAGGGCCAGCTGTGTTAGGCCAGGAGTCAGTTGGTGGAGGGGTGCAGATCGGAGCACCCCGCCCCCCTTCTCATTCACAGCTGATCCAGGGATGCCAACCAGACCCAGTCAGGCTAAATTCCTTTATCAGGTGCTCCCTGCACCCACCTCCCAGACCCCCAGACAACTGCGAGGGGCTGACTCGGAGTGTCCCCGTCTGGATGGCCTCCCTGGAAAAGGCTGGAGTGTTTCTAAAGAGGCCGTTCAGACATCACATCACAGTCCCAGACAGCCGAGAGGTTCCTGCTCTCCTTGGCTGCCCTCCCTGGGAAATGCCTTGGATCAGACAGCACTTCTGGGTTGGTTTTGCCTGAGGAAAGTGGTAAGACTTTAGCAAGAATCCCCTGGTTGAAGAAAAAGTAGTGGCTTTACTTACTAAAAGCATTTGTAAAGAAGCGTCCGGGGATGTGAAGGGCAGTGGTACAGGCGGAGACTGAACACACTAGAGTGGGCAAGAAGGCCCTCAGAGGAGGGCACCTTAGGGACAAAGAGAGAGAGGAATTTAGAGACAAATGGTTTGGCTTCCAGAGAAGACAGAAAGGGATTTCAGGGCGTAAGAAGTTCAAAATGGCCGTGCAAGTCACCTCTGCAAGCACGATCACCAGTGTTGTGCTGAAGAGGTCTCCCTGAGGGTCTACGCTCCGTCTGTCCTTCAGTCCCTTAGCAGACACTTACTGAGGCCCGTCAAGCCTGGATGCTGAGGATGTAAGATGAATAAGAAACCTCCTTACCCTCAAAGCTCTCGCAGGCAAGCTGGCGATGGTTACACAGTGTGCACAGAGCAAGGCCAGAGGGTGGGCAGAGCGCGCAGTGGGAGCAGACAGGAGCCTGGGGGTGGGAGCACAGCCCGGGCTGAGTCTTCAAGGATGAGCTGGGAGTCAGCCAAGCAGCTCCAGAGGAAGGACAGCTAATCCAGGCAGAAGGCACAGACTGTGCAAAGACTGAGAGAAAGCATGCCCCCCCACCCCCACCCCAGGGACAACTGGGACAGTGGCTGTGAAAAGAGCTGGTGCCCAAAGAGGAAAAGGCTGGCCCCACATTCTTCGCTTTTGACTCTCATGATTTTCTGTCAGCTGGGCATATGAGGGCTGCACAAGGGCCTTTGTCAAGTTCCATCCCTTCCAGCACATTAATTAAAGGCCTTGTCCATGGCTTTGGTGCTGGGGTGAACCCCACAGAGAATGTGTCTCGGGGCCACCCTCTCCTTCCATACCTAATGCTTTCCTGAAAACTGGCTGGCCTGACGTGCAAAAGGCAAGCAGCGGACCTGCAGGTTATAAGGGAAAGTTCTGTTCCCCAGAAGCTAAGCAATATTATCGCTGTAGTTTTGATTTTCAGTCTCATAGCTCCCTAGCCCCAGCTCCAAAAATCTGTCATGAAATTAGTGTGGCTTTAGGACTGCAGTAACACGGGAAATCCCTAATCACACCGCACCTTGAGATACAATCTTTGACCACGTATGTCCAGGATTTCATAGATGCTCTCTGATTTTATTCCATTCCTTCACAAATGAACACACAGTCGACTGGCTTAAATCCAGTGAGCGTTTGATTGAGGCTAAAATTCCCCTGCTTTCGGCACGCCTAATCATTTCCATCTTTGTCTCAATTCTGCTAGGTTTAGGAGAATGGCCCTTCTTATCACCAGCATCAGCACTTCATTTTTTCATTTTCCACTCATTCTTATAAAATAATCAGGTCAAAATGCAATAAAATATTCAAATACTTGCACAAACACTGCTGAACAGTCAAAGGGTGATGCTGCTTAAACTCAACTGTTGGCGGCCAGGCAGCATTCCCACGTGATGGCTTAAATGTTAGTTTATCAGCCAACGTGGGAAAGCTTGAAACCAGCGGCGGACTCGGGGCTCGGGGCTCAGGGCTCCGGGTGCTGGTGGTGTGGGTCAATGTGGAATGTAGAAAAGAAAAGGGTGTGCCAAAGTCACGGGTGCAAGCTGCAGGTCATGTAGAATGATCCCACCTTCTGAAGCTCAGGGGGTATATATTCCGTCACCTCCTGCCCACATGGGCAGGCACTGCCGTGAAATGAAGCTGTTGATGACGGCTTTTCTCCTAGCGGTTTGCATGGAGTCACAGACATGCTCCAGCAAACCTTCCCACATCTCCGAGGTCGCGGGTGCGCGAGGGGAGATGGGGCGTAGGGACCGCCATCCTAGTTTACACCTGGAGAGATTGTGCACACTCACAGACGGAAGTCAAGTTCTAGGCAACACCTTCCCATACAACTCAGCTGCAGGCCGATCGGCGGGTGGGGGCTGTGGGCTGTTATCTCCAGAGATATGGGGCTTACGGGCCAACAGACTGCTGAAAGGACACTTAGCGTTGCTTGAAGAAATTCCTCAGGAGACTGAAGGGTGCCTGGAAACAGACACCCAGGACTTCTCTGCCACTTAGCAACCCTGGCAGCAGAACGTGACTTATGTCTCTAAGCTTGTAGCTAGTGTGGTCCTTGCAAGCTCAGCGGTCCTAGGGGATTCACTGAGAAGAGATCCCTAGGCTCCTCAGAGCTGCACCGAAACCCTTTCCTCCCGGCTCCTTACTCTCGAGCCAGAATCGGGTCTGTGGAAAGGATTTTGTGAAGAAGCAGTAGGTGAAAACCTGGTCTTTTAGTTTGAGACTAACATATGAGAGGGGAAAGAATTCAATCTTGGGCGTAGGTGACTTGGCTTATCCTTCTGAGTGGCTTTGTCTTGTCTTTCTAAGTTTCTGGACAAGTTCCCTGATTTGCAAAATAAGACGGTTGGTCTACATACTTCTCAGCTCTAACCCTCAGAGTACTGGTGAAATGAGACATGTGACATGTGAAAATTATAAAGTATGATTTTAAAAAATATATCTCAGGAAATATTTATGGTCCTGACGGCTGAGAAATGCGTCAAGGCAGTGTAAGCCCAACCCTGAGATTTATAAGAAACTGTGAGGGAGGATTTGGGGGCTCCCAGTCAGGCCTAGAACCACCACCACAAAACTACAAAGCCCTCTGCTTCTGAATCAAATCTCCCCAAGCTAGGTCCTCCTCCTTCACCTGCCCTGGGTGGGAGGGTCACAATTTTCCTTCCAGATTCTGAGGGGAGCTGGGGCAGGTTTTGATCAGCGGTTAGAGGGTAGGCCCTTACACCAAAGGGGCACAGGTTAGATTCCTGGTCAAGGGCACATACCTGGGTTGCAGGTTCCATCCTCAGCTCAGGTTGGGGTTGTGCAGGAGGCAACCAACTGATGTGTCTCTCTCACATCGATGTTTCTCTCTCTCCTTCCCTCCCTTCCACTCTCTATAAAAATAATCAATGGAAAAATGTCCTTGGGTGAGGATTACCACCACCACCACCACCACCATCACCACCAACAAAACCGATTCCGAGGGGTATATGGGCTTTGCTCACAGGTTGGGATGGGAAAACCTCCTTTTGATTAAACTTAAGACCAAACACACTTTTCAGAGTTGCCACAGCTCACGTTTTGTGTTTTGCTTTAAGTTTCCAAGATCTAGCCAGAAAGGCAGTATTTTCCTTACCGTTAGGGAAGAAAACGGGAAAGAGAGGTGGGTGGGTCTCACCATTCTTATTTTGCAAACCTCCCCAGAGTGTTCGAACTCCTCCTCTGCAGCAGCAGGTAAACAAACACCTGAGCTGGGAAGGAAAACTACCTGCCAGCAAGACAAGGGAAGGGAGGAGTTGGGGGCTGGGCCGGCTTTTCCGAGAGCTGAAAGCCTACTTTTGTTTGAACCCCATCCCAGTCCTCACCTACCAACCTTTGGGAGGGCGAGGCCATATCTGGGAGGTGTGATGGCCCCAAGGGGCCATTCCTAAAACGAAGCGGGACCTGAAAGCTGTGGGTGCAGAAAGCCCGGGGAGGTGCCCTTTCAGCAGCGTCTCTTGGGCCCCGAATGTGGGGGAAGGAAGGGTCCCCCCTTCACCCTGTTCGGGTTGTCTGCGCTGGAATGGCACGCTCTGCGAAGTGTCTGAGTGATGGGCACTTTCTGAACGTGTGCAGCGACGGACGGATCCGAAACCGGGGTCCGGGCTGCGCCGCGCGCTCGGCGGGAACCTCAGCACCTCTCCAGGCCTGCGCTGCAAACGGTTCCGTTCATTCCCAGGGCCCCCATTTTCCCGTTTTTACCTCTGGGACTCGGAAAAATTAAGACGATGAGACACCCCCACGACTCAGCCCTGGTGACCCAAATGGCTGAGTCAACTGGGCGAAACAGGAGCGTCCCCAGCGGGCCGGCGCCCCCAGCCCCCTTCGCCCCTCGCCCGGCCCCACAATGCGCCCTTGTGCCGCGCCTGCAGTCAGGCCCGGGGACCTGGCGCAGGGATGGGGGAATCGTCGTCAGATATTTAAAACAGAGCCGAGGGAACAAAGCGGGCCTTTGTGCGCGGAGGAAGCCGCGAGCGGGGCGCCGGCGGCGCGGGCTGTGCGGCGCATGCGCCCTGACCGAGCGTGGCCAGCCCGCCGGGCCCCGTTAACCCTTTCCCTGCCGCTCCCCGGGCTCGCGGCAAGCAGCGGCTTTCCTCTGCGGGCTGTTACATGTCTAATTGAAAAAAGAAACAGTCATTTTCCATGTTTCTATAGGAAGCACACATCATTAAAATAAAATGAGATACCAGTTGGGAATCCGGCTTTTAAATGACTGGGATTTAATGGGCCATGTGAAAAACGAGGCATTTCTACAAGACGTCTTCTCGGGACACCAGCGAAGCCTTCTTAAAGGACCAGCTTCTGTCTTGTGCATGCTGGGTGACCGGCTGTTTCATTTTCCTGTTCACTGTCACTTGGGATTGGGACGATATGTTGGTTATTGTCAAGGTCCTGGCTTTTGTTTGGGGTTGTGGGCTGGCCAGTGTTTATTTATTCTTTAAAAAAATAACTAAATAGAAGTGGAGTGTGCATGGTACAGAGATGGGACTGAGTCATGAACCAAGGAATATAATTAATCCAAACTATGCAGGAGAGTTTCTTATAGGAAGAAAGGGAGGAAGGGAGAGAGGGAAGAACATAATAGTTATTCAGCACATTTTGTTGTTGCTGGGGGCAGAGACTGAGAGGTTTCTCTCCTAGGACTGACCAGGAGCAGCTTTTGGGGGATGGGATGGGAAGTGTGCAGTATCCTACTTTAGACTGGCGGTCATTGCCCACACTCCCGTAGGTGATGGAGGAGAGACAGCAGAGGCTGGGGGAAGCCAGCTGCTGACTGAGACCTGAGCTATCCTGCTTGAATTATCCATGGGATGGGAAGGGCTGTCTCAAACCACCAGGTGATTCCAAAGCTTTCCAAACCAGGTTCCTGGCCCAAGCCCAGCAAGGTTAGATGGACAGTTCCGTCAAAGCAAGTCAGGAGTAGTGGAGGGAATGAAAGGACGTCTCCTGCCGTGTACGCTAGGACTCTGCACTGGCCCACTCTGCTGGGCCGTGTGCACTCATCTGAGGAACTACGGCTCTTTCTCTCTCTTTCGTAGCTCAATTACCAGGTGTTCACAAAAACCAGAGATTTCTACATGAGGTCATCATGGCAAGAAGCTCCCTAACTATCCTTGACCTACAGGTCTCCAGGGCAACCACTGCTAGGACGTCACTGGTAGCAGATTGTGTCCCTTAAAGGCCACACAGCAGCAAGGGCAGATAAACAATTTTGCGGCAACAGTCACGTAGCAAGCTCATCCTCAAACGAGGGCTGATTAGTTAAAATGACAAAGCGGGTTTTTTCCACTCTCTTCCACATTCTGGCCCAGATTTCTGGGACTAGAACACAGTCTAAGCAAGTACTTTGAGATGTGAAGTAAGAGAACTGTTGGGGAGGGACTTGGAGAAGTACCTTCTTTTAGACAGAGGGACAAAGTCTCTTTCCTCTCAGCTCCCTCAGGCCATAGCTCATTTCTTCTCCCTCGCCCAGCTCAAAACAGGAACTTTATCTTTCTATAAAGAGAGTTGTGGTAGACAGTCTCCAAGATGGCAGCCCTCCACCTTCCCCTCTAGGTGTTTGTGTGCTGTTTCTCAGCTCTTGAATCTGGACTAGCTATAGTGTCTTGCGTGACCAACACTATATGGTAGAAGTGACATTCCAGAACTTCCAAGGCTTGGTTATAGGAAGCCTTGTGATATCTTCCTGGGTCTCTTAGACCCTTCACTCATGCGACACTTGCTCTAGAAACCAGCCACCATTCTGCAAGAAATCCAAGTGAGGCAATGCCCCTGCTCCCGGGGTTAATACCACCTGGGGGAGTTGTATCTCAGGCACATACGTCACCTACGTGGGCAGAGCTTAGCTGCAATGAGAGTCAGGGGAGCTGAGGTCTTCTCTCCTCATTATATCCCAGCCTCTGACTCCATTAAAGACCTGGAACTTCTGTGCTTTGATGTGGTAATACATGTGGGCACTCAAGCCACATGATCTGGGTTCAAGTTCTGGCTTCACCACTTATTGGCTGTGTGATCTTGGGCAAATTGCTTAACCTCTCTGAAACTCTAACTCCTCATTAGTAAAAATGAAAATAATAACAGTGCTTCATCTCAGGGCTGTATGGGGATTGATGAGATCCTGCTGGCAAAGTGAGCACTTAGCTCCATCCTGGCACCTGTAGGTGCTCAGAACTTGTTGGCTCCTATCAGATATACTTCCCACAAGGCATGGAAAGGCTCTGGTCATGAAATGATCTGCAAGGTCCCAACAGGTAGCACAAGTAGGTTTTGTTTAGAAAATACAAAAGGGATAATCAGGAAAGAGAAGGGACTCTCACTTGGGAATGAACTTGCCCAAGATCCTGGCTGCTCCAGTTATCTGCTTCCTAAGAGAACTACACAGGACCCATATGACATCATTCTGATTTTCCTGGCCAAGACGCTGACATGCGTCCTGCCACCAAGAACTGCCCCTCCATACCCTGAGTTTCACAAGGCCCTGGGAGCCTGGGCCTCCCTTGGCCAAGACCAAGGGTCGGTCACAGGTAATTGCCTGGTCCAGGAGCCATAGAGTACTGGGAGCTGTGAGGGCAGGGAACTGAGGGTAGGGGGTTCCCAGAGTCCCAGGAAGCATTTCGGGTCCATCTCTTGACCCCACTTCCAACTCCAGCCTATGCAAACACCAGAAGCACTAGGAAAGCTGTGACCTAGGCCCTGCTCCATGCTCAGCTTTCCTCACGGCTTCCCCAGGCCATACCTTGTTTTTTGACCTGCAGGAGGACTGGGCAGATGGGCAGGGACCAAAGGAGACCTGCTGGGGAAGCAGTCTGAGAGGGGGCATCTGCCCCTGCCCAGCGTACGAGTTACCTGCGATGTAGAGCAACCAGCAAGGAGACCACAGCCCTGTCTCCTGCAGCCATCAAGCATTTGCTAGAACCCTGCTTCCTTTGCCAGGCAGCGCATCTGTGCTGTGCCACCATTCAGACAGCAGTGGCAGCTGATCATTCTGAGTATGGGGTGTGTTTGCTGGTGAGCAGCCTGGCCCTCCATAGGGAGGGTTGTTTTCCTGAGAAAATGCCCACTTTACCTCATTTTCCAGGGGCTCACTTCCTGACCAACAGGCTCAAGGTAAGTGAGGCTAGAGCCCAACTTCTGGGAAAGAGTCCAAACCCCTGGCGTTTCCAACACGGAGGGGTTATATGTATTGTAAATCTTTACTCTCCTTAAAGTAGTTTAACAGAAAGCAGACATCTGATCCTTCCTTAGTACATTTCAATAGTTCGATTTTCACTGTCATCTGAACTCAGGACATAGAAAAAGAAAACATAAAGCCTTACTGGGCCTACTGGTTTATCCATCATATTCTGTTACCTCCTAAGAAATCTGCCTTGTTAGCATATCTGATCACTTGAGGAACACCTGGTTAGACTGTGTAGGTGGTGGCAAGGGAAGGGTTGGCTTATTTTCCGCCCCAGATGTAATTCTTTGGGCTCTCCACCCAGGGTCACTGCTAGCCTGCTCGGCACCATGTGCAAACTGGAAAAGGCACCCCCTCCTTTGTGTGGGTGCAGCCATGCCAGGGGGCACAACTTGGCAAGCAGAGTGAGGGCTGGATTTCAGACCCCACCCAGCCTGAGTGACTGTATATGGTGGCCCTGCCTCCGCCCAATGTCCCTAGCTCTGGTTTCTATGTTTGGTGAGGTGCTTGCTAGAGAGGGAGGGGGAAGAGGATGCTCGTTGCTGTATGTTAGAGACAGGTTCCTGGAGACCCGAGAACAACACCTTAATGTGGGCATGTTTTGAGTTCTGGGAACGTTGGGGACATTTCACAGTAGAGCCTACTTTTCTGGGGACAGAGAACCCAGTCTTTGAAGTTACGACAGTCCTGGGGGATGGAACAGCTGGTCAGTCTGCCCATAATCCTGCTGGGAAACCTGACGGCAAACAGCCCTGGATTTGCTCACTTGGACGCTTTACGGGAATTTCCAGGAACCCTTCACCCTCTTCTGAGAAGGAGAGGGTAGGCCAGCGGCGCGACTCTCCCCTCGCCTCCTCTTGAGCTTTGTTCTGTGGTTAGGACATCTGGGTGCAGGGAGTTTTACCCCATCTCTGCTTTCAGATCTAAATCCAATCACCTGTCAAGGGGCTGGCCTTCCCTGCTTTGATGAGCCCATTTACAGAGTTCTCCATAGTGTGATCTGCGGGGGAAGGGGTGAGACCGGAAGACTCCCTGTGGGATCTCAGGGGTATCATCTTCCCCAGCTGTGACCCAGCATACACACCTCTAAAACAGAATGAACAGCATACAGCATGTCCATAACATGAATAGACCTCATGAGGACTGATGACTTCAAGTTTTGATAGTTTTTTTTTTTTGGTAAATGGATACATTAATAGACACAGCCCCAAATCTTGTAAATAACCAAAGGTTCTCCGGGAAACTAGAAACGTCTGTTCATTTCCTCATTCATTCATTCAACAAACATTCACTGATATTTGCCATGTGCCCGCCGTGTGCTAGGCTTTGGGTGAAGAGGCCAATGAGAAAAGCACACTCTTTCCTTCTGTTTAAATGCCACTTCCTAGGGCTTAATACCTCTTCCCAGACTTGGGATCCTCTGTACATGCTCCCTTTTGGTCAACAGCAGTGCATTTTAATGACTTGATCCATTTCTGTCTTTTCCACTAGACAGCTCCAGGAGGGTGGGGACCATGTCTATATTCATCAAAATGCATCTGCACCAATGTTGGTCCAATGTGGCCCCAAATACCTTAATCCACTTGGTTTCCATTAGTGTTCTGGAAGTCAGAAAGGCTCCTGTGTTTAGGAAATCCAAGGCCTGTGGACGGTCTAATCCCAGGCAGGGATCCATCTGCTTCTCAGAGGGTTGGGACCAGATCATCGCCAAGACCCCTCCAGCCTCAAGCCAGCAGTTCTAAGACAGGCGGGGCTCTGGAGGACTGGACAGTAAAGGGAAAACCAGAGCACGGGGTGCAGGCCAGGTTAGAGGCATGCCTGCAGCACCATTCCAGATGCCCAGGCTCCAGGACCCCTCTTCAGGAAAGAAAGGAAGATATGAACCAAGAAGGCAGCTCTGAGGAGGAGCCTCTGTGGGCCTAAGGCTGACCTGTCCTGTACCCCTAGCCCATGTGCTCCAGATGGGGAAACTGACCCCCAAAGGGTCTGCCAGAGGCAGGAGGAGGCAGGGGAGAGGAAAGTGGTGCCATGGCTGCTCGGCCTGCTTCCTGCGCCTCGGGGCCTGGGTCTGGTTACTGTCACTGTGCACAGAGCCCAGGTCACTGCTGGAAGGAGATTAGCTGGGACCTGGTTGCTGACAGCACTGTTTTATTTATGCTGGGCCACTAAATCCTGGCTCTGTAGTTCTGTTGTCAATAGCAACAGAAGGAAAGAGAGTTTTCTATGTTGGGAACTTACATTTTCTCCTGTAGGATGGGCTATCACCAGCTCAGGGCTCCAGCATGGAGGTTTGATGCCCTGGGTGCCCCAGTGAGGCCTTAAAACCCAAATCCTGGTGGCCAGTGGGGAAAAGGTCAGCTTTGTTCTGCCCCAGGCAAACTGGGGGTGGTTGGGGTGAAGGGGACCCTGAGACGGGGAGCTAGCAGCTCTCCTGGGCTCAGGTGCCCCTTTTAGTTTTGAATGGCTACAAAATATTCATGGTGACGGACTAAAGCATATGGAGTGGAGAAAGAAAAAGAAGAGGAAAATAGGAGAGAAAACAGAAAAGGAACTGAAGAGTAGAAGAGAAAAAGACGGGGAGGGAATGGGAAGGGAGAAAGGCGTCTGTAGAGAAGTGCAGTGATGCCATCAACCACAGTGGGCAGCATCTGTGTCATAAACCTTAAGTGGGTGACCCCACAGGCAGAGATGAAAACAATAGGGTTTCTCTCTGGCAGAGGGCTTCTGCTTCCCATTGGGAAACAGCTGCCATCAGGATGAGTGAATGAATGGATGGATGGGTGAATGGATGGATGAATAGGACAAAGACCAGTGGGAAGGACTGGCCAAGAATTGAATGAGTGAAAAGGGGGAAGAAATAGAGTGAGAAGTGGGAGAATCCAATGTCAGGGCGAAGGACCCTCAACTACAATGTTGGTGCCAAGGGGTAGTTTGGGAGGGCCTTCTCCCCTCCCCTTCCAAGCTCCATCTTAAATAAACATGCAATGTAAGTGAAAAACAGTGTTTACTATACAAGCATGCTGAATAAAAATCCCCTAGCCTCTGCCTAACCCGGCTTTCCATCTCTAGGTCCTCCTTTAGGGAATCTCCAGAGTTACCACTGGCCAACTGCAAGGCATTGTGTTTGCTTTCGCCAAATCACTCCCCAGAACAAGTGAATTAGGCTGTGGACAGACAGGTGAGGGCCTGAAACATGATTAGAGGAGGCGGGGAAAATAAGCTTTGGATTAGTTTGAGAATAGGAAGAATTAAACAGCCTTAAGCCTTCCAGTCCCGCCTACTCAGGGATTTGGAGTATTAATTACTCTAACAATAGCAAATCATTGAGTGGATTGTCTCTTCTCTTCCTCAGTAAAAAATGTTGAGTATAGGCTTACTCCTAGAAAGGTCAAGTGGGAATGGTTCATTAGGGTCAGGGTCAAGGGTTAGGGGTCAAAGGGTTATACCCTCCAAGCCTTGAACCAACAGTAGGGGTGGCTGGCTCAGGGGTGAGCAATATTTCTTTCATGGAAGGTCCTTATCAGAAACCAGAGCTGCAGAGAGGGACACTGTGAATCATATATCAGCAGCTACCCATGGTGGGGGCAGAGGGTTGTCAATAGGAACTGCAGGGAAGCGGAGCCATTCCTAGGTGTCCACTGCCTCTGGGGCCTGCCAACTCTCTCAGGAGTCCCAGGGCTCCTGGGCAGATCCAGTCCTACAACCTGCATGGGTATGTTCTCGGCTAAATCACAGTTGTCTTTAATGTCAACAAACAACAGGGAAACACTGGGCTTTTCCCTAAAAAAGATGCAATGCCCTGTTCAAGCCTATGGAGGAATAAGGGTGAGGAGGTCTGATTCCCCAGGAAGTCTAAACCTTACCTGAAATCTTGGAAGGAGCCTTAGGGGGAGAGAGAAGGAAAGGGGCTGACCCAGGAGTCCTGGTCCTGGCGGCGTGTGAACAGGGGAAAGGTGCTTTGTCCATGGGGCAGGGCCAAGCGAAAAAAATCAACCCTGGAGAGTGAATAGGCTTGTCATGTTAGAATCCTCAAAGGGGCCTTCCGTGTTCCTTTGATCAAGGAGAAGACACAAAAGGTACACTGTGTAGAAGTAACTTCCCCAGGAAGGCAAGTAAGTCGAATTGGTTGTCACAGGAGGGTGGAAGACCGTTTCCTCTCCCCTCTCTCAAGACAGAGCTGGGGATGCTGGACCAAGAGGTTATGTGCTCATTTCAATGGTATTCACTGTTTTTCAGCGTAGACTGTTACTAACTCTGGTTCTTCTTGCTCATGGATTCCTTCCGCCATACCTTTGGTTTCCATTTCTAAATCTGTTTCAGCCAGGGGGAGGCTGCAGTGCCCAGCTCTGTTTAACTTGCTTTCTTGACCTCAGGACTACCCTTAAATAACTATACAATTTATAGTTACTTTTCCCTCTTTATTATTTAAAATCATGAACTTCAAACATTTTTCTTTACTTGTGCTATTTATCTGTTTTCCTGGTTTAAAAATAAGTCTTCTCCAGGGAGCACGTAGTAGGAGGAGAATAAATCTCCTTGAGTGTTGAGACCTACTGGCCTGGGCTAAAGGTTGAGTAACTTGTAGGAACTTGACCTTGAGTATGATCCCCAACTGATGGTCATCTCCATGTAAGTGGCCTTCCTCTGGCCTGCTGCTCTCCTAGCCCTTACCAGGTGTTATCTGTTGCCAAGATCTGGAGGGAGGGACTTGGATTACCCTGTGAAGCAAAACAGCTAAGCCAGGAATTGCAGTGTGGAACTAGAAGAGAGAGAAAAATGTAAAGGATGGGGAGGGAGCACTATTTGCCTCAGGGCTCATACTGTGGTGCAGCCTCCTGAACTTGAACTTTTGATTTATAGAGCCCCAAATAGTTAAGGCTAGGCCAAGGGCAAGAATGGGGATGGAGACAGTAAAGTGACCTCCTAAGGTCATACAACTAGTGGGCAGTAGATTATTCACATTTGGGGGCAGCATCAATAACTCCGTAGTATCGGTCAGGTGGGAAAAAGAGAATTTAATGAAGGGATTATTTAGCAAGGTTTAGGGGAACTAACAATGGATGGTGTGATACTTTAGGTTGAAAAAATTGAGGCGGTATTACCATTGCAAAGCCTGAAGGGTTAAGGGGGAAGAAAAATTACTAGAACCCAGAGAGAGTACCTGTAAGGAGAGGGCTGCATGACAGGACTTGTGACCTTTGGTGGAGAGACAAAACAAATCCATAGTAATTTGGAAGGGAAGGAACTAGGGGAATAAATAATCCTCCTGCCTTCCAATTCCCTGCTGTTGCCTCCTTTGCCTGAGCACAATTAGAAACCAGAGGTAGAAGGAGAGTGATTATTGCAATATAGGCAGGTCAGTCTTCTGGGGTACAGGGAAGGGTGAAGGGTGGAGAGTAGATCTGGAAGAACAAATGGAAGCTATCCAACCAACTGAGAAAATAGGGGAGATTTGTTTTAGTAGCTTCCACTTTTTTTTCTTCCTTCTACATTGGCATACCTGTTCCTACATAGCTTTCAGGTACTAGAATTTTTCTGATGCTTCTCTATACCCTGGAACCCCCAGCCAAGTCAGCAGTGTTTAGATTTTAGGCCTGCCTTCTCTCACTGCTATTTCTTTTCTTTTTCTTTTTTTTCAAATCCTTACCTGAGGATATGTTTGTTGATTTTTAGAGAGAGAGGAAGGGAGAGATACAGAGATAAGAGAGAGAGAAACATCAGTGTGAGAGAGAACCATCAATCAATTGCCTCCTGTACACACTCCGACTGGGGATTGAACCTGAAACCTAGGTAGGTGCCCTGACTAGGAATTGAACCTGCAACCTTTTTGGTGTATAGGATGATGCTCCAACCAACTGAGCCACCCAGCTGGGGCTCACTGCTATTTCTTGATCATAATTAGTTCTTAAGAATTTGCTTCTGGCCATGACAGAGCAACAGGATCCAGATTTACCCTCCCACCATAAACTGGAAAACTAGACAAAAGTACTGATGACAAAAGTACTAAGGCAGCACAAGATTGCGATGCCTTAGATAAAGAAAATAAATGAAGTGAGCCCTATGAGCACCTTCGTTTCTGATTGGAGACAAATTCAGGACTATCTAGCAGAGAAAGGCATCCCAAGCAGAGAAAGGTTGATTTGCTGAGTTGAAAGACAGAAAGGGAATGTCAAGTGACTCTGGATGGAAGTTGTGAGGCAGAGTTCTAGAAAAGAGGGGGCTGTGTAGAAAAAGCCCCAGAAATATGCATAAGGGTCCTCTGGAATATTTTCTTAGTACTAAGATGTATACACAGAGTAAAGTTCCATAAAGCTGGGCAAAAAATGACCAGGAACTACAAAGTGAATAATTCATAGAGTTTACATGGAACTGAGAAATGTATACATATTAACCAGCTTGATCACCCAGGGCATTTAGTAGAAATCCCATAATGGTCATGACCATCTAGTAGGACTAAACAATCCCTAGAGAAAAAGAAACTTTAGACTCAGTCTAACAAAGCTTAAAATAAGCCCTTAAAACCTAAAGGATCGATCTTACCTATAAGTAATCTAACTGACAACCAGATAAAAGCCCAACACTCTTTGAAGGAAAATAACAAGACACAAATAACAATGTAACTTTGAAAACATCCAACATCCAATAAAAAATCACTAGACTCACCAGGTAGCAGGAATATGTGACTCATAACCAAGAGAAAATTCAGTCAATAGAAACAGACTTGAAATTGACAGAGTTGGTAGAATAAGCAGGCAGGCACATCAACACAGCTATTATAAATATATAAAATGTGCTCAAGGATTTAAAGAAAAACATTAACTTAATGAAGAAAGCATGGAATATGTATTTAAAAATAACCAAGTGAAACTTCTAGCAATGAAACATACAACACCTGAAATGAAATGTAAGTGGATAAAATTTAAAGCAAACTGGACACTACAGAGAAAAAAATAAGTGAAAATGAAAATGTAGCAATAGAAACTATCCAAAATGAAGCACAGAGAAGAAAAAGACAATAAAATAGAAATAAACAGAAAAAATAAAGAGAATCTCAGTAACCTGTGGGGCAATATCAAGTAGGCTAATATATATGTAATAGAAGAAAAAAGGGAGAAAACATATTTTTGATGAAACGATGGCCAAAACATTTTAAAATTTGATGGAAACTATAAATGCCATAGATCCAAGAATGACAATGAAGCCCAAACAGAATATAAGAAAATCATACCAAGGTACATTATAGTCAAATTGCTAAAAATAAGTGATAAAGAGAAAAATTTAAAAACAGCCTGAGATATATATTTTGTAGAGGTACAAAAAATAAGAAATACTACAGACTTATGATCAAACTATGCAAGCCAGAAGACAATAGAATGGCATTTTTAATGTGCTGAAGGAAAGAAAAGATCAACCTAGAATTCTGTATCCAGTGGAATACCATCCAGTGGAATACCATTTTAAGATGAAGGCAAAAATAAAGACTTTATGAGGATTCATAAAGACTCAGAGGATTCATCACCAGAAGATCTGCTTATAAGAAATGTTAAAGGCAATTCTTCAGGCAGAAGGAAAATACTTGGATTTACTCAAAAAATAAAGAATGCCAGAAATGGTAAACATCTGAGTAAATATAAATATGAAAGACTTTTTTAAAATAGAAAAAAAAATCCCTTTAAAATATTAAAGGAAAAATAATGACAAAGTACTATGGAATTTACTACATATATAGAAGTAAAATGTATAACAAAATTGCATGAAGGACATAAGGGTATTTGGCTAGTAAGTCTATGTTGTAGATGCAATTAAATCATAAAAAGAACTCTCAATCCAAAATAAGGCAGAGAAAAATGAAAAAGAGAACAAAGAACACATAGGAAAAATAGAAGACAAAAGTTAGGTGGTATATCTTCACCAAACATATTGTAAGTACATTATATGTACTTGTAATCAAATGCAAATAGTCCAAATACTCAAATTAAAAGGCAGAGATATTCAAAACGGGTAAAAAAAAAACCATGTTAAATAAAACCCATTCTAAATGTAAAAACAAAAATAGTTTAAAATTAAAAAAAAATGAAAAAGAAAGATATACAATGCAACACATCATAAGAAAGCTGTATGACTATATTAATAACAGAAAAAGAAGACTTGAAGACAAGGAATATTACCAGAGACAAAGAAGGAGAATTTCATAATAATTCAAAGAAGAGATAATAGTCCTACATGTATGTGTACTCACTAATACAGCCTCATAATACATGAAACAAAACAAAACAAAACAAAACAAAACAAAAAAACCTGACCAAACTGAAAGAAGAAATAGACAAATCCACAATTATACTTTGATATTTCATCATTCCTCTCTCAGGAACTGGTAGAAAAATAAAAGACTTGAACAACATTATAAACCAACTTTACCTAACTGGCATTTATAGAACACCCCACTCAACAACAGCAGAATACATATTTCTTTTCAAGTTCCCATGGAACATTCATCAAGAAAGACTACAATTTGGGTCATAACAAAAGACTAAACAAACCTTTAAAATTTGAAATCTCATCACAAAACAATTACATTAGACATAAAAAACAAAGACGTTTGGAAAATACTCAAATATCTGGAAGTTAAACATTACATTTTAATTTTTTTTTTAATCCTCACCCGAGGATACTTTTCTATTTATCTTCTGATAGAGGAGGACGGAGGGAGAGAAGGAGAGAGAGAGGGAGAGAGAAACATCAACAGGAGAGAGACACATCGACTGGTCGCTCCCGCAGGACTCTGACCAGGGCCAGGGACGAACCACAACCGAGGTACGTGCCCTCG
Organism: Tadarida brasiliensis; assembly: GCA_030848825.1. Lineage (NCBI taxonomy): Eukaryota > Metazoa > Chordata > Mammalia > Chiroptera > Molossidae > Tadarida > Tadarida brasiliensis. The sequence goes on along the minus strand of CM061257.1, from coordinate 215,812,006 downwards.
ACCGGAATCGAACTCGTGACTCCTTGGTCCACAGGCCAACGCTCTAACCGCTGAGCCAAACCTGCCAGGGCTAAACATTACATTTTGAATAACCCATGGGTCAAAGAAGACAATGCAAAAATCATTTAAAATAATATTTTAGAGAATGAAAATGAAGGAATAACATATCAAAGTTTATGTGGTGCCACTAAAGCAGAGTTTAAGTAGAATTTTAAAAACTCTTATTAAAAACCTATTTATTGAGGTATAATTTACACAGTATAAAATTCATCTGTTTTGAGTGTATGATTCAATGATTGTAAATAAATTTACAGAATCATGCAGCCATCACCACAATCTAGATTATCTTCCTAGGCTCCCTCAGAAACTACTGTTACATTGCAACAGCAATAAAGTTACAATTGCCAACTTCAAACTCATTCAACCAGCTCAACATTTAAAAAATTGATATAATTCAGCCCTGGCCGGTTTGGCTCAGCGGTTAGAGCGTCGGCCTGCCGTCTGGAGAGACCCGGGTTCGGTTCCCGCTAAGGGCACGTACCTCGGTTGCAGTTTGCCCCCAGCCCCGGTTGGGGTTGTGTGGGTGGCAGCCACTCGATGTGTCTCTTCCACATCGATGTTTCTTCTGTCTCTCTCTTCCTCCCTCTCTCCCTCTATCTCTATGAATGCAAAAAGTGTCCTCAGGTGAGGATTAAAAAAAAAAATTGATATAATTCAGACAGCATAAAAATTACAATTTTAAAGTGTCCAATTCAGTGATTTCTTTTTTACTACATTTACTATGTTGTACAACAATCACCACTACCTAATTCCAGAACATTCCCATCACCCCAAAAAGAAACCCCACACCTATTATCCCCTGGACATCATTAATCTGTTTCCTTGAATTAGCCTATTCTGAACATGTCATATAAACGGAATCTGACACTATGTGGCCTTTTGTGCCTAGCTTCATTTGCTTAGAATTCAGATGGTAATTTAAAGTTTGAAATGCTTATATTAGAGAAGAAGAAAGATCCATTTTTGACATGTTTACCAAAACAATTCAATAGGGATAGAGTAGTCTTTCCAACGGATGGTATTGAGACAAATGGATATTCATATGCAAAAGAATAAATTTGTACCCCAGCCTCACACTATGGATCAAAAATTAACTCAAAATGGATCAAAGCTAAATGTTACGAGCTAAAAATATAAAATTTTACATAAAAACATAAGTGTAAATCTTTGTGACCTTGGATTAGGCAGTGGTATTTTTTTTTTTTTTTTTAGCTATAACACCAAAACACAAGCAACAAAATTAGAAACAAATTAAACATCATTAAATGCTTCTTGATGCACAAATTAAAAACATTTGTGCATCAAGAAAATGAAAAATCAACCCATAGAATGGGAAAAACATTTGCAAATCACATTTATGATAAGGGACTTGTATCCAAAATATATAAAAACCTCCTACAATGAAACAATAAAAAAGACAAACATCCTAAATATGCAAAGGATTTGATTAGACACTTCTCCAAAGAAGATATACAAATGGCCAATAAATACATACAAAGACCCACAACATTTTTTAGTCATGAGGAAAATGCAAATCGAAATCAGATGAGATGTCACCTCACGACTTACTAGGATGGCTATAATAAAAAAAGACAGACAATAATAAGTGTTGTAAGAATGTGAACAGATTGGAACCCTTGTATATTGCCAGTGGGAATGTAAATGGCTCAACTGCTTTAGAAAACAATTTGGCAGTTCCTCAGAAAGTTAAACATAGAATTACCATATGACCCAGCAATTCCCCTCCTAGGTATGTACCCAGCATCTGCACACACACTTGTACATGACTGTTCATAGCAGTATTATTCATATTAGCTAATAAGTAGAAATAACCCAAATGTGCATCAACTGATAAATGGATAAACAAAATGTAGCACAGTCGTCCCTCGCCACTTCATGCTTCGACTTTCGCGGCTTCACTCTATCGCAGTGTTTTTCAAATATATATGCGCGACTGCTTGTAAATAAAGAATCTTACTTTGCGGAAATTTATTTATCGCGGTAGAGTCTGGAACTGATTAACCGCGATAAACGAGGGCCGACTGTAATTTTGCTAACCTGCTTCCATAGTCAGGCTCAATAGAAAGGATGAAAGATAATGGTGTCCGGCCAGTGTGGCACAGTGGTTGAGCACCAAGAGGTCGCCGGTTCCGGTCAGGACACACGCCCAGGTCGTGGGCCCGATCCCCAGTGGGGGGCATGCAGGAGGCGGCCAGTCCATGCTCTCTCTCATAGATGTTTCTGTTTCTATTTCTCTCTCCGTTCCTCTCTCTATAAAATCAATAAAGAAAAAATATTTAAAAAAAGAAAGATAATGGGGAGGCACTTTACAGTTTACAAGAAGCATTTTCACAGTCACACTCTTTTGATCTTAAGCATTTACATTTAAATTGGGTATTATGACTGACCACACAGTGGCAGGCCCTGAATTCTACTCTCAATTTCTCTAACTCCAAAAAAATCTAGTTTGTTTTTGAACCTGAAATGCATTTTTGAACAAGTCATGGAGAAAAGGCCTTCCGTCCAGCCCTTCAAGGATATTACACAGATTTCTTGGCATTTGAACAGCTTCCACCAAGAGTATTCCATTGGTCTGCATTGTGGGGAAGGACCTGTGTCAGTCGTGGACACTGCCCAGAGGTTAAGTGGCTCGGTCCGGTACGCTTGCCTCCTTGACGTGCTGTCTGTGGATCCATTTTCACTCCCGTGAGACCATATACACCCACAACACGCATGTGCGCACACACACACACACACACACACACACACACACACTCTTCTTTAGGGCTGGCAATCGAGTCACTTGTCTGCTTTGCCTCAGCAGTGCCATGACCAGGGCTGAGTTCACACTTGCATTTTTTCCCTTTTTTAAAAATCGTGGTAAAATATACATAACATACAATGTACCATTTTAAACAGTTCTAAGTAGATAAATCTGTGGGGCTGAGTTTATTCCCATTGTTCACCATCCAGCTCCAGAACTCTTTCATCATCCCACACTGAAACTCCATATTCAGAAACACCAACTGCCCATTTCTTCCCGACCAGCCCCTGGCAACCACCATTTTATTTTATTTTAGTATTATTATTTTTTAATCCTCACTTGAGGACATGCTTAGAGAGAGGAAGGGGGTGGGGAGAGAAACATCGATGTGAGAAAGATATATCAATCAGTTGCCTTCTGTACCGTCCCCGACTGGGGATCAAACCCCAAACCCAGGTATGTGCCCTGACCAGGAATCGAACAGGCAACCTTTCAGTGCACAGGACGTTGCTCAACAAACTAAGCCACTGGGGCAGGGCTGCAACCATCATTTTACTTTCTGTCTATGAAGCTGACTACTCTGAGTACCTCACAGAAGCAGAATTATACAATATTGGTCCTTTTGCCACTTGTATTTCTTGCTGGCACAGGGTCACCTGGTTCCAGAGCTGGCCCCCGGGACTGGGTGTTTGATGGGGTAACCAGCCCAGGAGAAGTGATAGGAGAGTCCAGAGCACAAAAACAGCCCCAGCCAGAATCAGGGGGGCTTCCTCACCCTGACGACAGCTGGAAATTCTTTCTGCTCTCCTGCAAGGCGGGTGTTACAGACAGGCGACGTTTCAAGCCCAATCCCAAACACAGGAATTCTCCCCTCGTCTGTCTGTCTCCTGGGCCCCCGTGAGACAGCTGGACTTCCCACGCAAGTGAAAGCATTCAACTGTAACTGCCCTTCCCTAGGTCAGCCTGCTCCAGCTTCCCCGCGAAGAAGAACACGAGCTCCTTCAGAGTAATGGCTGTTCTTCTCTTCCAAGTTACACAGGAAGTAGTGTGGAGACCTGGCAAAATGTCCATTGCTGCCGCTAGCAGCAATCAGGCGATCTGTGCCATCTCAGGATGGCCTGACCACTGTATTCATTTAGTTCTTTCCCTTTCACGGCAGGGATTTGAGTTTCCTGCATGATCCTTCCACTGGCTTTTGTGAAGTTGAACGAACCATTCCTTATTACTGAAAGAGAGCCTCCTTCCCTTGAGGCAAGGCCACAGCTCGACTGGAAATGAAGGTGGGTCTAACAGTCTCTTCGACGTCCAGGCCACATCTGGAGGTGGAGGGCTGAGTGCGTCCAGTGTGTGGGCGCCCCGGCACAGAGACTATGAAAACCTTTCTCAGGCGAAAAAGCTGTTTTCTCCCATTCCCCTGTGAAAGCTCCTGTGTGATTACCCAGTGTGGACAGTAACAAAGACAGGTGTTCCATTTGATTTTTACAAAACACACTAATTTGTTTATTTTCATATGCAATAGTTCCTCCTTGCAGCTACAAGCCTTACCAGGCTTCAGAAATCCTCCTATAACCAGGCGATGTTGTAAGGAGGCAGGAGAAGCCCTTGGCCCTCTGCAGAAGAGCCAGCTGGAGGAAAGGAGATGTACTGCTGTGTTGGGGGTGGGGGTTGGGGGGCTGGAAGGGAGATTTAAGGAAGAGGAAAGAGAGAGATTTTCATTGGAGACCTTGTAAGATGATAACATCTTTTGCTAAAAAAGGCGAGGCAGCAATTTCCCGATGTTCAAAAAACAGAATTATACTCGCTGTTGGAAATTCAGTGTAGACCTGTGGGTAGTATTAGAAAAATAGGCTGGTGACTCCTGGCTGCTTGCCCGAGGCCTCTTGTTCTGAGTCTCGCCCGCCCAGTTTGCAGGAGGAAGAGAAGAGCTGAGGACCTTGGGTACATTGTGGAGGGCACGTGTAATCACATACTGGGAAACTGAGCCTGGGATTCCTTGTTTCCTGAGTATGCATCGGGAACCAGGAGACGAGGGCTGGGATGCAGTTCTGCCTAGCATATAGGATGGGGGCCACTCTGGACACTCTGAAATGAGGGACTAGGACCTGATTCAAATGTAACAAACTCTTTTCAGTATGTGTAGGCTAAAAGGTTGAGTAAGAACTGTTCTTTGGCCTGTGGGACCACACAGCTAGGGCGATCTCTCTCCCTCTCTCTCTCTCTCTCTCTCTCTCTCACACACACACACACACACACACACACATTCGGACATGGTTGTAACAGGGAACAAACACTGCTGTAAGGGGGACTGGGGAAGGGGAGAGACTGATCCTGCCTTTGGAACCCTACCGGTTTCTTGGAGGACGTGGGCTAAGGGCTAGGCTGTGTGGTTGGATAAGGCGCTGAGAGGTGGGTACGGGAGCAAAACAGAGGAGGCATCTCGGGCAGATAAAAACAAGTGAGCAAAACGAAGAACCAGCAAACTTGGTGAACACAGGTGGCAAGTTCTGGGAGGAGAAAGCAGGTGACTGTGATCTGAGCACAGGTACACATCACACGGGAGGTCCTCATCAATATCTGCTGAGCGATGATGGCTGCAGCGAGGACTGGGCTTCTCCCTGGCTGGAGCCGCAGCAGTGCGGAGTCCATCCGGGAGACAGACCACTCTGATGGCCTCTGTGTCCAAGGGCATGTGGCCCATGGGAGGGAAGGTCCATACACTGAGAGAAAATGTCCAGGGGAGGGATGATGAGAGCTTGGATTTAGATAGCAATATTGGGGTGGAGAGGGATACAAAACATAGTGCCAAAGAAAATTCTGTAGGCTTCCAGAGGCTGATCATATGTGCAAGGAGAGGGAGAAGAGGAGATGGAGGTGAGTTTGAGGGTTTTGAGTCTGGGAAATGGGGAGAGTGGAAATTCACTAACAGAGACAGGCAAGCTCAAAAAGAGAAACGGGTTTAGAGAGGAGATGATCAGTTTAATTTGTGCAGAAGAACTTGGGGATGTGTGTTGGGAGTCTGTGCAGAGATGGCCAGCGGGCAGGTGGAATTGTGGGAATTTCAGTAGCTGGAGATTCGGGGCTCAGGGAAGGAATGGTTGAAGATGTGGATGTGGATGAGAGAGAGACGTGATGAGAAGAGCGGCCAGCCGGGAAGAGGATACGGTGAAGAGCACTGGAGGGGAAAATGTAAGCTCGGCAGGAGGAAAGCAGCAGAGCCCCAGGAATGGGTCCGCGTGGTGAGTGGGGACCCAGCCATGCAAGGAGGAGGCGCGGGGCTGGCTCCTGAGCTACTGTTGAGAGGGAGGCCTGTGAAAATGGCCTAAAGCAGCAGCCGGATGCAAGGGCCCGGGAGAGGAAATAAGAGCAGCAGGGGTAAGGGACCTTATAAAGAGGTTTGTAATAAAGGCAACGAGAGCGCAAGATGGTGACTGAGAGAAGGCAGGCCAGGGGAAGCCGTTCCAGGATAAGGACGACTCGGTCATGCTTTGGGCCTTGCTTCTGCAAGGTGATGTGCGTTCAGCTCACGACAATCCTGCGGACACGCAGCTTTGGGCCAGCAGTGTGGACCGGGATGGCCTGGTGTAGAAGAGACAGGGGTCGCCCACGCCGTCTTGGACCCAGCTAAGTGAGGTTTGCAGAGGAGGCAGGGATGTCAGCTGCTCCCAGACCCAGAGAAGGGAAGCAAAGGGGTGATGGGAGGGATCTGTTTGTGGGGGGAAAGGTGGGTGGTAGAGATCTGCTGAGGCAGGTAGAGGTGGGAGCTGGGGTCTAAGGAGAGCGGAAACCTCCGGGACAGCGGTCCGGCTGGCTTGCTGGCCTGGGAGGAGAGGAGGACTCAGGTGAGCTGTGCAGCCTGTGTGATGGGTGCACCCCTGCAGGGCCTGGATGCTGCAGAGTGAATGGGCAGCGGACCCTGGTGGGTCCATCGGGGGCTGAGGGGCCTCAGGGTATAGATGTGAGCTTGGTGGAAAAGGAAGTTCCCAAAGGGACACGGGGTGGGGTGTGGGCACAAGAGACAGGGTGACAGAGGAGGGCAGGAGAAAGGAAGAGGTGAGGGGAAGGAGCGGCTGGAGGTGTCTGAGGGGGCCAGGGGCGAGTGCCAGGCTGAGCAGAGTGCAGGGGTGAGGAGGCCTGGAGGAGGGGCCCCAGCATGGCCAGGCAGGCTGGTCTCCTGGCAGGGCGATGGGTGACTGGGGCGGAACCAGGCCGACGGCACCACAAGAGGTAGAGCCCAAGGCCTGGCTGGGGAAATTATTTTGGAATATTCTACTCATTAGCAACAGCACCTGTCGGAAGCCAGGGTGGCTCCCGGAGCAGAGAGGACCTGCCCTGTTCTCCTTCACTCAACTCCCACTTCCTGAGGCTCCTTGAGGAAGGGCCCGGGCTGCGGTGCTGAGGCTGAGTTTCATGCTTTGGACTATGACGCAGAGAGGAGGGCATGATGGCAGGTGGCTCCATCAGTGGCTGACCCACCACCCTGTAGCCTGCTCAGGGTCACTCTGCAGTCACCTCAGCTACTGCAGCTGCTCTCCCAGGCCAGGTCAGAACACCATTCTGAGGCCAAGCCCTCGGTGCTGAGATTCCAGCAGTCCCCACTTTCCCAGCCCCGGGAACCCATCCCCCCAGCCGGCCCCCAACTGGAAGGCCCTTTGGAAGCAGGTGTCCCTTGCACACCCCTGAGCTAGGGACTCTGCTAGGGAAGGAGGACAGGCCTTCGGCACTTCCTGCCTCGGGAGGACAAGCCAAGAGTGCGGCTGGACGCCCCACTCTCAGTTTGCTCGGCTCAGTTTGATTCTCTCTCTCTCCCTGGTGAGCTCCAGCTTGGAGCTGTTAGCTCTTCATCAGTTATGGAAACGGTGATGTCTGGGGAGGAGAGAGGAGGGAGTCTCAGATGCTGTGCTGGCGCCCAGCGTGCCCGGGGTGGCCTCCGTGGCACATGCCCACGCCCACGCCCACCCCTCAGACCTGCAGCCCTTGTCAGACTGCCCCTCGTGGTGTCCTTTCTAGGCCCCTGGGACCACTGACCTCAAACCATCTCCTGCCAGAAACCACCTTGGGCCCTTTCCCTTCCAATCAGACCTTTCCTTTCTTCATTCCCTCCGCTAAGGCCTGGATTGCTGTGCCATACAGCCCTGCTCTTCCTGCCCAAGGAGGTCTTTGTAGCAAAGGCAGCAGGTAGGGCTCTGCCCTCCTCCCGCCTTGGTGCCCCTGGCCAGTCCTCCAGGACAGTTCCACAGCTGCTCCTATGTAGCCAGCCGGCTCTTCCTCCCCAGCACCGCAGGGGACAGCCTCTAGCCCTTCCTGATGGGTGCCTCCCTGTCTGTCCTGTCCGCCTGCTCCTGTGCTCCTCATCCCTTCCCTGTGCCCCTGGTTATTTGTCCGCAGAGGGGGAGGGAACCTGGGAAGGATTTGTGCAGAGACCCTGGGCAAGAAGATAAATGGAATTTGCAATAAATCCAGGAGCAAAGTTGTAACTTGACTTAAAAACAAACAAAAGGGCCAGAACTGCACTTAAGCTCCGCAGAAGCTCATCTCCCAGTGTAAACAGAGCAGGATGTGGGCCGAGGAGCCTGCTCTGGCCTGGGACAGCGGGGAGGGAGGGGTCTGGAGCGCTGGCCGCCCACTTCCTCTGGAAGGGATGGGTTGTGGGGAAGGTATCTGTGGCCTCGTTAAAGGAGAAGGAAGATGCTGGCACTGCTGCTGTTTGTCATTCATTTTTCCATGCCTTACCCTTTTGAAAAGACACTGTCAGGGTTGGGACAAGAAGGTTGTTTGGGGGAAGTGCTTTCTCCGCCTGGGCTGGGGCTGGGCAGATACAATCTTGGAGCAGAGAAGGGCAAACAAACCTTGGGCATGAGCTCCCAAGGCCTCAGCCTTCCCTGGGACTGGAACATCGGGGGGTTCACCTGGATCTCTCAGCTGCTGGAAGGGCAGGGTGACCACACTGATCTTCCCCTCAGACATGGCCCGCTCAGCATGGCCCTGGGGGGGACCTCTTGCTGGACTCGCCAGGCCTCACCTGGAAGTATTGGGCTGTAATTTCCACAATGACAGTGTCTTGCCTTTACATATAATTTTAAGTGCGTCCACACAGATCCTCAGAGGTAGAACAGAGAGCAGCAGCATTTTATGGGCAGGAAAACTGACACAGAGAGGTAAAGAGACCCATCAAGGTCACACAGCACGTCAGCAGTTGACCTAGGTTGGAGCAGTGGGAAAGGTGGGTCCCGACGTACAGCTCCCACTGTTGATGATGAGCTGTGTGATCTTGGGTGAGTTCTTTTACCTCTCTGAGCACAAGCTTTCCTCTGTAAGATGCAGTTCCTTGCAGAGTTTACACAGATCGGCGGCCGCCCCCGCTAACTCTCTGTGGCTTGGCTTTTCAAAGTCAGGAACCTCAGGGGACCTAGTGGTATGTCAAGGAGTGTAGAAAGCCACAGTTTAAACATAGCACATCTTTCTGGAGCCTCATTTCTATACTTGGATATTTCTGGAGGGAACAAAACCAGCCTTTTTCAAAGATTATGAAACAAGATGGCTATGCTATAGAAGAGGATGCAAGAGTCACACTTTAAAAGCCAAGCAGGAAACTTCAAGGACATTTGGTGCTTGTCGCTGTCTGTGTCAGGTCCCTCCATGTCCGTATTCACTCTCTCCTGCAGCCTGGAACGAGGTGGTAACGTGTTCTGATTAGTCTTCGGGCCCACCAGGCAGTGAGCGGCAGGAACCCACATTCCTGGTGAACGGGGTGGGGTGTGGTGAGGGGCTGCACTCCCTTTCCAGGGGAGAAGACAGTTTCCCCAGCATCGGACAGTTTTCTCATCCCAGGCTTTACATTAGAATCACCTGAGAAACTTTTGAAGACGATGCATGCCAGGTTCCACCCTGAGCAAGGGCAGCAGACCCCTGGGAGTGCTGTCAGGGCTGTGTTCCGAGAGCTCCCTGGGTGACTCTAACATGCAGTGTGGGCTGCAAATACTCACTTACTGTTCAGTGTTGGAAACCTGGGAGCCCTGAGTGTCCATGACCATGGAGGGGAAACAGTGGCTGGCAGACAGCTTCCTGCCCTCTGCCTCCCAACTACCGTTTAGACCAGTGGGCAGATGCCCTTGCCCTAACTACAGGAAAGGGCAATGAGGCTGGGGGGAGGTGGAAAATAAGACAGATCTTTGCTGGGTGGGGCGGGAAGGCTGTCCTGGGTTGGAGAGTTTCCCCCCCCCCCCATTCATGTCCTTCCTGGAATCTCAGAACATGACCCTATTTGGAAATGGGGTCACTGCAGATGTAATGAGTTAAGATGACCTACTGGAGTAGGGTGGGCCCCTAACCCAGCATGACTGCTGTCCCTGTGGAGCGGAGACGCACAAGGAGACTGCCACGTGAAGGTGGAGGCAGAGGCTGGCTCTTCAGTGAGGAGGTGGGGTCAGTGAGCACTAAGATTTCTTCCGGCTCACACATCTGGTGACTCCAAGGGAGCAGGGAGAGTGGCCTGGCTGGGGGCCATCACGCTGCCACTGGGATATGTGGGGGGGGGGGGCTGAGGTAGGGCGGCAGCAACATGTACCCAGGAGGACGTGGGCAGCAGGACCCCTGCTTTCCTCTGTGGGCACAGAGGATGAAGCTCGCTTCACTGGAGGCCCGAAGAGGCCGGTGCGAGCCTCGGCAGGACGCTGTGGGCGGTGAGATGGGCCCTGGCGGCCACCACTAATTGTACAAAACCGAAAAATCTCCAGAATATTTTCAGCCCATCTGCACTTATCAAATATCACACTGGAAAGCCCAGCCATTTGCGGAGGATCCTGTCCAGAATGAGGGGGATTTCACAGACTTGGCCTCAGGCAGGGTGAGTTTCTTGGAATTTCAGCCTCGGGGCGGGCCTGGCCTCCTCGGTCTTTCAGCCACCTCCTCGCACGCAGGGCTGGGCTCCAGCCGCTCCCGGGCACACCTGGCCACACCATCGGGGCGACAGCGCAGACAGACTCTCCAGCCACCAGATGTGTGCGTGCCTCGGCCTTGGTTTTCCCTCCCCAGTCGTGGGAGTCGTGGCTGTGGCGCAGTGATCCTGGCAGTCTGAGACACCAAGCCACTGTGGCCCCGCTGTGGTTTCTCTGAAGCTCCGTTGCATCTGGGCCAGAGGTGAACCCTTCCCTCCGGAGACCCCAGCAGGCGGGTCTGAAGCACAGTTCAGGAACAGTGGCTTCCACCAGGCTGGGGTTGAGCCGCGGGCAGGGTCGCAGCCCGACAGGGTGCTGATGGGCTGGCCGCAGCAGGGCCGGGACTGGGGGACAGGCTCCAGGCGAGACGCCGGGAACCGGGTCCCTGTTCCCCAAAACAGTCTAACAACAGCCGCAATCACTACTCCCCGAATGCTTTTATTAAGAGTTCCGTGTTACCTGCCTCTTGAACGTGATTGAAACAGAACAACCATTTGCAGTCAACTTGATCTTTTATGGCCTCCTAGATTTTTACAGGGACACCCCAGAATGCCTTCTTTTCAAAGGGGAGCCAAGAGGTACGCCGAGGGCCCGAGAGCGGAACCCTGAATCCCCTCATGCTCATAAATGATGAGATGAAAGAAAAGATGTGAGCTTTTCTTACTTTATAAAAGTAACGCATGGTCATAGAGGACAATTTGGAAGACACAGAAAAGAGTAGAAAAATCAAATAGAAGCCACCTGCAATCCTACTTCTAGAGACCACTGTCAATGTTCTGGGGTACATGTCCTCTTCCCGAGTATGAAAATATCTCTTAACTTCTGTACCTTAAAAAGAAAAGTGGAGCCCGGCCGGTGTGGCTCAGTGGTTGAGCGTCGACCCATGCACCAAGAGGTCACTGGTTCGATTCCTGGTCAGGGCACATGCCCAGGTTGTGGGCCCAATCCCCAGTGGGGGTCATGCAGGAGGCGGTCAATCGATGTTCTCTCTCATCAATGTTTCTATCTGTTTCTTCCTCTCCCTTCCTCTCTCTCTAAAATCAATAAAAAAGAAAAAAAGAAAAGAAATGTGGAGACAGATTTTTGGCACTATAATTCATAATTTCATAAACAAGGCCCTAAAATCTGCTATAGTTCATGTACATTTGAAAGAGGGATCAGTAAAAAGAATCACATTAATTAATCCACAAGTAATTAGGGGCCTGCTTTGTATAAAGCACTCAGTTAGGTGCTGTGGGGGTTCGAGCCTTCGGCAGCGTGGCCCCTGCCTCACGAAGGCAGAGAGAAGACAAAAACACACTTTTGATATTTGTATCCTCAGCTCCTAGCAAAGCTCATTATTGTTTCCTCAAGATAATTGGCTGCGTTGAGCCGAGTGGTGCCCATCCAAAGGCTATTCATTACTCACTCAACAAACGTTTACCTCGTGCCTACTGTGCGTCCGGGGTGAAGGTGTTTAAGGGAGCAGGGAACCCCTGGGATGAGAGGGACAGTCTGGGAGATGTACATGAACTCTGGCTTACCAGAGGGATGGCGTGATGGTTAATTATGTGTGTCAACTTGGCTAGGTCACGGTACCCAGATATTGATAAGACACCAGTCTAGAAGTTGCTGTGAAGGTAATGTTTAGATGTGATTAACACTGAAATCAGTAGACGTTGAGTAGAGCAGATGCCTGTCCATAATGTGGGTGGGCCTCATCCAATCAGGTGAAGGCTTTCAGAGAAAAGACTGGAGTCCTCTGAGGAAGAGGGAATTCTGCCTCCACACTACCTTTGGATTCCAGTTCCAACATCAACACTTCTCTGGGTCTCTAGCTTGCTGGTCTGCCCTGTGGATTTTAGAGTTGCCAGCCCCCCACAATTGCATGAGCCAATTCCTTAAAATCTCTCCCTCTCTCTATATGTGTGTGTATGTAAATGTATATGTATATTATGTGTACATATGTATGTATGTGAGTGTGTATGTGTATATACAGGGTGGGGCAAAAGTAGGTTTACAGTTGTGAGTACTCAAAACAGAACTTATTCTTGTATTATTTGTTAATTATTGTATTATTTTCCATGCAAACATCTGTAAAACTACTTTTGCCCCACACGGTATATCTTGTACTGGTTCTGTTTCTCTGGTTTTGTTTCACTGACTAATGCAGACGGGAAAGGAGAAAGGCAGGAGTAAGGAGAAATTGCTACTCGGAGAGGGTGAGGGAGACCAGTTAGCCTGTCAAGATACTGGGATGCTGGGAGGGCAGCAAGAACGTGTGTGTGGAGGTATGTGTTTGTATGTCTATGTAAGTATGTATGTCTGTGTCTGTATATGTGTGTTTTTGTGGACATCTACATGAGTGTGTGTATCTGTGTCTGACTTTGCATGTCTGTGTGTGCCAGTATGTGTCCTGTGTGTATGAGTCTGTCTGTATGTCTGTGTGTGCATCTGTCTCTCTGTCTGTTTATATGTTTCCATGTGTGTCTATCTACACAAGCGGATATGTGTGTCTATATGTCTGTGTCTGTTGGGGGGATGTAGGCAGGGATAAGTCTGCTGTGGTGCCCTAGAAAAGGACCTCTCTCAGATTTTCAGTCAGTTCCATCAGCCTGCTGGGAGCAAGCACAGAAACTGGGTTTGGGAACCAGACAGGAAGGTGGCCAAGTAGGAAAGCAGGTCCCAAAGTGTCTGGGGCAAGAGCAGCCAACAGGAAGGGGGAGGAGATGCCTGGGTGGGTGTGGGGAGCAGGATGGCCAGAGGTCAAGGTGGTGCAGAGAGGTCTGCATGGCAGTTCTGGGACATACAAACACCACCCCTGCCTAGAGTCTGGGGGTTTCATGGGCCAAAGGAAGGATTTTGCAAGGGCCAACCAGGTTGGGAGAATCAGGGTCTGCACTGAGGGGTGGCAATGGAGAGGGAGATCTGGAGACTGGGCCCCCCGAGAATGTGAAGAGAAATAGGGCAGTCAGGGGAGGGAACTGGCTTGGGGATGATGATGACTTCAGTTTCAACCTGTTGGGGCTGGGAAACCACAGAATAAGACCTTCAGAGTTGAGGAGGGAGTAGTGACCAGTGTCATGCCCTAGGAAGGACGGGGAATGAGGAATAAGAAGAACCCATTGGGCTTGACAATTAGGTGGTCTCGGTGACCTCGGTGGAGGGATGGAAGCTGGTGTAAGGGGCAGAGGCCGTGGGTGAGCATGGCGGGAGGCGTCATCCGTTGGGCCTACTGCTGTGTATGAAAATGAAGACGCCAACGGGACAGCGACATGAGCAGGCAGCAGAGCTGAGTGGCAGGAGCCCTGTGCACACGTTCAGCCCTGACCCCAGTGAGTACGTCCTCGGAGACTGAGCAGACTATTATCCTTTAATCATGCCATATTTATAAAGGCCTTTCTCCAAGGAACCCCAAGTGCTCAATCAACATTCACTGATTCACTCTCGCATTCTCCTTCAGGGAAAACTTGGGGGCAGGTATCATCATTATGTTTATAGGTACAGAAACTGAGGCTCCGACGAGAAAGAGGCTGACAACCAAGGTCACAGAGCTAGTCGGGGTGGGAGGTGTCATACCTGGCTTGCCCGCTTCTGCGGCGAGGCCATTCCTCAGTCCCTCACGTCTTGCCAGGACCCCCAAGTTACTGGTGAGAGTTGGCCATGAGACCAACCCCAGGGTTCAATGTTTCAGGGGGTGACTGCAGGATCATCCCAGAGGGGGGCCCCGGCCAGCCAGCTGTGGGGGGCCAGGGAATGAATCTTGTTTTTGCTTCCCTCAGTCCTGGGCCACAGGGAAACCTAAACAGCTCGCTGTGCTGAGTCCGTAAGGGTCGCCAGCAAACGCTGCGTGTAAGCAACAACCGAATCGCCGAACTCAAGAACGCACGCGGTTGTTCCGTTTGTGTTTCCTGGGGGTCCTCACACAAGAGATTCTCTAGTGGCCTCAAGTAGGGGAACACCCCCGACCCTTATGCTTCGGGCTGTGCAAGAGCCAACCATTTTCTCAGAAGCAAAACGATCTCTAAATGCAAAGAATAAGCAAAGACAGCCCATTAAGAAGATGATGTGGTCACCTTGGATGCTGAGCTTGGACTTTATCAGACCAAGAAATGAAAGGACTCCCTTAGGTCCCAATGATGGAGGTGTTCCGCAAAGCCCCCAGCTGTGGCCCCAGAAAGTGCTGATGTAGGGACCATTAGCTTCAAGTCCCGGTACTTCCAGGACAGGGGCTGCCGACACCTGCGGAGCCCTGTGAGCGGGCTCTCAGCTAATGAGGACCGGCTCTTTCGGGATCAGCTAAGTGGTTCACATTCCCAGTCCAGTGTTTATGCCACTTGGGTGGACCTGGGAAATTCAAGGGGCCACCGGCATGTTGGCCCAAAGCCAGGGTTTAATTAAGCCCTAAATCTCCAGTGATTCCACCAGGGGCCTGAGCCCCCTGAGGCCAGCCAAAGGGAAAAAGCCTAGGATCGGCTTCTTTTGAGTCTTCCCCTCAATGCATTGTTTGCAGAGGCCTTGCTTGTTAGTGCGAATAATCTCCTCAAAGTCACAGAGCAGCGCACAGAAGGCCAGAGGCCCAGCCCTGCACGGAGCAGCTCAGCTGTGGCGCCCATCACGGCCCGCAGGTCATTTCCCACACCCATCATCTGCGTGCCGTGGAACGTGGGCATCCACGAGGAAAGAGAGGCTAGATGAGCACAGTGACACTTTCATTTCGGGGTTTCTGTTGAAGAATCCTTGGTGTCTGGTGAGAAATTACCAAAAATATGTCTTGTTCAGGAAACGGAATGATTAGGGCTATTTCAATTGGGAGGCTCAGAAGGCCCAGCCACCCAGCAGGGCAGAGGCCTGGGACCCACAGGCCAGGCCTAATCTCTGGGGTCCAGCAGACCCGTGGGAAGGAAGAGGGGGTGTGAAGTGCCTCTGCAAGGAGGAAGGGCCTGGGACTTTCAGAGTTCCTGTCTCTCCTTCATGCCCCGTCCCTCCTTCACGCCTGGGAGCAGAGAAATGCCGGCTGCTTACAGCGACGGCAGGGAGGCCAGCGGGAGAAGGCAGGGAGGCCAGCGGGAGAACGGCAATCACGGCACAGACCCGTCGCGCGTCTGCTGGCCGAGGCTGAGAGCAACGCCACCACGAGCTGGCTGATAAAGGACACGGTGCCAGTCTAACGCGGGAGGGGCTGAGCAGCTGGAGGGCTGTGGGAAGAGAACTGTGCAGTCCCGTCTTTCTTCATTTGAAGAGAGTAAACCGGAGGTCCTTGGGGTTTGGGGTCTGCTGGCCTGAGTTTGCACCCCAGAAAATGACACTTGGAAATGTGGTCCTGCTTGATTTGGGCACCTGCAAGCCCCGTGGTTCCTCTGCCTGCACTGAGGCCTACGGGCTCCCCGAGAGCACGGGGCCAGGTTTCTTTCTCACGGCTTCTCCCGTCTGCTGCAGCCGGGGAGGTGGCATGCTAGTGTCCCGGGTGTTTATGGAACGAGTGATGATATAGAATGTTCAAGCAGCCTCTGGCACGTAGCTAGTTCTCCGTGCTGGTCCCCTCACCGTCATCATCAGCATTCTGAGCTGGGGTTGGCTGGACGGGAGATTGTCCGCAGGGCCACCGCGCCTGGAGCTCCCTGCGCGCAGAGTGTGGGAACGGGGCACTGGCCTGTGTCTGATGGCCGCCCCGCAGCGGGTCATAAACCGGCGGCCGAGGGAGAGGCCAGCGCAGATAGGGCCTGGAGATGAAAGCGCCGTGTTTGCCTTCCCGAGGGCCTGTGCTCCCGCCGGCTGCAGCTTCCTCTGCCCTGCCGGCTTTTTTTTCTCCTTCCCAGTTCCTCTCAGTGATATCTCAAGAGGCAAACTTCCAGCACTAACAGGAGGTCTTTTGTTCTCCTTTTCTCTAAGTGGACTTTAACCCAGTTACGACAGATGAGTCACTGTAAAAACAAACAAATAATAATACTCCATTTTCTTAAAGGCTCTCCCATGCCTGCTGACAGAAGAGGGGGAACCTGACACTGGACCGGGCCTGTGGGGCCTCTCCCCACCCTGGCCTTCTGGGGGCCCAGCCCAGGAGAACCTTCCCGAACACGCGGGAGCCCAGCACTGTGGGACTCCTCAGTGTGGCTCTGGCTTGTTTGACATTTCGTCTGATTTGGGGCGGCTCAGGCCCTGAGGAGTTTTGGTCTCAGCACAGTGCTGGTTGGGACGTACACGCCTGCATCCGCCGCACACTAAGTTCTGGACGTGCCTCCCTTCACACCGAGGTCCTTCATCTGTGAGACACGGGTGTTAGGCTCTATGGTTTTATCAGGGAGGACTCTGCCATAGAATGCCTCTGCTCTGTGAGAAGACCGCAGGCAGGCGACAGGTTCAAGTGCAGGGTGCATCCATTCCATACAGGGTCACTGTGCCCTGAGTCAGGCACTGGGGTTACAGCCACGAGAGAGACTTGCTCCTGCCCTCAGGGAGACAGCGGTAAAGAAATGCATGCAGTCTCTTCTGAGACAGGTAGGATGGAACCGTGCCCAGGGTGGGGGTGGGGTAAGAAAGGGGACGACCATTTGATCCTGGAATGCTGGGAAAGTCTTCTCAGAGGGGATGGCATTTGTGCTGAGTCTTGAACCACGAGTCACTGTGTGGCTCAGTGGTTGAGCGTCGACCCATGCACCAAGAGGTCGCCAGTTCGATTCCCGGTCAGGGCACATGCCCAGGTTGTGGGCCTGATCCCCAGTGGGGGGCATGCAGGAGGCAGCCAATCGATGTTCTCTCTCATCGATGTTTCCATCTCTCTCTCCCTCTCCCTTTCTCTCTCTCTTAAATCAATAAAGAAAAAAAATGTTTTATTTATTTATTTATTTTTTTTTTTAAAGATGCTTGGGTGAGAGGGAGCGAGGGCATAGCCAAAGGACTGAGGCCCATGGCCAGTTCAGACCCACCCTCGTGCAAACCCTCTCAAATCTCTTTCTAGGCATTTTTGCCTCCGTGCTTAAGTAGAGCTGGACCCTCGTTTTCCCGAGAAGGTGCCATCCCTGGATGAATCTGCCAATGGCTTCAGGACTCTGGTCCGAGATGTCTCTTGGCTGCATCAAACATTTGGGCTGGCTTTGGGCCTCTGACCACCTGGGCTCACTGCTGAGGAGCACAGGGCAGGGGGTGGTGGGTGGGGTGAGGGTGTACTTGTTCTCCAGAAGGTTGTCAACCACTGTCACAGTCACTATGTCCTCACTCACTCCCTGGAGCTCAGGTGCATAGTGTAACACACTCATGTCTACAAAAAAAATATAGTTCAATTGCCTAGAAAACTCCTGCTTGTCGTCAACACCAACTTAGGAGCCTCCTTCAGTGTGGGCAGCCCCCAGAAGCCGTGGATAGTGTGAGCAGGACTGGCCTTTGTGCTCTGTGGTCCTTCTCACCTTGCTTTAGGCGCTACCCACCCTTGACTGTAATTGCTGTTTCCCTGAGTGCCCTCCTCCTGGTGTGAGCTCCTGGAGGGGGTGGCAGCTAGTGCACAGGATTTGGTTTGTGCATATACAAGGTGTTCAATAGATCAGCGATTTTCAACCTTTTTCATCCCATGGCACACACATAAACTAATTCCTAATATTCCACGGTACACCAAAAAATATATTTTTTGCTGATCTGATAAAAAAAATAGGTATAATTTTGATTTACAATAATAATAATAATATAATAATAATAGCAATCACCTATCCTTTTTGCTCCAAAGTGACTTTTAAAAAAAAACCAGGTGTCTATACTTGTATGTAAGGATTTCTGGTACCAAGAATTAACCAATCAGACACAACCTTATTTTGCAATGTGACCAATAAGATGCAACTCTGTTATGTGACCTATATATTTATGGTTCAAGACAGGGCATTCACACCAGACGGTTATTGTTGTGTTGGCTGCTGTCATTTTTTAGTTTGACAATCTAAAGCAGTGGCTCTCAACCTGTGGGTCGTGACCCCTTTGGGGGTCGAACAACCCTTTCACAGAGGTCGCCTAAGACATAACAGTAGCAAAATTACAGTTATGAAGTAGCAACGAAAATAATTTTATGGTTGGGGGTCACCACAACATGAGGAACTGTATTAAAGGGTTATGGCATTAGGAAGGTTGAGAACCACTGATCTAAAGGAAAAGAGGTCAATGCCCCTGACTAACTACATATTGCATTAAAAAAAAATTCTTATGGCACACTGCCTGAAAATCACTGCAATAGATGTTTGTTAAATGGACATGTGAATGAACGAAGGAGATTTGAGTTGGTATGTTTTACACAGTCTAACAACAATATCAACTGAAAGCTTCACTTCTATCGTCTTCCATAGAACATGGTAGGACCTAAGGATTTCCTCCCGAGAACACCACTTTGTGCATAAGCAGATATCTCTTCCCCAAAGCTCCGTGCCCTGGAGAATTTAGATTTAAAATCAGATTGAGCCCACAGTGGCACTCTAGGGCAAAGGGGACCCTAGTCTGTTTTACTAGGCTGACTTCTTCTCTGCTTTAGCAAATCCCATGAACTGAAACAGTGAGGATCCTCCATTAAATCTGTGTAGTTTGCGCCCCCTGAAATACAGTTCTTTACATTTCTGTGTCAACCATCTGAAAAGTGCCATCTTTCCCTCTTTTGATCTGGAAGGATAGAGTAGGATAGACTTCCTTCCATCTATCTATGTCTTTTTTTTTTTTTTTTGAGGAGTCTTATCAAGGGCTGTGTGCCTTATTCTGCAGGGGCTGTGCTCTTCAGCGGGCCCTTCCTTTCCCACTCCGTGTTCTGCCATCCTCAGACAGCCCCAGGCGATCAAGAGTACATGACACAAAATGATTTCACTGGGGGGTTGAGAGGGTATCCCAGGCTCAGTACATAGCCAAGCCTAGCCTTGGCCTGTTTCTCTGCTTCGGGAGAACTCAGGCCCCTGCCTCAGACCTTGTCTCCTGGGGTTGAATTATGGCTGTAACAGGATGAGTAAAATATTCCAGGAACTGGCTTCTCAATGGCAATAGCTGGTTAATTACTTCTGAGAAAATGGAAACCTTGGTCTCCTGATGTGTGCGATGACAGGCACAAGAGGAATTTTCCAATACAATAGGGGAATGAGTTTTCCAAGGTCAGGGTGACTGACAAAAGCCACCATCTGACCACACACCAGAATTAGGTACTGTGGTACCTCTGGAATGGCACAGTTAATAGGCTGGGACAGTGGACGGGGGGGACAGCAGTGCTCCCCACTCCCTCCTACGCATGTCACCAAGATCTGCCACCAATGGGAATGTGACTTCAGGACAGCTGGCACACTTCTAGTGTCGTTTTCCGTGGTGAGAAGTGAGATGACCTTGACCATTCTGCTTCGGAAGGAGGTGGTGAGGAGGAGACGCTAAGAGCTAGTAGGTTCTTCACATGTGTGCCAGCAATGGTGTGCACCAAGGCCTTCCCTGCTGCGGCAGGTTTCACGGTGGCCCAAGCGTTTCCTCCTCTGAGCTCAGTGGTTCGCCCTCCGTCCTCTCTCGGGCACTTCCCTGTGCAGACCACTGTTCTGTGAACTGTCTTAGTCCCTCAGTTTTGTTCAATTCCCTTCATTGTTCCTTCCACCAAAGGAGAAGGACTGTGGTTCTCCCAGCCCTTTCCGTCTCACTGTGACAGCAAATTTTCAAAACTCCAAGGGACAGAACGCTGTAAAAAGGCCAAGGAGAAGGGGTAAGTCACACTTGTGTTTGAAAACCCACGGAGCAGCTGTAGACGTTCATAATTGTCCTCCGTGAGCCCCTAGCCACTTATTTAAGATCCCTTGGAGAAACTCATTCCCAATTAGAAGAAAAGAATGGTTTGGGTATGATTAATTCCCAGTGCTAGATGGAAACAAAACCTTTCCAAAGCTGTTGCTGTCAGAGAGGAATTCTCCTTGGTGGTGCTGTTCAGGACATCGGCCACTCCAGGCCTCTGGCTCCGTTAGTATCTGTGGGAGGGGCTGAGGAATCTGAACCTCCAATATAAAATGGAGAATAGACATGGGATAAGAAACAGGAAACACATCTGCTGATCCCTCAGATTATCTTTTTTTTTTTTTTTTTTTTTTAATGTAAGTTTTTTTTCCTGATTTTGGAATAATAAATGTTCCTGGGAGACAATTTGAAAAATGGAGACAAATCCAAAAAAGAAAATAAAAGTCAAGCCAAATTTTTATTACCCAGAGATAGCACGGTTCATGTTCTTATACATATTCTTCCAGTTAAAAACATACACAATGTTTTTTTCCTTCCCAGACTGCTATGTTCTGTGCATACTGCTTTGTAACCCGCCCTTTCCCCTTTAATGATACGTTGTGAATATTCTCCCAGGAGAGTAAGCCTTCTGCTAGCACATAATTCTAATGACTGCCTAGTATTCCATCATACAGATGTTCCTTCAGCTAATACTCTGTGGCTGAACATTAAGGTTGTATCTATTTCTTGCTATTATAAATAACATAATGTACACACTGGGGAGACTGACTCAGGCTGCTCCATTGTCCTGGTCATAAGTCACTTAGTCCTTCCTCAAAAGCCATTCGTCATTTTGCGGGCCGGAGAAACTGCATCGCAGCTGACTTTACAACCCTTGCTCAGAACACAAGCACAAACTTAATCTACCCAAGCTGGCAGCAGCCCTGAAAGTTCTCTTAATTCCACAGAAACCGCCACCAATGGACAAAGACAGTTGTGTTCAACTCACTTATTCATAGAGGCATTATCTCAGACAAAACAGAGCTCCTTGACTGGTTCCCCTTTGACCCTGGGTCATCTTTTGGACAAGGAAGGCAAGCTCATTGTGATAGCAGTGGGAGCTTATACTTAGCGAGGTAAAGCAGCAGAGGTAACTGGAAGCATGCATTCTGGAGGGAATCCGTCATCATTTTGAATCGTCTTCCATGGGTAGTATTTTTGGTGTCACCATTCTGTCCCTTAGAGTAGATAATCACAAGCAGAATAGAATAAAGACCTAGGGTTCCCAGCATGACAAGGAGTTTCTCAAAAGACTGTGGTTGGCCTGCGCAGAGGGGAAAGATGGGCTCTGAGCAAACTCCCAGTTGAGAATCTGGGGCATAATCTAGGCCAGTGGTTCCTGGTTCAGCTCAACTTCAAGAAACTCAAGCTGCCACGTGGGGTGCACTTTAGACGCCTCTTGCTTCCATATCATTGGCACTTCAGCCCAGCAGGAAGCCAAGGAGGAAATACGCTCTGAGTGGAGGGGCAGGCGCTGCACCCGGGAGGTTGGGTGTGGGTGGGCCAGATCAGCAGGTCACCTCCCATGCCATTGCCAGCTTCTCATCCCAGTGGCCACGCACACAGCTTTAGCAGTTGTTGGATGATGAGATCTTGAAGGAAGTTCTTATTTCAAAGTCCAGACACTCTTGCGATCCTCTGAGGCCCTGTGGCTTCAGGAAGAGGCGGGTAGAGAAAGAATTCATGGAGAGAGATTGAGTTCAAGGGGAATGTCATGGGAATGCACACGATGGTTGAAATGTGCAAAGAAATTTAAGAAATTAAGATTAGGTGGGGCAGGAATACTGGTGCGTGCGCGTGCACCCACACACACACACTCACAGTTTAATGGGGTTTCTAGGAGAGGAAATTGTGGTCTCTATTGCATATGTAAAGTCCTAGTGGGGAGCTCTCTAAAGAGAGTTGGGGTGAGGAGCTGGAGGAATCCCAGGATTCCTCTCAGGCAAACATGTTTGTCCCACCTCCAAAAGGCCGGCCCCCATTCTCAGTTGCTCTAATATGTCATCAGACACCCCTGCCCCATCTGACAGTCCCATGTCCACAAACAAAGCACTCTGGTGAGTCGTTTCTTTCCCAAGCTCCTGAGGGGGTCTTCTGGGGGTTGGAAAGGATTCTTTCCGGGCTGATCCAGCCCTGGCTGATGAGCTCAGCTGTCTCCTTCCCTAGGAAAGCAAGCAGGGCTTCTAGGGAAGGCTTCCTGTGACAGAACACGGCTGCCTTCCACCACGTACCCGGCCACCTCTGTCTTTCTTCCAAGCTGGAGCCTGAGGTTGGGGAATTTTATAGAGAGGATGTTGGGAATAGATCAATATTCTTGTCTTGGGTGATTGAGAAGCTGCGGGAGCCTCTCTTCATGCCCATAATTGGACAACAGTGGCAGCACTGAAATGCCAGCCCAGAGAAGTCCTTCGTTTCCAACCAGCCCCGGGACCAGGCACCTGCATGTGGGCCTCTGGCAATTAAGAAGGAAGAGCCCCACGCCGTTTGCCACTCTGTTACACCAAGGCTGTGAATTCCTTTCTGTCCCATTAGATTTCACCTCTCCCTCCCCTTGAAGCCAACAGGGACAGGCCCTAACTGGTTCCTTCACCTGCTCTCTTCTCCTACCCCTGGTTCAGCTCGGCCCCCACACCAGCCTCTGCCCAGCTGGGCCTCAGAGAGCCGGCGCGGGAGCATGCACGCGACCCAGAGCCAGCCAGGGTCCAGGCCCTGCTCCAAGGTTGTCTCGGTCGGAACTCATTTAGTTCCCACACCACTCTGTGAGATGGGTACTGTTACTGGTCCCATTTTCCAGATGAGGATGCCGAGTCCCAAAGAAGTTCATTAACTTGCCCAAGTCACACTGCTAAAGGGCGGCAGAGTGAGAATTTAAACGGAGCAGCTCGGCCCCAGAGCCCTGCTCGTCCGGCCACAGTGCAGGTGGGATACGGCGGCTCTGCTTCCACTGGTCCTGCTGCGGCCCAGATCTGACCTTGGGCCTCAGTTGGACAACAGGATGCTGTCTTGTCCTTGGGTTCCTGCTTTGGAAACCTCCTGGTGTGCTCATCTCTCTAGGATACCCTGGGATGCCCTATTCTTACCATCCCCCATTTCTAGTTCTGGAATCCCCCCCGAGCCCATTCCGCTGGTCGTGCAGTGGGCCCGGCTGGTGGGCCCCAGCCGGTAAGACGGATGTCTTACTCAACACTGGACCCCACACCAAGCCCCAGCACAGCGCCTAACACACAAGAGCTGTCGAATTTACATCGAAGGAAATCAATGTCAAAATGCTCTGTGCCTCAGTTTCCTCACGTTTACAATGAGATAATAGCAAATAGAGTTTTGCAAAAATGGATGACGTGAATCTGTGTAAAGCACTTACAACAATGTCTGGCACGTGGCAAGTGATCTCGGGTAAGCAGTTATCGCCACGTCATGTGGTTACCGTCATTACTACGTGCGAGTGGAAGGCTTTGGGCTCTGGGTCCGAAGCCAGGGTTCTCATCCTGGCCCTGCCACTTCTCAGGTCTCTGATCATGGGCAACTGCCCCGACTTTTCAATGCTTATTTTCCCGTTTTAAAAATTACATAATAGTACTTGTACCGAACAGGGATTTTTTGAGAATGCTTATGCTAAGTGCTTGACACAGAGAGATCTCACTAAATACTAGCCAAAAAATTGTTAGTATTCTAATCATTATTATTTAATAATTATAATAAGTATGTGATTATTTTAAAACTGAGATGCATATGTTTAAAGCATTTTAGGCCACTCAGTCTTCTCCTTGGGACAACTTCCTCCCTTTCATAGTCAAGAAACACGTGCCCAGCTCCTCTGTCCCTTCCCTTGAACACACACACACCCCACAGTACCTCGGGCCTCACATTTATGGTGCACTTGAGACCTCTGGGGTTTTGTAGGTCCCCTACCAGCCCATGAAAGCAGGGCCTCCTGAGGCAGGGAGGGGATTTGGCTCTTGGAGTCCTGGAAAGCATCCCTTTCCGCACTCGTGGTTCAGAGGGACACAGATCATGGCCGTCTGGAAAGAAGGGCTTGGCCGGGTCCCTCAGGGAACAGGACCTTCAGAGAACAGGGAGACTGAGCATCCCTTTGACCATATGGAAGTCACTTGCCACCGTGTCTGTGCCTGGTTCCACACAGCTGTGGTGTGGTGGGCGGTTTCCCAGGGCTCCATTCCTCCAGCGGATCCAGGAGTGACAGGAGAAAGAGGGGGAGTGACAAGAGGACAGTGCTGGGCATCCAGTGGCTGGACAATCTGTTCCACAGCTTCAGGGCTCAGGCTTGTGAGTCCAGCGACAGAGCCGAGCCCCACATGGCAGCAGGAATGCGGCACTCCTTAGCAACCAGGGGAAAGATGCTTGTTGTGGGAACCCCGGGGAGCAGCAAAAACGCAACAGACAGTCCCCCGGCCCAACCACACGAAGGGCTGGGCACTGGCGCGGGGATCGCCCAGGGAAGGAGGGGGCCAGACCAGCAGGGCTGTTGGTGTTGGTTTTAACCATCAGAAGGATGTCCGGTGGACATGGCCATATCGTGGTTCCTAGGGAAGCATCCATGTTGGAGGGGAATTCTGGACGGACTTGCGGGTGGAAAAGCTGAGGCGTGAGCTCCCCTCTTCCTCTTCGTGGGTGAATGTGTGACAAGGAAGCAAACGGAAAGCAGTGTCCGCGCGACTCTGAGCGGAGACTGTGGCTCCTGTCCAGCACGCCCCGCTTCCCGGGCAGACCCCTCTTCTCGCTCCTACCTCTGGGTCTTCTAGCCTCCACTTCCCACTGTCCTTGTGTGTCACCGCACCGCTGGAACCCCAGCTCATTCCACTGTTGCCGACTTCTCTGAGCAGCTCCCCCCCCCCCCCACTGTGGGGAAGTGTCACAACTCAGTCTCCAGAACACTAAACAAGAACCAGGGTTTCAACTTGTTTCTAGGAAGGAGGAAGGAAAGGGTTATGGGTGAGATGCACATGGCAACACTGCCACAATGCAGGGAGGGGGTCGCAGTGCTGTCTGGCCCTTCTCAGGCAGGACAGTCACCTAGTGAGGATTTCGTGGGCTTGGCTCAGCCATCCCTCCACTGCTCCTCTGGAAAGACCCTCCTGGTGAGGGTGCTGAAGGGGGGAGGCTCTGAAGACGCCCTCCTCTGTGCTCAGTTCAGGCGAGTCTGCAGGAGTGGAGAGTTAGCTCAGTTATGGACGTGCCCTGAGAGGTGTCTGTGTCATTAGACTCGCAGGTAGACATGTTGCAGAGACATGGAGAAATGACGTCCGGTTGCCCCTCAGGCAATGGGCTAGCCCCAGGCAAGGCAGCGGGTGGTGTCAACATTTAGCACTCCAGGTAGATCTGTCTATCCCCTCAGTGGGAGCCCAGAGGAGAAGTCCAGGGCTACTCCTCAGTCTTGGAGGCAGTAAGGGGTTCTGAGTCTCAGGTGCCTTCGACAGGGACAGACCAGGCTTTCTTTGCTCTGGGAACCAAATTCAGACAGGTGACCCCAAACCCTGCAGGGCAGGTGAATGGGAACACCCCACCATGCCAGCAAGCTGGGTGATTACAGGTGTTGATGTGAGGAGTGGCCAGACTGGTTTCAAGCTCGTCACCTAGCTGTGCGAAACTGGTTCCATTTTTTAACAGCTGTCAACTTGGCCCCACCTGAGCCTGGGTCGCCTGGCTGGCTGGGCGGTTTGAAGGGATGCATGACAACTGCGTCTCAGCTCTCACTCCATCAATCAGCCAAAATCTTCCCCAACCCACAGAACCTGATGGGCAGCGAGGCTCTTCCCATCTCACTGTAGGACAGGCGGGAGGCCAAGGCTCAGCATCGGGGAGGACACACCAATCAGTTGCCCTGGGGTGACTTGTGTGGGGACAAGCAGGGGGTGAAGGTGAGGAAGCAGGGAAGGAGGCTTTGAAACAGGGCTAAGTCTGAAGTGAAAATAAATGTCGGTGCAACATGAACAAATACACACCATGAGCACAGATCTGAATGCAAATGGAATGTGTGTGTGTGTGTGTGTGTGTGTGTGTGTGTGTGTGTCTTGAAGAACGAAGGGAAAAGGGGAAAAAAGGAAAAGGAAAAAAGTTCTCTCTATCCCTGTAATCATTAGAAAGAAAATGAAGTCCAAATTGCGTTCAGGGCTGCTGGGACAGAGGGAGAGAGGCAAGAATGGAAAAAACAGGCCATAAAGATGCCAGGGCTGCTTAAGCAGAAACATCTGTGGAAGTCATAAGACTGGGGGCCTGGTCAGGCTTCTAACAAACCCAGGAAGAGGAGAGTCTGTGCTGGATCAGGACGAGCCTGGTCCGCCCTGTGCAGGGCCCCTGGGACCAGCTTACGTGCGTGGAGGAGATACCTTCCCGAGGGCTCAGCCTGGGCCTGGCTTCCAGCAGGAGAGGAAGCGAGAGGGAAGGGAGGGAGAGGCGTCCCCAGGTCAGGAGGGGCCTGCAGCGGTCATGGGGGCAGGGATGTGACAGCAATCTTGAGCATGTATTTATTTAAAGCTTTAAACTCACTGGGGTAGCCTGTTGAGCTACATGTCTCAACTCCTGCAGTGCAGCAAAGAAAAAAAGTGAAGGTGGGGGAGGGGAGGGTCAGTTGCTGACCTGCACAGAAGTGGGGAGGCTGGGCTTTCTGTTTGTAAATGGAAATCAGTCTTATCAGTGATTTCCTACCTAGGCCAACTGTCCAAGGCCCACCTCTGCTAACAGCACAGGAACGGCCGCTAACACAATTGACCACAGACCTCTCTCTGTACCACCCTCTTAGTATCACCTAATGTAATCCTCCAGAAATCCCGTTGTCCCTGGAATAGGTCGAGACTTGCCTGGCAACTCCAGGGAGGTTCTCCTATTAGCATTGTTATCCTAGGAGGAAACTGAGGCTTGGTGAGGTCCAATGACTCATCCAGCCGGCCAGGTCACCGGCCAGCACATTCCAAGGAACACCCAGGGTATGTCCCTCTCTCTTTCCCCCCCGAACTCATTTGAAAAGCAGCTTTAGCCACGCTCTGTTGGGAAAGCAGCTCCGCAGAACGAGCCCGGCATTCATGGGGACCTCGGAGCCCCGTAGGCCCGGTGGCCTGTCCATCCAGCACCCTGTTACATTCGCTCGGGAAAGCGGAGGGAGCTGTAGCCACAGAACAAAGGGAAGCAGTCACTCCAGAACACGCAGAGATGGTGAAAGAAACGAAATCCAGACTCTACACTGCTGGCTTGTGGGCAACGGTCACTGTGCCGTTTATAGGCCCCATTACCGAGGTCAGATGCTGCGTCTCCTCTTCCTCACCACCTGGCCTGTCCTCATTCATGGAGTTCCTTCACCCACAGCTAGCCTTCCTCCCCTCAAGGCATTCAGGATCTTCTTTCACGTGGGAGGGTGGCCACTGGGGATGAAAGGCTTCAGGGTCCACGGTCAGGGGTCTATAAATGCCCTCAGAAAATACAGGAGTGAAATAGCGAGAGGGTTGGCCCACACCCCGTCTCCTGGGCAGCTGACTTGGGGAAGCAGATGATCTGAATGTCCCCTGAGCCATCAACTCTAATGTGCTGCTGACATTAACTAGGGTTGGAGTCGACTGGTGCCAGGCCTCTGCCTCATGCCCACCCTTTATGGTGGGTAACATCACCTCTGCTCTAACGGCGAGGAAACTGGGCTCATGGAGGGTGCTTACCTACCGTCAGTTACTGAGTGACAGTGGGAATTAGAATCCACGAGGTTGGAGATGGAGGCACCCCGTCCGTGTATGTTCCCTCTTGTGCCCCACTGTGTTTCAACCACTAGCGTGCCTTTGATCAGCTGGCCATCTCATTAAAATGTGTCCCCTGATTCAGAAGGGGCCTGGGATCCTGCACCTGTACCCAGCTTCTGGATGAAGGCCACGCTGCAGGCCCAGGACCACACCGGGGAGCGAGGACGCTTCACCCACACTTGTTTGTGCCGTGGGGGCTGGCGCTTCTCTGCCTCTCCAGTATAGCTTTGCACCAGCACGGACCAAAAGCCACCCGTGCAGTCCCTGTGGCTATGCTGTGCACCTAACTGCTGCGAATCGTCTCCCTCCTCCCTGTTACTTGGCTGAGTGTTAAAAAAAAACCCTCAACATTGGCTTTGGGTAGGAAAGGCTGGCAGTGGCCTGTGCCACGGTCGCGGAGGCCCTGCTCCGCGAGGGTTAGACTTTGATACCATTCTGTATCTCGGAGAGAATCTACGTGATGAAATCTCTCCCCAACCCCCCACCCCCACCCCAACATGCTGCTGGCCTCTCCCATGAGCTGACAGGAATTTCCTGCTCAGACCAGCAGAGGAACTCTGGGTTTGCTCTTCCAGGGCCCATCTCGGAGGGAGAGGGAACAAAAGGCAAGAAGGCAGGGCTGCTTTTGTCTGAGCCCAGATGACTTGGGGTCCTGGTTCTGCTCCTTGTGTAGCTGGGGAGGGTCTTGTCTGGGTTTTCATTTGCAGCCCCCGGTCTGGCTCGGGGCTCTGTGCACGGCTCTGCCAGGAGACCTGCATTCCACAGAAAGGAGGGGCTGGAAGAGGCTCGGCTCAGGTTCGCTCAGGAGCACAAAGACAACCTGGAAACCCAGCCCCTGTGCCCCGCAGACACTGCTCCTTCTTTGTCACTCTTTCCGAGACAGTGCTGAGGGCCCTCCTGGGCGCAGGCTGTGCGAGTGTGGGCATGCAGCAGGGACCGTCCCTGGCTGCGGCTCCACGGAGCTCACAGCTAGAGGGAGCCGCTCGAAACAGACAGTGGAGTCCACGGAGTCCATGCTGAGAAGGGGCGTGTCTGTGAAGCTGGGGTTACAGGCTCTGGGTGCACATTCCCTTCCTGGCGTGGGGATCACACAACCTGGCTGTCTTTTCTCCAAGGTGAAACCATCATCTCTTTGGGTCTATGCACCCACTCTCACACTGCCTTGCAAACAGGGGTCTCCCTTCCTCCCCTGACCAGCCTCCACCTCCCCTGACACCACCCTTGTAGACCCTACTGGACACCCTGCTGAAAAGCGGAGACACACACGGGGTGCACTTCAGTGGGCATCTGGAACTCATCAGAATGAGGACTGGCGAGGTCGTTCCTTGGACACTCTGCAAATGTTTGCCTGGGTCAAGAATAAAGGTGTGTGTGGAGGGGAAAGGTCAGGTCAGACAGGGAGGAGGCAGGAGTCAAGGCTGTGTGTACACAGCGGAGGAGGAACGGGAACTGGAGCGCCGGTGCAGACTGGTTCCGCGGGCCTCACCACCCAGCCTCCAGCAGTCCTGGGCAAATCGCCACCCTTGGACCAGGACGATTTTGGCTCTGTCTCCCAGACCAGCCTTCGAGAGCTGGGATCGTAGCTGTTCTCTCCTTAATTATCTCCTCCCCAGGCTACGAGGTGCCGGGCTGAGGGGAGGGGGTTTGGAGGAAAGCTGATGGCAGCAGCTTCACTATTAAAGGAAAGAGGAACGTGCTGCGGATGCTTTGCAGGGCGTGAAGGGATCTGCAGCAGATGAGCAGTTGCCTTGGTGACACTAATGAAAAGCAGGCCTCGGCGAGGTCCAAGAACCCCGTGGGCTGAGATAGCTCCCCCCTCTGCTGCTCCCCTGGCCTCCCCACCACCAGCCTCAGATCAAACTCCCCGAGTATTTATAAAATCTCTACCAGAAACAGAGAAAGTCAGCCGCCCAGCCAGGCATCTGCCCACGTCCTTCCGGAGCTGCTCGGGTGACACTCTCCAACGTGGCTCATTATGCGATTTTTCTTCTTTGCCGTGAGCAGGGCAACCAGAGAGGCAGGGAGAAAAGAAAAATGTTTGCTCTGCCCTATTCTGGCTGATTTTGAATCTGGGCGTTTACTTGGAGTTTAGGGGTCTTATTTTGGGCAGGTCACCCTGTCCCCAGCACTCCTTGCTCTTCTGACCTCAGTCTGTTTTCTCCTGGTTTCCACCATCTGTTAGAGCTGGGCTCCAGCCTGGGCCCTCCACGCGGCTGCTCCTTGGCTGCGGGCTCAGCCCCTTGCCCGCTAAGGCCACCAGTCTCCTGCTGGGCTCCTCATCAGCTCCTGGGAAGGTCGGAGGGGACACTTGCTAAGGTGCCATCCAGGCTTCTGAAATGAAAATGCAAGCGATTACAGGAACTGGCGGCAGGAGGAGCTGGCCACGGTGGGGCAGAAATTGGGTTTATTCCCTCTGAAGAAAAGGGCAGACCGCAGGGAACTGGGCTGGCCTGAGAAAATCTGGGGGACCTCTGGTAATCCCGTTTTTTTCCAGGTGGTTATTGAAATGGATAGCAAAGAACTTGGAGAAGGTAGAGTGTACAGAGATGGGTGCCTCTGGGCTCTGTCCCGCCAGTCTCCAGGGAGGCACCGTCTGCCAGTCAATGAGCACGTCGTGTGATTGCCCTTCATGATGCCCCATCCTGTGGGTCACACAGATTCAGGGGTCGTGGAGAATTCCTGGCTTGGGTCAAGAAGGTTGAGTGTAATTCCAGCACGTTCAACCTGGCTACGTTATAAAACCTTTCTCTCAGTTTCATCTTCAAAAAATGAGGGTTGGACTAAAGGTCTTCTAGTCCTATGACTTTTATGTAACAAGTAAAGAATAATAATGCCATATGGTAAAAACACTATCATGAATATAATTCATGGGCCAGGTGGTAAACAACACAGGAGGTAAACCAGGAGGAGGGTTAATGGAAGTATTGGGAGTATCATGGAGGGAAACTTAAAGTGAACCTTGAAAGATGAAAGGGATTTGGACAGAAATACGGAGCAAGTTGAGCCAGGAGTAGATGAACAGATGTCAGGAGCAGGGGAGAAGCCCAGGAGAGGAGGTGAGCTGGCCGGAGTCGGAGTTGAGACAGATTTGGGGCGCTGGAAGGTAAGGTGCGGCAGTGAAGGCCGGCCCGGCAGCGGGGCAGAGTGCGTGGAGAGGGGAGGGGAGGGGAGGGGAGGGGAGGGGAGGGGAGGGGAGGGGAGGGGAGGAGAGGCTTGCTCTAAGCAGTGTGAGAGCACCTGCCTCTTTGAAGACTAAAGAGCCTGCTCTGAGTGACTCCCACAGCACCCAGCAGTGAGAGGTGAGAGGAAACCAGGTTGGTGACTGGAGGTCAGGGCCTTTGGCCATTGCGTCATGTGGTCCCAAGGAGGCTTTGGGTTCTGGCTGAGGGATCGGAGTCTCCAGAGACAGGTTCTTTTGTCACCTTTCTGCCAAGGAGGCCAGCCAAGTGGCACAGACTGGTGGGGATTAGAGTCCGGGAGTGTGAGAGGAGGAAACAAGCTCCCCACTGTGTCAGGAGCGAGACGGTGACACCTGAATGACCCTGAGGCACGAGGTGTCGGGCAGACACCCAGCCCTGACAGCGAGGAGCCTGGGCATCCTGAGAAGTCTTCTAGGAAACTTCCAAAGCTCCTCCTTCCCATGTTCACTGGCTACCCTCACTCCCACTGGGCACGGGCCCCTACGCTAGGGCTCTGCCCCGGCTCTCTTTCACCCACAGCCCAGCAGCCACGGGCCAGGCGCCCACGGGTAAAGGGCCATGTTCACCAGGAGCCCACACGTGTCACACTGCCGACCTTGCTTCAGATACTGGAGTTCTCGGCCCAGTTCCTTGAGCTTAACCCCAAGGCTGGTGCAGGCCTCCAACCTAAGTCATCGTGCCAGCAAGGGTGCACTGTGTTACGATGTGCGTATCTGTGACTTAAGGGTGACTAAGAGGTGACTTCTGGGGGACGTGGATGCACAGCTTGGACATGTGGCCTGAGTGTCCACACACGAGCGCTCAGGCCCTGCCAGCGTGGGATGGAGCTGGGTATGAAGCCAGCCCAGCGCTGGTCTCCTCAGCCCACCCCATTCCAGTGGGGACTCCAAGGAGTCTGCCAACTCTAAATTCAAACTGGCCTTCGGGATGCCATGAAGGTATATTCATCAAGGTAAGAGGAGAGAACATGATGTAACTTTCAATATCTAGACATATAGAAGCTGACCTCCACTGTGCTCTTGCCTGGACCCCCAAACAGAATCAGTGGGGTGGCTGAGGGAGCCATTCAGTGGAGCGGCAGGGGCGGAAAGCAGCCCATGTACAGATCACAGAGTCTGCCCTTGCCAGACACCGTGCTAAGCACCTCCGTGTATCAACTCACTTCATCCCGGCAAGGGTCCCAGTTTGCAGATGGAAACTGAAGGGAAGGGCGCCAAGGATTCCAAGGTCACACGGCTAGTACAAGGCTGGGATGGGGTTTGAACCCTGCGGGACCAACATGTGCTAATCACACACGCTGGCCTGTGAGCAGGAGGTGAGGATATGGGGCAGAGCAGCGGGGCCTCCTGAACACGGCCTCTACCAGGTCCAGAACTGCCCGTGTCCACCGCCTTCCAGAACACTGTGGGGACTGAAGGAGAGGGGATACCTCTGAAGGGGGCTGAGAGGATTCCGGAGCCCAGGCCCTGGATTATCCTGCGATAGTGGGGCCAGCAGAGGCCTCCGGATGCTAGGCCCAGTGGCTGCTCTGGTCTGGGAGTTGCTGGTGTATGTGAACTGTGCAAGTATGATTGCCTGATAAAATACAGAACCCCGATGCAGTTGGGATTTCAGACAAACAAGGAATACTTTTTCCGCATAAGTGTGTCCCAAGTAGTTTACGGAACATACTTAAACAAAAAAAAATTATTAACTGTTTATCAGAAATTCACATTTAAACGGGTGTTCTCTATTTTTATTTGCAAAATCTGGCAGTGTTATCCTCAAACACAAAGCCCCAGCCTGACCTCAGGGCTTGGACAAAGAGAAGCCCAGGCTGGTGCTCCCTGCCTTTGATCCAGGGGGCCTGCTTACGCCCTCGTGCCGCAGGAATAAAAGAAATCTCTAGCTGCCTTCGTTCATCGTCTGGGAAGCTCAAGTGCCAAGGGAAGAGGTCCTCCTCCAGCTCACTGTGGTGGGGCCTATACTTCTGTGCGCTAACTGGATGGGGCAGAGGGGGAGTTTGGCAGTTTGGAAGCAGCTGGACAAAGGTCTCGAAACAGAAGACCAGGGGCGGGTTCCTCACATGGGAGGCTCTGAAGTGACTTGTTTTTAGATGCTTGAATTTTCAAAGTAAGTGAGTCCAAGTGTGCAAAGGGAAACGGCTGGTGACCTTGTTGGAGGGGAGCCACGCCTACAACCCAGACCACTGCATAGCCAGTGCCTCCCAAGAGGTAGGTGGGGTGAAGCACACACCTATTAGGTAAACCTCAAGTGCCAGCTCCTTCCCTCCTTTGTCTTGTCACCCCTCAATCTGCCATGTGTTGGAAAGCCCATGGGCTGGGGCATGAGGTCTCAATCCAGACCACCTTCTTTGGACTTTCTGCTGGATTTTGGTCCTCATGATCCTATGACCTACTCTTTCCAACGTGGTCTCAGAAGTTGATGATCAAGGCCCTTTCCCTACAAATTGATATATTCTTCAAGGAGAGAGGTTATCATGAGACATTCAGGACCTGGGGCTCAGATGTGAAGATTTGCTTGTTTGTTTTTAACTAAGTGTGTGGCAGGTCATGCAAGAGGAGGCTGGAACATTCTGAAACCTCTGTGAAGGCTGCCATGTCACACTATCCATAGGGGGAACGTATTTATTTTTGTTTTCTTTGTTTTCACGTCCATTAGCAACAAGTTCCAGCAACCATCACCATATTCCGCTGCGTGGGGACACCCACCACAGAGTCAGGAAGACCAGTACGTTTTTCAGGAGTTTGTCTAATGGCACTGACCCAAGTGCCGAGCCAGCTTGAAGCCCTACAAAGCAGAAGGCACACCCAACATTCCCTTTGATTTGAACCTACCCCTGAGGACATGTCTTGTTTCATTCCTTCATTTGCTCATTCAATCAATACTGATGGAGCACCCCTACATGGAAGGCACTCTTCTACGTGTTGGGGATACAGGTCTGGAAAAAGTAGACAAAGCCTGTGCCTGTGCGTGTGTGTGTGTGTGTGTGTGTGTGCCTGTGCGTGCGTGTGTGTGCCTGTGCCTGTGCGTGTGCCTGTGCGTGTGTGTGTGTGTGTGTGCGTGTGTGTGTGTGCGTGTGCGTGTGTGTGTGTGTGTGTGTGCCTGTGTGTGTGTGTGTGCGTGTGTGTGTGCCTGTGTGTGTGTGTGTGCGTGTGTGTGTGTGTGTGCGTGTGTGTGTTGAGGGGGAGATGATTAAAAAGCAAACACAAACATATCAGGTGAAAATAAGTGCTATAGAGAAAAATAAAACAGAGAAGGGGAATAGAGAAGACTTGGGGGGGTAACAAGGCTTTTCTGATAAAGGGATATTTTGGAGACCTGCAGTGAGAAGCCAGCTATCGGGATTCAGAGGATAGAACATTCCAGGCAGAATGAACAGTAAGGACAAGGGTCCTGAGGTGGGACCACACCCAGTGTGTTGGAGGAACAGTGTGGAGACCAGCATGCTCACAGCAGGGAGAGCAAGGGGAGAAGGGGTGGAGGGCGAGCGGCGGGGCCACGCCAGGCAGGGCCTGTGGGCCATTGTGAAGACTCTGACCTTTACTCTGAGCAAGGCTGGAAGTCCCTGGAAAGCTTTCCGCAGAGGTGTGACAGGATTGGTTTATGTTTTTGAACACTCACTTTGGCTGCAGTGTGGAGAATAGATGGAAGGGGAACATGGGGAGGTTGGGAGCAGAGACCAGGTGAAGCCTTTTGCAATAATCTAGGCAAGAGATGATGGTAGCTTTGAGCAGTGAAGCAGAAATCAAGGTGGTCAGAGGTTGTTGGGGGTTATTTTCAAGGAACTGCCAACAGAATTTGCTGATGGCTGAGATGTGTGGTGTGAAATTCCCAGAGGAGGCAAGGATGCCTCCGCGACTTTTGGCCTGAACAATGGGAAGGATGGAATTACTCTTTACAGATATTGGGAGACAGAGAGGAGCATGTTGGGAGGAGAATCGGGAGTTCGATTCGGAAATGTTCATCTGAACATACCCCGTAGACACCCCAGGGGAGACGTCAAGCAGGCAGTTAGCTATGCAGCTCTGGAATTGAGGGGAGAAGTCCCGGCCAGAGATTCAATTTGGGAGCTGCTAGCTGATGGATGTC
Organism: Tadarida brasiliensis; assembly: GCA_030848825.1. NCBI lineage: Eukaryota > Metazoa > Chordata > Mammalia > Chiroptera > Molossidae > Tadarida > Tadarida brasiliensis. Next base: position 215,776,479 of record CM061257.1, on the reverse strand, counting down.
ATATAAAGCTATGAGACAGCATGAGATCATGTAGCGAGTAAATAAAGATAGAGAAAAAAATGGTCCCTGAGGTCCTTCTCTTCCACTCACCAGCAATACTGCAGAGCCGTGCTCAGCATTCAGTGACCAGTCAGGTCACCCACAGCAAGGGCTGATTCTTTCTGGGTATAGGTTTTCTAAATCAAGAATAGTCTTGCCCTGGCCGGTTTGGCTCAGCGGTTAGAGTGTCGGCCTGCGGACCACAGAGTCGCGGGTTCGGTTCTGGTCAAGGGCACGTACCTCAGTTGCGGTTCATCCCCGGCCCTGGTTGGGGTTGTGTGGGAGGCAGCCGGTTGATGTGTCTCTCTCACATCGATGTCTCTCTCTCTCTCCCTTCCACTCTATCTGAAGATAAATGGAAAAATATCCTCAGGTGAGGATAAAAAAAAAAAAAAGAAAAAGAACAGTCTTGGGCGTGAGTGAGAACTCTGAGATGGATTTTACCCCTGTTCTACGGAACCCAGAGGAGGAGCTCGGGGAGATGGGCAGGTCTCGGTGCACCTGCAGCAGTCAGTGAGACTCCATGCGCGCACCGTGGGAGACCCTCGGAGGGCCTGAAAGCCAGGCTATGGAGGTAGGAGATCTTGGGTGGAGGTGACTGTGTGCTGGTAATGGCCCCTGGGGCCTCGTAAACCAGAGGTGTGGGCCAAGCGGTGTCTGATGAAATAGATCCTGAGGCTGACTGTGCTCAGTTGGGTGGGTGCTGTAGGGAAGGATCTATGCCGACGAAATGAGAGAAGACAGAGAGGAACCTTTTAATGCAGTGACTTCGAGGATGGGCTCTGCTGTCAGAGAGATCTGGGTTCAAACTGGGCAAGTTCCTAAGCCAGGCTATCAACAAATGCTCAGTAAGCGGTAACTGTTCATCATCATCATTCGTGACTGCAGGCTCACGTGTCTACATCCAGGCCTACTCAGACCAAGACTGGAGGACAGATTTCGTAAAAAGCAAGGACAACACGCTGTCCCTCTCAGACAGCCCCATTTCTAGAAGTGGCTCTATGGACGGTAAAACAAGGAGGAGATTGATTCTTATGAAGTGGGGAACAGCTCCCTTGCTGAGAGAAACACACCTTGGAAAAACCTGACTCTCAGCAAGAACGTTCTCGTCTCCAAGTGGGACAAGAAAAGGAAGAAGGCAAAGCGAGTCAGTCCACAGCACAGAGCAGGAAAGGTGGGGCAGGTGGCCTGAGCTGGTCACTGTATTAGCAAGGAACTGACCTCAGCTGCAGGAGACTAAGGAGGTGCGACCAGACATGTCCTTTTAGAGGGGGGACTGGGAGTGCACCCTGGGACCAGCCTCACCTTTTCATTGGAGAGGAAACAGGTCGAGGGGCCGGTGGGCAGGAGGACTGAGACCAGGTCCCGGGTGGACAGACGCTGTGCAGTGGACCCAGGCTGACATGTCAGGAAGGTGTGGAGTGAAGGGTAAAAGGCAGGAACCTTGGCTCATGACCTGGGATGAGCCCCATGGCAATGACCAGTCCTGAACTCAGTTTTTTAAGTAAAAATCTGAGGAACAAGGAGTAAAATCACAAGAATGACAACTTTACATTTCACTGTAAACGCATCGAGACTAAAGGAGAGAGGATTTATCTTTGGTCATTCCTCTCTGAGGCTGGGCCTCCATGCCCAAATGATTGAACTCATGGACAGGGCCGCAGGGCGGAGAAACCGGTGGCTTTGCCGTGGTTATCCTGTGGGGGGGCAGCCACTCCTTGGGTTCCCAGGAACCTGGGACTTGCTCACCTAGCACTGCCCCGTCTCTCCTTCCCCTTGGTGTCTCCTCCGAGCTACAGTCGTCACACAGATCAGTTTGGCTTTCTGGCTTTTAGGCTAACGGTCAAGGCCTGAAAAGACTGGGAACCAAACTGGAAATCCTGCGTTCTTCTCCGCAATTCCTTGTGAGCACCTGAGCTCCTTCTGTTTCCACGCGTGTTGCAGAGGGCATTGGTTTCTCGTGTTCGGACACAGGCTCTGGACTCCCAAGCTTGCTTTCCATGGATTCTCAGCAAACCAAAAATAGAATGGCACTGTTTATTCCTCCCTCATCCAGGCTTTTTTCAAAATAAGAGAACATTAAATGTTTCCTCTCGCTCTTGAAATGTATGTATGCTGAGGTCTGCTGTGCTGAGCAGTGATGAGCTCAGCAAAGAGCCTGGATTCTGAGTCAAGAACACAGCCCCGGCCTGGACCCACTCACCCTTTGCTTACATTGCTCCCCTGCCCCAAATCAGATCCAAGCCAGATCTTGCCTCCAGTGCAGCCAATCCAACGACAGATTTCCGAGGAGCAATACGGGTCTAATCGTCAAGAGGCAAGATGTTGCCCAGCCCGTGTGGCTCAGTGTTTGAGCATCGACCCATGCACCAAGAGCTCACCAGTTTGATTCCTGGTCAGGGCACATGCCCAGGTTGTGGGCCAAATTCCCAGTGTGGGGCATGAAGGAGGCGGCCAATCAATGTTTTCTCTCATCGATATTTCTATCTCTCTCTCCCTCTCCCCTCCTCTCTCTCTAAAATCAATAAAGGAAAAAGAAAAAAAAAGAGGCAAGATGTCTCTTACCCTAGAAGCTCTAAAGCAGCAAGGCCTGGCTCCCTCCCTGAGAATATTTCCCTGCATCCCTCAGGGCTGGTCATGCCCACAGCTGTAGCACCTCTGTCTGCAAAGGAAGACTCATTCTCACCCCCAGGTGCCGTGGAAAGGATGCCAAGAGACTTGCCCTAGAACAAGGGTTTTAATCATCACGCATCCTCAACCATCCTGTGAAGGTCTTGACATCTCATTCCCCAGAGCCTGGAGAGCCACAAAGGATGACACTGGCGGCCTACTGGGCAATCATCTCGGGCTCAGGGGTGGCTGTTGGTTTCTAGAAACTTCTAGAAGGAGCAGGGCAGAGGGCCCTGGCAGTTGCTGAGCCTTCCCCTTTGGGATAATCCCAGCTCAACAAGGGTGTGTGTGTGTGTGTGTGTGTGGTGGGGGGTGGGGGGGTGGGGGGGTGGAGGTTATAGGGAAAGGGACAGAATCTGTGTTCTGGAATCTACCAGGCAAGGTTTGGGGATTCAGTGGTCAATTTTAACTTACCAAATGGAGCCCAAGACCCAAAGAAGCACCCACTGAGCTCATGTCACCCCAAATAAGCTGGATCCCAAACACCTGTAGCTTCACCACCTGGGGAAAATGCAGTCTGGTGCCCTCCAGAGAGATAGGACTCAGGGCTTGTGTGTCAACTTTGAAGTCAGGCAGACCTGAGTTCAGATTCTGCCCTGCTATTTAGAAGCTATATAAACGTGAGCAAACCATGTACCTCCTAAGAGACTCAATGCCTTCATTTTCCAACTGGGGATAGAAACAAGTATGCATGGTGTCAGATGGGTACTCCACTTCTTCAGTGATCACTTTGTAAGGTATATAAATGTCTAATCACTTTGTTGTACACCTGAAACTAATATAATATTGTATGTCAACTGTAATTGGAAAATAAATTAATTAAAATAAACAAGTTACAACTCTCTCTCTCTCTCTCTCTCTCTCTCTCTCTCTCTCTCTTTCTCTCGTGAATACCCCTGGCTGAGCAGCTCCCAGTAAAGAGAGGCACCAGTAAGGCTTGCCACCATGCCTGGCACAAGGCCGATGCCCACAAATGGTCCACTTACTGTCCAAGCCCATCTTCGTGGCTCCCCATTAGAGAACCAGTCATTCCCAAGAAACTTCTTGGAAGCTAAGGTGTTTTCTGTGAAGACTTTCGCTAATCAGAAAACCAGTCACAGACACATTTCCCTTTTCTTTAACCTCAGAGTGGGTTTGGACAAGAGAACTTCACTCACTCACCTTGCCTCTTTTACCCCTTGGCCTGTTTCTCTGAAACCCCCACACCCAGAAGACAAAAATCATTGCGAAAAAATCAGCAGGCTCTGGAATGGACTGGGTTACCTCAGGTGCTGCCTTGCACCAGCCATGAAGAAAATAGGAATAAACTCTCCTCTGTTGGAGAAGGGTGATGGGGGCACATGCCCAGACTCGACCTGGGGGTGCTGACTGAACACAAGCTGCTGCAGTTCTGGTGGAAGGACAGAGCTATCTTTTGGGAAAGATCAACAAGGACTTCTCAGCTTGATTATTTTAAATGTCCAAGGGTGAGACAGGATTTTGAGGGCTGAGAGTCAGACCCACGTGGTCAGTGGTGTTGTCAGTGAAGCCGTAGCTGCTTGTCATCCCCGGCTTGCTAGAGTCGGGGTGAGGATAGAAGGAAGGGCCTTGGATTCTCTTAAGCAGGTGAATGAGCACCAAAGCAGTCAATGAGAATGGAGATTTGATCTCAGCCCAGAAATAGGCATTGCACGTTCCTGTTTGCCAGGCTACGCGGAGGGAACGGAGCACCAGGGTGAAGCTAAATCTCCATCTATGAGCTGAATGGAAGGTCCCCCACCTGGTGGCCTGGGAACAGGCATAGGTAGGGACCTGGGATCTAGATGGTGTCTGGAGCCTGCTGGGAACTTTAGGTTCCTGAAGGGAGTCTGGGGCTCCATCCATTCACTCGACAGTTACCTGCTGGAGCCCTGTTCCCAGTGCACTAGGCTGGAGCTTCGTTCTCAGTTGGAGAAACAGCTGATAAACAGCAGACATACATCTCATGTGTCATTAGAGGACAATTTTATGGAGAAAATAAGTCGAGTAAGGGAGATAGGAAGTCTTTGTCAGCAAAGACTTCCTTGAAAAGGGAATAAGCCACACTATGGGGGTGGGAGAGAGCAATCAGGAAGGGCTAGTAAGGACCAGGGCACTGAGGTAGGCAGGTGCCTGGCTTCCTTGAGGAACAGCAAGGACTGCAGTGTGGCTGGAGAGAAGGAGGGAGGGAGAGGAGACAGCAGGAGGTGAGGGCGGAGAAGGAACGAGGCTAGCTCATCTGGGTCTGCCGGCCACGGTCAGCCTCTGGCTTCGACTGAGGAAGGCGGCAGCTACTGGAGGGCTCCGAGCAGAAGGGGGCCGTGACTGGGCTGCTGGGGGTGGACAGTAAGTGGGGTAAAGTGGAAAGAGGGCGATCACAGCACGAATTCAGGAGAGGTATGATGGCCTGGGTTTGAATTCTGACCTCATCACACATGGCCTATATCACCTTGGGTAAGCTACTTAATGTCTCCATGCTCTGTTTCCTCACCTGCAAAGTGGACTAGTACTCATTCTTCATATGCTTCTTCCTATGGCTGTTGTAAGGATTAAATGAAGGAATATATGCACAGTGCCTGGCATGTAGGAAGAGCTCAAACATTAGCTAGTGTTACACTGTTGCTGTTGCTGCTCGTGTAACACAGGCAGTTTGGAGATGTGAAGTCAAGAACTACAAGTGCGAAGGGGTATGGAGATTGAAGTCACCAGCCAGAAGGTCAGTCATGGAAGCCACGACTCACTGGGAAGTCAGGACTTCTTGACACTACAGCGGGTCAAGAATGCGTGGCCAGCCCAGCTCCAGGCCAGGGGCAGGCTGCAGGTGGGCAGCGGGGAACACCGCAGGAGTCATCCAGCCGACTGGAATCAGGAGCTCCTGGCAAGGACACTGGGAAAAAGGGGTTGGGTCCTGGGCAGAGCACAAAGAAGGGGCTATAAGAGGCCCAACTGAGGAACTGCCCAGCTGCAGGGACCACTCAAGAGCAAGTGACCAATGCCAACATTTTATTTCAAGAGCTTTGATGGACTTCCAGCAAGGCAGGAGGCGGGGCAGCTGCTAACAGTGCAGCTTGCAAGGTGTGATGTCTGGGGGCAGTTGGCAGGGGCCATCAGGCAGGGCTGGCGCTCATGTGGTAGAGAGACTTAAACCCACTGTAGGGTTGAGAGGCTCCAGGGGACCACCAGACACTTAGTAGAACCCACTAGTGTATTTGGATGACAGATAATATTTCAAAAGGTTGACCAGACATTTAAAAATGGATTACAAATATCCCTGCTTCTAAACCAGAGGACACAGGACAGAAACCAAGGACCTGAGACCAAGTTTTTGTAGGCACTAGCTACGCACTGGAGTCCCAGGGGTGTGTGGGCTAATAAACGTCTCCAGAAGAGTGTGTTTTCTAGTCCTTGGGATTGTGCTTTACAGACTCATTCTGCTGGGCAATGAGATAAAATCAGTGTTCACTTCCAGCAGCTTCTTCTTCCCCTTGAGACTGTTCATTCTTGCTTTTCCCTTTTCCTAACAAACTTCATTATCTGGCTCTTGGGTGAGGACCTCAGGGGGTTGTATCAAAAAAACAGTCAAACAACAAATAACCAACTAAACAACTAATAACTGACCAACCACAACTAACCTATTCTGTAGGCAGAATAATGGCTCCTCAAGAATGTCCAAGTCCTAACCTCTGTAACCTATGACTATGTTACCTTACAAGGCAAAGGAGAATTCAGGTTGCTAATTGGCTGGCCTTTAAATAGGTATCCTGGCCTGGATTGTCTGGGTGTAATCCCAAGGGAACCTAAAAATGGAAGAGGGAGGTGGAAGAGGAGGTCAAAGTGATGAGATGTGAGAGGGACTCCACCCTCTATGGCTGGCTTTGAAGACGGCGGAAGGGGTCGCAAGCCAAGGAGTGTATGCGGATTCTGGGAGGAAATGGATTCGCCCCTGGAGCTTCCAGAGAGGGACACTACCCTGACAGTTCCCTGATCTCAGCCCAGTGACCCTGTCAGACTTCCGACCTCCAGCGTTGAAAGAGAATGGATCTATTTTCATTCAAGGCGCTGGTTTGTGACAGGGTGTTATGGCAGCAATAGGAAACGGACCCACAACCCACCCAAACTCTCTCTGTTCTGCAGGATCAAGCCCAGTGCTTGGTTCTGTAGCCATAGTCCACGAGGTCGCCTGCCTGGGCTCCACAAGGTCAGCTGTCGTGTGCTCCAGCCCGTCAGGGCAGCTCGCCCTCCTTGACCGCACCGGCCTCTCGCCTCTGCCAGTGGAGACTCCGCCTCGAGGGGTCATCGCATCTTACATTGTCACAGAGCTTTCAGGCTCACAAAGCACCGTCTGTGGTTGGTGTGAAGGGAAGAAATGACATTCGTGTGCGTGCCAACTGGAAAGTGAACGCAATCATGAAGTAGCAGGAGACGTGACGTGTGTGTGACTCCGGCCATCCCGCCCAAGGCTCCGAATGCCCCGAGCGCCTCTTCGCGCACTGCCCTAAATGTCTCAGACGATACTTCCATACTTTGCAAGTTGCCCTCTCACTAGATTTGAAGCCTCCTTAAGGTTTTGGACTTATTATTTATCCTGGCAACTCTCATAGGGAGAGACTTTGCTCTGGTAAAAGTGGGCACAGGGGTGAAAACAAGAGGGTCAGGAGGTCACATGGTTGCCAAGGGCACTGGTCCCACCTCCCCGCCCAGCCACAGCCCCCAGACTCAGACGCCCAGATGACAGGGCCATGCTTCTGCCCCTTTAAATAAGCAGGGTGTTCAGTAAACAGTTGTTAGAAACACAGTTCTCTCAGTACCTTCCCCTGGTTTCTTTTCGGTCCTCCCATGAACTCCTCCGATGCTTCTGGTCCTGGCTACCCCGGCCTGTCCTATGCAAAGTGGCAGACTAGTTTCCCACGGCCTTGTCTGACCCAGGCCTTCTTCCCCACAGCTAAAGGACCCTTTAGGGAGAGTCTTAATTCTGGGTCCTCTCCTAATCTCAGGCTCCCCCACAGGTCCTGATCTGGTCTCTGCTCCAGGCAGGACAGCCCCGCTGGTTACTCTGTGCCCAGGGGTGGGGGGATGCACAGGGAGAAGCAGGCTGCAGAGGCCTGGGTCTGGGGACCCAGGGGCCACCAGGGCAGGCTCATTCTCCCCTCTGTTGGCACGGCCTGTCCTATTACTCTAGGCCACTTTAGGTAAACAGGGGAAAGAAAACAATGTCTGTCAGTTACAAAGTGAACCCATCAGGAAAGGAATGTTATTGCCAAGTGTTCTCAGAGGGCACAGCAAACAAAGAAGGTGAAAACCTGTCTTTAGCCTCAGGGCCCAGCTCCCAGAGACCGACCAGGGCCCCTGGTGGCCCTGCTGTGAGCAGAGGCCTGGTGGTTCCCAAACAGAAGCCCTTTCTCTCCGCCTCTTCTCACTTTTCCAGGATGGCCTGTTCCTTCCGCTCCTAGGCGAGGGGTTCCCCGCTGAACAGCCGTGGGGCAGAGGCTACAGGGGTTCAGGCTGCTGTCAGGCCAGCCCAGTGGCAAACCTGCGAGCCCATGGCAGTGTGGCTGCTGGCTGTGCCCTTTCTGCAGTGGCATTCCCATCTCCAAGGAGGCAGCCATCGGTACAGGGCCCTCGCGGTTTGCCCTCTGGGCGGGCAGAGGTGTCCCCTAGCAACTGGGGCTGTGATCTGCATATGACAGCATCTATTCACCACTTTCTCTCCCCTGCTTCCTTTGAAACGAGCTTGCCCCATCTCCAAGTTCCCCGTGAGCCCCAGACAATGAAAACAGCAGTTGACAGGTTCCCTGTAACTCATGAAATCTGAGTGCATCCAGGGGGAGAAAGAGAGTGCTCATTACTGAAACACAAAACGAACCCCTTTCAGGGCACGGCTGGTCGGCCCTTCAGTTTGCTGCCGCTGACCCGCTGCCCTTCCGAGCACAATGAGCAGAGGGAGGAGAGGGAGAGAGGCCTTTACTCCGCAAGTTGCCAATTGATCACCCTCCTAACCCCTATGGGGGCTTCTTGGTGCAAACAATTCAGGTGACAGAGGTCAGGGCTCCAGCCCTCTCCTCTGGGGAGATCTTAGCTCTCCCTGCAGGGACGTTCCCAGGTGACACAAAGACCAGCGCTAGACGCCTCAAACAACTCCCGCTGATGGTGCAGAGGGGAACAGAGACCGGGAAATGAGAGGTGCCCAGAAGCACAACACCGGCCCTCAGCCCTTTCATCTGGCAGACCCCAGCCCTCTTCTCACACCCTGGGACCGGCCACGCAAGGTGGAAGCCCAGTCCCGTCGAGGCTCCTACATGGCGGCAACGACTGACCACCTGGCGACTGGGCTGGGGAGAAAACCCAGGTAAGGGGCCGAAACGGCTCTATTTTCGCCCACACTGGCTTTGAGCTGATTAAACCAGATTTCTAATATCTGAAATATCAGAAAGTGAGAAAGAGGAAGAAGAAAATTTGAGGTAGGCTGAAACAGTGCCTGCTTCCCCAGAGAGCCTGTGGATGACTCCTGTTCCTGAGGCTGTCCCCTGCGGGCCCTGGGGGTCCCCTCCACTGCTGGAATACACACTGTATGGTGCACAGAGCAACACCGCAGAGTGCAAACGAAGAAAAAAATCCACCAGGCTCTGGAACGTACCCCACCCAGCCCTGGAAGAGCGAGACATGGCTCAGCAGGAGAGTGCTCTAGTCTTCCGTGTCCCATTCCAGAAGCAGTAACTCAGAGTGAACACACTGTCCCACTGTGCCAATGACCTGGTGCAGGTTCACTTGGGGACCACAGCTCATTTAACACCGGGCTTCCGATTTTATCATCGGGAAATAAACTGTACCTCTTGCCATGTACTTTCATTGTCTAATCTGTTCCATCCTGCTGGAATGCTCTCCACCCACTTACCTACCTGGCAAAACCCTGCTGATTCTTCACGCTACATAGCAAGGCTATATTCCTCATATACATTCATATCTGAGCACTGCTCACATTGTATTATGGCGATCTTTGGACTCACTTTTCTGTCGCAAGATTGTAACTCCTTTGAGGATAGAATTACCGTTTTATTCATTTTGGTATTGTTGCTGGTTAGCACAGAGTAGCTATTCAATAATCACCTGAAGATTGAACTGAATCATAATAAGGATAAGTATTTCTTTCTTTCTATTTTTTTTTTTAATCCTCACCAGAGGACATTTGCATCCATCTTCAGATAGAGCAGGAGGGAGAGAAGGAGGAAGAGAGAGAGAGAGAAACATCGATGCGAGAGAGAGACACATTGACTGGCCGCCACCCACACGACCCCAACCGGAACCAGGGACAAACTGCAACTGAGGTACGTGCCCCTAGCGGGAACCGAACCTGGGACTCTCTGGTCTGCGGGCCCGATGCCCTAACCGCTGAGCCAAACCGGCCAGGGCAAGTATTTCTTTTTAAGGTCCTAAACTGGGTTATATTCAATCAGCAAGGACGTATGAACAGGGATATGGCATCACATAGCCCCAGGGTCCCCATTTATATGGGAATGGGGCTCCTGCAGTGATGCAGTATGGTGGCCTTGCTACTGAACTCCTGCCCCAGGCCAGGCGGTGGGGTGGGGGGGGGAGTCCAAGCTCAGATGCTCACCATAGTCACAGAGACAGAGCTACCCGAGCAGGAGCCGGCGCTGGCAAGGGCGGGCGCAGCAGGAGCCCCGGGAAGGGAGAGCTCTGTGCAGACTGCTGCCCCTGGGAAAGACTTTGCGGAAAGCAGCACTTGCACTCTCCATGATGACTGGGTAGAAAATACAACTGTGAAAAGAGGTGTGGAAAGCACAGAGAATTGTGGGGGCCGTGAAACTTCTGTATGACGCTGTAATGGTGGGTACCTGTCATTATGCATTTGTCAAAACCCATAGGATGTACAACACTAAGAGTGAACCCTCGTGTAAACTGTGGCCTTTGAGTGATTACGATGAGTCAGTGCAGGTTCATCGAATGTAAGTAATGTGTAACTGGGCATGTGTAAGGACAGGAAGTATATAGGAAATTTCTGTACTTCCTGCTCAATTTTTCTGTAAACTTAAAACTGCTCTAAAAAGAGAAAGTCGATTTAACTAAAAAACAAAACAAAACAGAAGCATGAGCCTATTGGGGGATAGTAACAAAAACAAGCATGTTGGAAAAGGAAGACATGGGGAGACGAGAAACGGTGTGGCCTGGCCACAGGCCGTGGAAGGGAGTATACACGGAAGGGTAACGAGAACTCAGGTGGGACAGGTAAGGTGGGGCCAGATGCTGAAGATCTCGGAGGCCAAGCAGAAACTTGGGACTTGATTTTCACAAACACAAGAAGGCTGATAGGCTTCAGCGCTGAGAAATGATATAATAAAAATAGCAAAAAAAAAATACTAGCGGAGTTTGATGAGAGGTCAGAGAGAATAGAGACTAGGACATTCTGCTAGTCATCAACGCCCCAGGAGTTCCCCAGCTCACTGGGCGCACACTAGGATCTCGTCACTACCTATGAATACAGCTGTGCATGAGCGTGGTTGACCTGGCAGCAGTGAGCGAGACCTACAGCGCTCCGTGAGCTCCAGCTCTCTTCAAATCACGTGATGAGCGAAAGGGGAATAACAGAGCACACAAGACAAGGAACACTCAAGCTTGAGGGGCTGCCTGGCTTCGCCGCTTATTTGCACTTTGAAATTTGGCCTCGATATTGCTTTCCTAATATTTCCTGATATCTAACAAGGATGACAACGAAGAGAGTTCTGTGGACCATGGGCCAGGTTCACCTTGTTTGTTCTCTGGATTTGTGGTATAGAGTGAAAGAGACACAGGTGTGGCTTTCAGCGTCTTGGGAACCAGTCAGTCATTCACCCAGTCGTTACAGACTCTGAGGACAGAGCAACAAAGAACACAGACAAACTCCCTGCCCACCCAGAGCTAACATTCTAGTAAGAAGCCAAGGAAAGTTTCTCATCAGCTGTAGACAAGGGTGAGTCCTGGGTCTGCATAACCTAGAGAAGCCAGGAGAGACAGGTGACAAAAACCAAGGAAATGTGAAGGGTTGGCACCAGGAAGAAGGAGCAAGCTTACCTTGTGCTAGAAAAGCAGTCTTCAAATTTTCCACCCAACGTATGGGGCTGCAAACAGACACACCTTCCTCAGCTTTGGCCACAGTGGTTCTAGGGAAGGATGCGAATGGCGAAACACCCCGTGGAAGAAGGATCCAGACACATGCCCCAGTTGCCCTGGGGTAACCCGATGGAGTGAGACACACGGGGCAGTTGCTTCCTCTGAGCACATTCTCAACAAATAGCATCTTTTCAGTAATATCCTAACAGATAATACTGACATGGAGATGTTAAAGCCCATCCTGAAAACACATTAGGGTGAAACCAAGAGCCGATCTGTCCAATACATAATCGAAAGATTAACGATCAGGTGCGTGATATAGAGAGAAGCAGAGGGGAAAGGGCTCGGCCTGCCTCGTGTGTCTGCTCTGCCGGTGTGGGAACCAGGCCATGCTGCTGCCCAGCTCTCAGGAATTATTGTGAAACGGAGTCAATGGATCAAAGTCACAGGGTGGCAAATTCTCCCTCAATGTAAGAAAGAACTTCCTGAGGATGAAAACTTTCAAATAAGTGGCTCAGATGTCTTTACAAGGTGGTGTGCACCCCATCCCAGAAGAACTCAACCCCAGGACGGTCATCTGTTGGAGCATCCTGCATTGGCAGGGATGTTGGATTCCATGACCAATCAGAGCCCTCCAATGTTCCAAATCTCAGATATCGGTAAAGGAAGGCGGAGGTCTGGAGAGTAGGAGGCATCTGAGGGTGCGCCTCACCCAGATCCCAGAGAAAAACCTCTCAGCAACAATCATCGGAGCTGGGTCATAAAACTGAATGTCAACAGAATTCATTCCCTGCTCGTCACCAAGAGCTTAGCAGTCATTTCTCTGCACCATTATTTGCTGCTCAGAGGCATTTTAAAGACGGTCAAAATGGTGGGGTGAGAAAGTGAAAGGCTAGTCCAAGGGAGAGACTTGCCTGAGACAAAACACAGTGAGGTTTGCTCTCAGGGTTCCGTCCAGAAACTCCCCGCAGAGGCCTGGCTCTGACAGACCCGGATTTCAGCTGCCCCTGGGCCCTCCTCAGCCTTCTCAGACAGTTGAACAAATGGCTCTAAGTCACCTTTTGCTGGAGGAAGCTGGGTCCTCACAGGAGGCCTGAGATTGGCCCCTGATAAGGCAGCACGTCCTGTCCGGCTCCCTGTCCACACCCTCGCAGCTGGGCCTGCTGTGGACGTCGCCGAGTTCAAAGGCACTGCTTCCCTTGGACCCGCATCAAGGACCGGAATGAGAAAAGGGTCCTCTGACCTTCTCGTAGTGAGAGATGGGACCACCTCTGTATTGTGGTGGGGGCGTGGGGGTGGGGGAGCGGGAGTAGTGGGTTTTTCCTGTCACTATTGTGTTTTCATGCACTGGATGTAGAGTATCTGAAAACAATCATCGGAAATAGTCTTTCACCTAGGGCTAGAGGCTGGAGCCTGGCCCAGGGAGGGGAGAGGCTGTGTTCCCCCAGTGGGAGGCTGGTGGCCCGTGTTAAGGGTGCTCACTAGGGGGCATGGCTGGCCCTCTGAGGTTCCCTTGACCACAAGGCCTCAGGCTCTGACTGGAAGTCCCTTTGCCCACCAGCTCTCTCAGTGGGAGACATCTGCCTGGACCCATCATCTACTTCGATCTCAAGGTTTTCCATTTCAGCTTCAACCCAACCAAATCAAGACCCTTCCAGAGCTGAAGTCCAGCCCTCTTCCAGGTGCTTGGGAAGGTACCCTGTGGTGGTGGCAGGCCACAGCCATGTGGGGAGACAGTGTGAGTTCCACCCCCCCCCCCCAAGGGCAAGGGTGCTGGTGACGGTGGCGGGGAGCTGATGAACTCTGCGGCTGTAAACAAAGGGGGCGGGGGCTCTTTCAGCCTGAGCTGCCCCTCGGGGACCAGCGTCTGCTCTGGGAAAGCGGCCCACTGCACCATTCCGTCTCACAGGCCTGTCCCATGCTGGGACAGACAGCCCAGCCCGGAGGTCTCCTGTTAACCGAAGTACCACAGCAATGCTAACAGGGACTGCCCAGGCCTCTGCGGTGTGACCCTCCTGAAGGGGGCTGGCCAAGCCGTGGGCCAACACCCACAGGCTGAAAAAGAGGCCGGGCGCACGGAGGAAGGAAAAATGAGAAGCATGAAGACTGGCACCAGGGGGACGCCGCACCGAGCCTCTCCGCTGGCTTTCTCCGCCGTTCCATCAGTCACGAGGCTGAAAGGATCTATCCAGTGAAGGAACACTGGGCCTCAAACTGATTATGGCCCGACTTCCCCCAAAGACACAGATTACCCCTCTTCTGCCCCAAACACCAGGCGGAACAAATGCTATTAATAACCCCGGCCCCGCCCAGCCCACTCGGGATGCAGGGCTGGAGCCCGCTCCTCCGACCCGGCCAGCTGTTCCCAAACAGGTTTGGGAAAGTGATCGTTGGCACACAATGAAAAGGGAGTGTGTGGGGGGGTGCCCGAGAGTTCTCTATCAGGGCCAATATTATGTTTTAATCGCCGAGAATCGGCCTGTGGCTCCTCAAGGCTACAGCGCGGGCTTGCCAGGGACCGGAAACCGGTTTCAGGGGCGGCGAGGAGGCACGTCCCAAGGACTGTTCATTACCGAGCTGTCATTTCTTATGGAAAATCAGGTGACGCCTCGCAGTTTATACAATCCTCTCCCCGCCACCTCTCCCTCCTCCGTTCCCATCTAGAAAGGGAGCAGCGAATTTGAGCAATCTGGGAATTTGGGTTTCTGCCCTCCCCCCCAAGCATGACCGATGGCCCATTTTTCAAGCCAAATCTCACCCCTTGAAGGCAGCTGTCAGGAAACCACAGAAGGTGCTTGAAGGAGCACAAGAAATGGCTGGTTCTAATCTGGAGAAAAAAATGAATTAACAAGGCAGCTACTTATGGAAGAATGTTTTCTTTTCCTCAGCCTCAGCCTGCATATTTTCACAACATGTGTACTCTGTTACCTTGTCACTTCCTTGTTTTCTTTGGGTAAATAACTGGGCTCTAGACTCAGGAGAAAAAGAAAGGAACAAGCCAGCCCAGGAGGATCGCCGGGACGGCCTGCTGGCTGATCTGGAAGGGAAGAAGGAGCGAGCAGGGGGTGAAACAGTCTCCTTGCAAAGCCAGCCTGGCCCATTCTGGATGAGGCTTTTCACTGAACTCTGCAAGGCACAGTGCGGGGGTCAGAGAGGGGAGGGGGGCCTGCTCCCTCGGCCTTGGGGCTGGCAGGCCTGGAGGCTGGGTGAAATAAAGAACTTTTCTCCTCGGCCAAGGCAAATGGGAAGCCCTCTCTGAACTCCACAGGGTCAACATGGCATACTGTGGCTCTCCTCTCAGCCTCCGCCTTCCCGCTGGCCAGGGAGCCGCCAGGGGGCGGGAGGCTGGCTGGCTGGTGCCCCGTGGTGAATCCTGGCAGGACCCAGGTCCCTCCGTGGAGTATGGGAGTGAGGTCTTACACTGTGGCGATATGTGGCAGGTGTTTGGATGCATGGGCAATGATGTCCACCTAGAAAATGCCCAGGGGTTTTTGAGTCTCTGTCCTGCAGAAGTGTTGTTTCGTTTTTCTTCACTTCTCTGGCTCAGGATGTCTGTGCCCAGATGACTACAAAACCACAGGGGTTTCCCTGGCAGGATACCTTTTAGCTATGCGCTGTTGACGAGGGCCCACGGGGATGACAAGCTGGCAGGGGAGCGCTTGGTTACTCTGCTCAATCAGGGTCCTTTCTGTATAAAGCTATAGCAACTCCTATTCGCTTAGCTCCTCACAGCTGATCACTTAGCACAGAGAGCCAATAGTACTACTGCTCCTAGTATCGCACAGCCCGTAAAAGGAGCTGGTTTACCATGCGCCACAACACACCTGTGGGTGCCGGCTCCATCCTGCAGGGGGAAACCGAGGCAGAAAGCACTCCGAGGCTGAAACCAGCACCAAAGCCCTCGAAGCCGATGTGGGGGATTAATTGGGTGCCGTCCGGGCCTCTGTGTCTGCGCACCTCCTTTCTCCATCTGCTCGGGAGCCTTTAATTCCAACCTGGAACTCCCCGTCTCACCTTGTAGATCATGCAGCCTTCGTCAGGCAGAGGTTTGGAATTCAAAACCCGAGTTTTCCGTTGCAAAGGTCTGGCCCCCATCTGTTGAGCGGTTCCTGCAGGATCACGGGAAGGGCTGTAAATGTCTCACGAGGTGGGGTCACGTGGAGAGGAAGGGGGGTGCCTGTTCCAAACTGGCACTCACAGGTGTCGAGGGCTTTCAGAGGGAGCAAAAGGGAAAGCTGAAGCTTTCTGGGAACAGCAAGACCAGGACATTCATGGGCTATCCAAGTGACTCCTGTGGTCTGATTCTGCAGAAGACAGCTTCGGAGATGAGCCGTGAGGCGGTGGAGCAGTTAGAACAGAAGGCCGCTCATCCAGCCCTCGGGCTCCCAGGACTGCTCCGGACCTTGCAGCAGGACCTCATTTACCTCTCAGTGACACTCTGAGGTGGGTGCTATGGTCCTCCTTTTCCAGGTAAGGAAACAGAGGCACGGAGACAGTACATAGCTGCTCAAGTTCACCTAGAGAGACCAGACAAGTGACAATGTCCCAGGCAGGGTGAATCCAAAGCCAGAATCTTTATTTGCCTCTGAGAAGCAGCTGAAGGAGTCCCCTCCTCAGAATGATGGCATCGGGGCAGCTCCTGATGGCTCGTCCCAGACCCAGGATGAGGCTTGGCTAGCCTCCACATTGGTCACAGAAGATTTAAATGTCTCTCCCGTCATTGTCCCAGCAGTTTCCACATGGAGCCCTACAGTGCTGGTCCCCGGGCAGTCACACATGGAAGTGCCTGCCCGTCCTCAACCCACCTCCAGGCCCAACCCACGCCCACGCCTACCTGGTTTGTAGTGCCTCAGTCTGTACTTTCTCACTTCTGGTCTTTACTTCCTTGTAGTCACTTCCACAGGTAGGAGGTGGAGACCCCTGGTCGGCACACCTGACCAAGAATTAAGCCGTATTTCTCCAGCGGTGGGCCCTGGACCACGAGCACCAGAGTCCTCTCAGGTGTTTCAAGAATGCAGATTCTCGATACGATTTTCAGCTGTGGGACTGGAAATCTGCATTTTTAACAAGCTCCTCAAGGGATCCTGATGTTCCCTAAAAATTGAAGCCTACAATTTCAGCCTTTTCTGCATTAGGATGTATTGAACCAGGCAGTGCCCCTGTGAGCCTGCCTCCGGTGCGGCAGAGGCTGTGGCACGGGTGCAGAGAGCTCGGATTGATTTGGGTACAGGCGCGGGTTTCTCAGATGGGGAGGCCAGGGCGAAAGGAAGTGAACAGCAGAGGACGGGCAGGAGGCTGCACAGTTTCTCTGCCAGTCTGTTTGGAAGCCCTGGATGGGCAAAGGCCCTGGCACAAATGCCCCAGCCAAGGTTCCAAGCAGAAAGCCTCCAGAACCCCATTTCAAAAGCATTCCTGAACGTGGCCCATTTCCTGCTGGATCATCCCAGCAGGCAGGATGGAGAGTGAATCCAGCCGGAGGGTTTTCAGAAGGGAGGTTGGGCAGCCTCACACAGTGCAGAGAGTGGGGTGGAGACCCAGGGGCACAGGCGTGCTTGCGAGGGTGAGAGCCTTCTCAAGCCTTCTGAAGGCCACTTTCAAAGAGGCTTGGGAGGGAGGCCGCCCCCAGGAGACCTGCGTTCCCAACTCATTAATAAAAGACATCCCAGGCAGGCCGCTGTTTCCAGAAAATGAGATGAAATGTTTGGTCAGTATGGAGTTTGAAAAAGTGAAAGAGAACAAAAACAAACCTTTATAAAATTGAAAAAGCAAGATTCTTCCCCCCGCCCCATCTCACCAACAGCTCCATAATGACTGAACACGGAGTACTTTAAACTCGGCGTGTAGTAAGACCTCCATGAAGATAATTTCTCAGTTCATTTTAGGGGAAAATAGTGCTATTTTGGGGACCACCTATAACATTTGGACATGCTCAGTGGAAGAAATTCAAGTGAAAAGTCTGACTATTAGTGCGAAAGTGGGAAGGAGGAGAGACAGAAGGCAGCGGGGTGAGTCAGCGGGTGAGTGGGTGCCTTTGGGTGCACGGAGGCACACCTCCGCCTCTGCCACTGCTTGTGCCCACGCGGACCTGGACAAGCCACTTCAAGTCCTGGGCCTGGGATTTCTCCTCTGAAACCAGGTAGAGAAGAACCTGCCGCCCTGTGGCGCTGGGGACACCCAGGCAGACACTCAGCGCCCCTGTCCACCCCACAGGCTCGAGTCCTTTCAGAGTCCAGCCGGGCAGTTGCTGGTGTCTGCGGCACAGACAGACTTTCCCCGCCCCCTCTTTAATGGGGAAACCACAGGAGAAGCATTAAGGGCAGCTCTGCGGTCTTAAACTTTAGATTAATAAAATTAGGGCATTACTCAGAATTGCTTTTATAATTTGTATTCATACAGTGGCATATATATTTATTAGTGTCATATATATTTATATTATGTCATTCATCACATACACAAATCCAAATACCTGTCATTTGTATTTACATGTCATCTATATAGTGTTATATATATTTATATAGTGTCATACATATCATATAAATACACCATATAAATACAAATCATATTATAGAACATGTATATATAGGTAAATACCTATTATGTTTTATACACACACACAATACACATACATGCATAGGTATTTGTGTGTATATATATGACACTATATAAAGAAAAATTATAGATACCCACACACACAGTCATTGGTTAGTAACCAAAGTCCTCCCAATGTAGCCATAGACAATAAACATTTGACTCCTGTTGTGGGTTGAATTGTGTCCCAAAAAGATATGTTGAAGTCCTTACCTGTGGATATGACCTTTGGAAGTAGGGCCTTTGCAGATTTAACTAAGGTGTAAGTTAAGAGGAGGTCATACCAGAGCAGGGTGGGTCCTTATAAGAAAAGAAGAGGCACAGAGACAGACAGACAGACATAGGGAGAAGACACAGACGCACAGAGAAGATGGTCCTGGGAAGGTGGAGGCAGAGATTGGAGTGATGCAGCTACAAGTGAAGGAATGTCCAGGATTGTCAGCCACCCCGGAAGACAGGGACAGCAAGAAAGGGTCCTTTCCTAGAGGCTTCAGGGCGGCGTGGCCCTGCTGGTGCCTCGGTCTCAGACTTCTAGCCTCCAGAATGGGAGAGAATGCATGTCTGTGTAAGCACCAGTGTGTGGAACCTTGTTAGGTAGCCCCAGCAAGCTAACACGACCCCCACCGCAGAGTGGAAGGGGAGCTAAGCCTACGTGCCGGTCAGGCTTTTGCATCTGCTGAGCCCCCCCGCCCCCCGCCCCTTGGCCCCTTTCCACGGCTTGCTGGTGCGCTCTCTCTCTCTTAGGAAAGAGGTGGGGTAGAGATATTTAACTGCTTCCAACTGAAACCAGCACTTGAAAGGTTCTGAAGGCCCCTACACCCCCTGCTCCTCCGTGGTGATGGCTGATGGCTAGGGCCACATTGCCACCACCCTGAGCCCAAGCTCCATCATCTGGAAATGGGGAGCTGAGAGGACGGCACTTCACAGCCTCACTCTCCCTGCCCCGCTCCCAGCGCTTTGAGCTCTCGGAGGGAGGTGGAAATTTATGGTGAGTAGGCCTCTAGATCAGAGTTCCCGCTGTTAGAGAGTTTTCTTTTTTCACTTTAATGGTACACAGGAATTCTCCCCCGCCCACTCCTCAAAACAGCCACACATCTTTTTAAAATTTGCACCTTTTTTTTTTTTTCAGGCTGGTTTCCTATGGTGAAGGAGAAGCTAGGAAATGCCCAATAAATCATCTGTCTGTCCTCACTCAATTGAAAGGCAGGAAATGCAGAGAACAGTCCCTTTACCTTTTTCACTTTGCATATAACAAGAGCTATCAGGACCCTTTGAAGGGCAGCCCCTCTGACAGCAATATTAATTCTTCAAGGCCACTGGAGTTGTTTCTAGGGACCAGACCCAGAGCGGGCAGACCCGTCTGGGATGCTGACGGCCCCTGACACCGGCCCCTTCCGTGGGCAGCCTGTCCCCGGCTTGCTCTGGGAGGTTGATTCAATCAGCAGTGATTTAAGGGGCTCTGTGTACATGGCACGGTGGTAAGTCTGTGCAGGATAAAAGGAATTTTAATCCCTAGTTCTTGTCTTTAAAGGGTTTACAATCTAGATGGTGCAACAGCTAAGTCATGTACGTCAGGATGATGACCTCCGTACAGGGGGTCTACGGAAAGTGTTCAAGGAGAGGTTGGAGGGGTTGGGGGAGGAAGAGAAGGTGCTCGCTGGTGGTCAGTAAAGCCTTCTGGAAGGGTTGGAGGAGGCTCTGGGCAGAGGTGTGGAGACGAGGTGGGTTTGGGAACACAGAAGGAGGAGGAATGGCACTGCTGAGACTATGGGGACTCCCGAGGACAGCCAGGGACACGGTGAGCGAGGCAGCCAGGCACGTGGCACCCTCAGGGGACAGTGAGAACAGGGGGTAGGGGAGGGCTGGGCGGGTCTGGGTGCAGGTCCACATGTAGGGGCTGTCCCTCTCCTTGCCTGGGAGCCACAGCCTGTGTCTGTCCTGTTCACTGAGGCTCCCCTAGGCCAGCACGGGGACGCACGTGGGGCCTTCCCTGCACATCCGCTGAACAGCGAGTGTCTGGACGAGGGGATGAGAGCCCCACTGAAGAGAAGGGACCCTCTGCAACCCGTGGCAGAGAGAGGGTTAGGACCCGCTGCCCGTGCCTCGGCATGTCCAGGGTTCTCAGCGGAGGGAGTCTGAGGGAACAGCAGGGGCAGGAGAGTCACTTTCACCTCCTCCCAGCTCCTCCCCTGAAAGAGTCATAAACCCTCAGGTGAGAGGTGTCTACACCGGAGGTATAGCTTATCTCCAGGACAGAGGCACGCTGAGAGGAATCCCAACCGACAGGCCTGGCTGCGTTCCGCTGACCACACTTCCCTCGTTCCTCTCTCCAGCAAACCCAGCACAGACGCTCAGATCGAACTGCTCCTTTGGGCCCTGGCCGTTTGGCTGAACAGTTGGAGCATCAGCCTGCGGACCAAAGAGTCTCGGGTTCGATTCCTGCCAAGGGCACGTACCTCGGTTGTGGTTCATCCCTGGCCCTGGTCGGGGTCGAGCGGGAGGCAACCAATCGATGTGTCTCTCTCACATCAATGTCTCTCTCTCTCCCTCCCTCCCTCCCACTCTGTCTGAAGATAAATGAAAAAATATCCTCGGGTGAGGATAAAAAGAATAGAAACTGTCTCTTTGGGGCTTCATTTTCTTATGAAGGCCCCGTGTCATGGAAAACGTATATTAAATAAATATGTATGGTTTTCTGCTGCTAACCCATCTTTGTCAGTTTAATTTTCAGACCCAGCCAGGGACCCTTAGAGGGTCCAGGGGAACCTTTTCCTTCCCTACACAGGTCAAGGCGCAGAGATGCGGGGTCCACCTGCGCAGCCGCTGGTGACGGCGGCAAGTCCCGCAGGTGCAAGAGAGGAAGCCTCACTCCATCTGGGTCTCGTGCCCGTCTCCAGTCTCCCCCACGCTGACGCCCACCTGAGTGAGATCAGAGACTGCATCGGAGCTGCCCTGCTAGCCCACACTTCCCGTCACCCCTCATTACATGGACAAGGGAGCCTGGCCGGTGCAGGTGGTGACTCGCCCAGGTGAGGGCCAGTGCGGGCGATTCTTCCCCTGTACCCGCTGCTCCATGGACTGGATGGCTCGGCTAAATGTGTTACCTCTTCCAGGAGTATTCTAATTTTCAAAGATGACTGCGGAGCAGCTCACCTTTACACAGAAGAAGGGAAGGAGGGGAGGGGAGCCAACACATGCGGACTCCGCTAGGATGTCCTGTGCTCCTGCCCTTAAGGATTTTTTACTTACTCTAATACCTCTACCGCTTTTCATTCAGTTAGTTTTTGAGTGCTGTCTGTGTTCAAGGCACAGGGAACCAGCAGGGAACAAAACAGACAAAACTCCTGCTCTCACCGCACTTCCATTCTCATAGAGAAAACAAACACAAACCAGAGAATGAATAGGACGTGCAGGATATTCGAAGGTAATCGACACTGAGGAGAAAACCACAGCAGGGCAGGAAGACAGCTGTCCGCGGTGGGGTCGGCCGTGGGGCGGGTGCAACTTCCAGTACAGGGGTCAAGGAAGGCCCCACGGAGACGGTGCCCCGAAGCCAAGACCTGAGGAGGTTAGGGAAAGAGCCGTGGCCGCATCTGGGAGAGACATTCCAGATGCAAAGGTGACCATCCTGTGGCAGGAATGTGTGTGGTCTGTTCAAGGCACAGAGAGGACCAGACTGGCGGCCGGACCCCGAGCTGCTCTCCACACACAGAGAGAACTGGCTTTTCCTGGTGGCTCACCTGGGTAGTTCATCTTGCTGAGGAGGTCAAGGGCACAGGCATAATATATATTTGTTTCCCAACAAAGTCATCTTTCAAGGTCACAAGAGTGTGGATTAATGATCATACCTCTGCCCTTCGTGCTGGTCTGAAGCCCGACTCCACTGCGGCTACCTGTCTGCACTCAGCCGAACCTCGGTCTCGTTCTCTCGTCTGCAAGGGGGGGGGGTACATTCAATAACACCCGCCCCAAGAGATGGGGCTAATATAGTGTAGAAAGCACGTTGTAAATTGTGACATGCTGTAGAAATTTTCAGTGTTATTATTATACCATAAAAACAACTCAGGGTCTATGTCCAGCTCATGTTGGGTCTTAAAGCCATTTTAGCAGGCAAATTTTTAAGCTCTGTTTGCTAGGTTGCAAAGACTATTTTTACTTCAGTGTTACAGTAATCTTACAATTTCGGGCAGGTAAAAAGATTTCATGAGGCTCTCTCTGAACTTTGGCTGATCTGTCAGGCCATTTCTCAAACCTGAGATAATCCTACTATCCCCAACCTTACCTCCACCCCACCTCAGCTGCTGTCTCTCACCCTCACTGGACAGAGTTGCACGTCTGTGCAATGGCTTTTATTCCTAAATCCCATGGTGTGACCTCGGAGGGCTTGCAGTGCTGCCGAACAATTGCCATCCTTTGGCTAAGTCCTTGTTTGCTTCCCGTGGTGAGAGCTAAAGCCCAAGTCCCCCACGCCACATCCCCTCTCCTCGATCCGGGCAGACGCCCTGCCCTGGCTGTGGCCACACTACGAGGTGCAGGTTCAACACTGTGGCCTCTTCCCTGCCTGGGCATCCTTACCAGACCCCAGTCTACCCTCACTCCACCCATCTCTTCTAGATCCAGAGCCAACACCATCTCCAGCACCTGGAGGGAATGATTTCTTCTTGCACTGACAACCACATCCCACTTTCTGTAGACATAATCAGAGTGACTGAAAAGGGTTAATGAATACGAAGTTGATTGCTGTCCTGTTAATAACAGCAAAAACTGGGAAGCAATTCTATGTTCAACAAAAGGGCATTGGTTAAACTGACCATGGGAACAGCCATGAGCTGGCAAGGAAAACGCTATAAGCAGTGCAATCCCAGTGTTGCTAAAAGCCAAACAAAATTGGCAACAACAAACACAAATACGTGCAGAGGGAAGAACGACTGGAAGGAAATGCACAAAAACATGAACAGTGATTCTCTTCAGGTGATGAACTTGGAGTGGTTTTTACTTACTCTCCGTACTTGACTATATTCTGAAATGCCTACTGTAACCACATAGTGTTTTTGTAATTTGAACACAAAGCAAAAAATATTATTAGCAACATTTCTCCATAGGAAAGCTGCATGGGACTCCGTCCCTGTCCCTTTAAACGCAGCCTTTCCTGGGGGGTGTCTGGCTGACAGCTGCACAGTAACTCTCGTTACATGTAGGACTAGAAGCAAAGAAAACCGTAACCGATTAACATCACAGTGGGGACTGAGGCATGCAGAATGGAAATGCCTCGACGGGAACATGTTATTACTAATTTCTCCCCCCACTCTGGGACAGGTGTTCAGGGGAATGCGCTAAATTTGCTCCAGATAATTTATTTTTAAAAAATACTATGATTACTTCATTTCTCTGCCTCTGTTTTCATGGGAACTTCGAACTCGCGGAACCACGCAGTTATGGACACTGCGCTCTAAGCCCAGTCTGTTGACCTAAGGCCCTACTGTGTGCCAGCATTAGCGATACACAGGGTTATCCACCAATGGTTCTCAACGGGGGATGGTGTGACCCCCCTCACCGAAGGCTTCGGGAATGTGTTTGGGGGTGTTTTTGATTGTCAAAATGATTGAAGGAAGGGTGTTACTAATTTAGTGCAGAATGCTAAATTAGTAATGCTAAACATTCTACAATATGTGGGACAGTCCTATGTAGCCAGGAACTGACTTACCCCCTGTGCCAACTCCCTGGGGGAGAGACAATGAACTGGAGAGTGGATGCACACAATGTCTGGGAGGGACAGAGGGAAAGGAGAGGACAGCTGCTTCTCAGCTGCGGCCTGGCGTTGGCCTGCTCACATTCGGGGTTACTGGATCTCCAAGGTTTTCCAGCGAAGCCAGAAATGTAGATGATGATGTAAAATTTCCTGATTTTTAAAAAACACTGTGTGGGCCAAACAAAACACATCTGTGGGCCAGATTTGGTCCTCGGGTTGCCAATTTGCAACTCTGCCTTTGGGAAAGACACAGGCCTGTCTCCGTGAGAAGAGTATCACAGAGCCCTTCTGAGCTCAAGTTCAAGTTCTAGAGTGGACAGACCTGGGCTCGAATCACAGCTCTGTCATTCATGACCTACAATTTCAGGCAAGGGAACATCCTCTGAACCTCACTTTCTTACCTCATTAAAAAACAACAACACCGAACTTAATAGGAACACTCATTGGTTTGTTATGAGGATTCATCCAGGCAGAAGTCCCCAGTGCCTTGCACGCTGGAAATGCTTAATAAAACGGAGCTATTATTATTGTTAAGGATCTCACAGTCTAAACAAGCACTTACTGTGTACGGCACATTGTACTAGGTGCTGAGGGCTTATAAATAAGTGTGAGAGAAAGCCCTTGACCCGGAGGTGTTTCGTTCTGCAGAGAGATAAACCCTGGACATAAACATTGTGAGCCCACCAGATACAAGAATGTGACCTACATCGGACAGTTAGAGGAGACCAGAGACAGGCACTTGTTGGGAAGGTGGTGGTAGTGACGGGTGGGGGATGGAGCCCGACAGAGGGGTGGGGAGGAGGGCCCAAGCAAAGGATGGGTTGTAAAATCATAACAACTGAGTGCTTGCCACAGGCCAGACACCGTCTCAGTGCTGGGGGAGGGGGGGTGAATGTGCTCCCTGGCCTCACCCACATGAGGAACAAGGCCCGACAGGCTGTCTCCTTAACACTTTCTGAAAAATTCTGAAGCAACTCCTTCTTTGGTTAATGTGCTGTTATTTTCAAATCTCTCCAGAAGCCTGTGCTTCCACCCCTCCGACCTGCTGCCCCTGTCCAGACCCAGGCCGCTGCTAGCCTTGCTGATGGGGTGGCCGCCACACAGCTTCCAGGGTTCGGACCCACCGGGCTGGCCGCTACAGACCCACAGCACGTGTGACCCACCGGACTGGCCGCTATGGACCCACAGCACGTGTGACCCACCGGACTGGCTGCTTCGGACCCTATCCGTGTGTGATGAGGGTGCTCGGCACATTCTGAGACCGTTTCTGCAGGGTAGTTGCTCACCCACTAGCAGGGCGAATGCTGCCTGGCACTCCCACACCAGCTGCATCCCAACAGGCACAGCGCTGCTGACACACGAGGCCCATCTACTTCTCACAGCTGCCAGGCCACTCTCCTGGGGAGGATTTTGTTAGCTGGGCTCTGACCTATGCTATGGGATGGCCAGTAATGAGACTCCTTCACTGGGGATGTTTGATGCCTGAGGTTCTTTAGACCATCACCTGAATTAGACCGAACCAGTGCAGCTTCCCGGCAATGCCTCGTTAGCATGGAATATTCCAAAATAATCCCTCAACCCCAGAAACTGCTGTACAACAGCTGTCTGTGGGGAACACACACCCTAACAGTACTCCAGGAAAAAAACCCTTGCTTTAAAGTGAGTAAAATGTCCTTGTGTCCATATCTCCAGGAGGAAAAGTGAACGAACACTGTGTGTGGTGGCCGGACACGGCATGGGCCAGCAGGGAGCACGAGCAGCCCAGACACAGGAGGGGACAGGGCCTACTTTAGAGGTGAGCCCACCTCTCCATGTTGCACCCTCAGATGACGCTGAGTGCCACTCGTTTCTGTGCCCCCTTCAGAGACCCCCTAATCCTCCTCCCACGTCCCACCCCACCCATGAAACAGGTGCTGGTGGATGGACAGCAGAACAGCTTGCAGCAGTAGAGTTATTAGACAACACTCAGAGCCAACCAGCATTTTCACGGGCTGCCCCGTGGCGGGCACGTTTCCATGTAGAACCAGAGGCGAGCAAACATCAGCTCAGCGTCTACCAGCAGGGACAGCAGTGGGACTGTGCTGTGGCTTCCTTCAGGGATCAGTAACAAAGAAATACCGATCAGACTTTTCTTCCCTGCCCAGGGAAGGGACACACCACCAGGTGGGCTAACAGAGCTGTGGGTCCCTGGCCCCGTGATCTGGTGCAAGTCACTCTCCTAGGTCAAATGGGGGTTTGAGGCCAGAAGAAACCTGAGTCGGCTCCTGGGCTCGAACATTCTAGACTCATAGACAGTGGCTTAAAAACTGGGACTCTTCGACTTCCCACTCCGAGCCTGGGCGCTGGGACTGTCCTCCCGAGGAGGAGGCGCTGGAAGCCTCCCTGGAGGCTTTTGAAGGGCCTGACACAGCTCTGGGCTCAAGACTCTCAGCTCCCACCCTGACCCCCTAGCCTGAAATGTCAGCCTGGTGGTCACTCTCTGCAGATTTGAATCCACCAACTGTTCAGGGGTACTTTAATCAAATGCAAATCATGCCTTTAAGCACCAAAGGGGGGGGATTAGTGGACGGCCCTGGGAGCACGGCCTGCCGCCCTTGGGAGTGACAGCCTCCCATGGGGAAGGTCAGGAGGGAAAGAACAAAAAGAGGAGAGAGCTCTGGAGGGGTCAGAGGACTCTAGTGGCCCCCACTTCATCCCCAGTGTGCCCCGGAACACGGCCCTGGGTGGGAGGCTAATCCCCAGCCCCTCTCACGTTGTCTTGGGAGGGTCAGGGCCCCCACCCATGGGTACTGGCTGCATTTCTGGCCCCTGGGCCGTGGTGCTCCTTGCTAACCTGCAATTCGGCAGGCCGGGAGCCCAGACACATCTCCCTGTCCCTCTCACTGCTCCCAGGCTCAGAAGTTGGGACTGAACACAAAGAAAGGGGGGCCCTCATGGGGCCACAGCTTGGAGAAGAGGGGCACACAGAAAGTGGCAGAACCAGCTTGGAACCAGCTCCAACAGAGTAAACCAAACAGCTCTCCTCCCTGCCCTGAAACCCTTTCCAATCAGGGAGTCTAAAATTACCATATTTACAGCATCTGCAGCCAAGCCAGCACTAAACAAGATGAATAGCTGTGACGCACGAGCAGGCAGAAGTATGCGGCAGGGCTGGGCACCAGGGTGAGCGAGCCTTGCGGAGCAGGAGGGGCCCAGGAAGGGTGGTGGACAGGATCACCCAGCACTAAGGGGTGGGCCAGGGCTGAGGAAGCCTTAGCATGTCAGTCTTTAGAAAAAGACATGGAACAATACACACACCCAGAGAGTGAGAGAGAATGAGACTGTGATGCTGACTTTAGAAAGTGCCTTCCTTTCTTCCTTCTGTCTCTCACCCTAAGAAGAAACTGTTGAGGCCCCCATGACAGGTTCCCTTCGATTCTGTGTGTGTGTGTGTGTGTGTGTGTGTGTGTGTGTGGGTCGGGGATGGAACACCCATGTCTGAGTCCCCTTCCCAAGTAGCCTTTTCCAGGGAAGCTCTGGTCAGCCCACGCAGACTAAATGCTTCCATTCATAAAAAGGCCTGGCCGTCTGGGTGATGGAGCTCTGGAAGAAACCAGGACAGGAACGAGGGGAGTGTGTTCTGTGTCGGGGTGTCCCAACACTCTGTCCCAGCCTGGCCTGTTCTCTTCCTGGGAGGGAAATTCTCAGGAAAGAGAGTGGAGACTCTGACCTGCAGACGCTCTCTCAGAGAATTTCAGAGTCAGGAGGGACCTAAATATAACAGAGGGAGGGGGCAGGCCTGGGCTCAGGAATCTGGGCCCACAGGTGCTGCGGCCTGTGCCGACTCCCCCGCCCCACAGGCTCCCAGCAGAGGCCCTGCTGCTCCTGGACGGACGGAGTGAGCAGGACCCCTGGACCCTCCACGCCTCCCTTTAGCCAGAGCACCTCCGCTGCGGTCTGCTTGTGTCCTGGGCTTCTCTTAAACTTTCCATTTCATATCCACAACAGTTTCAGTTTCTAAAGGGAGTGTGGGCAGCTAGAAGGAAGGCAGGGCGAGGTGCCTGAAGGAGCAGGATTGGGTGTGGCAGGGGTGCTGAAGAGAGGGGACGGGAGGTCACGGTCAGCCCCCCGAGGAAGATGTCCGAGAGAACTGGAGCCAGCTGCTGTCTGTCCTAACCCTGCTGGACCCCAGCTGGGAGCCCTTCGTTAAGCAACTGTCTCGCCCACGTGCGCCATCCTTGGTAGGGGGCTTTGCGGGTGTGTGCGTTGTAGCTGCCCGCCCAGAGATGTCCCCGAGCTGAGGACGGCCTCCAGGAACACAGCATTCATGGCTGAGTCTGCTCCCCACACCCTCAGCTCTGTGAGAGGAAGAAAGTCCTGCGAAACGACACAGACGTGTTTCTGTTCTCAGTGGCCCAGAATTGCTCAGACCCCCTTCGCCATGAACATGGTAGGCAACGGGTGGAGTTAGTCACCCCAGAAGGCGGCTGCTGCTCTCATCGCTCCGTCCCAGGTGGGGCCACGCTTCTCAGCGGTGGCCAGGGTTCGCCCTGTCTCCTCCTGCCTCGGAGACCTTGCCTTCCGTTTCCGCCTCTGGCTCCTCTTTCCCACCCTCCCGCCACGCTGTGTCTCCTCCAGGTTGGAACTGCTGTTTTCTCTTCGAACTCGGCTTTCCTTGAGCAACCTGACTTTCTCTGCCGGCTTCATTTATCACCGAAAACCTGTGACCTCAGCCCCAGCCAGCCCCTGAACTGCCCACATATATTTCCAACTGTCTGTTGAACATCTCCAGTTGGACCCTCTCCAGTTGTCTGAAATCACACATGTCCAAAACTGATCTCATTATCTACGCTCTCCTGCTTCCCACGACAGGCCCCTCCTCGGGTTCCTCCTCTGTGCTTTCCCTCAGTCAGCGATATCGCCAGCCACTTAGCCCTCCCCACAGAAACCTTAGAGTCACCCCTGACCCCACCCTCGCCCGCATCAAGGTCTGTCAGCGTTACTCCAATGAATCCTTTACATCTCTCGCCCGTCCCTCTGTGCCACCGGCACCCCAGGTCAGGTTCTCAGCATCGCGCTGCCTCTCTGATCCCTCGTCCTGAATCTCCAGGCTGGGCTCCCCCTCCGCTCTCCAGACAGGAGCCCTCTGCCGAAACACACATCTACTCAGTAACATATTTGCTGAGGGCCCACTTTGTGCCCAGAACTGAGCACATAACAGTGACGGCGACTGTCGGGTCCCTGTCCTCATGGGCTCACATCCCAGCTGGGGAGCCAGACCAGAAATAAGCACAAAACAGATAAGTGAATAAATACTTCCAAGTTGTGGTAAGGGCTACGAGAGAAAAAGTCGGGGCTGGGTGGGAAATAACGCGTCGCGGTGGCTATCTATGCCGCCACCTGCGGAAGGACCTCTGAGGGCCCCTCATCACCTACGGAACAAAGTTCACACTCCGCAGCGTGGCAAGTAAGGCCCTTGCCCATCTGGCCCAAGTTATTCTTCCTTTTCCACCACAACCTCCCTCCCGCCTCCCCTCTGCCCGGTGCTGCATGTCCTACTATCTTTGAATCCCAAGCTCCGTGTTCCTGGCAAATAACAAGCAGGTAATACATGTTTGGGGAGACAACATGTGGGTGAATGAATGAGGGACAGGGTCCCCGATGCAGTCACACCCTCTCCCCTTTCTCACATCTGCTCCTTGGTGAAGCTTCCTTACAGTGGCCCCTTCCCCCGAGTCTCCGTGGTGTCTCTCACACTGTTTCTGCCCCAGGTGCTCATAAGATTGGGCTGTCTCTCCGGCTAGACCGCTAAGCACGGAGGGCAAGGGCAGTCTCGTTCCATTCTGGGAAAAAGTGCCTGGCCCATGGTGGTGCCTGAAACAGGCCAGTTCAGTTGACTGTGAAGAACATGAAGCAAAGGGAAGTGATTGGTGTCCTTTTAAATTGTTTTCTGTTAAAAACAAAACACCTCTAGTGGCCAAAATATCTGGGTGCAAAGAAGCAGTGTGAAGACATCCATTGCCAAGTGGACACCACCCCCTCTTGCTCAGAGAACAGCCTCAAAGGGGTCGACGTGGTCACTTATCCCTGCCTTGGAAAATGCGTTCGCACAACCAGGGCAGAGGACAATGAAGCAGACGCGTGCCCTGGAAACTGGCGCTCAGAGATCTGCCTGTCTCCACGCGAGAAGCAGCTCCCTGGGCTAGGAGTCCGTTCTAGGTCTCCGCTTATCCCGTCACCGGGCCTGCGAAGTACCAGCTCTGTTTCCATCCCAGCAACCTAGGTACCTGTTTCTGTCCTCGGACCTTACACAAAACCTAAGTTCTCTGCTCTTTCCACATCCCATTTTTAGAACTCCCTAATCATTATTCCCTGAGACGAGAATAATTGAACACAGAGGTCTATTGGTCTTTGGCAAATACATTCAGAGTCCCTGCCTCCTTTGGCAGGGTGGGGGCGATGGGAAGGGTGGAAAGTGGACAGGGAACCAATCATAAAAAATTCCAATAAAAAGTCTGATTAAAGGTAAGAATAAAAATAAGAGGTAGATTTTGTGAATGTTTTTAGGCTCGGTGCCTGCTCTCAGAAAGGTACTGGGCATGTGCCAATCTGCCTGGTTTTCCCAAATCCATGTTGATTCATTTGGATTTCACACATGGTCACCTCTTCCTTCTTTCTTTTCTTTTTTTTTTTTCCAGTCTCCCCAGAAAGCACCCCACCCCTGACCTGAGCATTTCATTAGCCCTAGGGTCTAGGACTAATGGTCCTTAGGGACCATTTGAGATTTTTCTTGACAGCCTTTTTTATTCACTGGTTCAACAGTGCCAGTCCAACTGTCCTCAGCCAAGCCTCCAAGGAAATACGATCCACTCGCTGCGTCAGATCATTTGGAAATAGATACGATTGGCTTGGAGTCTCTCCATGCGGGGCTGTAAAATTGCTCTCTCTCTCTAAGTGGGTTGGTTCAAGCCCAAACTGAGGAGAGATGTTTCCAAGGAATACAGAGCAGAGGAGTGTAGTAAGTGGTGGTGATTTAGTCAGTGGTCCTCTTGCTTCTGAGTCAGTATTAACCTCCCCCTGGCAGCGAGTATGCGTAGGTGGCCTCCACAGCCCCACAGAACAGTGAGGTCTTCAACCCTGGGGTTCATGAAACATTTTACAAGAGGAGCGGGGATGCAGGCTTGGTGTGAATCTCTTCATTCAAGCCAAGTGCTAGTTTAAATTTTTGCGTTTCCAAGATAAATGAAGGCTAGTTAAATTGATTTTGAGATTTATGTATCTTACGCAAAGTTGGCAGGGTGTCTATGCTTCCACTGGGCCAACTCCACAAAATACCATTGAAATTTTCACATGCATTGTCCTAAGGTCTCCTTGGATTTTCAGATGGGATTAACTTCTTCTTCGAGTTAATTTTGCACAGGGTCATTTTTGCCTAATTACCTAGGAGGCTGTCTGGTACGATGAAAGAGCCAACTTTGGGAATCAGAAAACCAGAGTCTAAGTCCCAGCTATATCTGGGTAAGTTATTTAACTTGCCTCAGTGTCCTTATCTACACAATGGGGATTGTGCTTTGAAAACCATAAAGCAACATATAAATATATGAAGGCACATATATATATTACCAGTGGCTGTGTGGTAGAAAATGACACGAGGCCCTGGCTGGGTAGCTCAGTTGGTTAGAGCATCATCCTGATATCCCAAGGTTGCAGATTTAATCTCCGATCAGGGCACATACAAGAATCAACCAATGAATGCATAAATAAGTGGAACTACAAATCGATGTCTCTCTCTCTCTCTGACTCTCTCAAACCAACAGATAAAAAACTTTTTGAAAAAAGAAAATGAAGTGATTCTCCAGGTTCTATTGAAGCTGTGTGCCAGAACAATGTGATAAGGACACGAACGTGGGTGGTCAGGGGAACAGGACACTGTTAGAAAGTCTACTTCCAATCAAGCCAAATCATTTAATCTCATTATTAAAATTCTTATATAATTTTGTATTTGGGATCATTCTTGGAAGTCAGCCATTCAATCTTATACCCAGCAAAACTATTTTTTCTCCATTTTCCCATCAGAACATTATGATAATGCTTGATAAGCAATAATACCTCTTTAATGAATGGCTTGTAGGTCCCAGACTTCTAGCATCTAGAGACTAAGAAGAAAAGTCTTTGACTTCAAGGAATTCAGTCCCTTGGGGAAGATGTGCTTTTAAACAGAGAATCATGGAGAGAAAGCTAGAAGGGAGACAGAAGAGTGACCAGCTCTTTAAGGCAGGGGCTGGCAAACTGTGGCCCTGGGGCAACTCCACTCCACCGTCTATTTTTATAAGGAAAGTTTTGTTGGAACACAGCCATGCTCATTTGTTTGTGTATGTATTGTCTAGGGCTGCTTTTGCGTTACAATGGCGGAATTAAGTATTTAGGACAGAGACAGTATGGCTTGCAAAACTGAAAATATTTTCTATCTGGCCTTTTACAGAAAAAGTTTGCTGATCTCGGGTCTAAGGGAATCAGGACTTTCAAAGATTTAACTTGGGTCCTCAAAGTTTAGTAGGAATTAGCCAAGTAGAGAACAGGAGAAAGGCATTCCAGATGGCCGAAACAGTAAGTAAAAGGGAGTTATTATAGGATATTTCATGTTTAGGAAGCAATGGGAAGTCTCAATGGTGCAACACAGGGCACAATAGGAGACAAGGCTGGAAAGATGGGCTGAGATTGGACAGAGACATTCCCTTTAAGTCAATGCTAATGTATTTGAAATTAATCCTGTAAACCTTCAGTCTCCGAATGGGATGCACAGCCCAGAGCTACACAAGATGATCCATTAGTATTCAGGCAAAAATTATTAGAATTTTAACTTTATTTTTATCTAAGAAATTTGACTTTATAACATTTAACATGCACATTGACAATGGGGTCCTCACTGCATCCACGGCAGATGGCCACATGTCACGGATGGTTCATGAATGAAGTTTACTTTAGCGACATGAGGAACTGCCCAGTGCATGGGGTCAAGAGCGGTATCCTCAGTCCCCACTCTTCCCCAGGCTTTTAACAAAATATGAGCTGCCAGTTTACATTTTCTTGGTTCATTAGATTATGAATATTATCTAGTTTAACCTAACAAACACAAAAATGGGCAAGGGGACTAAATATATTTCTGCACAGAAACAACCGATCAAAGATCATCTTGGTAGTACAGCATAGACAAACAGTAAGCACAGAAGCACTGACATTTGTCTTAGAGCAAATTCTCTTCAGCCACACTCTCCGAGGTGACAAGAAGTCAAGCCAAAGCAATTAGGAAATTCCAAGAGAACTGTGAGACATATGGATGTATATCTACCATCATTTACAATGAACTTCGTCTGACGTATTTGTTGGGTGGCGACGAGTTAATGAGAGCACGAAGAAGCCATCAACATGAGCAAGACATTTTAAGCTATTGCTTACTGCACCTTTATTTCAGCCTTTAAAAAATTTAGCCAAGGAATACATGTGTATAATGCAAAAATAAATATACATCTATTGGGAGTACATATACAAACATTGTTTCCTCTGAGAAGGTTCAATAGAAAAAAGTTCGGAGACTGTTTCTATAGACAACAGAGGACCAGTGGAGGCCTTCAGAAAGGGAGAGAGGGTTTTCGGCTGGTTTTCGAGGAAGATGCCACAGGTCGCCATGTGGAGAGGGAGAACCAGGCTGCACAGTGGCCGCGTCAGCCGTGTTAAGTGCTTGGAGATCTTGAAACAAAAGGTACAAAGACTAAGAGCTGTTATTACAAATTCCACTCTGCCAGCTCTCTCTTTTTCCCCCAAAGGAACGGTGTTAGGTCCAAGCAAGGCCACAAAAGATTGCACTGACAGTATCGCTTTGCGACGAGCAAAGCCACTTGGGTGACATGAAGCACAGAGTAGGTTTCAGGGATGAGAAAACATACCCTAAGAAGACTGCGTGCCATCCAGACTCAGCCTGCCCCTCTGACCTACATGGGTTTCCAAGGCAAAGGATTCTTTAATCAGAAGGGATGTAGCCATTGTTTGAGCCGGAGAGGGCCATTCCCACTGCTGACAGGCATGATTAATGAATTCTGACGGGCAGACACGTCCTATCAAGACTGCGTGCATAGGATGTGGCTTCTGGGAAGGAGTATGGCTTTTCTTCTTGGAAAGGGGCCAGGTAGGCCATTAACCTATTACTGCCCTTTCTCCTTAGCTATCTATTCTTTGCTGGAAAGAACCCAGTTGCCAGATTTGAAGAACTTAACCTATATCTTGTCGAGTCTTCAAGAAAAGAAGAGGCTAAATTGAACCGGGCAGGGTAAGGATCTGTGGAATTTCCCGAGGGATACAGCCCCGTGGTCCCCGAGGAGGAACCAGCTCTGGTCTTGAGCCTAAACCTAGAAACCCTGGAACATCAAAGGGAGTTTCCGTCTGCTCCATGAGGGAGGACACGCCTTCTTCCTCTCTGCCTTTCTCTTTAAAGCACTGGGGTGGGGGTGGGGGTGAAAATAAAAACAAAACAAAAGCAACCACCACCACTTTTTATGGCCAAAGATGGAGTTAGGAAGAAAAAAAAAAAAAATGCATGCTCTAGATATCACAACTCCACATCATTTGGCCTTACTCTGCACTTGGAACTTAAATCGTTGCTCACATGGATTCTTCATTCCAATAATGTCTGTTTCCTTCTTTCGAACACACTATCTAATTCAACCCTTTGCTCTTGGTTGAAATTCTACTCTACCTTGGAGTACTCACAAGACTCCATCAGCTTCATAAAGCTTCCCTGGCTGCTCCCAAACCCACCCTCTCTTCCTTCTCCAGGTGAGTTTCACATTCAATTAGGGCCCCTCGTGTGTTTCTCTAATTATTTCTGGTCTACCCAGAGGACTTCTTTGGGGGGGGGGGATATGTCATTATGTGTTTCCATAGAACCTAGAACCATGTTAAACCTGTATTTACAAGTGCGTATTGTTTTACCCTCCGGTTCATACGAGAAATGAGTGATCAAGTTGGGGAATAAAAACCTCTCCCATTTCTATTTGAAGAGCAAGATTTTGGGAGGGTGGCAAGTGAATCAAGCTGAATAGGGGGAGATGGACTAATGACTTTCATGGTTCATGGGGTCAAAACTTAGCTCAGTTGTCAAGGGTTCTGGCTTTCAGAGAGTTCTGATGACTCCCACACGGTTGTAGTGTGGTCTGTAGTAAAACCCCAGCATCTTGAGCCTCAGAATGAGCGCAAGGCCCTCAGAATTCTTCTGTGTTCCACCTGAGCAGCTTGTTTGGTTCGCCCAGATCTTGTATTAAAACAAAACAAAGGAACGAGATGGGATTCACTCACGACCTGGAAGCACTTGGGAGGGGCTGAGAACAGACAGATCCGCCTGGTGGGTTCTCTCAGTCAGTGCTGCTTCGGTACAGCTGCTGGGGACAGATGCCAGCCAGACATGCTCTTACAAGGACGTATCCTGCCAGGATTACAGGGCCTAAAAGAAACACCGGCACAGAAGACAACCCTAACACCCTTTCTTATTGCATCCGTGAAAAAAAATCAAACGAGGGAACGCAGGAGGCTTAGCCCACAGCAGCCTGGAGGATGTGGGGTGCTGTTGGAGGCCAGAGTTTAGCATCCTTTCACCCAGATGAGAGAAAAAAATCCCTCCTTTCTCACCCTTTCCCCAAAATTAAAACAATGAAAATCAGTTCTCATTATCCCGATAATTAAGTCTCATTCAGCTCGCTGACAGCAGCCAAAGAATGATTTTTCTGTGCTGCGCTGTGGCTGCCCTCCATGGCCCCATTCATGGGCCACTGTGTGCATTTAATCACCCTTAGCCGGCTGAGCTAATGAAATGCTGGGGCCTTGCCCTGCCCTGACCCTGGTGCTATTTCTATCTGAGCTCAGCACGTCCTTTGCTTGACAGTTGCAACCGAACAAGCAGATTTTTCTCTCCCATCTATGGAGTGTAAAGAGCCTATTTTGGCAGCCTGTGGGGCTGGGGACCCCGCTGGAAACCCAGTGAATGTCCCCGGAGGTTAACTTGCAAAGCTGTTTTCCAGACTGAGAGGCAAGGGGGAGGGGGGCGTAGAATGCTGGAGACCCGAAGCCTCTGAGGGCTGTGGCCCCCGCGCACAAGGAGGAAGGGCAGGGGGCTCTTCTGAGGTAGAAAGGAAAGATGAGCCTGGAAGAGTAAGGGGCCATGCCGGGGGACAAGCTGATTTATCCTGACGCAAACTTGAACAACAGCTCTTTGTCAGTTATCAAAAATCTCCCTCTCTCACCGGGGTCAAAGTGAGAAAATCCGTTCCATTTGGTTTCCAGTTCCACGGCCTGGTGGAAGAGGGCGATCCCTGCTGGGAGACTGCTCTCTTGAAATTCCTAGCTGTTGTTTTAACGATGCCCCAAGACGCAGAAGTTAGGGAGCAGGACGCCCAAATTATAGGCATTTATCCAAACTGAAATTTAGGAATTATACTTAACTATTTAAAAAAAAAAAAAAAAAGGACCATTTTCTTGGTGGAAGCAGAGAGGAGAGGCAAACAATGTGTTAAATGTTAGCATGGTGGCTGTACCTCGAAAAGACACCTAATGAAGAACTTAAATCAGGGGTGACAAACTCAAATGCCCCCAGGGGGCAGGGAGGTCACGGAAATGAGTGACGGGAGACAGGTGGGAACGGTGGCCCAGCTAGAGCAGTCACCACACAGCCCCAGACCCTCTCTGCCATACAGGTAGGTAGGCCCTGAACGGCAGGCTTTTCTGTGTTTTGCTAAAAAGAGAGACCAGAAATCTCTATTCTTATATGAAGTCTCCCAATTGTTAATGTTGGAAACTAATCCAAGGCGTTAACAAACGACAACAACAAACCCAGCCCGCTAGCCGAACAGATGCCGGCCCCGCAGCCCCAATATGAGCACATGCCTCATATTGACCGAGTACAAACCCTGCTCACTAAGCGTTAAAGGAAATCTGGCCCTGGCCAGTTTGGCTCAGCGGTTAGAGCATCGGCCCGTGGACCAGAGGAAATCTGGTCTGTCTGCCTACAATGGAAAGATATGCCTTCTTAACGAACTAGAAGCCAGGTATGAATTCATAGCCCGGGACACCGTGGAGCTCCCACAGAAACGGGGCAGCAAGGGGCGCACTGGCTCCCGGCCCCCAGTCCTCTTCCCAGCCCCAACTCCATCCAGCATAACCAGGGGCCGTGTACACCCCTACGGACACTCCAGCCCACAGGTCCCAGCTCTGGATATCCCCATACACTCAAAATGCCCACACCTCGGCTGCCCCTCTGGCTTAGTGTGCCCACATCAAGGGTGCAGTCTGCCCGTGGGAGGATAGACCCAAATGGGCTTGAAGGCATTGGCCAGAACCCTCCTGGGACCCGGACTGTGGTCTAGGAGGAGGAGCAGAGGCTCTGGGTGGGCACTTCTCTCTGGCCCACGGGGCTAGACAAGGACCAAATTAAGGCCCTCTAAGGTTATGGGGTATAAGGCAGCGCCCTGCAAGAGTGTGGTACAGGCATCAAGTTGACATCCCTGACAATCAAATGCCGAGAAGTGAAGACATCTTGATTCTCGGCCTGGTTTTACTACTAACTATGTGACCTCGGGTAGGTCATAATCTTTTGATGAGTCAGTTTCTACATGAACCAAATGGGGACAACATACTTCTTCTAACCTACTCATTTGAGAAATAAAATGAGATTATGTAGTAAAAATACTTTGAAATAATAGCTAAACAGAGAAATAAAAAGGATGCTTAAGAAAATAATAACTGCCACAGACCAATTTTATGAAGGGGAACATATATGTGAAAGTCTCACTCATAGCATTTCATAAAATATATTTTATCCCAAGATACAGGCAAAGTCTAGAACTGAAATTATAGTACTTTTTATTGGGAGTCTTCCCTCTCAATGGAAAAAAAAAAACCCTAAAAATTTCCATAAGGATCTAAATCAATAACAAGTCAGGAATTTTATTTTTAAAGACTTAAGGGGAAATAACATCAAACCACAGAGGAAGACAAAATTGTACAAAGGGTCACTTGGGATATCAGGAAACATTTATGTGACAATAATTTTAAGAGTTCTTTGCAAAGAAATATTGTTTGATATTGACAATCATGTCAAAGCACGCCGAGCCTGGTACTAAAAGATCTTTCTATTTAGACCAACGCAGGACTGACTGAAAGTACAGCAGAGAGGAGATAAGGTTTTGCGTCTTCTTGACTATCCCTGGAGGAGCTGGGAATTGTGGGTATTTGTTGTGTTAGATGCCTAGCATCCATTTCCACTTCCTAACAATACCCTGTTTTCCTTTTGGGGGATAATCTCTTCCCTGAAGGATACAGTCTGTGGATAGAGCTGCTAATCGGGAAATTTGTGGCTCAGATGCTCCCTCGATGGCATGTGCGTTTTGAGCAGAGGGACAGAGAGAATGGACACATTAGGAGCATCACCTCATCCAAGTGGTGCATCCTGACTTGACTTTTGTGACCTTTGTCATGGTGTTTATTTCCTTGCTTCTTGGAGCTTGATTGCTTCTTGCCTGTTTCTGAGAATGGTCCCTTTTAGTCTTCCAATAATCCTATAGGTCCCCAATATCTTTTTTCAAAACTCCCTTTGGCTTATGTCAGTCAGAGGTGTTTCTGTTGCATGCAAACAAAGAACCTTAGTGGATACAATAGCACCAGTGCACTGTGGGTACTGACTTCAGTCCAATTTACCAGATGCTTATCAAGACCTTCCCTGCGCCCCGACCCTGGGGAGCGTATATCTCGTGCAGGAATGTGATGCAGAGGTTTAGCACAGGAACAGTGACACTATCCCAGGCTTCCTCTACCCAGTTACACATACTCATTTTCTTTCTTGGTTTTCCTGCCCTGTTGGAATGTTCAGTTAATTTTTCACTTCATAATAAGATGAGCTGTTCATAACATGGCCAGCAGCATCTCAGCACTCCAAAGGCCGCTCCCACAGTGAGTATGTAGTTGGAATCAGTATGACAGTGAGTCATCCTGGTGATCCCAAGGCCCGCTTACGATCGATGTGTCAATATCACATGCTTAGAAACTTGGTTCCAATGCACCTGACCACCTCGAAAAAAGTTAGTGGAAGGGCTGCGGTTTTGCCAGGTAGAACTAAAAATAACCAGGAAGGGAGATATTGGAGTTGGGGTGGGGGAGGTGAAGATGTGGAGGAAGGAAACGAACAGAAGCAGAACTGATAACCTGTGTCATAGTGGGAGATGAAAAAGAATATGACATTAGGGACAGCAAATGCCTTATCTACCATTTGGAGTGGCTTTTGAAATCAGTAGCAATATTTATTGTTTAACTTTTAATCCCATTGCTATTTGGTCATTTACTATCACCTTGGCTCTGATCTGGATATTGTTCTGTATATTCACCAACCAGAGGGAAGTGGGGTGATGTGGAGGTTAGGAATACGGGGGCTCCAGAGCCAAACTACAACTAGAATGTGTTTGAACTTCAGCTTTACGACTTGCTAGCCCCATGAACTTAGGCAAGTTATTTATCCTTTTTGTGCCTCAATGTCCTCATCTATAAAATGGGGTGATAAAAACAATACACATAAAGCACTTTGCAGAACCCTGGCACATTACCGCTCAATAATTATTAGCTACCATTATTCATTCAACACTTATTGAGCATCTATAATGTTCCAGGCACTGTTCTAGTCCTTGGGATATATTCATGAACAAAACAGACAAAGATCCCTAGCTTCGTGGAGTTTATATGCTAGTGGGAGAGAGACCATAAAAAATGTTTATGCTATTCTTAATATCTGACCCACTTATTATTATCTGACCTAATGTCTGCTTTCTCCACCAACCTTTCTGGAACCCCTTTAAATCCTTATCTTCATTAAACATTTAGTTCATCTTGGTTCCTTAAATGAAACTTACTTAGCCCTGAGGATGTAGTTTTCCTCACTGCACTCAAAAGTGGGGCCAGCTTTTTCTCTCACTGTCCACATATCCCAGAGTCTAAAGACGGGGAAGTTGGCTTCCATGCTTCCCACTGCTACTTCCATCCATTCTTCCTCCGTATCCTTTAAAAACCACAGCTCTCTGGATGCTCCATCCTTCAGACTATATAACCCTTCTCCCATTTTGTTGCTGTCATCAACCTCTCCATTACTATTTACTGAACACTGGAACAATGAACTTACCCGATCTCCGTCGTCATTCTTGGTGACTTTAACATCCCTGGTCCCTGAGTTCCTTGACCCCCTAACTTCCAATGATCTTCCTCAGCTACTTTACAATGGCCATAGCCTAGACCTTGTCATCACCACTTTGCAAATCTCAATTTCAATTGTCATATGATCCAGCAACCAGTTTCATCTTTCCAGCCAACTTTTTCTAGTATTTCTCCTCCAATCAATTAATCTCACCAGCTTATTTACTTATTCTTGTTTGGTTACTTTGTTTTGTTCTATTTATCACCTTTTCATATGTCCTCATTTTTCTTTTTACCCATCATCAAATCTATGGCCCCTTTTTATAAACACGGCCTACAAATTATCCTCAACTCCTTTGCCCCTCTCTCCTTATGCCAACCTTGCCTAGCATATCCCCAAGCTAATTTAACCCAGCTATTGGCTTTTAGGCTGCAATGGCCCTGAGGCAGTATAAGATTAATGGAGAAAATAATGGAGTTGAGTGATCACGCTTTAAATCCATGACTACTGCAGTTCTCAAATGAATACTCAATATTGCTCAGAAATCCTACATTGCTTCCCTAGTAAATTCATTTGAATTTTCCCAAGATATTTATATCCTCGATTGATACTCTGACATCACCGTTCTTTTGGTTAGTATTTCCT
The DNA here is from genome assembly GCA_030848825.1 of Tadarida brasiliensis. NCBI lineage: Eukaryota > Metazoa > Chordata > Mammalia > Chiroptera > Molossidae > Tadarida > Tadarida brasiliensis. The sequence continues at coordinate 215,735,488 of CM061257.1, read as the reverse complement.
GGTATGTTTTGCCATCTCTTTATTTCTATCTTTCTGTATGGTTTGATCTATGTGTGTCTTTGGAAAATAGCCTATACTTAAAAATTCTAATCTGATAATCTCTGATTTTTAGTGTGTACATTTAATCCATTTTCACTTATTGTGGTTACTATTATATTTGACTGTTTCATCCACTATATTTAGAGTTTTCTATTTATCTTTCTTCTTTGCTTCTTCATGTTTTTCTTCTCTCTTGCCTTCTCTTAAACTGATAGGGTGTTCTATAGTCTATATTTTCTTATTTATTGGTTTGGAAGTTATAGATTGAAGTTCTTTTCCATTCATGATTACCCTAAAGTTTTACCATTTAACTGTAAATGTTTCAAAGTGTAAAGATTTTTAGTATCTTATTCTCTTCTTGAACAGGAGGGGTCTTAGCACATTTTAACTCTCTAATGAATACTTCCTCTCCCATCATCTTGTCTTGATTAATATTTTGATTTAAGCTTTATTTTAAACTCCAGAATAGTTTATTTTTATAATCAGTTGAAGTATATTTTAATCAACTTATTTGTGCCTACTATAGTTTCTTGATTTGTATACCCTACTCAAGACTCAGTTTTCTTCTTGTTATAACATACCCTTTAATAGTACTTTATTTTTAAACTCACTTTTATTTATTTATTTGTTTTAATCCTCACCCAAGGATATTTTTCCATTTATCTTCAGAGAGAGTGGGAGGGGGAGAAAGAGAGAGAGAGAGAGAGAAACATTGACGTGAGAGGGACAAATCAACTGGTTGCCTCCCACACGACCCCGACTAGCGCCAGGGACGAACCATAACCGAGGTATGTGTCTTTGACCGGAATCGAACCAGTGACTCATTGGTTCGTGGGCCGACACTTTAACCACTGAGCCAAACTGGCCAGGGCTAAACTCACTTTTAAATACTAGTTTAGCTCAGTATAAACCTCTAGATTAACAGTTTTTTCCCCTTAGATCTTTGAAGATACCACTTCCCTGTCTTCTGGAATCTGTTGTTGCTATTGAGACATCTATTATCAATGTAATTTTCATTCCTTTATAAATAACCTCTTTCCTTTCTGGTAACTTTCAACATTGTCTTTTTAATCCTTGAGGTTCTCTAGTTTCACTACAAAATATATAGATGTGGATTTAATTTTTATTTATGCTGCTCAGTATTCAAAGTGCATTTTTTCAGTTCATCTTTTCAAATGTTGCTTCTCCACCATCCCCTCAATGCCTTTCTTCCAGAATTTCTACTAGACATAAATTGGAGCTTCTCAACTATCTTCTATGACCTCAGCTCTGATTTGGGCTACATTTTAGGTGATTTCTTCAATACTACCTTCCCATTCACTAATCCCCTCTTCATCTATGCCCTATCTAGAGTTCATTCCATCTATAGATTTTACCTAATTGGTTATTTATTTATTTATTTATTTATTTATTTATTTTATCCTCACCTGAGGATATTTTTCCATTTTTTGTTCAGACAGAGTAGGAGGGAGAGAGAGGAAGAGAGAGAGAGAGAGAAACATCGACGTGAAAGGGACACATCGAGTGGTTGCCTCCCACACGACCCAGCCAGGGCCGGGGACAAACTGCAACCGAGGTATGTGCCCTTAGCGGGAACCGAACCGGATCTCTCTGGACCACAGGCCAATGCTCTAACTGCTGAGCCAAACCGGCCAGAGCCTAATTGGTTTTTATTCATATTTAACAATTTTTGTTTCATTTATACCTGATTTATTTCACAATTTCATTTAAAAAATAGATGTTATTCCTCTTTGAGTATTTAAGTACACTTAGTTTAAAGTCTTTGTCAGATTGTTCTATTAATTCCTTTTGGCCATAATTCATCTAACAATTGTTAATTTTGTTGACACTTTTTCTTTCTTTTTTTTTTTTTTGTCCTCACCTGAGGACATTTTTGCATTTATCTTTAGATAGAGTGGGAGGGAGAGAGGGAGGAAAAGAAAGAGAGAAACATCTATGTGAGAGAGACACATCAAGTGGTTGCCACCCACATGACCCCAACCAGGGCCGGGGACAAACTACAACCAGGTACGTGCCCTTAGCGGAAACCGAACCCAGGACTCTCTGGTCCGTGGGCCGATGCTCTAACCGCTGAGCCCAGCTGGCCAGGGCGACACTTTTTCTTATTGTTGGATAGCTTTGCTTAGATGATAATTTAAGTGGGGGGGTGGGTTCTCTTTCATTTTTCTCCTTATCTTTTCTATCCTAGAGATTTGATAAGAGGTCTCTGGTTCATAACCAAGAGATAGTTTGAGATTCTGCCTAGCCACAGTATTGCAATCTCTCTCTGAGTAGTGAAAGCATCCTGGTTTCTGTTTGCTGGCCTGTGACTATCTCCTCCTGCCTCCAAAGGCCTCCAGTTTCATAGAAGTGGTTCCAGGTAGTGTCATAGCATCCTTTTCAACCTCCTTTCCTAATGAGAAAGTTCCACCTCAGTATTTCATTTCAAGAGTGAACCTAACTCCAGTCGTCTACCATGCTTTGAACAATTTAGCCTGTGTTACTCTATGGCAGCCTCTTGTCCTGCTCCTGCATTTAGAATTCAGCCAACTGTCTTCAGCCCTATACACCATTTTAACATAATCCACCTAGAAAAAGAAAATCAATTGCATTTGCTGAAGCAGAATAGGGGTGGGGATTATTTAGAGTTGGAGAGACCAGGGTGGCAACCAGAGGCTCCTCACTTACTAGCTGGGAGATTGGCAGACAGTCATCCAACTTCTTTAAGCCTCCGTTTTTTCATTTGTCAATTAGCAATGATAATACCTACTTCATAAGACTGATGGGATAAAGTTTGAAACAGTGCCTGGCACCCAGTAGATGTTCATAGCGTGTATTAGAATGATTATTATACGATCATTTTAAAAGATAAATATTTAGTTTCAAACAACTCCATATTTGCAGAGATCAGGTAAAATTTCATTTACTTTGTTTATACTTTATGATTTATAGCCAACTTTCAAAGGGTTCTTGGGATAGTTTACAACAAAAGATACATGTACAATACGTTGGATGAATAAGACAAAGAGAAAATTAGACCATAGAGAAGGGAAGGAAAATAATTATGCCCCAAACCTGAGCTAATCATTACTGTAACTGAGCGTTACACTTGTTCAAGGCTTCCGGCAGCTAAAGGCAAAGAAGACATCGAGGGACATGATTCGAAATGGTTAAAGTTTTCTCTTAAATAGCTTAGCAAGGTTATGATGGCTGGAGACCACTGGGGTCTAAGCTCCATGGTACAAAAGAGGAGGGAATTCTTTACAGGTGGACGGTAGAGTCTCTCCTCATGGCTTTGACAACAGGTTAGAAGACTCTGGTTTGGGAGGGCTTAGTATACATCTGACTGGGACAGGAAACTGGGATTGATGACTTGTCAAACAATAATGTTTGAAAAATTTCAGATAATAAAAACTACTAACAGTTATTACTGAAGATTTGGAAAATAAAGAGTATAAAGAAGAAAACAAAAATATCTCCAAGATCCCGTCACCTAGGAACAATCATTATTACAACCTGGCTGCATTTCCTTTCAGACCTTTTTCTATGTGTACTTACATTAGCTAAACTTTCTTTTAGTTGGGTGACTCTATGAATCTGGTGGCCTTTGGCCCAAGTGGTTGTTATATTTAATAAGAAGAACAGCTACTAGTTGCCTATTGAACATCTAATGTGCTCCAGACACCGTATTGGTATTTCCAGCGATTCTAATACCAACGGGTACAAGGCAGATTTTCCGATTTGTGGAGAGGCTGTGTCACTTGCCTAATTCACGCACCATGAAAGGGGGAGCGAAGCCTCAAACTGGGGTATGTCTGACTGCAGCACCATCTCTCGCCTGCCAGGTGCTGCTTCTCGGGGGCACAGGCATGTCCCTGACTCCTGCTGTTCACCTGGGTCTCCTGGGCATGGGCATGCCTGGGTCTGTCATTGGTTCAGCTGGCTCAGGACCCCAAATGGCCAACACAGAAAGGAGTGGGAGCTGGTTCTTTCCTTGCCCTCTTCTCTTCCCCTCCGCCCCTTCGTGCTAGAGCTCAAGAAGCTGAATTGTCGCTCCAGGCTTCCCGGTTGGCTCTGGCAGCTACTCTGATGGTTTTTGCTTTGATAAAATGTTGTACTTCAAACCTCTTTTATGGGGATAAAGGTAAGAGAAAGCTCTGTTGTTTTCAGTCTCAATGATGCCACAGAGCATGGAGGATTTTTGTTTTTATTACTGTAGTTTATCATTGTGGCTTTGTGCAGATAGAACTTTCTTCTTTCTTGAGCCCCCTTATCTGCTCAGAAACTTTGCTCGAGCCAGTCACAGACCAGAGTGTCCTGCAGCAGCCCCCCAGCAGCCACTAAGAGCCGGCTCCTGCCGCACACACCCAGGCCACACGGTGCCAGGGCAGGCTGGCCGCCACGCCCGGCAGAGGCAGCCTATCGTGAGTGGCCTCTGGTCAGCACAAGCAGTGTTCTGGGCACCAGGGTGCCTCCTGGATGAAAACTGGCCAATTTTCTCCCCTCGCTGTCACCACTTTTGGGACCGATGAACTGAGTCTCAAAGGACCAAGAGGCCTAAATGGCAGGGCTCCTGGTGGCCGCACAGAGAGCCCAGGTTCTCCCGGCAGAGAGCCCCGAGCGGTCTGCGTGAATCAGGCCGCTGGTGTGGCTCAGCAGCGGAGGTGCCCTCTGCACCACTGAGCTCTCAAAACAGGGCTTTGTCCTTCCTCCCGCTCATCCGGCCCCAAGCCTGCTTCCTGAAGGACTTATTTGGGGGGAAAGGTTATAAGGGGGGGCGTTACACACCTGGGCTTCAGTACTCCGTGAGGCAGTAATTCCTCTCAACTGTCGCAAGTGTAACACACGGCAAACCATGGAGCTGGTTTCCCTGATGTGCCCGCTGACCTGCCCTGAGGTTTGGGACCCATTTAATACTAAAAACAACCAGAGCAACATCATCAGTGGTGACAACAAATAGCACTTAAATAGCACTAAATGTGTTTCAGACAGTTCTCTGAGCGCTTTGCCTACATTTGCTCACGTACTGCTCCCATTTTCCAGATAAGAAAACTGAAGCCCAGTGACTTTGGATAACTTGGCCAATGTCACAGAGCTCGTAAGAGGCTGAGCCAGCCTCCTGGGAATTCTAGTTTTGTAACCCAGCTCAAACATCGGACGTGGATGTTCACATGAGAGGAACGGTGGAAGTCGAGAAAAAATCCCAAATTTTCCAAGATACCTTCTCAAACCCAAAGTTGTCTCCCCACAGGTGGCTGTCCAGGTTCTGTCATGCTAATTCAACATTCCAGAGCTCAGAGAACTGGTAGCTGGCTAACTGGAAGGGGAGAAATTCCCCTAAACCTCGTGTTGGCCAGAAGCATCTGGCATTTTGGATGGGTGTAGAGAGCAGCCTTCTGTCGTGCCACGGGGTGTCTGGACCACACTGGGGAGGCCCCAGCAACACTGCCCAGAAGTGGAACCTCCCCAGTCGAGAAGAGGCACCATCCAGGAGAAACTCTGACGGCTGGAGTGCGCACAGGAGATGGGGCAAGGCTGGGAGGGCGGCGAGAGTTTCGGTCATCGGGAAAACGCTGCGGTGGCCACCGTGCTTTCACCCGTCTTGGGACCTGGAGGAGGTGGTGGCTGTCTTCTGTGCTGCAGCTGTCCACCATGCCCTGGACGAGTTTTCTATCGCTGCTATAACAAATGGACACCAATGCAGTGGCTTAGAGCAATAGAAATTTATCTTATATAGTTCAGGGGGTCAAGAGTCTGACACCAATGTCACTGGGCTAAAATCAAGATGTTGGAAGGACTGTGTTCCTTTCTAGAAGCTCTAAGGAAAAAATCATTTCCTTGCCTTTTCTAGCTTCCAGAGGCTGCCTACATGTGTTGGCTCATGGTCCCTTTCCATCTTCAAAGGCAGCAATGGCCCATCAAGTCTTTCTCACATCGCTTCACTCTGGCACTGACTTTTTGCCTCCCTCTTCCACATTTAAGGACGCTGTCATTACACTGGGCTCACCTGGAGAATTCAGATAATACTCCTATTTTAAATATTTTTTCTTTATTGATTTTAGAGAGAGAGGAAGGGAGAGGGAGAGAGAGATAGAAACATTGATGAGAGAGAACATCAATTGACCGCCTCCTGCATGCCTCCACTGGGGATCAGGCCACAACCTGGGCATGTGCCCTGACCGGGAATCGAACCGGCGACCTCTTGGTGTACGGGTCGATGCTCAACCACTGAGCCACACTGGCCGGGCCTATTTTGAAACCAACTGATTAGCAACCTTAATTCCATCTGCTACCTCAATTCTCCCCGGTCATATAATAACATATTCACGGGTTCCAGGGATTAGGACACGGACACCTTTGGGAGGCCATTGTTCTGTCTACTACAGCGTAGAACCCATTGGAAAAGCTCAGAACCCTCGTCGTAAACATTCTCAGCCCAGTCGAGAGCTTGCTAAGAGCTGGCAGTCTCTGCTGCACGCTGGAGAAGACTCACTCAGGACCTGCTTCAGGGAAAGGTTGGGAGATCACGCACACTCTGAGCTACAGATGCAGCCATCTTCCTGAGACAATGCAAACGACTCGAGGTCTAGAGCTTCAGTGCTTCTGCGCCCCATTAGGACTTAATGAAGAACCCTCCCCTGGGGCCAAATCAATGATACAGGCAGCCAGGAATCCTGAACAATGACCACCAGAGACAGTTTATAGAAGAGTGTGAGCCTTCTCCACAGTTAATTCAGACCCAAACGTCTCAGAAGCATGTGTCCAGGACATTTCTCAGTCATGTACTTTGGATCTGTTAGGCACCCTGTATTTAAAACCAGCCTGAGCCTGTGGGCTCGTTCAGCCCGTCTCCTGGGATGGTAAGTGTAGTGCTCGCAATGTGCTTCTAGTTCTTGGTCTTGAAATAGCTCCTTCGGGATTATATAGGAGTGAGGACTCTAATTCCCACACTCTGTCGGGCCACCCACTCAGGGCTTACCCTGCCCATACACTAGTCTGACCAGCTTGAAACGTTGGATTTTTAAAATGTAAGCATCTTGTTATTTAAAAGACTGTTTTCTTTGTTTTGCTGCCTCTAAGCCCCTTTGGGGTCACGACAATAGCTTTCTCTGTTGGTCTCTTGTAAGCAGTCCTGATTCTGTGTGTGACTGGACAGGGGGCTTGACTGCTCCCTGCCTCAGTTTGCTGTTTGGCAACATGAGGACGATGATGCCACCTCCCTCGCAGGGCTGGAGTGAGGAGTGCATGAGTGAGCCATGCAAAGCCCTTAGGACAGTGCAGGGCTCTTGGTAAAGCTGTGATACATCTGGCTGTTATAATTATCAAAAGATCTAATAAGACATGAACTTCTCTTACAGTCGCAGAACTGGCCATTTTGATGTCTCTGTAACACGGATATTCACCGCACCGCGAGCACATCAGGCACATTCCTAAGCAGAGTCCCTTTTTGTTTTACTATGCCCATAAAAGCCGTTTCTTAGAGTCGAAGGGACACACGGAGGCCCACTGTCAAGTGGGTGAAGGACGGGCAGATGGAGAGCTGAGTACTCATGCCAGGGCCAAGATCTCTTCTCCGCTTGGGGAAGGGGCACAGACACAGCCCGGTGGGCTCTCTTGGGGCTGGTTGGCGCCCACGGTTTACCTTACTTCACACTCCAAAGGGAGCCTCCTAGGACAGTGACATGTTGCCCTAACATGGTCCTATTAATGCGAAAGGCCACCGGACAATCCTTCTCGTGACCAGATCTTGGCCAAGATGATTTTCACCTGGCTTCAAACCTCCAGGCCCCTCCATCCCTGTACTTGGTGGTACAGGGTTGAACCCCACAGAACAGTCATGGGTTCTGGAGAGAAGCATGAGCGCTCCGGCTTGTCGCTCCACCCCAGGGCTGCTTGCTGACCTCTGACCTCATGCTCTCATAACAGCAGCCTCTAGCCTGCCTCAAGATGGCCAGATTCCGCCACCAAGGCCAGAGGAGCTTCGGGGCCAGAGAACCTTAACTCCAAATGGCACACAGGCCACAGAAATACCTCAAATATGCACCCCCAAACAAATGAGTCCCTGGGGGTTCCATTTATCTCACCAAGTTGCAGGGAGGGAAAAACATTCTAATGGCATGTAAGGAAAGCTGTCAGAACTGTTTTGCTTAACATCAAATGCATTCCAGGCCTTATCTAATCAGGGAGTCCTCTTCACAGCTGATGCAGTTCCCGAGCCAGGGAGAAGGGCCTTGGTTTTGAATACAAAATAATGGTTCTTTTGGCTCGGGCGAAGTTGTCGGCAGCTGGAGGTTTGGGGTGACCCCTGACCCTCTCCCACAGTTCCTCCTGAGTTCCTCTACACAAAACTAAGCCAGCCTCAAATCCCAGGCTCTAATTGGCTCTGGTTTGTTTTGCTTTTCTATTCTATCCCGAGCTTCAAAAGGCGCTTCCATAATTGTTTGAGGCATGAAAAAGGCAGGTTTCAGCTTTCCTAACTGGAATTGTAGGTAATTACTGTCTTGCACACACGAGCCGGTACATGCTTCAAATCAGACGGCTCTGGCTTGTTTTGTGAAGTGGAGCTGGGCCTCTGAGCCAGGAGAGGAAGGATTATGGAAACTTCCAAAAGCTCTGTTCCAGAGAGAGAATTTGGACATCTCAGACACGGCGAGGGAGGTGTCCATGTTCCTCCTCAACCGAGTCAAGCTCTGCCCGAGAGGTCTGGCCTGAAAAGATTGTGTCCTTGACCTCACCCTAGAAGATTCAGGAGGTGTGTTTTTTGGTCCTCTCTCTCAAGAGACAGAAGCTGACACCCCACATAGTTCCCATCTTATTTGCAATCAGCCACTATGGGCTTGGCCTGGGCTGTCCCCCTGTGAAACCTCAGAACAGGGCCAAATTAAGCCAGAGAACCAGATGGAGGATTCACTTCCGTGCTCTTAGGGCAGACCCAACATGGACCGTCTCAGGCGTACAGCCCACCCACACCACCCTGAGTGTGGCCTTGGGAGCAAGTTTCGAACGTCATCCTACTAGCCGTGTGTCCCAGGCTGACTCACATCACTCATCCTCCACGACTTCACCTACAGATCAAGAACTGTGACTGGCTCAACCTCAGAGGGTTGCTGGGACATCTAAATGAGGTCAACCCGTGCAAAGCGCTTGGCATGGTACCCGCACACGGTGCGTGTTCGTTACGTGTCGGCTGTTTTAGCTAACACAGCCATCGGGGCGTGGCCACGGGTGCCAAAGGAACCGCCTGGAGAGCGGAGGAGGTTTTCAAGGCTCCAGGGGTTCAGCAGGGGAGGGAGAAAGGAAGCTGCTGCAGGAACCGTGTAAGGAAGCTGGGGGCCGGGGGGAAGAGTCACAGACCCCATCTCAAAATGTCTTTCCTCCCAAGGTCATCACCTTAGACATATTAGGTTGTTGAACTCGAGGAACTGCTGAGAGCCTAAATGTCTGGTACCAACTGAGTGCCTACATTACGTTCATAGACAGGATCGACTCTCAATTATCCATCCCAGTGGGTAATCTAATAGTCAATAATCTAATAGTTTGTAACTTAATAGCTTATCATCTTGAAAGTTTTATAAGATTTGGATTATGTTTCTGAATTTGCATCAGGATATAAGGAGCTCTGGTGGTTTAGGAATTCACAGTACTTTGAGCTCAAATGCCCAATGTCACTGTCCCAGATGCCTATTAGGGACTCCTGCTAGGTTCCAACCACGTGCAGAAAAAGACTGCCTTGTTTTTTTTGAGGGGGTGCCTTGGTTTTTTCGGTCATAAGAATTGGGGTCCACACTCCAGCTTTCCCATTTATTGGTTCTGTTTTCATGTTACGTGGCCTGGTCTTTGTAGTCTCATCAATACCTGCCTCCCAGGACTGTTATGAAAATGCAGTCAAGTTCTCAGGAAAAATGAATCTGAACCACTTCCTCAGGTAGATGCAAAATAAGTCAAAAGCAGAGTTGGGCCCTCAACAAACTTTCTGTTTCACATCTGAGAAAAGAAAGGTTTTTCTTTTCTTCTCTTGTTCTGTCTGCCTTAAAGGGCCCTCTCCCCCAGGCTCAGTGGGCTAAGGTAAACAGTCCTCGCTTTACAAGTCGTATCTGATTGTGAAAGTTCCCGCTCACGCCTGCGCGGCTCGGAGGGAAAAGCGCTGTCCTGAGCAAGCTCTGTGCAAAACTGGGCTCCCCAGGTCTGTCGATAGTACAACGATGGTGACTTTCTTCGTGTCGACGCATATGTCTGGGCACTTGCCCATGTTGTCTTGAGTCCAAGCCTCAAGTTTGGACAGCGGAGACAAACTGAGATCCAAGGCAGAACCAATCATGTTGTCAGTGGGTGGCTGGGACCCCAGAGTTCCCACCTCCTCTTCTTGTCATGAAGTTTGTATCTCGAGGGAAAACAGCTGTCCATTCTCAGGCCAACTGGGACCGGAGCCAGCTGTTCCTTCCAGATGCCAAGAGCCAGATACACACCCACCCTTCTCTCCCACTCCCTAAGCCTGAAGTCTCCAACTTTATCAAATTTATTAATAATCGTTGCAACTTACTAAAAATGCATTTCCCCGGGCCCCGCTCCAGAGAATTTGATAGTTAATTCAGGTTGGCCAGGAGATCTTCATTTTTTTTTTCTCCTCACCCAAGGATATTTTTTTTTAATTGATTTTTTAGAGAGAGAGGAGGGGGTGGAGAGAGAGAGAAACATTGATCGGTTGCCTCCCGCAAGCACTCCAACCGGGGATCGAACCCACCACCTTTTGGTGTACGGGAGGACACTCCAACCAACTGAGCCACCGGCCAGGGCAGGAAATCTGCATTTTAATTACAATAGCCCACACACACCCTTCTCTTTTCCCTAGGAAATTCTGATATAAGTAGTCTGAGAATCATACTTTGAGCGACGATTTCCACAGCGGAGGTGCTGGTGTGCTGGTAAATGAATCACAGCCAGTGTCGGCGGGGAGAGAGCCCGGTTCGCAGCCTGCTGGTTCCCACCATGGTCAGTTCACGCTGCCACGTGACATCATGATTCTGAAGCCTGGAAGAGCTGTGTGCCCTCCATCCTTACAAGCTCATAGGACCTGGGTCCAGCACACCACTGGATGCCCCCGGCTGCTGGTCCCTGGGCACTGGCACAAAAGGGCCACTCTTTAGACCATGATGTCACATCCCTTAGTTCTTTTTTCGCCCCCTAAATCCTTAGCTCTTTGAATGGTTCATTTTGGTGACTGATTCCCAGAGACTTCTAGGGGTTCCAAACCAGAAAAATGAGGAAAGGGAGAAAGAACTTCAGGAAAGAAAATGCAGTGAGTGGGGGAGGTGGGCCTCAGCCACACTGGCAGCCTTCTTCAAGCAGCTCCCGGCAGGCAGGCGGTCTGAGACACCTGCCTCCGCCTCCGTTTGATAAGCTTTCTGGTCGACGCGCGCAAACCTGATCCTGCTGACCTGCAGGACGATGAAAAGGCTGAGTGTTGGGGACCTGAGGGGATGAAAGGGACAGGGGAGGACCATGGGGTGGTCATATGACCCGGGGTCGCCAGCGGCTTAAGGCTTCCCCTTTGTGCCCCTGCTCCCGCCCCATGTTGGAAGGTCTTGGTGATTTCCTCCGGCCCCCGACTAGGCGAGCAGATGTGGAAAGGTCTCGGGTTCCCAGGGCTGCGGACACAGCGCTTGTTGTTTCGCGCCTGCAGACGGGGCCTGCGACTGCAGACAACAGCGACACAGGCACTCACCGAAGGGCTGGGGCCAGTCAGGTGCGGGGTTCAAACCTACTCTGCATTTCTGCAGTGAAAAGGGTGTGTGAGCTAAACCGAACAAGGGTGACAAATAACCACGGCCCTCACTGTCCTGCTGGAAGTCCCCGTCATAGGAAGGGGACTCCTGAGGGCCCTCGGGAGAGGTGACGCCTTAGTGTCTGCACAGTGACAAAGTCCCCTGGGCCAGGGCCATCGAGCACGCACAGCCTTCTGGACCTGCTGCTTTGCTCGCCCGCATCGTGGGCACTGCCCAGGCGAGTGACACCTCTGCCATTTCAAGCTTGGAGCCAGAAGGACCCAGTTACTCCGAAAAGGACGTCTTTTTACTGCTCGTTGGATGAAAGGGGGAGAAGAAAAGGGTTACGAAGCAAGGGGTGCTGATGTTAGCATCCTTAATTACTCAGCACAGGTGGGCCGAGGAACCACCCAGCGCCTCATTTCCTATCACTCTCCACGCGCCTTTTACAAGGGGGGCAAACAAAAGTGTAAAGAAAGCCTACCTCCTGGCAATAAGGAGCCCGTCTCACATCCAGTCCGTCCACAAGACTAAGCCCATGTCTAACGAAACGTTTTCTAGTTTATGCAGCAAACGGTGGCCGTTACGATTTCACACGAAGAGCAGGTAATACATTCACCTAGGGACCTACACGTGACAGACAGCACCCACTCCTTAAAGCCATGGTCCTCAACCCAGGTCGATGGCCCCTGGGGTCCCTGAGACCCTCTCAGGGTATGTGCAAAGTCAAAACTATTTTCATAATAACACCAAGATGTTATTTGCCTTCTTCACTGTGCTGACCGGCGGGAGGAACTGCTGGTCATGGTAGTCTTCGCCGCCGCAAGGCTGCTGGACCATAAAGAGAGAATGGTTTCACTTAAGAGGGTCCTCGGTGAAGCAGCAAAAACGATTAATTTTATAAAATCTTGTTCAAAATACGTCTTTTTACTCCTCTATGCGGTGAATCGGAAGGTGAGCATAAAGCACTTTTGGTAGAGCCCAAAGTACAAGGTTGTTTGCATGAAAGCCCCTTGTGAGACGGTCTGGGCTGTGGGCTGAACTAGCCCCTCTCAGGGAACCCCTCGGTCGCTGACAGGACCAGACACCCACGGTCATTCAGACTTGCTGACTCGACAGACATTTTCTCTGTGCTCGTCACTTCAGGAAAGACAACTGACAGTGTTTGTTGACAAAATAAAAGCTTCCCAGCAAAAATTAGAATTTTTGAAAGCTTTTCTCTGCCACAACAAGCTTAACACCTTCCCAATACGAACGAAAGTTTCTTATGCGATCAATGGTGATATCCACAAATGGGAATTTCTAGTTTTCATCACGAATTAGTATGTCGCATTTGAAAGATCTGCATAACGTAGTGAAGCAATATTTTCCAAATGACCCATGTAGTATTACAAAATCATGCCTGAGCAAAAGAGCCGTTCAAAGTGCAAGACAGACCCAATGGATTTTAATGTAACTGAGTTTAAAAAGTTCATTGATACAGTGTCAGAGTCCAGGTTGCAACGAATCTTTAATAAACTGTTTGTGGAGTTTTGGGTTAGTGTCAAAGAAGCATATCCACAGTTATCTGTAGAGGCTATTAACATATTCCTCCCTTTCCAGCTATATATCTGTGTAAGGCTGGGTTTCCTTCATACACTTCAACCAAAACAACATTATCACAGCTGACTGAATGCAGAAGCAGCTATGAGACTCCAGCTGTCTTCTATTAAACCAGACATTAAAGAGGTTTGCAACACTGCAACACTCTGTCACTCTTTTCATGGAATTTTGTTCTGTCACACTTGGGAAAACAGTCATTTTTACAATAAGATTGTTATTTTTAACGAACTACTAAATTTATGAATTTTAATAAATCAATAACTATAAATGTATTCGTGCAAATAAATACTGAATGGTTTTATTAACATTACATATTGATGTTAAAAACAATACACATTCTCGTGTTTTAATTTTTAAATTGGCAAATGATTTAATTATCTATCACCGGATAGCAGAAGACTCTAAGACCTAGTGACTGAAAGGAGTGACCATCATCCTCACGCCCTCACAGTGACTGTGGGTCAGAAATTCAAGGGTGGCCCGGCTGGGGAGTCCTGGCTCAGGGTCTCTCCTGAGGCTATAGTCACTTGATGGCTTGACCGGGGCTGGAGGACGTGCTTTCAAGGTGGCTCAGTCACAAGCCTGGTCACTTGTTTCTGGCTGTTGAGAGGGGGCCTAAGTAGGTCTCTCCACATAGGTCTTTCCCAGCGTACTCAAACCATGGACATTGGCTTTCTCCAGTGTGAACAACAGAACAGACCCAGTGGAAACCAGTAGTCCCTTTCGTGCCCTAGCCTCTGAAATACACACCCTCACTTTTGCCATTTTCTGTTGGTCACAAAGACCAGTCCTAATTCAATGTGGAAGGAGAATACACAAGGGGGGGGGGGCACGAATGCTAGGAGATAGGATCACTGGGGGCTATCCTAGAAGCCAGCTACTCCAGGATTTATAAATAGATACAGCCTACATAAACAAAGGCTTTTTGGGGTCTGCAGCAGAATTTTAAGAGTCCAAAGGGGTCCTTAAAACCAAAAAATTTGTCCTTAAAACCAAAACACACCTCTCCAGGAACGGAGTTCAGATGGCTTCTACAGGTCCTACCACCGGCTTTACAGAAGTCAGTAAAGAGGCCTAAAGGAGTTGATCCATATCTTAAGAGGGTCTTTCTCCCTCCTCCTCCTCGTCCTCCTCCTCCTCCTCCTCCTCCTCGTCCTCCTCCTCCTCCTTTGTCTTGTTGCTTATAGTTATACCATCATTTAGGCAACTTCTTGCTCACGTACCCTCTATGAGCTTGGGGACAGTTCCTTCTAGCTCTGTTTCTTTTGACCTTGAATTTATTGGGGGTTCCCGTAGGAGTTTAACCTTCTCCATAACCTTGGCTTGTTGTTGTTTTTTGTTTGTATTTTTTTGCCTGGCAGTGCTTCGGGCTCATTTCAGCTCTAGCCATTCTCAAACCAGGCTCCTGCAAAGCCCATGTCTCCGAGGGGATCAGTGGCAGACAAACTTGGGTCACTGGTGGGCAAAGAAGAGCAGCTCCGAGCCCAGGGCCTGCAGGCACTGGGGACAGAGCAGTGAACTAAACGGACCAGGGTCCTTGCCGTCATGGAACTTAAAACACTAGAAGTGAGAAAAGAGAGAAACAATAACAATACCAATATGCAAATTATGTAGTAGTTAGAAACTGGTCAGTGCTATGGGGCGGGGAGGCAGAATCAGGGGAAGGGCAGTGAGAGTACGAAAGGACTCTGAGAGCTTGTGAGATTCGTTATTAGAGGGAGCCTCGGTGAGAAGGTGACACTTTAGCGAAGACCTGAAGAGGTGAGGGAACAGCTGAAGCAAAGGCCCTGGGGCAGACACAGGTCTGATGTGTTTGAAGAAGGCGAGGAGGCCAGTGTGACTGAAGAGGAGTGAGTGAGGGGACAGGAGAGAGAGGGAGGTCAGCGTGAACAGGGGTAGATCCTTTAGGGCCTCGAAGGCGGCTGTCAGGACTTTGGCTTTTTACCCTGAATGAGATGGGAGTCGTGTTGAGGCTATCTGGGGGTTTGAGACAAAGGAGGATGTGCTCTGCTCTGGCTATTATGTTGAGAATATACTGCAGGGCAACTCCAAGTGGGGACACCAGCTAGTGGACAGAGGGAGACCGGAGGAGGGTCTCACGGTTGACGGGGGTGTTGGCAGTGAGGGTGGTAGGATTGGTTGGCTTTTGGATCGACTTTGAAAGTAGAGTCAATAGGACATCCCAGCACCTTGGAAGTGGGCTGTGAGAGAACGGCAGGCCGAGGACGATTCCATTGAGGTTTTTGGCTGGAGCGGCTTGAAGGTTAGAGCTGCCTGTCACTTACCACTCGAGAAGAGAAAGCTGCGGGTGGAGCAGTTTGCAGGGGGAGAGATTTAGAAAGTTCATTGGACACATGTAGTCCCTGAGTTTTCTGTAAAACCCCAGTTGCACGTGCTCCCCCATCACCCAGGACCCTCCCCAGGCACGGAGCTCAGATGGCTCGCACGGGTTCTTCCACCACCTGCCTGACAGAAGACAGCCAAGAAAATCACTCACCGAACGCAATTTTATTTAAAAGAGTACAAGAATGTTGTTCTTCAGCCTCTCACTCTTTTTTCTTTGCCTTTCTTATCGGAAATGAAAGAAAACAGCCAGGGGAGATAGGATCTCAGGTCTAGAAATCCTAGCAGGTAATTTGGGAGTTGAAAACAAATCTCCCCTGAAATGCATTAAGCAGGTGAAGGGGATTCCGGCTTCAACTCTTAAACCACACCTTATCCTGGCCTAGAAAATAACTTCCTTCCAGCCCCAGGCAAGTCCCAACTTCCACCCACCAAATGCCTGTAGTTAATAAACGTTAAACAACAACAAAATTCCAAAGTGGAAAAAGGAAGACGGATCGGAGGCCAAGACACCCCGAGCTCTGCCTGAGAGCCTCCCCCGAGGGCTGCACGCACAGGACTGTGTAGGCGAGGAAGCCAGGGGACCCAAGACCTGCCTGCTCTCAGAGATCAGAGCAGCGTAAATATCTGACTTGAGCCCAAATGACTATTTTTCTTGATCAGACTTTCCCATTTGTTTCATTAGAACTTCAACCACTAACCGTGTTCAGACTCTTCGAAAGGGCTAAAATCTTCAGAATCCATCACTGAGCCTGGTGTAAGTCACGCTTCCTGCTAAGCATGGCAGGACTGGAGAGTCCAGTCAGGTCTAGATGAGTCAGCTGAGTCAGTAAAGACCTTCTCATAGGTCCAGGGAGAACTGAGAAAAATAAGGGTCATGTTATGCGATAAGGAATACATTCAGCATTACTCATTATTCCCATTTTACAGATCAGAAAACTGAGGCTCAGAGAGTTTGAGTGACTAGCCCCACAGCTAGTCTGTAGCAGAGGCAGGACAGAGATTCATATGATAAATCATGGTGACTATCAATTTGCTGAGTCCCTGTGGTAAGACTGGCAAAGTACCCTGTGCTTTGTGTGTGTTAACTTGTGCATTTCTCATGGGCTACTTCCTTTTTAAAGTGAAACTGTCCATTGGAACTTCCTGCCATGATGAGAATATTCTGTGTCTGCACTGTGCAATAATACCACGACAGTCACTGGTCCCATGCGGCGATGGAGTGCTAAAATGTGCTGAGTGGGACTGAGGAACTGACTTTTTAAAATTTCACTTCATTTTAAATGTAAATAGACACATGTAACTAGTGGCTACTGTCTACTGTACTGGACAGCACAATTCTAGAAGGCTTAGTAGCTTTTCTAAAAGCTTGTTACGTGGCAAGGCAAGGGTTGCATCCGGGGCTGACTGAACTCAAAGTCCGTGACTCTCCCTTCTCCCCTCTGCTCCCCAGTGAGGTGGCCTGCATTTTGCAAAGTGAAAGGCCCTGGGAAGGAATCTGACCAGACTGTACACAGTCAGCAAAAAGTAAAGCCAGGCCCCCTGAAGGCTGGGTCTGTATTTGAGCCTGCTTCTTCTGAGTCCGCCTGGAGGAACCGACAGAGGCCCTAGCAGGCAGCCAGACACCCCAGCTGGGGGCTGGACACCCTGCACCAGCAGCTTCCCAGAGCCTACCAGTGCTGGTCCAGTTGACTGAGGCTTCTGTGACTCATGGGTCCCAACCCTGCTATTTAAACAGCAGCATTTCCTCTTTTGGGGCTTAAGACTAATTGGTAGAGAGGTAGTGAGCTCCCAGGCCCAGCCTCACCCTGTCGAAACATGAAGCCCTCAAAGGTTTATACTCAGGCACCGCCCCTGAGCGCCGTGTCATGGGCCACGTGTCTGAGTGCAAGCCTTTAACCCGAGCTGGGCCATCATGGTCCCCCAGCTTCTCCTCAGCCCTCCAGTGTACATCTCGACCACATCACATCACTCCCCTAATTCAAGGCCTCCAAGGACACCCATGATGCGCACAGCAAAAGCTGGAGTCCTCAGTCCTTGAGCTGGCCACTGGCCACTCCTCTGCTCGGTCTGCTCCAGCCAGGCCTCCTCGCTGTTCCTCAACACATCAGACTTGCCCCTGCCCCAGGCCTTCGCACGAATGATCCCGCTGTGCAGAAGGCTCTTTCCCAGGACCCACCGTGGTGTATTCCCTCCTCATTCACCCTCTGCCTGTCACCTCTTCAGAGACGTCGTCTTGGCTCCACTCCGTAGAACAGTGTCCTCCTCGGTCCAATCTCTTTACCTGCTTCACTTTTGTCAAGGCATATATATGTTTGGTTGTGTGGTTTTTTTTGTTGTTGTTGTTTTTGCCTATTGTCTGTCACTGCCACTAAGATGTAAATGGAGAGAGACACTGTCTTTTTTTACCCTGTATCTACAGTGTCTAGGAATAGAGTCTGACATAGGTGCTCACTGAGTGTTTATTGAATGAATCAATGAATCAGTGAATGAATGTATGCATGGCTGCTTACTGTGAGCGGGAGGGGGGGGGAGGGGTGGAGAGGCTCAGGCTTGGCTCACTCTGCACAGATTAGTGCGTCCATGATTTGGACACTGAGCCAGGAGAAACAAAGAGATTTGTTGGTTTAATTTCTTTTGCCCTGGGAAAGTTAAAGATCGCAGATAATCCCAAACTCAGTGTTGGGTTCTCTGATTTATAATTGAGGAATTATTCACATGTAGGTAAACAAGAGCAAAGGACTGACGAGTGAACTGTCGGAGGAGAATGATGGGAAACAGACCGAGGGACCCATACAATCCACATGCCTTCACCTGGTCCGGGTTCCTACCAGCATGGGCTCAAACTTGGACCCAGACAACCCCTGACAGTTTTCACTCCCAGAACCCTCTGGGCCAGATTGCCCAGGTGGCTGTTGGGAGTGAGGCAGCCTAGGGAAGTCCCACTTACAATGAAATCATTTGGCCATCTAAAAAGCACACCCAAAACAGCAAGTGTTTGCTAAGGATCGCCAGGCTCACAAAGTTTTCCTAAAACCTGGATTTTGGGGGAAAATTTTTCTTTTCTTCTTTAATGTATTCCACAGAAATAAATCTCTTTTATTCTACCTCTAAAGACTTCAAAGAAGCAAATTTGGCAGGGCCTAGAAGTGTCTGACAAATAGGAGGTAATCAATAAATATTGAATGAATGAATGAAAATGTCAAGGTAAAGGGAACTGGGGTCTGTGAAGAATCGTGTAGTCAGATCATGGGCTAGACCCCTGCTCCAGCTCCAAGGCCTCGGCTTCCCTGTCTGTAAAACAAAGGCCTGGTCCAGCTGGACTCCCATTCCCCTCCAGGACGGCTCCGATTCTCTGCTCATGCCTTCATGGCTTAGCGTGGGCCGGGTCTCACTTGTGTCCCACTGAAAGCGAGGCCGGCTGCCTGGAGACCGTCCATTGTTTTTAAGCACCAGAAGTTATTTAATAGCAATTCTCCCAGAATATTTTTCATGAAAGAAAGTTCTGGAAGGTAGCCATCATCAAAACAGGAAGTAAGCCAGGCTGGTGTTCCATTTATCAGATAACACAGGCCTAACCAAAGTTCCTGTCACCCCACATGGTGATTCTGGGAGCTTGACCAGGTTTCAGAGGTTTTACATTCACAGCGGTAAGAAATCATCTCTGTGGCTTGTGGGATTCGGTACCTTTTCCCCTCCTTTCCGCAGCTCAGGGCTGTGGGTGCCCAGCGAAGGCCCCAGCCACTCTTCTCCTGTCACTGCCTCAGCGCAGCCTCCTTAGGGTCCGAGGAGAGCCCCCTCCCGGGCACCATCAAAAGGCTCGGCGTGGCCCGATCGTGTCCCTGTCCGCTGCAGCATTTTATTTTAAGCTGTGTGTGAGTTTGACCATTTCCTCCACTCTCAGAAGTGTCCCCAGAACCAGGAGAATCTGGACTCCTTCTCTACCTTTCCAACTCTGCTCACATCCTTGATGCACCAGGAGCGAAAAGAACACGAATCGGGAGTCTGAGAGCGGAGTCCAGGCCGGCTCCAGCTGGGACATCTCTCCAGGCCTCAGTTTCCTCAGACGTGAGGTCAGGTCGGGGTGCCGGCTCAGTGCCCCGCCTCCTCCGGCCTTGTGATCGCCCCCTGCCGGGCAGCAGAGCCAGCCCTCCCCCCCCCCAGGGATCCCCACTTGCATGTTACAGCATTCCATAAAGGCAGGGGCTCTTGTTTTCGTTTCTTTTTTCCGTTCTCAGGTGCTCTAGGAAGACAGCAACATGTTGATGATCCCAGTCACCAAACCACATAATGAAAATCAGGGCAACCATCAGCCTAATAAAAACCATGACAAAAGCCCCACATTCTCAAACACGATCCCGGGAATGCAAAGCTCTCTGAAGCCGTAAGTGGCCAGGGCCTTGCACGCTGGCTGACGACTGATGAAAGGATTTTAACGCGCCACTGCAATTCTCTTTTCCAAAATAACCACTTTGAAACCTGTTAATTACAGACACACAACCAGCCCCAGCCCCCCAACAGGACCGGGGGCTTTCACCGGGGAGAGCCCAGCTCCAAGGCTGGCTGCTTCCATGATACATGCTTTGTGTTGGGGGAATTAGGTTCAGGATGAGAATCCAAATTAATTAGAACCACATGGCCACTCCCTTACCCCCAGCCCTCCCCTCCTCCCTCCCCTGGAGACAGAGGCTAGTTCAGTCTAATTTGGTCCAGTGTTTTTGTTTCCTAAAATCTGTCTTGGGCTCTGGGCCATTACTAGGTTGCAGCTGATTCTAATCTACACGAATCAGAGACCTCACTTCTTTGGTTTTAAGGAGATTACAAATTGTGTGTCCCACAAACGGGATGGCCAGGAAAGGCCCTGGATGGGGAAGGGGAGGCGGACAGATCCTGGAAGGAACAAAAGCCCTGCTCTCCATGAAGTGGGTGGGTTTGAATGAGCCTGTGATCTCTCAAAGCTGGGGGAGGGGAGGGGAGTGAAGAGGAGGCGAGGGTCTTGCCTCTGTGACCCCATGGCCGGAACACAGAACCCGGGCCTGCGGAAACAGAGCTGAAATCCAGGATCCGCATGAGCAGAGAAGTCTCTACTCACCTACCTTCAACAAGTTAATTGCCCAAGTTTTGCTGGGCACCTGTCATGAGCTAAAGCAGGAGTCACACCTGCGGGACAGATACCTGACAGCCCTACACTTACTTGCATGTCACAGACGAGCAAACAGAGTCGCCTTGATAAGCAGTTCACTGAAGGTCACCTGGGAAACAGGCAGCATCGTTAGGAAGAGCTGACCTCGGAGTTACAGAGAGACTGTCCACTCAATGAGAGCTGGGGGGCTTTAACATAACACCCCTCCCCTGAGTGTGTTGCACCAGCCACTTGACAAAGTTTTCATGTATGGTTCCATAAACAATCTAATGAGGGCTCGAGGTAATACAGCTCCAGTTTTTAGGTAAAGAAATGTGGCAATGAGGATCAGTGGATGGCCATGAGAATCAGGCCAGGCTGCACACGCCCCTTGGAAAGAACCTTTAGCCAAAGCCCAATGGTCAGTGAGCACTGGAGGTACCCAGCCCAGGCCTTCTGGACCCTTGGTGACCCTCACTCAATCAGGACGCTAGGCTGCCCCACACTGTCCCCTAAGGGTACCTCTAAGTTAGCCCTCCAGGGACTTTTGGGCTAGCAGGGGAAGACACAAGGAAGAGGAGAATATGATTCCATGATGGGCACAGTGATGGAGGGGCACATGGGGTGCGTGGGGAGAACAGAGGAAGGGAACTCAACTCTTTCCTGAAAGCAAACCTCTTTGCGGGGAAACCTGAGGGAAAGAGCCTCCAGTGCAAATGCAACTGGCCAGGAATGCAATCAGGCCCCTTCTGAGGCCTGCGGGGCTAATTGCTGGGATCCTGGTGGGATGGGCAGGGAAGCCTGAGAAATCAGCATCCTCCCAGGTCTAGTCTTGGCAGCAAATGCATGACACCCAGAAAGCTGCTGCCTCGGCGCAGGAGGGAACATGCAGACCTCTTCCCATGGAACCTGTTTCCTCCAGGGCCAGGCTCTGCTTCCAGGTGGAGACCCTCGTGGCCAAGGAAGGGCGTCTTTCCAGGCTGCAACCTCGGTGGCCTGGAACACTCTGGAAGGCGCTGGGCCTTGAACAGAATCACAGATCAGCCAAGTGCCACCCCTAGGTCCAGGTCCCCTGCAAACAGGAGCCGAGAGTTTCTATAAGGATAGTGGTCTACACCTCACTGTCTCCATGTCCACTGTTATCCCAGGTCCCCTTTCCTGGACTTCAGGCAGTGCCTTGAAGGAGTTTCAGAATCCACTGAGGAGTCATGGAACACTTCCCAATCTTCAGAGTCCTGCTATTTTTTAAAAACATGTTTTTATTGATTTCAGGGAGAGGGAGAGAGAGAGAGAAACATCAGTGAGACAGAAACATTGATTGGCTGCCTCCTACATGCCCCCTGCTGGGAATGGAGACCTCCTGGTACATGGGACGATGCCCAACCAACTGAGCCACACCAGCCAGGTGAGAGTCCTGCTATTTTTCAAAGGTGTCCAAGCGACTAAAGATGCTGAACTATGTGGGGGGACAGAGGGACCCCAACTATGCAGGGGTACAGTATAAAGCAAACTCTTTTACCATAAATAACTGGAGTCCTGATTTGGACCAGGGCAAAGCCTGGAAATGACCCCATCAGCATCTTTGGGTTCCACTATTAGTAGGGACCCTGTGCTCAGAAATAGCTTTAACCAGGGCTTAGACCTCGGCAGATAGCCAAGGAAGAACGTCTGTGTGGACAAGGTGTCCTCTGCTCCTGCCTCCCAGTGAGCCTCTAGCATAGTCCCTGTTGGGAACTCTTTGCTTCCACTAGCCCAAAGGATTGTGGGTGTAATCCTCACAGCTCTGTTTTGTTTAACTTTGTTTCCTGATAGATTCGGGCTCTCTGCTCCATGGAGCCCAACAGCCAGGTGATTTTTGCTACTGCTTCCTTGAGTCTAGATTGGAGGCAGAGCAGAGGCCCATGACTCTCACATGGATGCATCAGGACCCCAAGCAGGGTGCAGGACACCCGACCCGGCAAGGTCCTGAGCTGTGCTGAAGAGCGATCGTTGGCTCTGTTGACTCTGGTAACGACTTCATGGCCCTTGAAGAGGTTGGAATGCACCATGGTTAATTAGCAGCCACTGAGCATTTCTTATGAGCTGGGTGCCACATGGATGAGCACACTGGCAAGACAGAGTCTGAGGAGGTCACATGCCAAGGAGTTGTTTGGAGAGTGCAATTTCTCACCATCTTGAGGCGTTCCTAAATGTCTGCCCATGTGCATGCCACGGTGGGGTGGGGCCAAACTCTCTCACTTCGCTGGAGATGCCAGTCCAAGGACCCTGAGTGGTCTGGGGCCCTCCTACAAAGAACAGAGCGCTGAAGCAAGCTCTCCCCGTCTGTGCCACCAAACAAAGGCGAGCCCGAGGAAAGCCGAGTGAAAAAGCTCAAACACTTCCTGGGGCTGGGCTCACGACTAAAGCTGGGAGCAGAGCAAGCCAGACAAGCTTAACAATCCCTAAACACACAAGAACGTCCGCTGCTATTGGCTGAGCTGACTGGGTGCTAACTGGCTTCAGAGCAATGAAGGAGGACAGACTTAAATTAGAGCTTTCCCTTCTCAAGCACACAGAGTGGGAATTGTGGATTAATATTGAAAACGGATTTCATTGCTCCTTCTAAAGACACAGGCAGCGACCCACCTCGTCCACTCTCCTTCCCCACCATCGAAATACCCTCTCCCTTTACTCACCTCTGCTACCTGGAGCTTTGGCTCTAAATAATGTTTTGTGTCCTGTATAAACAAGGGCTGGTAACTAGTACAGGAAATGAGCTTCACAAGCATTGAATGTGTACCGACCGGTAGTATGGGGAGTTGCCAGATTTTTTTCTGAGAATTTTCACAGACTCTCAAAAGCTTTCTCTCAGCTTCCCCTCTGCACACCTGAGCACATGCACGCCTGGACACACACACCTGAACACACACACACCTGAGCACACGCACACCTGAGCACACGCACACCTGAGCACATGCACGCCTGAACACATGCACACCTGAGCACATGCTCACCTGAGCACACGCACACCTGAGCACATGCACACCTGAGCACACGCACACCCGCCATGCACTGTGAACTGCCTGAGGGTGATGGAGGGACTCCAACAGAGCAGTGCACCAGGTGCACACACCCAAACGCAAAATTGTCCCTCAGTTTCCCCAAACACATGATCAGAGACATGTGCGCATGTGCAGATACACTCCCCTTCTTGAAGCTTCCCCTTGGTCCCCCCACTCACATCTATAAATTTGAGTGTCCCAGCCACCCTCTCAGACACACACACAACTTTTTGCCCCCTTAGCATACTCCCAGCGCACAGGAACTCAGAGCCAAATATGTTTAAATTTATATGTTTAAATTTATACACACACACACACACACACACACACACTCACAGCCACTTTCCCACTGGCTCAGTCATAGCGGTGACAGGCCTGGGTGACTTGCTACTGTTTCTCATTTGGCTCTAATTCACGTAACAGAGAGGCTTGCCATCCGTTCACTGCATGTACCCCAGGCCCGAGTCAGTAAAGTAGCTTTTTCAAAGTACGAGCGGAGCAGCGTGAGAAGCAAGGACAAGGGCACCGTCCACCCTCCAGCCCTCTGGATTGCGGACTGACGACGGGGGCTTCTTTATTCAGCTGAAGAATTTCTGGAAGTCCTCTCTCAGGGTCCCGCTTTGCCACCTCTTATCACTCCTATTATTTTCAGCCCAGGATGCCTGAGGGCAAACTGTGCCGGGTGGGAGGCACCAGCCACACGAGCAAAGGCTAATTTGGGTAGAAACTGAAGGAGATGAAAATGGGCCCCAGTGACTGCTACCCCTGGGAACTTTGGCTTTAATGATATAATAATAAAAATCACACCTGGCTTAATGTCGTGGATAGGTTCTTGGAAATTGTGACTTTAAGCAAAACGATGTATAATGAAACCAATTTTACCATATGCTAATTGATATGAATAAGAGTTAAGTTTCTATACAAACTTCTGGTCACAAAAGCTTCACCAAACTTCTAAAAAAAAACCCAGCCCTGGCCGCTTTGGCTCAGCGGTTAGAGCGTCGGCCCGCGGACCAGAGAGTCCCGGGTTCGGTTCTCACTAAGGGCACATATCTCGGTTGCAGTTTGTTCCCAGCCCTGGTTGGGGTCATATGGGTGGCAACCAGTTGATGTGTCTCTCTCACATCGATGTTTCTCTCTCTCTCTTCCTCCCTCTCTCCCTCCCACTCTATCTGAAGATGAATGCAAAAATGTCCTCGGGTGAGGAAAAAAAAAAACACCAAAAAACCCAAAACACTTCTAATATTAAACATTGAAACACATGTGAGATCTACACACATTTAAGAAAGATGAATAAAAACAAGTAAGATCATTATTTTTCAACCCAATTATTCCAGTTCAGGTTCTCAGGTGGTCGGAACCTCTTCCAGAAGCTCAGGGCTCCAGGCGGGAACCCACCCCGGACAGGACACCGCTGAATCACAGCACCCATGCACACCCACGTCCACACCCTCAGGCTGGGGCAGTGTAGACAGCCATTCAGCTACGTGCCCATCTCTGGATGTGGGAGGAAACCCACGCAGACATGGAGAGAATGTGCCAAGTCCACAGAGACAGTGGTTCTGGCTGGGAGTCGATTTTTTCCTCCTCATCAACGTTATAACGAGACAAAGTTGAATGAAATGACATTATGCAAGGACCTGCCGAGGGGAGAATTCCCTCCCCCTCCCCAAACGGCAGTAAATGTTGCCCTGCCTTATACAAAGGGGACTGTCTCTGCACTGACAGTTGGATTGGCTAACATACAAGTTCCTTTCTTATTTCCAAGAGCCAGATGGACTTAATGCATCTGAGAAACTAGCAGACCCAGGGCACTCACTGTGTGGGTCTGGACAGAGGGAATGCCTTCTGCTGCGTGGGGCACACAGCACAGTTGAGTCATGGTGTGCACAATGGGGGTGCCAAGATTTCTCACCGTGTGCCCCTGAACGGTGGCAAGGGGCTGGCTAGAAGTACGTATACGTTGTCCTCAGCATTGCTTGTAAACTCGACCCCACTCTCCTCCCAGCAGAGCCCTTTCTTCAAATAAAATCGTACAAGGAGAGGGGGTGAGTTAGTTGTGTGTGTTGGTGGCAGGGGTGGGGGAGGGGGTGTCCCATCTATTCTGGCTCCATCCCATCTGGGACTCTCTGAGGGGTTCCTTGGATCCCAGTTTGAAGACCACTACTACAGTGCAGGCCCTTTCTTGTAATAGTTGTTGAACTTTGGTACCCAAGAAAACGCAGTGACAAAGAACCTAGAACTGTGGCAACCCTTTCACATTGGCTTTACTTTTACATACTTTGATTCAGGCTGCAGCCCATATTTGGTGTGGTGCGGAGAGTCAGACCCCTCCTGAGACCCCATGGTCCTCCACGCGCCTGCAGCCCACCCGTTGAGAATCACCGCACGGAAACTAGGAGAGGGGCAAGAGATAAGACTGGGGTCCTAGACGGAGTCACACTGGGACAGGGCTCCAGGTCCAGTGAAGGAATCTGTGCTTAATGATCTTTGGCAATGGATAGCCATTAAAAAACCATGTGCAATGATTGTTATTGTATTATTAAAGCCAAGAAATGACATGATGGGACATGAACCATCAGTGAAGTCCCATCTCCGGCTGCCTGAGCCTCACACCCCCTGGGTCCACCAGAAGCCGTTTTCCCCAGACCTTCATGGACAGGTATTGGCCAGACCTGGTGTTCCAGCCTCATCAGAAGTGCTTCCGTGTGGCACTGCCTACAGTGGGTGCCCAGGCCAGGCCTCGGGGCCTTCGTGACTGTGAGTACCCATCGATGCATGCAAATGCACATGTGCCTCAATTAAAGAACATGCGTGCATTAATATATGCAAAGAAAGAGGGGTTTATACTGTGTGCAGGCAAAAGCGAGGGCTAATTCCTCTGCTCTGCCCCTACTCATTTCTTGACCTTCTGAACCCCGACCCAAGCCTCTCAGAGAAGAGCTTGGCTTTATTTGCTGAGTCGGGAAGCACAGTGAGAGGTAGCATCCAACCCAGGTTTGGGGAAGGAGGCTGAGCTCCCAGCTCCAGCTCTGTGCTCCGTTTGCCTTGGGGAGAATTGCTAGATTTGGGGGCCCAAATCTGTCCGTGCCTAAAAGGACTGTTAGCAGGCGTCGACCACCCCCAGGAGGACGGTGGGGATGGGCAGGGAACTGGAGCTCGTGCCCGCGGTGTGGCTCCTGCGTGAAAGACGACACTGCAGTTCTATTACCTACCTACCCGGCCTTTTTACTGTTCCAGTTCCCTTCTGTTTTTCCTTTTGGGGTCCGTGTAAACTTTATTAGGTATTAATTTCAATAAAGGCCTCCTTGCACCTCAGAGCAGGATTTTATTTGGTGCCTCAGAGAATTTCTCTGCATAACCCGGGCCCTCCAAGGATCTCTCACGGTCAGGGAGAAGAGGCCTGCGTGTTCGGCTGCTCAGGCCGGCTCGATCCCACACGGCTACGGAACAGCTGTGAGCGCGTGCCTAGCCTGGAGCGGCAGGCGGGCCGGGGAGAGTGGGCCAGGTTTACGAACTCTGCAGCCAGGCCACCTGAGGGTAGAGTCCTAGATCGACTGTTCCTCGGAGAGCCTTGGACACATCTCCCAGAATCTCTGTCTGTCACTGTGAAAGGGAGACCATCTCATCCACCTCATGGGGCAAAGTCAAGAAAAGGATCTTAATCTCCTAGTGAGCAGTGTGTGCGGTAGGTGTGGGGGTGGGGGGAGGGGTTCAGTAATTTCCAGATGCCTCCTTAGGATCTGGCCTCTGGAGACGGGAGATACCAGGAGATGCCTCTATCCTCACCTCTGTTTCTCTCCCCGAGGCCCTCTGTCCAGCCCTCTTCATCCATTTTGGAAAGAATGCTGGTTATATCAGTGGTTCTGGAACTTTCTCATCTAGTCCCCGCACTCCTGGGCAACCCCTTCTTCCATATACTCCCTTCTGCACCCAAACACCTCTAAGGCCTCCACACTAGTGTCCCGGCCCTCCCTCCCCCCACACCCAGGCCCAAGGAGAGAAGAGCCCTCCCATTCTTCTAAGAAGAGGAGTGGAGTGGGGGCAGCCCAGGTGTTCTGCTCTGCTTGGTTGTGCCCACTTAGGAAAAGCCCAAACTGGGGGCTCCATGAAGCGCCAGACCTCCAAAGGCGAGCTTCAGTCAGGGGGGCTGTCCCTGAGGGACCAGTCCAGGCAGGACGGATGCCGTGGCCAAGGGAGAACCTGCTCACAGGTGCCCTCATCCCCAGGACCCAGCCTGGAAGATGCCCCTATTCCCTGGCAGAGTCCTTTGTCCAGTCTAAGTATGCTGATGGCACCCACAGGGGACCCTGCCCCTCCCTGTATGAGGCCTCTTGCTGTTTCTCAGGTTGCCAGGGAGGAGATCAGATGCAGGGGATCCCCAGCATAGCACCCAGAGGCCAACACAATTTAAATTTAAATTAAATTTAAATTAAGCTTCCGATGCTTAGAAGGAGCCAGGCTTCCCACAGGCCCCGGTGTGTGGAGCTTTGAGGCGGCGTGTTCAGTCTGTTTGTTGTGTTTTGTTTTTTTTTCAGAAGTGTGCCTGGGAAGCTAGGAGTTATTTGTTTCAGAAAGGTAGGTGCTCATCAGGTGGGTGGTCTTAGCATTTTCTGTGTGCTTTGATTCCTTGCCTCTGCTTTTCGGGACCACTGAGGGGCTCATGTTCCCTCTCCCAGCAGAGTCGGGTCTGGCTGCACAGTGCATCTGCGATGGTTTTCCCACAGGCCGCTGCAAAGGCAGCCCGGTTGCCTTCAGAAAGCCCTGGGCGGCCCCTGGGGGGAGCAGGGCTGCAGCTGTGGGCCACCGCCCCTCTGCAGCAGCTTTGATCAGGTCTGTGGGGGCTGTGTGCAGCCTGACCTCCCATCTCCAGCGTCTCTCAGGTGGAAAGCTCTGCTCAGCGTGCCTGTGGCTTCAAAGGCTCTCCCTCCTTCAGGCTGGGACGAGACTGATAATGGTTCTCATTTTGTTGTCGTGTAATCTCCCAGCAGCCCCCATCTTTCCACTGACAGGCTGCTGCTTGTTTGCTTGGGCTGCTTTGGCCAAACTCAAACCACCTTTCTGGTTGAGGAAGCACATTGACATCCTCCCCCATTGAGGCTCCTTTGATGGCTCAGACATGGCCTCCAGCCCAGACAAAGGTGACCAGGCGGCTGCAGCCGGGCACCTGGTGAATCAGACTCTGGGCGTTGGCAGGGTAGCCATCCCAGAGGGGCAAAGGGCTCCCTGAGCCTGAGAGTCCGTCAGGAGGAACCTTCGGCTCCGCCCTTCCCGCCTCTGAAGGCAGCCCAGGCGTTTTGCTCCGATTCCCTGCAGGAATCCAGCCTGGGGCTGCCCGCTCACTGCCCCGCCGCTGTCTGAACCTGGGCCGTGTCGGGAAGGCCACAAGTCCTGAGCCGACTACATTACCGAGAACTCGAGCTGTTCACGGTCTTGAGTGGTAGGCACTAGGAACTTGGAAAGTTCCTTTTTTGCCTGTTATTTCCAATGGTTGTGGCCTTATGGCCTCAGTTCTCAGTCCAAGGGGTAAACAACAGCTAATGCATCCAGTCCAGGGTTCACGTCTGGCTCCCCCAACACTGCCACTGACCCTGTGCTCGGGCCTCCCAGACCCCCAGTCCGGGTGCAAGGACAAGGGCTGGTGACCACGGTGGCTGCGTGGGTTCAGCCGGGGTTGCTGTCTCCCAGGAGGTGCAGCGGGGCCCGCACGGCCTCTGGGCCTTCCATGCGGATGGGGTTAGGCTGCACGTTGCCCTTTGGTTTCCTCATATTTAAAACGAGGGTGGCCAAGGGCAACAGGAGCGGTCAGGAGAGCATCCTTCTTCCCCAGCCTGATAGCACAGGGCTCTTCCTTCCTTTGATCGTACTCAAAACAACTCCTGCAATAGAACAATGAGCCGGGAGGAGGCCGGAGGGGAATTTATTATGCTGTTGTCCTGTGACACAGCCTTGTCTGACTTTATCTTGGACAGAGGTCTGTGTGGGAGGAAATCTGGCAGGCCCTCGGTCGTCTCCCTGCTCCTGCACTCCCTCTGATGCGGAATGCTGGAAGGACAGCAGAGGCGCTGCCACCCTGGCCACACCCAGCAGCAGTGGCAGGAGGCTCAGCCGTGCTCTCCCCAAACTGACGGTGACTCCGGGACAGGCACAGGACTCCTGCCATTCAGAGCCCGCCTGAGTCTGTCCTGAGAAAGAGAGGGCCCCAAATAGACGAACAGAGGGCCCCTAGGACAGGACCTTTTCAGAGCCTTTCTCTCCAGCCAGTTTCCTGTCTTCTCGGTCCTGGTCCCGGCTAAGGCAGGGAGTGATGCTGGGTTGTGTTGTTTGAGGACTGTGCAGCTCCTCACATGGAGAAGCCACTTGGCTCAGGGTTCGCTCTCGTCCCCCGCGGAGGCAGAGGGGAGAAAGGATCTCCATCAGTATCAGTTCTGAACGCCATGTCTTGCCCTCCACCTGCTGTTCGCGGGACCTAAACAGCAACCTTCCTCTCAATCAGCTCACCACCCAAACTATCGTGCCAGTGGGGCTAACATTCAGAAAATGAAGAAATCCCTCCTCATCAGCCAGCAGGGTGCTGTGGGGGCGCCGTGGGGCACCAGAACGAGTGTCTCTGTAACGTTGTGGATCAAGCGTAGGTGGGCCTGGGCGCAAAGTCTGGCTCCACCATCGTTCACTGAATGGCCTTGAACAGGCTACATGACCTCTCAGAGCCTCAGTTTACTCATCCGTAAGACGGGTTGAGAACACTAACTCTTGTAGGACTGTTCTGAGGATCAAATGAGATCATGCATGAAAATGAACCAGCATGTGGTAAACGTTCTGTAGAGTGTAGTCATTACTATTCAATAGGTGTGAGGGGCTGATCTGACCTCCTCCCACCCTCCAGCGAGCTATGAGCCCACTCTCAGCGATGACGAGCAAACACATGAGAGACATACGAGGGAACAGACCCGCAGCACAAAATTCACCCCAGACCCAGCAGCAACTCCAGGCACCGAAGTCGGTTTGCAGACCCCCAGGTTCTCTCACTCACCCCGTCATCCTCTGTGCATCCCCCCCGTATATGTTTCCTAGGGCTGCAAAGCCAATTCTCACAAACCCAGTGGCTTAGAACAACAGAAATGTTTTCTGTCTCAGTTCTGCAGGCCAGAAGTCCAAGTTCAAGCTGAGGGCATGGCCACACCCCCTGAACTCTCTCAGGGAGAACCCTGTCTGGCCTCTCCTGCTTCCGGTGGCTCCAGGTGTTCCTTGCCTCGGGGCTACCCAACTCCAGGCTCTGCCTCTGTGGTCACATGGTGTCCCCTTTTTTATGTCTCTCTTCTGAGTGCGTCTTATAAGGACACTTGGCATTGCATTTCAAACCCACCTGGGTCATCCAGGATGCTCACCCCCAGACCCTTCACTTAGTTACCTCTGAAAAGACCCTTTCCCAGAGAAGGTCACATTCACAGTTTCCAAAGATGAGGACGTGAACATATCCTTTTGGGGGCCACCTTTCAGTCTACCACACCCACTGACCCTACAAAACGTCCCATTGGTCTATGACTAAGAAGCCGAGACAAGAGCTCTGGGGCGATGACGATGTTTGGCACTGGACAGAGGGGTGGCTGCATAACACGCGCATGTGCTAACGGCCACTGACCTGTTCACTTTCAGATGTCGCCTGTTGTGTGGATTTCACCTTGACAGAAATTAAAAATGTAAAATAAAAAGTTGTAAAAAAAATCTGCCTTTTGTGTTCCATGCACACAACCCACCCCGGCTCTCACCCTCAGCTCACATTTCCTCCTGGCAGACCCGTGTGCCATTTTCAGTGCCAGGGCACCAGCTCGCTTCTGGTGCAGACACTGGCGAGCTTGCCCTTGATCCCACTTCTGAGACATCCTCTGAAATTCCGTGACTAAAGCTGAGTCTACACAGTAGCAACCGAACTTTAGCGGAGAACAATGGGTGTGGGTGGGAACACCTTCGTGGCCAGACTGTCGTTGGCCAATATTTTGTTTCAGTGGAGGTAACGAGGATTTTCTAAGCAAGATGAATAGGTCTGCACATTTCTCCGCCTTTAAGAATTTCTAGAGTCTGCAAGAAGAAAAAGAACATAAATGGCGAGACACCTAGAAAAAGATGTACAAGACCAGGGTGAAGCCCACCCAGGGTTCCCTTTGAAACTGTGGTTTTCTGCAGTCATTGGGGAAGAAATTTCACGCTCCCATTTCCTCCAACTTTATTTGAGGAATAGGAAGAGAACTTCCAGTTGTATGCTTCCAGAACACAGAAGCTGTGGGACGTAGAGGGGAAAAATGCCTATAAGGAGAACCTGGGACATGGGGACTTCCCTATGGAAACTGGTGCTGGAGCTGCCGTCCCTCCTGCACCCACTCACACGCTCACGAACGCGGGCCTGCCCCTGCCAGCGGGCAGTGGGCTAAGAGAGGCCCAGGCCCTGTCCCTGCTGCACGTACAGCTCGGCGAAAGCAGGGCGGGCACACGGGGAGTGTCGTGGCCACACTGCCAGGGCACAGAGAGAGGGCCGTGGGCGCCCGGGGACTCACTGCCCCGGGGATGGAAAAGGCCTCCGGAGTGGGTGATATCTGAGCCTAGAGTGAAGAAAGACTAAGACAGGGCATGAGCATCGCATGCAAGTAAGCACAGCATCCACACTGGCCCAAAGGCACGAAAAGAGGTGGCGTGTCTGGGGAACACGCATCGGGAGCGCTGGAGAGGGCTGGAGGAAGGAAAGCAGGCTGTCAGGGCGAGTCAGAGCCAGCCTGGGGAGGGCCTTGCGTCTGACCCAAGTCTTTCTGCTGACTTCTTCCTGTTCGTGAGACAGCAGTCAGATATTTATCATAAATCATTGCCTTTAATCCTGTCAATAGCCCCTTTATACAGATAAAGGCAGGGAGGCTCAAATAGGTTAAGCAATTACCCCAAAGAGGGCGGCACACATCACTGGAACACACAGGAGATGCCCGGAATGACTAAGAGGTTGTTGCTATGAAGAGGACGGTTCAGGAAGGACACTGGGGCTTTAACTGCGTCCATAACTCATTTCTTAAGCAGGGTGTGGGAGCAAGGACGCTCTTCATGCCTTTCTGTGCGTGTGAGATTTTCCCAGTGACTTCTCAGTGGGCTGGCCCACCTCCCCCTGGACCGGTGCGTGCGGGCAGCATCTCCGCTGGACAAGCTGCGTGGAGGCTGAGGAGCCCTCGGAAGCAAGGAGTTGCCCTGGAATGTCCCAGTGCCTGCTGAGCTCCCACTGTGGTGGCGTGTAAGTCACCATTTCTTTTTTAATCCCTTTGCCAAGGTCTCAGATGCAGCACGTCTACAGAAAAAGCAGAGAGGTTTGCCGGGAAAGGACGAGGAGAGAGGAATGAGTCCGAGCCCCACTCGTGTCCTCAGGGACGGCTCCTCGCGGCTTGACCGACAGGTGCTCTGAGTTCTTTTTCAAGTGAACTTCCCTTCGGTTCCACTGTTTGCTTTTCCTGCCAGAGCATCCTGCCCCCTCCAGGGCAGTCCCTAGGAGGAGACCCAGCCCCTGCCTTCCTGGTGTGCAGAGCTTAAAACAAGAGCCCTCTGCCCATCGGACATCCTTCCCATTTCCAGCTATTGAGTGTAATCAGGTGTGCCAGGATCTGATTTCAAAGCCCAGAGCCAAAGGACTCAGAGGAATCCTCTCTGCCTGCTGCTCCAGTGGGAGACAAAGGGGACTGAACAAACAGGATGTGTGAGAGCGGCCCAGAGCACTGCCCCAGCAAGACAGGCGACGGGATGCAGGGCTGAGTCGATGGCCCTGAGCTGGGGCGTTGGCATGTGCGCTTAATCATGCCCAAGAGAAACAAGGAGCAGGACAAGAGCAGACACAGTGATTCATCTGACGGCCTCAGGTGCTTCTTGACAGACAGTCATGCTCTTCCAGGGTCTGCGAGTTCCAGAACCCATGTCCTAGACGAGCCTGAAGCTGGCCATTTACCTTGCAGAGAATGTCGGTATCCTAGACACTAGAGAGAACCTGCCGTGCCCTGTGGGCAGAAGGGGAGCGGTACTCAGGGACTGAGAGTCAGGACCGAGGGGGTGCAGGTGGAACACCCACGGCTGCAGTCCCGTGTTTGGGTCCCGGCGAATCCATTCATGTTTATCCCTGTTTCTCTCTCTTTTATCCTAGACTGATGGCTAGGCTTTGGAACTTCCATCTAGTAAGCTCTCTCAACTTGAAAGAGAGTCCAAAGTCATTCCAGAGAACAGGACCCTGCTTGGGAGGAGAGTTACCCTGAGAATATTAAAACAACATTCATCAAGACCAGACTTGAAGGCAAACAACGTCCCTGAAGGCCACAAGGGTAGGAAGTCACTTACACAGGCGGGAGGGCCCCTGGTGGAGACTGGCCCCCTTGCCAATGGCAGAACTTCATGTATCTGCCCCAGTTCACCAGTTTTTTTAGAGCTACTGTCACTGGAGATTTCAACCAGGAGGCTTGGACGTGGCCCCCGGCACCTCTGGTTCTTATATTCCCCGGGGGACGCGCCTGGCATTCTGTGGGTGAGGCAGGAAGGGCACATGTCCTCCAGTACACAGGACAGTCCCCTGCAACCAAATAACTCAGCCTTTTACCGACAGGGCAATGCTGGCGGACTCGGTCGCTTCTGACACTCAGCTCCACCTTGAGCTCCCCCAGCCTAGAGTCTCTGCACGTGGCCCCTCCAGGAAGAGCCTCTACAGGCCGCTGTTGGTTTTAGAGGGAATAAAAAAGCACCTAGAAAACGAAAACCTGCCTGGCATCTTTAGTTCGTCATTACCTCTCACGGCAGTTTTTCTGAAAAAAACTCAAAAGTTTATTACTCTGGCATACAACAGCGGATGCATGGAGATGTTTTCTCCCAAGGCCAGAGTTCTGGGAACTAGAGAGTCAGAGGCTGCCTCTCAGCTTCCATACAATAGGCACATGCTAAGTCGCTGTATCCCTATACAGTGTAAACAGCTCGTGCTACACTCCAGCAACAGCCAGGAAAGAAAATGCCAGCGGAGAGTGGGTGTATGAGAAGCACAAGGAACATGCTAGTCATAAGTGATTTCTGTTTATGTAACGAGACAACGTGATGGGCGCTTTTCCATAGTATGGCCAGAGTGGAGGCTGAGTGCGGGGTCCTTAGGGAATTGACTACATTAAATGGACTAACTAGGGCAGATACCATCAGATTTGTCTTAAGGGACAGACCTGGTGGAGCCATCATTCTACTCATAAGCAAATGACCTTCCCAAAGAATTTAACTCCTAGGGAGATTTTGAGCACAAAGTTGCAATGTCTTTCAGAACTTGATTTATGATTCAAGGTGAGTCACCACTAACTCTGGGGTTATCCAGACAGGGAGGGTGAGAAAGGCAGGACCATTCATCAAAAGGGGGCAAGAGACCCCCTCCAGGTGAGCTAACTGGACAAAGGGAGGAAGTGAGCCCACGTGGGAAGAGAAAGCCAGGAAGACAAAGCCCTCCCCGGTCACCGGCATGGCCAGGAGACAGATCTACTTGAGGGAACCCAGAGGGAGGGTCTAACCCGAATTCTCTCTCAGAACCAGAGTGACCAGAGCTTGTCTGAGTAGAAGGGAGATCCGTGCTCTGTCACTCACTGGTGTGACAACATTAAGCAAACTACTTAACCCTGGACCTTGGTCCCTCACCTGTGAGATGGAGTTAATGGTACCAGCCTCAGAGGGTTGTTAGGGAAACAAGTGAGCATTTATTGAGCACCTTCTGTGTGCCAGGCCTGGTAGGAGGCACTGGACAGACAACGGTGACAGGGCTGACGGTTTCGTGAGATCACTTACGTAGTGACCTGGGCACACATACTGTCTAGCATTTAGTAGCTGCTTAACAAACATCCTCATACATTTTTCTCCAACCTAAAACCATGCCAGTCATGCATGTGGATCAAAGAGAGGGCAGCAGGTAAGGCTCTGCTGAGCGCTGATGGAGCTGAGACCCGAATGCGAGCAAGGACCCAGTCCTGGGATCGCTGACCCCCTCCCCCAACCCCCGACAACTGGGCTCTTGCTGTATACACTGTGCCAGGCCCTTGGGCCTGACATTACAGAGCACTTCATAGTTTCAAAACTGGTTTTACATATGAGAACAGATGTCAGTTTTCATACTTGCTCAGTGGAGCAAAGGTTACTCCGTGAAGAGCCTGCAGCAAGGCTGGGAGAGAGTTTGAGCTCACATTCCCTTCAGCTAGAGCAGGCCGTCTTTGATCGTTTCCTTTGAGAAAGAGCCAGCCTGGTTACTGAGAGTCCGCGATGTGCCTGACGCTGCCCTGGGTGCTCGGGACGCTCCGTGAACACACGATCGGCGCCTGCCCCCAGGGCGTGTGCCGTCGGGGAAGACACGGTGAGGGCAAACACAGAGAGGGATCTGTTATGTTGCATGGTGACAGGTGGGGTAAGGACAGTGGACTGCAGTTTAAACAGGGTCGGTCTCATGGAGAAGGTGACATGTTAGCAAAAACTGAGAGATGAGGGAATCGTGTCAATACCTGGGGACGTAGGCGAGGGTGTCAGCTAGAGACCGTCTAGGAGAAAAGCATTCCAGCAAAGGGTTCAGAGGTGCAAAGGCCATGAAAGATGCCTGGAGATAGGGATGGCCCAGCAGGTGGGCGAGGAGGGCGATGGGAGGTGGGACAGTGGGGGACTTTGCTGTCAGCCTGGGTGAAAAGGGAGTCATCTCAGAGCTCTGAGCGGAAGGACAGCATGATCTGATTTATATCTTAAACTGGGGAGTGGATCATTGCAGTGACCCTGGTTTACACAGCCGGTGAAGGTGGGAAAACCATCCTTCATCTATGTGGTCATCCCTACGGGCTCCCAGGGATGAGGATTGGGCCAGTTATTTCTGTTCCCATTCTCCACACCGGGAATCGTGACTCAGAGAGGTCACAGGGGTTCTTTGAGGGCACAGAGTGGGAAGGTGGTGGGCTGGGGACTGACGTCCGACGACCTCCCCTTGACTTGGTCTCTAACGGGCTGCTGGACACCAGGAGCTATCTGTCCCACAGCGTCCGTGTGAGCTTCTTGTGTCCTTGAGGACATTTTTGGTGCAGAGAAAAGACTATCAGACCCTGCTTTGGTTTTTGAAATCATTATTTTATTTATTAAAGTTACACACTGGAAAAGTCCAGTTTTCCCTGAGGCTTGAAAGTTCACCTTATGAATCTTATTTTATTCTAGTTATAAATCGTAGATACTCAGTAAAAGTTTGTGGACCATTCACTCACATTTCAAAAGACCTTCCTTGCCTTAGGCATCAGCAATGAACCCAATGCATGCACCTAGTACACCCCACCTCGTGCATCCAACGGCGAGTCCCGCAGGGAGGACGGGAGAGGGTGCTGGTGGCCTGGGTGGGGGTGCCGCTGAGTCGGAGGACTGTGGTCGGGGCTGGGGTTCCAGGCTCCAGGCCCCCCAGCCGACTTCCTGCCAGGCCCTGTGATGCCTGACAGGGCTCTACTGACAGAAAGAGCAAGAGGCACCTGAGTGGAGGACAGGAAAGTGTTTCCCTTCCTCTGCGCCCTCTCTCCCTTTTCATCCTTACTCTGGAGAAGAATCTGTGAGGGCAAAGTTGCAGGCTGCTTTAGCTTCCACCGTCTTGAGGAGCAGAGGCTCAAGGGGTCGCTTGGAGGCCCAGCCCCTCCAAGCCCCTTTGGTCTACCTCAGTCCCTTCGCAGTCTTTCTCTGCTTTCCTAACGCCTCCCCTCTCCCCTCCGCTCTCCATACTCCAGTCTCTCCGTCCCACCCTCCTTCTCAGCTCCTTCCTCCCCTCCTTTCTTAGGGCCTCAGGAGCTCCCCCCACCCCCTCCCCACATTTCCCTCCAAACCCCACACTCTTTGTTGCTGAATTCAAGGTTCTCAATACAATAAGGCTTTGATGATTTGCCCCAATTGAGAAGGAATGTCAGCTTAAATTAATGAAGGGTCTGAATAATAGAATTTTCCAGCAAAGTCCGGTGGCTTTCACGCTGTAAGACATCCTTTCCAGGGAGAGGCCTTCGCATTGAAATGCAGTAATAGCTAAGGCTGAGAAATGGGGCAATATGTCTTAGAGACGCCTTTAAACACTTAACAAAAGGAGCCCTTTATACTTCCTTTGAATCTGAGTGTTTTGCTCCTAAAACCTTTCATTTTTAGTGACCAACATATCTTTTTATCACCGTGATTTTACTGGGCTTCTCACAGACCCAGCACGGTGTCAACTCCTGAGTTCTTTATGACTGAGACATTTCCACAGCCGAAATCTCTTTAGGCATATTCAGTTACAGGAGCAATACATAAATATGTATTGTCTTTGCAAAAAAATGAAAACCTTATTACTAACAATAGACAAAAATATATAATAAAAGAATTTCTGTGTCCCAGTTTCTACCACTTTAGGGTGGTAACCATGTACCATTTATGACCATCCGTCCTGCACGAAAATCCCTTCTTCAAGGTCGAGAACCATCCACCGCTGACTGGCTCTTGCTTTCACGCAATCAGGAGTCCCCAAGGTCGCGAAGGCTCTCAGCTCTCGGGCTGGTACGGTGATGCTCCGCCCACCCCACTTCTTACTGCGTCTGCCACAGCCGCCCCGCACCCTGCCGGGAACACCCCCAAGACGAAGCCACGTGGCAAAGGTTAACAATGATTACATCGAGATAAGAGTGCTTGGGTGTTCCTCATACTGTTTACTAGTCTGAGTGTTTATAAATTTCATAATAAATAAAAAGAAAACAAAATCTTAGAACAGCAAAACAGCCACATGACCCTTGGAACCAAAAGGCTGGGCTCCAGTTACTGCTGTCCTCTTCCAGCTCCTGGACTCCCAGCCCCCGGGCCAGGCGGGGCGCCTCTGTGGGACAGGAACAGAAGTCACGCACGGTGTTGCTCAGCAGTGTGCACACTTTTGCCATCTCTTTTGTACATATTCTTCTTTTCCTTTGGGGCTAGGTAAGGCAACTGTTGTCCCCATTTTACAGACGAGGAAACCAAGAGGTTTAGTGATACAGCTGTCCCTCACCACTTCGCGCTTCGACTTCCGCGGCTTCACTCTATCGCGGTTTCTCAAGTATATTCATTAAAAAGTTGATCAGGACAGTGACAATGATACAGCGTGCGCTCGGTTGTCTGAGTCAATTATACACCCCTGTATTACAATTAAAATTAAAATGACTGTACGTATGGACTGTATATTCGAGCACCCCAGGAATCCTTCAACGCCAGGTACAACCGCCAGAGTCTGGGGCGGATTAACCGCGATAAACGAGGGACGGCTGTACTTCCCAGTAACACTGGCTCAGTTATTGCTTTGTCATTAGGCAGCAGGCATTGTTCTAGGCACCTACATTCATGAACTGATTTCATCCTTACAACGACTCTGAGTTACATGCATAACTCGCTCAAGATTACAAGGTTAGTAAGCAGTGGGCTGGAGTGTGAACCCCGGCGGTGTCCTCACGAGCCCATCCTCTTAGACACATATATCCTTGTGTGCCGACATTACAGACCTTCCTAGTATTGCACGAGCGGAAATCTGGCAGCCTTTGGGGTTTGTTCAGACTGTAAATGTGTTTACTTGGCCCACTCAATAGTTTATCAATTTTGAATTGGTTGCCATATGTAAAGATTTATTTTAAAAACATTTCATTTGAAAAAATCCAGATTTCTGGCTTCCCTTGAAAAATCAGAAGTTCTGGCAGCATTCGGCTGGCATCCCACAGAGTAACACGCGGCTGGAGCTGAGTAATGCTGTCCCTTTAGGAAGGTCGCACTCTTTCCAATTTGTCACAGTCCCCACCACTCCCTATTACTGCAAACTGGCCTCTTTTTGCAACTCTGTTGTCTGTCTAACACAAGCACTTGAGTTTGCAAGCCTAGCACTGCATAAACTTACAACCCTAAAGAAACAGAATGTAATGTCTTCCCTGGTGCCATTGATGAGCTACCCAAGTCATACATTTATCCATCTCTATATTCATGCAACCGTCTCTTCATGTATCCATCCATCCATCCATCCATCCATCCATCCATCCATCTTTTCACTCTGCCTATCTCAGGCACCCTCCCTACCTAGCTTAGCCATTCCCAAACTGGCTGCACAGAGTCACGCCTAACATTTCCTGACCAATATCTACTTTTCTCAGAATTAGAAGGGCAGCATCAGAGGGTGGAAGACGATCTGTTGAGGAAAACAGAGTTATGGCAGGTGTTACAGACTGAATTATGCCCCCCCCCCCAAATCATATGGTAAAGCTCCAACCCCCAATATGAATGTATTTGGAGATAGGGCCTTTAAAAGGAGATAATTAAGATTAAATGGGGTCATAAAAGTGGGACCCTAATCCAATAAGACTGGTGTCCTTACAAGTGGAAGAGACTCTAGGAGTGCACACAAAGGGAAGGCCATGTGAGGACACAGAGAGAAGGTGTCCATCTGCAAGTCAAGGAGAGAGGCCTCAGGAGAAACCACACCTGCTGGCACCTTGGCCTTGGCCTTCCAGCCTCCAGAGTGTGAGACAATAGGCCTGGGACGATACCACGAAAGAACTCTACCAGTGAGATGCACCCAGGACACCTCACCAAACCCTGTGTACCTGCAGAAGGGAGATGCTGCCTGAAGTTCAAGGCATGAGACTTTGGAGCTGAGACGTGAGCATGAAAAGTATTAGTAAAACCCAAGGTGGTTTAAGGAACCCGAGAGCTGCAGGTCCGTCTATCTAGTTGGTTGGGCGTAGCCAGCTGTTTTGACTGTGGAAAGTCTGAGTCCAGCTTACAACAGAGTGATGGTGAGAATAATCACTGCAAATTTGGCTTCCTCTTAAGCCTTCCCATGAGTTCCCTCCAGGTGCTCTGGTTAGAGAGGCTTATGTTATTAACACGGAGATAGGTGGTTGCTGATTAACCCCAGAGAGGCCTAAAGAACTGGGAGAAAGCCAGACTGGCTTCTGCTTCATTTCTGCATCAACTTTCAAGATGTTGAAATGGAAATGACTCAGGGG
The DNA here is from genome assembly GCA_030848825.1 of Tadarida brasiliensis. Classification (NCBI taxonomy): domain Eukaryota; kingdom Metazoa; phylum Chordata; class Mammalia; order Chiroptera; family Molossidae; genus Tadarida; species Tadarida brasiliensis. The sequence goes on along the minus strand of CM061257.1, from coordinate 215,694,561 downwards.
TTGGGATGATGGTGTTGGAGAGAGAGGCTGGACAAACCCCAGATGGGTTCTCAGATCCCAGGGACAGCCAATGGCAACAGACTTCAGCCTCAGAGTCTAAATGGAATGAGCAGAGACCTGGAGGTGGTCCAGAGGCACGGGGTCTAGAGTCCCACAGCAGCAGGTTCAGAAACGCCATCAGAACGGCCTTCTCTGCCATCGCAGGCTCCTAGGGAAACTGCAGCTTGAGTCACAGGACAAAGGTTGCCCAATAATTTAATCAATCCTGACATACTCAGGAAAGAACAGAGAAATATAGGGTTGTTTAGACTTGCCTCTAATTCACTCCTAGTCGCACGTCCACTCCAGGAAATGTGGAAATCCTGAAATCTGAACTGGGTTTGTCTTTTAGCGATCTCATGAGGTGTAAATGCAACGGTCTCTAATGAATAGAAGGCAAAGTATTATAATTCGGTTTCTCCCGAGTCCTCTCACTGGCGTATGAATTCAGACTAAGCTCCTTGACTCAGTTGAAACAGGGAAACGCCACACAGGGCCAGTCCTCTAAAAACATGAAAATCGGTGGAAACGGCCATGAAGAGCTCTGGGCGTCGGGGGAGAGCACACTGGCGAAGACCTTACCTACAGAGTCCTTCCCTGTGTCCTAAACCTTGGTTTGAAAGTAAACTGCTTGGGCCTGTTACTCCAGGATCTGAGCCCAGCGCTCCATGGGCCGGAGGGTGGGGCTGGGGAGAGGCAGGGCTCTGGGCTGGGGACCAGGGGTCCTCGCCGGGTTGGAGGAAGGTCTAGGGGATGAGTGGACTAGGGTATCTCCCCACTCTGTTCAGCCAGGGTTCCTCAGTGAAAGTTTCTCCTGCTTGGGCTGATGTCTAGTTTTGGGGAGAGGGAAACTGCTCCAAAGACGGGGAGAGAGGAAAGGTACTGGGATCCCATTTCATTTCCATTCCTCCTTCCACACCGCACCCTCCCAGTCTTCTTTATAGTCACACATTGCAGGAGCTCCACCCCCCTCCACTTGTCCTGTGTGGCACCTCAACAAGGGCAGAAGCAGGATACCAGACTCAGGGGTTGGGGGTGAGCAGTAATGGGGGACTAGGCTGTGACGGCGGAGATCAGGTCTACAGCGGAAAGACGGGGAGAAGGAGCAGGAGCGAGAACGGGCGTCCCGGCTGGGGTCCGGTTAGGGACAGCGCGCAGGAGCCCCCCCAGCCCGGGGAAGCCGCCTCCCCCCTCGGCTGCTGCCAGGCAGCCACGCCCAGCTCCCGCCTCCGCCCGCAGCTCACTGGCTGGCTCGCGCGATGACGTTATCTGAGACAAAACAGCAAGATGAGCCCAAGCCAATGAGATTCTCTCTCAGGAATTTAAACTAGGAGACACCAAGGGAAAATGACCATGGGAACTTAAGTTGAAAGGCTGAAGCGTCGAGAGAGGAGGAGAGACCACGATGAGCCACACGTCAGCTCAAGTTCCGAGTGAGCAGGACAGTCTGCTGGGCGAGAGAGGGGCCCTGGGCAGAAATGCAGAGGGGAGCAGACACTCCAAGGTCATGGATCCCCACGCTGCCTCTGCTTTGAAAAGCTTTCCAGTTCCAGGCCACCCATGTCCTGAACAACAGCTGTCCCCTGTCACCGAGGTAGCTGGGACTCTTCTCCGTGAAGAGAGCTCACCCATAATGAACAGTCTGCACAGGTTCCATGTAGGTAATCTGACACGGAATTACTATCTGAAGACATTCACTTTGGGGAGGACGAGTAGGTGGGACCCCTGAGCACACATGGCATACCGCCACCACTCACTTGTGTCCTTGGCATTAGGTTTCAGGCAGGAAGCGGTGTGACCTCACTTCTCCCTTTGTTCTTCTGAGGTCAGGGTGGGCCTAGGCTGAGTCCTGAAGACAGGAGGTCTTGGCATCTACAGAGAGCTGGTCTGGCCTGAGAAAGTGGTCCTTTCAAGTTACTGAGATCCAGGTCTACACATCTCTCGGAGCGAAGCTTGGACACCTTCACGGCCTGCTCGGTTAGGGGCAGAGGTCGGCAGCTTGTTTGTTCATCAGGGAGTCGCCTCTCCCCCACCTGCAGGCCGCAGGGCTGATGGAGGGAGAGCCCAGCAGCTCCTGCCAGTGCGGCCTGTCCCCCCGCCGGCCTCCTGGACGCACAAGGCTGCCCTCAGCACTTGACTGAAAACACATGGTGTGGCCTGCTCGAGCAGGAACTCATTAGAAGAATATTAAGGGAAAGTCTCTCTCTCTCTCTCTCTCTCTCTCTCTCTCTCTCTCTCTCTCTCTCTCTCCTGCTTTCTGGAAAAGTCACAGGGCTTAGCGGGGATCTGAATCATGTCTGATGTCTGGTAAGGAGGGAGGAATAAGGCAGAAGGGCTGGTTTCCAGGAGCCTTGCACACGAAGCAGGAGGTTGGCCCGTGGCTCTCCTTAACCCAGTGTCCTCTCCGAACAGTTCCAGTGCCTGGTAGCTCCGAGGGAAAAGTCCCCGAGTGAACTGGTTTTCCCTGGCGACTGGCAAAAAGGTCCCCTGTGGACGGAGCTGCCAGACTGGTCGGTCCTCCCTCCTCCACACGTCTGACATGTGCTCCTCAGTCCGAGGGAAAGGAGCGATGTGGAGACATTTGCCGCTCACCGGGTCCGGCAGGAGGTGGCGACATCACAGGTCACGAGGATCCAGTTCTCCTTCCCTGCAGAGTACCGGGGGGGAGTGGGGTCTGTTCCTTCCGTGTCCTCAGAGGCGGGAGCGGCTGCTGGGCTGGAGACGAGCTGCGGTGGTTCCCCGTCCCTGAGCACGGCCTCGCCCTCCGCCCACTGCGCGCTGGTGCAGGCCATAGACCTGAGATACTGAGCCGCCCGTGGAGGACCGTGGCCCAGGAGACTTCGCGTCCCTGGGATTTCACGGGGCCCTTAGTTTAGGTGCAAGTCTGTCCTGACACGTGCCCACAATCTGTTTGGTCCGCTCTCCTCCCCAGATCTTTGTGGAGTTCTGGAGAACTTGAGCTCCACCAGACACCCACCCTCAGTGAAATTCAGAGAAGTAGGCAACGTGCTTTCCCCGACACTTAGGATGTGCACTGAGAAGTGTGATGGCTTCTTCCTCCATCTCAGCAGGAGAAAGTCCTTTCATGGCCATAGAACAAAAGTGAGGGTGATGATATTAAAACCAAAGCTGGGGGGGGGGGGATGACACCCACAAGTGGTTTTAAGACTACAGTTTTTAGGCCAGAATCTGATACGTTGCACTTCCTCTTGCCTCCACTCCCATCTGCCCCATTACCTAATCCCCATTCCCCATGTCCAGAACTGTCACTTGGCAAGTCTGGTTTTGCTGGACGTACCTTTACAATCTTGTCTCTGAGTAGTAGCTTTGCTCACAACATACAACATAAAAGACGCAATGCATCGAGCTCAGCATTTCTGGGTTAATGCAGAGACCTTCACTCTGCGGGCTGATGGGGACCACGCTCCTCTGAAGCTTTGCCAGACTGCGGCACAGCAACAGAGTAGTCAGAATGCCGGCACAGTCAGGGAGACAGAGTGGGACTTTGTCCCACACGTGTGCATGTACACACCCACACCCCAAGAAAAAGAGCGCTGCATTGCATCCAAGTTCAGTGCAAGTAATTAACAATGCAAGATGCTTCACCAGCATCTCATGGGTGGTACCAGCTTGGCAGATTTTCAGCTCATGAATACTGCCTGTGTCTTCTTTCTTGTGAACATTCCCGGGGGCAAGTTTCCTGCGCATGTCTCCTAATCTTTAATAATGGAGAAAAGAGAAGAAGGCAGTGATGGGGGCCTCGACCACATTCTCAGCACCAAGCCCACGCCTTCTGCAGACACTGCTCCCAGGGCAGATGAAAACACTACAATTGATCTGGTGATTCTTTTATTTGGGAAATATTCACTGTGTTCCTATTATGTGTCTAGTATTGTGCTCAGTACTTCGGTGAACTGAGGATGATCAAGAAAGTGTTGTAACAGATATGAATAGAAATATGACATGGGTGGGAGAGGGGGAGACAGGAGGGAGCAAGTCTGCCTGGGTTCAAACCCACATTCCATCACTTTCTAGCAAGAGGCTGAATTCTTCTTGCCTCGTTCCTCATCTGGAAGGAGGGGTGATAAAGGTCCCACTTTGTCAGACTGTTGGGAGATTCTGTACGCTCAGGCACGTACAGTGTGTCAGACATGCAGTAACACTCAGTAAATACTGGCACCAGGCAGAGACAGTGCTGAGGTCGGTCCTGGCAGTGTGGTCCGTGGTGGACCGCCCCCGGGCCCTGGAGCAGGAGAGTGCGGGGACTGATTTGTTCATTGCTGGGTGTACAGCACTGTCTTAGTGTGTACAGGGGTAAAAAATATAGTCTCAAGGAGAAAGCCATTTAATCTCTGACATTTGTGATCGAGATATGTTTTCCTTGTACCCTTTTCAGACACCTTTGAGTGCCCTGTTTTAATGTGTGACCTGTTTAACTTGTCTTTCTTGGTGGACAGTCCAAGTGGAGAGAGACTGAATGAACAGTTACAGAGAACAAAACGTCTTTCCTAATTTTTCAAATACTCCCTTGATGTCCAGAATCAGCCAATTCATGTAATAATAAGAATTCACGGGAAATTTACATTTAATCAGCTGCAAAAACTCAGCTTGGTTTTCACACATGTTCTATTGAAGACCACAGGTTCCCAAAAAAGCACCTCACTCAGAGCGAGACAAAGGGCCACAGTCAGGGTCGGCCTCCCCAGCCTTTGCCGGTCCACCAGCACCGTTCTCACCTTCCAGGCCCAGAGCCCCGCTCGGTCCAGCGACACCCTCCCCGACTCTGCAGCCGAGTGAAGTGCTCCCTCTTCTGCCCGTGCGGCAGGTGGCTCGACTGCGTGTCTGTGACGTCACTGTATTTCAGTCTGTCTCATGTTATTGTGAGTGGTATACGAGTCTTGTCCATTCCGTGCCCTAGCGTTCTCAAGGACAGGGCTCACCTCCTGTTGTTTCTGCGCTTCCCCTCAGCACTTGGTATGTGCTCAATAAATACCGAGTTGTTGAAGATCATTCCTGACCAGTCTGGACCCACTGTGTGCACAGCACTGTGCTGGGCACCAAGAGACACAAGATAGAATAAGACTTGATTCTAGGCTCCCAGGCATTTAAAAACCTGTGTAGGGGGAGCAGGTACAAAATGATCATATACAGGACAGCTTAGGGTCATTAACAACTTGGGTAAGAGAGATCCCGATGTCAAAGGCTGGGAAGATTTGATGCCTGGCTTTGAAGGAGCTGAGGTCCCCAGGCCGTGCACTGAGCCAATCTTGAAGCTTTGGTGGGAAGCCTTATGGTAGCAGGAGGGGGCAGGCTGGGTGTTGTGCTGGAAACGACTACATTATCCTATGGGTCACCAAGTGATTTATTTGCTAATTGACTGGCCCAGCTTTGGGCTTTAAATCTAAAGAAATCATTTCATCCTTTATTAAATACTGCAAGAATCTCACTCTTTGTTCTGCAGGGCCATACACAATATATTAGTGAAACTGGAATTTACACCACAATAGTCCTGTCACTAATGACCTTCCAAGTGCCACTAATACCATACATGGCCCGCTTCTCAGTTGGATGCAAACCTGTCAGTGAACTCTGAGCCCGCCGACCTCCCTCTGACACAGGAGCAGCCCCCCCCTCCCGCCCATGCCCGCCCCCACCTCCCCATCTTTCCATGATTTCATTTCTGAATCAGTTCCTCTTTGGGGACCCCAATTCTTATACACCTCCTCTTTTTATTCGGTGGACAATACTTTATTCGGAAATGTTCCCTCCTGTAATTACAAATCCTGTTAGTCCTCCTCCTCCTCTCCCCAGGGGGATTGTGGGCTTTAATTAATTAATGTGGTTAAACCGCTTTGAGGTGCCTGGTTGAAAGGTGCTATATAAGTGCAAATTATTATTATTATGGCTGCTGACATCTCATGGCAGCAAAGCCTACAGCCCCGCATCTAGAGACCTGAACAAAGACTTCTTCGTCTTCACCTTCCCTGCTAGGTCGGAGCTGGTTGGCTCAGTGGAGGGGGCAAATCTGTTACCATCTCAGCAGCAATCAACTAATTAATCCCCATTAGGCTGGCTTCCGTTTCCTTCTTCCAAGCGGCATAGTCCTGTTTCATTTCACAAATCACGCCCCCATCAGCTCTAGACAAAGGTCATAGTGTCCCTATGACCTCTGTGGGCCTAAAGGAAAAAAACAAAAAAAGAAGGAGAGAAAGAAAGTTTGAAAAAAACAAAACAAAAAGGAACGTTGTTGTCATGAAACGCTCGAACTTCTCGGTCTAAGTAAAGCTTTCCTTCCTGCGGCGGGCCACTTACATGCATACCTGTCTGTTACACAGCACAGGTGTGGGCTCGGGTCCTGCAGCCCAGGCTTACTGCCGACAGCTGTGGACAAAAGGGGAGTCCTTCCTGGGCTGGGTGGGAAGAGGTCATCCAGAGAAGCTGGAGCCCCTCTTTGGCTTCCTCCTCTGCCCCCAAGTTTCCCCTGAGAAAGCCAGCTGCCATCTGTAGCCAGGAAGTCCTCACAAAGGCAGGGGACCATGATGTAGATGTTTTGTGCTCCATCTAGCCCAGCCCAGCCCTTAACAAATGCCCAGTACTTCCACTATGACGGTAGCCAATGAAAGCTGCCCTGTGGGGGAGACTTGGCCTTTCGAAGGGACACTACTGACCAAAATGCTCCTTACAAGGTTGTGCCTCAGACCCTTTGTTAGCGTGGACGTGGGTGAGCCTTAGGGGGGCATGTCTTCATCTGCCTCCATTTATCCTCCCTATTGAAGGGCTCCTTCAGGACATCGGTCAGTCTCTGTGGGAAATGATTTGGAGAGCAACAAAAGAACTTGGGCCCTTTGGGGGGCCTACGGAATTCAGCAAACATCTGGGCACGGAAGGCCAGGTTCTCAAGCGGCCTAGCTGGGGAGATGTCAAAAGAGAGAAAGAGCTGTGTGCAATGCAGGCTCTTAGTTCTGTGGCGACATTTGTTGTAGAGAAACACTGACGCCCCAGTAGGTAGACAGGAAGATTGTTCAAAAGCTCCTCTGTTTGCCCGCCTGTGTGAGTGCAGCGCACTGTGTCAGTTCTCAGGGCTGAGTGAGGAAATAAAAGTTCCGCGTGGCTGGCAGCAGCATGTGACGGGTGTCCTGACTCTGTGCGTACTATGAATAGCCCGCGGTTGCGTAAGCCTGTCCTGGGTGTTGTTGAGAAGCATTTCTGCTATCCTTAAGGTTTCTAAAATACTTTCCAGTCAAGGTGACTTAGATTTCTCATCATGAGCATAATTTAATTGACAAAAAGAAGTACGGAGACTAAGTGATTTATACTTCATGGTGAAATCAGGATCTGAACTCTTGGCTCTCAGTGTTCCCTTTATTGTTGAATCAATCCATTTAGAACACATTAGTCAGCATGATTCATTAGTCACATGGCGCTCATCAGCATTCTCCAGTGTCCCCAGATCGACCATCAAACGGCCAAAGAAACTGGTCTCTGTCAAGAGGCAGTGGAATGCATTCCATCAGCACGCAGGAGCTGACGTCCAGCCCCACGTGTTCTCGGGCACCTTCCTCAGCCATCCTAGTTGGAACGAGTCTTTCTCCTCTGTCCTTCCATATTCCATTTCTGAACCTTGATAATATGTGTCACAGTTTGGCTTTGAGTGGTTATTTTTGTTTAGAAATAACTAAATTTTGAGCTACTGAAGGGAAAGAACCATTTTTTTTTTTCAGCCTTCTATCCCCTGAGCACCATGGTTTGTAAACAATAGATGCTCAACAAAACACCCGCTGAACTGAACTCACGGAAATAAAGCTTAAGTCATATTCCATAAAGAACATCAAGTCCTTTTGGAACAGGTTTTCAAAGAAAATCAACAACCTGGATTGATTTAATATCTTTTGGTATTATTACCTGGGCATCTTCACAAATGCAAATTATTAACTCTGCAAAGATAGCTGAATGGCTTCCAGATTCTAAAGAGGAGCATGGATTCAGACTAACTATATTCCAGGCCTTGGAATAGAGTTTTTCTCTATAACCTTATTCCAACTAACGTTTTGTTCCATGTTTTAAAAAATTATGGAAACAGGAAAAAACATTTTGGGGGAAAAAAAAGTGTTTAGTCTATGATTTGGGGCCCAAATTCATACCCTGCTTTGTGCTATAAGCATTAGAGTAGCTGTTGTTCAAATATCTTTCTTGTATAGTGCATAATAGCAAAACACATACTAAAGTTTCTGCTTGAGATAGATTCTGTTTTGGGTGGGGGACCAAGATTTGGGGATTCTGAGTCATGGAGTCATTACTGACTGATACCCCTCTTCTCTGATCTAGACTCTACGAAAGAGGGTCCTGACATCATTTTTAACACATAATATTTATGTTGCATTTCAATATTATGCAATGAGCCCATACCTAGGGTCTGTACTATTGTACCGTGGGACCTAATCTCTGCAACTGGACTCCTCTGAAAGGGATGTATCACTACATATTCATCTCCTTCTCTCATGGAAATACAACTCCCCAAATTAAGCTGTACTCCAGGCCATCCAGATTAACACCTACATACCTTCTGACCAGCCATTCTACTTTTTGATATATACCCAGAGAAACCCTCACACCTGCATACCAAGAAACATGTGCCCCAGAATTCATTAAATTAACAAATAATTGAAATTTCCATCAAGAAAGGGATGGATAACATGGTATATTCAAACAATGGCTGTGGACACCTCAATTAAAGTGCATGAACATGATCTATACGCATCAACGGGGACATGCTGCAAAAACACAACGTTAAGTGACAAAAGCAAGTTATGGCATGATGTGTGCAATGAGCCCTTTGTGCAGATTTGGAATGCACTCCAAACAGATCTCTCTTTGAGGCTAATGGCTAGAGTAATAATAAGTAATAATAAGAACAAAGCAGAGGGCCAGTGTGGGAAGATGTCATGGAGGGAGGGAATGCGAAATGAATGTTAGAAGAGAAGAGAACTGGGCAGATGGAAGTCCTTCCTCATTTCCTCTGGGAAGCTCCTCACCGAGAAGCAAGCAGACGCTGCTGAGGCTGCAGTGGCACTCAGCAGCCTGGGGACAATTTCACAGGTCTGCTCTGCCCTCTTTGCTGTGACCTCTGGGAGAGAAGTTCACTCTCTCTGCTCCACTGAATCCCAGGGCTCTCTGCCCAGGCTCCCACAAGAATGCCAGGCTGTGCCAGGTGTGTGGGTGGTATTTACCAGGCAGACACTTCCATACCTGGATGGAAATAGATTGCGAATCTTCTGGGTCACTTTGAGTCCACCAGCCAGAAAACATTTAGATGGGTTACTGATTCAGACTGAAATCTGATGAACCCAGATGGTGGTATTTGGGGGAAAGAATTTTTCAATAAATCATCCAGTTGGCTCAGTAACTAAGAAAATGGAGTAGAAGAATCTAACCCAACTTTGTGACAAGGGAACAAATAGAGGAAATTAACGTCTCTCCCAATATGCTTTGAAAGGCAATCAAACAACCACTCTTGATTTTACAAGAAAGACGAGGCACATAGCTTTCCAGCTCTTAAAAAATCATTGTTTTACTTCTTTGTTTTCTGGTTTCTTCTAAGTCCCTATACTAGATGGTTAGAAAAACAGGAAACTAGCTTTGTTTCCAGCATCTTCTCTGGATCTATCTCAGGGTCCCCTGGGTGCTCCTTAGGCTCCCCGTCTCCACCCCAAGGTTTATGCTGCTCATTCAGACCTAAACTAGCAGAGGACAGCACCAGAATCCAAGTTCAACTTGTCATACTCTATCTTGATTTTTTTTAAAAACAATATAAAAAACATTCTGTCCTGCTGAGAAACTAAGTCATTCTCTTCTGTCCGGTTCAAAACAATCTGGCTTTTGTTTCTCAAATGCTTCCTAGGTCCCCGAGGAAAAGGAGAGTGCAAAAAAGCCAGAGTGAACGAGGATGAGCCCGTCAATCAACCTCTGCGCTCTCCCGGCCAGCCCCTCCTCTGGGGTCCGCTGCTTCACCAAGTGGCAGGCCTGACTGCTGGGAGCCTGGATGGCCGCGGAGAGCCAGGCCCCACGTTTTCCCCGGGCTTCCTGCAGCAGCAGCCACACAGCCTGGCTGCTCTGAATTATAGAATCTCTATTCCTGGCCTTGACACAGAGGCCCAGGGGTCCCAGTTGTGTTCTGGGTGGCACAACATTTGGGGCTTCCCGGGGACACAAAGGATAGATGCGAGTCAAGTTGGGGTCCATAAACTCTCCCCTCCCCGCTGCAGCCATGCGGTTCCGTGGGCCCATCCTGCTTTTCCCTCGCCACTGGGTTCTGGCAGCCTCACCGTGGGCTAGCCAAACCGCTAAGCTTTTCCACTCGGTGGGTGCTGAGGCTTTCATGGCGAACACTGGGGGCAAAAGTTAAAATGGATTAACGGCACCTACCCCCCTTCACCTTTCCCACTTCAATTGCACAAAAAAGCTGAATTCTCCCTCTGCTGGGACCTGACCCCTCTCGAAGTCGAACCACCAGAAGCTGGTGGCTGTGAGCTCTTTCTCCTTTGGGGCCTAAGTATTTCCAGGGTCTCGGGCCCAACCCTGAGAGGCCAGGATCTCTGACAAGGCGGGACAGACAAAGAAGATGCAAACAGCGGTGTTACCATGGCAACGGCCAGAGTCAGCGGGCCTCCCGAAGATGCTGGGAGAGTGGGTTTTCTTTCTTTTACTTTTTCTTTTTTTCCGCAAAAGGAGAATAGTTCCGCTCTCTATTTTACTACAACAATAGCATGGACCAGCGCCTTCAAGTGTTTCAAAAAGCAGCCTAAGAAATCGCTAAGCAAGCCCCTCAGTGTCCCCAGCCTGCCGCTGTATTGTCCCAGCCCAGTGAACAAAGGGGTGGGAAGAGGATCAGGCCACCAGTGGCCGGCAGTTTCCAGCATCCTAATCCTTGAGAACCGGTGAGGGGAGTGGCCTGTGGAGCCAGGAAATCAAATTTGGGCCTCACCTTTCATTCCCTCCCTCCCAGAGCTCTTCAGGTATTATAAAACCCCCTGCTTAGCAGGCCGGTAGGAATCTTGGGGCTTGCGAAGGGGATAAAAGGCACTGAGGGATCATTCCCACACTCACTAACGGCCCCCCAGAAAAGGCCGCCTGGTGGGTTGTCCTTCCCCCCCACTCCAGTCTGGCTCCCTCACCGGTGGCTGCACAGCCACAGCGGCCGGCCGGCGGTTCCTCTTTTAGGTGCCACACGAGCTGCCCTCGCCCTTCCTGCCCTTCCCCTCTCTGCCCCTCTCCCTTCAGGTAGGAATTGCATGCTGCCCCACTCCAGCTCCGGGTACCAGCCTCCATGCCAACTCAGGGCGATCACGCCAGAGCAACCCCTCACACAAGAAAAGCTTCCTGGCCTCCACAGCTGGTACCTTTCCAAGGTTACCACCCAGGGATCAAAGGTTTCTTTGCTTTAAACCTGGGGAAACAAGCAGGTGTTTTCTAGCTCAGTCATCTGGTAAGACTGGGGGGAAAATAAGCTTTTGTGTTCCAGTCTGTGGAGATCTCAAGGGTGTAGGTCTGCGGGGCTGAGTGAATGATAAGCACACCATCTCCTCGGAGAATCAGGTACAGCCGAAGTTGGGAAGGTCTTTAGAGATCACCCAGGCCAATGACTACAACCCAAGTAAGAAAAACATTTGCACTGCATCCTCCATACAGAAACTGAAAATGCACACACACACACACAATCACACAACAAATACTTCATGAAACAAGACAATATGCTGGTTGTGACTCATTCATTTCATTTCATCACTCAGTAATGGGTTGTGAAACAATTTGCAAAGCGCTGAATGAGGGTCAACATGGTCATTTTCAAGCTGACAAAACTAGTGTGCCAGAGATTTTCTCCAGATCACACCAGAGCTGGAACGGATATCCAAGGGTGTGTGTGTGTGGGGGGGTCTCTCTCCAGTAAAGGAGGGGTCCCCATTTTTTCCTGAGGATTATTGCTTCTTTTGGTTTCCCCAGCGTCTTGGGAGCACATGGCTGGAGGAAAGGGCTCGCCCAGGGGCGCACACTCAGCGCGTTGCTAATCGGGGCAGAAGGGTTTTGCTTTCAGAGCAATCAGGTGAAGCTCTGTAGTCTCTCGGACATTTTCATTTATTCCTTGGGGTTCTTGGATCATCGGACACTTTACTGAAGTTTTTTTCTTTCCTGGACACACAACTCCAGGTCAGCCTCCTTTAGTAACTCACTTTCTCCCCTGTTTTCCAACTTTTTCTAATATTCTTTCTTTGTAGTTTTTTAACCTCTACCGATGGATTCCAACTCCAGTCTTCACTTTCTCCAACAACTTCCTCTTTCCTGTCAAAGTCACGATCTTAGCAGTGAGTGTCAGAGAGGCAACCCTGTGAATGTTGTTTCCACAAATACTCTCCTAAAAGTTATCCAAATTAGATCCGGCTTAGAAATGCTTTTCACCAAAATACCCAATGATCAAGATCTCAATGCAAGCCATCTGAGTAGAACTGCCCCCTCCCACCCCCTAAACTGTCTTATATTCTTCCACAGACTTTCTTGAAATCTTCCTCTAAATTTCCTATTTAGTAGACTTCTAATCTTTTAAGAAAGGCTCTAAAAATGAAGAGCCGAAGCCACACTGTGCACTGGGTAAATAACACTCCAGCCTTCTGACTGCTTGTTAGTTACACACCCTTAGAGAGCAGGCAGCAAAGGGGCCTGCTGTTTGCTTTGCTTAATCTCGCCTTAAAATCTCTGCTTCTTTGTCAGAAAACAGTATTTGCAATTGTAAAAAAAATATTTACCAAGGAACTTGGATAGCATAAGTCAAAGGCTAAGAGCCAAAGGTCAGTAGTTCTTACCCCAAATTTCCCTGGCCCCAGTCCCTGCTGTGGAGCCCAGTGCACCAAACAAACACGCGGCTCTCCAGGCCCAGTAGGACGCGCCGGTTCAGAGGGGGACGGGGGACGGGGGGGGGGGGGGGGGGGCTGCAGCCTGGTGCTCGGTCAGAAGCACGGACTCTCAAGCCTGCCCCATGAACCCCACTCAGTCTTGGCAGTGCAGTGTGTCTCTGGGGACAGTATAAGTACTCACCCTGTTTCACAAACCTGGGGAAAAGACTCAGCTCACACCCCCACAGGGCAGCCATTCCCCCCACAGACAACAATGACAGCGTGCTCCCCGGTGGTTCAGACTACATGTTCACCTATGCGTGTCCGTGGACAGGGCCTCCTGCTTGACCGTGGGGGCAGATGTGTATCCTGAGCATTTCTGTGGGGAAGCTTCTTCATTGACCAAGCAGTTTGGGACATCTGACCCTGGGGGCTAAGTTCAGTGGTGTCTGACTTGATCTCATGTTCATTGTTCCCTGCACAGACCTGCAATTGGCTGCCTTTCCTACCTACCAGAGGGGCCAGCATCTGGGAGTGAGCCGCCATGGCAGATCAGTGAGTTCCTGGGTGCTTCACCACGAGCCAAGACCAGCTCCTTCTAAGCCCCAGGCCCGTGTCACAAGGTCTAGGTCAGCAAAGCCTGGTCCCAGTGGGACTTGAGCACGGGGAAAGGAGATGGAGTGACCAGACGCAGGCTGAAGAAGTAAAGCCCATGGAGGCCTCCAGGGTCAGAGACACTCTGCCGTCTCGCTCCACGGGATCTGCGTGGACTGGGGCGGTGGCAGTCCCCAGCTTGCTCGGTTTGACCCTCGTTCTTTGTTTCACTCTGTTGGAAAAGTCTGTAGTTCTCCCGAGGCCCCGCCACCGCCTGTCAAATTCTTGCCACAAATGCCAATCTGTTTCGTCTCATCAGGATAAATACCACCGGCCAATTCCTCCTGGCCTTTGCTTCTGCCCTGCAGTAGTTGCGACCAGGAGCATAGCAGTAATTAGCACCGGCGCTGAGCCTGGGCATACTCAGGTTAAAGAAATGGATTAATCCAAGGATCTTACCTTGAAGAACCAGGCCTTCCTTCTGGATGGTGTAGACGAACGAGGTGAAGGGAGCCACAGGGGACTTGGCGATGAGAATCTGCACATCAAGCACATTTCCCAGGGTTAGTCTAAGGGGAGATCAGTGGTGAGCCCCTATTCAGTCCCCTCCCCACTTTCAGACAAACTGGTACCATATGACCACAAGCCATAAGGTTTATTTATTATTATTGTTGTTGCTGTTTTTAATAGGTTTTTATTGATTTTTTTAGAGAGAGAGAGAAAGGGAGAAGGAGAGAAACACTGATTAGCTGCCTCTTGCATGTGCCCTACTAGGGATCAATCCTGCAACCTGGGCATGTACCCTGACCCGGAATTGAACAGGGGACCTCTCAGTGCGTGGGATGACGCTCAACCAACTGAGCCACACCAGCCAGGGCCAGAAGGTTTATTATTATTTTAAAATTATTTTAGAACCAAATGAGTGTTATTCTGTCCATCAATTCATTGCCCTGGAAGGCTGTTCATTTGTTCCAACTATTCTGCCCCTGAATGCCACATTCTTGAGCCAGTTTTTCTAGAAATAAATTGCACTCTTTTATGTCATGTGCTTAAACAATTATCTTTCTGTCCAGTGATAAACCTAGTCTAATTTTATTCATAAACTTAGCTATTTTACTAAAATAATTTTTCAAAGCTCCCTTATGAGATCAAGATTTACCATCATTGTCAATATTCAAAATAATTTGCTACAGGTAAAGCCGTGGTAGGTTGCTTTGTTGGCCCCAACTCTTCACCACGTCCGTATTCACACCCTTTGCCACGTGACGACGATTCCACTTAGTTGAGGTGCAGAGTATTTCTCACGGCCCTTGACTGGGGGTTTGGCCACGTGACTTGTTTTGGCCAAGAGGTTGTGCCAGTTCTCAGCCTAGGCCTTAAGAAGCCCAACATGTCTCACTTATTCTCCTATGTTTCTGCTACTGTCAGAAGAATGTATCCAGGCTGACCTGCGAGCTCAGAAGGAGGATCAGAGACACCTGGGGCAGAGCTGGCCAGCCAGGCCCATCCCAAGCAGCGACCCCCCGAAGACCCCCAGACACACTAGGTAAATGCTCATTACTCTGTGCCTCTGAGAGTTTGGTGTCTTCATGAACCATTACTGCAGCAAGAGTTGACTGACGTACCAGCCACCACAAAATACCCAAAATATTTTGAGCAATGGCATTCTCCTAAAAAGATACCTACCTTAAAGGGGATGGTCATTTGGTCATTACCACTAAGCCACTTCACACCTCATTTGGTTCTATGGAACTTCTAAGGCCTGGTGGATTATTCTATTGTAACATTTCTCCTAAAGGAAGATGAACACCCGCTTGCTGTTCTACGAATTAACATCATCAAAAATAGCGACAGTTTGTCACAGAGCCGCTTAGAGAACCAGGGAGGCAAGGAAGAAGGAAGAAGCAATTTCAAACAAGCAAAAGGCTCACATGTAATATCTCAGTCTATCTCAAGTCAACAAACATTTACTGACGGTCAGCTCTGAGAAATGGGGGGATAATGCGGCGAAAGGAGTGCGGGTTTCGTGGCGGCGTTGGGGTCCAGGTGTCTATGGCAAGGCTCACAGCTTCCCCTGGCAGCCACCCCCTTCTTCATTTTAGCAAATAACTCCTCAAGTTTCAACATTCCTCTTTTGCAACTAGGGTGGCCACATGACTGGGCATTGATGAACAGAATGTGAGTATAAGTGGCAGGTAGAACTTCTGGGTTATATTTTCATAAGAAGATGGGCTCTTTGCTTCCCCTTTTCTCCTTCCCAAGGGCAGGAACCAGATCCAACCACATGGATGTGGACATCCTGGGAGATGACAAAGCCACACAGGAGAAGGAGGCTGGGTGGCCTCCTAAGCATCAATGCCTCCCACCTGGGTCATCTGTCCACCTCAGGACAGAGCTACTTGTCCGAACGACTGTATTTGGGACATCTTTGTCACTGTGCTGTAGCCTGAATTCTAACCAATACTGTCGCTATGGACAACCTAACTTTTTTGAGTCTCGGTTTCCTCACATGTAAAATGGGGGTAATACCACTCACCTAAATGTTACTGTGTCCAACTAACAAGAATATTTCCAACCAACTCATCATATATGCTTCCCAAATACTCCTTAACGTTCGCTTATCAAACACCAATATTCTTCGCTTTTACCAGAGGATTCAACTCAAGTCGAATCTCAGTAATTTTTACAATTGCTCCAAAGTCATCTCGATAAACTTGCTCATCCTTCTCGGGATCAATGAATAGAGAGTGGGCATTTACATCTTCATGTCAAAAACGTCTCGCCTTTAAATTAAGGAGAAACCTTCCTGACAGAGACAGTTTGGGGATGGTTCAGTGTGAAGTGGGGGATGCCCCTGGTGGGGGATTTCATCACAGAGGAGAGGACAGTGCTTCTCAAACTCGAACATGGTGTGAGTCACCCGGGGGTCAGATTCTGAGTCATAGGTTCTGAGTGGGGTCTGAAAGCCCGAATTTCTAACAAGTTCCCAGGAGATGCTGATGCTGTGGTCCACAGACCACATTCTGAGCGGCTGGGTTCCAGGAAATCAGCCCGACTGAAGGGTCTAAGATGGAGAAGCAAGAGACGGGAGTCCTGAGGCCAGTTAGGAGGCTACTGAGATAATTCAGGGATGAGAGGACAAGGGCCTAAACCCCAGCTGTGTTAGAAAGAATGCGGGAAAAGGAGGTGGATAAAAGAAATATAAACCTTTTAGATCAAAGAGCAATAGAAATTAACTAAACATATCCAAAACTTTAGATCTTTCTTGTCTGCATGAAGCAATTGGACATGAAACCAAAAGGGTATAAATAAATAACAATCAGCCCTGGCCAGTTTGTCTCAGCGGTTAGAGCATTGGCCCACAGACCGAAGGGTCTCAGGTTCAGTTCCCTGTCAGGGCACATACCTGGGTTGCAGGTTTGATCCCTGGCCCCTGGTCGGGGTTGTGTGGGAGGCAACCATTCGATGTGTCTCTCTCTCTCTCTCTCCCTCCCTTCCACTCTATCTAAAAATCAATGGAAAAATATCCTAGGGTGAGGATTAACAAAACAAACAAATAAATGAACAAGCAATAAAGTAGCATAGTATATTTTTGAAAATTATATTACCATTTTTATTTTATAAAGTGCAAAATTAAAACTCAGGGGGAAAAGGATATGATATTCCAATGCAAGGCAACAAGTAACACCCGAGCCTGAGCCTTCCAGCTCAGTGGCGCTGCTGCCAACATCTGCCTGCTTGCTCTCCCAGGGAGCACATGCCCACTGTGAGCACCCACAGAGCCCGGCCGGGAGGACCTCACCTGGGGGGACCGCACATCTGGAAGGACCTCCTTTCCAGGGACAAGGGGTTTGGACAGGCCACTGATTGATGCCGTGCCCTTTTCAAGCAGGGTTTAAAATGGGTCGTTGAAAGGATGATTTGTGTGCAGTTAGAAAAAGGAAGTGATCAATTATGTCAGATGAATCCCACTTCCTTTTTTGGGGGTGACGGAGAACTTCCAGATTGATGGATCAACAGCAGTCTGGTGAGGGGAGCAACCTCCAGTAGAATGTACTGCAATGCGGCCTTGGTTCCGTCATGTTCAACGTTCGTGCTGACCTGGATGAGGACGCTGACGTTTTCAACAACATCCATGCGACAGATATGGGATCCAGCAGGGAACTGAGAAAAATTGCTACTCTTAAAGAGCTTATATTCCCAAGGAGGAAAAAAGATAATAAACAAAATGAGGAAGTAAAATATATGGTATGTTAGATGATTATATGTGTTAAATGATTATACAATCATAAAAATATGATTATATAATGGAGAAAAAAAGGTAGAGAAAAGTATAGGAAGTGTATTGGTTCCATTTTAAATAGAGTAGTAAGGGAAGACCCCACTGAAAAGGTGACATTTGAACTTGTGGGTCATGTAACTAAACCCATTGATGGGTGCTGACTGTGTTAACAGACGATGAAAAATAGAGAGAGTTAATATATTAGATTAGACGATCATAATATCAAAACACTTCTCAATGTGGCTAGGATATTGGGACCAATTCTACAAATCTTTTAGGATGCAATTTTATGGAAATGTATGTATGGTCTTTTCCTGAGAACAGAGGAGCAACTTTTATCGGTACAGAATGGGGAGATGAGACGTAGCTTTTAGAAAATGGATCAGGAGTGTTAGTGAACTATAGTTTGGTACACCTTGGTTATGAGAGTGGTTCACAAAAATTGAGTGTGGCCCGGCCGATGTGGCTCACTGGTTGAGCGTCAACCCATACACCAAGAGGTCGCTGGTTCGATTCCCAGTCAGGGCACATGCCCAGGTTGTGAACCAAATCCCCAGTGGGGGGCATGCTGGAGGCAGCCAATCGATGTTCTCTCTCATCGATGTTTCTATCTCTCTCTTCCTCTCCCTTCCTCTCTCTCTAAAAAAAAAAAATTCAATAAAAAGAAAAAATAAACCTAGTGTGGTCTCAGGATATATCGGTGGAGACAGGATCCATAATGAGGAAGTGCTGCTCTGCTCTTCGTTCAGCAAAGCATGCTGGGTGCAATGTGTTTGGCCCGGAGCCCAAACTCCAAAAGGGAAACTGACAAGCAGAACTGGAGCACCATCATGGTGGTTAGACATCCAAAGCAACCCAGGACCACAAACCCTTCAATGCAAAGATGATGGTAAGAGGGCTGGTGTGAAGGTGTATATTGCTTTGAATATGAGTGTTCTGACCTGGAGGTCCTGTGGTGTTCCACAGCAGGGAAGGGAAGTGTAAATCAGCTTTCCAGCCCAACAGATTTCAGGGACAGTGATACTTGCCATGTATCTTTGTGACTACAGATAGACTCTTCCCTGTTTCAGACTTTAATCAGTATCCCATGCTCTGTGCATGTATGCCTTTCAAATTATAAATTATCCTCTTCCAAAGCAAACAACCCTTCTTCGCAGATACTTTGGGCTGTTCTGTTTCAGGTGTTCCGTCATCCCACAAATTTGGGGTGTTATAATCATTGTCCAACTTGGGCTGTTGTCAAGTGCCGTTCTATCTTCTGCAACAGACAGTGTCCTGTGGGGAGGGCCTGGTTGCTTAATAAAACTCTAGGGCCCTAGTGAAACATTTTTATCACACGGAACCCTGTGCGCAATGTGTGCAGTTGGCTCCGGATCCCTCTGAGGATTCATGGAAATATATAGCCGGGCAAGCAGACATGTGACTCGGAGCTCAGAGCTCCACCAGGCAGGTGTGTGGCATTGTGAGCTGTTAATTCCACCTCCTGCAAACAGCCAGAGTGTTTCTTCTTGAACGTTTCCTCCGTATCAGACCAGCTCGACTCCAACTACACCCCAGTGAATATACTTTCTCCTCTCTTCACTTATTATTGCAAGAAAAGTGGTCATTAATGTTTTTAAATATTGTGTGTACCATGGACATGCTGGGTCCCAAATCCCACTACCATCTGGAAGTAATTTCCATTATGTGTACCATCCACCAATCCATCCACATCCTTATTTAATCCATGAGTGTTCACAGGGCACTCTCCTCTGTGCCAGGCATGGCTCTAGGTGTAGGAACCTAGCAAGGGGCAGGACAGGCAAGGCCCTCACTCCTGTGCCGCTGACATTCTGGGCAGAAGACAGACAGTACAGGGAAGCCTTTAGGCCTTGGGCCTTTTCACTTTAACATTCTACTACGAGCCCCTCATTCTTGGGTATTCATTCATCCACTCAATCCATCCGTCAACAAAATGTATTGAGTACCTACCATTTGCACTGTGTAAATTTGCACTTTTTAAAGATTGCCATCTGTTTTGACCTTAACTCATTTCTTAGATGCATGTTCTGAATTGTTGATGGAATTGCAAAGATCGGGGCATTTGCTTTGACCCCTCGCCCTTCCCTCCTATGGGGCCCAGGCCAGTGCTCTGTTGGCTGTGGGCTCCTAAATGGACTCAGGGCCATTGTCCTCACTGTCCTTCACTTTGTCCCTATGCTGTATGAGTGCAGGTACCAGTGAAAACACAGACCTCGGTGCTCTAACTCACATGTGGAAGGAGAAGTCGGCCTTTGGAGCTCACTGCCCCCCGCCCCCCCCCTTTCTCCTTTCATGTCCCTCCCTTCAGACACCTGTTCTACTCTGAGCAAGTACGTTGCCAGCTGCTTTCCTTTCACTCTGGGGTGACAGCTGATTTAAACCTTCCAGGGTTACCCTTTCCGGTGTGTCTGTATTTCAATGTAAGACTCTCAAAGGAAAGGAATGGATCCCAAAGGGTGAAACGCCCTCCAGGATCGGGGTGGGTGGGGGAGCCTCCCAGGGTTCTCACAGTACTGATGACGACGAGGAAAACAACAGCCAACACATCGTTCCTCACAACCACCCTTTGAGGTAGGTAGCTCATATGCAGTGAAGCCAGGATTCCAACCCAGGCCACCTGGTTCTATCGTCCATACTTTTAACCGGCATGACGGCAGCCCTGGATACGTCATGCACACATCAATCCACTTCCCTGGGGTAATACGTCAAACGAGGCCGGACACAGAATAGCAAATAGGGCACTTCCCCTGCAGTGTAGACACTGCACGACTGAAGACAAAGAGGAGGTCTGGGCAGGGCCTCCGTGCAGGTTGCCTCAGCTGTTTCGAAACCTCCACACTGGCATTCTCCCTCTGCCTTTCATTTCTAAATGTCCAAATCCTGCCTGCTCTCTGAACGCCATACAAATGTCACCTCTTCCAGAAAGCGTGTGCCGCTTTCTCCAGCCCAAGGGAATCTCTAATTCCTTCAGACTGTATCTGTACCTCTCTGATAGTTGTGCTTTCCCACTGAATTTACTACCATGTATTTGAAGGCAGAGACCACCATCATCCTTGCTGCTTCTTCTGGTCCCACTAACCTCTAGCATGATGCTATACGGATAACAGAAGCTCAATTATGAAATGCAAAAATGAATGAGTGGAGAAAAGGCACCACTTGGTGACCTTCAGAAGCTCTAACTCATACCCACTTTGAGGACGTATCTGGCACACCCCCTCCCCAAAGTTGGGGACTTAGAAGATGCCATAGAAAAGAGCAGGCTGCCCAGTCCATCGCTGCCAAGATTCTCAGCTTGGGCAGGCCCAAAGTCAGGTCTTTGGTTTCAGCTCGCTATAGCATCACATGTTTTTCCTGGCCTGATCCCACATCCAAGAGGCTCACAAAGTGGAAAAGGAGCCATAGAACAGAAAGTGCTGGGCATGGGAACCTCGGGCCCCCAGGTTGGTGAGACCTTCTAGGGAAAAAGCCAGTGTCCTCCTTTTAAAGTATAGGTGTCACCCTCATCTGGACCAACTCAGCCCATCCCTTCTCCTCCTCGGGTGGCCGGGAAGGCCAGCGTGGAGCAGGCAGCGCAAAGATGTCAGGAACCCTGAGTACAGCTATCCGGGAGGCTCCTTTTATAGAGTTCTGGCAGCTTACACAAGTTCTTGCAATAGAGCCCCAAATTTAGGAAAAAGTGAGTTCTGCCTCTGTGGCCCAGGAAGGCAGACATGAACAGGCAGCCATGTGCTGCGAGTAAGCTGGCACCAGTTCTTCCACGATCGTGTCTGTTTCCTGTGCCAGTCAGCTTCCTTGAACAGCGGTAATGAATCTTTCCCCTCTTCCATTTCCTTCCCCTTCCCACCCACCACCCACTCGTACACTGGCGGGGGGTGAAGGGCAGAGTAAGAGAGCTAGCAAAGGGAAAGTGTAAGCAGAAGAGTTTCTTCCTGTGGGAGCAGGTGGTGGGCCTGGCTCACTTTCGATCCCTGCTCTCTGCTTCAAGATGTAGAGCCCAAAGACCATGTAATATATTCAGCTAAAGAAACTGGGAGGCAATTGAGGTAGATAGTTCGGAAAATGACTTTGCATCCATCTGTAATTTCCTGTCTTGCTGATTTTTTAACCCTGACTTAGCCTCTCCCATGATCAGCAAGATCTTGCGGTTGTTGATGAATTCGGTGGCGATGTCCCTGCTGAGCCTCTCATATGTGGGTCTGTGTGCAAGGGTCCTCTGAGCAGCACGCGAGCAAACCCACACGCTGAAATGTCCTGCAACAGGTACCCTATTATCTCACTTCAGCTGATGCCTGGGCTAATAAAACCCATTGCTAAGCTATGCAAACCTTTCCTCTAGCTGTGCCAAGTGTCTGTGACGGACACCCTTCATGCCAGGGATTTTCCTCCTTGTCCAAGACTGAGAAAACGGTTGTTTTCTCAGCTGTTCTGAAGCCCAGGAAGAAAGCCAGTCTTGCACCAGATAATTCAACAGGCTTTTGATAACCTCAAGTCTTCTGTCCCTTCCCCAGGTGGAGCTGAACTCTCCAAGCCAAGGGACAGCAGGGCCGGAAATGCTCCAGACAGGAAGATCTCTGTGGCTGGCAGGAGGCCACGGATCAGGGGGGCTTGAAGTGTACCCGGTGATCCTCAAAGGAATTCCCTAGTCATTGTGTTAAGAAGAGCTGGAGGGAAAGGTGGCAGAGGTCCAGCTCCCAGTCCGTATCTGGATCTCATCCTGATTAAAAACTGCTTCATCATTTGGAAACTCACTCTCCATAGAACACTGAAGCCTCAGAGTTTTGCAAGATTTCGAGGGGAGAAGAGAGAATGAGTTTAATGGTGCCTAAACTGCCTTCTCAGAACGGGAGTAAGACCTGGAGATGCAGTGCAGTGCTGGAAACGACAGGGCGGCGCAGGAACTGTCTGAGCAGGCGGGCATTTCTTCATTGATCTATGTGCCCACTTCACAGCTTGTTCTACGCAAGTTGGGGGCAGAAATTAAGCTGATCTGAATCCCTAACGAAATATAATTCTAGACCCTGGGAAGATTCTCCTAGAAAGTTTGGCTCCGAGGCTACAAGATCTTATTCCCCCATAGAGCATCACTGTGCTCTCTGGTGATTGTTTAATAAAGTTTTTCTATAATACATCAGATGGCCAAAGTATATAAAGGAGCTAGGTCCTTAAAGAAATCAATAATTTCTTCAGATTGATAGGATAGTAACTTAGTAAATCATGGGATAATAATAGTTCAGGGTCAAGGTGGCATTTTCAGTTTATTTCCCCCAAAACATTTTATATGAGAAATTTTAAACATACAGCAAAGTTGAAAGAATTTTACAGTGACTACCCATAAACCTATCGAGTAGATTCTGTTAACATTTTATTATACTTGTTTTTATTATTTATAAAATAAGTTATCACTTATCACATCAACCTATCTTATTCTTGTTGTTGCATTTCAAAGTAAATAGCAAATGTCAGTGCACTTTCCTCTAAATACCTTAGCATGTATATAATTAACTATAAGCTTAATATCTGTTCATATATTTTTAAAACCATGTTGAGTTTTTTTCCTGTGAACTTTACATGCAGTTTGAAAGAGTTAGTGATTTTTCCCAAATTATACTAAAATCAGAGAGAATTTATTGACTACACATATATGACAGTATGCAAATTTATACATTCAAAGAATATGGGTCATTAATTATTTCCCTATGAAACATTAGCTTTATTGAGGTATATTTTATGTGTAATAAAATTATTTAAAAAATTTTTTTTCTTTATTGATTTCTAGAGAGAGAGGAAGGGAGAGATAGATAGAAACATCAATGAGAGAGAACATCGATTGGCTGCCTCCTGCATGCCCCCCACTGGGGATTTGGCCCACAACCTGGGCATGTGCCCTGACCGGGAATCGAACAGTTGACGCTCAACCACTGAGCCACACTGGCTGGGCATAAAATTATTTTTTAATATAGCCATTTAAACTATAAATTTCCCTCCAAGCACTGCTTAAGCTGCATCACATAAATTTTGGTATATTGCAATTTTGTCCACATTTTCTCAAAGTATTTCCTAATTTCTCCTGTAATTTATTCTTTGACCTATTGCTTATTTAGAAGTGAGTGTTTAATTTATAAACATTTGAGAATTCCCCAACTTTCCTTCTGTTATTAATTATTAATTTTATTCCACTGTGATGAGAGAAGTTTGCATGGTTTCATTAAATTTATTGAGGCTTGTTTTGTGGCCTTATATACAGGGTGGGGCAAAAGTAGGTTTATAGTTGTTCATATGGAAAATAATACAGTAATTAATAAATAATAATGCAAGAATAAACTCTGTGTTTCGCATACTCACAACTGTAAACCTACTTTTGCCAAACCCTGTATAGTCTATCCAGGAGAATGTTAGTTGCACATATGTTTATAATTGTTATATCTTCCCAATGAACTCACCCTTTTATCGTTATAAAAATGTCCTTTTTTTGTTTCCAGTAATAATTTTTGTCTTAAAGACTATTCTGTCTGATATTAGTATAGCCACTCAAGCTCTCTTTTTGATACTGTTTACATGTTATGTATTTTTCCATCCTTATACTTTCAACCGACAGTCTTTGTTCCAGCAATGTAAATATAGGACTGCCCTTGCTATCCAAAAGTAGAGCACTACCATGAAACCTTTCATAAATTGAAATAGCATAAAGCAAAGAAGCAATCACCATTAATGTATATGGGGAAAAAGTCTGAGCATTCCCAGACCTCAAATTCAATGCACACTTAATGTCTTTCATTCACCGCGATCGACATACTTAATAACATCCAGTTTCATGCTAAGTGTAATACTCTCACGAACTCTCCTTGGCTTTTCTGGTATCTTAGGACACATCTTGCTAATGGATGCACAAAATAAATCAAGGTAAAGCTCAGATGCTCACAGATACAGTTCAATAACATGGCAGCTTGACGCTGAAATGCTGAGTGTAGTTCCCAGGGAAGGAGCTAGCTGGATGGTGCCACTCTCAATGCTTCTAGAATGGCTTGCTGCAGAACAAATGCTGACTGCTATTGTCACTTTCAGCCTCTTATTAGCCCTTCCTGGTAACGGGGCCTTAGGCAGCCATGATGGTAAGCACTTGCCATTGATTATTTTTGGCAAATGCCCTGTGGGTAGGACTGTTCACACAGACCACGCCCTGAGTCAGGTCAAATGAAAAGAAGCCCTGAAAATGGAACTTTCAGTGAGCTGTCAGGCCAAATAGTAACAAGTCTCCTGGATGGGACTTTTGGGAAGCTCCAAACCTGTTCTTCCCCCTCCAGTGGCTTCCATGTTGGCTTAGTAAGCTACCATAGTTGCAAGACAGTTGGCTTTCAAGGTTACTGCAGAGCTGGAGCAGGGAGGATGGGATTATGGGAAGTTAAAATGCCACAAATCTTGTTGTTCTTACTGAGATTCACCTACTTTTCTTGAACAAACACTGCTCAGGTTGTTGTGAGCCTTTAGTTAATTTTCAAAGTCCTGAAAAAGTTGGTTTTGACAGTTTTTGTCAATGTTTTAGTTGCTTTTGTGGAGGTGCAGAGTTTGTGAGTGTCTTACTCCACCATTCTGCATGTTGAGTATCTCAAGCCAAATTTTTAAACATCTGATTCAATAACCATCTTTGTTATCTATCCCCATTCAACCCTGCCACCATCGTTTTCTATTTTAAACATTTTCACACTTCTAGAAGATTGATATTATTTTGTCTTTAATCAACTCAATGTTTACACATAATTTAACATAGTAAATGATATCACATTGTATTATCTTCCACCACTTTAACTGAATTATGTCAGCTATCATATTTTTAATTTCCAGGAGCTCTTTATTATGTTCTCACTTTTTCTAATTCAGCACAACCTATTCTTGTTTTCATATCATCTATCATCTTGAATGCTCTGAGGATACTCATTATAGTTTAAATCTTGCATTACATCTTGTTCCTCATGGTTGTTTTTTTCTGTTTGTTTTCTCTTTGATGTGAACAAAGTCTGATGATCCTTGCTTGTTTAGTCATATTTAAATTATAAAATATATTTTATTCTAAAAATATAATTAGAAGCACTGTGTATATGGGCAACATTTGTCAACTTGTGAGGTCCACTGAAGAGTCACCAATGTCAATACCTAAAGGTACCTTCCCAGAGGTGGGCTGATATTTACAGCAGAGAGCTCTCCGATCCCTTACCTGGTTGCTGCATTTCAGAAGCAGGGCTGAGAAAGGAGCAGCAGATTCACCATTGGGAAGATGTGATCCCTACTTAGCCAAACGCCTCCCCATGTCCTCTGCTTTGTTGGGAGTCCTGAGTCTGAAATTTTTCCAGTTCATTTTCTCCAAAGAACCTGGCTGTCCAGGGTGAGAAAGAGGGTCCGATGACCTCATATATAATTTTCAATTAATCTCTTTTCATCTTCTTTGCCTTCTGTGATAGCTGGTCCTTCCAAGTCCTGAGGAATCTGTCAAGTGTTCCACTGCTACATTACACTGAAGGCAGCTTGATTTACAGCTTCCTGTTACATCTTGTCAATCTTCACTCACTTCCTGTCTTCCAATATTTTGTTGAAATCTGTTGCTGTCTCAAAGAGATTCTTAGTCGCTTTGCCTTTTTGAGGTAATGTATATATATTTTTTATTAAACTGAAATAATTTCACAAAAATCATGAGAAAGGATGGAGATAAACATAAAGACGAGACCCTCCTTGTGAGCTTTAGTTCTTCTATCTACAATCAGTTAGTGACTTGGTGGCATTATAATACCAGCTTTGAGGGTCAGTGACGTACACACACACCCATACATACAAGTCCTATATATACCAAATAACTCCTCTCAAGGGGGTGCAATATAATTTTTAATTATCTTAAGATCATTTTTATAGGGGGCTAAGAAAAGGTGGCTTAGGACCCAGTATAATCATCCTTACTACAAAATGTAAGACACATTTAGTCCGTCGTGGCTTCACATCTTGGCTGCATGCTTTTGGATACTCTAACCATCACTTTCCTCATCTCCAAAGTGAGCACAATAACACCAACCCACAGACTTACTGTGAAAATTAACGAGATGGATGACATTAATGAAAAATGTGGCATTTCATAAGAGCCTAAGAAATGTTGGTTTCTTTCCCCTGTGGTGGGAGAAGTAAAAATGCAGGGGAGTTGGTAACTTCCTGCTAGAGAGTTCGGGTCTAAGTGCCTCTCGTTGCTGCTCACGTGCGTCTGTGTGAGGCTAACACGTAGTTTCACATGTAGGCTGCAGCGTTTAGGTTTCAAATGAGTTCAAACCACTACTGACATGTTAATGTTACCATTTGTTTTTAAAATGTTTTTTAATATTTAAATTTAGTTTTGATTGCAGAAACAATAATTTGCAAACAATATGAAGCTTAGAAAATGTGTGGAAGTATAAAAAAGAAAATAAAAATCACCTATACTCCTACCATATATTATCAATTTTTTAAAAAATTATTTATTGACTTGTAGAGAGAGAGGACGGGAGAGAGAGGGAGAAACATGGATGTGAGAGAGAAGCATCGATGTGAGAGAGAAACATCGATCGGCTGCCCTCTGCACGCCCCCTACTGGGGATCCAGCCCACCATCCAGGCATGTGCCCTGACCAGAATCCAACCGGCAACCTCGTGGTGTGTGGGACGATGCCTAACCAACTGAGTCACACAGTTCAGGGCACTATCAATATGTTTTACTCATCTCTTTCTGGATATGTACCACACACATACACACACACACACACACACACTCTCACACACACACACACACAAACACACACACACACAAACACACACTCACACACACACACACACACACACTCACACACACACACACACACTCACACACCCCACCACCACGTACAATTTGTTTCAGTGTAATCATTGTATCATGCTTTATCCACTTACCAGCATATTGTATTTCCCCATATCACTGAATTTTTAAGAACACCACTTAGAGTGACTATATAACACTCCAAAGAGAGTTGCACTATTATTACTTATTCAATCATTCCCTGTCATTGGGCATTTAGACAGAATCCAATTTTTATCTATGGACGTAAATATTTTTTCACATGTCTGAGGCTGCCTCAAGTCATAGTTATATAAGTTGAATTTCTAAATCAACGAATATAAACGTTTTTAAGTTTCTTGATATCTAATGACAAACTGCCAATTTTCTCACCCCACTGGCAGCATATTTGAGGGTCAGTCTCAGTCACCATTAGCATGTGTTTGTTTTTGATAATCCTCACCTGAGAGTATTTTTCCATTGAATCTTAGAGAGAGTGGAAGGGAGATAGGAAGGGGGAGAGAGAGAGAAGGAGACATCAATGTGAGAGAGACACATCGATTGGTTGCCTCCTGCACAACCCCGACAAGGGCCGGGGATCAAACCTGCAACCCCGGTATGTGCCCTTGACCAGAATTGAACCTGAGACCCTTCAGTCCAGCACTCTAACTGCTGAGTTAAACCTGACAGCAATAGAATTGTTTTTTATTGTAAAGAATTTATAGCTGGAATGTAGTATCCTATCATTTTATTTTCAAAGAATTTATTAATGAGTTTAAAAAGTCATGTTTATTAATAATTTCAATTTCTGATTTGATCTAATTTTTGTAATGTTCTTTTTATATTGGGTTATTAATATTGTATTATTAATTGGTCAGTATACATAATTTTAATTCAAATACTATACTTATGTCAATTAAGAATCTAAGCAGATTTTATGCTAACAGATATGAAAAGAATAATGAGGGAGTTACAGGAAGAAGATACATTAAATATAATAATCATGTTATTGTAAAACCACTTTTGATCTACTTTAAAATATTACTATTTTGTATTTTGAAATGTTTAAAGAAATGATTTAACTACATAAGAATTAAAACCCTCTGAATATTAAAAATGGCAACAAGCCCGGCCAGTGTGGCTCAGTGATTGAGCATCGACCCATGCACCAGGAGGTCGCCAGTGGGGGGCATGCAGGAGGCGGCCAATCCATGTTCTCTCTCATGTTTCTATCTTCCTCTCCCTCTCCCTTCCTCTGTCTTTCTAACATCAATAAAGGGGAAAAAAATTTTTTTTAAATGGCAACAACATGTTACCAACATGACAAATGCATTTGTTAAGAAAACCATAGAAGCCACACTAGAAATAGGCAAAAGATGTAAATACACACAGAAAGATGTAAATGAAGACTAAAAAATGCCTGGCACTGTTAGTGATAATAGGAAATAAATGCATATTGACACATTAACATGCCATCTCTCACTTATTACATTTTATAAAACCACTTGAAAGCGTACCTCGTGCTGACGAGGAGCCGGTGAGCTGGCACCCTTACTCGGCTGGTGACGTGTGAACGACTACACCCTGTGAAACCCCACTGGCATCTGCGGAAAATGCCAAAAAGATTAAGAGTAATTCACCCTAAGCGATCCAGGAAATAGATCTCAAAGACACAACTCCAAACAGTGGAAAAGGTACATGCATACACAGAAGATTCACTCCATCCTCATTGCAGCGGTGGAGTGTTATAAGAAATCCAGAAGTCAAACGAACAAGCGAAAGAAATGAATTACAGTAGAGCCACAGGATGAAATATCATGTCACCATTGAAATCCAATGTCCTAACCCTAGTCAAAGCTGTTACTACTTACTGCATGCTGATAAAACAGTAGGCACTTGACCCACTTGATGTTCTTGAATGCTTATAACAAACTTTTTCAATTGTGGAAAATTCACATCACGTAAAGTTCACCATTTAACCATCTGTAAGTGTTCGACTCGGCGGCATCACGGGCATTCACACTGTGCTACCATCCTCACCATCCATCTCCAGGACGCTTTCACCTTCCCTGAGTCTCTGTACCCAACAGACACGAACTCCCCATTTCCCTCCTCCCCGCCACCCCCAGGCAACCACCATTCTACTTCTCCTCCCCCCCCTTTTTATGGAATATTGGGGTGACACTGGTTAATAAATTATACAGGTTTCAGGTGCACAATTCCACAGCACATCATCTGTACCCTGTACTGTGCGTTCACCACCATCCATCACCATTTGTCCCCTTTGTCCTCCTCCGCCTCCCCCTTCCTACCATTTGTCAGTATCACCACTGGGTGCTGCTAAAGGAAGAAGCACAAACGGACTCTATCATTATTAAGATCATGGCCACCATTACTAGACTGGAACTTTTTTTAAATCAAAAGTTAACGCGAGTACCATTGATTTTAACTTTCGAATAAGCGCGTATGAACAAGTACGTGGTTTCACTGTCATCTGAATTTGGAACTTTCAATCTAGCTCCAACTAAAGCGACCAAATACTGTCACAGGCAATTTCAAGGGACAGAGATACATTCCCTTTCCCTGCCCTAAATCAGGGCTAGAAAAGAGACCAGAAAAACAAGGTGCACAGGAGCTCTGTCCGGATGTAACACTAAGCTCTGTGACATCCAGCGAGGCGGCCTGACTCCCAGCACGGCCCAGACCCACAGGAAGCAGAGCTGGGTCTCCTCGGCCAGGCCCGAGAGGAAACACAGTCAGGCCAGGCAGCTGTGGCCTGCAAGGGTCACAGGAGGAAGGCTGTGGCTGTGCAATTATTATGGTAAAAAGATGCCAGGAACTCAGAGGGTGTGTCTTGAATTCTGAAGCACACATCCCTCTTACATCATGCCTGGGCCACACGGGATTCTCTTTGGTCTCCTGGGAAGCGATTCGAGGAAGGCAACATGTTTCTATGTAAAGAGGCCGAGCGCTGGGCTGGAGGGATCCAAAAACAGCCGGTCAAGTGGGACTGGAGTGTGTGATGTCCCACATCCCTGGCCCCGCTCAGATGGGTGGAGGAGCTATTTTAGTGGGAAAGCAACACTCTTTCTTCAGAGCACGATCAAATTAATTCCCTCTGTTACCACAGCATTCTTATGATTTCCCTAAAGCCCTTCTCCAGTGGAAAAAAAGGGCAAAGGACAAGAAGGAAACACAAGACAGGATTTCAGACGAGTTGAAGGGTGTAACGGAGAGACAATGGAGTGCCCTTCCCGTCCCTTCCTTTAGGGCTTACACTGAATCTAGTCGGAACTAGTCTCCGAGACAGGCGCAGGAAGATGGAGGCGAGCGGCGGCTTGATACAATGACTCTCCTGGGTGCTGTCAGGACAAAGCCAGGGGCCTGTCCGCCTAGGCTTTTGTTTTTTCAATATTTTCAATGTGACTGTGTCTAAATCTTACACTGTAAATGAAGTTGACTGTTTAGACACAGTACTTGATTCATTTACAAAGTATTGTTCAAGAACTAAGGCACCTTTATACCACAGCAATGGGCTCAGAGACTAACCTCATTCCGAAAGGTGGGGATCTGCAGGACTTCAGACAGAGCTTGGTAAGAAGAGCTCAATAGCAACCAGATTAGATTTAGAAGGAGTTAAAAAAACTATCCTATCTCTTTGGGAACCCACCAGATTTCCATCTGGGGCCCATTTCAAACATCAGGACTCTTGGCGGACTCGGGATAATCACAGTGATAAGAGCTAACAGTTATTACTTAAGCTCTTGCTATGTGCCAGGCACTGTTCTAAGACATGTAATCCTCATCTCAACCTTATGAAGTAAATACTGTTATTATCCGCATGTACTCAATGAGATGACTCAGGTACAGGTCAGGCAAGTCTGCTGATTAGCATGGGGCGTGCCTGGCTGCCCAGGCCCAGAACTGTTAGTTACAGAAACCAGAGGACAAGTGGGCCCACCAGGCAGCCGCCTCTGGGATCTGATTTGAGGGGTGTCAGAGGTTCCTAATCAACACCTTCCTTCTCCCACTGAGCTGTCAGGGTCTGAACTTTTCATGAGAATCTCAGATTTGGACTAAACCTGTGTCACCAGGCAGGCTCCCTGGCTAACACACGGACCACCGGGCAGGGCCCATTCTCCAGTAGATAATGTCGCCCAAAACGCAGGACCCTCAAGCTGAGAGCCCAGACCAACAGGGACCGTCAGAGGGTCAGAAAACGTTCCTGTATGAGATGTTCCCAGGGCTGGGACGCCTGGACAGGGCCCTTTGTGGGGGTCCAGCACAGCCTGGCACTGAGACCCCTAAGCAAGAAGATGGGGGGCTGTTAAAGTCTCCCTATTCTGTCATCATGCTAAGGGTTAGCCCTGCTCGGAGTTTTTAGGGGCCTTTCATGATTCCACAAGCACTTTTTAGTCTTAAGATGACTTGACTGCACTATAGGACTAGTTGGCTTGCTCTCTTTTCCCCACCCACACTATGAATGCAGCTTTATGTTTTTATGGTTATATAAATAACACATGCTCACTCTAAACAATTCAAGCAATACAGAGAGTTATGAGGAATAAAGCAAACCAGCCCCTTCTCCGCGATTCTGGGTGAGGGAAACTCTTTAGGTCAGGAACTACAGAGCAGAGGGTGGGGGTCTGGGCTCCCTTTTCTCCCCCAGGGCCCTTCGGAGCTGGGACACGAGGTACGTCCGGAAGACCTTGCCTTAAAAAGCCCTACACTCCTGGCCCCACGCCCTTCCGCCGTCGGCTTCAATCCGTCGCCCTCTGATCCTGTTCTCCACCAGGCAGGGGACTGCCTTCTGGAACGGCGCACAGCAACCTCGGTTTGGTCCAATTAGGAGGCAACAATGGGAAAAGTCTCTTCTTTGTTCCCCCAGGGTACCCACCTCAAATAACAGGGCTCCATTTTCCCCCCTCCTTCCCGAGGAGTTAATCATGTTTTAGAAGTAAACTAGAGCTCTGCCTAATTACTATGGGACAAAAGCTTTTATCACAAAGACAAGAGCCCACACATTGACGTGTTTTCTTCAACGCTAATGGCAACCAAGAACGAATTAGAGGTTACTGCTCTAATGAGGACACTGGATTCCTGCATACACAGGCTCATCCCCATCGGGGCTAGCCAGGCTACAAGGAATGAGATACCAAAGAGGAAGAAAGGCAAGAAAAAATGAGAATGGAAGCAAAAAACAGAAACAAAAGCCAGGTCCATTCAGCAACGGAAGAGCCAGGAGCCCTCTTCCCACAGCTGCGGAATCTCGGACAGTCAGAAGTCACATGAGGAGGGCGTGTGATCTTGGGGCCAGCTTGGGGGATGGGCCTCAGGGCCTCTCGTTGTTCTGAGCTTGGATTTATTTGGTGAGGTGGAGCAGATTCCTGAGCCATCTTTTATTTAAAATTAGGATCAAGAGAGAGGACCAATTAAAGAGGGCCCTATTAAAAGATATTAATAAATAACAACTATATTTAAAGATCCATTCAGTCCAGACCAGAACAGAACAACTTTTATGGAGTATTTGTATGCTTACTATGCTCTTTGGCGTTCCTAGGTAGAAGAGGTTAGACAAGGTTAACGATGATGCAAAGCACGCCTACAATATTAATAGACTCAGCCAGCTGTTTCTGAAGTAAAGCTGTTGATGGCTGCTTTTCTAGCTTGGATCAAGTTGTTTGTTATTTTTTTAAATATAACTTAGAAGAGGAATACTTAAAGACTTCCTGATATGAGTTTCAGGAACACACTATTTCATTCATTTTAATGTCATTATCCTCTTGACTACATTTCTGTATATCCATACCATGAAATACTATGCTGCTATGAAAAAGATTAGTAATGATTAGTTTACATGGGAGGATTATCTATGATGTAAGGATGATTTAAAAAGCAGGTTACAGAATATTATATATTATATATGTAAGCACACACACATTTTCATATATGCTTGGAAAATGTGTAGAAGATTATATATACCTCTGGGGGATTTTTTCTCCTACTCTGTATTATTCTATATTGCTTGATTTTTTTCACAACAAGTATGAATTACTTTCATGTTTTCCATTTCAGAATAAACAAACGCATCCTCTCCGTCGCAAGGCAGGGAAGGTGCAGTTGAAGAGGGAGAGCCGCGCCGCACCAGCCATCGATTCTGGCCGGGACACGCCATTCACTGCGGCTGGAAATGTCCTGTTGAGCAGGCAGAGACTCTAGCTGAATGCCATTGGAGGCAGATCATGCCAGAATGAAAATACAGAACCTAAAAAGGGCAGACAAACTTTGCAATTGTATAAAACCATATTTACAGTAAGTGTAAGCAATGGTTACTTAGAACTGAATGACTTATTTCATGTTATACTAATTGAACAAATATTTACTGAATACCTCCTATGTCCCAGGTACTGAGCTAGATATTAGGGAAAACAAAGATGAATATGATGAGGCCCCTGCCCATAAGAAGCTAAATGGTCAGCTTTGAAGTAACCCAGAAGGCCTTGGGAATCCAGAAAATGACACACACTGAAAACACACCGACTTCCCAGCTCTTTGCCTAAGGGTGAACAGCAAGCCAAGACTTTTACGGCTTAAATGCCTGTACTTCCAGCCTTCCCAGATTCATCTGATCAATTTTTAAAAGAGGCATCCTTGTTGAGTGTATGGTTATACATCTATATAATCTTAAAGTGAGTTTTCTCTCTCCATCAGATAAGCACGACCCCTGAGTATAACCCAAAAGTCCTCACCCCTAGACTACCACATTTTTAAGTTCTTGAAAACCATTCTTGGCTCCCTAGTATCTGCTTTTCAAACTCTTTAGCAGGTCCTTCAGTTGGGCCAACTGACTGCTCCAGTCTCCCCCCCCCCCCCCCCCCCCCCACTGATCACCCTCGAACCTGACTCTGCCAGTTAACTGTGTCAGACCTGCCTTTACTTGGGCTGGTCTCTTTCCCCTGAATGAACGTCTGTAGAGCCCAACCCGAAAGTCACCTCTGCTTCGAAGCTATCCTTCACCCCTTCTCTTGGCCTCAGGCAGGATCAGTTGTGCCCCCCACCCCTCCACTTTAGGAGACTGACTCTAGAACAACTCCCAGACTCTTACTCAGCCCACTCTGAGTTGTTCAAGTACTGAAGTACAGCATGCCGTTTGGCAAATAGCTGCTGTTCCTAAGGCCCCCAAAGACCCCATTGCTTCACCTGCCCCAGGACCCCCCTACATGATCCAGTAACTAAGGGGTTACTGCCTGCTGAGCGGAGGGGGATGTTCCAGGACCCCCTTCCCCCAAGGCCTGGCATCTGTCCTGCCCGGTCCCCTCCTATGCAGGACCAGTTGTTGAAAAGGTTACTAGCCTCCTGCCCATCACACTACATTGTGGTCAGTGGTTCCTAGGCTTGTGATCCAGCTAGATTTCGATAACGATGTTTTATGTGTCTTTGCTTTTCCCAGAGCCCGGTCTAGCACACAGCAGAGGCCAGGCTGCTAAATGGCCACCGGTCCAAAATTATTACTAATTTCATCTCAGCTACTTAGTTGATGCCACTCTTGAATTGGAAAGAATATTTTACAGGCCATCATTAATGATTAAGTGAGACTAAACCAGAAAATGGTGTATTTTTGCTGTGGAAGAAATGACATCAAGACTTTCATAAAGCTTAATATGTGGGAAAGAAGTCATGGCTAACTAAAACCCCAAATGATTTTTTAATGGCCTTTAAGTCATTAGTTTTAACTTACTCTTTATCTGAACCTTTTCAAAGAGGCTTATAACCCAGAAAAGTTGTTTCATGGAAGTTTCGTGCATTTTTCTCACTACAGTAATGGAGGTAAATCATGAAGAGGCCCAAAGAAAACCAGGGAGAGAAAAAGCAAGCGTGAAAAGGAGAGGAGAAGCAAAGGAATGGAATCCTCTAGAAACGCTGAAGTGGACCTGAATAATCAGAACTGGTCTCTACCTGTGGGAAGACACAAACACCAATTTAACAATAAAAGGTCTCATTATCAGAATCTCCTGGCCTCACCTTCGTGCCTAATGAGGAGCATCGAATGCGCTTATTGTTCAGTACTCTTCCTGTTGCCAGTCACAGGCATGCACGGAGACTAAACAAACCAGCGAAAAGGACTGGCGCACGGAGCTGGAAGGTTCGGGGTAACCAACACCTCCGACGCGGCCGCAGCCAGGCCTCAGGGATGACCTCAGGACTTGGCAGATTCTCCCTCAGCCTCCTGGTTTTTTTCCCTCTAGGTTGACTTCATCGTCCTTCTCCAGTGGGCTCCCTTTGAATGTGGCAAAGATGGCCACCAGGGGTTCCAGATAAACGTTCCACTGATTTAGCAACCCTGATCGTTCCAGCCAAGTCCTGGGTTTCCTCTCATCGTCTTAGCTTGGGTTAACCGCCTCCTGTGCACCAGTCTCTACAGAAAGGGTACGTGATTCTTCCCTCGGTCAGACCAACAGCTAGTGGGCACGATCGGCCCTATCTAGGTGACGCAGGCTGAAAGTTGAAGAGGGGTGTTTCCTTATAAAAAAATGAGGGTGTAGGTATAAAAAAGGAGGTAAGAGATCAAGGCCAAGCAACACTGCCAGATGTCTGCCATGCCATTTATGAAGCAAGACAGTCTAGTGGCTGAAAGTCACTTGAGAGTCAGACCTGACCTGGACTCCTTTTCTGCCATTTACTCGTTGTTTTAGATTCAGAACATTTTTTTAATCCCTCTGAGCACACTTCCCCATCTGTACAATCAGGGTAATAATACCCACTTCAAAGTGTTACTGTAAGAATGCACCTCACAATATATTTCAAAGACGATGCTCGTACAGCTGTTCCCACGTGCCTGGCACAGCAACGGCAGCCGCGCAGGCTATCGGCATTCTTGGGGAAGCCAGGGAAAGCGTAACGGCTACACCACGGAGGCTCTTTCCCCGTGGGAATTCGGAGGAAAGAAGGGGACAGCCATAAGTTGGATGCAAACCACGGTGCACAGCCTCTTTCCAGCCCCTCTGGGGTCCACTGGCTTGGTCTTGGCACTTGAACAGAATCCAATTCCTTAAATGGTCTCAGCCCAACGCCACGTTTCCAGCTCTACTGTGCAAGCTCGGCAGGACGGGCAGTCCCACCTGTTTGCCAAATTGATCACTTTCTGTATACCTGTTCACGACTTCGAAAAAGTCCTAATTCTAGGCTTCCCGATATAAGACTAATATAACTTGAAAATGGCCAATGCCTAGTTACAATTTAAGGTGAGTCAGCCATTAAGAATGCTAAGTGTACTAATTCCAATAATTTTATTATCTGTGGCCCAGGGGTATAGTTTGTGGAGGGAGGCATTCAGGAAAGCCAGCCGATTTTAAGTTATACCTCCAGACTTGTACCTTAAACGTAATGAATAATAATTAACAACAACAACAATTACTTAACCTCTTTGTGCCTTAGTTCCCTCCTCTGTAAAATGGAGAAAATGGAACCTGCCTACAAAGGCGTGATCATTAAACGGATAATTACAGGTATAATGGTAAATGGTTAAGCACTTGGTGAGTGTTAG
Organism: Tadarida brasiliensis; assembly: GCA_030848825.1. Lineage (NCBI taxonomy): Eukaryota > Metazoa > Chordata > Mammalia > Chiroptera > Molossidae > Tadarida > Tadarida brasiliensis. Next base: position 215,657,381 of record CM061257.1, on the reverse strand, counting down.
CTGTGGTTGTTATTGTTGTTAAGCATGACTGCATTGGGAACCTGTAAATTAGCGATCTTACTGGTCCTTTGACCAGTAGGAGGTCTTTTCCTTTTGAAAGAAGGCAAGTTTAGGCGATCCGGCCATGCGGGTCTGGAGCCGCGCGCGGGAGAGAAGTCAGCGGTCTCTTCCTCCGGCTCTGCCCTCTGTGGGGCCAGCTCTATAGCCGGCAAGCAGAGTGTGAACGTGGGAAGACATCCTGTAGTTCTAGCTTGCTGTTGGCTTTGGGCTCCATAATGAGGGTCTCTGCTGACCTCTGGACCTCATAAACAGAGACTTGGGAGGAACAATTTGCCAAAGTTCAATTGTATATCAAAGGAAGCCGCAGAGCCAGAGCGCTCCCCCAGGACCCACACGGCCGCTTTGTCTGCTGCCAAGCCATGGCCCTAATGCATGGATATGCCTGCAAGCCAAAAGCCAAAGCCACAGAGTTCCACCAGTTCATTTCGCCTTGGCATTTCAACCTACTGTGGGATCTGTTATTTGGGTTGTTGTCTCATTGTTACAGGATAAAAACAGAAACATCCCCGTCATCGGAAAACTGGTTTACTAAAATCACCACCACTACCCCAACCCCACCCTGACCGTGAGAATAGCTCCACTGTCTTTGTGTGATGAAGACACCGGCTCCTCCCCACTGGTGAACCCTGATCTGTCTGTGGCCATTTTTCCCACTGGCTGAATTGGATGGGCCGCTTTCTTCTGTATCTCAGGGTAGGTGCTGAATTTGGGCCTGGGGTCCACCTCTGTCTCAATCCCCGCACCTTTAAAATGTAGCACTCCTGTCCGGTTGGTGTGGCTCAGTGGCTGAGTTGACCCATGCACCAAGAGGTCGCTGGTTCGATTCCCGGTCAGGGCACACGCCCAGGTTGTGGGCCTCATCCCCAGTGGGGGGCATGCAGGAGGCGGTCAATCAATGTTCTCTTTCATCGATGTTTCTATCTCGCTCTCCCTCTCACTTCCTCTCTCTCTAAAATCAATAAAGGAAAAAAAATTTTTTTTTAAATAAAATGCAGCACTCCTGATGGTTTAATTTCTATTCCAATAGCTTTTTAAATCTTCCCTAACATCTTTCCCCTAAAATGTATAAACAAAAGGATTCATAACTCCTTCCACCCCTGGGATTTGCTTGTTTCTTCAAATGGTCCACCCAAATCCAGTGACTACAACTTTTCTCCTGGGACAATGTGACGCTTTGAATTCTAAAAAACATCCTCAAATGGAAAGCTCCATAAAGGACATCCACAAGAAAACTCTGAAGTTACAAATAGCAGCTTGCCATCTTTGGAGAAGTTTATTTCATTTCAGTCAAAAACATGTTGTGCACCTGCTCCCTGCACTGTGCTGGGACCGCAGGAGTGAGCCCGCCCGCCTGCTCACGGAGCGAACAGCTAACGGGGCAGCGGGGAGGCAGCAGGTAACTGCACAGAAAACCCTGCGCAGAAAGCCGCTTGTGCATGGGGGCTGAGACTAATGCAAAGGCACGGTATCATCAAAGCCAGGCCATGAAGGGAAAGTAGGATTTCTTTAAGGGAAGGGCATTCCGGGCAGGTAGTTCAGTAGGAGCGAAGGAAGTAAGGCTGGAGAGTTCCAGGCACTACCACACGCTGCAAAGTTTTACTGGAAACATCTAAATTATGAGTAAATACTAAATTATGAGTAAAGAAAAGGTACCCAGCACTAATATTCTTATCTGTCAATTCTGTTTGAATGCTCAAAATCCATCTCTCACTAGAAGAGCTCTTATTATTGGAAGCACACAGCTGTTTTTTTAAAAAACAAATCTGTGTTTTTAGACAAGAAAATGCAGTCCTTGGGAAGAAGTGACTTATGCAAGGCTGGGCAAAGGTCAGCATCTTGAACTCTGCAAGTGGCCAGGCTGGAGGCAGCCCTCAGAATTCCCGTTTTCCGCATCACCGTCAGACCACCCTGCCATCTAATAAATCCAACTCCATGCCTTGGTTTTGAACATTTGAAAATGGAAAGAAATGTGACAGGTCAAAATCTCAGATTCCCCTGGCTTTTTGATTCCTTGCAAATCCACATAAGGCTCACATATCACTCTCCTCTCATTTGTCAGCATCTGAATTTGTTTGGTTGTCGTATGAGTGATGAAAACTTAAAAGCCATGTTGATATGTGCAGCATGTGGAAAACACTCCCAGGTTCTCTCGGCGCTGGGAAGGCCAGAGGGACATGTGTACACATTCTCATGCACCCAAACAGACCTGTTCGTCCACTTGTGTACACAGGCAGCGTCAGTAGACACTCATTTAAGGAACACAGCAGACTGTGTGCTGACTTGATGGGAAGCCACAGGCTTAGTTCTCAGACACTGGCCAAGAAGAGATGGGATCCAACCCATCCCTAGACCACAGGAAAAATACTTTCGACCACAGAGCTGGCTGCAAAATAGTCTTTTTGTAGGAAACAAAACGTTTCCAGCCCTGGGATTTTTTTTTCTTTCTTTTTTTTTTTTTTTTTTTTTTTTTTTTTTTTTTTTTTTTTTTGGTCCTTTCACTGTTATTGAGTAGGAAAGGCAAATGCTTAAGCAAGAGTCCAAATAAACATCTAAGGAAACCAAACCCAGGCTCCTTTTCTGGGAGAGTGAAACAGGGTGAATGAGCGGCGCACTGGACAAGCCCCAGGCCTTGGAACTTCGGGGGCACAGCAAGCAAGGCAGCCCCGTCCATGCTTGGGACCCCAGTTCAATCCCACTGCCGGCAGCTCCACGTATTAACCAAGTGGACTCGGACAGTCACTCCGCTCTTCCAAGCCTCCGCTCCCTCTGTGTCAAGTGTGAATAGTGACAGTGTTGACACAATAGGTTACTGTAAAGGAAAAATGAAACGTGTAAAAGTGGCGCAATGCCCAGCACAGAGTAGGCACTCAAGAAACAGGATTTACTAAGGTGGGTTCAGTACCTCGTTTTTATTTATTTTTTTACTATTATTATTATTTTTTTTATCTTCAGCCAAGGATATGTTTTTTAATTGATTTTAGAGATGGGGGGAGGAAGGGGGGGAGAGAGAGAAACATCATTGATTGATTGTCTCCCGTACATGCCCTAACTGGGGATCAAAACCGAACTTAGGTATGTGCCCTGACTGGGACTCGAACCCACAACTTTTCGGTGCACGGGTCGATGCTCCAACCAACTGAGCCACTCTGGCCAAGGCAGTTCAGTAACTCTTAAAGGTCACTAGTGACTGTTTTCATAGACTGTTGAGAACCCAGTGATTCCTCCAGCCCCCACATTTTATAAATAAGGAAACAGTCCTAGAGAGATGAAAAGGTATGGCCCAATCATCCAGTCAGTAGGCCCAGAGCTAAGACCCTGCAGACCAGACCCGAAGAGTAAAGAGCGTTCAACTAACTCACACGACAAAGTACACTGTGTGCTGCCAGGTGGCAGTGGGTCTCAGCTTGAGTGTACCTAAGGATCACCTGGAGAATGTGCAAAAACGAAGATTTCGAGGCCCACTCCCAGTGCTGCTGATTCCGTCTGGGAAGGCCCAGGAATCTGAATTTTAACAAGCTCGACAATTGGATTCCAAGAGGAATCTCTGACCACTGGTCAAAAAACACTACGAGAGGAAGTCATCAGTCAAGTGAAGAACTGAGCAGAGTGCTACGGTTTGTCCTATGGTTTAGCGCAGACAAGCCCTGTGGCGAGCCCGCCCATAAATAACGAAGAATGCTCCCATTGTGCAAAACAGTAAACGACGTATACAGCGGGGCGTTGCTTCTTTCTAGATCATTAACTATTTTATAAAAGAGGAACCTATGACTCAGAGTCATTTGCCCAAGATCACATATTAGATCTAATTAGAGACAAAGCTAGAACTTAATTCTAAAGTACCATTATCATTTTCACAATGGAGAATCTTTTTTCTAGGTACTTACAGGGGAAGACAATGGGCTTATGTATGTATATTATATGCCAGACTCTATTAATCAATTTTAATCCTTGAAAGAATTACAAAAAAACAATAGCACCATCCATTTCCAAATGGAAAAATCCTCCCACATGAATTCGGGGGCTGTGATTCATTCCATGAGCTCCCTTGTAGGCTAATGGAAGGAAACTGGTTAGAAGGAAGAAGTAACAATGTCATATAATGCGGGACATTTCAGAGACATCAGAAACTGTATTCACATTGGTGCACACCCCCAGTTTCCTTTTCATTAAAATCCTTCTCTTATAATATAAAACATATACCTGATTCTGAGGTCTATAAAGTACTGTGCATCATCAAATAACCACACAAGTATCCTAGCAAGTGGTACTATGTTAAAGAATGTGGGAACTTCCTAGAAAGAGCCCAAGTAACTCAGTAAGGGTTGAATTCAGAGTCATTCTCCAAAGGGTGGAGGTTCATCTGCTCCCTGCAGTGATGGAGCATGTGAGTGTCCTAGCAATTTCTGGGGTTTTGCCCCCACAGACTAGAAATGATGATTACTTTCTACTTCTTGGCCCGATACTAAAGGATCTGAGAAGGTACACAAGCTCCTCCACTTCTACTTTTCTTGGACAACAATAACCTTCATCCTCCACAGAGTCCCTTCTGAAAGTTGCTGTGAAATGTAGGCAACAAAGCACCATGAAAGCCACGGCCTGTTTGAAGAAATCAGTAATTAATTCTCCGGTTGGGTGATGCTTATCCTCACAAGAATCTCAGAATGCTCCGATTCCTTAACTCAGGAACAATGGCTTTAAAAAACATTTATTTATGATTTAGATCAATCTTACAACCACTGTTATTGGCCAAAGAAGAGGAGTATAGAAGTCTCCTATAGAATCTGAGGTGGAATCTGAATTAGAATCCAAATACAGAGCTAACCACGGATCCTCTCCCGCCCGGAGAGAACCCCGGCCTCCGGAGCTGGCCCTCTGCTCCGTGTCACCGGTGCCTTCAGAGCACACCGCCTCCTCTCCTGCAACGGGAGCCCATTACAGGGTGGGAGCCTGCCATGATTTCAACAAGGGAGGGGCAGGTCTGGGTATGCGGATTGCAACACACTTCGTTTAGAGGAGGTTCTTTTGGTTTCAAACCCCCAACCCCCACAAGGCATTATTTCCAGCCATTAAAATGTTTCCTGAGCTTAGATACATCTGGAAAGTTTTGGAAAATCCCACAGGAAGGAGACTGGGCCAGAAGAGCTCCTTTTCTCATGCCATTCAGGAAGCACTGCACAAAATGTTTGCCCTCCAAGACAGCCCAGCCCAGGAACCCAGCTCTCAAAGCTGGAGAATCGTGGTAGACAGAAGAGCCCTTTGGGGAACATTTGGGGTCTTACATTAGCCACGTGCCAACCAGACAGCTTAGGTAGACCATGTTAGTCAAGGCCCAGCAGAAAAACAGGACTCCCCCAGGGAGTTCAAGAGAGAGAATTTAATGTTGGAAACTAGTTACAAAGGTGTTGGAAGAGTTGGACGCAAAATAGAGGACAGTGAGGCAAACCAAAGATGAGTAATAGTAAGAAGCCACCCCATCCCTAGAGCTGGAGGAACAGAGGAAGAGATGATGTCAACAGAGCCCAGAGGATGGATGCCCAACTCCAGCTCTCTGTGCAGCTGAAACCACAAAGGGATCAGAAACTAATGTTACTGCCTGAGACACCACTGGAAGCAGAGAGAGGCAGGAATGCATGGCTCCTCGCATGCTTCTGCCCTTCGTCCTCTCTCCAGAACTCCCAAACAAGCAGAATCCATGGAAAGGGAGCCTGAGAAATGCAGATTGCTGGGTCAGTTCCCTGTGATACCAGGCAGAGCAGGGGAAAGGCAGGGAGTAGAGCAAAGAGCAAAGAAGCAATTGACTGGCATGACCCACTAATCAGAGATTCCTGATTCCCAGTTTGTAGACAGAAATCTTTTAGAAAACACCGAAGCCTAAACCAGTAGTTCTCCCAGTTAGCTACTGGCGCCACACCCCTGGACTTTAAGAACAAATCGGATGTCACAGCTCTGCTGGAGTCTCCCAGTGGAGATCTGAGAGTCTTCAGGATCAAGTCTGCTTTGCTCCGTCTCTCCTTTCCTTGCTTTGTCTTTATGTACAAGCCCCATTTTCCTCACCACATCCATTGCACAGGTACCCACACACCCTTCCCCATAGCACTAAAGAAAGACCCTTTGCAGTTCCCACCTCGAACCCTTGTTCATACAGCTTCCTCAGCCTCCTTCCCCTCCTGCCTGGCAAACCCAGGTAGACCCTGTGCCCTCCTCTGACTCCTCCCCTGCCCCTGCCTTCCCTTCTGAGAGCTCTGACCACCCAGCACGGATGCCCACACCACGGTCACAATGCCCGCAGGACCTTCTCGCACGTATGTACGTGTCCGTTTCCCTCTACTGGGTGTTCTCCCTCTGCTAGGGCAGGAAATCGGGCCTTATTGGACTGCATATTCCCAGCATTTGGCACACATATCCACCAAGAAAAGATCTGGAAGTAGAAAAAGAGGAGGGAGGGAGGGAAGGATGGAATGGAAAGGGAGTGTCCGACACAAAGACTACTTAATGGTCTCGTCTAGATAAAAATAGAAGAGTCATGAGAGGATCCACGTCTATGGTTAGAGCACACACAAAGGACCATTATAACAAGTACAGTCCCTGGAAGATTTATTGCTAAAGATTTTAAGCTGTAATGTACACCATTTCTTAATTGAGGAAAAATATTAGATTTTTAGGAGATGAAAAAAGTGGCCAAGACTTCACAGATGCTTGGTAGTCACTCGGCTGACTCGTCTCAGTGGCTTTCTTTGAAAATACTTGGCCTTTGGACAACCAAAACATGTAACAAGACCCCCCACGCATGGGGGTCCCAGAGACAAATGGAGCCTTTGGTTGAAATGCCTGCTGTTTAATTTAAATGGAGACTACAGGGTGGTTCCTGAGAAGGACGGGCCTACTTAAGTCAAGGGGATCAAATGCTGACATACCCTTAGCGGGGCCAGCCACAGGGATCTTGGAGCAAGATGAAATGCGGAAAGGGGGAGAGGAGTATAACCAGGTTAGGTTAGTACCTAAATGGGTCATAGGTAGGACATGGAGATCAGTCACAAGAAAAGCCTGGCATGCCAGATGCAGGCAGTACAGAAGAGGGTATCTGGGGAGAATACTACATGAATAGTTACAAAAAGAGAACAGCTTGGTGTAAGCACGGCTGTCGAAAGGGTAGAGGCCCCATTGGATCTACCAAAGCTGCGTTTTAAGGAGGCAGTATGAGAACACAGGGCTGCCGGGGCGCCCCCATTTCACCAGGCCTGGCAGAATCTTTGTCAGGGTCCGGGCATAATACTTGCAGAGAACAGACAATTCAGCAAGGTTTCAAAGGTAAACCACAAAATTGAATAAAAGGTGGGGAACGTGACTTTGTAAGGAAAGAGTAAAGGGAGAGGTGTCCCGTATAGGTCACCTTGTGTCATCTGTGTGGGAAGGGGTGTCTCCTGGCCTGCAGGCTTTCCCTGGGGGGCCAGGGGCAGGTGGCCACGGGTCCATCCTCACTGGGAACAAGACTCCACAGAGACGATCTCTCCTTTTTCTGTTTTTGGACAACAAATGGCAGGACACTGGAGGCGAACCCAGAACATGGAAAAGATGCCGGCTGGAAATTCCAGAACTCAGAAGTTGAGAGAGGAAGGGCCCAGATCTGCCGGGTCTGGACGGCGAGGTTCAGAGGACCACGTCCCGTGGAGCTCATTTTTCCTCAAGAATGTTGTTGCCACCCAGAGCCACGCTGCTACAGGAACAAGTAATGATCATCTCCCAGAGACAGCAAAGGCTCCCTCAAAGCAATGCCTCATTCCACTCTTGGAAGGGACCATTCCGCCTGGCACATCTGCTGGAGGCAGCGGCACCCGTGCTGGAATGGAGACATGTCCCGCCAGCGTGCAGGAGTGGCCTTACATTAACATGGGCTCCGGACAGGATAATGGTTAAAAACCCAAGGATGCAGCGGGGATATACAGATGTGTATGGGGGACCCTTGGAAGCCATGTGATTTAGAGCAATTTGTTAAAGCTCTATAAATCTCACTGTATTCATCTTGAAAGTATACGTAGTAATACCATCTCATAGGGTAGTTGTGAGGTTTGAACAAGAAAATACCCACAAAGCAACTTAGCAGAGTAATTGGCACAAAGGAGATGCTTAAATAAATGGCTGGGTAGACCGAGCAAAGCGGCCAGGAAGCCGGCGCTGTGGAGGCTTTGGGTGACTCTTGCCCAGTCCCTCCCAGATATCCCAGGGGCCCCAGTTCCAGCTTCGTCAGGTTTATTATGACGTACCTCGTTCTGGAAGTCTGATGCTCAGATAATTGCTACTTAGAGTCGTGGATCACAATCCCAGCCCGATCTCTCCCTGCCAGGTCTGGGTTAAGAATCCAGGAGGTAGGCAGTGGGGTACAGCCACTGTAGCTTGGCTCTCCAAAGGTGTTCTCACAATCATAGTCCCTTTGGTAACAATAAAACAAGGGTCCCAGACTCAGGCACACATGCTCTTTGTCCTAGGTGCCAGAACGCCTAGGCTCTGCCAAGCCAAGAAGGAAAACTTTCAGAAAGAGACCCTCTGTGGAAAAATCTCTCCTTCTAGCATTTGAACTCTCAGGCAATTGCCAGGAGCCACTGACTGATTTAAAAATCTAGGCAAGGTTACCGCGTGCGGAGCGAAGGGCAAGACTGTAAGGAAGGAGTGAGCGCATCAGCTCTAGGGCGCCTGAAAACTCCAGATGAGTTAGAGCAGCAGAAACCAGGAAGCTCAGGACTTACACTGCAGTTGACAACCACTCACTCCCGCACTGGATAGCTTTTAGCATATCTTAAAATGTATGGTAACATAGTCAGACTTACACGAATCCAAATCAAACGCTAGGGACAGACTTGCTTCCTTTTCCCTCACACCTCTACCACGTTAATCCTTGGTCTGCTTCCCATCCCCCCACGCCCAATTTCATGAGCTATTAAGATTATGGAAGGGCCTGAAGCCACCCCACCCGCTGCCCCAATCAGGCTGAAAGGCACACCCGCAAGGGGCCGTGCTGTGACCCTCCGGCCACAGCGGACTCCTGGAGACAGGCAGAGGCCACAGGCCTAGGCGAGCAAACTCCCCCGCAACAGCAGCCACCAGGCATTCTCCAAGTGGGTGTGCTTCGGCCACGTGTGTGACAGCTGAGCTTTCCAAATCACTCACACACACACACACACACACACACACACACACACGGCAAAACGCATTTCTGAATTATAGTCACATGGCAGATGTATTTCTAAGGCAAATCATGGCAAGAAGCAGCTAATCACCCCTTCCTAATGCCCCGTCCGGAGTGGAAGGTGTTCTAACACGTAACTCAGCGAGCTTTGCAGATAAGCTAAATGACATTCTAGACCTAGTCATCCTTGGGCAAAAATCAGACAGAAAGTTAGTAAGAACCATTCATCGCAAGCCAAAAGCAAAGCATCCTCACTTACTCAAGGCTCCATTTTCCAGTACGTCATTTTAGTTCTAATTAAAAAAAAAAAAAGACAGCCTACATCTCACAGATGTAACAAAAAGAACGTAGGTTCTGGAGTCATACAAACCTGGTTTCAAATCTTGATACCACTACTGAACACACGTTACTCTTCCTCTTAGCCCCCTTTCTCTATTTGTAAAAAGGGAGATGATAAGATCCATGCTGAAGGGTGATTGTGGGAATTCATGGAAATAATGCATGTGAAAGGGTCGGCCCGGCTGGTGTGGCTCAGTGGCTGAGCGTCGACCCATGCACCAAGAGGTCACGGGTTCAATTCCCGGTCAGGGCACATGCCCAGGTTGTGGGCCAGATCCCCAGTGGGGGGCGTGCAGGAGGCGGCCAATCGATGTTCTCTCTCATCGATGTATCTCTCTCTCTCTCCCTCTCCCTTCCTCTCTCTGTAAAATCAACAAAGAAAAAAAAATTAAAAAAAAACAAAACAAAGAAAGGGTCGAACAGGATGCCTGCATAGGTACTCGGTAAAAACAAACTCCTTCCATCCCTAGAAAACAGAAGGCTCAAAGGAGCGCTGCCTGGAGCACCAGGACGGGCAACACGCACTCCAACCGCCCGCGGGTCCCTGCCGCGGCAGGAAGCGGGTCCCCACAGTCTGCCTCCTGTCTGCTGTGTCCCACTCTGAGCGGAAAGACTCAAAAACGATAACCACAAGGCCTCTCCTGTGCTGAGGAGACCAGACGAAAGTCCAGGACACGCCAGTTCTCCCCAAGCATCGCACACCTTTATCCCGCGAGGATAGGTGACAGCACAGGAAGCTCAAGATTCAAGGGCGACCCTCCCCGGGCACCGCTGACCGTTGGCAAGAGCGGGGACGGAAGTCAGCCCTGCCTGCAGGATGGTGTCTATAGGAAAGTCTTTGGCTGGGAAGTCTATACTCACTGTGAAGTTCAACTTAGAAAGACGTACTTATTTACCTGTGTGGGCCCAAGAAATTTAAAATGTTGACTTTTATCTGGTAATACATGGCCATGCGCGGTGGGATGGTGCCTTTTAAAAATATTGTTTCTGCAGAATCTTTTTGTCAACCACTAGAAGTCACAGAGAATATCCACATCACATCTCCCACACACCCAGGGATTTCACTGAGCCTGCGGACTTTCTTCGTCTGGAGTTTACCTCCTAAAAGTCAGCACAGCACAGCACAGGGAAAACAGCAACCGATTAGGAATCAGGACTGAATTCCAGCTCCATTTCTGTTACTGACGAGTTGCGTGTCCCCGATTAGTCACTTCACCTCCGCTGCTTACCCCCCTCTGTGAAGTGAGGGGCGAGGACGGGTGTGGGTTTGAGAACCACCGGCCACGCTTGTCCTCACTGAACGGCCGCGGGGGCCGGGGAACCTTCACTGTAACCAACACCTGTGCTTCTGAAACTCACGGCAGTTGGGGAGTCCCTGAGTAAGAGCTCTCGAGAGCACCTCAGATGGGACAGTGTCAGATCCTAGATGCTCGCCTTCTAGTGAAAGTGCTGCTCCAGCTGTCCCTCAGCTCATAGTCTAGGTAGACACCGAATCCTTCTCTCCCCTTTGTGTTTCCTAACCAGAGATGTTGACCCATTTTCTTCTCCCTCAAAGCTAACCAACCAAGGCTAAAATACAACATCCTGTCCAACCGTCACTCTCAAACGAGCCAAATAAATTTCAGCGTCCTGGACTCTCAGGTCACTGCCTGTCCAAGAGATCTTGTGGCTGTTTCCTATGTCGCTTGCCAACGAGAAGCACTTTCCTTCCCCAGCGCGACAATGAGGGCTTCAGTTCAGCCCCAAAGCCCCATGTCTCTTCTACTTCCTGCAGCAGCTGAGATTTCTCTAGAAATCTCTCATCCACATATTTGCCCTGGTTTACTTAGCAAGTTGGAGCTGGAAGGGTCACTGCGAAAGAGTCGGTACCAGACAGGGTATAAAAATAAAACTAGCCAGAGCTGGCGGAGAATGACAGAGGAGATAAAATACTGGTGAAGTGAGTGGCCTCTTAAAGGGGAAGTCACCTAAACTTTCTGAGCGATCCAGTCATCCGGGTCCTGACGGGCAGAGACCATGACCCTCGAACAGAGCAATAAGGACATGTGTTATTTCCCATGCAAGCAGAGGTGTTCAGTTTACAGCAGTGGCCTTGACTCACAGACACATCTTCTCTACTTTTGGCATTAAGGTACCCTTTCCTTTTGGAAGTGGTGCTAACACTTAATTTTACGACTCTAACTTGATGAAAAATGATACCTAAACCATATGGTGGTTCCCCCACCCTTGTTCTGTTTTGATTTCAATTTGAACTTTTATTGACCCCATGTGGCTCAGAATCTCCTAGGAAAAACTGACGCTGACCCTCAACAGAGATACATGGCCGACCGCAGCCGAAGCACCTGAGGGCGAGACCCCGTCAGAACCACGGACAACTGCGCCCAAGCCTCTCCACGGGCCATTTCCAGTGGAGCCTCTCCGAGGGAAAGTGTTCTGTACTTGAGCCCCTTCCAAAGAAGTGATTTTTTTTTTTTTTTAGTACACTGACTTTTTTCAAAGACAACCTCAAGGAGCTTGTTTTTGTCTGTTTTTGGAGGCGGTGGGGAGATAGTGCTGTTCTCCTCTCAGATGTGGAGATGGAAACAGGAAGTGTGCGTGGGCACGCGTGTGTTCTCGGTGGAGCCCGCCTGGATGCCCTGTGCGTCCCAGCTCGCTGCCTTCGCGCGCAGTTACTGCACCCTTCCAGCTGGGGTTTCCTCAGACTTCAATCCATTGGACTGGTGACCTGGGAAAATGATCTTTTTAAGAGTCACCTTTCTGGAGTTCCCAGTCTGCTCAATACCTGTTAGAGCACTTCTTTTTTTTTTTTTTTTTTTTTTTGTTACTCCTCACCTGAGGATATTTTTCCATTGATTTTTTTTAGATAGAGTGAAAGGGAAGGAGGGAGAGAAAGAGAGAAACATCCATGAGAGAGAGACACATCTATTGGTTGCCTCCTGCACGACCCCAACCAGGGCCAGGGATCAAACGTACAACCCAGGTGGGAGCCCTTGACCAGGAATCGTACCTGAGACCCGCTGGTCCGAGGGCCGACGCTCTAACCACTGCGCCACCGCCCAGGGCTGTTAGAGCAGCTCTGATGGAAGAGAGTGGGCAGGGGTTAGATCTCACGCTTGAGCGGTTCTGAAAAGGGAATAAACATTTATACCCAAGGCAATGGACTTGGCTGGGATTCTCTGTTCCCTTTGCTATTTCTGCAGATATTTATGCTTAAAAAATAACTTCTCCCACCCCTGTAGCTCAGCCAAACTTCTCTTCTGGCTGATCCAGTCACACACACAGGGGTCTCCTTGCCTGAAAACAGCAGATGAGCTGGGGTAGGAAACAACAGAACGAACACAGTGACCTGGAACCGTTTTGCAAAGAGAGAAGGGCTCCTTTTTGAACGAGGACGACTGAGTTCAGGCTCCGGCTTGCTTACCCAAAGGAACTCCAGTGAGGATTTCAAGGGAAACCTGGTTCCTGCCCTCCCACAGCCCAGCAGGCTCGTTCTGCAGAAAAGGTATTACTGTATTCAGTCCCCTTACAGTGCTTCTATTTAAGTATCTGCTTGTAATTGTCAAGTTTGATGCTAACTTTTTAAACTGACAGTTACTAATATATATTAATATATATTTTTTTTAATTTTCACCCGAGGATACTTTTTCCAATATCTTCAGATAGAGGGGAGGGGGAGAGAGAAAGAGAGAGAAACATCAATGTGAGAGGGACACATCGACTGGTCACCTCTCACACGACCCCGACCAAGGCCAAGGACAAACCGCAACGGAGGTACGTGCCCTTGACCGGAATCGAACCCGCGACTCTTTGGTCCAAGGGCCGATGCTCTAACCTCTGAGCCAACCCGGCCAGGGCCAGTTGCTAATACTTTAAAAGAACTGTGGGGAAGAGTGACTCTAAATCACTATGCCCTTCGCCAAGGCTGGGTTCACATATGGCTACAAGGAGTTTGCTTCCTTCTCTCTCTCTCGCTCAGTCAAAATAAATGTATTGAATGTGTAAGTATCAAGCAGTGACCTTGCCCCTGCAGGTACGCAGGTAAGAGCCAGGTGCAGTACTGAAGGGGCCCATCATGCGGGCCTCACACCCACAAGAATAGAGACAAGCCCGGCTGGTGTGGCTCAGTGCGCTGAGCGTCGTCCCGTGGACTGAGAGGTCCCGGTTCGATTCCGGGCAGGGCACAGGCCTGGGTTTTGGGCTCCATCCCCAGTAGGGGGCATGCAGGAGGCAGCTGATCGATGTTTCTCTCTCACATCAATGTTCCTATCTCTCTCTCCCTTCCTCTTTCTCTAAAAATCAGGGGAAAAAACATTAAAAAAAAAAAAAGAAGAACGGCAACTAGTGCAAGGTGCAGTGTGGGCGAGGCTGAGGGAAGAGGGCCCGATTAAAGTTCAGGCGTCAGGAAATCTTCAGAGCGATGGCAGTGTTTGTCTTTAGAATACAAAATGGGCACCGAAAGAAGAATTATGTCACCAGAAAGGAAATACTGACCACCTCCAAGACGCACAGCAACTAGGACTTTGAGAAGAGCCTAAGGATTCAAATAGGGATCCGGACAGTAATGGTCCTGTCAGCAATTCACGTCTCTCCCTAGTCTCTCCCCTCGAGTGCTCTGTAACGTCAGGGTGCCCTCTAAATGGAAGATGAAAGTATTGTTATAAAGCCCATTCAAACAAACCTTCTGGATGAAAAAAGTCACCTCTTTCCAATTTGTTGAAATAAGAGAGTCATAATATTTATTTCATCAAGGGAGCGTGAAGCTTAGTTGGGATTAATTTAGTTCATTACTCCTTCTAGGGCACTTAAAAATTTATATAATCCCATATGTGGTTTGCAGGGACAGACTTCATGAGGATTTGATGAGAAACGGTATGAATATTTCATCAAATTTTTTCATCCTTCTTTCAAGTATAAGCACCCTCACTCCAGCTTGTCCAGTCCGTCAGTACAAGGCACCTGGGGACCCTGAGCGCTTCCCTGAGGTAGGCCTCAGCCCGTCCAGTCTGGACGCTGCTGCCCCATCGTCAGCACGGGCCTCCCTCCGCCGCAGGGTCCTCCCTCCCCTCTGCCCACGCGACTCAGGACACACAGACAGCACCGACTGTTTACATGTTTATCTATTTCCCCAAGTTGATCGTGAACAACTGCAGGGCATCAACCTGCTCATATTTTGAATCTCTTACAAGCATCTTACATAGTAACTAGCAGAGAAGAGGTGATTAAATAAAGGTTTGTCGAATGAATGGGTACACAAATCCTGTGCTCACGTTACAAGGCAAAAACCCACCGTGTCTTCTGAACATGTGACCTGCCCTCTGTCTGTCTTCTTTTGCTGTTCACCCTCACCCAGTATCCCCCTTTCCTTTCTTAGTAACCTGGTTTGATCTGCCTCAGGCAGAGGTTTCCAGCCTGGGCTACACAGTAAAATCACCTCGGGGAGCTTTACAAGTGAAAGACACACGGACGCCTGGGCTCACCGGGCGCCTGGCCTCACCGGGCGCCTGGCCTCACCGGGCGCCTGGGCTCCCCGGACGCCTGGGCTCACCGGACGCCTGGCCTCACCGGGCGCCTGGCCTCACCGGGCGCCTGGGCTCCCCGGACGCCTGGGCTCCCCGGACGCCTGGCCTCACCGGGCGCCTGGGCTCCCCGGGCGCCTGGCCTCACCGGGCGCCTGGCCTCACCGGGCGCCTGGCCTCACCGGGCGCCTGGGCTCACCAGATGCCTGGCCTCACCGGGCGCCTGGGCTCACCAGATGCCTGGGCTCACCAGATGCCTGGGCTCACCAGATGCCTGGGCTCCCCGGACGCCTGGCCTCACCAGCAGGAGCTTTCCTTTAACGAGTCAGGGCGGGGCCCTGGTGTTGGTGTTTTGTAAATGCTCCTGTGATGGTCTACAGTGCATCCAGGCTTCAGAAACACTGATATAAAGTGATACTCCAGCCCTGGCCGGTTTGGCTCAGCGGTTAGAGCGTCGGCCTGCGGACCAGAGAGTCCCGGGTTCGGTTCCCGCTAAGGGCACGTACCTCGTGCACTTGCAGTTTGTCCCCGGCCCCGGTTGGGGTTGTGCAGGTGGCAACCAGTCGATGTGTCTCTCTCGCATCGATGTTTCTCTCTCTCTCTCTCTCTCTTTCTCCCTCTCTCCCTCCTGTCGTATCTGAAGATAAATGCAAAAATGTCCTCGGGTGAGGATAAAAATAAATAAATAAATAAATAAAAAATAAAGTGATACTCAAGTCCCACCTTCTTCGGAAAAGACAAATGTGCCCCTGATGAGTTTACGTTCCTCTGGATTCAAAGCAGTTGTTGTTCTAACCACTTATTAGGTAACAAATTAGGTGACAGTACCTCAGTATCAGTTGTTCGTTAACTCCTGCACTTCGTTTTGATGGTTCCTGAGTGTGCACGCGTGCATGTGTGCGTAGGATACCTCAATCTCTCATACTAGACCAGGAGAAACTCGAAGGTGAGAGCTGTCTTCAACTTCTTTGTAAGCCCAGGCCATACACATGGTGAACCAAATCACACTTCTAGTTATTTAACAAAGCCAAACCACTAAAAACAACAACAACCAAACAAACAAACCTGGTAGTGGCGAGTTTAACTCAACTCTAAGGACACGTCTTTAGTAAGAATTAAAATGTTGCAAAAGGGTGGGGCATGACTGAAGCAGAGGAGGAAAAGAGCAACTAAAAGTCAAATGGGAACAAAAGCTAAACTGGTCCAAAAGAAAATGTTTCCCAGCTTCTAAAGAGAGTTTTCACAAACAATGAAGCAGAATAAACAAGAGAATTAACTTGGCTTGTGCCCTGATAAGGAGATTTCCCCCTTGGTTGTATAATTTTACAATGTTTCCAGGGTGTAAAGAAAATAATCAGCCAGGGAGGACTCCTTTCCTTGGACTATACAATTCATCTCTTGGGTTAATCTGCTTGGAGATCTGCTCAGCTTGACCTGACCCCCTTCCAGCCCTGTGATCTCAGACTAAACCTCACATTCAAGAGCCCTGGCTAGGGCTCAATGGCACAGAAATGGGATAAAACATAACCTTCTTTCCATAACCTTGGTCTCCTGGTGTAGTGGCCACTGCTTGCGCATTGAGAGAGGAAAAAAAAAGGGGGGGGGGGAACCAAGCTGTACCTGGTGTCTTCCCCTTGTGGCTGGTGTTCCGAAGTCTGCCTATGGAGTGATCGAGGCATGTCCGCCTACTGAGTGATGGTATAAGAAGTCTTTGGGGCAATTACCTTAAAAGCACACATCCCAGAAAAGGTTTATCTTCACATAGCTTCTCTATATGTTCATGAAGCAGGAGCACAGGACAGGCTCAAGGAATACTGAGCACACCCTCTGGTGAGGCGACACCAGGGCATCGGATAGGGACCTGTGTTCTATATCACAATGTATCCTCGTAATCAGGACACAAATTTAACAACTGGTCCCATAAGGCACACGCATGTCTATAGGTTAATTAAACAGACGTTCTTTTGCCTGGGTTGGCCATTTTAACTTGGGTTGTATTTTACTTTAATTTCTCATTATTGTTCGAAACATGATTCAAAAGCATTGAACTCTGCTCTTGATTGACTGGTAATGATAGTAGCGAGTTGTCCTTTGTAGACTGAGATACCACCACTGACCCATCCACTGGGGTATGTGCTGACAGACTGTCACCCATCCATCTGCGCTTTGCTCCGGGCTCTTCTCGCGACCAGTGGCCTGCATTTGACCTTATGAACCAACAACCAACAGCCACCAAAATGTCCCAGTCACCAAAGAGACACAAAGTAATAGCATTTGTCCTACTAGCCACTTCCTGTTGACACTAACAAAATAGAGATGACTGGCTAATTCAATAAAACAAATGAAAAAGAAAAATGTGGCACTAACTTCTTTGTTTACTAATAAATGCTCACTGGAATTAGTAAAACTAGAGTCTGGGAGCCTGGAACCCATGATACATATATAGCAGAATGAATCACAAAATCGGTGTGTCATCTAACATCTAAAATGGAGATAAACTACACGTTTTCAAGAAGTGGGGTTAAGGATCCACGAAAATGACCGAATCAACACTAAGTCACAGAGATTCTGCTTCTTCAGGTAAGAGTCCAGGAAATAGTGCTTGACAGTCCTTAACGATATGCCTGGAAACTGCAAGCAGGGTTTACTTAACAAAATTTACAACCTAGGGTACCAACCGAAGGTCATTAGGTTCGACAGGAATATTTTTGGATGCGTTCCACTGAAAAGAAAGGTAACGGATTCAGCACCCAGGATACTTGAATCATCAGGAAAAAGGCATCACTGAGGTAATGAGCACGCCGGGGCCTGACAACTCAAGAATGTTCCCCTAAACGAAAACAAGCCGCCCCATCTTCTCAGAACATGGCTGACTCAATCATCAAGCTGGAATGTTATTTACACAGGCTCGCGCAAACCAAGAGGAATCCTCTGGTCTGTAACCAAGGGCACTCGGAAAGTCATGTCTGGAACAGGCAAAGGCTCATGTCTGTTTCCGATGATTCTGGACTCCTTGAGAAAGAGCCAGTTTACCCACTGCAGGTAAAGGGCCATGACTCCCTCCCCGCCACCCCCTCTGGAAAGGACCACCAGCATAACATGTCATGCCTCTTTAATTAATAACTTGAATTTGTTACATATTGAGCAAAGCGGGCAAATCTGGGTCTGCCCCGTCCAACCAATCAGAATAATCGCCCTGTCTTCCTTCTCCTCCTGTTTGCAGGGGAGGTTGTGATAGAACCTGGTCCACACAGAGGATGAAGCTGCAGTTAGACATCAGGAAAAATAAACGTCCTAATTAGGAGACATCACACCAAAGAGATCAGACTGGGGTGGTCCTTTCTTTGGGGGTGGAGGGAAGATGAAGAAAGGGGTAGAAATGAACCCTTCTGGGTGAGAGGGGGAAATTCTCATTTGAGGCCAGGACAGAAAGCATAAATAGGGAGCTCTGAGAAGGTCAGCATCTTTTTGGAGGTCTCTCTAGCATCATCTAGCACTTCAAGCTACTGGCTTATGCGTCAGTGCGAAAGTACCCAGGGTCTGAGGAATCGTTTATTCACTTGGCCGGCTCCGTTTGGCCTAAGGCTTTCAAAGCACACTCATCTCAAGAAAAAGCACCATCACCATTTAATTTGTACAAGAATTATCTAGTGCTTGACAAACAGGGTGATCCTTCACCCTTTACAGACAGAGAACGTGAGACCCGTAGACGTGTGTACCTTGGTCACTTACAAGCAAGCTACTGGCCAGTATCAGGAAGCAGGCTAACTCTCTTGAGTCTATTCTGAACAGTTTTCCTCTGTGTGACTTGTCCCCCCACTTCATTTTACCTGCTGTTGGGGCAGGTGGGGCTGCTGTTTTGTTTTTTCCCTACCCCGTTGGTGTTGGGCCAGGACAGCCGACATGGCCTGACAATCGCAGAACAATGTCAAAAGCACTCACCTGTCTTCTCTCTGAGCCGAGGTTCTGGAAAATCAGCCGTGTGGTCACGCTGTGGCTCCAGGTGTTGCCTAGTGCAGCTGTCACACAGCTGGATCCAGAAGGGCCTGAAATGAAGCAGGGCACTACGATTACTGGGGCCCTTTCTCGTGCTGGCGTTTCACAGGAGTCTGGTCACTGCTCATTGCTTAGGGTACTCAGCTCATGACCGCAGAAGTGGATGAATCAGAGAGGGAGAGGGGTTAAGGAATATGAGACTAAAAATAAGGGCCAGCTTGAGTCTCCTTCAGCCTCCTAGAAAGTGACCACTACAGGGCTAGAAGGTAACACAGTGTACATCAGGAGAGGTCGCACTGCAAGGCAGTTTGGAACCATTGCTAATAATAAATCAAGTCACTCAACATCCATGGTAGAAAGGCAAAACGCTACTACATAGAATAAAAGCCGGTTTTGAAATAGTCTTAGTTTGAGTTGTAAGATTTTTTTTTAGCTTGAAAGACTTTAACTCAATTTTCCTTATCAATACAGAAATAATAGCATATGCATATAAATTCCTTTGCCATTCTTACCCCCCTCCCTCCACGCGCGCGCACACACACACATGTGCACACCCCTCCCCCCGAAAGAGGAATCTGGAAGATCTCACCATTTCATATCTCTGTATTAGACATCCTTATCCCAAGAGAAACATTCTTCTACCATCTAAGACTTTCCTAAAAGGAGAGGATCTGAAGTAAACTCTCTGAGCTTCTTGTGTCCCCCACGTTGTACTTCGGCTACGATCTTACACCTCCAGAGCTTCATTGGTGCCTCTTGACATCACCAGAGGAACGCTTTCCTGCGCGCCTCCTCACCTCCCTCCTTGCAGGCAGGCTAGCAGGTGCCAGCATTTAGTAGCCGGCCTTCACTGTCATATCTAGGTCTCCTCCAAACTCCTGTGCCCACTTCTGGCCTGGGCCATGGGAGGCGTCCTAGTCGTAGGGAGGCATACAGTCCTCTGGGCCTGAAGATAAAGGACTAACTCCTGACCATACCTGGTCATCTGCGCCTGTATCCCTCTCTGGCCCCATCGCTCCACGCTCTCTCACTGGGTGGTCTCCTGTAATGTCTGAACCACCTGCCCTCTTCTCAGCAGTTAACAAGGCTCCCCCCTCTCTGACATCCAGCAGGCAGGCCTCTTCTTAGTGGGTGGACTTCAGGAGCTGGCCGCGATCAAAATGCTTCCCAATGCCCGAGAGCCTTCAGTGGCTAGGAAATAAATTAATGATACAGAGGCCAGGTGTTTGCACTGCAACATGTAGAAATTCTTTACTACCACAAAAAAAGATGCACACTCTCCATTTTTCTTTAAAAAAATCTCAGTCTATCTCTCACTTTTTCCTTTCTTGATAGAGACACACTAACAGAGAAATGTTTTCTGGGAGGGCATGAGCAACTGATTTGTCTTTTTTTTTTTTTTTTTTTGCATTTTTATAAAACAGCTTTATTGAGGTAATGCGCACATTGTACCACCCACCCATTTAAAGGGCAATGATTTTACTACAGGCAGAGTTGTTCAACCACCGCTGCCATCAGCGTTAGGACATTTCAGCACCCCAAAAGGAAGCCCCGTACCCCTTACCATAGCCTCCAGCCCTTCTTTCCTGCCCCCAGCCCCAGGCAACCATTAATCTACCATTGTTTAATCTTAAGTGTTAGGAGAGGATGGCCAGGAGAGGAGACTGTGGTGATAGAGAATTCATCCAGGATCTCAAGGGGAGGCCCCTGTCCAGCTCCAGTCGTTGTTATCAGGTGCCAATGTGAGTTCATAGTTAGCCACATCTTTTGATTTTTAAAAGAGAAACCAAAAATCAACATTCTAAGTATAATCTCCTGATTTGTAAATGTTGCTTTAATGACTTAATTTTTTTTTTTAATCCTCACCGGAGGACATTTTTCCATTTTTTTGTTCAGATAGAGTGGGAGGGAGAGAGAGGAAGAGAGAGAGAGAGAGAAACATCGATGTGAAAGGGACACATTGAGTGGCTGCCTCCCGCACGACCAACCAGGGCCGGGGACAAATTGCAACCGAGGTACGTGCCCCTAGCGGGAACCAAACCCGGGTCTCTCTGGACCGCAGGCCGATGCTCCAGCCGCTGAGGCAAACCGGCCAGGGCTAATGACTTAATTTTTAAACACACAATAAGCAAGTGCATGCGCCGGATATGACGCCCACCTCCCGCCAAGCTTGCAGTGTCTGCTCCACACGGACGTTTCTAAGCTTTGTCTCAGCCGCTGACTTGCCTCAGCACCTGTCCTCTGTTTTCAACAAGAACTGTAAGCCAGACATAATGAATTTCAGCACCGTACATCCAATATCTTCACATAAAGCTCCCATCTTCCCAGAGAGACTCACTCCTCTTTCTCTGTCCCTGTCTTTGGCCTTCCATGTAACCTGCTTCGAAACTTGAGTTCCATTTTTAAATTTCTCAATTTTAAATTGAGTTCCTTTTTAAATTTCTCATGCTCCTCACGTCCAATACATTGTCAAGTCCCATTGGTTTGACCGTCAAATCGCACCTGCATCCCTCCCTGCCCTCCCCCTTTCCTATCCCAACCTGAGACCAGGCCCACACTAGACCCCGGACATGAGCGCTGGGACTTCCCCCTGGATCTCCATGCTGCTGGCACTCTCCCTCCGGAAAGCCCACCCTCCGCCCCACTGCCCGGTTAACCTCCCTGCGCACACCTGTGCACGCTGCCCTGCCACTTACCCCCAGCGTGCTCAAAAAGTTCCAGTGGCCCCCAGGTGCCTTCAAGGAGCTCTAAATCCCCAACACTGGCATTCAAGGCTGTTCCAGCCTATGCCCAGGCTGCCTTTCCACACCTCTTCATTCCGTTTTTCTCTGGTTTATCATTTCTTCTCCATGGCCCCGCCACACCTGGAAGGCTCTAGGCCCACAGGCTGACTTCAATACCATCGCCTACACACCTCTTCTCTGCCATCACAGGACCAATGCTGTCCACCTCTAAACCCCGTAATACTGTCACTCACTCATGTTACTGCCACCTTCTGTCCCGCGGTATAGTATTTGTGTCCTTTACGTCTCACCCCTAACATATATTTCAAGAGGGCCAACTCCATGTCTGATTTATGCTAGTACGCCCGAATCACTTAACACAATTTCTGAGACACAGAGGATGCTTAATAAATACTGGTTCAATAAACAGTTAACAGGTTATTCTTACTAAACACTGAACCATGTCACAGACTTGTTTTGGCAGTAGATCTAGATTCTTAATTCTATCTTGCTTAAGCTGAAATGAATAGGTTTACCTTTTTTAAGCAAACTCTAGAAGCGTGTTGCTTAGATGCCTGCTAAGTGATTAGGGTGGAGTGAGGCGGAGTTTTTCAGGTTGCCAGGGAAAGGCTACATGTGAATCATTAGAAAATGCTAATTCGTTAAGCACGCAAACATTTATCTTGGGAAGAAAACTAAGAGCGTCCCAGATCTGGATGTTTTCAGAAAGGAGAGCCACGCTGGGCCAGTAGCCACAATTTAAAGAATTCCATGTTCCTAAACAGCATTGAAAAGTACCACGCACTTGGCTGTTCTCTGGGCAGGTAAGTTCAGTCCTGACTGAGGGCCACGAGCGCCAAAGCCCACGGACACGTTTCCAGGGGAAGCTCTGAGCGAGGCAGCTTGAGGAGACACATTTTTAGGAGCGCTCACGAACAGAGCTACCCACCAGTGCAATAACAGCGAGGCCTTGAAAGTTAATGATAATAAAAGACAATATTTTTCAAGTACTCTATGCTAAGCACTGGGTAAGCCCTTTATATGGGGAGCCCTTTCTATCTTGTTTGAGCTTGATATCTTAGTTCCATCTTTTTACATCCTCACAACCACTGTGTGAGAGAGCTAATACCCTCCCTGTTGACAGACTCTGTCTATGAGAGACTGAGTAACTAGCCCAAGGTCACATGGTTGGGCAATGACAGCCAGCGTTGGAAACCAGGCTGACAGAATCTCAACCTCCTCTCTAATTAGCTTTCTCTAGGCTCATTACGTCCAATAGCCTGCTACTCTGCCAGCCAGCAGGGCCCCCAGGAAGGCCTGCAGGGCCCCAAGGCCCATCATGGGGAAGACACTCATGGGGTGTGTTGTGGGCATCTTATCACTCCTCTCAGCGCTGGGTGTCACTGCACACGCAGCCTCCTCTCTCCAGCTGCACACTGGTGACCCAGGGCCAGGGGTTTCCAGAAAGATGCGCAGGCCCTGGCGTGGCAGGTGTTTCACCTTGCTCAGCTGGCCCGCAGCTGGGTTCATGCAAATCAGGGGGCCTAACACGGACCCTC
Source organism: Tadarida brasiliensis (assembly GCA_030848825.1). Classification (NCBI taxonomy): domain Eukaryota; kingdom Metazoa; phylum Chordata; class Mammalia; order Chiroptera; family Molossidae; genus Tadarida; species Tadarida brasiliensis. The sequence continues at coordinate 215,634,007 of CM061257.1, read as the reverse complement.
TCTGATTGAAGGCTTAACAATCTGATCAGGATTAGAAAGTTATTTCACATAACAGGGTCTCAAATATGGGAAAACAATTGAAGGGTGGTGATGGGGTGGAATCCCTCGAGAGAGAATTAGCAGAAAGGGACGTGGGGAAGCTGTCAGTTAATATACATTTGTAACTTTCTTTTTTTTTTCCAACTGGAAAACTCAGTGGTCTAGTGTCTTTTGACTTTCAAGCATTCCTATGTGAGGGCTAGGATAAATAAATGATCAGTATTGCTGTTTATGGGGAATTTAAGGCAGAAGGAATCTGCTTACTGGCTTTTCAGAAAAGGTGGTTTCCTGCCCAATGACCTATTTGGTCAGGAAATAGATAAGTGAAGTTTCTCTGTGCTCAACTTAATCGGAAGTTCTAAAAATTGGGGCGCGCTCCCCCTCTCTCCTTGCTGATGACCGTGGTGTTTAGACCTACCAAGGCAATATGAACTTATTGTACTGGATTTGGTTTGTTTCAACACAAGTTTAAAAAAATCAAATGAACTGGGTTTTAAAAATATTCTCATTATTGGGTAATTTTCATCGTCACAGGATTAAGCCTGTAGAAGTATCTGAATAAACTACATAGAGAAATCCAACTGATTTACTGTGAAGTCAGGTCTCTCTAAAAAAGACTGTGGGAACATTCATTCCCTACTCTCTCAGAGACTCTTTTAGGTAAGTCAAAGCATGTTCTCTTTCTGTATTTGCTTACCCATCTGTAAAATGTGAATAATAATTATTGCCTCCGGGCAACCAAAGATTCTTGGTGACCCTTAGATGAAGGTACTCGGTGTGTATAAATGACAGAAACAATAATGATCAAACACTGTAGATGAAATCTGGGAGGAAAAGAAGTCTAATCATCATCTTCTACCTTGTTTACCCTGCTAATAATGAGGCAAGCTAGTAAAGCTCAGTGATGAAGTGGTTAAAACAACAGGATTTGGACTCTGGAATCTCTTTCATAACCACGCGCTATCTTTTGGATCCAATTCCCCACTCCTTTGCAGTGGGCGGAGGTTATGAAGACAAATTTCTCACCAGGCAGGGGGCTTTCTCTCCGCTGTGTACACACAGGGTGTGGAGTCTTGTGCAATCGGACTGGAGGAGGATAATCACGTTGCTATGCAGCCTTGATTTCCAAAAAGGTAATGGGCCTCCGGTACCAACCCGTGTCAGTGTTTAGAAGGGGCCTGTCGGGAGCCCTCAATGAGGAAGCTTCTCTGAAAGCATTTCAATTTATGACTCCTGTGGCTAAGCATTTCTAGGAGGTCACACTGAATCTCTAGTACATAACATAAAAGTGTCTGCTGGGTAGCAAAAGGGTCAACTTTAAAAGAATAGGCTTTTCCATGTTGACATAAATTAACGTGTAAACAAAGCAGCGACTCCCAGAATAGGAACACGGGGGAAGGAAAAGTTCACGGCCTGCGAGGGGTGGATATTCTGGACATTTGGTCCCTCCTAGCCCTTCAGATGAAAGGCAACTTATTGAGACTAGAAAGAGGAAATTTAAAAAAATTAAAGAAAAATATTTTGAGGACTGGAAGGGAAGGAGAGGGTATGTTACCATTGGAACTGACATTCTCTTTCTTATCTCTCGTCGTCATGCCCTGAAGCGTGTTCCACAGAGCGCAGCTGGTCCGCTGCGGGCAGGAGGCAGGCCCCTGGCGCTCTGCACACTTAGACGTGGGCTTCTCGTGAGACCAGGTGGGAGAAGGAGATTGAGGGAACAATGAACCTCAGAGCAGGCCTTGTGATAACCAGTTTCTCACTCTCTGAGGCTCAGTGTCCTCCTCATCACGACAAGAAACAGTTGTTCAACATGATCCCAAAGTTCCTGCCTGTACTACGAACGCTGAACCTACGGTACTTTGATGACAAGCAATTAGCTCCTGGTCTGGACCTCCCTTTATCCAAGAAGTGTGAGGATGCTCTGCTCCAGCCATTTTCAACCTTCTTCATCGCCTGGCACACATACACTTACTATGAAACTTCTGCAGCACACCAGGAAAACAAAAAACAAAAAAAAACTTTTTGCCAATCTGACCAAAAAAGAAAAAAAAGTAATTACCTACCCTTTTTGCTCCAAAGTGACTATTATGAAACAGCGGGTGCCTGCTTATACTTGTATGTAAGGAGTTCTGGTACCAAGAATTAACCAATCAGAGGCAACCAATAAGATACAACTCTATTATATGACCTATATATTTATGGTTCAAGATAGGGCATTCACACCAGATGGCTATTGTTATACTGGTTGTTGTCATTTTTTTATTTGACAATCTACAGGAAGAGACGTCAGTGCCCCTGCCTAAATGGTCAGGTTCTGCACGTTTGGAAATTCCCGCGGCACACCGGTTGAACACCGCTGCTCTACTCCATGGGCTGTCTTCGAACGGCTATGACCTACCCAGCGCACGGCGGCAGCTGGTCCGTTCAAGCCTAAAGAGAGTACAGGCCTGTGGTTCTTTTCCTGGGAGCAGATTTCTCTCCAGATGAAGCTGTTTCTTAGTCTGTCCTACCTACTAAAACCTTAGGATGGGTGAACATTTGTTGGCCAGTGGCCAAGTCCCAGCAAACACAAGTTCATAATAACGGAGCTTAGAGATGGGAGTCTGAGGGAGGGAGAGGGATGAAAAGGGGATTATCGTCCATTACACCCAGTCTCTCCTGTTTGAAACCAGGCCCATGGAAGTTGCTGAGCTGCAGCATATGTTTTTGGTTGGGTCATATTTGAACTGGGAAGTGACTGAGAATCTTGGTTAGCTCCAACAGAAAGATGAGGTAGGGAAATATTTGGATCTGCTTTTTCCTCAGTTTCCCAGAGTATCCTGGGTTACCTCTGGTGGTGGGTCATCAGCTCTTGCTCTATTCAATGCAGAAAGGCAGAATGTCAGCAACCAGCGTTAAGGAGAGTGAATGGGATAAAAAAAGGAGGAAGACTGCCTAGAATAGGCTATTTCTAGAAGAAGCATTCAAGATGACCTACAAGCTCCGTGAGGCCACATGGCAAAAGTATCACATGGGCTCAGACATCTATCTTCCAGCAAAATTAATTTCCTTGGGGGCTTGTGGTTCACTAACTGAACCTGTGAACCAGCTGTATTTAGTGTGCACTCTACTTCCTTGGGCCTCTAAAATTGACAATGGTCTGTAGGTCAAGTTCCAACGGAAGTGATATTTCTGACCTAGCTCTATAAATAGAGCACTGGAAAAACCCATCAGCTGCAAATGGCCCAGGGACCACACGCTATCTATTAAGCAAGTAACCGCAGTCTGTGCTGCCATTTTAGATGAGAGAAAAAAAAAATCTTTTGTTATTTATAATCTTCAGAGCTTTGAGATTCTCAAAATACTTTAAAGCTATTCGTCTTCTTTCAGATTTACAAATAAGGTACAAAAGCACATCACGACGGCCTCCATGCCATCTGCCCACTGAGGCAGGCATTTGGCCTGGTGAAGAATAAGGCCCCTTCACTTCGGTAAAGTGGAAGATTTCATTCCCAATGTCTCCTAGCTCGAGGTGAAAGAGGGGAATGCAGTCCAGAGTCTTTACTTACACAACACACCCAGGCTGATCCAAGGGTCAATACACTCCTTCCTGCGGAAGGTAAGAAACGTGAAGAAGACAAGAAAAGGCGAGGCAATCAGAACCCTTGGAATGCAAGAGTCAGGGGTGGATTACCCTCCAGAGCAGAAGGTAGAAACCGAGTGAGCTCATCTCTAGGATGGAGACTGGTATGTACCAGCACAAACCACTGAAACTACTCGGTTGGCTTTTGTGGGGGGAGAAAATACTTTAACTTTCCCAGAGTCTTAGAATGGTTCATCATTCAACCAGGACACTTCTGAAAATGAAACCGGACCATTTTAATAATTATATTGGGGTAACAGATAAATCAGGGCTGTTCTGGGCAAACCAAGACATACAATCACCTACAAAGATATGTCCAAAATCAGCACGAGGATGCTCACCCTACAAAAAAATGCGCAGTCTAGAATCCACCTCGTTTACTGACCAAAAGTCCCCTAGGAGATGCTGCATAGGACTTCCCTGCGGTGTTTGCAGTGAGAATCACGAACACCTCCAGAGACAGCTAGGGAAACAACAATAGGCTTGAACTAGGGTGTATGAATAGAAAGAAGCAATTTCCTCCCCATCTGGCTCAGCTTCCAACATTCCCCAGGAGGCCATGCCTCTGAATCTTTTTTCTAATAATACAACTTTCCTCCTGCTACCTTCTGTTTAAGGGGGAAAATCCTGAATGGTGACCTGTAGCTAGGGCTCCTGACCCTTTGAAAAGAACTCTTTAATTAAAAATAAATTCACTCACTAGAGAAAACACATACTATCCTTAAGTAAATACTAGCAAAAGAAAATAAAAAACCCAACCATTAACAGGAACCTGCGACATTTTTTTTTTTTTATGTAGGCGTCATTGAATATCAGCCAGGAAGATGCTTATGTGAAATCCTCCAGCCGTGAATCCCTGCAGTCGTGCCGTCAGCCGTCACGGTGGGAGCGTGACTTTTCCACTCCCACCGTGGGCTGGGCAGCTGGATTCTGATACGGTCATCTCACATTTTGACCATTGATTTTTTTTTCCCAAGTAATTTTTTTTTTCTGGCTGAAGCAGACCAAATACTTATTCTGTTAAGTATTTTATTCTGATTTTAAATTGTTTACTGTCTTGGCTGTGGGGAAAAAAGTCATGCTCAGATGTGTACATTCAGCTAACTGCCTTTGGAGAACGCTGGGAAGAGTAAAAAGTGGCATAACCTTTATCAGTTTTAAACTACAGTAAAGGAATACCCTGGCCGGTTTTGTTCAGCGGTTAGAGCGTCGGCCCACGGACCAGAGAGACCCAGGTTCGGTTCCCGCCAAGGGCACGTACCTCGGTTGCAGTTTGTCCCTGTCCCCGGTTGGGGTTGTGGGGTTGTGTGGGTGGCAACCAGTCGATGTGGCTCTCTCACATTGATGTTTCTCTCTCTCTCTTCCTCCCTCTCTCCCTCCCACTCTTAAAATATATATATATATATATATATATATATATATATATATATATATATATATATATAGTGAAGGAATATTTGGTAGCTTTCCATATCCACGGAACCAGTCTGCGCAATAAGTCGGGCAGGTGCTGGCCCAGTGGACTGAAGAGCAAAGGCCACACTAACAGTCGTGGGGTTTGCCTTCGGGAAGTCAGCCCCGGGCAAACCCAGGACCCGAGACAGGGTCCTTCCCACAGCCTCGGTTGATGCAGAGCTGGGCCCAGGGACATCAGCTTTGGCTTCAGGCTGGCCCTGGATCACTGGTTCTGCAAGTAATAGGCACAGAAGGGAAAAAGAAATGTGGTTTTTGTTTGCTTAAGTGATTTGAGAGAGAGAGGAAAGGAGAGAGAAAGGGAGAGAGAGAGAAACATCCATGTGAGAAAGAAACACCGACCAGCTGCCTCCCATACACACCCCTACCAGGTATTGAACCCACAGCCTGTTGTGTTCCAATCAGCTGAGCAACCCGGCCAGGTGGAATGCTGTTGTTTACCAGGAAATTTGTTCCTGAAGAAAAACATTTCTGTGAAAACATCAGTGGCTTACAATATCAGTGCAAAAAGACATTTTAACTAAATGCAACGTCTAACCCTATACTGGACCCTGGATCAAAAAACAAAAACAAAAACAAACCCCACACAATTGCCAAAAGGACCTCATGGGGACACCTGGCAAAGCCTGGATGTGGCTGGTATACGGACATGAGTATTCCATCTGCGTGAATTCCTGGGCGAGATCGCTGTGCTGTGGTTACGTAAGGGAAGTTCTTGCTCTTTGGGGACAAATGCTCAAGTATTTGGGGATGAAGGGTCATGATGTCTACAACGGACTCTCAAACGATTCAGCAAAGAGAATAGCAGCAAATTAATATTATAAAAATAAATTGATAATAATAATATGAGAGAGATCAAATAAATGTGGCAAAATGCTAACAATCTAGGTGAAAGGTACATGGGAGTCTATTGAACTTACACTGGAACTTTTATGCAATTTTAAACTCTTTTTCAAAAAAATACGTTGGCCTACCCTAAGAGATGACGGGGTCTCTGATACAAAATCAGGACACAGGACTGGCTCTGGGGAAATTCCTAGGGCATTGTTTCCCGTGTGTCTTTACACATCAGAGTCACCTGGTTTACTTTTAAAAAATGCAGAATCCTTGTCCCCATCCCACTAATGAATCAGACTCTCTGAGGGGTGAGGCCCAGGAGTCTGCTCTTCCCTACATGCCCCAGAGTTTGAAGAAAATCACGCATTAGGCATTTGCTCTTTTGCTTGCAGCTGTAGACTTCTCAGACCCCGTGGAGACCGGGTACCGTCAAGGGCACATCTGCGTGCGATGCGGTCCTGCATCCTTTTCATCGTGGAAGGCACCAGTCTGGTGAAGGCCTTTGGGCCAGTTGTTAAGACTCCTTTCTGCTGACTTTATCCCCCACCCTCCTTCCCAAGGGGAAGAGAGGAGATAAACGCTCTTTAAAAATGCCATAACTCATCTGGTTGGAGTTGTTCTTAGAGGAGCCACTCAAAACCCTAATTCACAGAGTGGAGGAGGGGCAGCTGACAGCCTGCGGCATGAAACAGGACAGGGCTGGTGATGGGGCCCAGGTCCCCAGTCAGGCGGAGACCCTCATTAAGGTCCCTCCGTCAGGATCTGTGACCTGCATTTCTTCTAGACGCCATCGCTCAGCTTTCGGAGTTCCAGCTTCCCTTTGTTTCTTTAGTGACAACAGGGACAGAGTGTGTAAGTGAAGGAGAAAAGAGAATAAAGTGGACAGGATAGAAGCCCCGAGGGGCTTTGAAAAACCCCAGAGTACTTAAGTGCACCTGATGAATTCGACTTTAAGGACGCGAACACATTCCGCTTCCCTCCAGCCCGCAACACTGGTGTGATCAGCATTCCCGTCCCGCAGACAGAGCAGTGACGGGACCACCGGAACCCACCTGGCCAGAGGCAGAGCTGGGGCCTGAGCCCCGGCCTTCGACGGCTTGCTGCTGTCCCAGCTGCCTCCCTCTTGGCACCAAGCTCACATCACTGTGGAGAATGCTTTTAATTATCACCTTGCCCAGAGCGCAAAGATTTATGGTTATGCTTTCCTCCGGCTCCATCTCAAGCACCCCTTTGGGAAGTAGGATGACCATGATAGGAATCAGGATATTTGGGGCGTGGGAGGGAATGGAATGCTGGCGTCACATATGTTTGCTGCCCCTGAAGGCTCCGAGCAGGGGGCAGGGATGGGGTGAGAAGTAGGCTGCTGAATAATTCAGTGAGGCCATCCCACTGTCCTCAGCACCCTAAGTTGCCAAAGGTTCTGGGGGTTATTTTTCCCAAACTGGTGAATTCAGCTTGGCTGCGAGCTGCTTCGGTTCAGCGTGTTTCCCTGAGCTCTGGAGCGAAGAGACACTGAGTCCAGGCTAAGACAAGCCTCTGCCCTTCTCCCTTTCTGGGATGTGCACACGCGCATGGGCATATACCACAAGGGATGTCCCCACGGCCACCGCGCCAACATAAAGCGCACAATGAATTAGAGGCCCAGAGGAAGGGAAAACTCCGTTTCGGACGGGAATTCACAGTGGCGCCCAGATCACCAGCTGCACAGTCTGAGCGGCGTGTGGACGGCCAGGGAGCAGGGATGACTTTCACTTCCTCCAGTGTTCCTTTGCAAGGCCGTCCCGGTCCCCCGCGGTGCAGCCACGGACTTCCAGGCAGCGGCCTCGGGGCGGGAGAGGGAAATGGTGAACAAGATGCGCTGATGCTGGCAGGGTTATTTTAATTGGGGGAACTGGCTGGGTGGCAGCAGGCGGCCAGAGCACATCTGTGAAACATGAGTTCTTAAGCAAAGCCATTTCCTTCTTCCTTGAAGGCCACTGTTTATCTAGAAATGGGGCAGGACGATGGGCTTACTGGAAATGATCAGATTCAGCAAGTGAGCAAGGCCACCAACTTGGTGGAGTTTGTCCCGCATCTCAGACGTCAGGTGCCGTAAGACACCACAGCTGAGAGTGACGAGGTAACATTTTGGGATAATGAGTAAGTTCCAGGCAGTGGGCTCAGTTCCTGACATACATTAGCTCTGTGAGGGAGGCACCCTTATCATACCGATTTTCCAGGGAAGGAGGCTGAGCTACAGAGAGAATACGAGACTGTGGAAGGTCGCCCAGCAAGTGGCAGAGCAAGGATTTGAGCCCAGCTGTCTGTTTAATTGCTTCTTTCGTTGTTTCTTTCAGTCATTTAGAAAGCATCAGAAGAAGGACCAGTCAGCTCTTTCTCTGGGAGGAAAAACTCATGGAGCCCCTCACCCCCTTCTCCAGATCCTCGTTTCCTTTTCCTTATTCAATTGTAAGATTCAGTTTCTTATTCTGAGTCATCTGTGCCTGTCTAGGAAAGCATACTTGACTAATGTTCTCTCCCTGCTGTTGGGAAACTCTTCATCATATGATAGGTTTCTAGAAATTGATACCAAAGAAAAATAAATCAGGTTCTGTAGATTTCCATCGGAAAACATGTAAAATAACCTTCATTGCCCAAATCATGACTGGCTTCCCTCTGTGGCCCTATTCTCCACATCTGTCCACCTTCTTTGCCAGAAGTACACGATTGTTTACCTTTTTTTATATTTTAGGGTGTTTCTATATTTGATGACATTTCCAAGTAGAATTGTTATGTTAATCATCATTACAACCCCACTGATGATTACATTGTTTCTTGTATCAGTATGAATGCCACAATGAAAAATAAGCAGAAGGTACATGGGATGGAGTCAGAGGAGCCCCACAGGAAGCCGGGGAGTCCGTGTTCTCATCTGTAATGTGTTTGTGGGATGCGAAGGGGAACGGCAATCACAGTTAACATCCACGTGTACCTTCTAGTGTTGCCAGAAACGGTTCCAGGTGCTTTCAGTGACCAAAATCTCTTAATCATCTCAACAACAATATGAACTTGGACACTATTATTGTGCTCATTTTACAGATGATGAAACTTCACCCCCTTTTGTACGGCTAGTAAGTGATGGAGACAGGACTCCGACCCTGACAGTCGGGTCCCGGGGCCCGTGTTCCAGCCTTCCCCGCCATGCTGCCCAGCAGCGGGGCTGGGCGCCCTTGTTCTAGCTGACTTCCATGTTAACAGCCGAGTCTGACATTTTGCACTGTATGTACGTCTGAGTGGATTATTACAGTGTCCTGAGCCAAGGATGGCCCATAAAGTTTTCAAGATATTACCATCGACTCATCTTGTTTATGACACAGAGTAATGGTACAAATAGAAGAGTCATGTATTAAGCTTTTTTTTTTTTTAAGTAGAGATTTTATCATCATTGTTGTTAAGGAAAGTGACATGCCTAAGGTCACACACTTAGTCACGGGTCAGCACTGGTACAAACACCCTTTCACATTCACTCCTTGAGCCTCAGGACGTACTGCTTCACTCCCAGGACAGCTCGGCCTGCGCCCGAAGGGATGCCTGGGCCTGCTTTGCCGCCGCCCTAGCTCCAAATGAAAAGCAGCGCAACAGCAACAACAAAATAATCACAAACTGAATGGTGGGAGAATCTCTGGGTTTCAAAATGTCCTTGCACTGCGCATCCAGGGAAGGAACGGGAGGGTTCCTTCCTGAAAGAGGCCAGTGCCTGCCAGCAGGAGCCTAAAACATTCTTATTCTGCGTTTTCTTTTTGCACGACTGAAAAGGTTTTCTGTCCTCCCCCTTCCCATCCCTGTCAAAAGAATACCCACAAGACAATCGCAAACTTTAAAAGTAACGAACTCTGACTTCAAAAAAAGTTTAAAAATAAAAACTCGAAAACCCACAGTGGTCACAAAACAGCTTTGTGTGGAAGAGGGCACGTTTTCTCTTAAGAGAGGCTAATTTCCTAGGGTTGGGAAAAGAGAGATGCGGGGGGAAAGGGCGGGAGCACAGAGGAAGGGGAGGTGGAGAGGAGGGGATAAAGGAGGAAGAATCGCTGGCTTTAAAAAGCAACATTGTCCAGAGAGGTGAAAGGGAACAGATGGCCGTGGAGAATGTGGCCCTCACAGCCTTGAAGAAAGGGGCGATGCTGACAGATCTCGCTGTTTCCCATTGATGCCTGAATGTTCTAGTGTGGGGAGCCGAGGCCAGTGCAGGGGACAGACCTGTTCCCAGAGGCTCGCTGGGGCACTGGCGTTGAGGCTCACCGAGAAAAGGAGCAGGCGAGGGGCGGGGAGGGCAAGCAGCTGTGGCCACAGAGGGAAGGGCAGTGGGGTGTGGGGGCTTCCACAGGCTTCTCCTCGGCGGCCGGGGAGGTCAGCCCAGCGCTGGTCTCTGCCCTGGCAAAGGTGAAGGAAAGGACAGCAGCTGGGGCCCAAGGCGTCGGCATCCTCTCTGAAAGCACACCCGGGAGGCAGGTCTGGGACGGAATAGACACCTTGGGGGAGGAAAACGAAGAAAATATTCCAAATGCTTTGAGAGGGCTGGGACTTCCGAACTACAATAAGCAAAAAAGTGGGGGCTTTGAAAGAGGCCAGAGGATCCTGCCAAGTAAATCTCGTGGTGTTTCATGGAGTCTCAGGGCAGAGGAGTGATTTGCTGAGGAAACACAAAAATGACTTGGTGGCAGACTCAGGAAGGAGTCCAGAGACCGGTGTCAGAGATCTGAGTCAGCCATAAAGAGGTGCTGAATTCAAATTGGGCTTTGCCCAACTGGGTGGGATGGCAGGAGGGGCAGAGGGGCCTCTGGCGCCCAGGGTGTGTGCACCATGTGCTTGGGACTGGCATCTGGAGGGACTGCTTTCAGGCTCATCGCCTGTCACTGCAGGGCCCTGGAGGATGCCACTGGAGACTCACAAGTCACCACAGAGGGACACTCTGGCCTTGAGCAGGGAAAGTCCCGCAGGCCCTGCAGATGGAGGCCCGGAGAACTCGGGCAGAGGGGAAAGGTTTGAGGAAGCAGTGATTACAAAGAGGCCCATAAACTTCAGGGACAAAGATGAAATCAGTGTAATTTCCTTACTATAACTTTGATCTCCAATATTTTTGTTCCAAATGACCTCCTGACTTCTCTCTACACCCTTGAAAGGATGATCATAAAATGCAGCCCCATTCCTGCCCACTGAGGACAGAGCCCCATTCTTCCCGGCTTGCTGTCCAGGCGGCCCACAGAGAACGCACGAGCCCGGAGCACTTCTGTGGCTGTGATGTACCCCTCTTCTTCCCTCAACCTGAAAATGACAGAGACCTGAACTCGGGGCTGAGGGTCTAGAAACGGGGGAGCGGAAGTTTGGAGAAACAGATCCTTCATCAGACTAATCATTTGGAAACATTCCCACGTGTCTCAGGCCCCCATCTCACTCTCGGTGGGAGGAAGGGAAGTTGAGAGGTAGCTCTGAGTACGTTTAGGGACCTGGCAGATTTACCTTTACCTGGGCTAGGCCTCCATGTCCACCTGAAAGAGGCTGCCACCACGGCCATCGAGCCCGACACTTTGTACTGTAAGCATCTGAGGTACTGAGCAAATTCCCAGCAGCAACACAGTAACAGAGGACCAGCTGCCATGGAGACCTTGCCTTTTACTTCCCTGCTGCATCCAAAGTGCTCCTGGGGCGCTTTAGATGTAGAAGCCCCACTAACCAACCTCATGAACACAGGGCCCGCCACCACATGGAAATCACCCTGTGGAGCTCTAAGTGTCCCCCCCACCTCCCCGGGAGAGAAGATGCCCCAGGCCTGAGCAATCACAACAGAGCAGCCTCGGCGTCAGAACAGAAGACAAGTCCACTCTGACATCCCGACTGCAACTCCAGGCGGAATCCACACGGAAGACTGTAATTATCTTCCGTGTTTGACTACACCACAGAAACTGGAGAAGTGGAATACCTATTAGGTCCCCTGATCCTCCTCGGAAATGCAAGGCCGGGCTGGCCCCTGGAATCCGTTTCTGCGTGTTCTCCTCCACCACTGTTAACCGGCTCGGTGACACGTGCTCGCAGCTACAATGCTCTCTCCGGGGCACCCCTCCTCTTCGGCTCAGAGCACTTCACACATCTCACCTCATTATTCTTTATAACACTCAAGCGAGCCTGATAGGTGGAAAGGTTCATTATCTTCTCCACCGACGGGGGAAACACACAAAGGGAGAAGTGACCGGTTTGCACCGACAAAGCGGAGGCAGAACTGGGACTAAAACTCGGCCGTCCCCCGACTCCAGGCGCACATGTCCTGTGGCAGCGTGTGACCGTCCTGCTGACAGGCCGGCTTTCCTCGCCGCGGGCTGCGCTGTTATCAGCAGGTCCACAGACTGGGGCCCTGGCCGGAGGGGAAAGGGCAGGAGTCCAGATGGAGAAGCCCCACTGGATGGCCTTAACGAGTTCGGACAAGTCACTTCAGCCCCGAGTCGCAGGGCCCGGGAGGAGGGCGCGTTCAATAAGAGGATCGTCACCGTCCGTCCAGCTCTCAGACATCAGCGAGCTGAGAGTTTCAGAAAGGGGCTGTATTTTTCACCAGCTCCCTGTGACGACCTGGGCCTCATTTCTCTTGTTAGACCTGAAATAGCACCCTCGTCTCTTCGTGCCCTCTGCCAGCCACCGTCCACCCAAACGATAGTGGGGATCAAATCCGTCAGTGTGAGGCGGAGAATGGAAGAGCCAGGCCCAGGGCCTCGCGGCCAGGACTCAGCGGAGATGAAGGGAGAGACTGGAAAGGCCATGAAAAGAAGAACTGGCAAACAGCATGGAGCTGTGTCTGGCCCTACCCAGGGGCACTCCCTACATTTCAAGGAAGCCAGGATAAGTGCTCCAAAGCATAAGAAACAGTTTGATTTGGTTTTTCTAAATACAGAACTCACATGCCCACCCCAAACCCATGCAAGTAATGCTGCAATGTACCCTATGGTGGCAGTTTTCCATCCATTTTTAAAATATATACATTTTTATTGATTTTTTTAGAGAGAGAGGAAGGGGGAGAGAGAGAGAGAAACATCCACATGAGAGAGAAACATGGATTGGTTGCCTCCTGCACGGCCCCTACCAGGGATCGAGCCCGCAACCGGGGCATGTGCTGACCGGGAATCTCAAACCGGGACCTCTGAGTCCATGGGACGACACTCAATCCACTGAGCCACCAGCCGGGCCAGTTTTCCATTTAAACAGAATTTCACTTTAATGAAATAACACTGATGTGCCTTCAAGTTAATTAAAGCTGATTTGACAGGTGGCTTGATAGTTTACAATGTGTTGCTGGAGCCACATACCCCTGAGCCTTTAGAAAGCCTTACGCATTTTATCTTTCTGATCCTTTATACTTTCTCTTCCTAAATGATGCTTTGATACTCCTTGTTGCCACAAAGGGAGCTGGAGAGAGAACCCATTTAGCAAAATCAACATTTGTTTGCAGGAGAAGCAGCCCCCGCAGCGGAATAATGGCCTTGGAAAGAGTGCTGGGTGATGGGCGATTACAGTGACTGCATATAAAGGACTGACTGTGCAGTTGGCAGAAAGAGACACATTTTTGTAATATCTCCGTTGTTTCTGTTGGCCTGGCCTTCTTTGCACTCACCATGGGAACTGAGTCAACAAGTTTACTTGCTTTTATTTCAGTGATCACAGTGTATTCTCTCTTTTTTTGCCCTCCACATTCAGTAAAAAAAGGAGTAAAGAACCGATATCATCTGAAAAGCAGAGGCTTGACGGTCAGGGGAGAATGGGTACACTTTTATGCGTCTGCAAGCCCAGCTGTGAAAGGCACTGGCTGCAAGTGCTGTTCCATCTGCTCTCCCTGAGGACCTCAGCCTGACCCTGTGGAACCTTCTTTCTGGGAAGTCAAAGAATTTCCAGGATTAGCTCAAGTCCCGAGCTGCCAACTGTGACAATCTACAAAGCTCTCTTAGGTAATGATTCAGACCCCACTTCTGCTCAAGGCCAAGACAGTCCCTAATGAGTTGGAAATATTCTTGTTTCCTGGACCTCGATCACAAGGCAGATTGACCCCGGGAAGAATTCCAGAAGGGCAGGCTCAGTACCTCTGCATACTGGAGACTCCAAAGCTGGTAGTATCTGGGACATCAGAAATGTACTTGCAGATTAAGAGGTCATCAGAAACAAGTTATAAAACAATACTAGAAGGAAGGAAGGAAAGAGGGAAGGAGAGAGAGAGAGAGACTCAGAAATTTAATAATAATTGATCTCCACCACTGGATTCTGGAGGAAGGCAGGAAGGCATCTCCCAAACTGAACTTTTGAATTCTCTGGCAGGCCAAGTTTTCAATACTGATCAGGTAAAATGCCAAATTCCTCTCACCATCACAATCCCAAGGTGAGGAAGGAGAAAGAACGAATCAGTACCCTCCGTTTCTTGTCGGGCGGCCTGGAGACCCTAGCAGGGATGGGCACCAGTTTAATGTAGTCCAGAAGTCACCCTCATCATGCCTCAGACACTGTCATTCCCTGGATCTCCTATACAGTACAGGCATTTGGGTAGCTGATGGAACATCAAAGTAAGCTTCCGACTCAAATCTGTGACGTCCTTACACCTCTGTTTCCCCATTTGAAAAATAGGGGGCAGGACTTCCCTCCCACCTCTAAGATACCCCACTGCTATTGAACCTCTGATAGATGGGCCCCAGCACTGTTCCAGCCAAGGTACATTCTGTCTTTTAAGTTCCATCCAGGGCTGGTCCCCAGGGACCCTGACAGTGTCTGCGGAGTCTCGGGTCGTGAATGCAAGCTTTACTGGCCAGCAGGAATATTTACTTCTCTTCACCCCTGCAGAGGAAATTTGACGTCAGAATACTAGTGTTCCAGGTGACCTCACTCAGGAAAACCCAATGGCACACGCCAACAGATACAATTCAAGTTGGGTACAGATAAAGACCCAAATGGGAAGATTCGGCATGTCACCAAAACTACAACAGGGTAAGCACTCAGTGTGAACATCTAGGAAATAGATGGGTAGCTTTTTAAATAAATGACGAGAACGTCAAGGCTTAGGTGTTTCCACTGTCCAAGATTTGCAGTGTAGCTATGACTCAGCCCAGCGACCATATCCATGACAATGGATGTCCACAATGCTAGTCAAGGAGATTTTAAGAACAGTCAGCAACTCCAAGGAACTTTTCATTCAAAGACTCCAAAATGTTATGTAAGTATTATTTCCTGTGATACCAAACAGATGTGGAATGAGGCTTCCCACTTGAGAAATAAGGAACACGTCTACAGACCTGTCTCAGGTTATAGAGTGAGCTAGGACTCGGACACAGATGCCAGCGAGCCACTCACAGACTATCTGGACTCCTAACGGGTTCCACATGAATACCCGGGTTAAAAACGGCAGAGAAAAAATCAGAAGATTCACGGAGAAACAGAGCCCCGTCCCAGCCTTGAGTGTCAGGTCCCCCTGGCGACTCACTGGTCATTTGCTTACTATCTTCATTGAGAAGTCTTCTGGCAGCCTGAGCGGGACGGGCCGAACCTGTCACAGTGACTAACATAAATACTGCTGTGTGTTCCTGATTTTTTAAAAAAGTTTCCAGTTTTCTATATTACCTTTCTGGCCAATTCAGAAGGCAGCCTCCTTAAGATAGACCAACATTCAGAATACTTTGGTAGATCTGATATATTAAACAAAAAAGCAAATCACAAAATAATATGTACACTATGGTCTAATTTTTAAAAGCCATTCACATAAGTATTTATATGCATAGAAAAGTGGCTAGAATTACGAACACTGATATTTTACATTATCTTACTATAATAGCTTTGTAATTTTTATTTTCTTTTTTGGCTATGTATATTTTCTATTGACATATACAACAACAAGGATACATTTTATAAACATAATGTTAAGCAAAAGAAACAAGTACCAAAGAAAACCTACTATATGATTTCATTTATATGAAGTTCAAAAACAGGCAAACCTAATCTATGGTTGTAGAAACCCAGACAGTGGTTACCTTTGGGGGAAGGGGAGAGGGTAGTGGCAGGGAAGACTCTGGGGTACGAGTCATGTTCTGTTTCTTAATCTGGGTGCTGGTTACCCATATGTGTTCAGTGAGAAAATTAATGGAGTTGTGCATTTACGACGTATACAATCTTTGCATTATACTTCATTTTAAAAGTTACTTAAATTAAAACAAAACAAAGCCTGAATCCAGAGGCTTCCTCACAGATACTGTCAGGAAGTCTAGAAAAATGGCTATTTGGTGGGAGGGGGAGAGATATTTCAAAGTGTGCTGTCAACTGTATCATTGTCCTTTTGGGTGGCGGTGATCACAAAGAGGAGACAATGACATCCCCCAGCTCCATCTCTGAGAAAGGGGCCCTGGAACCTGGCCCCATGATGCAGGAAGAGACACACGACCTTATGTCATCGCAGGGTCCTGACTGGTGACTATCACCGTCCTCCACACCTCCCTCGACAACACTGTATTAGTGGTGACTCTGGAAATGGAGTTTTCACTTGACTCAGGCTCACTCCGTGGTTGCTGAATCAGCCCAGACCAGATGCAGCCGCACCGGGAGGTGTGCTTCTGCACTGAGCTCACATTCATGAAAAACAAGCGAGAGTGGCTAGGTCCGCGAGGAGATGCTTCGTGAGGCCCGGACCTTGTGACCCAGTGCCTGATGCAAGACCTGGCACAGAACAGGGGCTCAATAAATACTTTTGAAGTGAGTGAGTGTATAAATTCACTTTCAAAAAGAAGAAACTGTTTACAGCCTAGCAGAAGTTACCATGGATGGTAAAGTGAAGGGAAGAGGATGGAGTCCAGTGACACAGACTTGATCGGTGGTGTCTCTGATTGTCCCTTCAGTGTTCCCCAAGGCGGTTAGGTCAGGCTAGCTGAGGCCTGGGAGACGGCTGTTGCTGTAGGTATTTGGTAAGACCATTTAGAACAACACTGTCCAATACACATAGAATGTAGCCCGCAAATGTAATTAAAAATTCCTAGCCACATGAAAAAAATAAAAAGGTGAAATAAATTTTAATATATTTTACTTAGCACAACACATCCATCACATTATCATTTCAACATGTAATCAATGTGAAAATTCAGACATTTTACACTGCTTTCCCCAATACTAAGTCTTCGAAATCCAGTGTGTATGTCCCACTGACAGCACATTTCACGCGCTCCACAGCCACGCGCCCAGGGGCGAGTGGATCAACAGTGCAGGCCTGGGAGGACAGCTGTGGTGGGATTCCTTTCAGAAAAGATGAATGGGGTGTGCGTGAAAGAGAGGGAGGGAGGGACGGACTGGATGGGATTTAACACCGGGTCCGTCTGCTCCTGGTCAGCTGTGTCCGAGTCCTGTTTCTACAGGTATGTCAGTGACCTGGGGGTAGTTCCCACCTTCTGCTCAAGCGACTTCGAATGTGGTCTCTGCCACGTGCCGCGATAACAGCCCTAACGGACAGAGATGCCTATGGAGGGAGCGTGGCCATGGGTGCACCCTGTTGGACAGGCACAGTGCTGACCCACTGAACTTGTAAATCAAGAAACAGTAACAAAAACCCATTCTGAAGGCTTTTCTGTCACCTGCTGCAGGTTGCAATGAAGGTGCACAGCCCTTCTGAGAACAAATGAACCCAAGTTGATCTCCCACCTGAAGTATTCCGTGCATTTTGGCTGTAAATTCTGAATCAAACAGGAGTTTAATAAGGTGCAGGCGTGAGGAGTTACATGGACACTCTCCACGGGAGACCACAGCAATGCAAAAGAAAGGAAAGGAACAGCTTTTCCATCAGCCAGCGCACCTCCTGCTTCAGGGTTCGTCTTCCCACCAGCACAATTTCCTCCTGCGTGTCTTCAGTTAAACATGGAACTGGAGTGTGTGGGAATGGGTCGGCGCTTGACTTTGCTGAGGAGAAAGCAGCAGCCATCCCTGCTACCACTGCCTAATCCCTTTGTGCCCTAAATGCCATAAATAAGTTGGGTTCTGGGGACCGTCTTTCATTCCGCTCTCTTGGGTCCAGACGTGCACGGAAAGGTGACATCAATGAACATACAGTTTCATCTGGATTCCAGTTTTTCCATGTCACAAACCAGTCCTGAGCATCCTGGGTTGCTCAGGCTGGCCACAGCCCCTGAGATTGCTTTGCAGGCAGTGTAGTGCCTGTAAGTTGGAAAGGCGGGACAAGAGAGAGGCAGAAACAATCTCCTTCCCGCTGCTTGATGGGAAACCACTGCTGGGACCGGGAAGAGGGAGACACTGAGTTCCATGAAGGGGAGCTCTGAGTGGGCTCTCCAAACCTCCCGTGATAAAGGCGCACGCAGTCCCGCGAGCCTGGAGGAGACAGGAGAGGCCAGTGGGGGACCTGGCAGTATCAGGGCAGAGAGTAAGAAAGGGCCAAAGAACAAGCTCCCGTCAGCTCCTGCTGTTAAAATTCCTGGATGAAACCCTGCATGGGCTGAATGTGGGAGGAAATTTGCAGGACTCTGTAACTCCAGCCATCCAGAGAGGTGAAAGCTATTTAGTGGGTGCCTAACAGCAAGGAGAGGAATGGGGAATGGTATGTTATTGCGACATCTGCATGAGTCATAGGCTTGTAAACGCTTCATATCCTGCATAGATCATTCAGCATTTGAGTTGGGAACTTAACCCAGTTAGTTGTCCATGGAGCTGTGCCTGATTTGCCCTGCTTGAAAGGGTAAAGGAGGTCAAAAAATCCTTAGCCTCTAATACCCGAATTTTCCGCTCAGCGTAATTATGAGAGGAAGAGAAGCCCAGGCAGGAAAGCTGGACTCCTGGGTTCTGCCAATAGCTTGTGTGTGGCCTTATGTAAGTGCCTGCTTTTATCTCAACGTTTCCATTTGCAAAAAGGGGGCACAATAACTAACTTCCACAAGAAATTGCCCCAAACGTTGACGAGAGCACATCTGAAGAACCTGCAGGCGCTGAGGAGGCAGAGCAGATGCAGTGACTACGGGACCACTTAAGTGACCACAGAAAGTAGCTAAAAGTATAGATTCTGGTGCCCAGCCTTGGGTTTCAGTTCTGGCTCTGCCACTTACTAGCTGTTTGCCTTTTAACAAACGACTTAACCTCTCAGTACCTCAGTGTCCTCATCTGTAAATCAGAGAGAGTAATAGTCCCTACCATTAAACAAGTTCACTTATGTTAAGTGCCTAGCAGTGTGCGACACATATGTAAGTGGCAAGCTTTCCTATTCATGAGAACTGTATACTTCCATCTTTTGAGTTAGAAAAGACTTTACAAAATATTTAGTCCTTCTCAGAAAACACCCTTTCACAGATGAAAAAAACCAAGGGCCAGAGATGTCAAAATAAGGCATTAGAAATGCATTGCATATCCTAGCCAGCTCATCAGCAGAGACAATGACATTACTGAACAACTTCTCTTAGAAAGGGACATAAGTGTCATCACTGGATGATCTTAATGCTAGACTAGGACCAGAAGTAAGACGTGTCCTTCTGTGGATAGTCCTGGGAGACAAATTAGGCCTTAGTTGTTCTTAGCTGCCTGGTGGGCCTTTCTGAGAGACACAGAAAGCATGGGGTAGCATTTAGCTGGTGGTAAACTTCCAAGGTGGTCAGCCTGAAATTGCCAGTTCCTTGCGCTGCGAGGAAGGGAGGAAAGGGGTGCTAGGGGATGAAAGACCGGAATCTATCACACTGATGGAGAGGCTTCTGGAAGAAAGAGCTAAGTCCAGAGGCCTGCGTTTCTGTTGGGGGGGCTGGGGGAAACTTCACCTCCACGTGACACAGCAGGGGAGGGTGGCAGGCCTGGCACGCTGCCCGCGGCAGAAAGGCTGCGGCCCAGCTGACAGGGGAGTCGGCCCGCGCTGTCCCCGGGTCCCTGGAGATGTGGATCAAGCTCATAGCCAGGGGAAGTGGGGATTAACACAATGTGGTGTCCGAGCTAATGAGTTAGCAAAACAGAGACAGATGGCGATTGCAGTAACTTAACTCGCCCATCTCTGTTTGCAGTGCACTCCCACGAGCGTCTCCTCTGTCCTCATGCCATCTAACCCTGCCCAGCCCTCTCTGTCCACCCGGAAGATCACAGTCACGGAGAAATTATCCTGCAGGAAAAGGAGCTGTAATACTGCTTTCAAAACACAACTGTCACACACCAGTGGGGTACGGTGGTGGGGAGGAGGGAGATCTTTCAGACGCTTTGGAGAGATACGGACCTCTGGTTCCAGAGGAAAAGCAAAGTTATTTTTATTGAATTGCTATTTTATACTTGAGATATAATTTCTCATAACAATTGCTCAAAAGCTATACAGCTGCATGAGAGAAGGCCAAAAGAGGGTGTAGCTTGCAACTTTGGAATGAAAACACAAAAAGGGAACATTTACTCTGACCCCAAAACATGTTTTCTGTAGTCAGAACTATAGGCTGTGGAATAGTTTCCTTCCTAGGCATTTACCACATGTGATGAATGATTTAGTGCGTGCTTAGACCACACATGCCAGTCTGCCACTCTGGGAGGCAAACAACTGCTTGACAAGTTGTCTACCACCCTGGCCTCTTTTAGGGTCTTTTCCTGCTTCTTTTCCAATAGTCATTGTTTCCAGGTGGCATTACTGTGCCAGCTGCTGAGACTTACCTGGTGCCACAGTCAGCCAGCACAGAGCTATATTGGGAAGTCCTGCCTGATACTTTTGCAAATTGCCTTGCTTTTATAATAAAAATCTCTTTGATGATAAAATCCCAACCATGTAAACAACAGAAGACTTTCAGGAAGAAAAGGTTTTTAAAAATTCCCGATTTATGCATTTTGGTAAATGATTTATTTCCCCCCTATTCGACTTCGTTATTTCATTCAGTAAAGTAATAAGAAACTTAAAAAATTGAGCTCCATTGATGCAAATAGGTTTTGCTTTTGCAAAGTGAAAAGCTGACTCATGAGAAGAAATGTAAGTGATCACTGAATCATTCAATAGAACATGTACCTAAGCAGCAGTACTGAGAAAGCAGCTTATAAGCAGAAAGCATACTCCTCACTCCCACACATACCCCCGAACTCTCCTGCCCAGTGACCCTGTGGGGGGCTACCTGCTCACCTCTGTCTTCTTAGAACAGAGCCTTGGGACTGTCACAGTACAAGTGACCAGCGTAAGGAGTTGCAGCTTACCAGCTGGCAGGTTAGACCACACGATGTCTGGGGAGGTATTTGTATTCTTCCCCAGTCATATGCCTGAGAATAAGGAGGAGCAACATTTGCTGATGGGCAACCTGGACAGAGAGTGTGGACAGTGACACTGTGAGGAACCAAAGACAACCTTCCTAGAAGTGGAGCTTCACTGTGGAACACACTCTCCTACCCTAAGGGTCAGCTGCCTTTCACGGGACGGAAGCAGGCACAACCTCCTGGTTGAAAGAGGAGGGCAGCCTGGAGGAGGAGACTGAGGACTGAGCAGCCTCCAGCCCAGTGACGGCCCCTCCAGGGTGATGTCTGCCTCGTTCGCCCAGGGCGTCTCAGCCTCAGCACTGCTGGCATTTGGGGCTGGATACGTCTTGTGTGTGGGGCTGCTTCTGCATTGTAGGATGCTCAGCAGTATCCCTGGGTGGGTGCCAGCAGCATTTCCGTTCAGGTATGACAACCAACATGACTCCAGACAGTGCCGAATGTCCCCTGGGAACCGCTGGCACACTAGCTAAGGATTCTGAAAAGGCAAACATGAGAGAGTCCATGATCTTATGATGGCTCCTTTGAAAAGTTAACTCATTTCTTGTAAAATATATTTTTACCTCGTTTGACTAGACTCTAACTCATAAGTATCCAAAGATAGTAAAATACCAAAGGGGAATTAGCACCATATGACAAGAGGTGTTGGTGCCCTCCAATGGGGAAAAATTTTAAGGGCAAATTAAGAACTAATGATTTTTTCCAGTTGTGGTTTCTTATCTGGAAAGAGGGATCAGAGTAAACTAAGGAATAATAACAAACATAAACAAGGCTACTGACAGCAGGAAGTACATGGTCAGAGCCTGAAGACCAGCAGGGTTGGGCCCAGCCAGGCCAGAAAGAGCCATGTGCTAGTGACTTAACAGGGTTTTCCCCCAACTAGTCCCCACGAGGCCTTTCAGTTTTAACCACGCCACCTTCATATCCCAGGAAGCTGCCAACATTCCATCAGTAGGATATGTCTTTAAAGTGATATTTTAGAGTAAACAGGATACTTTTGTGCTGGTGCAATCGGTAAGATAAGGGAATACAACCTCATAATCTTAATGTTATTAGCACCGGTGAGCAAATCAACTGTGCTGAGTAGAATCTAAAGAGTATTAAGTTCTGAGTCCTTGTGGGAGGTTCTGCCCTTTCATACAGATTTAGCAGAACTCTTGATGCAGTGTCATCGGCAATAGCTTTTCTTTCAATGAATGAATGAAGAAATGGTTTTAGAGTCGGCTTTATAGAGAAACTCTATTCTATGGCTTTTAAACAGAAATTCACCATGATCAATTTAGGGGAATTAGAAAATACATCATTATTGCTTTAAGTGAAGTGCACATTAGTGAAATCCTTCTAAGAAATAGGTAAAAATGTATTTCCCAGGGATGTCTCCTTGGTGAAGTGGGCGGGCTGGTCTGGTGAGCCAGAGTCTAACTAGCTAGCTAGCTGTGTGATTCTGCAAAATCACTTACTGTCAATGGGACTTGGTTTTGTTGTCAAATATAAGAGACCATTTCCAACAGCTACATTTGGTGATTGGTAGAATAAAGACAGGAGAAACATACAGGGAAATTAGAAAAAGTGAGGGATTTAGAATAAACGTGAAGATGGTTTCATGGCTTAGAGTCTGCTCTTTTAATTTAGAAGCCTGCCCATAGGCAACAATTAAACTCACCTTGCTGATCAAATCTACCCTAGAATGACTGACGTGCCCACCTCCATTTGCTTACAAGATCGGAGTCACTCCTCTTTCAAGCTGAAGGGGCCTGAGGTGGGCTGTACACGAAGAGTGGCCTTGATGGAGGAGGGTCGGAACAGCTTGCCCCCTGCAATCCACGTGTGTCAGCCAAACCCGCGGACCCTGAGCGTGCCACGGAAGGTTTGGGATTACGCTTTCACTGCAGTGACAGGGTGGGGTGCCGGCCCGACTTTTGCGGGAGCTGCGGTACAGACACAGCCCAGAGACTTGGCTTTTCTCGATGTCTCTTTCAACTGATGACTCGCACTGAGACTGCAGAAGCCAGAGATCCCTCCTCCATCCCTCACACCATCTCTCTGCGGGGAATTCTAAGGTGATTAACTACTCTTAATTATACACACACGCCAGCATCCTGAGGAAACTGATGAAAAGTACCTGGCAGAAAGCGTGGGTGTGCATTGGCTCTACCGTCGAGGGCCTGCTGGGGCACTAACCACCATCCTTGGCTTTTCCTCCTCAAGTGCATTGTCATTTGGAGACCACGTGTGTGGCCGGTTCATGGTGTGGGCTGCAGTTTGACGGGTGAGTACGCTCTGCGATTCACTTCGGTCCCCTGGCAGTCTCAGCTCTCCGAGACGACCGAGAACCCGTGGGAGAGAAGCGACTGGGAGGGAAGGATCCTTGCATTGGCCAAGTGGAGCCACACAATCCACGCAGTTCCCAGCACTCACTCAGAAGCGCACTCAAAGCACGAGAACCTCTCCAGAACCCCAGGGCTTTCGGAAAGATACAGTTTAAGAGAATGACAGTGAAATAAAAGCCTGGAATTTCAGACAGTGGTTCCAGGGACAATGAGTATATAAAAATAAACTGGAATTACTTTTTCCAGGCAATCCACGTTCACAGATAATGCAGTCAAGTGACAATAACTAGCATTATGAGTATGTGAAGACGCAAAATGCATTTCGATACCACGGCCGCCGCCAGCAGCGGGAGAGGGCAGGGGGTCCCTCGGAGACCAGCAGCCTCCCTTTCCCTGCTCTGACCGCACAGCACCCGCAGGGCCAAGCTCACCAGCCCGCCAGAGCTGCCTTGATTAAGACGCGATGTCCCTGGTCACCAACAGTCCTCTTGGGAAGGGAAGGGCAAGGAGCCAAACCACACTATGGAAGGAGCAGCCCAAACCTCTCTCCCATTTGCATTCAGACATATCCTGACCACAGAAACGGTCTTCCCACCACATTCTGCTCTCCATCCCCACCTTCTAACCTGGGGACATTTATCTGCCTTTCCACTTACTCTCACACACCTCCATCACCCCTGTCTCTCCCCATGGTGGGAGTGAAGATTCCAGTCAACTCCGGGCAGACAGTGACATCATTTCCCATGCTCCCTGTGAGGCCTAGGAAACCGATCGCAGACAGGAAGGTAGATAAAGCCAGAGAGGGGACTTCTTCTGACGGCCGAGTGTCCCTCCCTCTTAGCAGTTCCTTGGTCTTTTCCCCTCAAAGCACTTGGCAGTCTTTGAGCAAATCAAGACTTAGAACTTGGAAAAAAAATGTTGACATAAATCCGTGCAGCAAAAATTACCTGCAAGGTAAAAACTATAATCAGAGGGATGATTTAGGGGGCTTTATTCATTCATTCACTCATTATCCAATAAATATTCACTAAGGAACTTCTATGCAGCAGGAAATGGGCTGGGTGGGACCAGCTAGGTCTTTTAATAAATAATAGCATGTGCCCTGGCCAGTCTGGCTCAGCGGTTAGAGCGTCAGCCTGCAGACCAATGAGTCGCGGGTTCGATTCCAGTCAAGGGCATGTACCTGGTTGCAGTTCGTCCCTGGCCCTGGTCGGGGTCGTGCGGGAGGCAACCAGTTGATGTGTCCCTCTCACGTCAATGTTTCTCTCTCTCTCCCTCCTTCCCACTCTACCTGAGGATAAATGGAAAAATATCCTCAGGTAAGGATTAAAAAATTAATAAATAAATAAATAAATAATGGCATGTGACTAATGTCAGGCTGAGCAGACCTGACAATGTGGGTCTACCCTTGAATGAGAAGCCCCACTTATGGTTTCCTGAAACAAGTAACAGTGGAACCAGAGCCATTCATTATATATCTGCTGCTGTTACTGGCTGAGAAGCATTGTTGGGAAGAACAAGTAAACTGAGTCAGAAGAGATGAGGCACCTTTCTGGGCCTGAGTGTCTTCATCTGTACAAGGCGATCACACCCTTGCTTCATTTACTGAAGAGACAAAAGAGATCATGTATAGGAAAGAAAGCACTTTGTAGACTACAGAAGTGGAATGCATACATAAACCACTGTTGTGATGACTTCATTTCGAGCTTACTGATAAGGGTAGCTCATCTCTTCACTGTAGCCCACACAGAAACCCTCAGAGAAGGAGGTGGTCTCAGTCAGGTCAGTTGCCCATAAATTAAGCCGTCTGAATCTTAAAGGGAAAGACAAGTAGCTATCGGGAGAAATATGCTCTGTATAAATTGATGTATAGCGATTGAAAACAGAAAATATTTCAGTTATAAAACAAAAGAAGCCCATATGCTCGAAGACTAAAGTATATTGGGGTGGTCCAAACGTAATTAAGTCAAGCAGGGTGAGGATAAGAAAGTTAAAGCTAGTATGTTGTCCCAATTCTACACCCAGTTTATGAAAAGCTGGAAACAGTCCAGTGTCTCTCAAACCGGAGTGATACAACAGACTCCTTCCGAAGGGGGAACGTTATCTGAGACATCCAAAACACATTCGAAAACCTCCAGGAGACCTTAGACCAACTTGGGAAACAAGATTTATTTTTTGAAAACATCTTTTGATCGTGAAGTATTATCTTTCTAATAAAAAATATTTAAAATAAAACACAGAAATTTTAAAATCTCACAGAACTTGCACACCTCAAGTGTCCACAGCTCCCCGTTGAAGACATTTTGGTTTCTGTCTCACCCCTCCGCAGAAACTCAGGCCATGGAGATGGAGCGACACAGATGGCTATGAGCAGAAGCGAGCCATGAGCCCAGGTTGCCTGATTTCTAGAGCAGACCTGCTTCCTTCTTTAGACAAGGCCTCCTCTGTTTGTGGCAGAGCCTGTTATCTGCTCCAGACAGATAGTGGTATTGTGTGAGCTCAGAGACAGGGAAGCAGATGGAGCGAGGTTTGCAGGGGAGGTGCTGTGGGTGTGGCAGACACAGAACATCCCTGCAGCTGGGCGAGCGATCTGGAAAAGAGGTATTTCCAAGGCTGGGTTCTTTAGCTCACCATTGAAATAAAAAGACTTCGGGGAGAAAACACAAGCAGTTTTCACAGCGGTGGCATTTCTGCCTAACAAGTTTGGGCAGAAAGTAGGAAGAATATCGTCTTGAGCTAAAAACCGGAGAGGAATTGCCGAAGGTATGAGGTTATAATTCAGGGTGGCCAATTTAATCAGCTCATATTCATTAAACACCCACAAACACATGGTGCTTTACAACAAACCCCTTTCCTCACGCTGAAGCATCCACAGGCCTGTTTTAAACGGGCCACCCTGTACATGTTGGGACTCTCGCCAAGTGTTAAGGCAACTACTTCCCTTCCTAAGAAAAATAGGGTAGATTTTTAGACAACCACAAGTAAAGGTTAGAGCCTCTAGTTTTACATCCCATCCGAAAACAGGGAAAGACTTAGGGAATCTGTTTTCCAAGAATCTGTTTGAAAGACTCTGTATATGAACCCCTCCATTTCAGACCAGTAACATCCTACACTATCTACATTCCCAGACTTTTACCCTGCAATTTCCCTGGATACACTTCCCCTCCTCATTGGAGCTGAACTCAAGTGCTTCATGAATAGTCCCACATAATGACTAAAGCATTATGACCCTTGAGTTATGTATAATTAGCCAATCAATGATTTTGGTCACTTCCGGCCCTTGGATAATGAACTCATTGTAACTACAGAAAGCATGTTCTTACCACTGCCTGTTTAAACTGCCAAGAATACTTTCAGCCTTACTGATTTATCAAGAGACTTTTGATTACTATCTGCTGAGAGGACTGACTGGGCTACTCCCTCGACATGGCCCAGGCGCAGGGCTGAACAAGAATGCTGGGAGCAGTGCAGCAGGGCTCGCCCCACGTGGGTCCCTGCCCGACTGTGCTGGCAGGTGCTGTGACCTTTCCAACATATCCCTGATATTTCCAAAGCTGTGACCCACACAGGAGGGCATCAGATTATTAGGAAAGACTAAACAATTGCCCTGACATCAGACCACTCTCCAATAACTTTCCCATTCTCACATAATGATATCCACTAGAAGACCCCAAGAAGCTCAGGACAAGACTCAAGGCATTCTAATTATAGCTTATAATACACGCACCCAGTAGGTGTTCAACTAACCATTACTGGATGACTGGTTGCTGTTGTTTCTTAATCCTCTCCTGAGGATATGTTTTTATTGATTTTGAGAGAGAGATCAATGTGAGAGAGAAACATTGATCAATTGCCTCCCACACGCACCCTGACCAACCAGAGATTGAACCTGCAACCTAGGTATGTGCCCTGACCGAAAATTGAACCCGCAACCTTTTGCTGTATGGGACGATGCTCCAACCAACCAATCCACCCAGCCAGGGCAGGTAATTGGTTGTTTTTAACTTTAGTTGAAATGAGTGGTTTAGGAAAGTGAAATGGGTAGAAGACACACAAAGAGACAGAAGGGCTTGTTCGCAGAGGCCCTCCGTGTCTCCAAAGGTGTGAGCAGAGAAAAACAGGCCCTTCGCAAGGCAGTTATCGATATTCTGGAAGCCTCTTGTATAATCCCTCCCCAATAGCATCCCCTTTTCTGCTACCCAGAGTTAACCCTTTACTCTAAAGTTGGGGATTTTCATTCAAGCTATAATGAATATTTCAAAAATTCTATAAAATTTACACATGCTAAGGCTTCCTAAGCCAAAATAAGGGACACATTTCTTTTAATTTTCACTGAAATTAAATCAGCTAATTCATTAATTCATTCAACAAAAGCTGCCTGTGTGCCACTGTGCGCCAGGCGAAGACGGAGGCCCTGGGATGTCGCTGTGAACGAGACAGGCGAGGTCCCTGTCCTCATGGAGCTTACACACTGGACAAGCACATACTGACACAAATAACTAGTTACAATGTGAAAAGAGCTCTGTGCTGAGTCCAGGGTACTCTGTGAGGTGTACTGGAGGCCACACCCCCGAGGGGTCACAGGGTCTGGGGAGGTGTTCCTGAGAAAGTGCCACGGGAGGCAGAAGACTCGGCATAATGACACTACGTGTCCACAGGAAAATGAACTAGGATTTAACCACTACAGTTTGCTTACTGGACCCGAACCTTCAGAACGCAGGGTCTGTAAAGAGAATCATCATCAGGGAAGAGTCTGGAAACCACCGCTCCAGAATGACCTGCTGAGATGGCGGAAACAGTGTGTTAGGAAAAGTCAACCACCGCAGATGAGATCGAAGGAGAACCCGGCAGCCCGGCTCCGGGAGGCGACTTCCCAGGACCCAGCAGCAGCCTGGCCCCAAGTCGAAGCAGGGTAGTGCTAAGTTTCGGCTGCTGAAGCAGTTCCATCTCCGCTAACCTTTACAAACCATGACTGTGTCAGTTTTTCCGAGCAGGAGAAAGAGATGGAAAGCCAGGCCACATCTTAATAGGGCCCTGGTGAGCTAATGGGTGTGATTATTTCATTGTCTCGGATTCACGCCAGCCCAGGCTCATCAGATACGGGCACAATCCCGGAGAAACATGACCTCACTTCGACATGGGACCGTGCACTCCGATGCCAACAGAAATTTAGCGTTCCCTCAGCGCAGGTAAAACTCGGCTCTTTACGGTTCCAGCTAATGAGAAGCATACCAACGTTACCTAAAACAGTAAAGCTAATATTGACATTAACATACTAGATACTGTTAGGGTAGGGGAAGCCAGGAAAAACCCGGAGACCATCTGTGCTAAGTGTGTCACATCCACAATAAGGTGCGTATTTAAGATAAATCGCCATCTCTTTAAATGATTGAGTACCAGGTTTATGGAGAGCTATAACCCCACCAGGACCACAGGGCTGTTCAGTGGTTAGTGCCGTAACGGTGAGAATCTCAAGATTTTGGCCATGCCGCAAACTGTCCGCTGACTTGCGAAGTCTTTTCCAAGGCAGCTCGGCTGCAGTGCTCCCGACAGAAAGGCGGTGCCATCGCCTGGGTCGCGCAGCTGGGAGGAGAGCGGCGTGGCTGCCCCAGAAACACGCGTGCACTTCCTGATCCTTCCACTCCCTCCGGAGCCTTCTCGTCGGATCATGTCGACATCCACTGGAAGATCCGGAAAGTACACCCCCAGGCTCGGGGCATTCACGTTGCAGCGCGCAGCATGCTCAATCATTATTCCTTCCATAACTCTTCCTGAGCACCTACTATGTGCCCCTCAGACCCTGTGCTAGACACTAGGGATAATCATGATTTAAAAAAAGACTCACTCGCTGCTCCAGTGGAAAAGCCCCGGGCTCGACTCCTCACTCCTGTTTGTGAGCTGTGGGACTGGGAAACTTCATTTCTCTCTTCAGGTTCATGTCCTCACCTGTGCGATGAAGTTCCTATAACCTGCCTGACATGTGAAAGTGCCTAGAATGACATCTGACCCATAAGGTGTCCAGTAAATGTGTGTTCTGTCTTCCTTTCTCCAAATGACTTGCAGAGTTTCAATAAAAGATGTTTCACAAATACAAATGACCAAGCCATGCTTATCACTGATCATATATAACAGGCAGTGTGGTGTAGTGGACAGAGAGCTGGCTTTGGAAATAGTGAGACCAGAGCAAGATTCTTTTTTTTTTTTTTTTTTCTTTTTGTAATCCTCACTTGAGAATATGTTTATTGATTTTAGAGAAAGAGAGAGAGAGAGAGAGAAACTGATCGGTTGCGTCCCACATGCTCTCTGACCAGGGATTGAGTCCGCAAACTTTTGGTGCACAGGACGACACTCCAACCAACTGAGACACCCGGCCAGGGCCAGAGCAAAATTCCTGACTCTCCCACTGGGCTGATATGTGGCCCTGAACAGGCTGTTTAAACTCTCTGGGCCTCCATGTTCTCACCTCTGAAATTGCAATGAAAGTGCAATTTGGAGGATTAAACAAGTCGATAAGTTCAACATACCTAGGGTAATCAATAAGCAGCGGCAAGTACCTGGGTGATTAGCAAGCAGTGAGGGCATGTACGCACACAGAGCCTGTCTCAACGAACTGGTTTGATTTAATTACCATAATACTATTTGTATGTATTTTTTCCACTTACCTCATTTATTCACAGAGATACAAAAATATATATATACCTATCAAAGCAAATATCACTACCCCCAGAACAGAGAACCTCACAGCAGGACCCTGGGGAGAAGCAGTGAAAGGTAACGGGACCACTTTCAGGAGGGAAGAAAGTTCTGTTTGGCTCTTGCACTGCCACCCCTTCAGGGGCTTCAGATGAAAAGGAAGCACTCCTTTCATTTCACCGTTTCTTCTAAATCATCCCGAAGCCCAGCTGTTTTACTTTCTAGTTATCAGAACACCAAGCAAAGATATATCAGAATTCTAATTAACCCCAGCAAACTGACGGCTTCTGAGCAGAACCCAAATATCTGCCAGGGAACACAACAGACAGACACCAGCTGGGAGGTCCTCTAGTCAAAGTTCTCCCTCAGCACCCGCTGTTTGGTCTGTAGTACATGCAGCCAGGAGAGCCAAGAGCTCTTTCACAAATATGGAAGAGGCACAGTGAGCATGTGGAGTGACTCTGTTTGTTTGGTGTGTCTCTAAGCAATTCTGTAAGGGACAGAATGAGTTGGGTCAAGGTTGCCCCTGGGGGAGCCAGGAAACATACCTTAAACCCATGACTTCAGCCAAGTGGGGCATCCTGGAAGGAGGCAAAGGCTACCCTCCTCACTCCACACATCCTCCTGGGGGGATGCAGACAGGGGCAGGGGCGTCCTCAGACGAGGTTCACTCAGTACAGACACTACCATTTATCCTTTCTGTATAGATCCCACCACCCCTAGCTCACAGAACTGTCAGCCACGTAGGGAGTCCTGTCTTTTTTATGGGCTCGCTCTTGAGTAAATTACCAAGCCTAGACTTGGGAACTATTTTCTCATGAAATCATCACGGAGTCAAAGGCAGTGGTGGCAAAATATAAAGATTATCTGACTATTTCCTCTCTTCTCCAGTCTCCCACATTTCCTCCCTTTTCTTTACTTCTGCTGACCCATCTCACGTCTCATTTCACTGAGAAAAAATGAAGCCATAGAAAAGAACTACCGCATCCTCACATAGCCAAATCTACTGAACTGCATGCATTTATAGTCATGTAGTCTTTCTTCTTTCTTGTTCCAATGGATAAACAGTCCTGCTTCAACCTAGCCCCCACCCCCACCCCATCTGCTCAGACTTATATCCCACCCCTTCCTACATCCTCCGGGCATTTTCACTAGTAGTTGGCCTTTTTTCTCTCCAGCATGATCACATGCTTCCTTTCTACTAATCATGTCCATCTTTTAAAAAAAAATACAAAGTAACACCTTTGACTTCTCCAGCTACCATTCCATTTCATTGTTTCTATTTGTAGCAAAACACCTGTTAAAAGTTGCCCGTGCTCTCTCTTTCTACTTCCTTCCCTCAGATTCTCTCTTTAACCTACTCATCAGGCTAATGTTCCCCACACTCCACTGAAACCAGTCTTGTCAGGGTCACCACTGACTGTATCCTGCCAAGTCCAAGGTCAGTTCTCAGTCCTCATCTTACCTGAGCTTTCGGTAGCATTGAGTCTAGCTCCTTCCTTCTTGAAATACTTGCTTCGCTTGGCTTCCAGAAAATCACACTAGTGTGGATTTCTTCACACCCTACTGTCTCCTCCCTCCCAGACTCCTTTATAGATTTATCTTCTTTTCCACTTGCAAATGTTGCAGTATCCCCAAGATCAGTCTCTAGCCCTCTTCCCATCCCTCCTTCAACCCATTCCCCTGAGCTCCAGACTCATACATATCCAGCTGTCTGCTTGATATCTCCACGTGCATGTTTAACAGACATCTCAAACTCAACTTTTCCAGGACAGAACTCCCAATTCCTATCCTGCTCCCTCCACCCCATTCTGCTCTTTGCCGCAGCATTCCTAGATTTTTAAAAACCTAAATAACTCCACAGAATTCCACAGAGAAAAACAAAACCATTTCCAGAGCTATCTAGACTCCAAAACCTAGAGACAGGTCTTTTTTTTTTTTTTTTTTTTAAATATTCACATCCAATCTATGTGCAGTCCTTGTAAGCATTTTCATAAAAACTTATCCGGAATCTAACCACTTCTCATTCCCTCCACCACCATCACACAGTCCAAGCTAACATCATCTCTTACCTGAATTAATGTCATGTTTCCTGATTGGCCTCCTTATACTATCTATTCCATAGAGCAGGCCGAATGAGCTTGCTAACATGTAAATCATGTCCTGTCCATCCCTGGCTAAAACTCTGCATCACACTGAGAAGAAAACCCACACTTTACTTTGCTTTACATACCCTATCCCATGCTTACCTCTCCATCCAACTTCCCAGCCCAACCAGGTTGTTGTGAATATAAAACTAGATATACAAAGAAACTTAAAAATTATTAGGTGCCAAAAGTAAATGATGTTGTTGTTGCTATGGTTATTATTGGATCCATTGACCTCTGGCAAAGAGTTTTAAATATGTCTTCTAAACATAAACTGGAATTCCTGCCAATGGCCATATGTTATTACAGACTGTGCAACGGGCAGATCCTCTCGTTCTCGTTAATAGGTTCAGTCACTGCCCTCCTGCTATATATTTAACTTTGTCTTTTCCCCTGTGGATGTGGGATGTCCCTTGCAGGAAACAGCAGCTGTGGCATTAACACTGGACACAGTCCAAGGCCATTTCCATATCCTGTGGGAGAACCATCCCTCAAAGTTTGTTTTTGCAGCACAAAGTAAAGATCATTTTTAAAAATATACATTGTATACAGCACTTTTTGTCCAGAAGTGACTTCTACGTGACCCAGAGAGATGACCAGGCCACAGTCTCCAATTCCGCAACTTGCACCGAGCTGGCCGCTACAGTTCTGCCCTCCATCACTCAAGGCTGTAGGCTCTAGAATAGAATCTAGCGGCCAGAAAGAATGTCTAATGACTTGGGCAGGGGGGTGATGAAGGATGTTGGCACTATTTTTTTTTTTAATCCTCACCCAAGGATATTTTTCCATTGCTTTTTAGATAGAGGGGGAGGGAGAGAGAGAAACATTGATGTGAGAGAGACACATGGATTGGCTGTCTCCCTGACGACCCTCGCTGGGGCCAGGGATCAAACCTGCAACCCAGGCACACGCCTTTGACCAGGAAGCGAACTTGTGACCGTTCGGTCTGGAGCCGACGCTCCAACCACTGAGCCACACCAGCCAGGGCTGTGGGACCATTTTACAGAACAGGAGGAGCTCATGGGACAGGAAAGTCACTGACGGAACTGCACCGAGATTCCTACGCCGCGCAGGTAACGCTGTCTCCGGTGGAAGGGTGACCCCGTTTCAGTTTACCTAGGAAGGAACGATGATATGCCCAGGAGAGGACGGAAGGAGACAGCGATGCTTTCTGGCTCACCAGAACTGCTTTCTGAGCGTTTTCATTTTCTTAGGCAGGTCTTCCACAGCTCAGCTCAGTGGGCCAGTCTGTGCGAGAGCTGGTGTGCTCAAGTGCAAAACGCCACATCTGAGGCAGCGCCAAGAAAGCCCTGAGGGTGGTTTCCCCAACGGTCTCTCAATTCTACAAACAGCCAAACCCACTGGCACTAAGCTATTTGCCTTAAGTGACTTTTATTTTTAGATGAAAAGTCAACAAACACACGGACAATCTGGGGATTCAAGCAATGAGCCCAATGGGTGATATCAATATGGAGCCATGTCTCATGTCCCCAGAGGGCTGAGTCACCGGCCTGGCTTCGGGGCCATCCAGGGCTGACTGCAGGGGGAGAGCGGTACTGGCTACACTGGGCAGCCAAGGGACGCCGGAGGCTGTTGCTTTTGGTGGTTTGCTATCTCACTCCACACGGAGGGGGAAAATACAAGAACCCTAAAAAAAAGAAAAGAAAACAACAAACAGAGTTGAGCAGCTACCCTGAAATGAGCCACAACAATCCCAACTGGATTTTGCGGTCACATTTCAGATGTTTGTAGTCTATTTCCTTTAGCCTCCTTCGGCCTTTCCCCTCTAACTCTTAGACTGAAACTCTCTCGTATAAATCCACTGCTTTCTCATTTCTTTCTGCAGCAGAGAATGTTGCCCAGTTGGGGAGGCAGGCATGGCTTCCTCGTGCGAGGACGTTCGCCGGCTCGTCTCGCTCACTGCCCAGGGGTGGTGCAGATGCTAACGCAGCAGCGTGCCCGCAGACAGGCGGCCGGGTCGCGCTGCAGAGCCGCTGCTCAGCCCGCGCAGCACAGCAGTCCAAGCAGCCACCCCTGACCGCCTAGAGCCGAGAGGAAGATGGAACCTATTTGCCATCTCTGGCTAGAAGCATCCAGCTATTACAGGAAAAAAAAAAAAAAGAATGAAACACATACTTTATAGGAAGAAAAAAAAACATGGTCAATGACAAAACCAAAACTAATGTGAGAGAACTCAAGTAGTCTGCCTTTACTCTTTTGTTTAAAAAAAAAATGATTTTACTGATTTTTTAGAGAGAGATAGAAACATCAGTGTGAGAGAGAAACATTGATCAGCTGCCTCCTGCACGCCCCCTACTGGGGATCGAGCCCGGAACCTGACGGGGAATGGAACCAGGACCTCTCAGTCCATGGGAGGATGCTCAGTCCACGGAGCCACACCGGCCAGCGTCTGCCGTTGCTCTCATGGGTGGACATGAACCTGCAGATTTAGCTATGACTGGCGGGAAGACGGGTAATTAGGAGGGCGTGGGCTTTGCTTTTACTGGCTGGGAGTCTGAGGAATACATTTAACTTCCCTGAGGCTGTTTTCTCTTGTGACTGTACAGGTAAAACATCTGCCTCCCAGGTGTCTATAAAAATTACAGGATAAAAATGAAAATGAACGCTTAGCTTGTGATTAAAGTTAGTTCCTTTTCTGATTAGCTTTCCGGTGTTCTAGTTCTTAGCAGCAACTCTACCCAGCTTTAGCAATATTTTCTCAGTGAAAAATATCACCTTTGAATTGAGTCAGCAGTAAATAAATAGCGGGATTCTGTTAACTCTTTTTGGCATCCACATAGATCTACAGCCAACAAGATAAGAATCGGTTCTAGAATGTTTCCCCACGAGCTCTTCTTTTCTATGTGGTTGCCAGATTTCTCCAAATGACTATACCCTTAAAGATACATTTCAAAACAGTGTATTTTTCAAAAGTTTTCCCTTGTTTCCCCTTCTCTACCCAAGTTGTGGCCCCAGTAGGTGCCCCCAACACTAAATCCTATTTCCACAGGACTCAACGGAACCTCTTTGACCCTTCTCCACCAAGAGAAAAATGACAATTTAATCCCACATCTTCTGACCAGATTCATCATCAGCTTAGCCTCGTGAACCCTGAGCTTGGAATACGCTTCCATTTTTCTGCTTCATGGATTCACTTCTTGTTACCTCCTTTCGCCTCTCTGAACCTCCCCACTCCCAAGAAGCAGTGGCTCCCTTCTTGTGTGTTCCTTATGAATCTATATTTCAAATATCTGTTCATGAGTTATATATATATATATATATATATATATATATATATATATACACACACACACACACACACACACACACACACACACATATATCCATCTATATATATGCATTTTTTGGTTTGCTTTTTCAAATTTTCAATTATAGTTGACATTTGATATTATATTAGTTTCAGGTATACAACATAGTGATTCGACATTTATATACCTTATGAAGTGATCACCCCAATAAATGCCCTTTTATTCTCAAGCCTGGTATACAGTAGGCATTAAGTCAATATTGAGTAAACAAAAATATAAATAAAATTTTAAAAGCGTCTCAAATGGCCCCTTACAACTCACACATAAGCAAATAGGTCTATGGCGAGACTTGGAATCCTCTAACCAACTGTAAGAAACAGGAAGATGGTGAGCCCGAGAGATCTACTTAATTTAGTCTAGATAATAAAATTACGACCAAGGAAATGCACATCAAGCATAATTTGTAAAACTATTACTGTCGTCATCTTTTAGTTCCAATAATACACTCATGAACAGTTTCATTAAGTGGCCACTCTGTGGCGGCTTTCAGGTCGCCCGCCATCAACCCAGACGCGCACAATTACAGGGATTCTGCCGCAGTCTGAGGGCCCATCGTGCATTTTATAAAGAGCACTTCAAAATGCCCTGGAAAAATCTGTTTTTATGTCCTAAAGCTCCTGAGAGTGAAATGTTACAGTTGGAAGCCACCTGAAGCTCATTTATACACTGAAGTTATTAATCCCCTTCTTATATGTTCGATATAAGCCCTAGGGCACTTGGGAGGGTGATCCAATTACCCAATTCAGAGAATTGCCCTTTTCTTTCAACCAAGTTCAGAGCTCTGAAATTTTGTTCCACCAATGACTTTTTGTTTCAGTCAAACAAGGTCACAGAAGAGGCCAATATCTGCCAAGGCCAACAGGGGTTTCATTTACATGCCCACTAATGCGAGCAACATAAGAACCTCTTGAGAGCATTAAACTAGGGTGTGGGACAACAGCCTGCTATTTATTTACCAGCTCCCAAAGCCACCACTCCCCGCTTCTCGCTATTCAACATTTTTGGTGACCATTTTGGGCTTCGTCAAACTCATCATCTGTGCATCTGGAAGACAGTGGAATTTGCCAGCAGGCAAGAGACCTCTGGGGAGACTTCAGATGAGCCCCGGGGGAAGGCGGCTTGAGCCCAGGCAGACCAGGCACAATCCGCACGTCCTGAGGGTGAAACATTTCCAAAGGGAGCTTGTTGATGCAGTTCAGGGGGTTTCTTTTGCCATTCATCCCCTGCCACAAAGCTTATATTAGTGATTTTTATTTATTCGTTTTTGTTGAATACTAAAGCATGATCAGTCTAGCTTTAGCTATGACTGGCACACTTCCATCGTGGCCAGAGACAAGATGGTCTGGCCAATGTCGTATCAATGTCAAAGACATAGGCTGTCTGTGGGAATGGACTGCGGTGTGTTTGCTATTTGAAGCTAATGAGCAATAGAGAAGAAGCACTTAACAGATGGTCCAGAGAAATAAGGCAATAAGTCAAGCCATGTATCAAAACTTCTAGGACTCCCACTTCAGAACTTGTGAACAATTAAAACGACACTAAACTCTTGTTCAAAGTTAATCTTGGGAATGTTTATTAAACTCAAGGATAACTAGTTATCAAAAAATGTTTCTTCAATTTACCAAAAAAGTGATACCAGTCTCTGAATTATTCTGTGTTTGCAATAGTGCAATCAACAGAAACATCTGGAGAACTCTTCTTCCTGCCCAAGTATTTCACAGATGTATTAAAATTATCACTGGAAAAAAGTCAAGAAATAAAAAGGTAAGGGAAAAATATTAGATTCTTTTAGTGATCCAATCATAAAGCCAACAGTTTTGCAGTCTGATATGTCAAAGAGGTGACATAACTTCATAAAGAGTGAAGATAAGATTTACCAAAAAAGGAAGATATATTTATAAAGAAAAAAAAGATAGTTAAAAAAAATAATTTAGATAACCATATAGTTTCTGAGACATGCTGCTCAGATGAGAGAATGTCTTGATTGCCCTTTTTTTTGGAACAAGGAGAAAAAATTCATAGATCACACGGATTAGTTAATGATCTGGAAACTAAAGGACCTGGGTTTTGACCTCAAATCTTGAAATGAACTCATCATGTGGTTTTGGGAAAGACTTTAATCTGCCTGACCTCAGTTTCTCCAGATGAAATATCTAGATTACATGACGCAGCATGACTTGCCAAATAGAAAGCCTTTACAGATAATAAAGCTCACACATTACAGCTCTTAGGTTAAACCACCTCGCGCAACCGGAAGACCTGAAACCTGGGAGAGCGTAGGACAGACAGGTCAGTTCCGTTTCCTAGTGATGCTATCAGGGTGCGGGTAGAAAGAGCCTCACGTCTTTCCTCAATAAACAGCTACATTGGGCATAGAACCTGACTTCTCCATCTATTTCACACACAGGACTTTTCCTTTCCACACATTTCCCTGAAGCTTTGCATTAAGCTGATGGTCTGTTCTGAGGTGGCCCACAAAGTTCTCTTTCCTCCCACTTCACTTTCCTTCTGCTGCGGATGTCAGCCCTGGACAGCCAGTCCCATGCACTTTCTTGGGGCCCAGGGTAAGAGGAGAAACGTGCTGGAGCCCTGACTCCCCGGTGCCTCCCCTCAGAGCAGCCTCACCACGGGTGGGGGCAGTCAGATGCCAGCCCAGGGACATGGGCATCTCTTGGTCCCCAACATGCCAATTCCTGCCTGAAACCATCCAGAGAGCACCAGCGTCTAGAGTGCGTGAGTGGGAAAAGGGTAACTGGCAGAAGGGAAAACACGATCCTGGTCTCAAAACAGCAATAAAAATAAAATTAAACCCGCACACACACATACACATAAGATTCTTTATGTCTTCGATTGAAGTTGCCTGAGTACTTCACACTGGAACTACGTGCAAAAGGATTTTCTGAAAAAACAAACCACACACACAACAGACCTTACTGCTCCCTTGAAGGAGCTTATTTAAGGCAAAACAAGGCCTCCCGTCACTCCTGTGAGAGATCATTGTCCCCCGTGTTGCCACAGCGCCCTGTGAGGCTGTGGGAAACAAATGACCTCAGAGGCACTGCACTGTGTGTCACTGCGAAAGAAAAGAGGCCAGGGGTGGGGGAGGGGCCGTGGGCCACGGAGCCCTCCACTCCAGGCCTGGAGCAGGAGGGAGGCCCGGGAGTCTCCAGCCAGCCCCTAACGGGATTAGGCTCCCATTCCCCAGAAGCAAAGCGTCTTTCTGGATGCCCTGCTGCTCGCCCTGGTCAACTTGGCCTCTAATTGGCCCTCCTCACAAAGTGCCCAAGGATTGCTAGTGTCTCACTATTTACTGGGTATCTTGAGTCAAGAGAGGGCTGCTTGGGCCTGGGAGGA
Organism: Tadarida brasiliensis; assembly: GCA_030848825.1. NCBI lineage: Eukaryota > Metazoa > Chordata > Mammalia > Chiroptera > Molossidae > Tadarida > Tadarida brasiliensis. The sequence continues at coordinate 215,594,955 of CM061257.1, read as the reverse complement.
CGGGGTGGTAGCGAGGGAGGGGCGAGGAGGAGAGAGTACGTGGGATGAGTGGGGTAGCTGCGGAGGGGGGGAACAAACAGGTGCAATCCAGAGAGAGGGAAACTGGAGGCAGGGGAGGAGGAAGAGTTAGGATGAGCTGGACGGTGCAGCAAAGCTGAAGTCAACACCGGACAGACCTGTGTTCTGCCGGAGCTGTGCGGGCGCTGGAGAAGGAGCGCACTGGGTCCTCGCTCTCACTCGGGGCGCTGGAGAAGGAGCGCACTGGGTCCTCGCTCTCACTCGGGGCGCTGGAGAAGGAGCCCACTGGGTCTTCGCTCTCACTCGGGGCGCTGGAGAAGGAGCGCACTGGGTCCTCGCTCTCACTCAGGGCGCTGGAGAGGGAGCGCACTGGGTCCTCGCTCTCACTCAGGGCGCTGGAGAGGGAGCGCACTGCGTCCTCGCTCTCGCTCAGGGCACTGGAGAGGGAGCGCACTGGGTCCTCGCTCTCACTCGGGGCGCTGGAGAAGGAGCGCACTGGGTCCTCGCTCTCACTTGGGGCGCTGGAGAAGGAGCGCACTGGGTCCTCGCTCTCACTTGGGGCGCTGGAGAAGGAGCGCACTGGGTCCTCGCTCTTCCTCAGGGCGCTGGAGAAGGAGCCAGGTCAGAAGGTGCCTCCCCAGTATAGATCTCTCGCTGCCTCTACCACGCCATCGATTTCACCTCTTCTAGAGCAGGTGGTCCAAGCCCTTCTTCCATGTGGGCGCACGGAAGCACAACAGTGAAGTGTAGGCTCTGAGTCTTACTCAGTTGGCAACTCTACCTTCAACACACACGCACACACAGACACAGAAAACACACACACACACACACACACACACACACACACACACACACCACAACACAGCCATCACCACCCCTAGGCTGTTTCCCGCTCTCCCTGAGAGGCTCCAAGGCTGCTAGGAGCACTGGAAGAGCATGGGATTGAACTTTCAGAGCCCTCTGCCCCTGGCCCTCCTGCTTGAACCACAGAGGATGTAAAGCACAGGGCCAGCGGCTCAGGAGAGGAGGCCTGTTCGACTCCACGCCTGTGTGCTCTGAGATGCTCTGTGATACTCTGTCTGCACACTGGGGAAGACAGAAAACACAGATAAGCAGAAAGCACTGAAATATAGATCAACCTAAATATAAACATAACTATATCATATAGTTTATATATGAAATTCCTTATATGTATGTAATTCCTATGCAAATATATAGTGTATGGCTATATACACTTCTTTATACTGACTGTTTAATCACTGTCCATTCACCAAATATTTACACATAGTACCAATTTTTGAAAAGGAGGTGCAAAACTCGTGTTTTTTCCTGGAGTTTGTTTTGGCCTCTGTAAATAGGGAGACATGGCATTTTGCAGTCTCACGGGTAACGAGAGTGGTAAGGTAGCTGAATATGAAAAATAATTTTCTCCCAAAAATCTTTCCCCACAAAACAGCCTCAACTGTGGTAATGCAGTTTTTTGTGCCAAGCTGGCACCTGGGAAATAATGGTTTGGAGAAGCTGGGTTTGGTACTCAAAGGTTCTGTCCATTTTGAGTTGTTTCCCAGGAACGCAGACACCTCTGGGTTGCCCTCCCTCCTCCTTGGGGGGGAGGCTGGGACTATGCAAAAACACACTCATTCCTGTGAAAATACAAATGAGAGATAAGAACAGGGAGGGACTGATATATTACATTTCAATTGTTTCTTTTAGGCCTGGTGCTTACTTTTTTTTTTTTTAAATCTTCACCTTAGGATATGTTTTTCAATGATTCTATAGAGAGAGGGAGAGAGAGAGAAACATCGATTGGTTGCCTTGCATACACACCAACTGGGGATCAAACTCACAACTTGGGTATGTGCCCTGATCAGGAATCAAACCCAAGACCCTTTGGTGCACAGGACGACGCTCTAACCACTAAGCCACACGGACCAGGCTACTTTTTTTCAGAGCAGTGTTGATTATGAAAGAGTGTAGGCTCCAGAATCAGAAACTAGAACCCAAGCTCCCCACTTACCCTCTCTATTGTCTGCACGCCCTTACCTGTAAAATGGGGCTGGTGGTTACACCCACATCCTCAGATTCTTATGAGAATTAAGTGAGTTAATACATGAAAAATCCTTAAAACTGTGCTTGCTGCATAGTAATAAATATTAGTTTGTGTATTTATTAATATTAACTAATGTAGTTCCCTAGTCGCACTTCCTTTTAGGAGTTTTAGTACCCTAGTCAAAAATTAATAAAAATAATGACAAGAGCTAACATTTACATTTTTTTAAAAAATATGTTTTTAATGATTTGTTTTTAGAGAGAGAGAGAAACACCGATGTGAGAGAGAAACATTGATCAGTTGCCTCGTGCACCCCCCTTACTGGGGATCAGGCCCACAACCCGGGCATGTGCCCTGACCGGGAATCGAACCAGGACCTCTCAGTCCATGGAATGACACTCAAGCCGCTGAACCACACCGGCGGGGCTAATGTTTACATTTTTTGAAAACTCACTATGTACCAGGCACTAGTGGTCATCTACATATATTATGTGGATTTAATTCTTACAACAATTCATGAGGGAAGTTCGTAGACATCTTAAGGCCTCTGACAGAGGCATTGTATTAATTCGAACCATATAATATGGTTGATCTTCAACCGTCTTTGATCTGTAAAAACAGTGGCTTCATTTAATTTAGCCTAATTTCTTTGGGGTGACTATAGAGACTTCCGAGAAACAAAGACTAGTTTGAGGAAAGAAGATACACGAAACAAGGAGGCTAACCTTTGCTCTGTCCTCACCGCCCCACCCACCCCTGCTAAAACACCATGAGAGGCCATGCTTCTTAGGGGAAAGCAGGAGACAAGAAGAGAGGGAACCCAGTTCAGGGGACAAGTGTAAAAGCTGTGGTTCTTGAAATTCCAGGCTCAGAAAACAATTTCAGGGTCATTCATTCAGTCAATAGGTATTTACTGAGCATCTAATAAGAGGCCCTGAATAAGAGGGAAAATGAGTAAAAACCTGGATTCCAACTTCGTTCCAGCCATTTGTTAGTACTGTGACCTCGGCTGACCTTTTTAACTTCTAAGCCTCAATTTCCTCATCTGTAAAATGGAGACGATGCCTCCTGTGATGCAGGGTTGCTGGGAGGATGAGAGACCTGTGAGAAACACCTGGCACAGTGCCCAGCACATGGCGCATGCCCACTACAGAGCATTACTATTATTGCCACTCCTGCTGCCAACACTAAGGCCACTGCTGCCACTACACCACAGGCATGGTGCCGAACACCGACGGCTGGGCCTGCTTTCAAGGACACCAGTCCGCGGAGGGAAAGCTCCCTGCATTCGGGGCAGCCACACGTGCCAAGGAGGGCGCCACCCAGGGCAGGGCAAGGCGCCTGCAGAAGGCAGGCCCTGAGCCGGGGGCACACAGCCTCGGAGTGTGTTTGGGGACAGGAGTGAGGAGGACTGACAGCCGCTGGAAGGGTGGCTGGGAACGGGATGGAGAAGAGCGAGTCGGTGCCTTTTCTCCTCTGCCTTCCCCAGGAGTTCAAAAACAAGGAAAGACAAATTTTAGGAGAGTCTTCTTTTAACTGCCAAAGGCTCTTTTTCCCTTTTTGGACGGAGTGTTGTTGGAGACCCAGGCGCCCAGCCCAGGCTGACCAGGGTTCCCGGGCTGCCTGCAAACACGGCGAAAGGTCAAAAACAAACACGCCAGAAGCACCCAGGCCAGGCAAACCAGGGGATTTTTTTTCTTTCTCCTCCTTCCAGGCTCTGAAAAGACTGGTCTCTAAAGTCTCTATTTCAAACAAAAAGAACAGACAGTCCCAGCTTCTAAACACTGGCTCAGAAGAACAGCCACTCTTTTTAGAGAGAGGGAGAGAGAAAAACACACGCACCACCCACCACACACAACTTTCAGCCGCATTTTTGCCAGCAGCATTCAGAACGATTCCTTTGAGTTGCCAAGAGGAGCCCTCAAAAGGTGAAGAACCTCGCAGCTCTGCGCGCTCCCGAGGGAGCGATGGCCTGGGAACGCGGCCTGCCACGGGACTGGCTGCCCGGCCATGTGGCCCGGCGGCAGCTGCTTGTCCACCACTCACCACCGCGAAGCAGGAAGAGAGGGACATCGTTTTCCTTCTCCCCCAGTGACTGCCATTCTCCTTTCCCCCACTCCCCCAGTCCCCTCCCCAAACAACCAAACAGGGCTGCCTGCCCCTGAGCTACAAGAATCCAATCACCCAGAAAGGGAGACTTTATGAGCTTTCTGGGGGCTCTGGGCGGATGGAAAGGATTAAAGTGAGGTGTGCTTTATGTCTTTTGTAGTTTACTCTCTGCTGCCCCATGGAGTAGCCAATTCCCTTGCCTTGGACAGGTCTGCTTGTTCCTCCTGGTGGGTTCTGTTTTTCTTTCCTCCCCCGTGGTTTTTTGTGAGTTGAAGGGAGGAGGCAGTAAAAGTTCATTTCAGATGCACCATAAAACTCGGAGAGGCCGGCCTATGGCCGCTTCCAGCAGGTGGGGTGCTGGGTCGGCAGCAGCTCCTCTGGGGTGAACAAGGAGAGGCTTCCTAGAATCTGCCGCTGCTTCTGGGACCACAGCAGAGGGGCGCAGCCCAGAGCCACCTTCTCCAGGACGGGCACCTCCAGTGTGCACTGTGCATTTCTCTCTTGTTAGGGATACTCAAACACCATGGTATAGTTATTCATAGAATAGAACATTCTTAGACTCTCCGGTGGTTTTGAAAGTTTTCTTTACTACAGGCTTTAACGTCATGCAGTCTACCTGAAGACGAATTCCTAGCCCCGGTCCTGCATCCCGTGGATCGACCAGACTGGAGCCCTCCCAGAGTTTTCAGGCTGGATTAGACACGCAAGTCACACAGGAAAATATAATGGGCAGTAAACATTCAGAAAGACGCTCAATCTCTCTAGCAAGCAGAGTAAAGCAAATATAAACAACAACGAGATATCATTTTCACTTAAGGGATTCACAAAGATTTAAAAAAATAACCCCCCATGTAGGCGATCGTATGGAGGATCAAGAACGTACAAACACAAGTGATGGGCATCCAAACGGATACCTTCCTGATGGGTAGTTGGGTGATACACGTGAAAACAGAAGCATGCATATGACCCAACAATATCACTTCAGGAATGTACCCTAAAGAGATCATTACACAGGTTTGGAAATATGATGTAAAGGATGTTCATTACAATGGTGTTGCTTTTTTCCCTGATAGTAAAAAACAGAAGAAAACCTAAATGACCACCCTGGCTGGTGTGGTTCAGCTGGTTGGGCACCATCCGTGCACGAGGGGTTGCTGGTGGGGTTCCGGTTGGGGTGCATGCCTGGGTTTCAGATTAGGTCGTCCCTGGTGGGGGAGCTACAGGGGGCAGCCACCGGTGCTCTCGCATTGATATTTCTCTCTCTCTCTCTCTCTCTCTCCCTTCTTCTCTCTCTAGAAATCAATAGAAAATCTTTAGGAAAGAAAATAAAAAGAAAAGGGACAGTGACTGAGAGAGTTCAAATGACTGGATATGTTTAGTTACTTAAAAAAAACAAAGACCTAAATGACCAGCAGCTGGAAAAATGCATAAGTAGGTTCGGGCCAGCTCCTGAGCGGCGTGGTGCACGGAGCCGCTCCAGTTAATGGTGGTGTTCTTCGTTTCCGAACACGGAGGTGTACACAACAGACCGCTGGGTGACACAACAAGGTCACAGCAGCAAGCACAGTGTGATCTTGTTTTCTGAAAGCGGCCTGTGTGAATGTGAGGACGCGCACTCTGAGAGATTCCCGGAGAGCTGCACGCCAAAACGTTACCTCTCTCAGCGGCAGGAGTTGAACTGACGGTCTCCTTTATCCTTTCCTATGTTTAAAGATTTCGAAAACAACAATAACGATGTCTCTTTCCATCTTGGGGGAAAAATAATCCCAAACCACTGGACGAATCTGAGCCTTCAAACTGTGATGTAAACTCCATGAATTTTATCCAGTGTCGTTCTGGGGAGGTATTTATCAGAAAGACAGCCACGGCCCAGATAATATTAGAAAGAGTTTATTAACATCTGGAATAGGAGAGGGCGGATGAAACTCCCCAGAGACATGTGGGTGGATTTGGCTGGAGAATTTAGTAAACTGCCGAGCTCAAGTTCTAGTTCACTTTCTGTTGTTCCCAGAATCACGGGGTTATGACGCTGGCAATAAAGGAGTGAGCTAACCTTGCTGGGTAAATTGGGCTTCAGATAACACTGAAGTGAATTTTGAAACTGACTGTGAAGATATCGGAGCTAACCTACCACCCAATGAGATTTGCATTAATGTTTTCTTCATGCAATATAAGAGTTAAATTTTTAAAAAAGTAGCGTCTTCATAAGTAGGCAACATAAGAAATGGGACAAAAAATACATCTGCACCAGCCTTAGTGACTGAAGCAGGGTGCCATCGACTGTTCCCGAGCGGCCGCCTGCAGCCTCTGCTGACGAGGCTGGTCCTGTGCGACCACCGGTCAGTGCGTCACTGGGAGTTTTCCTAAATGCTTAAAGGTATTCAGACAGTACCCTGATACTGGGATTCTCTTCTCATTTTATGGAAAGGAAAACTGAGTCACACTGAGACCTTGGAGCTGGAAATGGAGCTCCCCACTCAAATCCAGTCCTGAGCCCCCATGTGGTGTTCTCCTTCATCCTGAAATCATGAGTGAGCCCAGACACTGGCCCGCAGCACCCCAAAGGACTGACCTGGCTCACTCCCCCTTCACACAGTGTAAGACCTTTGGACTTTTGAACTTGTGAGTGCCCAGGAGTGACTAACTGCATTTTTCTAGTTTAAAACAGTAGATGATGCAAAAGTTCTCACAACAGGCATACGACCTACATGGCACCACAGACGGCGGTGACTGTGGCTCATTTTTCGAATCGTCTTTATTACTTTACAAGTAATCTCTTCGTCAAGAAAACATTACCACTGCAGCCAGCACTGAACAGTTTGGTTTCACGGATGTGGTAATGAGAAAGGGGCACCCGCTTGTTTGTTTGACATCATGGGTGGCTCTTATGTTGTGTACACGTGACTTAAGTACATGTCTTAGAGACCCACGAGCTTGGGGTACCCCCCGTGGTTTCACCAGTTGGTGGCCTGAGCTGCTCAGAAACCTCTTCATAGAAGCATAACTACGTGGACACCGGGGAAGTCTTCCCGAACCAGTCCCCCAAAGGGGCGACTTTTCAGAGAAATGTTAAGGGGCACTTTGGCAGTTCTGTGTTCTTCTCCCCCTGCTGCGACACTCAGACAGTGACCCGGCCCCTCCCCCCAACACCCCGCTCTGCCTGTCAAAACCTGGCTTCAGCTCTGCTTCCAAATTTGTAAATTCTCTGTGGTCCACCCCACCGCTGCCTGGAAACCCACCGTCCTCTCCCGGGTCTTGGATACCATCTTGCCCACTGCAGGTCTGGGTCTGCTGTGGCCGACCGGCTGTGCAGGGAGGAGGGGACGGGGAAAGGTGGGCACACCCCTGTGGCGGTACTCTAGCCCCAATGCCTACACTTCACAGGTGTCCTCCCCTCTGCTTCCTGCCCCAGCCCACACACACAGGCCCAGGGAGCTCCCGGGACAAAGCTCCAAGGAAGCTCCTCTGCGGGCCCACATGGCCTCACTGGAACGCAGACAAAGATGAGTTCAGTCCTGTGTGACCCCACCGTTACCTCAATGCATCACTGCACCTTTCTCTTGGAGGTTCCACTGGTGGCCATACTTTGTCTTCTAAACTCCCCAAAGGGAAAGGAGATGCTGATGGCAATGATGCCAAGACACGAGGTACAAAAAATAGACTGACCTCAGAAATTGGCGTCTGTGTTCATCCTGGGTCTAAGGAAAACAACACAAAATAAGAACAGGCTGGGGAAGAGGCCCAGAGAGGGCTGTTTTGCTCTCATCCTGCTTTCTGACATTGTTAGTAATAAAAACATCCAGAGAGCTATGTGTTTGCTTCAGGAACGAGAAGGATGAGGGAAAGTTTTATGACTATACTTATAGGTAAACATGGGGAAAGAAACAGCGCCGCCCTCTGCTCCCCCATTAGATCCTCCCCACCCCCAGCCCCACCAGATTCCTACCTGCTGGTAGCAACAGCAAGGGACACGGGCTGGCCAGTCCTTGGGGCCCTCAGGAAAGACAGAATGGGAGTGAAGGGGTTCAAGTGCAGATCTAGAGGAGCCCAGGGAGCTTGCACGTGGAGGTGTCCCAGAAACCCCTGGACCCCTGCTCTGACATCACTGAGCCCCTCCCAGTGACAGCAAGGTGGACAGTCCTGTCTCCCAGTGCCTGGCAAGTGCGATGGCAGGAGAGGGGAGAAGAGTCCCCAGGCCAATGCACAGGCAGCAATAAGGGACATCTGTCCCGTTACTCCAAGGTCCTATTGAACATAATGAACATAAGAACCCTGATCAATTTGGGTCCCTGGTGGCATCAGCCGAGGAACCTAGGTGCTTCTTTTGGGAAGAGCATTTTACAATCCAACAACCACCTTTCATGTGAACTCCTAGAGCCCACCCACTAGTGAGTTGGAAGGGGAAGGAGAGGGGCTTCCATGTGGACAAGGGGATGGACCCTTCAGAATATGTCCATATGAGGCATGAGAGCTAGCCTTAGGACAAACAGTCAACCATCACCATTGACCATCAGTTACAGAACTACAGCACCGCACAGTCGTTCAGGCCCTCTTCTTACTCTGAGCTCTCTCCTCACCCAATCTCACCCAGTAATTCATTCTATCATTCATTCACCCAACTAACATATATCTACACTCTTGGTTCAAAAACCATCTCCAGGAAGATGACTCTCAAATGTTTATCTCCAGCCCAGACCGTTCACTGAGCTCCAGACTCTCTCTATCTTCCTGGTATATCCTCCCAGTGTCTCCAAGGCCAGGCTCATAATCAGACCTCGAATTCCTTCCATTCTCCTCCTCGCCACCACCATCACCCACACCCAGCGTATCCCACCTGGACAATCACATCTGCTTCCCAGCAGACTCCTGCCCCCTTCTCTACATGTTCAGTCCATTCTCTGCATTGTAGCCAGAGTGGAGATCTTTCCCACAAGCGAACCTCATCACCTTGTTCCTCTCCTTGCTTGAAACGACTCAATGGCTTCCCTTTCTTTTAGAATAAAGACACAACCCCCACCCAGGTCTGCTCCCCGACCGCGGTCGGCGGCGTCTAACTCCCCACAGACCCTCAGTCCGGCCGCAGGTGCTGCACACTCCGACCCGCCTCCACGCGATGCCCCCGACCCGCCTCCACGCGATGCCCCCCACCCGCCTCCACGCGATGCCCCCCCACCCGCCGCCACGCGATGCCCCCTGACCCGCCTCCACGCGATGCCCCCCCACCCGCCGCCACGCGATGCCCTGCCAGCAGCGCCCACTCCCCTCCAAGCTGCTGTTTCCCCAGCAAAGCCCCGAAAAGTATGCTGGACCCTCCTGCAATGCTCTCTCTTAGCCGGTGCACCCCTCTCCTTTGAGGTCAGGATCACAGCTGTAATTTGTCAGCGACTTCAGGTTCCCTTAATTCACGGCTGTCCCCCCTTCTGGACTGCATGCTGCGTGCGGACAGGGGCCACGTGTGTCCGGTTTACCACAGGCACGGCTCAGCCTTGAGGAGAGGGAGCAGAGAGGGGGACGCAGGGCGCAGCCTTACTCTCTCCGCCCTCAACATGCTCTGTACTCTTCTACTTTTGGAATTTTGCTCACGGCCTTCCCTTAGACTAGCAGATTCTTTCCCCTCCTGCTAGTTAAAACCCCACTGCTCACTCCAAGCCCGTTTAAATGTCACTGTCCCGTGTCTGCCCTTCATCTGTGGCATTCTTTGAATCCGGTCTTGATTGGGGCACTTTATATACACAGTCACCTCTTGAGAGGGTCCAGGTACTATTCGTCTTGATACTCCACCATCCCCCTGTCGCCAACCTCCAGGCTTGGGACAATGCCTTCCACGAGTGTCCTGAAAAGAATAAATTCAGTGGAGACACTGCTAATGAGGTTGGAGCCACAAAGGAAGATTCCTCTTTTAGAATTAGGGGACGTCATGTGGTCTAGTCATAGCGCTGCCCAGCGCCATCCTATTTAAGACCTTACGGATGCCGTCCTGGAAGTTGGCTAGACATTTTATTAAAAAAAAAGAAGTCAAATATAACTCCTCCCTTCCAACATCCCACTATCTAAAATGGAGAATGATAATCGGCCAAATATTTAAGTGTAAGCATTACAGGGAGGGTGCGGCGGGTTTGATGAATGGAGGTGGAGGGCGTCGGATACCCTGGGGCAGCCGTCACCTCCCCTTCACTAAATCAGCGAAACGTCTATCTTCACTTAATTCTATTTACTTAACACGAGCCTAAAGAAAACTTGTTTTACTTTATCCATCTGTCTCATGGTTGCCACAATATAATTTTCAAATGAAATTTCTAAATGCAGACCACACACGCTATTTCAGTGGACTTAGCCCTGATTTATGCTGAGGCTGGGGGAAGGGAGGCCCTCCGGAGAAAGATGCTCAGCCAGCAGTTTTCTGACTGGCAGCCTGTGCGCTCCGCGAGCAGCATGCTGATGTGGTTCAGTGTCTCAATTACCTCTGGATTCGGCCTGCTCGAGAGTCATATTATCTCTGCTCTACCGAGTAGGCATGAAAGTCAAAACTGTGATTCCTAAGACAACCATGGTGATAGAATATAAATTAGAAGGCCCTCGCTTGCTTAGCCTTCATCTGAAAACATCAGAATGCAATTTGTTGGACAGATTCTATAATCTGCAGATGAAGGCAGTTATAGGGCTCAAGTTTATCCCGCGTTAACAAGCCCTAATAGTCTAGTTCAGCTCAGACATAACAAACGGAAATGGCTTTAAATTATCCTTCCCTAGAGACATGATTTCATAAGAGAACAAACTCTATATGAGCACAGAGAGATTTCCAATGTAAACATGTGGTGGAAGCTAAAAGCTGCAGCCGGGTTTCAAGCCTGGATATGCCAATGGCAGGGTATTTGATTTCAAAGACACCGATTTCCTCCCAGTGCAATAGCATGCAGGCTTTTTTTGCTGACTACACTTTGAACTGCAGAATACACACGAGCTTGCATATATGTGTAATTTTATAGTTTTCTTTCTAGCGAGGATATTAATAGATTTTACTTAGCCTTTTCCATGCATAAGTATGACTGGGGTACAGATGCTTACGGGATAAAGTTCCTCATGGAAAACACAAGGCTCACTCATCACCTGAGCTGTCTGGAATGTGGACTAGTCTCTGAGGCTTTGGGAAATGCAAGGTGAACAACTGGGCTCTTCCACGTTGAAGAGGAACGTCAACCCAGCTCCCTCTGAACATGCAAACGTGAGGAAAGGAGAATTCCTTTGCACGATGCACAACACAGACATCCTAGCTTGTTGCTCTTTTGGGCTAGCTAGGTCTAAAAAGCCTAAGACCAAGATTTGTGCGCCCTGGCCGGGTGGCTCAGTTGGTTGGAGTATTGTTCCATACACCAAAGTTTCAATCCCCAGTCAGGGCATATACATACCTAGATTGCGGGTTCGATGCCCAGTTGGGGCGTGTACGGGAGGTGGATAACTAATCACTGTTTCTTTCTCTCTCTCTCTCCCCCTCTCTCTCTTTAAATCAATAAACATGTCCTTGGGTGAGATAAAGAAAAAGAAAAAAGATTTTGCAACGCATAATCATCCAATGTCCAAATGAGATCTGCCTCCTGCTTTGGTACGGCTCATGAGCTAAGAACAGTTTTTACATTTTCAAATAGTTGGGAAAAAGACAAAAGAAAAATAATATTTTGTGATCTAAAAATTATGTGGAATTCCAAGTCAGTGTTCACAAATAAAGTTTTATTGGAACACAGCCATGCTCATTTGTTCACGGACTGTCTGTGGCCGCTCCCACACTGCAAGGGCAGAGCTGAATGGCCGCAACACAGACTCCAGGACCTGCAATGCCGAGACGAAAGTATTAGGATCTGGCCCTTTACACAAAGGGTTTGTTGATCTCATCTCTAAAATACGAAGCAGAGGCAAAGTGAATCTTCAACTGCCATTTTTTTAAACGAACTTATATATTATGCTTAGGAACTCACAAGCGAGTGAAATATTCCTTGCGTTTATGTGAGAATCCACCTATCTGAAGTTGAAAGCCTTTGTACAATTTTTCCCCAACCACTAAGTTAAGTGTGAACACTTTAGACCTGAGATCACAAAGTCAAACAAATTTAAGAGCCAGGCAGAAACCACAGGTAAGTAAGAAATCTTAATTTTTATTGAAAATTTCCTGAATTTGAGAACATTGTACGACTCTGGCCCAGTGGGCCTCAGCTTGCAATCTGATTTAGACCATGAGTGTGCCCTGGGCTTTTCCCTTTTGAACCATGATCAACTGTAAGAATGCGCTTTGCCGAGTAGTTCATATTTTTAAATGATTTTTAAACAGTAGTCTACATTTATTATCAGAACCTACCACAGCAGGTATGTCCATTTTGATGACATTAGAAACCTTGGCCTGTGAACTCCTGCAGGACTGTCCCCTTCACCGAAATCTTGTCTGCCCCGCAGCACAAGCCGTGCAATGGTCACTCGGTAAATCCTTCCGGACTTGACCACTGCTCCTCGCTTCTTGACTCGAGCCTGGATGGAATGCTGAGCAAATTCACGTATTTCATGCCGCCCTGGAGAAATGCATATCTAAGCCACTCCAGAAAGATGAAGCGCTGAAGTTTTAAAGTCCTCTGTCAGCCCTGGCTGGTTTGGCTCAGCGGTTGGAGCGTTGGCCCGCGGACCAAAGAGTCCCGGGTTCGATTCCGGCCAAGGGCACGTACCTCGGTTGCAGTTCGTCCCCGACCCCTCTGGGGCCCTGCGGGTGGCAACCAATCGATGTGTCTCTCACATCGATGTTTCTCTCTCTCCCTCCCTCCCACTCTGTCTGAAGATAAATGTAAAAATATCCTTGGGTGAGGATTAATAAATAAATAAATAAATAAATAATAAATAAAGTCCTCTGTCTGCCCCCACAAATATACTCTGCTTGGATCCCCGCGCAAGCTTCCCGTGCATGGGTGTCTGTAAGACGAAGCCCAAAAGCGACCCACGGCCCTCCGAGCCCCCCAGGAGACAAAGGCTGCTAATGTCACCAGCGGAGCCCCGCAGGCAGAGCCCGCTGCTCACAGCCGGCTGCTAGCCGACTCTGCAACTCAGCTCCCGCAGCCGCTCTGCGGGCAGCTCCCTGTGTCGCCTTCAGGCTGCAGGAAGTCAAGGAACACTGCTAACGAAAATTCTTAAACTGCTGTTCTTTCATATCAACAGGAACTTAGTCAACACACGTTTCTGGGACATGCTGAAGCGTCAGCACGGGCCGCGTGTCCGACAGCAACACGAGCACCACCCGGCCTCGGGCCCAGCCCGAGAGGCCACGGGAGGCAAACTGCTGCAAACATTCACGGACAGAATGGGTTGGGGACCACCAGACACAGAGGGGTTACGAGGAAGGGGGTGCGTGAATCTTTCTGCGGGTGAGCTGTCAAAAGGCTTCAGCGAGGTGGTGGCGTTTGGGTTGCGTCTCGAAAGCTGAGCCGTGTTTGGAGGCTGGAAGGGGTAAATTACAGGCAAAAGAGCAGCCAACACAACCCCAAAATGTGAACTAGCCTAGCCCGTAAGGGTACTCTGAGCACTTCACAATGGCCCCAGTGTGTGTGTCGGGGAGGAGGGGTGATGGAGAAATGAGGCCGAGAGAAGCCAATCGGGGAGATATGGCTGGAGACCTCGGCGCTGCCAGATCCTGGCGGTCCCTGCATGTGTGCTAAGGAGTTTGGACTACATCCTAGAGGCAGTAAAAAGACACTGAGGGGTTTCAAACACAAGAGTAACACAATCACACTGGCCTTGGAAAGAACGCTGGCTACGACGCGGAGGGAAAGAAGGACAGAGTGGGCGGCCGGACAGGTTAGCGTGGGAGAACGGTCACGCCGGGAATGCAGACGCTGGGCGTGGAACTGGGTGTGAAAGGGGGAACTCTGGCATGCAGTGGTGCAATATATAGAGTGGACGTTGGGGACAGGCAGCACGCAGGAAAGGAGGTCTAAGCTGACCCTCAGGGTTTTGGTTTGGTAACAGGGTAACCGCTGGAGCTGTTTACCATGAGAAGGAATAGAGGAGGAAGAATAGCATCTTTTTTGCTTAAAATCAAACAAAAAACAACAACAGGAAGAGGAACCAGTGCCTTCCTGATTACAATCCAGGCTAGGAAACCATATCAAAAAAAGTTTGTGCTTCAGGGTGTCTCAAAAAATTATTTTTCTGTCCTCGTGGCTTTTGAATGCCATGAATCAGACTACCATGCACCATGAAGTCAACTTAAATCTGTTTTGGGAAAAGATGAGATATAAATAAATAATATATAAAATGCCAAAGTATTTCTTTTTCGAATTCATTCTCTGCACATATCCAAAGACAAACACAGGCTCTTTCTAAACTCTTCTGTGAGGTTTGAAGGGACCATTGAATGATACACTTTTCCACATCTGAATTCTGAACCCATCCCAAAACCAGAGGAGGTGGAAGATACTGCCTGGGGGCACAGCAATATTAGGCTTCCCAGGACTGGACTGGCAGGACCCCGCTGCCCGCGGCTGGCACAGGACCCGAAGGTGAGACGGTCCTTCCTCCGCAGACGCGCCATTCCACTTTCCCCGAGGAGTGGTGAAGAAGCAGAGAGAGGCCGAAAGTGGTGCAGGGAAACCTTTCCTCATGGAGAACGAGGTCTGTCCCCTAATGCCCTTGTCTAACAAACTTGGAATTATTACATTTTCCTAACTTAAGCAGTACCTATACTAGAATCCGACTCCATTCAACGAGCACCACATGGCCTCTGTGTTCCAGGCACTGGACTAGGCACTGGGGCTGAAGATAAAGGAAAAGGTTCTACCTTCAAATGTTCACACCTCATTCAAGGAGGACAGAGCTGTAGAAGGAAGATAACCAAGTGACAGAGCAGAGGGGTAAGCCAAGTGCTTGGAAGCAAAGAGGAAGTAATAATTAGTTGTAACCCTGGGGATTGGAGAGAATGCTAAGAAGCACCTTGACTTCTTTCTCTCACTACTTGCAATATTTCAAGCTGTCATTTCTTTTTCACGTGAAGGTTTCTCATTTGCCACAGGATGCGGAAGTGCCTGGCATGCATTGTGTCATGTAGGGTGGACATCTGTTCTTGCTGCTACTCCAGACTTCTTCCCCCTTTTCGGGCCACAGAAGCCTTCTTTTCCTTTGGAGAACTGCCCCAGCCCTACTTCTGGGGCCCCTGTCTTCCCACCACAGGGATAGGCAAGTGATCCAGCAGGCCAAGTAGACTTTTTTTTTAAATATGTTTTTATTAATTTTTTTAGAGATAGAAACATTGATGTGTGAGAGAAACATCAATCGGCTGCCTCCTGCACACTCCCTACTGGGGATTGAGCCTACAACCCAGGCATGTGCCCTGACTGGGAATCGAACTGGGACCTCTCAGTCCATGGAACAACACTCAATCCACTGAGCACACTGGCCGGGCGCAATCAGACTCTTTTTGGGAGTACCGATTTAAAGGCAGAGAGAAAAAGGACCTTATGCCTTTTCAGATCCTACGTGATAAGAGCCAGGGAAATCGCTTTGCCACCATGTGGCAAAACCTACTGAGAATAAAACCACCAGGAGGAAAGCAGATCAGAGAGATGAAAATAGTGGTAGAAACAATGTTGGAAAGGCAGCCAGAATACCCCTTAGACATCTCAATTACATTAGTCAATAAATTCCATCGAACCTGTTACTTGCAACCAAGAGCACTGGACAACACAGTGTTTATCATAGGCTTACAAATTACTTGAAAACATTTCTTATAGATTGTCCCTATTCTACCCTTGATGTAAGATAAAACTGAGACTTCCACAAAACTTTATAAAGACCCTCACTGCTTCAGTGCTATAAGATACATTCTAGGAATGGCCAGTTATTCTACAAATCACAGTGTTATTTAATGATGAAGCTATTCTGATACAGCATCATGTATCAACTACCATTTTTAGTTTTGATTTTTCCTATTATGTCATTCTCATAGCTCAACTTGCACTAATACAGGTGTCTCTGATTTATTTTATCCATCGCGCATTTTTTTGGCATTACAATTTGTTGAAATACAGTCATGCTTGTTCTTGTCGTCCTTTAGAGACCAAATTCATTTTCATTTCTAATTTAGTCGTTAACATTGGGCTTTATCTTAACATTCTCTCTGCCTGGTTCATCTAGTGGTGTCTGCAAGGTTAAGTCACCATCGATATGTAGACATTGTTGCTTTTCACATTCCCTGCAGGTGAAAATACCAGTAAGATTAGAATTTGTAAATGGTAGGAATGACTGACCCTCTGAGTGCTCGCTCAGCAGTCAGACAGAAAGCCCTGTTTCCTCTTCTCGCTCTCTGAGAATGAAACGGGACATGTGACAGTAGGTAGAGATCTCTGAAGAGCGAGGGTGGGCGTGTTACGCATCGCCTTTGTATTTTACTTTCCCTGCCAAACCTTTAGCTCTTAGAGAGCCAAGCATCATGGATATCTCTGGCTACCCCACATATGCAAGATGGTGGTTAAGATGATAAAAAGAAAGAATAAAAAGCGTATTTACTTTCCTTGGTAACTCATTCCAGTGTTTCAAAACCACCTGGAAGTTATTGCTCATTAATGTTTCTAAGCAAACACTATTGGCAGAATACTATTGAATACTAACCCTGTGCCAGGCACTGTGTTCTTTTCCTCCCAGAACTATGCCCTCTTTTTTGAAAACTGTGTAAACAAAGGAAATGTAGGAGCCTTTTCTATGAAAGATCATGACAAGGTCACATATCAGCATCTTCTCTGATAAACTACCTCAAATCCTTTAAACATTATTTTATGATTAAAATTATATACATCATAGAAAATGACTGTGCCGTTCTATCACTGTGTTACTCTACCAGAGAGAGGCCGCTTCCCTAAGGCTCTGATTTTCTCAGCATTCTAACAGATTCATATTCATAAGAGGAAGAAGTGGGCACAGAGACAGCGTATTCATGTTTTAGTGGTATCTGCATGATTAAATCACCTATGATATGCAGAAACTGTTGCTCCTCACCTTCCTTAAAGGTGAAAATAACACAATAAAGCTGATATCAGAAATAAAATTATTTGGTGTAAAGGCATGAGAACATGGCAAACGTAGGGAAACAAGCTGAGATATACGAACAGCCTCCGATCTGAACTCACACGTGGGTGGGCCCCTGGCAGCCACGGTGAACCACGCTGTCTGATGGCTCAAGGGCAGACACACCCCTACGCTAGGCCAGTCAGATCTTCGTGCAGGAATTTAGACTGAGAGATGCGAGTCAGCCCGAGCGGAGGACGTGCACACTTGGGCACCGTGTTCGGCCATGTGCTCACGAGGCAGTGAAGGCGGCCAGCTGGAGAGGAGAAACAGAAGGGAGCAGATACGCAGAGAGAAGCAGAGCTCCGAGTCCACAGGTCCTGAAGGCAGCGAGGCAGACAGAGGGACCCCCGGGGAGGGGCCTGGCTGCCTGGCCCTGGTCGAGGCTGCGGTTCCAGACTCTGGTCCCTCACGAAGCCCAGATGGATCTCACACCCGCGAGTTCTGCGAGACCCTCTTGCTCTCTTACGGCAAATTCCTCCTTTTTGTTAAGATCGTTTGAGTGGGTTTCAATTATTCACAAACATAAGATTTCTAACCTAGGCAATAGGACAGTGGTCCTCAATTCTGGTTGAGCATAAAATGCCGTAAAGAGGTTTTTAAAAACACAAACATCCGTGCCCTGGCTTCTGGAATAGAGCCCAGGTAGGTGAAATTTTCAAAACTCAGCCTGAGAACCATTGCTCCTGGAGCGGCAACCAGCACAGCAGAAAGCTAGGCATCGAAGGGAAAAGGACATCTCAGACCAAGACAATGGCAAAAAGGGAAGAAATAACAGCTGGACGCCAGAGCGCACACCACGGCCACACCTATGTGTGGTCTTCGCACCTATGTCCACGCTGAACACGCTGCGGTCAGCTTCCGTCACCTGTCATGAAAGAGATCTGAAGTTCCAAGAGTTTCAGTCATTTCAGGTTTGATTCATGTATCAGTAAACTATCCCCTGGCAGCTTTGAATATAAATCATTTTGGTACCCAGAATCATCAAATCTTAAAAAAACAAAAAACAAAAAACAACATTACTTAGCTGGACAATTATAGGTTGTGGCAATAGCCTAAGCACAAATGAAAATAAGATGTGGGTGTGTGCAAAAGAGGCAATTAAGTGGGAATTTGGTATAAAAATTCTCCCCTGCACAGGAAGAAATTGAGTCCAAAAGTTGATTGTATTCATCTGACAGCAAAATTAATACCCAAATTATGGAATAAATTAGTAAGTAAAACTATAAATGAAATCACCCTCTTATTACTTTGACAAAGGAATTTATCAGGTTTAGGGAGTGGATCTTTTCTGAGGTAGATGAGAAAGATTACTATAATATTTGTTAAAAAATGTTTTTCAACAACCATAAAAAGGAAATTTATAATATACTCTAGAGAAATGCATCTTGTAAGAACTACATTATCTGGTTAAGAGGCACCGGGAACAAATAAAGGTATGGTTAGCCGTCCTGCAAGCCCTGGGAATGAATTCTCCAGCGGGCACAGGCTGGTGTCTGACAGGCAGGTCAGGATTAACACACAGCGGCAGGAGTTCCAATAAACTGATGCAGAGAAAGAAGAGCTGACCTGGGACCTGGAAACCTCCTCCACAGAAAAGACTCAAAATTGGCAGCCCGTAGAACTCTGTCATCATCTTATGTTAACGTTTAAGCGCTTCTGTCAAAATGACTACAGGGGTGGGTATTTCTCTCTTGAAACACTTCGAGAACTTGTGGTAACAGATTGCGGGTATCGGGCGGTAATCCCGGAGGACTGAGTCCTCTTCTTCAATGGTCCGCTTCACTGCTTGGGATCCCCCGTGTAGCCCACGCGCACCGGGGAAGAATACGTGTCAAATGAAATATCAGAGGAAGAAAACATAATCATTATCATACATTTATGACATCGTTCTGGACAAACACGTGATCTTGCCTTTTTGAATTCTGCTTTCTTAACTGCAAAACGGAGACTCATCCAGGTCAAATACAAAGATACTAATGACAACTCTGAGAGATCGGTAGGTGGTTTAAGGCAAAAGATGGCAGAATTATAACTAAATATTCAGTTTCCTCACTAGTTTGTTGTACATATGACGTAAAAATAATAGCTAATATTTGTTGAACACGTACATCAGACACAGTCTCACATATTACATTATTAACTCTTTAACCCCCATTATTGCCCCTGAAATAGGTTCTGTTGCTATTCTCAGTCTGCAGCGGCGCGGAGAGGGAGCAGCCACGGTGACGGCGGGCTGGCAGAGCCAGGACCTACCCTCTGTGCTGTACTGAGCGCCGCGGCCACACCCACGGCTCACTTCTCTCCTGGTCTCTGAAGCCCTGCTGGCCTAATGGCCGTTTCCGCAACGCCGAACCCAGGGTGGGGTCTGCAGGTCCACAGAGAAGGCTCTGCAGACAGGACCTGGACAACGCTCATCACCTCCCGTAGGTCAATGTTTTTGTTACAGGAAAATCACTAGTCTCAGATGCTGGTCCCCACTCCACCTTTCATTAGCCAGGTGAATTTGAACAAACCTCTCAAGGCCTCAATTTCCTCATTTAAATAAAAAAAGTATATGAGATGATCCCTGAGGCTATTTTCCAACTCTACGCAATGCTATGAAAAAAGAAGATTCCAGGCCTCTTCTGTGAATCTCCCCAATGTTGGGCCTTAGCAGCACCACCTTCACAGAGCTCATAACCAGCTCCAGGCGGACGCATTAGTTGGGGTGAAGTCTGCTGGCATCACAGAGAAACTGCTCCAGGACTGGAAAGACGCAAATCAGAAAACTTCGGAGGACTAAGCAAAGGACGCTAATCATACTAGTCAAATGTGTGGATGGTGACCTTTCATAACTTCGAGAACATCTTAAATATGGAAAAGCACAGAGGAAAACATAACAAACATTGTTTCTATATTTTCTTCTGTTTTTTATTTTTATTTTCTGTCTTGTGTATTAAGAAAGTTATTAAGCCCTGGCCAGTTTGGCTCGGCGGTTAAAGCATCGGCCCTCGGACCAGAGAGTCCCGGGCTCAGTTCCCGCTAAGGGCACGTACCTCGGTTGCAGTTTGTCCCCGGCCCCGGTTGGGGTCGTGCAGGTGGCAACCAGTCGATGTGTCCCTCTCACATCGATGTTTCTCTCTCTCTCTTCCTCCCACTCTCCCTCCCATTCTATCTGAAAATAACAATGCAAAAATGTCCTCGGGTGAGGATAAAAAAAAAAGAAAGTTATCAAGTTGAAGTACTACAATCTCATTTCTTTGTCCCGGTGAAAACCATTATCAAGAACTTCATATTCATCCTTCCAGTATTTTCTATAGATATAAATGTAGTCTTTTTTGTATATAACCTTATCTGGAAAGCGTAGGTTGTATCTAAGGCACACACCCAGAACTGTATTTACAGTGTTTGTGCCTTTTCATGCCCAAGTACATGCTTCCAGTTCACGCTGCCATTAGCAGTGTGCGTTCTTGTTTCCTCACGAGATCACCAAGATTTAGTTTTTTTTTTGTTTTTTTTTTTATCCTCACCCGAGGACATTTTTTCATTTTCTGCTCAGATAGAGTGGGAGGGAGAGAGAGAGAGAGAGAAACATCAACGTGAAAGGGACACATCGAGTGGCTGCCACCCGCACGACCAACCAGGGCCGGGGACAAACTGCAACCGAGGTACATGCCCTTAGCGGGAACCGAACCCGGGTCTCTCTGGACCGCAGGCCGACGCTCTAACCGCTGAGCCAAACCGGCCAGGCCAAGATTTAGGGTTTTTAAAGCTTGTTTTGTTTTAGGTTTTGGTGGAGATTGGGGGGGCGATGGGTAAGAGTGGCGTCTCATTTTTGCATTAATTTTTATTGCCATAATGACTGGTAAGGTTTAACTCTCAGGTTTCCCCTTCTAAAAATTGCTAGTTGATAGCCTTTTCCCATTTTTCTGTTGGGTCGGTGTCTTTCTCTTACCTATTTGTAGCCTATGAATAATGCCCGACTTTCTTAAGGCTAGAGTCATAGGTGATAGGCCAGTTTGGGAGCCCCTAGTGGGTCCTGATTGGGCCAGTGGGCCAGCCAATCTGTTGGCAGCCTGTGGCAGAGCCCGCCTTCAACCGCAGAAGGAGGGAGATCCTGCTGTTCGGGCACCAGCTGACCAGTTACCCAACGCGGTGCGGACGCTGTAGACGGGACTCTTGGGTTCTTCTCACTTGCCCAGCCACTGTCCTGGTCATTCTGCTACTCTATACCTCCATCTCTAGTCAGCAGGAAGGAGAAACATATCCCAGCCTTTCCATGATCTCTCATGGAGCCACAGGATGGAGGAGAGAAAGTCTGGGCTCTTGAGCTTTCCAAAGAAAGGTTTCCCATAGATGAGACGATTTCAATGTTTCAGTTTACAAAATGCTTAAGAGAAGTGCAGATGGAACTAAACTGAAATGAAATTAGAAGAAGATATTTAGCTTAATTTCTCTGCACCATTTTTTCTTCAGAGAAACGGGAAATATTTTTGTTTTCTTTGCCCTGGGGCTAAGTAGGGACAGCCTCCAGTTAGACATGCAACAGACTCAAACGTTCTCTTCTGGGAGGTGAGTGGATATGTAAACTCCTTCCCCAGGAGAACTTAGGTCTTTCAACACGGAGGCCGTGAGGCTGCTCCACGGTGCTGTCCCCAACTTTCTCAGTGGAGAAGAGCCAGGCACCCTACGGAGGTTTAGAAAGAAAACAATGCTATGAAAGGGAGCTTAGTCTCTTTGGGTTTTCCTGAAATAATGATCTCGTGTCAAGCCTTGACTGCTCAAATGAATTATATTTTGATTAATGACCTTTATGCTGTTAAAAAAATAAATGACCAAAGTGTGTGTTTATATATGCAGAGATGTATATTATACGTGTGTGTGTGTGTACCTCATTTGTGTTTGTGTGTATATACCAAGAGTGAAAGAGCCAGCTGTTTTAGCCATTTCTGTTTGGGGGATGGGTGGGTAATACAGTAAGTTCTGTTGAAAGGAAATTATGGGAGAGAATCTGATACCCTGAATCATCAACAAGGCAGGGTTCAGAGGGCAAGTATGGAAATAAACTCAGAAACTAGCTTCCTGTTGCTAAATCAGGTTTTAAAAAGCAAACATCGAATGTGAACTCTTTTTGGAAGTTAGGTTTTTGGTTGCTATTGTTATCTGGAGGTGTTTTGTTTGTTTGGTTGGTTGGTTTCTTTCTCAGTTGATTTTTCTTGCCTGATTCAGTTGGGAAATGAGGAGGGGTGGGCTACTGTAAGGTCCCTTTCAAAATCACCATCTCCAGCAAATTCTCCCTCCAGTACTTTCAACAGCAGGTCTGTGGACTTGCTAGTTTTCCCTCTTCCCAGTTATTTCCTATAACTTGCAAAATACAGACCTAGGAATGATCATCTGAATTTATTTAGAATAGCTGATTGTGAAGTCAATCACCCTCTGCTCACTAGCAGATTCACTGAAAGGCTGGAAAGCCTCCTGGGTAAATTACTTCTAAGCGACCATGTGGGCTCCGTGCAGGGGAAGTGACTGCTGGTGTGTAACGTGCGGAAACTGCAGCTCTGAGCAATGTGGCTGAGGAAACTGCGGAACCCAGTTGTGAAGCCAGTGAGTAGATACGTGGACGCAAGGGAACTAGTCAGAGGGGCTCACACCTGCGCGAAGCATCGAGTCGTCACGGAGGAGAACTGAAGGTAAAGGCCCAAGTGGTATGGAAGAAAGTGGGGCAACATATGGCCCTTAATTATTTTTTTAATCCTAACTTTTAAATAAATCTAGATCCATCAAAGCAGTAACCATGCCAAAGCCATTGTTCTTTAGAATAGCTTTTCCATATGTAACAGTAGAATTGTTTCTCTAAGTTAAATCCATTTTCCTGAGTCTTGATTTGAAGTCTCTGGATCCCAAATTAGACTCGTCAAGTTACAGTAGGAAATAAGCCAGAAACCTACCAGAGCCAACATGAAATGCTCCTGACTCAATACGGGACCCACACACTTAATTCTGCCCCTCCAAAAATTCTGGCACCGGCACTAAGCTGTCCCATGATTTGTCTCATGTATATAGTTAATGCAGAAACTAATCGTGATTTGCTACCTAACAGTGAAAATGAAGACGTAGAAAATAGAAATCCTAGGGTTTATCATTACTTGGCTACTAGGTGTTTTCTCTTTGATGTGCTGTTTGTCCATACACAACACCTGCTTCTTCACGGGCTTGCCATGAGGGCTGCAGCAGCTCCTGGGCAGAACTGCACCCAAACCAGCCAGCGTCCATTCCTCTTACCTGTTAAGATATGCAGCAAGCGGCTTCACAATTCTTTTGTTAAGCAAATTACAGATCTAGTAATCACAGAATCGCAGTGAAGAGGTACCTTGAAGGACTCCTAGTCCAACCTCTCAACCAGAGCAAGAATCCTATCTGCTTGAAAAATCCTTTTGTAAGAATGAAATTTCTAAGGCGATTCTCTTCATATACTCAATGGAGGAGGGAAACATCTGCCACCTTTTCCTGTCTAAGAACTCTTTCTACACTTAAATACCATTTATTTTCTCCCTTCAATCTTCTTTTCTTTAGGTTAAATAGCCCACTTCCATCGTCCTTCGGAGATCTGATTTTCCATGCTTTTAATCATGGCAATTGCTTTCCACATCCTCCCGAAATGCAGAAGCCCAAGCTGGGCACGGCAGCCGAATGAGAGCTTTGCTTCTAAGTGTCTCATTAGTGCTGAATGCGGTGACTCAGTTTTCCGTGCCAGGCTCCTACTAACAGAGCCTAGCATCGTGTTATATTTTAAAGTGTGCCTAAAATATACATATAAGTATATACATATATGTAAAATTGATTCTTTACTTTGACCTCTTCAACTGTATTATCAAAAAATACTTTAAACAGTAACTTGTTTAAAAGTGAAGTCCTCAACTCATTTAGAATGTTTTCCCCCTACGGTAAAACCCAGACCTCACAGGGTTCTAACATATTTAATCACAGACGCCACACACAGCTGGTAAGACACCGTGTTATCAGTCCCAAGTCTCCTCCTGGAATGCCCAGATTCCGTATGTGTATCGACATGCTCTCTAGAATCAAAGAAAAGGAAAACTTCTCTGTGCAGGTCCCTGGGACTCGAAGCTCAAGCTGACCAGAGTATATTTTCAGTATCTGTGGTCCCCCATGGGGCCGGAGATTCCCAGAAAGGGTTGAATTCTCAGCTGTGTGGATGCTTCATACTCAGGAGTCCAGGTTAAAAGTGACAGAGAACCAACTCAAATTGCCATAACGGGCACAACAATGGGTAGGGCCTATGCGTGGGTCACATCGCCAAGGCAGCTGGGCCCAAGTGCTCAAATGACGCTGAGCTCTGCTGTCCGGTGTGCTGGCCTTTGCAGGCGGGCTCCCCCTACATGGCGGCTCTCGGCTTCCATCCTACCAGTGTAGCGACCCAGCAGACAGAGGGGCTCCCTTTGCCAGTAGCGGCAGCCAAACTCTCGTGCTGAATTCTCCAGTCCTCAGCTTGGGTCACATACTCAGTCCTGAACAATCGCTGAGGCTCTGCGTGGTCTGCTTCAGGTTCAAAGCCAACCACGCGAACCACACAGATGGAGGCTCGGGAGGGGTAATTCACCAAAGGAAAACTGAGGTGCTTTTCCCAACCAAAGGGGGAAGGGGAGCTTGGCAGGGGAGAACACGGGACTCTTCTATTCGTAGCCCTTCAGTGCCTGTCTCCTCGTGGCTTTCAGGGAGCCCACAGAAGGCTCAGCCTGTGACACACAGTATGGGTCAGTAAAGGCTTGAGGAACGAATCCCCTGGCAGCAGCCTGGCCCCTTTGGGCCCACTGGCCCACTGCCAGCACAGGACCTGAAACACTTCAGGACAACAGCAGCACTGCCCAGGAGAACTGCTTGCTGGGGTGGGGTGGGGCGGGGGCGGGGGCGGGGAGAGTTGAGAGGATCCAGCCCTTTCTGTATAATTTCAGGGAGGGCAACTCAAGAATTAGAGAGATCGCGCACAAGGATCTAAGAAGAAGCATATACTTAAAACCTTTAATGAGAATTCCCTCAGTCATTTCTTTGATCCCTGGTTCAGTGAAGTTCTGATCAAAATTTTGCATTGACTTTAGGGCAGCTCAGTGAAATAAATAGTCAGGGTGGCCACAGACACGAGGCTGGGTGAAGACGCGTGAGGTAGCTTATGGGAAGGAGGGGGATGGGGGGACAGACAGAGGGCAGCCCTCTGAGTGACTAGGGGGCTCCCGGCAGAGGGGGGACAGCTGTGCTAGGAAAATACCTACCTTTTGAAATTGATTTAAGGGGTTTCTTGCTGAATCTGATGGTAAAGTGAATGCATATCAGTGAATAGTCACAAAGTTCTAAGACGCACAAACACTGTGCTGACATGTGCCACAGTCGTGTTTATATGGCACGGTGATTACCTTCGCAATTCTAGTTTATTTGCCTTTTATAATCACAGCTATTCCTTTGCAATTAGGACTTGATATTTAATTTATGACTGTTTTATACTGTGTTTTAATAATACCTTCTCAAAGATTAATATCCACTCCTAGTGGTTAGAGCTTGAAATAATTAGTCTGTTTACCTTTGGTTCCTTGTTGAGTCTTAAGGTAATTATAAAAATATTTGTAAGTAATAAAAATAACCTCGTTGGTTAATATGGGCATTGGTTTTCAAAGCAAAAGAGAACCAGGAAATTTAGTTGAATTCCCAAAGGAGTCTTTGGTTGAGAAAGGTTTGGGAAGCACCAGGCTAGATGCCTCCAAACGTAATAGACTCTTGGCCTAAGCACAGAAGGAGAAAGCAGTGGAGAGAGAAAGGGAGGGAAATGGAACAACTCTCTTTGTAACAAGGAAAATCGCTGAAGAATAGCATTTTTATTCTCTGTGTGCTATGGAGAAAAACAGGCTAATTTATATACAACTTCCCCTTTTAAAAAGGGGCTAAACTAATAAGACACTGAGAAAAATAACTGAGATCATCACATTGATGGAGTAATAACCATGGGAAAAATATTTTATTACCTATTAAAAATTTAGCTTGCCAAAACAGAAAGAAAAATGGAAACACACTCCCTTCCCTCGAAAACCAAACGTGAGAACATGTGTGGAGGTCTTCCGGTGTGCCCTCCAGACCTACCCTCCACCCCCTCTGCCCGCAGGGCGCAGGGACCGGGCCTGTGGGCCACGTCACAGGACCCCTCCTGGGTCTGGCCACTGCAGAGCAGCAGTGGAGACCGGAGAAGGCAGAGTGGCCTCGGGCTGGGGTTGCCCACGCCTCTTGACAGAGGTCTCAGATCCCGCCGGGCAGTCTCCCAGCCTCCTGTTTGCAGAACCCAGCCCATCCCCTGGCCCTCTCTGGTGTAGGGGATCTCCGGAGCCCCCCTCTTACCAGCCCTGGAATACTGCACAAGTCCTTGTGGCTTCCCTGCACCCTGCCACGCCACCAAAAGTACCCCTCTTACTATTCAAGTCTCCTGGATGACCCTCCTCCAAGTGCATCATCTCTTTCGTGACGGGATCCTGGCTGATACAACAGGTAATGTATTCGGATGAAGAAAAAGTAACTGGGTTATAGAAAAAGTACTAATGGCAACCTGTGCCTCATTTTATTTCTAGTTCTGACATTTACTATTATTTTTTATTAGAGTTGAATGCAGGCCAAGCCCGGGCATAAGGAGGTTTATGACCAAAAAAGCCCTCAGTCCTCTACTCGCAACGGAGACATGAACTGGAACGAGGACTGCTCGGCTTTCAACACGTGGACACGTCCCTGGGGCCTCCTCCTCCCTGTCCTCAAACCCCTGCCTCCTCCCTGTCCTCAAACCCCTGCCTCCTCCGCACAGCCCGGGCCTCCTCCTCACTGTCCTCAAACCCCTGCCTCCTCCGCACAGCCCGGGCCTCCTCCTCACTGTCCTCAAACCCCTGCCTCCTCCGCACAGCCCGGGCCTCCTCCTCACTGTCCTCAAACCCCTGCCTCCTCCGCACAGCCCGGGCCTCCCGCTCCCCGGGGGGGGGGGGGGGGGGGGGGGCAAACAGCACTGCTGGGCGTCCTTAGCATCCAGACGCACTGAGCACATGGGAAGCGCCACTGGGGAGGGGCTTACTTACAGCTGAGTAACAAACGGATTCACCTGGTGTTTAACACAATAGGCAGGGAACTGCTATGACCCTACCCTCTCACCACGGGAGCCGTGTCAGTCATGTTTCTGGTCCCCACACCCAGCACCGTGCCCGGCACATAGCGGCCCGTGAGCACACCTCCCGAGATGAACTGGCGTTCGGCTCGAAGGGACAGGAGGGGGGTAAGTCTCCACGTGTGTGTCCCGAGTGCACATTTCTGCCATGAGCACAGGCTCCCCCTCCTTCTCCTTACCAGAACATCATCGATGTGCCCCTTGGTGGTTTTAACCTATTCTGGGTCATGGACTCCCCCTCTGAGAAGCTGAAGAGAGCAATCTATCTGCCGCACACCAACAGACAAATATAGGTCACGGACCAAGGGTAAAAAAATACTCTTAG
Source organism: Tadarida brasiliensis (assembly GCA_030848825.1). NCBI lineage: Eukaryota > Metazoa > Chordata > Mammalia > Chiroptera > Molossidae > Tadarida > Tadarida brasiliensis. The sequence goes on along the minus strand of CM061257.1, from coordinate 215,567,181 downwards.
TCAAGATGGTCTATCCCACCCTGAAGCAGACACGTTCCCTGGGCAGAAAGAGGGCACAAGGTGCTCCACGAGGAATCTGAGAGGGTGCGTGCCAGCCCAGACTTGGCAAGACTATAACCTGGAGGAACCTTCCTTCCTCAAACCCCGACTTCGGACAGTGAATGCCACCGGCTGTTGTGGGAGGCTCCCCCAGGCCAGGCACCGAGCACCCTGTGCACACCTCGCTCACTCAGCCTCCCCACGGCCGCAGCATGTGGGCACCACTGCTGTCCTCATGAGACACAGGGAGGGTTAGCGATTTCTCCAAGTCGTGCAAGCACTTGATGCGCCGGCTAAGATGACAACTCAGCTCGTGTCACTCAAATCCTTGCAGCCTCAGCTCACCTGCCACTGCTCCCCACTAATGAGCCAGGCCTGCTCCTAGCTAGCTCCCCGCTAACGAACTCGGCGAGCACGTGCTAGCTCGGCACCTGCAGGAGCGGAAGGCGCCGGGTGCCTCGCTGCGGGAGGGAGGGTGTATCCAGTTCTCCCTGAAGAAGTCAGGTTGAACACTCCACTGGCGTTAACACCACACGGCACAGGGCAGGAGTGACGGGCAAGGCCCCGGCGCGGCTGAGTGGATGGTGGTCAGAAGGGTCCTGAGAGGAGATACAAACTTCAAGGGGAAGGAAACGTGGACAGAAATCCAGATGAAAATGTGAGGAGATCTGTAGCAAAAACAGTCATACTCTAGAAGGAAAAAGTATATTCAACATTAATCTATAACATGAAACACAAAAGTGTATTTACTTATTTATTTTTAATCCTCACCTGAGGACATTTTTCTATTTATCTTTAGATAGAGTGGGAGGGAGGGAGAGAGGGAGAGACAGACAGAAATATCGATGTGAGAGAGATACACCGACTGGTTGCTCCCCCCCCCCCGCACAACCCTGACCAGGGCTGGGGACAAACCGCAACCGAGGTACATGCCCTTGACCAGAGTCGAACCCACGACTCATTAGTCCACGGGCCAACGCTCTAACAGCTGAGCCAAAGAGGCCAGAGCCAAAAGCGTGTTCCTTAAACACACTGCTCACGTGACACAGAAGGACAGTGTGGTGGCAGCAGGTCCCTCCTGTCACTGGAAGGGACCACTGAATGGAGGGAAGTTCGGAGCGGGGCACGTACAAACAGAGCCCACTCCGCTCGAGGAGTGGGGCCAGCACGTCCACCGGCCCGGGCCTGGTTCGGGGTCTCCCCGTGCGCCAGGCGCGGGAGATGGGCAGACGGACAGGACTTCCTCTCGGGAAGCACACCGTTTGCTGGAAAAGACATGCTGCCTCCCAATGCACTGTAGAGCCCGCGGTGACCACGACGACAGGAGGGTGAAGAAGAGTCTACAAGGTGAAGCCTGGAAGGTTCATGCAGAGCCATCCTTGCCCAGCGACCCAGACTGGGGTCCAATGACTTGTTCAATCTGCCTGGGCCAGAGGTCCCTCCTCACACTCTGAGAGGACTTCTGGATATAAAACAAGGGTTATCTGGGAACCAGCAAAACAGCAGTGTGAGCCGACGACACGCAGCCTGCCGATACGCTGGGCACTCATAACGTGAATCACAGTATGCACAGCCGTGCTTGTTTCATCTGTGTTCCTCTGAGCGGTAAGTAGCGTCCTCTACCCACTGGGGACTGGACGTGGCTTCTTTTCCTGCTGCCCCCGGCTGTCGCTGTAGCTTGTAAGCTACAAACTCACAATGCACGCCCTGGTCAACAGCGTCTCTGAACCCCTACTGCAGGTTCTCTCAGTATCCAGTTATGGTCGAAGGTCAAGCTTGACCCTCAGAAAGATGTCTCTGCTCCTGCCGTGCAGGCACAGAGCTCTGTGCCTCTCTCCTGCCCCCTAGAAACAATAAGTGTTTTTCCTCTCTAGGTTCTTGCTTCCCCTTTTGAAATTCTCAGTTGTCTCACCTACTAGTCAAGGTTATAAGAACCTTGATGCACCTGCGAACATCAAACCCTACCCACAAATGGGGAAAGGCACACAGTACTTTTTAATTCTTCTGTCTTTGCCAAATGTGTCTCTAACATGTGAGAGTCACATGGCCATGTGGGTTTGTGCAAATACATTTATAAAAGTGTGGACACACATACCACTGTGCTGGAGTGGCAGAATTTACTTTAAAAAAACAGTTCTTCCCATATGGTTTTATCCATCCACCCAAAATTACACAGGATACAAATACTAGCACACTACTGGCTTTTATTTATTTATTGTTGCTAATCCTTACCCAAGGATATTTTTCCGTTGATCTTTTAGAGAGAGTCGAAAGGAGGGAGGGGTGGAGGGGGAGGGAGGGAGAGAGAGAGAGAGAAACATCCATGTAAAAGAGACACGTCGATTAGCTGCCCCCTGCATGACCTGAACTGGGGCCGGGGATTGAATCTGCAACCCAGGTACATGCTCGTGACGAGGAATTGAACCCACGGCCCTTTGGTCTGCGGGCTAAGGCTCTAACCTCTGAGCCACACTGGCCAGGGCATGGGTTGTTTTTTTAGAGAGTGCCACTAACGGCTAGGCCAGTTTCACATTTTGCTCTGACTGTACACCTTGTAGCAGGGGTGCTTTGATTTCTCCAGCTCTGTGTTTAGTCCTTTATCCACAGGGCCTGCCAAGCTGGGAGGTTTTCAGAGGCAGCTCTTTGCATTACAAAAAGTGTATTTTAATTATTCCTTTTTAAGCAAACCTTTTCAAGGTGCTAATTAAAAGCATTCCTGGCAGTTGTGCAATGCCAACACCTTTCAGCCTTCCGCTTGCAGGTACTCCTCCTTTCAGCCCACATTCGAATCCCAGCCCACTTGCCCCGTGCCCCTAACTGCACAGTGGCTTGGTCTGCCCTGGCCTACACTGGAGGCTCCATCGTCCTAACACAAAGCAGGGAGTTGGCCTTTCAACAGAAAACATCTACGAGGCCTAGAAGCAAGATTCAATCAGGTGTCACTCAGCTCTAGGCCAACTGTTTCCTGGTTCACAAGCTCCAGTTAGCCAATCTAAACACAGTTACAGAGCACAGGCCTGAAGACTGCTCCACAGCCATCAGAACGGTGGCCTTCACCCCTCAAAAGAGGCTTATGATCTAGAAGAGAAGGCTTTGCATTAAAATAGATACCCAGCCCGGTCGGTGTGGCTCAGTGGTTGAGCGTCGACCCATGCACCAAGAGGTCGCCGGTTCGATTCCCGGTCAGGGCACATGCCCAGGTTGTGGGCCTGATCCCCAGTGTAGGGCATGCAGGAGGTGGCCAATCAATGTTCTTTCTCATCGATGTTTCTATCTCTCTCTCCCTCTCCCTTCCTCTTTCTCTAAAAATCAATGAAGAAAAAAAAATAAAATAAAAAATAAATAAATAAATAGATACCGACAATACTAGCCACGTAGGCTGACAGCCAATATGAGGTGCAGGCAGCAAAGGCAATTGGATACACGTGGAGGCGATGGGGAAGGACATCTGAGTGGGGAGCTGGACTGAAAAATAATCAGTCAATCGGTCTGGCCTTGTGAAATTGTGGAATATGTTATTTGCAGTCCTTGCTAACTGCCACTTGGATTTATTTGGACCTTTAAGATGTCCTATAGAAGTTGAAATAGTCATTCAGGCATGAATCAAAGGACATTATTATTATTATTACCAGCTTCATTATATTTACTTATTTCATATAGTGCTTGCTATGTGCTCAGCACAGTTCTGAGGGATTTATAATACCCACTCACTGAACCCTCACAGCACGGTTACGAAGTCAGAAGGACTGTTTTGCCTCTTACAGGCGGGGAAACAAACGCAGGGTTTAAGGGACTCGCTCAAGGTCTACACAGAGCTGCGTCTCCCGTTACAGGGAGGGCAGATGGGCCAAGTGCCCCTGTTTGCTGAGCCTCTCGGGGCCATGAACACCGAGGGCAGAGACTGACCACTCAGTAACGTCTTCCCACTCACTGAACTGCTCCTGAAAGCCCCCCGGGGCACCAGCATTCTGTCATCCAAAGGAGGGACTCACAAACTTTGCAAGTTTACCAAGTGCACAAATAGACCAAGTCAGACCTGGAGGGGGAGAGAGGGGGTCACAAAAGGACAGGGACGTGCGAGGAGGGGGATCAAGGAGAAGGCGGTGGCCGGGCTGCCCTAGTCTGGGAGAACAGAAAATTCCTTTTCTCGGAAGTGCAGGACTGAGGAAGAAGATTTTCACATCATGCCCCCACCTCTGCTCTTCTTCCTAGTTTCCCTATTTTTTAAAAAATTTCCTTTTAGCCCTGGCTGGTTTGGCTCAGTGGTTAGAGCATCGGCCCATAGACCAGAGAGACCCGGGTTCGGTTCCTGCTAAGGGCACGTACCTCGGTTGCAGTTTGTCCCCAGCCCTGGTTGGGGTCGTGCAGGTGGCAACCAGTCGATGTGTCTCTCTCAAATCGATGTTTCTCTCTCTCTCTTCCCCCCCTCTCTCCCTCCTGCTCTATCTGAAGATAAATGCAAAAATGTCCTCGGGTGAGGATAAAAAATAAATAAATAAAAATAATTTTAAAAAATTTCCTTTTAGAATTAGATGGACTGAGTTTTCAGGGGTGTAAGGAGTTGGTGGTGAGAGGGAACAGGAAGTAGGAGACACGGGGCCCAGTGGGGGCTGGGGAGACGGAGACAGTGCCGAGGGAGCGAGGACCCTCACTGCTGCCCAGGGAAAGAACGATGACAGACAGAGGAGAGAGGCTGAGACAGCTCCTCGCAGGGAGAGGCCGTGTTCTAGAGAGACCCTCGGAAAGAAATTCTTCCAGACCCTTGGGCCCCTGAGCCCCCGTCTGAGAAATGCCACTGGGAGCCTGGGGAGACCACACCCACTGAGATACTTTACACTTGTGGCCACAGCAGATGACGGGAACGCCATGGCTGACTTCATGAACTTTCCCAGCTGTAACAAGTTAAACATTTTACTTCCTGAGCTCAAAATGCTGACAAATCGTGTTATATAGGGAGTGAACCAGGAGGACCACAGGCCGGGTCAAAAAGAACTGGTGCTGGGCGATGCATCTGGGCTGCGTCTCTGCAGAGAGGAAGGCGGGAGGACGGTGCATGGGGAGGAGGCCCGCCTCCGGGAGCGCCGCGGAGCTGAGACAAATGGCCATTTTGGAACCCTCATGTGACTCCTATGTAAGCTCATCTTGGAGCTATTAGCTATTTACAGTCTAATACGTGAAAGTCTCTTCAGGCTCTTTAAAGATATTAAAATGATGACACATTTAAAAATGCTGTAATGAAGTTCCTGCGCTTTCTGTCCCCGTGGGTTTAATCATTTTCGTATAAAACAGAAAGCATCCAAAGTTAGCATCTTCCAGCGCCCAAAGCTCCGAGTCTACTGCATCGCACCGCGGCACACGTGGACAGGGGTCGCGGAGGGCCGATCTCAGATGCAGAGTTCTCTATCAGTTCCAGCTGGTGAGGAACAAGAAGGGAAAGGACAGTTACCGTGTCCGGTCCGCCTGGGGCTGGGGGTGGAGGAGTGGCCGGGCCCAGCTGCGAGGGCACCCTGGGTGTAGTGGTTGAGCAAAGGGGTTTTGGAGTCAGACTGACCTGAGTGCTAACCCCAGCTCTGCCTTTCAGGGGCTCTGTGACCCACATCAAGTTCCTTCATCTGCTGGGGCCTTCATGTCCTCATGTGTAAAACGCAGGTAACAGTCCCTGTCTCATAGGGTTGTTGGGAGCAAAACGAACTCACATAGGTCGATGTAGGTAATGTGGCAAACCACTGGCCCATACTAGCACCCAGTGAAGGATGGCTGTGATCATCCTCAGACACGTCTAGTCAGTCCCCACTTCGTGAGACCAAACAGGAATTCTGTAGAAGAGAAAATTCAAGAGGGTCCAAAGCCACCCCAAGGTCAAGTACTTTGGACTAAAAGGGAGACCAGTTTTAACCTGATATCTGAGTGAAAGCTGAAACAAAGAAGCCATCTAGTGATCTACAAAGTGTGACTCTGAGCTAGCCTGGACCTAGAAGGGCCACTCCGGACAGAGATGAATCCTCAGAGTTCGCGACACAGAGATGAAACGAGCAAGGGCTGCCTTCGCCTTTGCAGGACTGACCTGATCTATTTCCAGCTTTATTTCATAGATTGTTTTGTTCTGGTTCAAAACAGTTACTTTCAGTAATCATAAAAGCTCCCAGTCTCCTTGGGCAGACTTTTTAATTGTAGAAGTCATGTAGGGTTACCAGATTTTGCAAATAAAAATAAGGATGCCCCAGTTAAAATTTCTGATAAACAATTAATATTTTTCTAGTGTAAATATGTCCCAGTGCAGTATTTGGAATGTAGTTCTACTTAAAAATTACTTGTTGTTTATCTAAAATGCAAATTTATCTGGGCGTTCTGTGTTTTATCTGGCAACCCTAACAGTAGCCAGAAAGTTGCCCTTTCTGCCCTGCAGAGTAGCAAAGTCACCTCCCACCCGTAATTAGCACTGCGCTGGAAAACACACCCTCCCCAAACCCCACTTCTAGGGCTGTTCCTTCTCAGCAAATAGAGCACTAAATTTACAGGCTTAAGAAAAAAAGTATCATTTCCCCACTCAGGGATTTCTTTTTTAAGTATCTCAGTTTAGAGAGAGGAAAAAAAAAAAAAAACAACGACGAGGGGATTTCCCCTCTGGTGGCATGTAAATAATTATTGGTAGACTGACATTTAAGGCATGACGCTTGTAAGAGTACTGACCTCTTATTCTTTTAGCTTGTCCAGCAAGGCCAATAGGCTATATATGTTCTTCCAAAAAAAAAAAAAAAAAAAAAAAAAAAACCCTCTTCTTTATTCTTCATTAAAAAAAAATACACATTCAGAAATTATATTTTTCAAATAAAGCAGCATTTTCTTTGGCAGGGTCAATGCCACAAAATACTGTGACATTAACCTTCAGGGCCTGAAGGGCAATGCCCAGCGGTGCTGGTCCCTGTCTCTGGCTACAGCTGCAGATGGCTGTTCACATTGACCCCGAGGGTGGGGTCAGCCATGTCATGAATGTGAGCACACAGTAGGTGGACCACCCATGTAAACAAACAAATGCAAAACTCCCCTTTCTTGGTTATATCACAACCAAATTCTTTCCTTCCTGCCTGAAAGCCGACAATACTCCTTACTTTCCAAAATATCCCCAAACAACCCCAGGTTCCAGGTCCGTGGCAACTTAAATTTAGAAATAGGCTTAACCCGTGGAGACCTGGGAACTCAGCAAACGGTACCATTCTTCTTTTCCCTTTCTTCTCAGCCCTCCCATCCACATCCTAATTCTGCTCAGGTACAGACATGATCCCTTCAAAGATCAGTGGCCAGTATTTCAAGAAGTTGGTTTTTAAAAAATCTTTTTGAAAGGATTACATTCAACTTCTGGGCCAGGGAGCCTCAGGCCTGTGGCCAGGTTGAGCTGGACAAACAAATGGAAATGGTTCCAGCTCACCAGCCGGGCACAAAAACGTGCTGGTGGAAGAAGTGGTTTTTAAATCATGAGGAACCACTGGTGAAAATCCACTGGTGCGTTGCGTTGGCCCAATAGGCCGTGGCTGCACAATGAATCAAGAAAAACACGGCAGAAGAAAACGAATCATCTGGTCACCGGGCCATAAAGCGCACATAAGGATAGGGATGAGACCACTGGCCAGCTTTCCCTCAGACAGTCAACAGAAGCCTTGCCCGTGTGATGCACTGACTTCCCTGGCTGTGACACAGAGACAGAAAGAGTTTATACCACCCGACGTGTGTATCAATCCGCTGTGGGTTACGCACTGTTCTCAGCACACATCCCATGCTCTCCTGGCCCTGGGCCTTCTTTCTTCCACACTCTTTCCCAGCTCTCACCCACACATGCTGAAATTCTACCTATTTGTCAAAATTCACCTTTTGAGCTTTTTAAGTTTCTGAGACTTTCGGCTACTTTTCCTGGGAAGGTATCCCTGGAACGGTCCCTCTTTTGCCTCTAAATTCCTAGCATCTTTTGCTTTTTCTACTTTTATACAGTTATTACATCTACTTGGAATCATGTAGTGATGGACTTATCTCCCCCGCTGGTTATTGAGCCCCCTGAAGGCAGGGACCAGATCTCACTGAGCCTCAGCAAATGGGGCACACGGCAGGTACTCAATCTGTCAGCAGGGTTGATGCAATTATTAACCACATCTTCGATTTCTTGGTAATATCATCTTTAGGAAATCTTTGCTGATGACCTTTCTGATACCACACAGGGCTTATCTCCACCACACAATTTATGACATCATATCGAAATGATCTGTTCCACATGGGCCGCTGGACTCTGAGCTCTTAAGGGAGGGACCTTGTTTCACCCACCTGTGTCTGCAGTGCCCATCATGATGCCTCACCCACCCACCTGTGTCTGCAGTGCCCACCATGATGCCTCACTCACCCACCTGTGTCTGCAGTGCCCACCATGATGCCTCACTCACCCACCTGTGTCTGCAGTGCCCACCATGATGCCTCACTCACCCACCTGTGTCTGCAGTGCCCACCATGATGCCTCACTCACTCATCTGTGTCTGCAGTGCCCACCATGATGCCTCACTCACCTGTGTCTGCAGTGCCCACCATGATGCCTCACTCACTCACCTGTGTCTGCAGTACCCTCCATGATGCCTCACTCACCTGTGTCTGCAGTGCCCACCATGATGCCTCACTCACTCACCTGTGTCTGCAGTACCCACCATGATGCCTCACTCACTCACCTGTGTCTGTAGTGCCCACCATGATGCCTCACCCACCTGTGTCTGCAGTGCCCACCATGATGCCTCACTCACCCACCTGTGTCTACAGTGCCCACCATGATGCCTCACTCACCCACCTGTGTCTGCAGTGCCCACCATGATGCCTCACCCACCTGTGTCTGCAGTGCCCACCATGATGCCTCACTCACCCACCTGTGTCTACAGTGCCCACCATGATGCCTCAATCACTCACCTGTGTCTGCAGTGCCCACCATGATGCCTCACCCACCTGTGTCTGCAGTGCCCACCATGATGCCTCACTCACTCACCTGTGTCTGCAGTACCCTCCATGATGCCTCACTCACCTGTGTCTGCAGTGCCCACCATGATGCCTCACTCACTCACCTGTGTCTGCAGTACCCACCATGATGCCTCACTCACTCACCTGTGTCTGTAGTGCCCACCATGATGCCTCACCCACCTGTGTCTGCAGTGTCCACCATGATGCCTCACTCACCCACCTGTGTCTGCAGTGCCCACCATGATGCCTCACTCACCCACCTGTGTCTGCAGTGCCCACCATGATGCCTGAAAATGAGCAGGCATGTGAATAAACATTTAATGAGATGTTCAAAGCGGACAATAAGCCCTTTGAGGGAAGGGGCCACACATTCTCATCTTCTGTACCTTCTCTTTATAATCAGGAAACATTGAGGTTGAGATGTGAGGTAGGCTTTGTAGCACAGTCTCTTAGTTCTTTCAAGTAGGTCATGGCATTAGATGAGCAAAAATACAGAAAATCTTCGTAACCACAAAAGCTAATCTCAAGGCTGCCTTGAAACGTAATTGTTTTAAATGACTTCTTGGGTAGTGCTCCTTCCTGCCCAAGGTAGCCTGAACATTTTATTTTGCACCTCAGCATGACCTGCCTTCCAATTACAATAATTATTTGGTATTTTCAAAATAAGTCCAACTAAAGTTCGAAAACTGGATTGTGGTGATGGTAGTATAACTGTCCAAATTTGCTAAATATCATTGAATTGTTAGACTTACAATGGGTGAATTTATAGTATGTAAATTATACCTCAATAAATCTGTAAAAAATAATTAATTCAGACTAGCGATTTTCAACCAGTGTGCCACAAGAATTTTTAAAACATGCAATACTTGCCCTGGCCAGTGTGGCTCGGTTGGCTGGGCATCATTCCCTGTAGTAGGAGGCTGCTGGTTAGATTCCCGGTCAGGGCACATGCCCAGGTTGTGGGCCTGATCCCCAGTAGAGGGCATGCAGGAGGCAGCCGATCGATGTTTTGCTCTCACATCGATGTTTCTCTCTCCCTCTCCCTTCCTCTCTCTCTAAATATCAATAGACTATTTTTAAAAACAACCATGCAATACTTGACTATTTAGTCAGAGCCACTGACCTCTTTCCCCTTAAGATTGTCAAATAAAAAAATGCCAGCAGCCAACACAAGAGCTGTCTGGTGTGAATGAATCAAAACTATACCTTTTTTTCTCAGATCGGCAACGAAATATATTTTTCATGTGACTCAGAATTTTAGTAATTAGTCTGTGTGTGCCATGAGATGAGAAAGGCTGGAAATCACTGACTTAGACAATTCCACAACAGAGAAAACATGTTACTGTTCACTTTGACCCCCGAGGTCTCCCACAGTAACAGATAGCATGGCTGTTCCTTGTTAGCCGGGAGGAGCGTCCACGCTGGCAGGAGCGCTCAGGCAGGTCACCAAATGTAAACAAGCCCGCAGAGGTCACCACAAAGGCGCCGTTGTTCTATCTCCCAGCCGGGAAGGAAAGGAGAGTCACCGTGGAGTATCGACTCTCCCTTGCATTCCTAATTAGAACCATGTGAAAGAGGGCCCACCCACAGGCCAGCTCAGCCTCAGCAAGGGCCCGCTGCTTCTGCCTCGTGTTGCACGTTGGCTGAAGCAGACCTCTCCCTGGGCCTGCCACGAGAACGGTTTCAAATGATAAAATATCCCCAAAGGCCACCATCAAAGCACCAGTGGATTTCCACTAGTGGTTCCCCATGATTTGAAAAACACTTCTTTGACCAGCACATAATTAGTGCCAGATTGGTAAACTGGAAGCAGTTCCATTTATTTGTCCAGTTCAACCCGGCCACGGCCTGTCGCACTCTGGCTCAGAGTATATACTGCTCAGTCCCCCGTGGGTAGGTGAAACGCATAACTTCCAAAATCTGAAAGCTCTAGGCAGCATCTTGGCAACAGGGATCACACATATGTCTGCATTCTTTCTTCTAATCCATCAAATTCAAACTGAATACTTTGGTCCTTTCCATTTTATAGATGGGGAATACAGCACCAGTATCCAAACTGTCTCAATGGTATGTCAAGAAAATAAAGGAGAGATTGTATAAACTCTATCTGTTAATGCCCTTAAGTGCCACATTAGTCTAAAGTGTTACTTATTGCCCGGCCGGCGTGGCTCAGTGGTTGAGTGTCGACCCGTGCACCAAGAGGTCACCGGTTCGATTCCCGGTCAGGGCACATGCCCAGGTTGTGGACCTGATCCCCAGTGTACAGCATGCAGGAGGCAGCCAATCGATGTTCTCTCTCATCAATGTTTCTATCTCTCTCTCCTTCTCCCTTCCTCTCTGTCTAAAAATCAATAAAGAAAAAAAAATTTTAAATAAAAAAAAAAGTGTTAGTTATTGTGATGCTACCCAAAGAGCAATGCTGTATTCTCTCTCTCTTTTTTTTTGTTAATCCTCACCCAAGGATATTTTCCCACTGATTTTCAGATTGGGGTGGGGGGGACATCAATGTGAGAGAGACACATCGATTGGTTGCCTCCTGCACAGCCCCAGATAGGGATCAAACCTGCAACCCAAGCATGTTTCCTTGACCAGGAATCGAACCCAAGAGCCTTTGGTCCACGGGCCAAGGCTCCAACAACTGAGCCAAACCAGCCAGGGCAAAAGCCCCACTTTTCTTCAAACTCTGGGAGACAGTGACTTGTTTTCGTAGTAGTAATTGATATAAAGTCAGTGCAAGTAAAACAAGTTTTGCTTTGGGTCTAAAGAGCTAAAAATGCTGGCAGACATTATTTAAACACACTAAACTGGGCTTTAAGAAAACAACAACAGAGGGAATAGTACGTGCAAAGACTGTTGTGCTGGCCCAACATGGAGCCTTCTGCAAACGTCAGATAGTCCAAGAGGCCCACTTTGATCTGACCAAAAACTGGTATTTCATCTCCTATGTGGAAGAAAGCTATAGTTCTTAGGTTAATTACCCGGCCACAGATCTGCTGCCAAGCTGTTCCAAGTGTCTCTTCCTAACGTGAAATAAAATGACCATTTACTTCAAACCACGTGGTCCAGCCAGCTTGTGCCAGAGAACACGCATGCTTCCCCGCTCACTCAGACACGTGACACTGCATGCATCATTCATGGGCGCTGGGAGCAACGATCGTCTGTGCTGCATTGTCTCTTCTCAGTTTGCCAGACAGAGGGCCACGGACTGACCGTGGGCGATTCTTGGAAAGGAACTGAAAACTAGCGGGAGTTCATTTTACATGTGAAGACTTACCTTCTTGGGTGAGATATACACCTAAAATGAGACAAAGACTGAGAGGCCTTCTGGTGGAGCCCACTCAGAGTGTCAGCTGGTGTCCACAGAAAACCGACTGGGTTCTGGCAACTGGAGGTGGTGGCAGTAGGTGGGGAGAGGGAGTCATATTTAGAACCCACAGTTCCAATTACACTGGTCACATGCTCTACAGGAAAGTGATCACCACTGCCTGTCATAGGGACCAGAGGATCAAAACTTGGACTCACTGGATAATCCAGAAGGAATTTCTGACCCTCCCTGTGTCTCTGCTGCCCTTGACTATTAAAACATAAATAAATATACCCACCCGCTTTGGTGTGAAAGGAGGTTGCATCACCTTTTTGGCTCCATAATCAAGACATGTCTTGTTAATATTCTACTGCTCTGTAGAACCAAGTGTGTGAAAACTTGGGGCTTTCAATAGATGAGTGAATGCCAGTGACCAAATGATCAGCAGCCAAATGTGAAATCAGACTCTGAGAGGCAAGCATTTCAGGTCTGCCTTTCAAGAAGCTGCAGCCCCACCCAACTCCTAAGGTCTAAACGGAAGTGACTTAACACTGCTTGGCTGCATTTTCCTTGGCTGGTCGATGCCTCTTGACCACCTCTGAGAGGTCTGCACAGGGTAGAGGATCTGAATGAGTGCATGGGGGTCAGAGGGCTGGGGGTGGGGACAGCAGGGGACACTGTGGAGTGGGAGCACCTGGGCAGTGGAACTCTCCTTTGACCAAATGCTTATTTTTCTCTGGGCAGGATGAGTACAGGGAGCTTGCTGTCAGCACTCTTGGTCTCCTCTTTCCAGACACTTCTCTGAAGAGTGAGTGACTCTGAACAAACCGCCCCCAAATCAGAAACTGAGGAGGTGGAAGAAAGAATGTTAAAAGCTAGTGATGTACAGAGAATTCTTAGTAGGACACTGGGCCCACGCCGCTGGCACACAGCCTTGCTAGCTCCTAAGCTTAGGTGGCCAGGCCCGCAGAGGCCACAGCAACTGGAGGCCGTGGGGTCCTTATCTCCTTGCTCCTCGATCAGCCAAGGGAAAAGGAGGAAATCAGTCACTAGGAATCCTGGTACTGAACAATCCTAGCTATTGTCGTACTATTCAGTTTGTCTTCTATCAACAAACCCATTTACATCACTCCAGACCTATCCCCGACCCCTATAATCTCCTTGACTGTCACTCAGCCTGGGATGGTTCCTGGGGAACTGCAGGCCAAAAGTGAAGGATTTCTTTGTTTCCATTTGTATGATAGGATGGCATGTGGTCCTGAGTGCCAAGGCACTAAGATAAGAGGGGTGCTCAAAATGCCCAGATGGCTGGAGAATGAAAACCCAGAGAACAGAGCCAAGTCTGCACAGCAGACAAGGGCCACTGTGGCCGGGGCTGGAAGTGGAGTCCTTGTCGTCCGCAGGCAGCAGCGGAACTAAAGGGAAGCCGTCCCCCGACTCAGCTGGTGGGAGCTGGGCAGCTTCCCAGCTGGAAGGGGCTCTCAAACACATCCCTGTAAGCTACCCGGGAAAGACAGAGATGCCGTTAAAAACAACAAACAAAAGGAGCTGCTAATCAAGGGGAACTTTAGACTTAAGAACAGGATTCAGTCTTCCTTCCAGAAAGATGCATGTCTGGGCCAAGGCCCAAGAGCACGACGTTCAGCTGCTGTACCCCTCTTCGGGGCCCAAGTTTGGAGGCACTGAAAGGAGAAGAGATTCACAAAGGAGGCCGACAGAAAGGCCCCCAACATGGACGCAGGGCTGTTCCCGTGCAGAAGATTCGAATTCACCAGGTATAAGCAACCACAGCTGTAACTGTCTCAAAACGTGTATCTTTCTCTTTCCCCGATGCACAGTCCTAGAAAGCAGCAGCCACTGGCCTGGAAACCACCCAGGATCGGACTCCTCAAGACACCCCAAGCAAGGGCTTTTCTGTGGTTGGTAAGACACAAGTACTTTGCGTCCATAGCCCAAGTGGCCTTAATTCTTCTCTTCTAAGCCTAATACTTGTAAGTAGGCTGTTTTGTTAACAAGGCTTCTACCTCCGTTTCTTTCCTAACATTTTCAATATTATCCAAATTGCTCTCAGCGATATTTTATCTTCTACTAATTCTTCAGATAGAACCTAACAGAATAGGACAGTGGAAAAGAGAAACAGTGAAAGCTTGATGATGATGATGGAGGCAAATCCACACACTGGAAGGAACTGTTAACAAGACATTCTAGTTTAATTGGGCTTTGAGAGCTACTTAACTGGTTTCTAGGGTTGGCCTCTCCCCGCTCCCCGAAATTCTAGCTACCTTGGTTCAAGGGGGGAAAAGGGTGTACCTGTCGACCCAGCCACCCTCAGATGACATTAGGGTTAAGACGGAGGGTTAGATCAGCATGGTCTGTGAAGACTGAGACTTCCTATCAACCTTCCCTTGATGGCTGGATGGGAAAGAAGTAAAGCAATGAGTCCTCTCCCACTGAACTTCAGTTTGCAACCTGTTTTGTTGTTTTTTAGATTTTTTTTTTCTTTGCTGATTTTAGAGGGAGAGGGAGAGAGAGTTAGAAACATCCATGAGAGAGAACATCCATTGGCCGCCTCCTGCATGCCCCCCAGTGGGGATCAGGCCCACAACCTGGGCATGTGCCCTGACCGGGAACCCAACCGGAGACCTCCTGGTGCATGGGTCCACGCCCAACCACGGAGCCACACCGGCGGGGCTGCAACCTGTTTTACACTGGAAGACGGCGGGGGCGCAGAGCCGTGGATCGGTTCCGCATCCTGCTTTCAACATGCAGGGACAAAGCAACTGAGAGCTCGGGAACCTGGCGTTGCTCCGCCCACTCACTTCGGGGAGATGGTGAAGACTAAGTGCATCAATCTTCGTAACCAGAAACAGCTGCTCTGTTCATAACTCAGCCGGCCTACAACACCTCGCACCGGAACCTTTTCTTTAACACCACATTCCTCCTCCGCGCTGCTACCATTCTAGATGGACCCGGCTTGTGTGGGTGCGTGAAGGGCACGCGGTACCCCTCAAACGGACACAGTAACATCTGATTTATATAACATGACTTGAACTAACTGCTGAGTTTCCATCAGTTTGCTGAATTAGAATGTTTGGGGCCGATATCCGACTCCCTTCTTTCCTCATCCTCTCCCCCGAGGACATCCACCTCTGTGGGCAGAGACTGGACCAGCAGAGGTGCTGTTTTAAGAACGATAACGGGGAAGATGATCTTGAGCTGAGATAGCATGGGGACTGCGACAGGAACAGGAGACCCTTTGAAAAGAGAGCGCGAGCCCTTCGCAAGAGCAAGAACTCAGGATGTCCCAGGTCACTGCTGGTGGCACCGCCATTTATCACTGGCTGCAGAACACAGTGGCCAGATTTCCTGGAAATAAAAAAAAAAAAAGGCCTTTTTCCTGAATTTTCTCTTGATGTAAACCATTATCTGTTTGCAAGAGATGGGGGTGGGGGGGGGAAGCAAACACATATGTTAGAACTTCAAGCCTTTAAAATAGTCATTGCCTGTTTCCCAAATGGGCTACTTAAGTCTCTCTCTCTCTCTCTCTTTTTTTTTTTTTTTTGCAATTATTTCCTCTTCAGACAAAGCAGCCTAAGGGTAGTCTGTTAAAATTGATTTTGCTGGGTTTTCTTTCTTTCTTTCTTTCTTTTTTACTAGATTACACGTTGGGCGGCAGTTAAGGTGGCCATGGGACTAGCCATGGGACCGACACTTTCTCTGCATCCCTCGGCTCACAGAAACTGGCTGAGTCAGCCGTACAGAGATGAGGTGCACAGGCCTGGGAAGCCGGAGCTAGGAGGGACGAGGCCACCACCTAAACAGGTCCATCTCCAGGTGCTGTGGATGACAGGAGCTCCCTGCTGGGAGAGCAGCGTGGCTGACGTTCTCCGGGGAGGCTGCACCTGCCCGCCTGTCCTGGGAAAGTGCGTGAGAAAGTGAAATGGCTCGCAAAGGGGTTTAGTGAGAAAGAGCCAGAGAGAAGAACAGACCCCGGTTCACCCGAGCAGGGCTGCTCACCACTCTGTAGAGGTTATTTTTGTCTTAGACAAATTAGCAGCTTTTTTTTAGTAAAGAGAAAAGCGGTCTGCTTTTTAAAGACTGCCCTCTTCCCCTCACACCCAGATGACTGGTCCCACCTCAGCACTGAGGCTTGTGACAGTCCTGACAGAAGTGAGGCGTTCTCCTCGACATGTGATTATATCTGTCACCACAGGAGAGGTGTGGCCGTCCTCAGGAGGCTGGACGGCGCTCCCCGGGAGCCTCTGAGGCAACTGCCGGATCAAAAACAAATTTATTTCTAAGGCTTTGAATCACAGAAAACGGGAATATAACTGAAAGAATGTCCATGCCTAGCAATGGCTCCAAACTAACATAAAATATAGCAGAATCCAATAACACCTTATGAAAAAATCTTCCTATTAATCAAATTATGTTTCCCCAGGCTGGCCAGTTAAGTTGATTTACATATAATAGCCCAGTATGTCTAAGAATATTCCTTATATAATACCATCACATTCGATGGAAATCCCCTCGGCACCACGGCTGGAATGACCGTTCCCATGACGATTCGTTCCTGTGGCTGGAGGACTGACTGCCCAATGCCAGAGGCTCTGTCGGTGCCCTCACCGCACCTCCCAGGCTGGGGTCCTGCTCCAGCAGGAGTGAGAACACTTTACAGCAAACGACACTGCATTTAAGGGTGCTTCCTCCGGGGCATTTAGGAAAATGATTACCAGCTTCATTGCAGTTACTGTTGTTATTACGATTAGGAAAATACTGTGGAAGGTTCTAGGGGCAGACGGAGAACTCCGGGTCCCCAGCATGGAGTGGCCTGCAGCAGCTCCTCTCCAGGCAACCTCACCCACCCTCCGGTTTCCATCTCCAAGCACAGTACAGGCTAAACGAGCAGGAACTGTTTGGCTTTAGGATCTTGGAAAATGCAGTGTTGCTTAATGTCCAGCTGGAGTCATCTTTGCGCGCGCGCGCTCTCTCTCTGTCTGGATTCTTCTTTCTCCCTACTTTAAAATAAATGTTCTTTACCTTGTGCCTGCCATGTTCTAATCCAGAGCTCTCAGTCATGATGCTAGAAATGAGTGATGACCTCTCTGTAGCTCATTTCGTGTCCAGGATCAGGGCCATGGACTTGGCTTTAACTGGAACAACTGGGAAGTGGGCAGCAGACCCCCACATTGGATGAGGCCACTGAGCCTCAAACGCTACCTCGCAGAAAGGAGGAACAGCTGCCTTTATTGGTGGAGAACATGACCTATCTTTCTTGCCCTCTTCGTCAATGAAGGGGCTTGCTGCAAGAATGGCCTTCCCAGTCCATTAGCAAGACAATTCACCAAAGAATGTTAACATTTCTAAGAACTAAATATGGAACACTGACCTTCAAGTGACACAGACATACCATAAAGTGAGTGATGCTGCATCAAAGATATGTGCATGGGTCTAACAGTGAACTAGCTGGCGTGATGATATGACAGCAAGGATCTCTTCCCTCTGTGTATAAGCGCCTCCCCTCTTAGTCTGTGAGCGGAGATCAATGGCAGCTTTTCCAATAGAAAGTGCATTTGGTTTCAATTCACTTTCATAACAACAGAGACTAACCCTTAGCAAGATGGAGAACATTAAGCCCCATTGTTCAGGCCAAGGATGACTGACTTGGGTGGCAGGAAGCAGGACAGTCTCTTCTCTGGAGAAGAAAATGCCTGTGGGTAGCAAACCTCATTCCCAAACAGCCTCCCCACCCCACCCTTTTTCTTTCTTTCTTTTCAAATGACAGTGAAAGAAATCAAAGAATCATCTCAAATCTGAGAACTGGAAGGCTCCTCAAAAAATCATCCTCTGACTCAGCCTCCTCGAGAAGGTTTTGTTTCTTAAATAATTATGGAAACCCTAAGGCATTGTTATTTAATAAGGTCTAAGGGCACAGCAAAGAATTTTATAAATTATTTTAGTAAGCCCCTTGTGGAGCTTTTTATTATCTTAAATAATGAGAAAATGAATGAGATTCTTTAAGACTTGGCAGCTTTGAGATTTTAGAGGTTGTTAAGTGGGAAAGGTAGGAACGGGATCCAAGCTGTGTTCTCTGGGCGAGGGGAAACACTCGAGCCACTGGTCCACGTCTCCAACGACCAGAACTCACTGTCATCGCGGCAGTTTTCAGACCTGCCAGTGACATTCCCTTTTCTCTCACAGAAAACAAAGCATATCAGATAAGCTCTTACAATGGAAGAATTCTGACGCACAATATGTCCTAACGAAGGGTCCTTGGGGGAAAAAAACAACAACACACCACCAAAATGAGGAATTATGTAATTCCACCCTTGATATTATTTAGAAACAGCAGGGGGAAAAGACCATCCACTGTATGTTCCTCGAGAACCTCCAATCAAGGGCTCTGGCCATTTAAAAACATGTTTCCTGGCTTTAGACGGGCTATAAATAAATTTAATAAGGATGAAAAAAAAAAAGTCACAGCATCATTTACAGTTCTCTCTCAACTCCAGCTGACAAAAATCTAGTCCAGATGTTTGTTTTGCTAAAACAACAGCAAAGGGTGAACTTCAATCGAGAGTATGGAAGCCCGAGAACCGGAGGATGTGTTTGAAGAGAAAGGGACGGCAAGGTTGGCAGGGAGGGTGTGGACAAACCTGGTTTCATACCGATTGCACAGAAACACAGTAATTAATTTATTTTGTGTGGAAGAAATCCACTTTATGAGCCTTTCCCCCGTCTCATCACCACTCTCAAAGCCACAGGGGCTTGGCTGGTGAAGCCTGAAATGGTTGTTTCATAACCTTTGCTTTTAAATTAAACAAATGACCTCAGATTTTGGAGCAGTTGTTGACTCAGGGGAAAGTATGCCATTAAAAGTGTGCCAGAAACAGATTTAATTGGTACAAGTCCCAAAAAGTGCTCGAAAGAGCACAGGCTTCCCGCATATAGATTTCAGGGAAATTACTCAAAGGCCGCACAGCTTTGTCAGAATTTGAGATGTGAAACAAGGCAGCTGAAAGACTCCGTATCAAAAGGGTAAATTCAATTCGGGAGATATTAATCTGATTACCTAAGTGAGGCCGCGAATCGGAGCTGCTCCATTGTGCGCTCTTGTTCAACCTGGACAGCTGGAGGGGCCGATCGCTTCCTTTCCCCTGACATATAATTAAGTTTTAAGAGACGATCAAGTTACGGATACAAAGTTTTAAGAAATATTTCATTCAGGAGTGGCATTTACAGTGCTCGCCTTTGCAAGAGACATTGTTCAGGTTATTTCCTTGAGCCACGCCGCAGAGTGCGGATCGGGGCCTCGGGGCTTGGTGTTTGTGTTTCAGGCTACAATAAACGCCCTCTGTGCACCTGCCTGGAGGAAAAACCAGTCCAGCCGCCTCCCAAGACAAAAGGGCCCTGTATTAAGTGCTGAAAACCCAGACGTGAACTGACCCTGTCAAATTCCAGCTAGGGGAAAAAAATCCATATTTTCGGCCAGTCCAAGAGAAGCTGTCATGTAGGTTTCTGGGTTTCCTTTCTCGTCCCCACTGAGTCTGAACAATGGTGACTTGTCAACAGAAGTCACCTCCTCTCTCATGAGTCTTTCTAGGTTCCTTTCCTGTTGGTGCAGTGCATTGCCTGGCACACCCCAGTCTGTCCTCAGCGAGTAACATACCCTCTCCTGCTCCTTCCCCACCAGCCCTCCCCTCCGCATCTCTCCTTGGTCATTAAGGGTGTGTAAGCACATCCTCCCAAATAAACAGCTAAATTATGTGTTTTCAAAGATTTCCCAAATACACACGCATCACTCCAGGTACACTTAAGATGGCAAGAACGTTTATCAGTAGGCCAAAGATCAAGGTTGCAGTTCCTCCATGCCCATCGTGGTTCCTGCGCCAGCTGGTCCAAGGCCATGCTGGGTCACCCGTACCAATTTTAGATGACTTATTCTGGGAGAACTGTTCAGCTTGGGCTTGTCGTAATTCATGTCTAAAATCAATCATGCTAGTCTCAGCTGACATGTGCATTCTCATGAAGAAAAGTGATTTCTCACAAAATTTGAAACCCAGCTAGGTGAGGTTTTATTCCTGAATTTCACCGGAGGCACCTTTACGCCAGGTCACAGATGAATCGACTAAGAAGGGCGAGGTTACCACCCCAACTTGAGAGTGCAAGTTGGTTACAAAACCAGAAAAGAATTCATGAATTACAATCTCCTCCTTCTCTAAGCCAGCCCTGAATAGAGGGCGAAATGAATAAAATCATGATTTTGATCATTATTTAAAACGGCCACAGATAGTAAGGCTTTGGCTGCCAACCATTTCTGAATATATTTGTTGATAAAAAGCAAACTTTTAAGGGTTAACAGCTTTCTCAAGGTTGCTTCAATAACTTCTCCAAACCCTAGCCCCGAGGGGCAGGAAAACCAGATGATCAGCACAGGAAAGCCAGGTTCCCTAACATGACCATTCCAGCAGGATGTACTTAATTGTTTGTGTCTGGAGAGGGCATAGAAGCCAAGCACAGTTTATCTGACTTGGTGCTCATTAAACAGCTGGCCAAGAAAAACAGTCACCCACCACAGGTGCTAAACTACGCCGAGCTACCCCGGCCAGGCTGGTGAGTTCTCAGTGAAGCACGGGGCTGATTTACAGCCTGCCACTTTACGAGTGGGTCTAGCCCAGGGATGGAGGTTGTCTGTTGGCTGATATCCAGAGCTCTACATGCACCGTGATTCAGGACAGACTGATGGGGAGTCCATCCTCGTGCTGCCCTGATATCCTAAGGCAGCAGCTCAAGCCTCCAGCCGATC
The DNA here is from genome assembly GCA_030848825.1 of Tadarida brasiliensis. NCBI lineage: Eukaryota > Metazoa > Chordata > Mammalia > Chiroptera > Molossidae > Tadarida > Tadarida brasiliensis. The sequence goes on along the minus strand of CM061257.1, from coordinate 215,546,050 downwards.
CCGACGCTCTCTTCTTTCCTGCAGCCTCTGACCCTGAAACCTGCCTCCCTCGTCCTGGAACTCACAGGAGCTGTGCTGCGTGGGACCCCGGCTGCTTCATGTGCGGCAGTTCCTATTCTGGCCTTTCCTATTTTCTCATCTTTCCCTGTCCTTTCCACTGGTGCCACACACACAACCAGTTTAGATGTAAGGTTTAGCTGCACTGTAGTCTGCGGGGAATCTAGGTTCCAGCCAGGTAAGGATGGCAAAAATTAGAATTAGCCTTAATGTCCTGGAGGGCGGAGGCCAAACCTGATACTCTTCTTGTTACCAGTGAACATCCAGTAAGCATTTCACATCACAGATGCTCCATAACTGAATGAATGAACAACTGGAAGCCTGAGGCCAATGTTCAAGTGTGGGGTTCGGCCCCCTTCTTCGTGGGGCCGTAAAGAGCTGTGAAAACAGGGTAGGGAGACATCTGAACTTTCCCCTGACATCACCGACAGGCATACGTGTGATGACTCATTGGGATGTGGGAAGAAAATATCAGAACCCATCTCATCTTTTTTAAAAAATCTCTACTTCTGGTGTGTTTTATATAACTGAAGAGCACAGTAGCACTATATCTTACAGAAAGCAGTTTTACTTATTTCGGGGCAATTCCGTTTTCAGAAATGATGGGTTGTAGATTTAAAAAATGGGTCGCAGATGTAATAAAGGTGACAAAAGGATGTACCAAAATGCTCAGAGAGGGCTTGGTCCAGCCGGGGTTTGCTTTGTTCATCTTTTAAAAGATAAACAGAGACGTCTGTCAGACGCTTAAAAGAGAAACTATCACCTTGTCCTTTGAGGGCATCCTGATGTGCCCATGTGTGTGGCCTGAGGGCACTAGGGCCAGACAAGTAAAGGGACCTGCTCGGAATAACAGGCAGCTTTGTGGCAGAGCTGGCCTTCAACAGGTCTCCTAATTCAAACACAGAGCTTCACCTGTTGCTCCAACACACGGCTCCCCTAACGCCCGCCGTCTGTGCGACTGCAGGGAGAACGCAGAGAAATGACCAGGACGATCACACTGGAGCGTGGAACCCTCTCAGCCCCGGCGAGGACACAAATACGTGATCACACGTTTTTGAGGCTGTTGTATCATCGTCCTTTAGAGCTGAGTGTCGCGCGCTGGCCGAGAGCGCAGACTCCGAGCCAGACTCTCCAGGTTTAAATGGCAACTAAGCAGGAGTTAGCGGATCATCGGCCAGTTATGTAAACACTCTGTGCTTCAGCTTCTTTGTTTGTCAAACGGGGGTAACGACTGAACCCCGCAAAGGCTATTGGAATTTTTCATGCACAGTATAATGTCTGACACACGATAGGTACTTAATTCACTATTATAATCACTCACAAAGAAACATAATAGTGTACTTGCTTCCATAGCGCTGTTTAGTACTTCAAATTACTTGATATTTTCTCTCACCACCTAGCAAAGAATTACAGATGGCCATTTCTAACTGGAAGGGACCTTGATAAATCGAGGGCTTGCCAGATGCTCCTCAGAAGCCCAGTGCACCAAGGAAACCCCTCCCAGGTTGATGAGGCAGAAGTCCAAACCAGACCTGGCCACCCACAGTTCAGAAGGGTAAAAGCTGACTGCCAAGTTCCCCCTGCCTTAAGACACGCAGGGACAGCCCACACAACAGTGATTCCCCTCAAAGAGATCCAAACCCAAGTTCTCTGGTTTCCTCTCCGTCTTCTCTAACCTGCTCGTCGCTGCCTGAGAAATCCCTTTGAACGACAACACGATCCTGTCACTTTCCTGTGTCAGTGAGTCCCCATCATCCTCAGGAAAGAGTTCAAACTGACCAGCATGCTGAAGAGGCCCTTCCACAGCCTGGCCCCTGCCGGTCTCCATGGACCATGCTCCAGCACGCCCTTCGATGCTGGCCATGGTGGCCTCAGAGGTCTCCCACGTCACCTGCCTCCAGTCCAGTACCTGGAGCACCTTGCCCTCCCCTTTCTCCACTTGGGAACTGCGGCTGATCCTTCAAGATCCAGCCCCAGTGTCTCCTTCCTGAAAACCCTTCTTCGAGAGTTCCCATCCCCAAACCAGGGCTCCTCTGTGCTTCCCCAGCAACCTCCTGAACCCAGAGCCATCAGAACACACTTTGTGCTCTCGTCCATAACGGTTCCCACCACCAAGTGGCTGTGCTTCCCAAAGGGCAGGGGCTGCAGCTTTTGTCTCTGTATCCTGAGCACCTGCCTAGCACAGGACCTAGTAGATAGTAGGTACCTGATAAATATCTTAATTGTAAATCACACTAAACTACTTCAGTCACCACTCTTGTGTGAAGTAGGAGATTTCCCCTTCAAAAGCACAGCTATTAGGCTCCTGGTCTTTCTTTTCTGACACTTTCCCTGGGCTGCCCATTGCTGCTTCTCACACAGAATCAGGGCAGGTGCACAGTGAGGGCTGACTGCACGCTGGAGGACCTTTGAGGCATACGTGATACATCAGTTCCATGCTTCTTTTAGATGAATACAGGTCTAAAGCTTTAAGTAACTCTTTGATTGCCCTGCCTTGTAGCTGTAGGTGCCTCATTCATTTATCAACTATGCATTGAGTAACTACCAGGCACTATTCCAGGCTCTGGGGATGAAGCAGTGAAAGGAGACGAAGATTCTTGTCCTCGAGGAGCTTATATTCTAATGACTCTAAGACAGCATTTCTTTTTTGTTAATTTGCCTTTTTTGTTTATTCCCCTTGGTTCCAGTTTGGTCCCTACAAGAACAAGGGGGTTCTTCCAGGCTGGAACCTTGGATCCAGCCTTGGGCTCTGGCAGTCACTGATGTTTGTTTCCTGGGTGATACCTTAAAGATTTCAGTTATTCTAGCTCTGGTCTGGAGCTCTCTTGGGGCGTGTTCTCCTTGTTATTCAACTTGGAAGCAATTTATTTGGGCACTTTTCGAGCTTCCTTTATCTATATACTATATTTAAAAACAAAACACATCTTGGCCCTCTAAGGTCTCATCCTGTGTGGCTGGAAGTAACACTCCCAGGAAGCTTAGGTTCTCTTAGCTGCTTTTCTGGGGCCGTTACATAGAAGCTGGTTAAGAAAATCAACATCAGAACCTAAAAATAACACACTATCTTCTAGTAAAATACAGAGACCCCACCCCAACACACAGGCACTTGCATTTAACCCATAAAATTCCGACTCTCCTGAGGGTACGGAGTAATTTTGCAAGAATGTCATAAATTATGGAGAAGATGTCACTTACAGATATAGAGTTCTCCAATGCAAATATTTCAGTTATCCAACTGCCACCTTGGCTTCTGTGGCTCATCTTGTCTTGAGCAGTGGTGAATCAAAGCTGATCATGGGATATAATCTGGGCTAGTTTGCCTGTCATATGTCCCTGAATAGTAGATGACACACACAGGTAATTTTAGGCCTCATATCTCATCAGATAATATTGTTCTGGATTAACAGAAGAGAACTCTCCCTCCCCTGAAGAGAAACTCTGGGCTGATGGTGGGTATAAAGAATATCAGATCAAAGAGTAGCCAGATAGTTATCTGGGCCTGGAAAGAAAATGTTTTCAAATTTTTCCCTTAAATCCAGTATATTAGCTTGAAGGCATGGACTAAGAATAGGCAGATAATGTTGAGAATTTGATCTGGAAGAAGGGAAGAACGCTGAGAATGGGCGTGGCTGAGGGAGCCACACAGCTATACAGATGCTCTTAGCAAACTTACAATAACATCTGCTCAGCTGGACAAAGTCCTTCAACTGGATGTTACATTGGGATGTTCACTTCGTAGTTACTCCCTTCTGAAAAAACATCTGCCCTTCTTACACAACCCTTTAAGAGAGGGAAATGCCCCCTATCCATGGACCCTGCTAACTGAATAGATGTGCTGGCCATGTTTTTAATCCTGTGACTTTTTGGCCATGTCTGATTGGACCAAAGGACAGCCCACCCATAGAATTACCTGGTGTGAAAAGGAAAATTGGGCCAGTCAGACCATAAGGTCAAGGGTCAGTGCCATGGAACGCTAAGGCAGAGCTGAGAAAGATGAAGAGAATGACCTCAGTGTCTACCTTTCCCATGTGATCGGCTGTGTTTCGTTCCTACTTGCATGTAGCATGAGAATCTGAGCTGTGTCCTTGGAGAACTTGGTGGGTAAAATGTAAGTTTTGGAGCCACACTCCCTGGGGGGGTCCTGGCTCTGCCAGTGACTGTGCTGCTGTCTGAACCTCGGTTCCTTCAACTGCAAACGACATAATGATCACCATGTCCCTCAGAGTGCTGTTGGGAGGACTGAATTCAGTAACAGATATAACACCAGGCACACAACACATGGTCCATAAATGTTAGCTACTGTTACTTTGTTAATCCTCACCCGAGGGCATTTTTCTATTGATTTTTAGATAGAGTGGAAGGGAGGAAGGGGGAGAAAGAGAGAGAGAGAAACATCAATGTGAGAGAGACACATTGACTGGTTGCCTCCCAAACGACCCCGACTGGGGCCGGGGATCAAACCTGCAAGCCAGGTACATGCCCTTGACCTACATGCCCTGGACAGGAAATCAAACCCAGACCCTTTGGTCTGTAGGCCAGTGCTCTAACCATTGAGCCAAACTGGCCATGACAGCTGCTGTTATTAATAGACTAACTTTTAAAACAATAAACTTGAGTGGCTTTTGTTTCTTACTACTAAAAGAGCTCTGACAGTCTAGCAACCGCTCTGTCCCACATCTGAGACAAAGCCTGCAGAAAACACCACTGGTGACCCAGTGAAGGCATAGGTGACCAAGGGTCCTGGCGGCACCCCTTCTGCGCACCTATCTCCTGTCTTAGGATATCATCTCCTCGAGATCTCCGGGGAGACGCATTCATCCTGGTCCCCCTGGTGCCTGACACAGATAAGAAATTCAATGAATAAAGCAGCAGCTCTCCAGTGTGGTCCTTAGACCAGCAGTATGGACAACTCCTAAGAATTTGTTAGAAATGCAGATCCTCTGACCCCTCCCAGACCTCTGGCACTCGGGAGCGGACGTCCAGCAATGCGTGCGTCACCAACCCTGCAGGTGAGCCGGCTGCACGCCAAGTTTGAGAACCCCCGGAATAAAGGTTGTGGTGGGGAAGCACAGTCACTCTGTGTCCTTGACCGAAGAACAGCCCCACTCTCCGGGGAGGCAGCCATCTGCTTTGACTGGCACGTGGCTTTGGAAGGGCTGCACATGGAACCGTAAGGGAGGGCAGAGGAGTATTCCTCGCCAGTCCAGCAGCCTCAGCCATCACGCTGATCAGGAAATGACGTGCTGCCAATGGATTATCCTCATCCTCCTCTCACAGGGACTTCAGAGAAAAAGTGTAAGCTCCTGGCACGGCCTGCTCCCCAAGGTCACCCTCTGCCCCCCTCCCGCACGCCCCATGCACTCCCAGTCACAAGGAAGTGTAGGAACTGCTTCCAGTGACTGTGGTTTTGCCACCATGCCTTCGGTAATGATGGATCTACCTAGAATGTCATCTCTGTATCCTCAGTAATAAGTATAGTTCCTGGTGCAGAATGGGTGCGCCATTTTCCTAAAAATCTGATGACTTCATTGTCTCCTTACCTTAGCGCCCCATCGCTAAGCCACCCTGCACATGTCATCCAGACAGCTGTACACAGTGATGGTCACTTTAGCATAAAATCCAAGTTCAGGTATTCAAAAGTCTGGCCCCAGCGCACTTCTAGACTGACTGCACACGCCCTCCCCACGTTTACAGTCGCCCCCTTCCCAACATGCCCTGCAACACAGACCCATATTCACTGAGCACGCTCCAGGAACCAGGGGCTACGTAAGTGACCAAGACAAAGTCTCTGCCCTTTAGGAGATCACACGAAAGCCAACGAGGCAGACCATACACCCATGAAGACATGTATAATACAGTTCAGGTAGTGGTAAGGGCAACAGGGAAAAGTAACGCTGGGTTAGGAGCTAGAGAAGGATGGGATGGGGTAGGGGTTCCATCTGAGAGGGACACCTGGGAAAGACTGACTGTAGTAAGGGAGCAGGCCAGGGAGATCGGGACTGGTGCTCCGGTCGGGGAACAGCAGCATGCAATGGCCTGGAGGCAGACACACTTGGTGAGTCTGAGCGAGAGGGTGGGTGTGTGGCTAGCACAGGTTTGAGGGGGGAGAAGGTCAGGAGACAAGGGCAGACATGGCCCACTGCAAACTTCATGCCTTTGTGCACAGCATTCCCCGAGCTGTACTCTTCTCTGCCCATTGGAATCCAGTCCATCCCTCATGGCCTATCTCTTACATCTTCCTTCCTGGACCCTTCAGACTCGCCTCTGCCAAAAGAGCCCCTCTTCCTAAATCTGGAGCCCGGGTGCCCGCCAGACTGTCGGAAAGCATGGCACACAAAGGAGATGTGGTTCTCCTTTAGAATTATTCTCAAATACACTGCAAATATCTTGAAGGCAGGGACCACATCGTGTCCATTTCTGGATTTCCTGTAACATTAACATAGTGCATATGGTAGGGATTCCACGACTCATGAAATCATCAGGCTGAAATGCACTTGAAGGTCTCTTCATCCAGCCAAAAAAATGGGGACCACAGCTCTAAAACTATGCTAATATATGCAGGACTGCGGCTAACGCACAGGAAATGTCAGTTTGACGGAATGAAATACAGTTTAATCCAACTAATATTTATTGAGTGGCTTATCAGAAAAACGAAGAAAAGCAAAGCCATGGGAGATCCAAACCTAGGTCAGAGCTCAGCTGGACTAGCCTTGGACCAGACCACCTTGGCAGGCCTGGCTGCAATGCTCCCCCAATCCTAGTAAACATCAAACACGCATGCCACACTACAACACAAACTCAGTTATCACCGGGCACCACTCCCAGACACTGGCCATTCTTCTTTTCTGTATGATCCCTGACCTAGAGGCCTCTCATATTTGGCATCGAATTCTCTTTGATGATGGCAAACAAGAATCTCGTCTCAGAGAATCCTTCCAACTTGAAGCCCTCCAGGATCACATCACCTCTTGGCATCCCATCCTCCGGGCTTTTGGCCCCGTCGTCTCTGCAGTTGAAGCAATGAACAAAACTGGCTTTGGTGTTCTCGTCCCTTCTGTCTTCATGACACTGAGATATTAATATGAATGTGTGCAGATCTGGGAAATTAACCAGTAAAATTTAAAGAGTAAAGAGGTCTGAGGGCCCAGCCGGTGTGGCTCAGTGGTTGAGCATCAACCCATGCACCAAGAAGTCGCCGGTTCGATTCCTGGTCAGGGCACATGCCCAGGTTGTGGGCCAAATTTCCAGTGGGGGGCATGCAGGAGGCGGCCAGTTGATGTTCTCTCTCATCGATGTTTCTATCTCTCTCTCCCTCTCCCTTTCTCTCTCTCTCAAATCAATAAAGAAAAAAAAATTTTTTTAAAAAAAAACAAGAGGTCTGAGGGTAAGGGGAAAAACTACTTTCAGAGCATCTAGCCCAGCCCTCCCACGAACCATCTCAAAGACTGCTTCTCAAAGAATACTCTCTGGTCCCCATCTCATTTGATCATGATTCAAAGTGCTTCCAACGTGCCTCTCTTTGGCAAACGGTCACTAGCAAAACACGGCTCCTGACCAGGAAGCACTTCCTGGTGGGTGACTTCAGCGTTCCCGTTCCCGTCTGATCCCTCCGCCGCCGGCTACCGCCCTTGGCCTCCCTGCTGAACGTCCTCGCGCTCCTCTCCCTCTTGAGATTTTCAGACATTTGTAAGCGGTGCCCGATCCCTCTCAGCTCTAGTCACCACCCCCCACCCCACCCCAGCTCACATAATACTTAGGCTTTCTTTTGCTAAACACCACAGCTTTTTGGTGCTTTTACTCATTTTCTATAAATTAGGCCTTTCATGACATCTGAACAGTTGCTGGAAGTAAGCTGTGTGCTGATATATGTCTGTGGCTTTGGAATCAAGAATGGAAAGGTCACCAGGACACTCAGACATTTTTATCCAAAGTCACTCCTAAGAGGTAGCAGTGTCCACACCCCGGGTTCCGGGAGGGGCCCTGACTTCTGCTCCCCGCACCGCCATCTCTCGCTCACTGTGTGGCCTGTGAGCAACTCCCTTCTCTCCTTCATGCTTCGGTGGCCTGAAGTGGATTAAGTGATTCATCATTTTAAGACATTTTAAAAATGCTATGGAAATGCTCATGTTAACAGTGCTGATCACAGTTGTTAATATTAACCTCGCAGTCACATGGTGACACTTAATGTTTCCAGAGCACTAAGTATAGCCACCCTGCACCATACCCGAGAGGGGGAGTTGTTAAAGCTGCCCCACCCGGGCCCATGTGTTCACGGTCTGCCCAGACCAATGAACGTTTGGTTTGGGACTGGGCTGTGGAAGGCCTTGGAGCTAACGTGTGGAGAGAGTTTTGCTAACTTGACCAACCCACCCCAAAGTTTGTGGTTAATGGATTACAAATTTGGGTAATGCTGGACAATAAATTACGGCTATAATAATAAAGCTGAAAGTACACACAATTTAAGCAGAAACACCAGTGTTTTTTATCGGAAATGAAAGAAACCATTGATCATAGCAACTGTCTGAGATTAGCAGGGAGCCACATTTTCAAACATCCTGCAGTAAATCCAGAGCAGATCCAGCTGGAAAGCAAGAGTGGAAATAAAACTTGAAAATTCATACCACGCTTTGAAGTCTGCTTCTTTCACAACCATGAGTCCCTGGTTCGCCCCAACCATTCTGAGCTGTTCCTACTTGGTGAATTTATTTTAGAAGAGACACAAGCCACGCACTTGCATATAATCTTTCAAATGGACTCCAGCTTTTTGCAGGGATGGTTTCTTAGGGAGTATGAATCCTAAAATACTTTCTCTTACACATGAAATCAGCCGTCAATTCAACCGAAATAAAAAGCCTTCTCATACAAAAACTAGAAACCACTCTTGGTCCTAGTAAGTACTGCTTTTTCTCTTGCATTCTTTCCTTGACCCATCCATGCACTTTTCATTTTTAGTTTTTAAGTGCTATTATCTATCAAAAACTATTATTGCAGATAGAAGAACACTAACATGCCAGATGCTGGGAATGCCAGGGCGGCGGCCTAATGATGTCTTCCTTTCCATGAAGCCTTCTGGGGCTGCTAAAACGGGCCCTGTCGCCACACTTAAGTAACTGCTATCCCATTAAATCATCAGAGGAAAACAAGCTAATGGTCTAGGTGAGCAGAGCTTCAGTCTTCCACGGGGCCTGCTGTCGCCGTGCGTCAGTCTCACCTACCAACTGTGCTTGGTTGAACGGGGGTGCAGCTAGTCCTTCTGCTCAAATCTCAGGGAATTTCAAAAGAAGATAAGGTATCTTAGGCCGGCTGGACTGTTAGATCCTTTCTTTCCTGATCACTAAGGGCAACAGGGATGTTCCCTGCGACCAAGATCCAATCACTCTCCGTGTCTTCGACCAGCACCAGGAAGACCTGGCAAGCGCACCTAAGAAACATGTCCGTGGCCACAGGATGGTCACAGTAACCTAGTCAGTAACCAGGCACTGAACTCTGTGACAACCCAGATGCCTGAGTTTCTGTCATCAAAACAAAACCCTGAAGGAGAAAACACGGGGAGGCGCAGCGCCTGCCCGAGAACGGTGCAGGTCACAAGGACGAAAATCCCGAGTTCTGCTCTTTGGTTCACAGTATCACTTTTGTCAGTTTGCGTAAGTCATGAAAGTTCCATTCTCCCAACTGAACGAAATAACATCTGTGAAAAAGGTAGACTAGAAACGGACAAGCACACTACACGTATGAGGAGTTACTTTAACCAAACAGGGAAAATTCCATTTGTCCTCTCATTCCTTCTCCAGGCACAAAGCTATGGGGCAGGGGCAATGTCAGGAAAAGTCCTTGGCCTTTCGGGTCCACTTCTCCCTCTTGGGCTCTCCCACCTGGGAGCTGGCTCTTCAAATGTGGAATAAAACCTCAATGAAGGGAATGAAATGGTAGACCCAAGCAGTGAACATGGGTCTACATAATCCAAGCAACAACCTAGTCACAATTTTAATAAGGAAAAAAAAAAACACACACACAAGCAACACAAAACAAAGAACTCTCAACTTTACAAACACTGGGAGGGCAACAGCTGGTCAGCCGAGATTAAAGGAGCGTGAGAGAGCACCTCCCCTCTCCTGACTTCTCCTCCCCTACAGGGGTGCCCGAGCCAGCCAGGGCTCGCTTTTACAGCCTGTGCAGATGACCTTGTTCCAGCTAAGATAGGGGTTCTTTTGATCTCAGCAGGGGATGCTCTGGGCCTGCAGCTGGCAGATATTAATAGTACAGGATCTGCTGGGGTGGAAGAGATCTCTCAGTTGAGCCAGGTCACTTATATTCCCTGCTCTGTGTCAGAGCAGAAGGGACTTCATTTCCCCGAATCAGCTCCTGCTGGGCACTTCTCTCAGGTTAACTCGGATCATTTTTATCGCTGGCTACTCTGTGGTCACTTGTTCTCACCCACAACTGTTTTCAAGGGAGCGCTGTTTGAGCGCTGCCCTCTGTGCTGCAGCTGAAATCAATCACAGGGCAGGCTGGACCTTGAGCTCACTCATCAGGGTGTGCTTCTCACACACACTGGTTTGCACACACTTCCTGTGCATGCGTTTGTGTGGAAGAGACACAGAGAGCAAGAGAAGAGCAGACAAGACCAGGAGTGTTTATAGAGAAAGAGACAGCGAGATGGGAGAAGAGATGATTACAGGTATGCCAGAGGTACCAATGCTAAGATTTCTGAAGATCATTCTTCCCAGTCTGAAAAGTCAGAATTTTAAAACCCCATCACCTCCTGAATGCTCCTGATCTCAAGCCCACATTATGATCTTTTCCTCTAGAAAAGACTTCAGTGATCTTATATTCATCCAACCTGTCCCTTAACAGAAAAAAAACGGAGGCCAAAGGGATTCAACAACGTGCTCACGATCACAGAGCTAATAAAACAACGGCAAAGCTGATACCACGGATGCAGTGCACACCCATTACTCACAGCGACGCTAACAAACGAAATATATTTAAATAGGTATAAATATTCTAAGAAACATGTCCGTTTGAATTCACTGGTAAGGAACTTCATTATAGATTTCAGGAAAAATATTTCTATAGCCTCTTCACCTGCTCAGCTAGGAAAAGATCTGAAAAAATCAATTGTTTCCATTCTCCCTTGGATTTCATAATAAGAAAAAGTTGTCTAAGAAGGAACTGGTAACCCTTCCTTTGCCATGAACACAATGTTACCGTTTTCTTGAAGAGGTTACACTGGAGCTACAAAGCAATTTCCTTTGTTACCTGTTTCGCTCCTCTTCTCTGCTTAAGATAAACCAGGAAGCCAAGACAAAGCAAAGTAGTCTTACTTACTGGTTTCCTATAAGGAAACAAGACACTGTCTTCTCCTCAGAGCTGAATAAATATGCGGAGTGAGTGTGTGTGTGTGTGTGTGTGTGTGTGTGGTGTGTGAAACAAGTATAACAATTTTTAATGATGCTCATAGGTGCCTTATGTGATTCTCGTGGTTACTGTTCTTACAAAGTATTAACTACGGTATTCGTTCAGCATTTATTTATTGCCTAGATGTGCCTAGAACTTTGCTAGTCACTCAGGCACAACATAGACACAAAAAGAATACAAGAGAGTCTATGCCCTTAAAATATCTGCCAGCGTAGTTGGGAAACCATGAAAAGTTAATTTTCTAGACCTTTTCTTTACATAGTGGAGCAGGTAGAGGGACCACAGAGGAGGAACAGAGAGTGAGCCCCATGCACCCTGGAATAGGCAAGGAGGTTTTGTGGTCTTTAAGGAGTGGGAGGATTTGGGAAGAAAAGAGGAGGTAGAAGTGAAAAAGGGCAATGCTATTCAAGACCAGGTGAGGCTCCCTGCAGAGGCCCGGGCCGCACACTCGGCGCAGGCGCTTCAGCCACGGTAACGGCAAGAACACAGGCTGAACAGGAAGGAGAGACCACACTGCGAAGGGTTGAGAAGTATTGACTTTATCTAGTGGTGTTCTGGAAACAGATCTATGCAAAAGAAAAGAAAAATAACCTGATTTTTAGCATTTGCTAATTTCCAGGGTGTAAATACTTCCACCCTGGCTGATTTCCAGCTGACAAATCACAAAGTCTTTAATATTTTTAAATCAGCTTATTGATTGTAGCCCATTCTCAGAAAATGGTTTCTCAGTGGGAGAGTGACTCAGTAAAAGAAAGCCCAAGCAGGTAAGTTCCACTTGGTAGCAGCAGAATGGAAATGGTAGAGTCAGGGGTTGGGAGATATTTTGGAATTTTATTAAAACAATCCAGTTGTGGGTTAATGAGTCAGCTGATCACAATACAAATTACCAAAAAAAGGGGGTGGGGGGGACTGGAGAGAGATATTGGAAAGAAGGACCATGTAGCCTTGAAAGGAACAAAAGGCGCAGAGAGATGAAATGATTCAAGTTTCTAAGTTCAGGATGGGGGCGTGATAATGCATCACTGAAGGCAGAAACAGGGTACACGGTGCCTTTTACTACTGCTTTAAATAAGCAATTTGTTTTCACTCTGAAAACCACCACTGAAGAAGCAGGGGTGTAGTCCTTGCATTTTGGGGGTCCGTACACTGAGGCCGATCCATGGAAGACCACCTGGGCACTCAGGAGCCTTGTGAGGCCTGGAAGTTCCATATCTTCCATCACGAATAATTCTCAGAAAAAGGAGAGTGCAGAGGGGCCTGGAACAGCTACGCACATACACACAGGCCCACAGCATTCTTCCCTGAGAGATACAACCAGCAGAGTTCAGAAATGTCACGTAAGAACTTTCAATAAAACTAGAAACCACCCACTGGCTTGGTGGTGTAATTTCCCAGTCTACGTAAACCAGAGCCAGCCTGACCTTTGCTAGCATGGGATGGTAGAGAACATTCTGCAGAATCGCCAGTGCAGAGCGTTTTTCTTAATCTTCCTGTAAGGCTGGTAGGGGATGCCAATCACTGGGACCTCACATGGCTGTCCCCTTACCCAGTCTAAAGTATCCAGCACAAAAAAGGCTGAACTGCTGTGGGACCACGGGTAAAGCCAACCTTTGAGCATCAGTCTCAAAAACAGAGTCAGTTAAGAGTTCACCAGCCCTCATACTAAGGACCCAAAGCAACCTACAGAGGAGCAACGAGCCTCAAGGTGGAGGTGATGGAGGTGCCTATTAAGGTGACTCACTCGGGTGGAAAAGGAAGCTCACTTACAGTGACAGAGCAAGAGACTTTCCAAATATAAGGGATCAGATGCCAGGAAAGTGGCCAAGCCTACGTGGCGGGGCTCCGGCGGGGTTCACTGGCCAGGGCCTGTGAGCTGCGTCTCCAGGAGGCAGCGTGGTGGGGCTGGATGTCCGTGTCAAGTTTCGGCCCCTCTAGGACAGATCCCTTACCTTCAGACAGGGACAAATCATCAGCTGGAGACACCAGGTCTGCCTGAGAAGCGAGGGCTCCGCTCAGATGGGTTGTAATCTGATTCGTCAAGATAACCTGTGAACAGACAGGGAGAAGGTGGGGGGAAAGGGAGAAGAGAGAAGACCAAATTAATTATTAGAGCTATCAAAAGGCAGACTGTGGCTTCGGGGAAGACTGATAAGTATACAGGTAGGAAAACCCCCACTCTGACTTTCATCAATTTTATCTGTAGCCAGTATATCTGGCAAAGCCCACAGGTCATTCAAAACAGAAAAAGGAGGAAACGGGCTTCCTTTCAGAGCTTACACCACTAATCAACTCACCCTCAATGCTGAGTAAGTTGGGACTGAGAGATGTTGTATTAGCTGAATAACAGGAGGCTAAGCAGAAAATTAATATGTGTGCGTACGCATTTTATTAAACTTTCACTTTTAAGATTATATCCACCACCCGAGTTACGAGTGCTGAATAGAAGCAATAATTTAAAATTTGGGTGCCTGTGGCTTCTTCCTTTGTTAAATCAAAAGTCAGAGTTTTATTATCAAATTTGTGAAATTAAAATACGATTTATCCATAAAGGAATAACACTCTTCTTTTGAATTACTTATAGTCCCACAAAATAATTCCAGAGTCTTACTAAATATTTAAAACATAAACTAATACAATCCTACCTATGCAAAATAAAGTTCATAATACTTAAAATTCCTACAAAGACTCTTAAAATTACCGAATTCACATGGTCTACTGCCACACCATGTTTTCATTTGGTTCAGTCAGAAAACTATTATTTGCCTTAAAAATTCTCACTTATAAAATGTACTGTATTGTTTAGAAACCTACAGAAAGAATGAAATACAAATTCTCTCCTGGAAAATTGCAACATCACTAATACCGATCATTTCCCAAGGTTTGGGTGGTTCCCACCACGGGTAGAAAGAAACCATGAGCATTTTGGGACCTAAAATGTGCACCTCGCTGGACTATCTTGTTCTGTCCCGGGGTCAGTTGTGGTGTTGTTATCACCCTGATTGGAACAGAAATGAAAACCATTTCCATTCTTTATTGTCCGGCTTTTCAGCCACACCTCCGTTGCTGTCTCTTGAATGGCCAGTGACACGTTATAAATCCTATACCAATGGCAGCTTAATTGAGGGCTGAGACAGGAGCATGATGGCAAGGTCAGGGGAAGAAATGAAGTAGTCTGTTAGCAAACACAACCTTCCCGAGGTCTTTGTGTGTCAACCAGGCGCACCAGCCTCCCGCTGCCCTCCAGCGAAGGTCGGATGTTGCAGCATTCCGCCGAGCATGAGCAGTCCTACCGCTCGTGTTATTTTATGTTGCTACCTTTCATTTACTGGTAAGAACCACCTATGATATGCCTTCAATTAAAATGGCTGGACACGGTCAAATAACAGTCTGCTCTTGTCCGTATTCAGGAGCATGATTTAGGGATGGTGTTCATTTCTCTCTTTATAATATAGGATATGGGCTTTGGAGTTCAATAAAACTGGGTTCAAATTCTGACTCTGACACTGTGAGCCTTGGAAAAGGTGCTTAAACCTGGGAGCTTTGCGCACAGGCAAAATAACACCTATCTCATGGGACTGGTTTGAGAATTACATGAAGAATCAGTGTCTGGCATACAGTGAATATTTGACACATAGAAGTCACTGTTGTCATTGTTCCTCAGAAGGGCGCTGTACAGGTCAGGACATTAGTATATTCCCTGTGCTTCAGACAACTGGATATAATAATAAAATACCAAATCACAATTTTCTACATCAGGATATACTTTAGTACTTGATCATTTCTACCAATCTTAGTCCTGAGTTTAATTGCAAAGAATTTGTGCAAAAATCTCAGTAAGAAAAAGATAGTGATCATTGAAAGCAAGGCTGATAAGATACTGACATTGTTCTGAAAATACCGTGTGCTTTATCTACCAATGAAGAAAATGATGTATCTGTCTGCCCTAGTTTAAAAAAAAAAAAAAGTGGAGCTTCTGAGACATCTAAAAACGTAAGTTCTATTTTTCAGGGGATTCTTTTAAAAGATGGGTTGGTGATAATAAATAGAACTCTAATGATATATTAACAGTGATAAGATTAAAAAAATATTGAATACCTTCCATGCAAAGCATGTCATCATATACATAGGGGAAAATAAAGATGTAAAGGCACCGATGTCTTATTTTAAAACTTGTGTGTTAAAAGATAAGGCACTTACTAAAATACCAGACCACGTTTTCTCACTTGTATTATTATTTCATTGGTCCTACAGTGGAAATTGGTACTGAGATGATGGTTTTAGTGTACATAACTATTAAAATGATACCCTGCAGAGCCTGAAACCAAACTACTGTAAGATGTACCTCAAAAACAACCACTCTCAGTTCCACTTCCAATGGAAGAATAGATGAAGAAAACATTTTCACTCTCCAATGGCAAGAGAACTCCTATGTGGTTTTGTCAACAATCGTCTCCCTTTTTATTATGACTCTGAAATCCAAATCAGTGAAGGTGTACATAGCAACCAAACCCAGGGGGTTGCTAATCACACCATCTCACTGAATTGCTGTATTTTTCTAAATCTGATTTACAGCAACACGATAGAATGGAAACATTTCCAAATAGCATTGATGACAAATAATCAGGACGTGGGCAGAAGCCTATAGACGTGTTGGCCTCTGGGGAAATTGGACACTTGAGAACAACATTCTTAAAATAACTTACAAAATACTACTATAAGTTATGAGCAGTGTCTGACACTGGCTGGCTTCTGACCATGAGTTCTGAGGGGCTTTCCTGCTGCTTCGCCTCCATTGCAAAGATGGGAGCTTCTCTTGCTTGGTACCAAATCTGGGCAAGAGCAGTCAGCACGATGGTTAGGAAAAGGGCTTTAGAGCCAGACAGACCTGAGTTCAGATCCTGGGTTCTACCACTTACTAGCTGTGTGACATTGGGCAAGTTTCATAACCTCTATGGGCATGATAATACTTAACTCACAGGGTTTTGAGGGTGAAACTGGATAATGCATATACAGTCCTTAGCATAGTGCCTGGCCAATGGTAAATACTTAACAAAGGCCAGCCCCATCATTGTCTTTAATTATTCTTTGCTGATTTGTACCTTGCTTGCTTAGATAGAAAACCCATGCCTGACCCCTTTTGTATAGCAAACGGCCCACTGCTGACAAAGAAAAAATATTTGCTATTGATATGCTCCAAAAGCAACAAAAAATTAATTGAAATTGCATCTGTCATTTTTGCCATTTCTCTAAAAGTGTTGCTTATTTAAAACACCCCCACCCCAACACACACACTACCATCTACTACAAATCCAAAGGCAGCGTGGACTCCTGGACTAAAGGGAAGAAATATATATTTTCAAATAGTTATGATTTCATCTGAAGCCAGGAGGAGAGGGAAGCCAACTCAGTTTATTCTTCAGGAAGAAGAATACCATCCACCTACTGGGGGCAAAGCCTGGCAAGTGGTAAAGTAACAATGTACTGGATGGAGCTTAATGCTTATATTCAGTGTATGGGAACAAGGAACTCTCTAAAGAAGAAAGAACTTTGGGGTGCAGAGTCATAAATAACCAATATTCGTATTATAAGCTAGAGAAAAGAGATGAAGAGACAGGACCCAGTTCAAGACCCAGTGACCTAGTCAGGCAGACGGGTGGGAATGAATGCCGTTTTGATCAGAAGGCAGAGGGTCCTAGAGATGAAAAACCAACCAACACACAAATAGACAAAAAGAAAATATATATGACTCATTTCTGCTAAGTATCCAAGATATCTTAAGAGAAAATACCTGGAGACAAGAGGGTAGGAGCAGAGTAAGCTGGTCAGCAGAACCGTCACCCCCAAGGTCAGGGGACTGGTGAGCTGGAGTCCGCTGACCACCTGGGCCCGACTCTGCTGGTCTCTGTGCCTCTGTGGACCATCCGTCTCCAGCGGACCCACCATCCTTCAGCTGTGCTGTGACCATACGGCTATAGCCACAACCTATCACACCTGCTCCCGGTCCAGAATGCATTCTGCCCTGTGGGGCACACCTGTGTCTAGTCTGATCCACCCTACAATGAAGTACTTGGGAGTATCTTTGCTGGGGCCTCCATGAGTAGCTACTTAGTACATTCAAGCCACTGTGAGTACTGGAAAATAGTGGACAGAAGAGAAAATGGGACAGCCCTGGAGAAATCAGAGCGGGGACCTCCAGGCCTAGAGGTACAGCCTCTAATGGAGGACACTCCTTTTGGTTGACTTCTGGAAAGTGGCAGAGAAGAGGGACTGGCGGTCAGCCAAGGACGGAATAGGTTGGAATGGGATATCTGGCCGTTCCCTCAGCAGAGGAGATATTTATGGGAAGCAAAACAACTCAATATTTACAAGGAAGATTTTTCTTTAAGGACTTAAGAACATGTCCTCATTTAGCTTGCTGTGGGGACAGGTGACAGGTAAATTTTGTAACCCACACCTTCCATAGAATGAACCAGAATCACCTGAGATCAATAGTTAATAAGAGATTTAAAAAAGAGGGATGCACAGGCCTCCCTGCCCACTCTCCCTCCTGAGGCAGCACTGGGCAGAGGAGGGGGGAGAACTCTTAGCCCAGACCCACGCACAGGCGAGCTCTCCAGGCCCCGATGTCCAGGTCTAGAGAGCCTGATCCATAAAAGTAATGAACAAAGGGATCTAAGGTCCAGGAATACACTAAAAGATGATCAGAATGTTATATTGCAACAAGCGCAATCATGGGACAAGAGTCCTTCCGGACTGCGACACTAATAAAGAACACGAAGTCAAACAGGGAAATAGCTTCAGCTTCACCGAGAGTGCCAAGCATCTGGGGCCATCCTGGGCAAACTCTGCCCGTCTTCCTGGGGTTCTGCAGTGCCCTCCGATGCGTGTGGCTCGTCACCTTCAAGGCCCACGGAGGCCTGGAAAGTAAAACACTACATAACCCCAGGCTATGTACCACCAAGTTTAAGGGGCAGGCTAGGCTAGAGGAATCACAAGGCAACCTCGGACATCTCAGGGACATTCTCCTGCCCGTAAAAACACCTGCTTCCTCCTCCCGCCCACTCTCTGCCAGAAATCTGCCACAATCTAACAAAGAGAATTAGCGTTTCAAAATGACTTTAACTGGGCATGTAGGGCTAGATGCAGTGATTGTCCTGGTACTCACAGCGCCCAGGTAAGCAGGCCACCTGCTGCATGACCTGGCCCGCCCGAGGAGCGTCATCTGAGGGACAGGCAGGGACTGGGGGCTGACCGCTCACAAACTGTCGCCTGCCACTAACCCTAGCGCTCCCCAAGTGACAGGGCTCTGCTCTTCATGGCCTCTGAAGGCATCGTTCATTTTTTCTCTTTTTGCATTAAAAATGGTCTATTGGCTTGAAGTACACTTTTTAACAATGTTACTTTGGGTATCTAAAATGATCCTAATCGACAGATAGGACAGTGACCTAGCCTTTCTATCCAAGCAGAGGCCTTAGATAAGTCAGAAATTCCGAGTTTTAATCCTGCTCTGTGAAGGGTTTCTGAGTGTCTTGCTTTTAAAGAGACCGAGGCCGGAATTTTCCTGTGAGAAACTGTTAAGGTTCATTGAGTCTTTTCATCACCCAGGCCTGAGAGAAAGGCCCTAGAGTGGTTTTCACCACATTCTCCTCTTGCTTTCCGACCATGATGGTGTCTGCCCCAACCCGCCTGCTGGGACAGGAGCTGGGGGCAGGGATGTGGGGGACCAGGGAAGGCTCAGAGGCAGAGGGAAAAGGACAGACAGAGTGTGCGGGGGTGCTGGGTGCAGTGTAGGAACAAGGGTATGTCCCCTCTAAAGTGAGTCGAGAGAGCCACCCTTGCAATTCCCCGGACAACTCCCCCTTCCTCTCCCTTCCCAGCGCTTTCAACTTCGAAAAGTGATATCCAATATTTGCTGGGAGAAGTCAGACTAAATATTTTGGAGTTTGAGCATCAGAAATCTGGTTTTACTATTCGCTGGCTTAGTTTTGCCAAGCTCTGGAAAATTAGAAATCATTCCATTATGGAAAAAAATAATTTTTCATTAGTTTCAGCCCAGAGAATATCAACTGTCAGTTCGAGAATGGAGACTTGATAAGGTGTTCGAGTTGCAGCCTGCTGTTTCCATCTTGCAGGTCTGCATGGCCATTGTTTTCTGGGAAAACCTGAAAGGCTGTGGGGGATTTTCCTTTGGAAATATTTGTGGTAAAAGGATCAAACTTCAATTTGGCTTGAAAAAGACACTGTTGTGGGAGTCGGGCGGCTGCCTTTTATTTCTGGCTCTGTCACTCACCTGCTGTGCAATTCTGGGAAATGCTCCTAACCTCTCTGTACCTAAAAGCGTTAAATCCACAGAAAATGTGAAGAAAGTGAATGTGTTAAGACTATAAATGTAGCAGGCTGCTATGAAAAATGTTACACATTTCAATTCGCATTACAATTGGTTTGTGCTTAAAATGCTTCCATTATCATGGATTCTCATCATCTCTGACCTTGAAAAATCCATCCTACACAAAACTAACTGGCTGTGGCCAAGAAAGAGAGGGGAGAGGAGGGAACGAGGGAGAAATCTTCATAAAATTCACACCTCTTATTATGGACCTAGAGGACCAAAAAAAAATCTCTTCTGGAGATTTCACTGAAATTCACAGGCAGAGCTGGAGAACCCCTCTGCCTAGTCCAAGTCCCTAAAGAAGACACTGGCCCCAGGACCGGGCAACATAGATGGAGGGAAAGAGTCCCCACAGCCTTGCACAAACACAAACACAGTCACAAAGGGACTGATAAGAATACCTCTTCCACCTCATTTTAGCCATTGCCCAGACCACTGAGTTCAGAGGAAACGCACCGAGGTAGAACGATGCCTGCCATTTGGCCAAAATAAACACAAGAAAAAGCTGCACGGCCCTGGCTTTCTCCTTGGCCTACTTCTCCTGGGGTGCGCACGCAAGGGGCCCCAGTGGAAACCCTGGCAGGCGACGGGCGCCCTCGCCGTGGGCGTGAAGAGCGCGGGCTCCGCTGGCGGCACGCAGTTCCACCGGCCTGAGGTTAACACGTGTCGGTTCCGGGTCGCAGATGGAGCGGCAGTCTAAGGAGGCTGCAAACGGCAGGCTGATGTGCTGTTTCCACCTCCAGCCCGGCCGTGGCATCCTGTCGGTGATCGCGGGGCTGCAGGAAATGGCACGCACCGTTGGTGAACTGCGAGGGTGCCCCGCGGGAGCTTCAGATGGTGCGCTCTGCAGCCAGCACGGGCGAGGTCTCTGGCCAGCCGCGGCTTGGAAAAGTACAAGGAGGACTGTCGGGTGACTCTGAGGTTCCCGGAGGTGGAAGAAACCGTCTGACCAGCCGTCGCCGCACTGTCCATTTCCGGTGGCCTCGTCGCCTGTTGTGGGGAGTTTGTTTGGCTGTCTTCGCCCACTCCCTTGCTGCCCACGGAGCCCCACAGACAGGCAGGGGAGGTGAATTTCCAACAGCCCCCTGAGTTTCTGATGACCTTTGTAGATGTTTTTGTTACTTGATGGTGCTTTCTGTTCATGTGCGCCTGGGCCCTGGGGATTCCCCTCCCTTTGATTTGTAAGCATGATTAGAAAGACACAGCCTTGTGATCAGTCCATCACAGACGGCTGCTGTTAACCGATTTCCCTCCTTAGACTCACTTGAAACCAAGAACACCGTTCTGTTGACTCACTTGCTCCCTGGGGGGCGGGAAGGGGTCTGAAAATGCTGTTCTAGGGGGAGCCTAGCCTGATGGAACACCAGCACTGCTATTCTCCAGCCCCAGCCTCACACAGCGGCTTACATAGGGAGAAGCTGAAGCCCAGAGGTCTCACCCCACCCGCGAGAAGGCTCCAAAGGAGGATGTGCCGACACTGTCTGCTTGTATCTCTGTGCCACCGAGGCTCTCCAAACTCTACAGCTGGGTGTGCGCGTCCAACCTATCTCCAGAGCGAATCTGTGGCACACAGAGGAGCAAAGGCCACTCACTGTCTGTTCAAAAGGAGGTCAAAGGTCCGCCTGGGAACAAATTTCCAAGGAAGCGGCCTCATCAGAAATGCTTTTGAACAAAAACTATTTATTTGATATCCTCAAGGAAGGGATATTGTGTAAGGTGTTATTTCCTTAAAAGGGAGTGTGGGGGTGGGGGGGATGGAATCAATGCCCATACTTAAATAAATGACAAATAAACAATAATAACCTACAATTAAACAGAGTCAACACAGGCGAGACACAAGAATAGGTCCAGAACAAATACACTAAAATGACTAAATATTGACATGGTGAGCAGGGGCCGGCTTCCCTCCACGGCAGTGCCCCGGCGTGGAGACAGTCCATCACGGTCACCAACAAGCCCACTCCCAGTCACATGCCACAGGTCCATGAGCGGAGGTCCTAGCCAAGGTCAGACCACACGCAAGGCACAAGCCCTAACGCCAGATGACGAACGCCCACTCTGGTGGCTTGGGAACAGCCGCCTGGAGCAGGGTCCCCAGAGGAAACGTGAGGTTGGGCGAGGCCTCTGAGTTGCTGGAGGGGATGGCGAGGCACTTGTGGGCGAGTGCCTGTGAGAGCTACGGTGCTTTCTCTTTTCCAGGCATGTCCACAGAACGGTCGTCGCTGACCCTCACCGCCCGTGAGGCCGCTGGGAAGTAACGGAGCAGCTGTCGTGTGTTCGGAGGGAGGGCTGAGTCAGACCTCCTGGGGGGTCCCCTCAGCTCCACACCCATCTCTGTGCAAACGCAGGGAGGTTCCTTGGTCCCTCTGCGCCGCACCTTCCTCAGCTGTGTAATAAGATGACAAGTGGACCTCCGCTGAGGATGAATGGCCGGCCTGTGAAGCACTTGGGACAGTGCTACCACCTAGCAGGCGCCTAACAGACAGGAGCCTTTCGCTTATTATTCTCTTCACTTCCGTTTTTCCAGTGGGAAAGTGAGGCTGTGACATTGTCATTATCCCTGTATTCCTCATGGTCACTCGCTCTCACCCCCAGCCCCAGGTCCCCCGTGTGAAACGTCCTGCTGTACTCTTCTTTACATGTCCCTCTTTCTGGGGCCCGTTCAAAGGCCACCTCTTCCAGGACATCTCTCCGAACAACACGAGGCCCAGTGACCTCCGAGTTCCTCATACTCCCGCTTTAGAACCAGTCCCAAGTGACTCAGTATGAGAAGCTTTTCTCATCGTGTCGTGTTATTCTCTTTCTGCCTCTACTGTAGGTGGTATGAGATGCTGTGTACTTCCAGAACCCAGCCCCGTGACAACATGCGTTAGCTCATTCACCTCAGCGAGGCAAACATTATTATCCCAGTTTTGAGGATGAGGGAACTAAAGTTCAGAGAAGTTGAGCAATTTTTTGAGACCAAATAGATAGCAGGTGGGAGGGCCAGACTCAAACCCAGGCCGCCTGGCTCTCTGGCCGTCGCCGGTCCTGCCACGTCAAAGGTCCCAACGTGAACTCACTGCCTCATGGACACTTGTTGCTAAGTGTCCTCAGGGCAGGGCATTTGCTGACCTCAGGCTGACCAGCCTCACGTTGCTTAAGGCCAAGTCTCACGTAAAGGAAAACGGCACACACTGCTTAAGAATCAGACACGTGGCAGCGGCAAGGAGAAACGGGTCACCTGCAGAATGCTGTTTGGTGGTGTTGGGAACGCTGTCTGCAGCCCACGGAGGAAGCATGCTCCAGCAGGTACGGCGAGAGAAAGGACACACACTCCTGGATTCTATTTCTGTCTTCCCCACTAACCACTCTGCTAATATTTTCACTTCTGCTAAAATGTGATGATGAGAGTTTCGGAAGAAAGGTTGCCACATAAGAGCAGAGAGGACGGGCAGTTAGCTGGTTCAGTGTGGCAGAGCCACAACCAGTTGGGATCTGGACTAGGAGGTCACCGCCGGGGCAAAGTCCATGCGGGCGTTTGTCTTCCCAGCTTCACTTCAAACTCAGTGAGAGTGGCCCTGGGTAGGGAGCAATACTGGAATAGACATGATAACAGTATTTATGTTTTTAAACAAGGGCTATCTTTAGTTTACTTAGTATCTACTTGAACCGTTCGAGAAGTTTGTTCTTGTTTTCCTACTTGATGTTTGTATTATTTTCAGATTGCTCATTGTACAATGGTGGTGCTAAATAAGAGAAAAGTTAATTGGTTCTTAGCATATCTGGTAGTCAGCTCAAGAAGTGTCTTAGTGCCCCTTACATCCTCATGGAGCCCCTGGCCTTGCGGTGAGCACACCGCTGGGAGGGAGGTGGTAGGGCAGAGGTTTGTTCTTGGCCTCTGCAGTCACCCAGCCAAGAGGCCAGGCCTGAAGGGACTAGGCAGGATCCTTCAGGCCTTCAAGGTACATCATGGTCCCTTTGAAAAAAGGGACACAGGGCCTGTGGGTGGTGGCTATCCATTTCCACACATCTAAAGTCCCCTTGAATTCAGAATCCTGGAGCTGTGGGCAAGCCTTGCATTAGACTTCCTGCTTCCATCAGGACCGGGGACGGGCCTGCCTGAGGATGGATGCCCCACTGCTTTGGAATGGGAGACAAGTGAGCTCCTTTCTGTCCAGTTATTTACAACAGAGTGTTCCTTCTCATGGGCTCGTCCTGCCCTCCCCAGGACCACACTGAAATGACTAAATCTGCCTGCCGCTCCAGTGAATCCGGTCAAATAAATAAGTCAATTCTCTTTAAGTCTGTGGTCTCAACTCCTTGTTGGTTTATTGCAAAATTAAAGGGCACACAGAGTAGAACCATCAATCAGTAACCAGCAGAGGGATAAGCTCTTTGTGGAATGCACTGAGAAGCAGAAAAGAAGAAAAAAAAAAAAGAAAAGAAACCTCATGAAATGGTCATTTGTGAGGAGAACAGAGAAAAATAATCCGCATTGCACATGCAGCATCATTTAGGAAAAGTCTTATTAAAGGTTCCCATCCTGCCAGGAGAGCAAGCACAGGAACGCAAACAAAAATCCCTCAAAATGCTCTGTCATCTATTAGGCTGGTTTCTTGTGGGTTTTGCTGTATTCCATAGACACAGCCAGAGATCACAGGGCCAAGGGGCTGCACAGTGACTCAGCAGGCTCAGGACCAGGGGAAGGAGGAGACACCGCTATTGTTTATTATAAAATAAGCAAACATAACTGGCTCCCTCTGCCTTTACCCCAGCCTGACCCTCCCTTAGCACCCTATTAAAGTAAAAGCACCTAGCACTAGGCCTTACTGGGAACTTTAGTCAATGCTATTTGATGAGGGTAAAACTGAAAAGCAATATATAGTCTAGAAGAAGAAAATAACACCTATTGAGTACCCACCGGATGCAAACACCATGCTTGATGGCTTATTTACATAACCTTCTTTAATCTTCCTTGCAACACTACGAGGGCAGTGACCACACTCTTCCACTGTAAGGATGCGTGTCCTCAGTAACTTGCCTAGCTTGCATCAAGCAGTAACATCTATGGGACTCCAAGATCACTCCTTTCAACCCGATACACTGTGTTCAAGCATGACATCAGAAAACTATGTGGCAATCTCAATCCTGCTGGAAAAAAGTAAATAAGTAGTCCTGGAAAGAGCATAATCACCCGTCCTTGGTCTACTTAGCACAGTTCCACTCTATATAAGTTTCTTCTCTAGACAACTCATATTCTCGCCCATTTCACAGGAGAGGAAAGCAAGGTGCCAAGAGGTGTAGGGAACTGCTCACACTTGTAAGCGAAAGAGCCCTTAGGCCACAACATGCTCGGATTCTCACCCACGTAAGATGTAGCCTTTGAAATAACTTGGTAATGCAGGAAAATTCTTCATGTTGCTTTAGAATAATGAATATATATTTATTACACACATACATAAATATAAAATCTCATCTGAATCTCTTTATCATCTAGCAGTCATGCAGCTATTACATCTCTTTCCACATCAGAGAGGAAAGTGGCCACAGCATATAAATGGGCCCAAACCCAAGTCTACTGACTCCAGATCCCCTGCTCTTTGTCCTCCTTGATCCTGACGGCGAGTGTACCTCCCAGAGAGAAGCAGGTGACGGTAAAGGAACACCTCCCTGAGAAAGCTGGTTCTCCACGTCTTTCTGAAACCCGGGCCAGCGGCGTGTGAAGTGATGTGATGTCCAAGGCGACAGGATCTCAGACTCACTTCTTTTCTCTGCAGAGGTGACTACTGACAGTGCTAGGACCTCTGCGCTCTCTCGGAGGGCGGGCCTCCATCACTGACGTGAGGTTCACTGTAAGTGCCGGTGACGGTGGTTTTCTTTAAAATTTATTTTAAATAATTAATTAATTTTTGTTACAGATGTTTCTCCTTTTTACCCCCAGATACCCTCCTCCGTATCCCCCCACCCAAGCATTGTTGTCTATGTCCACTGGTCACTTATTTGTGGAATATAATGAACAAAAAAAGCTGATGAACAAAATAGACCTGGTGATGGTTTATTAGAAGTGGTCCCAGTCATTAGTTTAGCCAAGGAGCGCCCAAGAGAGAATAATAGAAGCGAGATGTGAGAGAAAGGCATAGCTGGGGCCAGGTAGATTCAGGGCACGACTGCAGGGACGTTGAAGGGTAAAGTGTATATGTAAGGCTTCCCTCCCCAAGCCCCGCCATGTTCTCTCTGCCCCGAGGAACCCGTGGGCTTTGAACACAGGTCCTTCGCGGCAGAGCTAGAGAGGAACCTGGAAGGCCTCCTTCCCCGGCCAGCACCACCCCGAAGGGCTCTGAGCGCCCAAGACTCTATCTTTGCACCATCCACAACTGCTCATAAATCTACGGTCCTTTCTCCCATTCCCTCTTTCTAACAAACTAAACCTTTAAAAAGTCTCAGGTGACTTCTGCACAGGTCTTCATGTCACCAGAAAGGGCCTCTAGTGACACACCAACTTCTCTAAAGCAGTGACTCTGGGAGGAGCTAGAGGTGAGTCTTGAATCTGGTCTCCTGCCTCCAAAATCCATGTTAATTCCTCTCCACAGCCTTCTCCCTCTTCTGAAACAGAAACTCTGGCTCTCCCTCTGACTTACAGATACTTGAAGCATAGTTGAAATATAAGCGGAACCTCTGACAAAATAAAGTTGCCCGACTAATTTAATTATTAAAATTTAAAATGATTCAATATATATTAAATATAAGTTATGGTCAAAACAAAGCAAAGACTGATATTTTTCTGCTGAACAGGGAAGTAACAGGAGTGTGTGCACAGACTGCAGTGGCAGGGAGCCAGTACGCCTGGTCATGAGGATGCAGAGAGAGCTGTGGGCGCCTAGGAGACGGGAGGAGATGACGTCTCACCAGGAGACGGAGGGAGGTGCCATCTGGTCTGGGCCTTGAAGGACGGGCACAATTTGGTCATTGAGTGTCACATGGAAGGTCATTTCAAATGGCAAAAGAGGCCCCGATATCATAAGGATTTGAATCTGCTGTGTATTTCAGAGGAGGACTTTAAACTCTGGAATAATGGAAGTCACTAATAACCAACCTTTATCTTTCTAAGATAACAGACAGGTATTTACACCAGGAACTCATCGGTCTCCAAAAGGAGGACTTTGATAAGAATGGAGATGGGCCCTCAGCGGAGAGACACGGGAGAGGATTCCCCTCTTCACGCAGCTTCTCACGTCTGCACATCCCAACCTCGCACGAAGGAGATGCGAGTTCTCACCATGGTCTGTCCTGCCTCTGACGCTGGTTCCCACAGGACAGACTCTTGCAGTAAAAAAATGTCAGTTGAGAAAGTGTGTGTGTGTGTGTGTGTGTGTGTGTGTGTGTTTCAAACTGTAGAGCTATGCTCCAAACTGTATTTAGAAGCTAAATTCTGCTAAAACACATCAAAGCGCACCAAGCCCCATTACAGAGGGAAGGAAAAGCCCTGATTCATATGCAATAGGGTTTAGGAAAAATCTTTATGAAAGACTTCTTAGCAAACTAGGGGAGTAAAAACTAAAACAAAACAACCCAAAACTCCTCAAATGACTGTGTCATCAGTGTCCATCCTGGTAGCTTCCCTCCAATTCCCTCACAGGCAGAAGACCCCACTAGACTTCAAAGTTGTCCCACCCTGGGGAAAGGAGGCATTATAACCCAAAGCAGAGTCCTCTGATTTGTTCCACTACTTAAAAAAAAAATTCTTTTTTTTTCCTGCCAATTACTTTTCAACAATGACTGACAAGAAAGCTTTCTATTTTCCTACTTACGTTTTTAAAGTCAACAGCAGAGCTCAACTAGATGTTCAAATAAAAACGTTAATCAATACAACATATACGCATCTTACTTTCATGTAAATTCAGTCAGTTACTTGGTAGTTCATGGGGGGCACAGAGACTCCAACCAAGACTTAGGAAGAAGGAAAAGAAGACGGCCTCTGAGCTAAACTACATAATCAGCACTTATTGGCCTAGGACCAAACCACACAAGGAAAGGACAGAGTATGTGCCCCATGAAACAATGGACCTAGGTAAGGCCCATCGTTAGGTGGAGAGCTGATAGGGAGCTTGGCAATGGAATGATCTGGTTACCATCTTCTGAACCCATTGATCACATTCATTCCATTAAAGGTGATTACACAGATACTACTGCCTCATGGCATGATAAAATAGGAAGTACACAGCATTACCTATAGTGTAATTTTGCCTAAAAATAAATCTAATCAAATAACCACTAGTTCATGGGATAAAGAGAACAAGTTCAACACCACCACAAGGAAGCAATTCGCCAAATCTACAATGTGTGGCACGGTAGATCCAATCTCTCCAACAAATCAATGTCACAGATGGGGGGGGGGGGGTGACTGTTACCAAATAAAAGAAATTTAGGAAATATAACAACCAAATGCAATTTGTTTCCCTTTTTAGATCCTTATTCAAACTGACTAACTATAAAAGGACATCTTAAAGCCAGTCGGGGAAATTTGAGTATGGGCTGGGTATTAGATGATATTAATGAAGTGTTAATTTTGGTGAAGGCATGGCAGTTATGATTCAAATGCCCTTACCTATTTATTTATTTAACCAATCCTCACTAGATGACATGCACTGATCTTAGAGAGGAAGAGAAAGAGAGAGAAACATCCATTGGTTTCCTTCTGTACACACCCTGACCAGGGAGCAAACCCACAACCTAGGTATGTGCCCTGACCAGGGATTGAACCCGCAACCTTTCAGTGGACAGGATTACGCTCCAACCAAATGAACCACCCGGCCAGAGCTGCCCTTATCAATTTAAAGATGGAGGATGGGTGGAGAAATATGTATTTTAGAGAGAAATTAAAAAATACAAACAAGAAAGGAAGAGAGGGAGAAAGGGACGGAGGAGGAAGATAGTAGTCATGCTACAGTTAGTAGGTCACCATGAATACTTCCATCAGCACAATAGTGTAAATGCTAAATCTGGTTTTACCTACATGTCAGGGTACGACCACACTGGAAGGAAGGTGGAGAGGGAAGCTGGAAGAGAACGCGGCGGTAGGACACAGTGGTCATCTCCCGAGAATGTCATCTCCAATAGAAAAACCGAGAAACAGTGGGTCAGGCGTGTTATTTACCTGGACAGATGGAGGGAACCAGCGGAACTAGCAGCTCGGACTGGAAAGTGGCTGCTCCAGAGAGAAGGAATCAAAGGGCGGAGGGGACCTGGGCCAGGGAAATGCTGTTTTTCAGTTTACGTCTACATGATTATTAGATTTGATATCTTTTACTTCAATAAAAAATAAAATTTAAATTAAAAAAATAGATCAGGAGATGTGGGGAAGAAATTTGTTAGCCAAAAATGGAGTAGAAAAGATAAGCAGAGAGGGAAATGATGGCAGCGCAGATCCCAAACCCAGCGAGGGCTGCTGGGGAGCCCGGCGTGGTCACGGAGCACACAGATCCCAACAGGCAGAGCTGGGCTGTGGCGAGGGGTGCAGCAGCCTGATACCCTAAACACCTGACTCACTTTACTCTCTACTATCCATTCCATACTTACCAAGCAACCTGCTGATGATTTGATTTCTCGTTGAACTTGCCTTGAAGGGCAAATGTACTAGTTAAACAGTTGTTCCTATCCAATGCCTAGAACAGCTGGCTTTTTCATTGCAAAATTAAAAAGGTGGCATTCTGCTTTGACAGCTGGGTCTGTCCTGTGAGACGTGGAACCAAGAACAGGGCTAGGTTCACCCGAGTGTGATAATCTCTGGGGCAAAATTTGGGCCCAGGCCAGATCACCAGGTAAAAATCACCTGTCGAGACGTCTTGACTTTGGCCAGCAGCCCCCTCCCCGTGAGCTTCTCTGACCTCGGGGCCCTCCCCACATGGCCGTGAGCATGTCCACAACAACGCAGCTCATTGCGATGACTTCCCTACAGTATTACACTAAATAACCAAGAGGCAACAAGAAGTGTCTGACCACTTCTAGGAAGACACAGGACACTACAGGCAGAAGTTAAATTCCAGAACTTTCAAACTACGGAAAGTATTCATCAACTTAAACTATATAGTAGTAAAATACTTTAATTTTTTTAATAAAGAAACATAATACTAAACACTATTGAGTACTTTTAAACTACCTTTACAGCTAACATCTCATTCAGTCCTCACAAAGCCCTGGGATGTCGGACCACTCTGTTTTTTCCTCCATTTATGTACAAAGGTGAAAAACAAGGTACAGTGAGGTTGAATGTTTGGCCAGGGCCACACAGCAAGGTGGAGGAGCACAGACTCACACCTGGGCCCTGCAGCTGGAGGGTCTGCTTGAGGGAAGCGTGTGGCTGAGGCTCACGGAGCAATGAGGAGCAGAGCTGGGAGGAGGCGTCTCACATTGAAAAAAGTGGAAGCCAACTGACCTCTTGAGAAATCACACTGTCCCCAAACCACAGCCACCGGAACCAATTCCATTAGCTCTGAAAGAGCTGAGTAAACACCCAAGATATAGAAAGTCCTCCCAATGATCACCTGGTAGAACACAGCCCCTGGAGCAACCGAATCCAATTAAACATAACCCCTGATATCAAAACAGAACTGGCTGATTACAGATCAAAGAATTTTATGGCATGGAATTGTTCACTGTTCCATTTTCAAGTTGAAACAAATATCTCATAAAAATAACAGGCATTTATTTTATTCCCCCTGGAGAAGGGAGAATGCAAAGAAAACTGGCAACATCAGTTTAGAAGTTCCCAGAGTTTTAATAACATTGTTCTTATCTCAAACCTGCTATTTATTGAGCAGTTACTGTGTGTGAGCAAAGGGGCCACCTTTGCAAACATTATCATCACCTTCTCAGAATAGCTCAGGTTAACGAGCCCTTCCTAACAGCTGATCAGGCTGCTGAGCACTTCACGTAGAATGTCTCCTTTGATCCTGACCACTGTCCTAGGA
Source organism: Tadarida brasiliensis (assembly GCA_030848825.1). NCBI lineage: Eukaryota > Metazoa > Chordata > Mammalia > Chiroptera > Molossidae > Tadarida > Tadarida brasiliensis. Next base: position 215,515,237 of record CM061257.1, on the reverse strand, counting down.
GGCAAGCCATAGTAGTGGGTCTCTTTCACAGGTGAAGAAATGAGCTTAGGGAGTTTATAAAAATTGCACGTGGTGATGGGAGAGCCAGGCCTTGAAGATGAAGCCCAGACTCCAGGTCTATGGATGCAGAGCCTTACCTCTTAACCACAACGCTCTACTGCCTCTTCATCTCCTGATCTTTACAACACACATTCAAGGTCAGCGCTATCATCCTTATTTTGCAGATGAGAAAACTAAGGCTCAGAGAGGTTAGATCACTTTCTGAAGACACACAGCTGATAAGTAGCAAAGCTGGGATCCAAATCCAGGATCATTTTACTCCAAAGCCAAGCTCTATTACTACATTGCATTATCTCTCCTTTCACTGGGATGCCAGCTCATTCATTCAAGGAATATTTATCAAAGGCCTACTATGCACCAGGCACTATTCTGGCACGTAGGATACAACGAAAATAAAACAACCAGAAATCCTTGCCCTGTGGAGTCTGTATTCCAGCAATGGGACTCAGAAAGTGAACAAAATAGATGGTAAATGGTATAGTATGTCAAAAAGTGATCATTTCTATGGGAAACAAATCAACTAGAGTAAGGGGGTTTAGTAAAAGGCGGCAATTTTCAACCTTTTCCACCTTATGGCACACATAAACTAATGACTAAAATTCTGTGGTACACCAAAAAAATATTTTTTGCTTATCTGACCAAAAATATAGGTATAATTTTGATTCATTCACACCAGATGGCTATTATGTTGGTTGTTGTCATTTTCTCATTTGACACTGTAAGGGAAAGGTCGGGTATTGCACGTTTTAAAAACTCTTGGGCACACCGGTGGAAAATCACTAGTATAAGATAAGGTTGCAATTTTAACCAGAGTAGGAAGGGAGGCCTCATAGAAAAGGAAAAATATGAAAGGAGAAAATAGACATAAGGAGCTGAGGGCAGCTGGCATGGGGATATCAGTAAGTTCTATATCTCTGCACCAGAAATCTTTAAAGAGAAATTCTCTGACTCTTTAACATCTCAGCTCATGTAGAAATACTAAAGGAGCAGGAAAGTTAAAAAGCCAAGGGCCTTGGTGTGGCCACCTACATGCCAAAAATGTATACTGCAAGGTGACAAGAATTATACATATATACTCGTCCCCCACTGCAGATAGAAATAGTAAGACTGGGTGGCTATGGCTAAAAAAAAAAAGGCTAAATATTTTACCTATCAAGAATTAGCTCCCAAAGTAAGCAGTGATGTCTTCGTGAAGCTCTGTCTACAGATGTTAGCATTATAGAACTATTCCCATAAAACTGCTCTGTATACAATCAAAGGCTGGCTGAACTCCCGTGACCCAGACGTGCCATCTCCGGAAAAACCAACGAGGCAAGCTACATGCCACTTTCCATGAGTGCACCACGCCGGGCCATCCTGCTGGAAGAGCTCATTACACTGCAAGGTCACCTGCGAGGTCAGCCTATGACTGTGGGAAGTTACAGACATAATGTCTTAATCCAAACAAAAAGAATTCCTTTATTAGGACAATCCTGAGAACGCCTCCTTCTAGTCGAACTTTGTAATAAGGAAGCGTTAAAGCCTCCTCTGTGAATGGTCCCTGGCTGACCATTGTCCCCTTCCAGTCCACAAGCACATTTCTTTGGCCATATCTGAGGACAGAGCAATGTATCTCCTACAGGGCCTCTCCTGTTTTGGGCTAGATCGCAGGGCAGCTCACAAAGTGAGGAAACTGAGGAAGCAGTTTGGTAATGGAAGTTAAGGCTGAAAACTTATTACCAGAGTTAATGTCAGTTAAGTATTGCAGATTATTCGCAATTCTCATTTTGATTTACTTGTTGGCCGATGGAAAAAGAGTGGTTCTACCATAGCTGTTTCCTGTTGGCCGCTGGGCATGACCAGAGGCTTCAGATCAGGTGACAGGTAAACCCAGAGCCCTGACCCAAGGCCTACGCTCCAACATTATATCATACTGCTTTTCACGATACAGTTCCTGCAAAATACATGAGACACACACACACACACACACAGAGAGAGAGAGAGCGAGCGAGAGAGAGAGAGAGAGAGAAAGGCCAAGAGAGAGGTACATGACTTCAGATCCCACCCCTCACCGAGTCCACATGTTGCGTGTTTACTGAGCACGCACAGGGCGGGGGCGGGCACTGCTCTAAGTTCCAGAGCGGTACAGACACAGGCCTGATAAAGCCCCTGTCTGCCCTGTGGCACAAGTGCACACAGTGATCAGGGTCCAGGGACACACATGGAGCCAGGAGGTGGGCCAGACAATTTCAGATATGATGAGTGACACCAGGAAACAAAAGACTGGGTACGGGGCTCCTAATCTAAGGGCCAGAGAAGGCTTGAGAGAGGTTTGGGCTGAGATCGGAGGACAGCTCTGGGGTGGCACGGAGTTCAGGGCAGAGTCCCTGGCGGAAGAGACAAGGAGTAAGGTCCTGAGGCAGAAACAAGCTAGAGGTGCTCTGAGACCCCGAGAGGCTGGCGCGGCTGGAGACTAGTGAGTGAGAAGAGGAGTCAGGGAGGTGGGTGAGGTCGAGCCCGGCGGCTTGGCCAGCACAAAGCCTCCGGGTTCGGTTTTAAGGGCGGTGAGAGGTCACTAGCGGGTTTTAAGTAGGAGACTGACATGATCTGGTTTATGTTTTCAAATGTGCTGATTCTGAGGAATTAAAACTCCAACATTTTAATCCCCTTTGTGAAGGTAAAGGTTTTGTGTTCTGTGAAACCCACTTAAAGTATTCACGAGAGTTTAGTCCCTCTTGGTGAGAGAAAGAGAGGGGTGGGGGGAGAGAGGGAAGGAGGGAGGGAGGGGGAATATGTAATATATCCACTAAAGTTCTTGTTCAGGCTGCTAAGAGTTGGGAGAGGTAGAGAGACCAAAACACGAGGTCTCAAAAACACAGCACAGCAGAAGACCCATTAAGGGTCAGACTATTCTCTCATCTCCCCAGGGTGGCCAGCGGGTGACACCTGGGGGGAGACGGTGCCTGGCCACCCTGCTCCAGCTGAGTCTCAACAGCAGCAATAGCACCGAAACAGAGTATTTCTAGCTGAAAACACCTTCCAACAGAATTCCAGTTCGTCCAAGGTGGGAGGTGGTCCCCTCTGTCGGCCGGCAAGTGCTTATCACATCTCTAGCAAACGCAGTGTAGGAACAGAGAGAGATGAAGAAGTAATATTGTGTAAATTACAGATGCAGAGTGCCTTTGAGGATTTGAAAGTCTCATAGGGAAGATAAAAGCGCAGAGGGAACACGTCCACAGTGGTACACAAAATCTCTTCACTGATACATAGACATCAGAGCCAGGTCTCGGGAGTCCTGGTTCACCACGGTCTCAAGTGAAAGAACCCACAAAGCCCAAGGTTTGTGACTCTAATTGTAATGAGATGTGACATTCTGCCAGGATTCTGTAACTCCTCCGGCTGTCACCCCCAAGAAGACAAAGGTCATCCATAAACAGCCACTTGGCTGAATCCACTTCAGCAAATTTTAATCTCTTCCAACCCACCACCAGTTTCACTTCCCTGTGGGGAAGCTACAAAATGTACACAGGAGGAAGTGAGAGTGACCAGCTGGGGATCATCTGTCTTTTCTGCAAAGGCACAGTCTGCACACGACGTCGCCGTGCCACACAGCACACACGTGCTCTAACAGTCGCCCACGAGACGGCCACTCTCTTCCTGCTGCCCAGAGCGTGAGACCTCGGTCAGAGGACTCACCCCGTGTGCTAGTCTCTGCTCTCTACTCAACAATTTTCTTTTTTTTTAAATCCTCACCCGAGGATATTTTTCCATTTATCTTCAGATATAGTGTGAGGGGGAAAGAGGGAGAGACAGAGAGGGAGGGAGAGAGAGAGAGAGAGGGAGGGAGGGAGGGAAGGAGAGAGAGAAACATCGATGTGAGAGAAACACATGGATTGGCTGCCTCCCGCAGGACCCCGACCAGGGCCGGGGACCGAACCACAACTGAGGTACGTGTCCTTGACTGGAATCGAACCCTCAACTCTTTGGTCTGCAGGCTGACGCTCTAACTGCTCAGCCAAACCGGCCAGGGCTCCACTCAACAATTTTCAATAAAAATGGCATTTAGGTCACTTGTGTGAAAGAATGGCGATTTATAACAGCAGCTGATATGTGGAGCATGGAAGACCGGCACATTACTTGACATCCGAAACGTTCCGTGTTATCTGTGTGAAGTGGGAACTTTAACAGTGTGAATATGCTAAATGCCACTGAATCGGACGCTTCAAACAGGTTCATTTTAGATGATGTGATTTTCACCTCAATAACAAAGGGGGTAAATAAATAAATCAGCTAACACTAAAAATAATGGGAACTTTGAAACTGACATACCTCCAAATCAGGGCAGTGGGAGCGTGAGCATGAAATAAATGGTTCATTATGATAAAGCATTAAGAAAACAGTAGCCACTGTGGACATTTTTATATTGTATTCATACCTAAAGTGATATAGATGATGAATCTGATGTTAACTCAGACATTTCAGCTGAACAGACTGCACTCCTCTGTTGTCAGCTGGAGAGACACGGGACTGGATTCTGGGCCCGTGCACAAACTGTTTCAAAGGGAACTTCCTCTGTAACCATGGCGAGAACTCTCCCTCGGGTGTCTGTGTAGGCACCATAGGCGCTCTGGCATGGAAATTCCTCTATAAAATTACTAATATCTAGAAGTGCTATACTTTTATTAATATTAATATTTGCTAAATAATCCATCAAACCCTAAATACCATCAAATCCTAAATATCTATAATCTTTTTGGATTTTGAAAAATATGTTTTATTGATTTTAGAAAGAGAGGGAGGAGAGAGAGAGAGAGAGAAACCTCAATGAGATGAGAGAGAGAAACATCGATAGGCTGCCTCCTGCACACCCCCTACTGGGGAGCGACTGCAACCAGGGCATGTGCCCTAACGGGGAATCGAACCGGCAACCGCTCGGTGCAATGGAGGCTGCTCAATCAACTGAGCCACACCAGCCAGGGCTTTTTGGATTCTTTTATAGCAACCTTCTGAGGTGAATAGAAAAGTTATTATCCTCATTTAATATGATAAACCAAGGCTCAGAGAAGTTGTTGAAACTGCACTTTCTAAAGGAGGTAGGATTCTAATCCTAAATTTTGTTGATGTCCAACTATCATCATTTCTGTTCACCAGCAAAATATAAATTAAAATTAAACTTTGGCAAAACTGTAGCATCAGAAAGCAAATCAGTGTGTGCCTGAGGCTGGGGGCAGGGGATTGACTGCAAGGGAACGTGAGGAAACTTTTGGGGGTGATGAAAATGTGGTAAGTGGACACATTTCCCCAAACTCATCAAACTATGCACTTCACTGTATGTAAATTAAATTTAAAAAAATTAAGTGTTAATGTAATCTCACAATTTTTCTTTCCATAAACGAATTATTGATCTTCCTTATTCTCTTTCTACTGCCTTTATCCAGAAGACAAATTATTTCACTCAAATCTTCTAGTGGTAATTATGTTCTCTGACATCCTTCTTTTGGTGTTAAATGCTATGACATTAAATTATGTTTTTGGGTTTGCACAGGGGAATTTTTTTTTTTCATATAATGCAATATATATCTGCCTTAGCTTGGTTGCCTAAATTGAGGTATGTTTTTAATATCTGTGATTCTTACAGTTTTCCTATTATTAGGGCTACTCTGGGGATCTGAATTAACAGGATCACTCATATTCAGAGTGCAAAATCAAAAGAGCAAACATTTCTAAAGGGCAAACCCCAAGAGCATAATATTCTTCCCCTTTTCAAACTGCCTGTCACCCAGTGAAGAGCATGCCAGGTCACTGGGGCAATGGTCCGAGGGACACTCACAACTCTGCCCTTCAGGGTGAGCGCACTTAGAACGCAAGGCTTTGGTTTCTACTTTGAAGCTGATTCCGAATTCTGATTCAGTTTTCCTGGAAGATGGGTCCTGTATCTCTGTAACTCTGCACAATACATGGAACTACATAAATGAATGGTTTGCTGATGTGTTTGATAAAATAATAACATTTACGTATTTTCACAGCACTTTACGAAGTGCTTTCACATTTATTAGTACACTTGCGGCAACAACCTTGTGAGGTTGATACCATTATTAATCCTGTTTCATAGAAATATCAAAGTCACCAGGAACATATGTAATTTGTCAAAGACACTCAGTTCTTAAGTGGTGGAGTCATATTTTGGTCCCATAGCCTGTCCTCCACTCATTTAAATCACATTGCCTCTGATCCCTACACTTAGGTCAAAAAGCCATCCCCTTCCAGAGGAGAAAGTATCTAAAGCCAGTTTCCAATAGTGCAAACACTGGTCACTTTGTTAGACAAGGACTTCCTCATGAGTGGGAAGAGAAATAAAGAACGAACATGATGGGACCTCCATCCACCATATAGAAATCCAGTACCTACACTTTCTCCAATCTGGTAGCACGGCATCTCATTAACTGTGCATCTCCAGCACCACTGTATTTATCACCCATAGTTGGCTAAGTGTAATAATATTCATCCCGCAGAACACCAGCCACCCATTCCTTCTCTATGAGTTCTTCATCGATCTAGAGTGAATTATTTTCTTCCTCTGTGCTACTTGATTCACACCAATAGACTAGCATTTACTATCTGACATTGTGTAGTTATTTTCATACTAGTCTGTCCCCTTTGTTTGGGAGCACCTTAAAAGCAAGGACCATGTCTCAGTCACCTCTGTGCCATGGCACAGTACCGGATACATAGCAGATCCCAAGGAAACGACTGCTGAAAACTATGGGGCCTAACAGTTATTTGTGATATTCTTAGCCATAAATGAGCAATAAAGTTGAAGAGATCGAACTTTACTAAGGCCAAATCCCTGTCCCAAAGACACAAAAACCCTGCCATCATAACCCTACCTCCAAATCCAGTGTAAGAATTCTATTTTAACCACTGATTCAAGTTATCATAGGTCTCTGGTTCATAAGGGTCTACTCACTCCAGACACCGGGGTGATCGGAAGCCCTGTCAATAACGCAAACTCATACAGGGTAGGCAGCTGGAACAGGAGACTATCCCACTCGTCCTAAGAGAGCCGGCCCTGGGCCAGTGCTCCAGTGAACCCATTTGACCTAGATTACCCTCCCGTTTATTTCACACTGTGCCAGTGCTACTGTGGAGGTATGGTTCCAAGAGATAAAGGCCTTCGGGCTCCACAGCCCATGTTTTCCCACTATACTATGTAGCCTCCGTACACATCCCTTCCATTTGAAATGGGTGATATCATCCCATTTCAGACAGGTGAGAAGTGGTAAAGGAGGTTAAACCACAATGCTAACCCCTCTCTCACTTCATACTATCTCTTCTCCTTGGATCCCGAAATCTTCTGAAATCTTATTCGGCACCCTGCACTCCCCGCCGACAATCCTCTTCTCTGCTGGAACTGGTCCCTGCCTCAGCCTCCTGCCCTGATAACTGTCTCAGCTCCACAAAAGTTCTAACAGCCAATTTGTAGCTACTTTCCCTTTCCTCTTTCCTAGTCTTTAAAAAGGTAAGTACCCTGTGAGCTGCCGCCACACCTCTGGCATTCCCCACAAACTGGCAGGGATACTCCATGTATCTCTTCCTGGCTCATCCAGAACCTTCTCCCAACCCCCTGGCCATCCAAAACACCACCGACTCAGAGAACATTCTCTTCTTTTCCACTCTGGTCCATTCTATCACCAAGCTTATAAATGTCTGATAATGTGTCAGGAGTCTGATTCCATCCCTGCCTGTAAGTCATCCCCAGTCCCAGAATTCCTAGAAAACTAGGAACTTTTTCGGCATTCCGATTTCCATTAGGGTAGACCCTGATTTCCTACTAATTTAGGAGCCATGGTTCTGCCCAAGTACAAACCCCACCCCCTCGCCTAGCAACATGCCTGGTCCCCAGAGCTCTGTCCATCGTCTTCAGTGAATTCAGACGAAGCAGCAAGGAGAACATGGGTCAGAGGGGATGTTCGCAGAGCCACCTCAAGGGTTTGTCGGAGTGGAACCACCACCCACCCCTTTGTTTTGGGAGCCTGGGCTTTCCCAGAGAGAAGTACAAGGCAACTAGTTAGAAGACAAGCACCCAAAAGGTGAAATTTACATATTAAGTACATTTGCTGCTGACTTTTCTTTCCATATTGCTTTTTGGCATCCCTTTTACCTACTATACATTGTTTATGATTTTTGCATTCTGGTTTCTGATGATCAAGGCAGCCATTAGGGCTCATTCAAACCAGATGTTTTCCACAAGAAAATGTCAGATGGGGGGAAGGGCCAGGCCCATTATGAAAGAACGTAGGTCTTACAACTTTCCTCCACCAGGAGATTTTGCAGATTTGACTCAGGTTTCCGAATTGAAAGTCCGACATAGTCTTTTTTGCTTAAAGTAAAATATAGTTTTATGTGTTCAAACAAGAATGTTAAGGGGAAAAAAAAGTGTTGTGAAATGTGCTAATCTTTACTGTACATGTAACTGATAACAAAGAAATCTAAAATGTAAAGTTGGAATTAAGTATTCATAATGAATATTATGATAAAATAAGACTGAAGTTCAAACACCTTATTTGAATTTTGGCTGAAAGGATGTCATTGACATCACTGGGTCTGCCTGCCCTGGGAGCCCTCCTCTGTGGCCATCTGCATCCCTAGCTCCCTTCCACTCCTTAGGTCTTCCCTGGTTTCAATGAAATGAGAAATTCTGCTCTTTGTGCAAGCTAGTTAGATTTTGGGTTTTTATCACTTGCAAGAAAGAGTCTGGACTGAAAGGATGATGCATTAGAATTGTCTGTGGTCAAGCTCTCTTGCCGGGGCAGTCTGTTTTCTTGCAGGTCCTGTTACCTTCACTCTCACAAGGCAGCAGCCAGGCAAGTGCCCTGTCCTCTCCTCCATGCAGATGAGGAAACTGAGGCTCAGAACCTGCTCAAAAACAAACGGCTAAGAGTCCAGGGGAGGAGTGCAGCCCAGGTGGATACAATTCAGAATTCTATCAGCCTCCTAAAAGAGCTGGGTGAGGGGGCAGGTGAAAATCCCACACCGGGGGGCCATGAAAATATATTTCAACTGCACTTAGTAAAAAGTTTAAATGGTGTGTTGGGATAGGTTGTTTATCTTTCTTCACTACCAAATCCAAAGGCTTTCTGCATCTGATTAAACCGACTCTGTGGGGGTGGGGCAGGCAGGGGGAGGGAGTGGCATGGCCGGGGCAGCTTGGGATTCCAGCTGCAAGGTTCACACAATTTTGACCCTCTACCCCCTCCACTCCCACCCCCCCAGTATCCAGGTTCCCCATCTAATACAGCCCCAGCCACAGAACAAGAAAGGCAGAACTTGCTCCTAAAACCTTGGACTGTAAATCCATGTGCTTCCCCATCTCTTCTTTTCTGTATGGCTGCTTTTTCCTCCTACTCTTTATACATCACACACACACACACACACACACACACACACACACACACACACACACACAGAGTGCTCTTCACATTGAACAAGGCACAAGTCGCATTATTACCCAGTGAAGGGATTCTAGGCAAAGGAGCAATGTGCGTCTAGCAGAGGGTTGGTCTCCTTGGCCAGTGTGAGCTCTGCACTGACTAGAGGAAAGTCTCATCCAGGTACTGACCTTGGAGTCCCTGACCCACCATCTCCTGCCTCAGATCTCCTTGCCCCCTCTCCCTTTCCTGTTTGAATCTCACAAGTTCCTTCTGCCTCATCCATTTTCTTCTGACAAAGCCCAGTACCAACCCCATGCCTGTTACAGGTTTGGAGTGATGGGTGAATATGAGTCCCAGTTATACCCACTCCTTTATTTTGGGGGAAATCGGGATTTTAAAATATCTTATACAGCGGGTTGCATTTTACACAGGGATTGCAGTCTAAAGTCAGCATGTAAAGCAAAATTTACATGTCAAAATTACCCTGGGAAATCCCTCAGACCTCCCAGTACAAAATGCAGAGCTACAACACTGTACAGTAATATGTGTATACAGTAAATTGCATAGTGCATAATTAAAATTACAAGTGCAAAATACAATTCTGCAGTATTTTAATTATATACAAGAAAGAGCTCGCACAGTTGAACTTGAATACATTAAATGGGACGCTGAGGCTCCTCTCCAGATCTCTCACCCCAACACCCACAGGCTTTTCGCAGACTTCTAAATAGGCTTAAGGGCTCCATTTACATGAAAAGGCAGACAGCTCCGGGAACTTCAGGGGCCACCTCTTAAGATACACAATCACCACAAAAGGAAAAGGGAGAGCATTCTTTCACACACATCTCTTTTCTTTGCCTTGTGGCAGGAACACAAGATTTCTGAGAGAGAAAGCTGGTCAAAAATGCTGGCAATAACTTCTGCTCCAGGCTGTGAGAGATGCGTCCTCAAACCGCACCATCCACAGACACCGCCTCGGGGAGCCCAAAGGGTCTTCCCCACCAACGGGCCCAAGGGCTCTGAAGGACACACCAGCCTAAAGAGAAAATCAAGTCTAAGAAATCACGTGGAATAAATAAGAAAGGCGCATTCCAGCTGAAGTCTGCAGCAAAACAAAAGTTACATTAGGCACTTAAAGTTATTGGAAGAGTAAAAATTTTTGTGAATGTGCTTATTGTGTTTTAAGAATTCATTCTCTAAGTATATCTTTTTAAAAAAAAATTTTTTTCTTTATTGATTTTAGAGCGAGAGGAAGGGAGAGGGAGAGAGAGATAGAAACATGGATGAGAGAGAACATCGAATGGCCGCCTCCTGCATGCCCCCCACTGGGGATTTGCCCCACAACCTGGGCATGTGCCCTGACTGGGAATCGAACCGGCGACCTATTGGTGCATGGGTCGACGCTCAACCGCTGAGCCACACGGGCCAGGCGCTAAGTATATCTTTAAATATAGCACCAGTAACCTTGGTGTATGGGGACAACGCTCCAACCAGCTGAGCTAGCCGGCCAGGGCAGGTGCCTGATACCTCCTTCAAGCTGTGATTTTTAACCTTTTTCATTTCGAGGCACACATAAACTAATTACTAAAATTCTGCACCACAGCAAAAAATGTTCTATTTTTTGCTGATCTGACAACAAAAAAAACACAGGTGTAATTTTGATTCATTCACACCGGATGGCTACTGTTGTGTTGGCTGTTGTCATTTTTTATTTGACAATCTAAGGGAAAAGAGGTCAGTGCGCCTGACATGGTTTAAAAATTCTCGCGACACACCCGTTGAAAATCGCCGCCTTAGAGCACTAGGAGAAGACGCGAGAGAAGAGCTTTAAGAGCCTAAAATTAGAGACAGTCAAGAATGATCACAGAACTGATTCGCTTGAGGTTTGTCTACATCCCATTTTCCTCTGCCTACCGAAAGGAGGAGAGAAAGACCAGAGACGCAGCACTATCACCTGTCACGAATATTAGGTTTATATCCCTGCCCGATATCTCCAACAGAACCACGTTCCTACCCCATTAACTGAAACCCAGCCTCCTACTCGGCTCAGCCAGACTCCGTAGGAGACAGGGTTCTAATCTAGGGTCTAAGGGGGAGGCAAGCATGGTTATGACATAGCCTTTAGACTTGTGATGCTTTCTTCCTTGACCTAAGAATACACCTCCTTCCTTTTACGGTGTCTGTTAGAATTCAGTTCAACAGAACTTCGCTGAGCACACTGTAGGCCAGACACTGAGCACAGTGCTACGGGGGGCATGAGGTCAGCAAGAGTCGGCTGGCTCAGCGCCAACAACGTGGGAGGCACGAGGCATACATTGACATATGACAGGGCTGACCGCAAGAACCAGAAGAAGCCCAGAGTGCTCAGTTCAAGATTCAATTACTATAATGACCAATCCACTCCGAAGGAAATATACAGAAGGCTGAGGGAACCAAGACAAACAGATCTCTGTGTCCCTATCATCTGAGCTGTAAAAAACATGGACTAGCTAACTGGAGAACCAAGGCTAAACAGCACAGTAGTAACAAATCACAATGAATGGGCAAACAGATGCTTCCCCAAGTGCCTTCTACTGAGTGGGCGTCATCCTAGCTCCTTCTGCACCGGTATTTCATTCTTACAATAATGATGTAAGGTAGACATACAATGTTTATCCTTGTTTCTACCCATGAGGAAATCGAAGTTCCCAGAGAGGTAAGATAAAGGTAAAGATGTGGACATGTCAGGATGGGGTCCCCAAATCTAGAGACTCGGCATCCACACCTCCTTTCATTTGCCCACTACTATTTCCTTGATCAAAATATCAAATAACTTATTTTTGTGAGACAGAAAACCACACATCAAACAAGTTTTCCAAATCCAGATTTTTTGGTGAAAACTACTTAAACTTGCAAATTAAAAATACATTTTTAAAGGAGGTAATTCAGGAAAGCTATAGAGCCCGGAAGGCCATTTCTTTTCCAGATGGCATAGAAATAATGATATCAATTTTGAGCTATATCATCTATTTTGCAGGAATTTGGGGTACAAATATTCCCTGGCAAATATCTAACTAAAAATAAAAGCGACTGAGTAAATGTAATCACTGGCTGCTTACCAAAATTTTCTAGGATGACTAAGAGAATTTATTTCATAAAATATGTCACCAGCTTCTTTGACTAGACTTGAGCTAGTGTAGAAATACATTGGTGCTCAGTACATACATCCACTGCAGTCCCATGCTTGCCCTTGGGCGGCTGCCCATCATGCTTTGAATCATTAATAACCACAATGGCAGATTACAACTGGCATTGCATACTTAACCTTGTCCAAGTGTTCTGTAGTCCCTAAAAAAGGGCAAATGCCTTCTTGTTAAATCACATGTGACGACCCCAGCAAAGGCCTTTTAAATGCTCTATTTGTGCTCTGAAAGTTTTAAAATCCTCCTCCTTTTCTTTTCTTTTCTTTTTTTTTTGTCATCCTCACCTGAGGATATGTTTGACTGATTTTAGAGAGAGGAAGGGGGAGGGGAGAGAGAGAGAGAAACATTGATGTGAGAGAGGAACATTGATCGGTTGCCTCCCCTACACACCCTGACAGGGGACCAAACCACAACCAGTATGTGCCCTGACTGGGAATCGAGCCTGCAACCTTTTGGTGTACAGGACAATGCTCCAACCAACTGGGCAACTGGGCCACCCAGCCAGAGCATCCTCCTTTTCTTTACATTCTGTTCAGTTGGTTTTTTTGTTTTGTCTTTTGTTTTTCAAAAGACAAACAAAAGACAAGCAAGAGAGCAGATAGGTCCAGTGGGGTAAAGGTTAAGTAGGGAGAGACCAGTAAGCTGATGGAACTGCCCTCCACAATTTCCTAAAATCCTGATGCTTCATCTAAATGTGATTTTCAACATTTAAAAATTCATTCACAGCCCTGGCTGGTTTGGCTCAGCGGTTAGAGCATCGGCCCGTGGACCAAAGAGTCACGGGTTCGATTCCAGTCAAGGGTATGTACCTTGGTTGCAGTTCAGTCCCCGGCCCTGGTCGGGGTCACGTGGGAGGCAACCAACCAGTCAATGTGTCTCTCTCACATTGATGTTTCTCTCTCTCTCTCTCTCTCTCCTTCCCACTCTATCTGAAGATAAATGGAAAATTACCCTCGGGTGAGAATTAAAAAAAAAAAAAATCCATTCACAGACATCTAAAAGCAACCTTTAGCTTTCCGTGGGAAACTCAAGAATGTTAGTTGGGCATTGCAATCATGCAATTTCTAGGAGTGGTAAATACAAAAGAGAAGTCAAGTGCTCGGTTAGCACATACCCCCTTTGGTGGAAAAGAAGCTCTCATGTAATTCAAGTCATTTCATTCAACAGATATCCATAGAGCACCTTCTATGGGACAGGCTCTGTTTTAGGGGTCGAGATTATAGCAATGGTCAGAACAAAGTCCCGGCCCTAGTGGGGCTGACGTCGTAGTAGGGACGATTATGTTGGTGTGTTGGCTGGAGGACTGATAGGTAGGCAAGGGCGGCTGTAGTCAAGAGAAAATCTGATCAGAAAGATGGGATACGATGAAAAAACCTTGAAGGCCACGATGAGGGTTTTGGACTATATTCTGAGAGATGAGAAGCAACTGCGTGTTTTTGAGCAGAGGAGTGAGAGGACATGATTCACGTTTTAGAAAGACCACTCTGGCTGCTGAGTGGAGGATAGACTCGAGAGGGCAAAAGCGGAAACAGGGAAGCCAGGCTGTTATTACAGTTGCTTAGAGCGCTCATGATGCTGACTTGGTTAGCATGAGAGAGGCGGAGGGCATGAGAAGAGGATGGGGTTCAGGGCTTATCTAAAAGCAGAGCTGAAAAACTTGTTGATGGAGTCAATGTGGGAGTGAGGAAAAATGGAATAAAAAAGTGACTGAGGTTCTTGATTCTAAGCAACTGGGCAAACAGTGTGTCATTAACTGAGATCACTGAGACTATGGAAGAAGCAGTTCAGGAAGAAATCAAGAGCTCTGTTTTGACTATGTGGAGTCTGAGATGCCTACTGGACATTCCGTGGCAGTTGGACAGATGAGTCTAATACATGGGGCGAGGTCAGAGGTGGAATCATCAGTGTACAGAGCTGGTATTTAAAGTTTTGAGACAGGGTATAAACAAAGATAGAAAAGTAAAAAAGTTAAGGCCCAAGCCCTGGGGTACTCTCAGCTTGGAAGAGGAGAAGGAGACAGAAGAGACAGAGAAGACCAGCCATTAAAAAAAAAAAAAAAAAAGGATCATGATGCCTCAGAATCTAAGCCAAGTGAGGAAAACGCATCAAGGATTAACTGCCAAATACAATGGAGAATGCACATAAGACGAAAACTGAGGCCCGGCCTTTGGACAGTAGGGTGCAGGTCACTGGCAGCCTTGGCAGGAGTGGTTTCAGTGAGATGGTAGGATCAAAAGCCCAGTCAGAGCGGGCTGAGAAGAGAATGGATGATGATTTAGTAAGACTTTTGAGTTAAGTGAAACAAAGTGTCGCTCAAGGGGAAATGTGAAATCGAGGGTAGACTTGAAAGATGAGAATCATTCCAGTGTGTTGTGATGCTGACAGGAAGTGGAGAAGGACAATTAGTAAGGCAGGAAAGGTGTGAGGTGTCGGAGCAGGTGAGAGTGAGTCCCGTCCAGCGCACAAGTAGCGGGCTGGCCTTCGGAAGACGGTTCCGATGAAGTTGATAGATTTGTTAGTGGGAGGATGGGAAATGATCTCTTCTGATTGCTTCCATTTTCTCAGCGAAATGAGGGAAAAAATGCCATCGGGGAGGAGTAGAGAGGAATTATTAGAAGTTAGAGGAAGGAGAAGATGTGAAATGGTTATTTCAAAGAGGGAGCATCAGCACTGCCAGATAGGACCGAAGGCATTTAATAAAGATTATGTGTATAAATTCAGACTGTGTGTGTTTTTCTCCAGGGAGGGCAGAGTTGACAAGGAGTTGGGTTCATTGAGCACAGAAGTCTCGCTGAGTGAGTGTGACGAAAGGAAAGAAGGGAAGTGGAGAGTATATACAAAGTGGTGACGATCACAATGGACCATGGACTCAGTTTTGGGTAAAGAGGGAACTGAGGACTTGAAAATAATTAAAAAGTGGTATAATTATTGGTTTGGGGAATCTTGATGTGGTCGAAGTGTCATTGGAGTGGGGATAAAAGAATAAATAAGCTGTAAGTAGAGGAGGTGGTGGTCAAAGAAAAGGATACTTGATGTCATGACTTTACAGGAAGAGATGGTGAAATTGGTCACATCAGGTATAAGGTAAGACCATCAGACTGGGTCACTTAAGTCAGACGGAGGAAAAGATCCTTGTGGGACAGCAGTCATCTTCAGAAGCCAGAATGTGGACAGACTATTGACATGGGTAACTGGGTCATCAAGAATGGTCATAAGCATAATGTGGAGAGAAAGGGAGTCAGGAGCCTAGTGGAGATTAGACAGGTCATCAATGACTATAGCTTACAAAGTGACCTCTCATAAGTCTGCAGTTTAAATTTTGTATATTTTTCCATCTCTAAATGGAATCCAACTCTTACCTCTCAGTCAACTTAGAGTCTAAGTATGGTTCTAGGTATCAGGAATTTATTAAAAACAAGTCCAAAGTGCCCACATAAATAACAATACTCTGTTTCATGTCCCTGTACTAGACACTTTGGCCTGCCACAACCGTGTCTCCTTCTAAGGGAGACCACCTATGGCAGTCCCCTCCTCTTCACATTCTTTGATACAGACAAATGAAATTTTCTATGCATTTTTCTGCGAGTACATCGTCAGGTAGCACCTTCCTCCCCTCTCCCCCGCTATGTTGCTGCTCCTATGCTCTGCCTTCCTGTGTAAGTTCTGGAGTCTGCCAGTGGCCTAGGTGTCCTTTTCCAGACCAGAATTGCCCATTCCCAGTCTAAGTTGACTAGGCCAGAGTTAAGAAACTGAGTCAAGGGCAGAAAGTGAGTGTAGAACTTGCCAGTGGGTGGGGGGTCCAGAAGAAACTGCTGAGACTGTAGCTGAGACACACCAATGGAAGGGTCTCCATGATTCCTCTGCTGGAGTCCACCCTCTAGCACCACCCTCCATGAAGCTCACACTGTCAGGGCTCTTGTTCTTGACTTTTCAGGACATCCTCCCTCTCTTAGAGTAAACTTTGTTTTCACTGGAGCTAACTTGAATGGGTCTTGATTCCTCACAGCCACAAAAGTTTAATTCAAATAGTACCAGTGTGTGAAGGCAGGAGGGTAATGCTCTCCAGTCAACGGCCTCCCTGGACGGCCAAGAGCTGCCCTCCAACAACAGCCAACCTGTGGGAAGGCCTTGAGTGGGACGACGGTGGGAAGGTGCATTCATTGTTTGACACCACACACACACACACACACACACACACACACACACACACACACAATCTGACATCATCTGCATTGCAGACTCTATCCTTGAGATGACAGTTTTATAAATTAATTGTATTTTTAAGGAACTATAGATATCATTATTAGTAACACACACACACACACACACACACACACACACACACACAGTTTTATTAGCCAGTGAACCCAGAGCCTTTAAGTTTTATTAAGACACAAGCCCATGGAAACTTTCCAGGGTCACAATAATTTATTACTGGCTAAGAGATGTTTCTGAACAAGAAAAGAACCCAAAGAATTAAAGTCAGCAACTGCCTTCAAATCCTGCTAACCATGTCCTCTCACACAACTCGTGTTTCTGCCTCTCACATACCTCATCGTCAAAAGGCGAGTAGTAACGACTTTCTCTGAGGGTTTCACTCATATTTGAAAGAAGGAAACTGTACGCACACTCAGCACCGTGTCTGGCGCACAGTACGTATTCGGAAGACGACAGTTCCATCCTTTAGTTTGGATGTCCTTACTTTCCTCATAATTAATAAATCTACCCATTAATCAAAAGCATTAACTACCTGTGTGATTCTCCATTTTGAAAGCACAGGGTATGGAAGAAATAGAAGACGCCGTGGGCCCCACTTTCTCAGCGCTTACAGTTGAGTTAGCATGCCGAAATACAGCAGAGAAACAACACCCGAAAACCCCAACTACTCAAACAAGAAACTCTAGGGTTTTATAATACCTTTATGATGGGAATCTTTGAATTAAAAAAATTACCAATCCCAACACTTTAACAAATCAACTGTTTTCATTTATCCATGTCCCCTTCTCATCTTAATCTATATATACACATTTTTACAATTGCATATTCTGCTTTTATTGCTTACTATTATACAAAAATCGTTTTCAATGTATAGTCTTCAAAGTCATCATTTAATTTAAATTGTTATCAATGAATAGCACAGTGTACTATGTATGTATATTACAGTTTAACTAGTTGTTCTTCTATTGTTAGACATTGAAGGCATTTTTCCCTTTTTAAATAATGCTGCAATTAATTTGATTTGTGCATTGATCACTTGTAATGTGATTTTATCACTTTTTCCTAGGACCTATATCCCCGGCAATAAATGTTAAAATATGAAGTTTGTTCTTATAAATATTGATTAGTTATGATCTCTTTAATATACCTTATGTGAATAAAACCAGATTTTCTGTTGATGATATTAGTATTTATCTGATTCTACTCCATCGCTTCCTGCACCAAAAGTTTATCTTTTTGTCCCGAATGTCAGCTATGTAGAAGTTCAGCAGCAAGACTGGTGAAGGACTCAGACAACAGGAAAGGCTCAGAAGGTGGGACTTGCTCCAGGCGCTGGAGACCTCAGAGAACAGGGACATGACAGATAAAGAAAACAGCTTAAGGGAAAATACCGAGGTGCAGTGACTGAGCAGGGTGATTCCAGGGCAACTTCCCTGACAGAGCAGAGGTGTGGATGGGCAGAGCTGCCACGAGCCTGGATAGGCAGAGAAGGGCCGTCTCAGAAGGACCTGGGAGCCAGACCAAACACTGACACTACCCGAACTGAGATTCAGAGTCACAGTCATCTAATCAGATGAAAGAGTTCAATGAACTTCTCCTAAGTCGGTTCTGGGGTGACTTCAGGTTCCCAGTCTGCCCAGCAGGGTGAAGAGACCTCCTCTCCTCCCAGAGAGCACTCAGCAGACATCAGGTGGCGAGAGGCATGACAGAAAGGGCCACCGACACTGGCCAGGACAGGTAACAAAGATGCTATGACTCCAGCCACCAGTCCTCCAATTCAATGCCAAATAGGGTAAATCTGTATCCACTTATCAAACTCAGTGTGTCACCTGACCGAGCCTAGTCAGAGGTAAGGTGCAGCACATATTTCTTTGGTTGACCACAGTATAATGTCCTGGATCCAGATGAACTTTCTTTGCACAGTATTTATTATTCTAATAAACCAAATGGAATGTTTAGAGATGACTGAAGCAATCTGATTGGCAAACTTACAGGGCATTAATTCTTCCAAGGTGACTGGTGCATAAAAAGTGAAACTATAGCACTCATGTAAACAATCCATCGGCCTCATTTCCCTCCCCTAGGCACCTCTAATTTTCAGCTTATGTTAGCTGTAAGACGAGCTAATGTTTTTAGTGTAGAAAAATGGCATTATCCCAGACATAGAACTTACTTTAAGAAAAAGAGGAAAAATTCTGTAGCCATACAGATCGTATCGATAGGCATCCATGACCAATGACTAAGATGAATCACTATTATATTTTGGCAGGTAGGTGAGACCATGCACAAGCATCTCAGAAATTAAATACTAACTTATTCCAGGCACCAGAAAAGTTCCACTTTATTTTAGGTGAGCAAATTATATGATAAGTTTTGCCTATAAATATATATACTTTTGAATTAATCCCAAAGAAATGACTTCAACTCAATAATACAGTCTAATTGTCTCATTCTTTCAAAACAGGTTCCTTCCTGTGGGTATTTTAAAAATTAGAGCGAATGATTGTCTTATGAGGCAAACAACTTATAAAAGAAGTTGGGTAAGTCCGATCTGAGAGCGGGACTTGGAACTATAGGGCCAGAACCAAGGTACACAAGGTCTTTCCTGGGGCCAGACAAACAACCCAGGTAGGTGCCCTCTGAGGTCAGTTCTTAATTACCTCCAGGTAATTACCTTATGCTTATCTGTGGCAAATCTTGCTTTCAACTTCTGGTTGATATTATTAACTCTTCCTATCAACCCTTTGTTTATCCCTGCCCTTGAATTCATTCTTAGGTTCAACAGAGGAAATGTTTTTAAAAAATAGTTGAAACACAAACTCCTTAAGATACTAATGTTTTCAGAGAGGACAGAGAGAGGAAAAAGAAAAGGAGGAAGAGCAAAGTGAAAGAGGAAGAGAATGAGAAAGAAACGAAAAAGAGGGCGTGGGGAAGAGAGAGAGGTCCCAGGTGAAGAGGGGGCCGAGGAAAGGGGAAGAGGGGGAAGAGAACAAGCAGCTGTTCAGGGTGATGAGGAGAATTATCGCAGAGGTGAAAGAACCAAGGCCACAGGGAGGATATAGGACTGTTTTCCAGCTCCTCCCAAACTGCCTCTCGCCGACTCAGAACCCAGTGAGTATTTATAAAGCCCAACAGGACGCCTTGGCTCAAATAGGCGCGCTTCGCGTCCTTATGCCATGAATCCTTTTGGTGGCTTGATGAAGCCTATCAACCCCTTCTCAGAAAATACACAGGCTTACAAAGGAAACCAATGTTATAGAAATCCAGTTTTTAAAGTAATTTTTTAAATAGGTAAAATCTAATAAATGTGTTTCCATGAAACAGCCAAATCCAGCAGTGGGCCTCATGTAACTACCATGTCCAAGTAGTGATGCAGGTAAAGGATATTTCAAGATACCTGGAACAACCGAAAGGCAATATTTAGTACCTGTCGTTTAAAATCACAGGTACTGCTAATACTTCTGTGGTTTGTTGCCTACATTCAAAATGGAAGAAAATGCGAAATTTTGGTTAAAGTTGAGTGAAAATGGAGATGTAATTTTTTTCTTATTCAAGTTGATGGATATATTGAATTTGGGGGTGGGGGTCCATTGACCCTAGGACAAGAATCTCATCCTATTCTTATATAAAGAATAAAAAGAACTTGAAGAGTTGGTCTCTCCTCTTTTATGAGCCTTTTAATCTAGAAGTAACACGAGATTCCACAAAATTATGCAGACAGTAGCTGCCGAGGAAATCTGCAGCTCTAAAACAACATAACTGAAGAAACAACTAACACAAAGTGGCACTAATTATAAAGGCTACTTGGAAAAGGAAAGTGCTTTTTAAATTCTAAAGAAGTGCTAACATGTTGGGGACGCTGACTACTTGAAAAAATTGAATATGAGTCTGACTTCATACCATACGTCAAGGTATGATCTGGACAAATGAGAAATAAATATAATTAAAACTACCCAAAACACCAGGAGAAAATATGGAGATTTTCCTTCTCTGTTCGTGGTGATCACTGAGACAGAGCAGGTTTTAGGATAGCACTTCAGGCTAACGGAGCACAGCAGTGAAACGTGGTGATACAATGCAGTGTGGAGGGTGTGGGCTCACAGGCCAGACTGCCTGGGTTCCCGCACTTCCACCGCATGACCCTCTGCACCTCGTATCCTCAGCAGTGAAACAGAGACAGCATCATCTACCTCAAAGGTTTGCTGTAAAGAGTAAGTAAGTATACATTTACACATATAAACCAGATTTACACATATAAACTGCCAAACAAAATGTGTCTATGATCATTATTATCATTATTATAGCTTCTTTTAAGGTCCTTTTAAACCTAAAAGAAGTTATAAAGAAAAATACTGATGTACTTGATTACACAAAAATTTAAGACTTTTATATATTGATGGTTCCATAAACAAAATTAAAAGGCAAATGAGCCCGGCAAGTGTGGTTAAATGGATTGAGCATCATTCCATGGACTCAGAGGTCCCGGTTCAATCCCCAGTAGGGGGCGTGCAGGAGGCAGCCGATGGATGTATCTCTCTCACATCAATGTTTCTCTCTCTCCCTTCCTCTCTCTCTAAAAAAAAAATCAATGAAAACATATTTTTTAAAAAGGCAAATGAAAAACTAAGTAATTGAAACAAATATGAGAGACAAAAGGTTAACAGCCTCACTATATAAAGAATTCTTATAAATCAATATAAAAGCACACATTAGTATTCCAATAGAAAAATAAACAAGACATAGACAACTCATAAAAGACAAAATACAACATATAGAAAATTTGTTCAAAAGAAGATGTCAGGATGTGAGAAAATACCTAAAGCAAAATGTGAAGTAGGAGAAAACAAGACCAAAACTATATATAGCATGATACCACTTTTATAAACACTCACACAAATACATTGAAAAAAGCATGGAAGAAAACATACCAGAATGCTAAAGGTATCTCTGGACAGAGGATTATGAATTGAGAATTTAAACTTACAACGAAGACATTCCCTTTTAACAGAAATAATAATAATAATAATAATAATAATAATAATAACAACATTGTAGCATTGCTTGAACTAGTGTAAAATTAGGAGCCATCTAAATGTCCAGCAATAACAAATGAGTTAAAAACATATATAATATGTATACATATAATCAATATGACTTCACAGGCATTTTTCTGCAATGTTTTTACATAAAAAGAAACAAGTTGCAAAACAGTTTATTTAAATATGATCCCATTAAAAATACTGTATAGCCCTGGCTGATTTGGCTCAGCGGTTTGAGCGTCAGCCCACAGATCAAAGAGTCCCGGGTTCAATTCCAATCAAGGGCACGTACTTCAATTGCAGTTCAGTCCCCAGCCCTGGTCGGGATCATGCGGAAAACAACCAATCGATGTGTCTCTCTCACATCGATGTTTCTCTCTCTTTCTCCCTCCCACTCTATCTGAAGATAAGTGGAAAATACCCTGGGGTGAGGATTAAAAAAAAAAATACTGTGTATATTTCTCCATTATGTGGCAAAGGATGTGTGTGTGGTATGTGTGGTGTGTGGTGTGTGTGGTGTGTGTGGTGTGTGGTGTGTGGTGTGTGTAGTGTGTGTGGTGTGTGTGGTGTGTGTGGTGTGGTGTGTGTGGTGTGTATGGTGTGTGTGGTGTGTGTGGTGTGGTGTGTGTGGTGTGTGTGGTGTGTGTGGTGTGGTGTGTGTGGTCTGTGGTGTGTGTGGTGTGTGGTGTATGGTGTGTATGGTGTGTGTGGTGTGTGTGGTGTGTGTGTGGTGTGGTGGTGGTGTGTGGTGTGTGTGGTGTGGTGTGTGTGTGTATGGTGTGTGTGGTGTGTGTGTGTGGTGTGGTGGTGTGTGGTGTGTGGTGTATGGTGTGTATGGTGTGTGTGGTGTGTGTGGTGTGTGTGTATGGTGTGTGTGGTGTGTGTGGTGTGTGTGTGGTGTGGTGGTGGTGTGTGGTGTGGTGTGTGTGTATGGTGTGTGTGGTGTGTGTGTGTGGTGTGGTGGTGTGTGTGGTGTGTGTGTGGTGTGTGGTGTGTGTATGTGGTGTTGTGTGGTGTGTGTGGTGTGGTGTGTGTGGTGGTGTGTTATGGTGTGTGTGTTGTGGTGTGTGTGGTGTGTGTGTGTGGTGTGTGTGGTGTGGTGTGTGTGGTGGTGTGTGATGGTGTGGTGGTGTGTGTGGTGGTGTGTGTGTGGTGGTGTGTGTGGTGTGGTATGTGGTGGTGGTGTGTGTGTGGTGTGGTGTGTGTGTGGTGGTGTGTGTGGTGTGGTGTGGTGGTGTGTGTGGTGTGGTGTGTGTGGTGGTGTGTGTGTGGTGGTGTGTGTGTGGTGTGGTGTGTGTGTGGTGGTGTGTGTGGTGTGGTGTGTGTGTGGTGGTGTGTGTGGTGTGGTGTGTGTGTGGTGGTGTGTGTGGTGGTGTGTGTGTGGTGGTGTGTGATGGTGTGGTGGTGTGTGTGTGGTGTGGTGTGTGTGGTGTGTGTGGTGTGTGTGGTGTGTATGGTGTGTGGTGGTGTGTGTGGTGTGGTGTGGTGTGGTGTGTGTGGTGTGTGTGGTGTGGTGTGGTGTGGTGTGGTGTGTGTGTGGTGTGTGTGTGGTGTGTGTGGTGTGGTGTGTGGTGTGTGTGAGATTGAAGAACCAGTGGCGAAGGAGAAGTAGGAAAACAGATTAAGTTTGGGAGGAGTACACTGAATTTCCAGAAGCTAAGATAGGACCATATTTAAATGTGAGTTAAAAACTACGTATCCAAGCTAGATTTAAATTACTTTAGATGGCTCCTATTTCTCCATCCCCCATTTATATCATTTCTCAAGACCTGTATTTGAGTCCCCACACAGATAATTTCCCAGAAAACCAGGATCTAATCATGTTCTAAAGCTCAAAATTTCCACAGCTAAAACACAATAAAAAATGTTTGTTAACATTGTTGTTTTGCTGTTTTCACGTTTCAGCTGCCTGGCAATCAGTGTCCTCGATTCCTTCAGGCTGTAGGATTAAAAGAGGAATTTGAGCTCTTTTTTGTGGAAGCTGCACAAGACCCTTTAGAAATCAGGGACTCAAGGAAAAGGCTGTGAAAACACTCTTTTAAATTCTCAATAAAAACCAGCTCTTTCCTGTGCCTTCCAGGTTATGAAGGTTATGCAGCCTTCCCTAAATGGCAGGCAGGTCAATTTTTATGTGCACGACTGAGACGGGACAGCAGGGCCTGCCTTCCATTGTAACAGACACTGGTATTTTTCCTATCACAATAGAAAATAGAGAAATTTTACGTAAATGTGTCAGGATATCATTTTCAAACAATGCCATTCTTTCTCACAGTCAGAAACAGTATTTCACACTTACAAGGGCTGAGCTGAGAAACTGCAGCGCAATGAGCAAAGACAGGCCTGGTAGACAGGGAGGAACCGAACTCAGCTCATGTCCACAGAGGAACAGATGTGACGTGCGCAGGGCACATCAGAGAACACAGCTCAGCGTGGGGAAGTCTCTTTTCTTGAAATTATTTCCTTTATTTTGTTTTCCTAAATCTTAGCGACAAGAGACCGCTCCACCACATTCCTTCGAAAGCTTTAACAGGTATTAGGCTATTTACCAGCATCTAAAAGAGAAAAGGATGGGGACCCCTTCGTTTCTGTAGCTCCACTCCCCTCTAAGAAAACAACAGCAACACACGCTTGGCTCTTTCACCTGATGCTTTTAGGAAGGAATGTTAATGGGATGAAGCTCTCCGAGGTGTGCAAACTTAGGAGGGCGGAGCACAATAGTAAATTACCCCTTACAAAGGAGGCTGAGCCCACTGCCCACGGCCAGTGATGTTAAGTCCATAAACAAAATCTGTCTTTTAAAAAAAAAAAAAATCCTCCTTGAAAGGTGCAACAGAAGAAGATGAATCGCCCCTTTTCTCCGGATCTGCCATATAAGAACCAAGGACTTGTCAATGACTCCAAACAGCAGGGCCTTGACAGCCAGTCAAAGACAAAGTCGTTTTGTCCAGCATCTCTCTTTGCTCTGGCAGCATTTTCCTCCCAATTAATATAAGTTATGAGGCTACACTGGAGAGTTCAATAAACTGACACTCAAGAACATTAGCTGGTTTTTTTAATGCTGAAAACCATGGTAAACTGATATCTACAGCTTGTGTCCACGAGGGTGGAGGCGCCGGACTTCTGGTCACCCTTTGCTAGAAGCCCACGCTGCCCTGGGGCTGAACCGCCAGCTCACCTCTGTCATCCTGTCTTATCAACGTGCTCTCCCCTCCTGTGAATGCCCCCTGCTCTTCTACACTCCGGATTTTCTTACTGTTACACCCCAGCCCCTCAGGTCACTGGTTCTGAGCTGTCATTTAGATGTAGGTATAAGGGCCCTTAGTGAGTTAATGCTGGTGTGCTAGGGCCAGGAGCAGGCCTGAGCTACACCCGAAAGGCCTGTTCCCAGAGAACTGCGGGGAGGATTTTGGCTCTCTGGGCAAAATCTCTGGGGCATGCTTTTCCTACCTAGGGAAACCTGAAACCTGAAACACCAATCAGAAAGAATATATACACCCCTATGTTCATAGCAGCACTATTTACAATAGCTAAGATCTGGAAACAGCCCAAGTGTCGATCAGTAGACGAATGGATAAAAAAGCTGTGGTACATGTACACAATGGAACACTATGCAGCTGTAAGAAAGAAAGATCTCTTATCCCTTGAGATGGCATGGAAGGACCTGGAGAGTATTATGCTAAGCGAAACAAGCCAAGCAGAGAAAGATAAATATCACATGATCTCACTTATTTGTGGAATATAATGAACTAAACAAACTGATGAACAGAATTGACCCAGAGACATAGAGGTGGGGTACAGACTGATAGGCCTCAGAGGAGGGGGGTTGGGGGGGAGGAGATAAACCACAGAACTTATATGCATGTATGCATGACCAATGGACATGGACAACGATGCTGGGGATGGGGCGAGGGGGCTGGGGGGAGGGTGTCAATGGGGGAAAAAGGAGAAATATCTGTAACAAAAACAAATTAATAAAAATAAATAAATAAAAACCAAAAACCAAAAAAAAAAAAGGTCCTCAGGTGAGGATTAAAAATAATACTAATAAAATTTAAAAAAATAAAAATAATAATAAAACCACTACCATTATGTTGTTCATTTTGGACATACAAACGCAAAGAATTCTGTAATATTTAAAAACATCAAATTAAAGGAACTGAGTTTTGGTTGTTTCCCTTAAAAGTAAACCAATTAAACAGCTCTATACCTTAAGCATTATAATGAGAAATTAAGCTTCTTGACTCAGAAACAAATATAGAAACAAGCCTGACTCATTTTTACCACTGTTCTATTCCAGAAACTTAAAAGCATGGCCGTGGTGGTGAGGCTCCATGTAAAAATGCGGCACACACTGCTGAAGTCCTGAGAGCAGAAGATACCAATTAACTGGAGGGTGTGAAAATAAAGCTGGGTGGGTGGGGGGACGACAAACAACAGCTAAAGTATCATAAATAAATAATGCAGAATGAATGCTAAATACAAAAGTGGGAGCAAAGCCAGGCTATGGTTCAGAGACTAAGTTTAGGGTTATTTTGTGCAACACATTTATTCACTAAAGCACCAAAGCAGCTATTAGAGGAAACAATAAAAAGGTCCCCTCCCCCTGGAAATTTGAGCCCTGCTTTGGAATTTTTATGACATTTCATTCTTAACAAACAAGGTCTCACAACCTTCTTCTAGCTTCAAAGAATCACTGTGGTGGTGGCCTGTGATTGATATCCTCGGATTGATTTATATATGTTGTTTTGGGTATTCTCCAAAATCTGTTCATTATGAAAACACAGCAGCTCTGGCGGGCAAACAAATAAACAAACGCCCATGTCTCTAGCTTCCAGGCTTACCCTGAGTACTGTGACTCACCTGGGTCACGTGAGCAAGGCCCCTTCGTGTCCACAGTGCCCCGTCTGCAAAGTCAGGATATTACCAGCACCCCCAGCTACAAACTACAAAATGCCCCGAGCTTCCCAGTTGGAAAAGAGCAGAGGGTGTGGTGCATGTGTGTAAAACTACAGTCAAGTTTGTCTTTGTTTTATGCAACAAGTGGGTTCCTGAAAAGTCAAGGTTTAAATACTTCTTTTTCTTCTTTCCATTTTTGTAAATGGAATCGTTTACAATTCACATCGGGAACGTGCTATTTAATGAAATCCGTTGTGGTTCCAGTTGTAAAGAATGCTTTTGTAATTGAAATAAACTCTTTTTGTTTGATCAGCTTTATTAATTCAGACTTGGTTTTACTGGAGTTCTTGAACTAGAATATACTTAGAGTATTACCACTATTCTTATAAGTGCATTGTTTTGATTTAATGCTATTCTTTTCTTTTTTCAGCAAAAATTCAAAGAAGTGTTTCTGTACCCCAAGTTCATGCTTTTCACAGCATGAAAGGCCAGGGCTGGTGCTGCAGCTTCATTTAGCGGCAGTGCGTCCCGTGGCATGCCAGGCATCCAGGGCCACAGCCGCTTAGGGAGCGCGGCGACACCAGGCAAGTCGCTCAGAAGAAAGCCTAGAGGCCACGTCCCACGGCCTCTGCAGCAGTATTTCTAAACCAGCTAAAGAGCTGAACCACCATCAGGCTGCTCTTTAAAAACCAAACCCTGTCATGTCTACCTGAGTGAGGGCAGCACCTCCAGGCTGGCCCGGCTCAGGGCAAGGGCTCAGGCCTTTCCCCCAAACGCTCCATGACCCACTGGCACAAAAGGGCAGGAGTGCCAGCGCCACTGGGTGCGTCCATCCCCATGTGCCATTTCAGAGCAGCTGCCCGTGGGCCCTGTCTGCCTGCCCTCTGCTACAGGAACACAATGGCGCAGAGAAATTCAGATGCTGGGGGGCTCAGGGGAGAAAAGAAAGAAAGAGGGGAACTTAAAGACAGTATCTTGGAAGCATATGTTTTAGAATCACTGCAGCCAGTTCTCTGTCAAGAAAATATTGGCCAGGTTGGCTGGTCCGATCTCATGCAGCCACAGATGGTTTATGCCTCACTATTCAGCTGAGTCCCTGCCGGGAGAGCCAGAAACAAAGGACAGCATTCCTTGCGGTGTAGTTATTCTGCCACCTAGCGTTATGCATGAAAATAAACCAACAACATCAACAATACAGGCTGATACAAAAGTAAAAAGAATCAAGAACACTGCTGAATTGTAATTTTTTTTTCTTTCTAAAAAAGAACATCCTTCATGTATGCCGACAGCCCAGGACATACCACCAGCAATTACAACAGTCCTCATTCGAAGGAAAAGCCAGACAGCGTGAGGTCTGAAGCTTAGGATGTGAAGGAGAAACGAGTATTAAAACCCATTTTAAGGACTTTTAAAAGGCCTGGTCCCTTGATGTACGGTAGATACCACAAATTCAATAGTACAGTCCAGGAGGTGAAACCACCTAGAACTGGACAGGGAAAGTGTAGCCATTGCCGTTTCTACCCTGGAGAAGAGAAGAAACAGTAAAGAGAAGCGGGGATCACCATCCAAGTCCTTATCACTTCTGTAGCTAATGCATCAGGAGGCAGGTAATGAAATGGGCTGTGGGTTCAGAATAAACACAGCGGCTTCCCAACTGCGCTGGGTGAGCTGCCCGGTATCTCCAAGCTTCCATTTTATTTTCTGGAAAACAGCTGTACTTAATCTATTCTTCCTAAGTCCACAGAACTGTCCTGAGGGTCACTTAGACCACATGTGTGAAGGCACCGTGTCAGCTGTGACGCGCTGTGCAGACCATTTCCCCACCGTTACTCCCTGCTCCGGCTCATGGCTGTCACCTACATGTACGTGGCTCCGTGTAAAGGGTCTGTGAAATGAACTTGGCCTGGAGAGCTAGTGCTCATTCTCCAATGGGTGCTTTTACAGTTACAGAAGTATTCATTGAGAAAATGTTCATACATTTCATGCAACATATGCAAAACTCCCCCCACCAGACTGATAAAGAATTAGCATTACAGTTTAAAATCAGGTTATTCCAAATGCTTCTCCTTAAAATTATGTTCTGTGGGAAAACGATAAGGCTGTCTTGATTAGCTGTTTCTACTAAAATTGATATATTCGTCCAAGTTCCTAAGGTTCCAGAGGACCTGAACTGAACTTTCCTTCTTGCGGGCAGAGCTTACATTGTCATAATAAACCAGGCATTGGGAACCTGTGCCCACACTCATCACTGTGTGACTTCAGGCCGGTCACTCAACTGCTCTCGGTTTCAGTTTCCGAGTGTGCAAAAAGCAAGGGGTAAACTAAATACCCGCTCCTTCCAGTTCTATGATGAAAAGTTGTTCTTCCACTTTTGATAGCAACATTCAAAGATCATGGCAGACTAGCTTTGGTGCAATTCTTCAGAAAAGTCCTAAAAGTTGTATAAATTTTCAGTCACAAGACAGAAAGGACAGCCACGGGAGAGAGGGCTGCTGGAGAAGAGGTGTGTTTGTGTCCCCACTCAGAATCACTGGAAGCTGCTCAGAAACCACTGTGAGCTCCATACAAACAGGCTGCAAGAAAGTGCTTACCCAGCCATCTACCTGAGCTTTCAAAATTCCAAAGAAAGACTTTACTTTAGCTCTGAAAACACCCTTTGCTCTTTTTAGTAATATTTTTAACAACGCCAAGAAAAGAGTTCTATTTATCCAGGTTTCCTCTCTCCCTCCAAATGTCAACATTTCTGGGGAGTGCAGCAAACACAGCCTGGAGCTTTCATGACCAAAGTCACACTGCAGAGGAATCAACCTTGGAACAGGATCGCCAATAAAGGATACAACTCATGCCTAGAAAAACCGGCCCCTGGTTTCTCTCTCGGAAATCACAACCGCGCAGGGTTTACTAGCTCTCCTTCTCCTATGAAGCTCCTTATTTTAATGCCCCGAGTCCCTCTCCCTTAGGACGATGCCAGTCCCTAGTCTCCTAAAATGGCTCAGCTTTGCTCCATCTCCCCGGCTGCTGTGTGTATACCTCCTGGCACATTCGGCCGGGAGGGTTTAGTCCGCTCCCTTCCCCCATCTACTGGAACTTCCACCGCCTGTATCAAAAGGATTTTGTCAGGCCTTTCCAATAATCTGCTGGAGGCCATGGAGACAGATGTAATCAGGGTTCTCATCAATCTTTTTCCACTGGCCAAACAGAGCCACAAGGCGAAATGGAAAGGCACTGAATTCTTTTCTCTTCTTCAAGACACACTTGTGTCCAGACCGTTGAGGGCCCGCTGTGTGTCCCTGGGAGCTAACGTTTTCTTGGGGAAAGTTCAGGGATTTCACTTTTGCCCCAAACCAAATACACATGAAACTTGAAGTCTGAATTCCACAGAGCCTTTTAAAAGCCTTGCCTCTCCTTGGCTCACAACAACCCTGAAGGCTTGTTGTATCTCAGTCATTTCGGCAGTTTTCCAGAGCAGCTGACAAACTGAAAATAAGCACACTGCTGTCCCCCTCCCTTGCTCCACACGCCACCCCCCCCCACCCCCCGACAACCACAGACCCTGGACAGTCAGATTCACTCTCAAAATGAGATGTAGGTGAACACACCTCTGCCTTACTGCAGAGTTTAATATCGATCTTGAGCATTCCTGGTTTGAGATTTCAAATATTAAGTCCTCATTGGTCTAAATCAGACTGTGGAATTAGAGCCCTATCCAGCATGTGAGGGCAGGAATTCACCCTTGGGGATGTGTGTCTAAGGTCAAAAATCTTCTTGGAGATATGCCTACCTCCACTTCCAAACTGCCTGTCTCTCTCTTTTTGATGAGCCACAGGAAGGGATACATGGGGTAACTTTTGTTGCACAATTTGAACCAAATAGTTGAGGCAGGTGTCTCCGTGCTTGGAGCTCCCATCAGAAAGCTGGTCTGAAGGATGTAAGAAGTATCACACACTAAGCAGGAACCTGGGGCCCCCACATAAGGCACCATCCCATGTATTATTAACACAGCAAGAATCTGATCAACCACAGCTGGAAGTCCACTTCACTCAGAAATTAGCAGCAGCCCCAGCTCCCGAAACTGGCGAGGTGAGATGGGCATCCAGTTTGTAAAGCCTCCCAGTAAGAACCGCTGTCACAGCAGAATTAAAAGTACAGCCAGCCCGGTTTGCTGGCCCCCACCCTGGCTGGGGATCCTCCAGATCACAGCAGAAGTGGAATGAAGACCCCGAGGACCAGCGCAGGAACTGGCTGGCCCAGAGAGGATGGAGGAAACAATGAGGACACAGGCCATGGATCTGCCTAGGTGTTTGCACCGTGGTGTCAATCAATACATCTCAGCTCTTTTGTGGTGGGTCATTCTCTAACTCTCCCTTCAAAGGGAAAGACCCTGAGCCTTTCACACAGCCCTCATTCATCTACCCAAATGTTAGGAGATTATTTTCTTTATGAAGTATGCCGATTAATTGCCAAGGCAACACCTGTGCATCCCCTTATTTTGTTATGGGAAGCATTCTAGGAAATCCATGTACAAGACTGCCCAGAGATCACCCACCCAGTGGCTTGGAATGCAGTGTGACCAAAGGCATTTCCAGAGAGCTCACAGGGTACAATGGCCATGCATGGGTGGATTCACTGGATGGATTAGACAAACCAACCGCAACCTTTCCATCTTTTGTTTAGAGTCCTTCCAGTAGATTGGCCTTGTTACCAATACTGATGCCAAGACTAGCAATTGCTTGCAACAAAGAATTGTTGTTAACCCCTACCCCCTGCTTCATTCACCCTAATTATTCTCTAACAATACAATGGCTTCAAAAAGCCTCCAATTGTCCAACAGACACTAGGGCCAGAGGAATCACTGCGCACAGGCGGCCCGACAATAAAAGACCATCCCGAAGCGGCTCCCGTCTGGTCCTGCCCCATCTTCTCGGAGACAATGGGAGGGAGCCCAGGGAGCAGAGAGGAAGTCCTGTTCTGCAGAGCTCTGTTTGTCCGCCAGCGCTGTATCTGTTCCAAGCTCTTGGGTGTATCCTTCACCACTCCCAAATACAGGAAAAGCCCCAATTTCCTAGGAAATGCAGCTTCTATGTTTTTGATGACTTCTTATTGTAGCCAAAGCAGACCTCAAGGGAGGATTCTGGTGAAGATGTTTTCTTTAAGGTCAAGTCCATCTTATACAGCAGAGGGATGTGGGCCACTGAACTGATTCATAGCAACAGCAATAACATAAATAGTTCCTTCCGTAACATTTTAGATGGCAGCATGGAGCCCACCAGCATACCAGCATTTGTGTTTTCAAATAGGTAACATGGGTGGACAGAGTAACTGAAGAGAAAAGAAATAGATTGGAAGCAGGCCTTTGGGAAAAGAAACCTGTTTAAGAAATTGGAATTGGTATAATCATCCTCAAGGTTTCCAAAATAGGAGAAAATCAAGTCAGCAGAAAATTAAATGAGAGGAAGCCTCTGCTGATTACAGAGCAACGTGTAATTACATTGGGATGCGCCACGGCGACGAGATGCCCGCAGAAATAAAGGTCAGTTGTTTCCAACAGCGCTGTCGGTCCTGTCTAAGGAGAACAGACCGACACAGTAAGCCAGAATCTCAAAGATATCCCAGGAGAAAAGAGATTCCTTGTAGCCCATCTGAGTCAAGTAGCATGTGTGCATATGTAAATGGAACAGGACCTGGAACGTGTAGTGTGTCAATTACTACAGAGCCATCGGAGCGATAAAAACCAAGGTCCCAAACCATGCCCACAGCAGAGCTACAGATGAGTGGAAAAGGGAAACTGATTCTCCAAGGAAGGAAAAGGCGGCATCCAGAAACAGCAAACTCCAGGCCTTTGAAAACACACCCCAATCATGACAGTTTAAAAGTGAGGTTACTCGGTGATTCTTACATGCTAAACGACCTAACCAAAAAGGTAAACTACTAAAAAGATGAAATAATAATACGGAAGACATTGCATTTTGCCTAAAGGTTTACAAAATAGAGGGGTGGGGGGGGGGGACCTGAACAATGTTTTACAGGAGAAAAAAAGAAACCAGTTTAAGGCAACTTGCAAAGGCTAAAAGTGTAATCATCCGAACTAGAAAACAGGACTTACAACTCTAGGCAAGTGTTTGGTGCATTTCCAGAAATTATAAAACCAAATACTGTGGCTACAAAAAAAAAAAAAAAAGAAAGAAAAAAGAAGTGACATTGATTATCATATGTGAATCAAAGCAATGAGTAATTTGTAAGCAACATGTATGGATTTGCTTTAAAATTTCTGGTATAAATAATAGTCCCAGCTTTTAGATGTAAATTAATTCTGAAAACCATATCTTAAATTAATAACAGAGACAATAATGCATAAGGTACACACTACTTATGGTATTATTGTTAGTTGGTAGATGCTAAAACGTACTGTCTAAAGGTCCCTTCAAGGAAGAACTAACTGTCCAGTTATGGGGAGTGTGGTCAGCAGAGAGCCTCCGACATCAGCTCCTTCAGGGTCAGCCTGTTTCAGAGGGCCTCCTTGTCCAAGGTCATGCCCTTCCAGAGGGGGTGGGTATCAAGGCCACAGCAGGTTCTAGAGTGAACCTGGTTACACCATACTGCGAGTTCCCGATCAGTCTAGCGGGCGGACTCTTCATTCGCTCTAGGACTGACTTGGCACAGGGCTGGCTGAAGCTCTGCTGGGTCTGCATCCCGGCTCACTTCCTCCCTCTGCTCAATCCTGCTCCTTCCCTTCCCCGCACAGTATCGATCCCTACAGCATCTTGCACCCCAAGTCCACCTCAGTGTCTGCTTTTGCAGAACCCAAACTGAAGCATTAGCTGCCAAAAAAATCCATCCATTCATTCAACATGTGACAGATATTTATTAAGCACCTATTGTGTGCCAGGGCCTGTTCTACATACTGGGAATTCAGTGTTGAGTAGATCCCTACTCTTGGGCTTCGATCCTGGCAGGGAAAACAGACAATCAATGTATAAACCAGTAAAGGTGACCCATTCGGACAATAACAAAGGCCCAGACGAAAATAAAACGGTAACTGGGGCAGAGAGTGCTTGCGGGGTGATGCGTGGAGGGCTACCTCAGCTGGGGAGTTCTGGGAAGTCTCTCTAGAAGATGACTAAACACGGCTTGAAAAAATGAGACATGCCAGCTATGTGAAGATAACAGTGACAGCATTCCAGGCAGGTGTTTGGGCGGTTGTAGGTACAAGGGTCCTGAGGCAGGAACAAAATCTTCAGAAAGAAAAGCAAGGCAAGTTTCCACGGGTTCAAGTCCTTCAGTTCTGGCCTTACCTGTGAGTGAGTTGGGATGGGGATGGGAACAGGACTTGTTTCCTCGCGAGGTAAATGAAGGCAGGGATATGAGCAAATATCAAGCCGCAGGAACACTAGTGGCCTTTTGTACTCTGGACACTTGATCTCATTCTACCAGCGATTCTCCGTCAGGAGCAAGTCCCTGCACAGTCGAAACCTCTAAATTCTTTAGTTAGAGAAATAACCATCCTTTGATCACCACTTACCTCTAGGCAACTGATGAGTAAAGCAGTTGTAAAGAAAGATTAGGTAAGTAAAAAGTATCGATTATATGTGTGCTGTAGACAAAGTATAACCACATGAGCTGTAAGTCGTAAGGGCCAGAGAAACGAGCTTACGCGGCTGGCGCACCATCCTCTTGTTCCCTCGGGGCTCCTGACACACGATCCAGGAGTTCCTGTTTACTGTCTGCCCTTCCCTAAGTGGCTGTGTTTGGAAGTGTGGAGTGGAGGCTGTTAAAGGCTTCCAGATCCTGGGTGAAAGGTGCTGTTTTAAGTCATCCCACTCATTGCAGATATAACAGGCATGGGCTGTGGCTCTAATATACACAACGAGGTCTGCTCTGAGATGAAGGAAACGAAAGGTCCGAGGCAGTCTTTATTATTGCAGATGTAACACCCAGGGTAATAAGGGTGCCCTATAAAAACCACCGCTGCTGATAAAGAGGAGCTGGGGGTTCCTGGACAATTTCAGTGTCACACTTAGGGGAAAGGCCTCTCTGCTCCAGATGTCCCCGTGGATGTCCTCATGGTCAGACTGCAGCCTTCTGGGTAGACTATGTAAAAATAAGGAACAGTTGTGGGCCAGGACAACGTGGCTAACGTAGCTTTTTCACCTCCAACCTAAGACCTTCCATTTTTTAATTCAGATACTGAATTACACTTAGTGTGGCCAAATCTTCTCAACTAAAATCCTTGACAGTAAAGTATACTTGAGGGGACAATGGAAGGCGCCATTGGAAATGAGACTGGTAGAACATCTGATAACTGTATTAGATTCTGCTGGACAAAGAGGCCTCGTGTGGTTCCTGTGGCTGGTGGTGATAATACAGAAGGCTTCAGAGTCTCAGAATTATGTGAGTACCACTGGGCAGAGCTGATGGGTGGAGGCAAGAAAGGGTGCAAGCAGAGAGAGAGAAGTGAACAAAAGAAGAAAACATATCAAAGGCAGGCACTAGAGTGGAGTCTTTGGGCTCAGTGGAAAATAAAAAATGAGTACAAAGAAGTACAGCTTCTTGAGGAGACGGAGAACAGGAGGGACAACTGCTCCCTTCCTTGGAAGGTCACTGTCTTCGTCTGTTTAGGCTGCTGTAACAAAGTACCATTACCTGGGTGGCTTGTCAACAACAGACATTTCTCACAGTTCTGGAGGCTGGGAAGTCCGAGATCAGGGTGCTAGTGTGCTCGGGTTCTGGTGAGCACCCTTTTCCAGGCTGCAGTCTGCGGGCCTCCTTTATAAGGCACTAATCCCACTCACGAGGGCTCCACAGCCCGCCACCCAGGAACACGCTGCATTGCATGCCACGGTCTGGCTGTAAGAGCTGAGACCAACTGAGAGTTCCAGGCATGAGGGAGGGTCAGCATAATCTATCAGCCATATTTCTTTGTAAAAATTCATGAATTCTATTTTGTAAAAAATGTTTAGTTCTTATCAAAACCACAATGAAACAATCACTTCAAAACAACTAGGATGGCTGCAAGCCTGACAAGTGCTGGTGAGTGTGTGGAGAGTGTTCACTGAAGGCGACTGTTAAATGGTGCGGATCACTCTGGAAAACAATTTGGCAGTTCCTCAGACTGTTAAAACCTAGAGCTAGCATAAGACCCAATATTTCCACTCCTAGGTATATTTCCAAGAGAAATGAGAACATGTCCTTGCAAACACTTGTATACAAATGTTCACAGCGGCATGATTTATAATAGCTAAAAAGTAGGAACAACTCAAACCCATAGAGACAGAAAGCAGATTAGTGGTTGCCTAGGGGTGGGGGACGGAGTGGGGGGAAGGAATAGGAGGTGACCGCTAATGAGTACAGGATTTCTTTTGAGGTGAAAATGTTCTAAAATTCGATAGTGGCAATAGTTGTAGAACACCGAATATACCAAAAATGACTGAATTTTATGCTATGTGAATTATGGTTCAACAAAGTTGCTAAAGTGTTTTTGAAACATCACGCTAATTTGTAAGTGTTCTAAAAAATGTTGCCAGTACAGCCCTGGCCGGTTCGGCTCAGCGGTTAGAGCGTCGGCCCGCGGACCAGAGAGTCCCGGGTTCGGTTCCTGATAAGGGCACGTACCTCGGTTGCAGTTTGTCCCCGGCCCCAGTTGGGGTCGTGTGGGTGGCAACCACTTGATGTGTCTCTTTCATGTCGACATTTCTCTCTCTCTCTCTCTCTTCTTCCCTCTCTCCCTCCTGCTCTATCTGAAGATAAATGCAAAAAATGTCCTTGGGTGAGGATTGAAAAAAAAAAAAATGTTGCCAGTAGAGCCTACAAAGAAAAGCCTCCAGAAGCAAGGGTGAAACCTAGACGAGTGAGGTGGGTCAAGTGTGACAGACACGGGCGGTGTGGGGACTTGGGCAGTGGGGGGCATGCCCACCCTGAGGGAGGCAGCAGCACCAGGTGTACTTGCTCGTCAACCCGCAAGAATGCAGCCCAGCATTGCCAGGTCTTCCCATTTTCGAGAGAAGTCAGAAACCCAGATGTTTATATCTCTCAATTTTGTAACACTGAATTCAAATTTTCTTACAGACACCATTAAGAAAGCTAAGTAAAATATGTCTGCGGGCCAGAGGACCCCATGATTGCCAACTTGTGACCTTGGGTCATCTTTCCTTTGCCACGAGGAAAGCTAAGTGCAATCAAGGAAACCAGAGGCCTGTATATATCAAGCAACCTCCACAACTTGGAAAATCCAACCAGCTGCCAGACACTTATCAGAGACCTCTAGTGCACGGGGCAGTGGGCAAGCAGAGTGTGCCTCGCAGGAGCTGCGTTCGTGCGGGAGGTGGCCAGCAGCCTGCACCAGGCAGTTATGCATGCGGCTCTGCAACCAGGTTCCTGAGCGCCAGCACGCTGCTGGGCCCCATCTTGTGATACTTAAAACTGGCTCCGGACTATCTGAATGGGTTCATTTTTCATTGCTGCAGCGAACAGCAGGAGGAAACGGACTCATAGTTTCTCTATGTGCTTATGAGCGTCAGTTCAAGATGCAGCTCCTTCTCCCGGTCAGGAGGGAGCAGACACTTGAATCCAGGTGCTCTGGAGGCTGGAAGAGATTTAAATCCCTGAGTTGGCTCAAAAGCAGAAATGTTTTTTTCCAATAATTCTCTTCTCAAGAAATTTCCCAGGACAGGGAGTTTTGAGGGAAATATATCACTGCTCACATAATTGAAATAGCAGGTGAATAAAGGGGGGGGGGTCAGCTGACTTGATGAAGGGTCATACAGGTGTCCTTGAAAATAAGCAAGTTCTGGAGAATCGATTTGTGTGCTTTCTCAGAGACATAAGGAACGGATTGTTACAGTTAGTTAAGGGGCTGCATACAAATGACACTCCTTTTGTGTGGACGTCTGCAAATCTCTACAGAGCCAGCAGTCATTTGGAATCCAGGTCAGCCAGGGAAAGCTGAGTGGGAACATGTATTTCTGTTCCCAGCCCCTCCTCAAAGCAGCACACACAGATAACCACCTAGAAGGGGTCAGTGTCCTGCTAGCCTCAGACCGAAACTCCCAACCTCATTAAAAAATGCATTAGTCATGTGTAGGGATATAACAGAATCCAAAATGTGTTCTGCCCCAGAAACAACAAACATGGCTGAGAAATAGCCAGTTAGTGGTTCCTAAAACTCTCTCCACACAGCATAAGGAAATCCCTGGTCCACAGTCTGAACAGAATACACTCTCTACTGTCCTTGGCCCCTTTCTCTTCTGCTTGATTGATCTAACCAGCTTCGAATACTTCAAGCACTTCTCCACAG
This sequence comes from Tadarida brasiliensis, assembly GCA_030848825.1. Lineage (NCBI taxonomy): Eukaryota > Metazoa > Chordata > Mammalia > Chiroptera > Molossidae > Tadarida > Tadarida brasiliensis. The sequence continues at coordinate 215,477,142 of CM061257.1, read as the reverse complement.
ATCTCGTTCTTGATCCATACTATTAGAGCCTACTGGACTTCTCCACCTGAATTAGCACCTTAATTTCAACTCATCGTGTCACAGAGTGACCTCATCATTCCCCTAATCTGGGCGTCGTCCAACATCACCTCCTGTATCTATCCAGTCACTGCAGTCTGCCCATTCGACTTCTAAGGTGCACATCTAATCTACACCCACACCTTAGTCCCTGCTGCTACCACGTCTATGCTACGGCATTCTAACTGGTCTCTTTTCTCCCACCCACATTGGCATCAGAATTCTCTTCTGAAAACATAACCGAAGTTACTCTTTCTTAAAAACCTCCATAAGCCTCTTCCTTCAGCACTTACAGGGTAATGCCTTAGTATGCTATACATAGCCCATCACAATCCTACCCAACTTAACCTACTTGGGCTCATTTTAGCCACAACCCCATTTCTAAAAAATGTCTCATTCTACCCTAAACATGCTATGCTCTTTCCCACCTCTTTGCATTTATACATGCTGTCCCCTCTATGGATGACCCTCCTCCCACCATTGTCAAGCTGGAGAATTTCTATATATTCTTAAAGTTTCCACTCGAATGTTTCCTTTGAAGAAATATTCGCTGCTACTTCTGTGCCTTTCCCAAGTATTTGCTCATGCCAATCGCAAAGCACTGATACAATGTATACCTTCAGGTCCCGGGTGATATCTTATTCACAGCTGTCTCCCATGTAGTCACTAGTACGCTAAGGTGCTTAATAAATGTCTGTGAACTGAATGAACAAACCAAGAGATTAAAGCATCCCGAAAGCCAGAGAAGTGGACTTGCCGTTATAACTTAAAAGTATAACCATGAATCTAAAAACGAGCATTTCTTCTAAAATAAACTTCTTGGTGAGGAATATTAGCCAGATAAGATAATGTGATCACAATATCGATGGCCTTGGCTTAGAAACCAGAACTGACTTTTCAGCCAATGAATATGGGCTATTAGGGAAAACAATTAGTATAGTACCTGACAAATAATAAGCCCTGTATGTATGTTTGCTATTGTTATTATTATCAGAGGGCTATAATCTGACCTCTATTCCATTAAACAGATATAAAAATAAGTTGTCATAATGAAATTCCACTGTCTAAGTAAGTAGCCTACAATATCTGACCCTATATTAAGAAATGAAAATACCCACACATACCCAAGCTTCCTAATGCACCGAAAATATCCTGCTTCTAACACATGAGTAAGCCAATGGCCTTTGGCCAGAGATCCCCATCTGAGGACAGTGTGCATAAATATTTTGGGCAATATCTTCTAGGATTTTCTATAAACCAACATCCAGCCAATTTATCTGGCCTCCTTGATCTACACAGCCACCCAGCACCTTCAGTTATTTTCTAGAGGCCTGACTGAGTCAAAGGAAGAGCCTGATTAATCAACTTGGAGAGCTCCGAAAGCTGGCGCAGCGCCATTGTGTGCGCGAAGCCTCCGCGCTGCGGGACTGCAGCCACTGGAAAGTTAGGGGATTTCCACTGCCGAACACACTTGGCCGGTTTGCTGTGGTCCTCTGACCTCGCAGCAGAGACAGAACAGACTGAACCGGGTGGTTTGCCTCTGACAACATCCTATGTCTGCTGCCTCTGGCTGTTCACTCTGACTTGACAAAACTGAAGTTATTCCCCCTGAGGCTTATGACTTTGGCACTGGCTCAGAAAATCCCCTCTGCTTTTTCCCCCAGTGGATGTCCTCGGGCCTCGACTTCACTTTTATGTCCAGTGAGCTTAAATGAGAAGGGCATGCACGGCAGCTGGCACAGGGCTTGGCACACAGCGGTGGATCTGCTCTCTGCTGGGCCAGGCTGCTCTCCCAACACTCAGGCATACAGCAACACCTCGCTTTTCTTTTTTGACACTTGTTAACCTGACAGTACCATGTAAAGTCACTTTTTCTGCTTCAGATTTGTGTCACTTGCCACTGTTCCTCATTTCATCTATTTGAATTCTTCCATTCCTTTATCAGGGACTTGATTTCTGAAGTTGCATTGTTTTAAAGACACGACTCTAATAATGTCTAGCTTTCATTCCCCACAGAGTACTCCAGACGCCGCATCTGAGTAGGATAACGTGCGTTTTGTTTGTTATTTAACACGCAGTGTATTATTGCTGCAAGGAGAGCTTCTCACATTTCTGATCAATTTGTCTCCACCGGTATGTCTCTACTCCCACGTTCCGTACACTGCCCTCTTCCTCCTCTTTCATTTAAACATATGAATCACTTGGATTTTACTGCCATTTACTGCCACCTCTTTCCTGGTTCTGCTTTCTGTTCTATCACTGCATCCATGACACAGCCTTTGCATCTGCTGTCACTAAGGAGTCAGCAGGATATACGAAGGCCTCATTGTTCACTGGGCTCTTGCCCCTTTTTTCTCTTTAATATCATCTATTTTCCTTACACAATTTCTCAGGACCTCATCCATTAACTTAATAAAGAAATAAATGTAGGCAAAGCTTTCTGCTTCTCTTCCCTGCCAGAAAAAAATAATAATAAATCCAAGAACCTCTCCATTTAGCAAACTAGTTGCTTGAACACTGTCATATGTCTGAAATATACCTACAAACGTATACATGTAAACTTTCACTGACAGGTGCCAATCCACCGATTCATGTTTCCTGGGGCACTTGTTGGGCAAGGATGGCTGCTGCTTTCTCTGCGTTGGCATGAAGAGAGGGCCCCGGGGGGTTGGCTTTTGTCCCACAGGTCAGTAAACACGTCGGGGATGAACAGTGAAGAGATAAGAAGCTTGGAAGTAGGGCACTGGGCACTAGAATGTTGCTTTGGAAGAGGAGAAAGGAAGGGAATTTCAGGAGAAGGAACAGAAGTTATGGGCTGTAAGACCAAATAAGGAAAAGAGAGAGATGAAATAGGGTTAGAGAAAAGAAGATTTAGAGAGAAGAACACAAGATTAGAGAGAGGAAAGTGGAGTGGTTAAGGAAAAGAAAGAAATCAGGAACAGAGGCAAAGAGAAAAGAAAAAGGTGGCACCCAGCTGGCTATCCACTTGAAAGCATGAAGGAAATATTTAGGAATAAGTAAATTCAGATGAGAAAACATTCCTAATCAATGTGTCATCCTCATTTTAAAATCCCCTTTGTTATTATAATTTTCTATCCGCAATATGGCTTCTTGGTATAAATCCCTCAGCCTATAGAACCAGAAATATCTGTCTTGATGATTCGTTTGAAGTCAGTCAGTCTCATCAAAGCCCTCAAAGACCCAAATCCTGTCAATCTACACAACTCCAAAGTGAGGAAGTAACTGGCTGGGGTGTTCTCATAGTTCACCTCCAATGACTGGCCTTTATTCTGGCCCTCTGTGTGTGACAACGGTGCTGGTGGTGATTTGTAACGCATTCAAAGAATTCTTAAAATTTATTTTGCTACAGGCAACTACAATTACCAAAGATGCCTCCTGCTAATTATGAATTTCAATTCTAAAAGTGTACTGGAGACAAAAGGACATGAAAATTACAGTCAAGCACCCCTAAACTGAATAACCATCTTTATGGCAACCCCTAAGAAGAAGAAGTCCCCGCACAGCTGCCCATTTCTCTGGCTTTGAGGATTGGTTGAGTCCAACCCCGTGGAATCCTGTGACTCGGGTCTGCAGTGGATATCTGCTGTCTTGGAGCCTCCCCTGATTTGGTAGGAGCACCCTGGTTTGAAGAACTATCCTGACCTTCATTATAGGTGGTGTAGGTGGGACTGTCAATCAAGGTTCAGAGACTTCCTCCAGCCAAGGGGTAGGTTTATAACCCAAGCCAGACAGTCAATCAGAATCTCTTCTAGAAATATGAATAATTAGCTGAACAATAAAGATCAGGAAACGTCTGGGGTGGATTCACCCGGAAGTGGTACCATGATGTAACTATTAGTTTCTGTTTCCTTTTCCTAGAGCTACTCTGCCCTGGAAATTTGTTTGCCCCACTTTTCCTTCAATTCTATGACCTCCTCCATAGCCACTGCATGTTGCTGTTTCCTTTCTTTTTTTAATCCTCACCCGAGGATGTTTTTCCATTTATCTTCAGATGGAGTGGGAGGGAGGAAGAGAGAGAAACATGCACGTGAGAGGGACACATCGACTGGTTGCCTCCCACACGACACCAACCAGGGCTGGAGATGAACCGCAACCGAGGTACGTGCCCTTGATTGGAATCGAACCTGCGACTCATGGTCCCCAGGCCAACACTCTAACTGCTGAGCCAAACAGGCCACGGCACATGTTGCTGTTTTCTTTTAAGTCAGCCAGAGTTCGTTTCCGTTGCTTGTGATCAAAACGTCTCAACCAGTAGAATCCACGTTCTGCTGAATCAACAAGCATCTGTGTAAGACTGTCCTACAACTGGATGCCTTTTGTAACCTCTCAACTGGCTACAAACTGCTTGCTACACCTTTTCAGCCCTGGACACACAGTTGAAAAATTTTAACTGATTCCGAAGAGCAAGGGCAGAATGCAGTGACACACTAGAAATAATAAGAGCTTCAACCTAGCCCAAGTTGAAATTCTAGTATGAGATAAGGATGTCGCCCCTTGGCTTGCAATGGCACCAGATACTGCTCAAAACCATCTGTCCACTCCCAGGCCATTACTTTAGAGATGCAGCAACCTAGAGAGCAGGGTGGGATTCGAAGATACCACTGATTTACACCGCAGCTCTGATCCTGGCCTCAAATGGAAGGCTTGTATAACCAACAAGATATGGCAAGCCCTCCACTGGAACCTACACAGTTGGCTGCAGTTTTCAGGGCCAGCCTCTCTATCTGGAGACAGGGTGACTGACTAATTGAAGAGGGAGCACGCCGAGGGCCTTGCAGGAACATAGCTGAGCCGAGGACTGGAGACGGGGGCCTGTTCCTCCCAACATCCTGAAGACCGCTCTACTCTGAAACTGGCTGTGCGCAGATTTACCCAGACTTCATCGCAGATGTCTACTCCATGAGGCCATCTCCTTCTCACTCTGCAACATATAAGACTGTAACAGTGGCAATTCCTGTCACAGTGGAGATGAGTAAGTCAGAGAAATGTCACACACTCTTACCTACATTGAAAACTGTCCAGAAGTTTCATCATCTTGATTCTGATCACATACTGTTCTAAAATGCAACGTATTGCTCATCTCATCCACAAAGGCCCTTCTGGGAAAGTGTTTTATAAGAAATCCTAACTTCCAAGAAGTCCACAGGTGGGCCAAGAACACAATTAGGCCAATAGTGACTAGGCTGTCCAGTTCTTGGCCATTAAAAATGTTAGCTTGACCAGTAGGACAACTGTAAGTCAATATAAGAGATTTAAATATGTACAACTTCATGTAAGAAAAAATAATGACTTCTCAGCTGTCTATAGACATTTGTTTACAAGTGAGTTTTCAATTTATGAACTTTGAAAAACATAAAGCTATGTCTTAACAGGTGCCGGTGAACTTTGCCTGTCGGTAAAGGAGAGTAGCTACTACATGAACAGTATCTCTTGGGGCTTAGGAACAAGTAGACTTTTGGAAACTATATGTTTATAAGTTAAGAACTTCTGTAGTATTTTTAGAGAACATTAGGTTTTCTCCTCAAATCTGCCAGTTTTTAGGGTTCCAGATGGGTCACTGAGAAAATCCTACTTGATTCCCACATTCACAGTCTACAGAAAGCTACAAAAGCTGAGACCTGGAAGGGACCATAGCAATCACTTCGATTAAATTCCATTGTTTTGCAAAGATCCAACTGCATGTGAGGGCCAACCAAGAAGTGATTACCTTGATCCTCCCACCTTCCCCCCAAAGTAGTTACTTGATGTAGTCACACAGCAGGTCAGTGGCCAATATAAATCTACCAAACAGATTATTTGACTTGTGTCCAGAGCCTGTTTCACTATACCAAGTGCTTTAAAACAGAGCTATTGAATTCTCATTCATTCACTCATTCAACACAAACATGAAACACATCTGATATGCCAAGAGCTGTTATAGGTATGCACAAAATGATGAATAGAACTAAGTTTCTTTAAAAAAAAAAAAATCAAAGTTAGTTTCCAGAAGTGACAATTCGCAATGTTTTAGGACACCTTCACACTATGGTAAAGGCAAGAGAGTTGAGGCAAAAGATGAAATGATGCTGTACAATACTAGAAATAATGATTCAAGATCGATTAAGCAGTATGTGAACTGTTTTGCCAGCAACAGAGAACATTTTCATTAAGTTAATAAACTAAGGCCTAGCCCTGGCTGGTGTGGCTCAGTTGGTTGGAACATTGTTTCATATACCAAAAGGTCACGGGTTCGATTCCCAGTCAGGGCACATACCCAGGTTGCAGGTTTGATCCCCAGTTAGGGTACGTACAGGAGGCAACCAATCAATGTTCCTCTCTCCTGTTGATGTTTCTCTCTCTCCCTCTCTCCCTTCCTCTTTCTCTAAAATAATAATAATAATAATAATAATAATAATAATAATAATAATAAAAAAGAACTAAGGCCTAGAAACTATTCCTAGTAAGGCCAAGGAACCGTTATGACCTCTAGCCCTGGCCTAGACGTGAATCTTGCCTAGGAAGGTAAAAAGGGAGCTGGGGTGAAAAATAACAGGGGCTTTGGGCTTCGGAGCTAGAGAAACCCGGGTTTAAATTCTGGCTCTGCCTTTAATAGTTTGTGACCTTGGACAAGTTATTAACCCTCCTTTACTCTCAATTTTTGTCATCTCTGAAATGGGGATGAAGCCACTTACCCTAGATGGTTATTGTAAAAAAAAAAAAATAGATACAATGTATGTAGATTATTTAGCTTGGTTCTGACACAGAATATGACCTTGATACATAGTATCTATCATTATTATCACTTACAATAATTAATAGTATAATAATATGACCTATAGAACAATTCTATAGGAATGAAAATAAATACATGAATGGCCAGCGAACACACTTCAAAACCTTTACAAAAGCATGCCCACCATACTTATAGGAAAGTTTTCTCCAATTAAACATTAGAGCAGGGATTTGACCTGAGGTTGGTCAGACTGTAGAACCTGAACACATGGCCACTACGTACACATCCCCAAACAGAAACGCACGCTAGTTGACCAACCCTCGGGAAGCACGATTTAACTGAGAGGACCTGGGTTTGGCCTCCTCAGAAACAGGTTGAAGGGACCGTTGGTAAGGAGGTGAGAGGAGCGTTGTTGTCTTAAAAATCAAATTGCTAAAACTAACTGAGTGCTAACACCTCTTGCTTTCTTGTTAGTAGTAATCATAACTTCACTTGTATTGTTTCATTTAATCCTTGCCAAAACCCTCTGAGGTTGATATCGATATCACCCCCATTGCACAGAAGGCTTAAGTAACTAATCCAAGGTCCACTGTTGGTGGGTGGCCGAGTAGGAATTTAAATCCAGGGAGTCTTTAGTCTAAATGATTGGCTACAGCCCAGGGCCACAAGGGGAGAGAAGAGGTGTGGTCCGGTGGCTCCAGAACCTGGTCCGGGGAGTTGGAAAAGTTCCACCCACGTCTCAGCCATGCTGAGGTCCATACCAGAGGGGATGGGAGGAAGGAGAAACGAGAAGGGGCTGTCTGAGGGCCCTACTGTCTTCTCAGGCAGAGCCAGCACCTTGGAGGACGTGTATCCCCACCTCTCTGTACTCTGCCTCTGACCACAGACTTGGGACAAGGAAGCATTATTGGACCATTAAAGGTATCTACATGCCTGGAAAAATCCAAATGCCTCTTTCACTATCTGTAACACTTTTTCTTTGAATTAAAAATCCTTGAAGGCTCGCCCCATCAAAGTTCCATCCTATATGGCCAGCACCTAGCACAGTGCCTACCACATCAACAAGACACAGTAGACATTTCTGGAAGGAAGGAAGGGGAAGCGAAGGTTAGGAAACACTAGACAGGATTTCCAAGCAGCAGAGCATAGCATGATTGTCAGAGGCCTGGCTCAGCAGAAGGGAGTTCGGAGATCTGGGTTCCACCCAGCGCAGAAACCAGTTGTGTAACGCTGGCGAGGCTCATTCTCTCTGGCCCTGGGTTCGCGCACATGTAAAATGGGTTGGATAAGAGGATCTGTGAGTAAGTTAACATGCAAAGGAGCCTTGCTCCGTGGCGGGCCCAGAAGAGGCGTTTTAAAAACCTGTGATTACTAAGTGTGCTGCTTTCCAACTTATAGCCTCCATTCTCGTTTTACAGTCGAGGAAACTCAAGCAGAGAAGTATGTGACAAGTCCAAGATCACCCAATTAATCACAGGACACCTAAGACGGCGATCAAGTCCGGTCGGCTCTCAGCCTGCTGCCTTTCTTCCACATCCCGCGGCTTCCCAACCTGGAGGTGTGCTTGCTTCTCTCCTGCTATCCGTGCAGCAGCTTTTGAAAATAATAACACCACATGACTGTCTGGAGCGAGATGCATCATAAAACACCAACGGAGCACAGAGTATATAGTTTTTAATCCTCAGAGGTGAACACTCTACCGTATTTCTCAGTTGCCTTCTCCAGCTTTGCTTGTTGGTAGATGTTTCCTTATGTCTGCCCCACTCCTTCATGCCATTTAAGCCTCTCGAGTTATCCTCAAGTGAGACGGAAAACACGGGCACTTTGTGCTACTCAGTGTTTTTACGTCCTTTCTTTCCAAGCCAACGAATCCCAGTTTCTTTAAATTCCCTCATAATTCTTTCCCAAACTTTTAATCACCTTTGTGGCTGAATTCTCAGCCACCTCTAGACGCTACCCCTCCCCATTAATTGCTAATCACGGAACTGGGCACCATTTCCAACTATGACTTGCATGTACACTAGCAAGCTGGTCGTGTCATGGTTCCTACAGGACAGTTCCCTCGGTTAGCATTCCAAGATCAGGCTTTGGTTTGAAAACCACAGGCCGTGCTACTGGAGGCTGAAAGTCGATTATTTGCACCTTCCACACAGCACACAAACTTGAACTGGCTCATGCCCAACTCTCAGCATGCTTCAACCACTTCTCCACAAGGGTAGGAAGGCTAGCTTGAATAAGAATCCAGGTAAGACACAGAAAGTAAACTAGCTGAACAAGAATCCTAAACCGTGTATCAATATAAATATGAGTAGGCTTGGGCTTAGTGTATCACTGTTCTTACATTAGTATCCACAGATAATTCGGTGATATCTAAGAAGTAACGAGCTGCTGAAGCACAATTGAACATGCATCATTCCTACAGTGTTTTCTGTTTCTTTGCACAATTTTTCTACATTTACAATATTAAAAAATATATTTTTTCTCAATTGCACAGTGGTATGTCTAAATTTTTTCTTTAAGAAACATACGCTTCGCCTATGTTTTCTGTATATGCTGTTGAGGCTTGAAAAGAAAATAACTTTTTAAGATGTCTTTTGTGGTTTACATAAAAAATTAAGATCACGGTGGTATGAAACTAGCAATTTCCTGAGCCATTTATGAACATCCCCTTAATGAATATTTATCAGATGCCTACTGAGCACACACAAGGTTCTCAGAGAGCGGCACGATGGGAACAAGCATAACCTAAACCTGAAAGGCTCTCCAGAGGAGATGACATTTAAGTTTCACACGGAGGAATGAGTAGGATTCTGACCGACACTCAAGCTGAAGACACACATGCCACGCAGAACTAACCGTGAGCGAGGGAAGACAGGACAGCATCACTTACACAGCTAATGAGACGCTGGCCAAAGAAGCGATCGGGACAGAACAAAATTAAGTTTTGGAGAGATGCTATTTTTACTATAACTCTTCCAACTAAAAGCTGTGCTTAAGAAGTCATCCAAGTACTGCTAACAGTCACGCCATTTCAGTACAATCTCGGGACAAGAAAACAACTAATTAGCACAACAGGCTTCGTGCAGGACGGAGACGGCATAAAAGGAGGCAGCTTCAAAGGCCAGGCAATCCAGGGAAACAAAGTCATTTGCTTGTTATGGTTTCAATAATTTTACCCGCTATAGTTTCACAATTTTCCTCCATTCCACGCCAGGGCTGTTTGGTCCCACTTGGCAAGCAGGGGACTGCTTTGTCTGTGCATGTGTGTCTCTCGGCAAGAGGAAGAAGAACAAAAATGTGGCTGAGGCTGATTTGCAATTTTTCACTGTGGCTTTGAATCATGGATGATATCAGCACAGCTACAGAAATCAGGTTTGTCAGTTAAGCCTCCCTCCCTGCAGGCTAAGCAGCAGAGCATGAAACATAAACCATGAAGAAACAATGGCAGGGCTTGGGGGTTATTTATTGTTGTTCTCTAAATACATCTTCATGACAGAATGGAAAACGGGCAACTGGGAATCCAAACTGTATTCTCATCGTGGCCAAGATCATTTCTTAGGGTATAATTTTCTTTTCTCTCTCCTTTTTTTTTTTTTTTTTAATTTTTGAAAATTTGTTAACAAAGGAGGAGGAAAATGGTTGAGAAATTTCTGAGAATGGTTTGGCAGAATGGAGTATGTGGCTTAACTTGCCAGAAGGAATTTTGAGGTTATCATGGCAGAATTCTCTATCCACAGCCCCCTTACAATTACACACACCTGCAGGCTTGTGCTGTGTAAGAATCTCACCAATAAACCGAGGGAGCAAAAGGACTAGACAGGAGTCAGTGGACTTGGAGGACTTGTGTGAATACTACACGTATGTGCTCACAGGCATACACATGTGTTTGTGGATATCTGTCCTTCCAATAGGGGGGAAAAGTGCCTATTCATTAGACATTTATTAAAAACATGCATATCTTGGAGCAGGCCTTGGGCTAGGCAGGGATAATAATAAGTAATGAGAAAGAGACCCTGCCTTGGAGGGGAACCTAAACCAGAAGGAGAAAGAGGAATGTAAACATATTTGGCTGGATGTGGGTGGGAAGGGAGAGGGAGAGTCCCAAATTGTGACTTAGGAAACTTTGTAGATAATGATCTTCCCACTGACCAAGACAGGAAAAATAGGAGATGGTCATTTTGGAAAGAAAGACTAATAGTTGAGACTTGGGCATTCTGAGTTGCAGGTAGCTATAGACATCCAGGAGATTTCCAGCAAACATTTGGATACATGGTCCTGGAGCTCAGGAGAGAAGTCTGGGCTACAGTAGAGATGACAGACTGGTCAGGGTTTGGGTGGACTCCACGGACAGAAATGAGAGTTCGCCAAGGGAGAATGCGCAGTGAGGAGAGAACCAAGGATGGCATCCAGGATGCTGTAATAGACAGCAATTCATTCAACACCTTCGGGGTAACTCTTCTGTGTAGGCATTTCTCGAGGTACTTTCAGGCATAGAGGGGTAAAGAAAATGGAGTTCCAGCCCTCAAGGAGATTACTGCCCTTATGAGTATTTGAGCAAGACAACATTTCTTTCTTGATATCAGTGGTTCTTCTCCCACATTAGCCCCCCAACTTTACTAAGTGACATAAGATAATATTATTTTAAGCTTTCTATACCTTCTCGGTATATTTTTCTGAGTTTCTTCTGTTTTTAAATTTAGGATTATTAATTGTCAATTTTGTCGCTGCCATTAGAATACTAAGCTCCTTGAGATCAGGGGCTACTGTACCATTTAGTTCTATTTAAAATTCTCTGGACTCTATGTGGCAATAATAACTATTACTTATGGAGCACAAAACACGTGCCAGGCATTACTCGTAGGTGCTATGTAGAAGTTATTTCACTTCAACATCACAACAACCCTACAAGGTTGGCATTACTACTCCACTTCACAGCTGCAACAGTCAGGGTACACATACTGGCAGACGGCATACCCAAGACACCCACGTTTGTCTCAGGTTCCCAGGAGTAAGTCCATGCTCTTAATATCCGCATGCTGTATCTGCTCCTCGTGGAAGGGAGTACATGACCACCAGCGGTGACAAGAAGAGGTTTTGTAGTAACTGAGGATCTGCCACCAAACCCTCATCCACCCCTACGTCCTCCCTGACCATTTAGAGAAGGTCCAAACTTCTGCGGATGAAAACCTGATGATGAAAGGGGGCTGTTGTGCCCTTGACCGTTGCATAATGAGCATGCCTGCTTCAAAAGAGAACACGCAGTCATCTGTGCGGTGTGCAGGCTGGCCTTGGGTCTTTTCTCCAGTTTGTAAATGATACCATGTTGGACAGTAAAATCAGGAATGCAAAGGGATCTTATTAAATTGAAGAATAAAGAATGAAAAAGCTAAAGAAGATTAAAAAACTCACACTGGACAGAGTATCCCCGGGGGAGGAACAGAGTAAATTATTTGGCATTAATATAACTCTGAGTTTAACAATCAAGCACGAATAAGCAAACTATGATATGTCCGTACAATGGAATATTATTCAGCCATAAAAAGGAATAGAGTTCAGCCATAAAAAGAAATAATTCAATTTATATGAAATGTGCAAATTTTCCAAATTCATAGACACAGAAAGTAGATCAGTGGTTTCCGGCCACTGGGGGAGACGGTGTGGGAAGTGGCTACTGATGGGCCCTGGGGTTTCTTTTTTGGATGATAAAAATGTTCTAGAATTAGATAATCGTGATGGTTGAACAATCCAGTGAATATTCTGGGGAGAGAAAAAACAGACAAACACCCAACCACTGAATTGTGACTTTAAATGAATGAATTTTATGGTATGTAAATTTAAGCGCAATTAAAAATTATAAGTTAAAAAAATCCAGCAAGACAATGAGATTCATAAAAAGGAGAACTGAGGAAGCAGAAAACAGTCTTCTATTGATGAAGTAATGTGGTCAGGCCCCAGGACGACAGCACCAAGCTCTGGCATCCAGATGGTGCTCGGGACAGCCATAAAGCTGATGAGACTTGGAAAATGAGACTTATATGGAATACTGAAGAGACGGGAAAGAGCCTATCTAAAAATCCAAAGTCAAAGGGGGTGATTTAATAACAGTTTCCTCAAGTATATAGGGATTCTTAAACAGAAAACAGAGGCCAGCTGCTTTCCATCTCCTCTGAAGACAGAGCAGAAAGAAGAGGCTTGGAAGACAACAGGAGGGCTTGAGGACAGACCCAGAAACACTATTCTTACAGTGAGGGTTCAACACAGCGCAGTGTTTCCGAAGGAGGTGGTGGGCTCTCCAGCACCTCTGCAGATCTCTTTGAAAGGCAGAAGCTTCAGGATTCTCTGGGAACGTTCTCAGAGCCACATTCGGGGATCTGTCATTCTGGTTCTCTAGGGGGTACCCTTCCTATTTCCCGGTAACTGAGTGGGATAAAGGGGAAGACACACTGAAGTCCAACCAGGTTTCTGTTAAAGTAAATTTCTTCAGAATAATTACAATTTCCAACTGAGTTCCTCCACAAAGCATCCTCTTGGAAGGGGGGAAAAATGATCAAGTTCTGTTCCAAACGAACTTAGAAGCTTTGATATACAAGGTTCGGTCCTCCGTCAACCACACTCACATGTTGGGAGCTTGCCTACTTAGAAGTTCCCTTTCTTTTTATTAATCTTTGTAGAAGTTTAGAGTTTCCCCAAATTCTGAAAGTGTCTGCCGAAAGCCTGTAGGAATGTTCCCACTGCCCCGCAGCAGACTCAGTGCCCGACTGACATGCACCTGCGCCCCGGCCACTCTCCGGACAACTGCTGTGTCCACCGCACACGCCACCATGTGTCCAGTGCCAGGCCGGAGTGGGGTGCCCTCACGACACACATACACGCTGCCGTCTAACACACAGCTCTTCATGCTGAAAAGCCACAGGTGCAAGCCTTTGGGTTATGTTGTCAACTAGGTTAGCTGCCTACTTTTTCAACATAGACTGTTCTGATATGAATAGGGCAATTTCCCACGTTCTTAATTGAGATTTTCATCGCTAAAGAAGACCAATAAGCTGATGTCATAATTATACACCTGACATGTCTATCTCTGGATGGAATAGACATGAAGTCCATGCTAACACCACGTCAGTAGCGCACATGTTCAGGTAACAGCAAAATGAGGTCTTCACGGGCAGAGTGCGTGCTCCCCAGTCAGCACACACGTCTCCGGTGCCCGTCCTGAGCATCACACATGTCACTGGCAGCACAAAAACTGTCAGACAATGTCCTACCCCCTGCCAGTGACACTTAACAAAGAGAAGGCGTCTCACTTCCTAACGCCAGAACCAAAGTGAGAGCAGCAATGAATCAGGCAATGTTGCCATCTTTTTCCTAACCCACAGCACGAACTTGGAAGTGAGACGGGGGTGGGGAGACAACATCAAATTAGGAATGAATGCAAAGGGATCTCTTCACAAGTCAGAACAACAGGTCTGAACATTGTTTTTGGCTCCATTGCCCTGGGTCAGCTCCTGGAACAGAAGTCAAGCTGTGACTTATAGGCTTACATTCATTTTCCTTATGCTGCTTAGCTTCAGTAGCATAGTTTCCACACACTCTAATTTCTTGTTTGCAGTGTTGTATGACATGCCTTGTAAACAGTGTGAAGCTGGTTTAACTGTACAACGTTGAAGTTATATCCCCATTAGGTCTATAATCTAAAGACCTGCTGCTCACAGATAAGGAGTCGCTCTGACCTCTGGGACCAGAGGATTACGGAGAAATCCAACAAGGCTCTCTTACGTGTTTGAGATTCACCTGGACCAGGAACGCTTTCCTGATCTATGCAGGGCTGTCCTTCAAAACTGGGCAGACGAGCACGTGATCCTCCAGACCCTGAGTCTTGCATGACTTCCTCTGTGTTAGAAAAGCATTCTTCTGTATGAGTGCCCAGCTCTCTACACCACACTTTTCTCAGATCCCATTTCCTCACAGACTATGAACATGAGGTTTATGTCCAATTCAGTCTGGCCCCTAGCCACATAGTCCCACTAAGTAAAATGCCTTGTGAATATCACTCTAGGGCCAGGATTATATCTTTTCTTTAAAAGTTTAAAAACTGATTTTACAGGCGTGGGGGGGGGGAACAATCCATCGGTTGCTTCCCGCACGCACCCCAAGTGGGAATTGAACCCAAAACCTGGGTATGTGCCCTGACCGAGGATCGAACCCACCACCTTTTGGTGTACGGGACAGTGCTCCAACCAACTGAGCCACCTAGCCAGGGCTGGGATTGTATATTTTCAATGTTCAGAACAGATCCCAGTAGCATGCTTAGACGTTGTGTCCACCCGTTAATACAGCCGTCCTTGTACTCTGAGTGGGTTGAGGTCCCAACACCCAGGCAGCCTGACTGAAGCTGCACCCACCTCCCCTGACCTGCACCCC